>JAAXCT010000027.1:1377251-2754502 GCA_012490785.1 Eragrostis nindensis | reverse complement strand
GTGTGGCGGTCGTTAAACCATGTTTTGACGCCACCTACGGTAAATAAATACATAACACCAAGATTTTGTGCATAGTAGTTAGGAATAATGTACTCCACAAGTTTTGGTGGATATTTGGATGCAGGAGTGAATAATGGAGAAAAGTGGGCCCAGCCAGGGAAATCCTAGGCCGGCCGGCCCCACATGGTGGCCACAGGCCCCAGGCTTTCCTCCAGTGGGCTGGAAAATAATCTTCAAACGATAATTCAAGCCCAGCCCGGCAGAATTCCACCGACATTCTAGAAGGTGGGCCATTTGGGCCTTTACTTGGCCCTCAATCCAATTCTGCCGACCCCACGAAGTAGCCGACCTTCGGACCGCCATTAGGAGATGATCTGGAGCGTTCAGGCAGAAGACGGTGGCGAACCGACCGAAGGGACGGCCGGCGGCCACCCCCCTAGGCCGGCCGGCCGACTTTGTCAGCGCCGCCTCTCCAAAGTCGGCCAGGGTGCTCCACCGCCTTCACAAGCTATAAATTGGACCCCTCGGCCTCCGAAGCAACTCGCACCATCACACTTCATCCAAGTATTCATTAGTTTAGTTGAGTAGTAGCTTTGGGAGTTAGAGTAGAGTAGAGTAGAGTGAGAGCTCTCTCGGGCTTCCGGAGTATTCTCGGAGTTCGGTATAGTTCTTTGTATCTTACTCTTGAGATATTATTTTATTTATTATATAATTAGTTTTATCTTTATTATTTATTTAGTAATTCTTTTCTATTTAGTTTATTTATTCGTTAAGTAAGTGCTCGTAGAAGTTGTTGTGGGATTCGTGATTGTTGGAATAGCGAGTACGAGAGAGTGCCGTCGTCGGAGATGACGTCGTGTGAAATCTGTGCTTGTTCATTCTTAGATAGGACTGCTCCGTTGATCAAGAGTAGCTCCTCTAGGCGGGTTGTAAGCATGGCGCTTAGAACTTGGCCTATGCACGTTTGGCACCCAACCCCACGGAGGATGGTAGCCGCGAGTGTATGTGACAGCTGCACCGGTCTCTGTAATCCACCACGTCCGGGTTGGACTCAGCAGGGTCTTAATTATAGCATACGATTCCTAGGTTTGAACTAGCTTCATCGGTTGCCCTAGCACGTTGTGCCCCGAAACGACATGACTTGTATGTGTATGAGCTTAGCTAGAGTAAATAACCTTTGTAGACTTGACTGCTAGAAAAGTAAATAATAGATAAACATACAGGTAGCCTTAACTCTATCTCGTTGCTCTCCCAAATGTATACTACGATTTATTTTATTACCTTGGATTTGAGGATGTGTGTGCCACCCATATATATCATGCCTATCTTACCCCGTCTCAAGTATAGTTGATACATTATTTCTTTCTCCAATTATCCAATGCATAGCTATTATTCAGCTTTCTTTTGCTCTACTTCCCTGCGGAAATATAAATACGATAACCCTGGAATACTCCAAGGTGAAATGCTACAATGGTGATCCGTGCGCTTGCGGAATTAATGAATTTAATTTTATCGCATAAGAACCGCCAACAAGCATTTCTGGCGCCGTTGCGGGGAAGTAGCAGCTAGGAACTGAATAAATGCATTGAAGTTTGTGAGAGAAATAATTATCACTTACTTTTGCGGGCTTACCCTTGTCCTGTTTTTCTTTTGTGGAATTTGAAACAGGACTGTGCATGACTGGTTTCGACCTACCAGAAAACTTCCACTCAGATCCAGAGCAGTTCTTGAGGAAGTTCGAGCAAAACTCACCAAACAGATCCGCAAGAACGCTCTGGCTCTCGAATCGTCTCCTCCACCGGTTGTCAGGGCCTCCTCAACGAAAGACACCATGGCCGAACCGTTGTTGAGAAGACGATCAATGACTCTCCGCGCCGACTACGGAGAACATCCGCGTGGGACCCAACCCGCGCGTCACCAACAAACTACGAGCTCAAGCCAGCCTTGATCAACATGATCTTGGCCAGTCCTTTCTGTGGGAAGCCGTCGGAGGATGCAAATGCTCACCTCCAAAGGTTCCTGATGACGTGCAACACTTTCGTCATAAAGGATGCACCTCAGGACGCCATCCGACTACAGCTTTTCCCATTCTCTCTGTTGGGGAAGGCTCTCCAGTGGTTCTACGCGAACCAAGAGTCCCTCGACACGTGGACGGCATGCTCCAATGCCTTCCTCGCCAAGTTCTTCCCGCCGGGCAAGACGACTGCCCTGCGGAACAAGATATCGGGCTTCCAACAGCTCGCAGATGAGTCGACCGCGGAAGCCTGGGACAGGATGCAGGAGTACGTTCTCTCATGCCCACACCATGGCATGGAAGAATGGCTCCTCATACAGAGTTTCTACCACGGTTTGAGGCCTTCCGTCGAGAGAGACACTCGACGCCGCAGCAGGCGGCTCCTTCTTCTCCTTAGCGTGAAGAACGCTAAGAAGTTGATTGAGAAGGTGGCGGCCAACCAGACTCATGGTGAACGCCAAGCGGCGAACACCAAGACCCGTGGAGTGCACCAAGTGGAGACGATGGACATGCTCGCCATCAAGCTCGATCAGCTACTCCGCAAGGTGGAGTCTCCACAGGACCTGCAAGTTGCGGATTCCCGCATGACATGTGAGGAATGCGGCAGCGTTGGGCATATGGGCATCAATTGCCCAAATGCGAGAGAGGAATGCAATTTCCTCAACAATGGCAATGGGTACCGCTCCCAGAACAACTACGGCTGGAATTCCAGGCCCGACCTCTCCTTCAACAAGAATCAGGGAGGTAACAATGGTAATCTTTCCCGTTATGAGCCCTCTATCAAGGATCTAGTTCTCGGCCAGGTCAAGATCAATGACAGCATTAGTAAGAAATTTCTTACTACCGACAAGGCTTTAGAGAGCATAGATGCCAAGCTAGAGTCGTTCAGCACTGCTCTGCAGAATCAGCTAAGCCATAACAAGATGCTAGAAACGCAAATAGCGCAAATAGCTTCAGCTGTGCAGTCTCCTCGTGCGGGTAAACTTCCTGGGCAACCAGAAGTTAATCCCAAGGAGAGTGTGAATGCAATAACCATCAGGTGTGAAGAAAGCGACTTGGATTCCGCACTCCCCAAGGATGTGATCAGAAAAGATCCCGGATGGCCAACCATTCCGTGTTTGGTCAACGACCGTTGTTTTCGCTCGGGCACTATGTGACTTAGGGGCGAGCGTGAGCATCATGCCGAAGGCGATGTACGATGGGTTAAACCATCCATTATCTCCAACGACCATGAAGCTCCAGCTTGCAGACGGGTCACTACGCCTGCCCTTGGGGATTGTCGAAGAAGTTCCCGTGCAGATCAGAAATCTCTTCGTCCCCGTTGACTTTGTTGTGCTGGATATGGAAGTAGATGACAAGGCTCCTCTCATCCTTGGGAGGCCGTTCTTGAGCACCACCAACGCCAACATCGACGTGGGGGCAGGAGAGATCCACTTGGATTTCAACGGCAGGGAAGAAACGTTCAACTTCAAGCCTAAGGTTGAGCAATGCAAGCAAGTACGGGTCATATATGGAAAGGACCCAAGGAGAGTGGAGAAGATTGAGATTACTCCACCCATGCCACAGCCAGACAAGCTCATTGCATACATGAGAGACTATCTGGAAAGAGAGAATGCAAGAAGGCTAGCAAAATATTGGAGGACTCCAAGGAGGATGCCTCAGCCGCCAAACACACCTCAAGCCCCTCTTACTCCTCCGCAAGAAGGAGTAGGCGAGTCACAATCGCCCAAGAAGAGGAGAGCGAGGCGCTCAAGAAAGAAAAAGGCAGCTACGGTATCGACCGATGAGAGTACAACAAAGGCGCCTATTAAAGAAAAGGTCGCCGCCACCAAAACAAAGAAGACAACCAAGGTGTGGCGGAAGAAAGAAGGAACCTCTACCTCGCAAGATTCTCCAGCGAGCGAGGTCCAAAGAGTTGAAAAGACATGGAGAACGTCTAGCTCAAAGACGTAAAAATGAGAGCTCCGATTGGGGAGGCCATCCCAATCGTTATCCTAGCTAGGCCTAGCACTTGTTTTTCTTTTCATAAATCATAAAAACAAAATAAAATTTGAAAAATTTAAAAACAACAAAAATAATAGGATTCCGGTGATGCCCATTAGGGGCTAGCCACTTGTATCATCCTCACTCTTTTTTGCAGATCAAGAAGGAGGAGGAGAGGAGAGCTGAATCAAGCTTAAGTCTTACAAAGACTCAAGCTTGGGGAGGGCACCCCTAGGTAAGAAGGAGTTCAATACAAGCTCGAGTCTTGCAAAGACTCAAGCTTGGGGAGGACCCCCAGGTAAGTATTCCTAACTTCTTAATAAATAAATAAACTCCCTGTTTCGAATAAATGCTAGAATCTTGGTGTTATGCTACGCTTAAGGGAAATGATGATCGAGTTACAAATTAGCTTCCCATGTGTCGCATAGATGCAACCTCTACTCCTGACATATGTGTTATTTTTACTTGAGCATGATCACATCATGAGTCTTGCTTATTTCCGTGGGTTGCATTTGTTACACCAAGTCTGAGCATTGTGGATTGTGATATGGCATGATTAGGACTTGTTGCAATTTCTTAGTATGGTTTCATCCAGAGATGTTTTTCTTGAATTGCTGCAAGTACCTAAAACCCTTCTGTTTTGGCACACTTCTCTTAGTGTGAGGATTTATTCACCTACCAGAGCCATATCATAATATTCGAAACAGCCCCACTCATAGCCATTTGTTTATGCATTGAGTTTTGTTAAGGTTTGATGTACTCTTGAAACTAAGCACTCCTAATTTTGGTCATAATTCCTTCGCGTGTGTTTTCGAAAATTTCTCTCCACCAAATAAAAAGGGGAATGTTTGGATAAATCAACCAAACATTTTTCAGAGTTTGCAAAACTTTTGGTCCATCCAAAATGCTCAAGAATATTTCAAAATGTTTCATTGAACCATTCAAAATTTATGGCCCCTTGCACCATGGAGTAGTAAAAAAAAAAAAAAAAAAAAACTCCATGGTTGCATGACAAAAGTCAATGGCTATATGGTTCTTATCATAAAAACATCTGAGCAAAATAAAGGACCAATGTTTTTTCAAAACCCCCTTCCATAAGTGTGAGTTCATTTTCTCCCCCTCCATCACATCATTTCTTATGACAAAATAAATGGAGTTGCTATGTTGATTGAGACTCATTCTTTAGCTTTACAATATGCATGACATTTGTGCATTCCTTACCAAGCTCCACATACAAAGCCTCATTTGTAGAAGGTAGGATGAGTGAAGCTTGTAGGAATAGAACTCACATCGTTGTGGTAAGAGAAGTGCCACCCAAAACGAAGGAGAATTTTTGCACCTTGCAGCACATAAAAACTCTGGATGCATACCTGCTAGAATTGTGTACTTGTCAAAATGCCGTTCTAGTCTTCAATGCTGCATGACAAGGTGTGACATATAAGCCCACGATTTTTGCAACACTCATGAATATTTTGTGCTCTCGTAAACTTACCACTGTTTAGGGAGTATGTTGTTGCATCTTTATTACCCATGGGGCGCTTCTTTGTAACTCCTGATCCGCCGGTACCCTGAGTTGAGTTGCTCGGGACGAGCAAAGTTTAAGCTTGGGGAGGTTGTTGGCGTCGTTAAACCATGTTTTGACCGCCACCCTACCGGTAAATAAATACATAACACCAAGATTTTGTGCATAGTAGTTAGGAATAATGCTACTCCACAAGTTTTGGTGGATATTTGGATGCAGGAGTGAATAATGGAGAAAAGTGGCCCAGCCAGGGAAATTCCCTGGCCGGCCGCCCCACCCTAGGCCGGCCGCCCCACCTGGTGGCCACAGGCCCCAGGCTTCCTCCAGTGGCTGGAAAATAATCTTCAACGCATAATTCAAGCCCAGCCCGAGCAGAATTCCACCGACATTCTAGAGGTGGGCCATTTGGGCCTTTACTTGGCCCTCAATCCAATTCTGCCGACCCCACGAAGTAGCCGACCTTCGGACCGCCATCAGGAGAGATCTGGAGCGTTCAGGCAAGAGGACGGTGGCGAACCGACCGAGGGACGGCCGGCCGGCCACCCCCCTAGGCCGGCCGGCCGACTTTGTCGGCGCCGCCTCTCCAAAGTCGGCCAGGGTGCTCCCACCGCCTTCACAAGCTATAATTGGACCCCTCGGCCTCCGAAGCAACTCGCACCATCACACTTCATCCAAGTGTTCATTAGTTTAGTTGAGTAGTAGCTTTGGGGTTAGAGTAGAGTAGAGTAGAGTAGAGTGAGCTCTCTCGGGCTTCCGGAGTATTCTCGGAGTTCGGTATAGTTCTTTGTATCTTACTCTTGAGATATATTTTATTTATATATAATTAGTTTTATCTTTATTTATTTATTTTAGTAATTCTTTTCTATTTAGTTTATTTATTCGTTAAGTAAGTGCTCGTAGAAGTCTTGTTGGGGATTCGTGATTGTTGGAATAGCGAGTACGAGAGAGTGCCGTCGTCGGAGGATGACGTCGTGTGAAATCTGTGCTTGTTCATTCTTAGATAGGACTGCTCGTTGATCAAGAGTAGCTCCTCTAGGCGGGTTGTAAGCATGGCGCTTAGAACTTGGCCTATGCACGTTTGGCACCCAACCCCACGGAGGATGGTAGCCGCGAGTGTATGTGACAGCTGCACTGGTCTCTGTAATCCACCACGTCCGGGTTGGACTCAGCAGGGTCTTAATTATAGCATACGATTCCCTAGGTTTGAACTAGCTTCATCGGTTGACCTAGCACGTGTGTGCCCCGAAACGACATGACTTGTATGTGTATGAGCTTAGCTAGAGTAAATAACCTTTGTAGACTGATGCTAGAAAAGTAAATAATAGATAAACATACAGGTAGCCTTAACTCTATCTCGTTGCTCTCCCAAATGTATACTACGATTATTTTATTACCTTGGAGTTGAAGATGTGTGTGCCACCCATATCTATCATGCCTATCTTACCCCCGTCTCAAGTATAGTTGATACATTATTTCTTTCTCCAAATTATCCAATGCATAGCTATTATTCAGCTTTCTTTTGCTCTACTTCCCTGCGGAAATATAAATACGATAACCCTGGAATACTCCAAGGTGAAATGCTACAATGGTGATCCGTGCGCTTGCGGAATTAATGAATTTAATTTTATCGCATAAGAACCGCCAACACTCTTACACATTGATCTCTTCGGGCCTACAACCTACGTAAGCATTGGTGGAAATCTCTATTGCTTGGTGGTAGTGGACGATCACTCAAGGTATAATTGGGTGTTCTTTCTTGAGAACAAAGCACAAGCTATTGGGATTTTCAAGAAGTTTGCTGGAAGAGTGCAAGTTGAGTATGGGCATCACATCAAGAAGATTCGGAGTGACAATGGGACGGAGTTTAAAAACTCTATCGTTGAGGACTACTGTGATGAGATTGGCATCAAGCATGAGTTCTCGGCTACATACACTCCTCAACAAAATGGTGTTGTTGAGAGGAAGAACAAGACCCTTATCACTCTCGCTCGTGCTATGCTTGATGAGTACAACACCCCGGAGAAGTTTTGGGCGGAGGCCATCAACACCGCATGCTACACCTCCAACAGGATCAATCCTCACAAATTGCTAAACAAGACTCCCTATGAAGTGCTTGTTGGAAGAAAACCGAATGTTGCATACTTCCGAGTGTTTGGTGGCAAATGCTACATCTACAAGAAGATAACAAGTGGGTGCTATCCATGCAACAGGAATTGAACAACTTCAAGAGGAATGATGTTTGGAAGTTGGTGAAGCGACCCAAGCGAGCTAATGTGATTGGTGCAAAATGGGTCTTCAAGAACATGGAAGATGAGAAGGGAGCAATTGTGAGAAACAAAGCAAGACTTGTGGCAAAGGGCTACTCTCAAGTTGAAGGCGTTGATTTTGACGAGACCTTCGCCCCTGTCGCTCGTCTTGAGGCTATAAGAACCCTTCTCGCTTATGCTTCTCATTTCGATTTCAAACCTCATCAAATGGATGTGAAAAGTGCTTTTCTCAATGGACTAATCAATGAAGAAGTTTATGTAGAGCAACCTCCCGGCTTCGAGGACCCCGAGCATCCGGACTATGTGTACAAGCTCAATAAGGCTCTCTACAGACTCAAACAAGCACCAAGAGCATGGTATGAACCACTTCGAGATCCTCTCATCCGCAAAGGCTACAAGATCGGTAGTATTGAGAACACTCTCTTTACTAAGCATGTTGGTGATGATCTCTTTGTTTGTCAAATCTATGTTGATGATATCATCTATGGTTCCACTAACGAAATCTATAATGATGAGTTCTGTGCTCTCATGAAGAAAGAATTTGAGATGTCCATGATAGGTGAACTTCATGTCTTCCTCGGTTTCCAAGTAAAGCAAATGAAGGAGGGCACATTCATCTACCAAGAGAAGTACACTCGGGATCTTCTTAAGAGGTTCAGCATGGAAGACTCCAAGAGCTATGATACACCAATGGTTACAAGTGTCCCTCTTGATGTGGATGTAAAAGGTATACCGGTGGACCCTAAACTCTATCGTTCAATGATTGGTTCACTCCTCTATCTCACCGCATCTCAACCGGATATTATGTTTAGTGTGTGCGTTTGTGCACGATATCAAGCTAACCCTAAGGAATCCCATATGAGTGCCGTGAAATGAATTCTTAGGTACATCAAGAACACCCCTACACTGGGTCTTTGGTATCCAAAAGGCTCGGATTTCGGACTTGTTGGCTATGCGGACTCGGATTTCGCCGGTTGCAAAGTGAGTAGGAACAGTACCTCTGGTGGATGCCAATTTATTGGACAATCACTTATCTCATGGAGTTCCAAGAAACAAAATTGTGTGGCTATCTCTATGGCGGAGGCGGAGTATTTGGCGGCCGGTGCTTGTTGTGCTTAACTTTTATACATGAAGCAAACCTTATTGGACTATGGGTTATCTTATGGGCAATTACCTCTCGATTGTGATAGTGAAAGTGCTATCAATATGGCTCTCAGCAAAGGCGATCATAGCCATGCCAAGCACATTGAGGTAAAGCATCACTTCATCCGAGATCATGTGGCCAAGAAGGATATTGAATTGATTGGTGTTCGGACTCATGAACAATTGGCGGACATCTTCACCAAGCCACTTGACAAGAAGACCTTTTGTAAGCTTCGGGGATGACTTAATGTTCTCGACCTCTCTGACTTCACTTGAGTATCCTTGAGCTTACGTTTATACATATGTATATATCTTGCTTGTTTTTGTTTGTGTTGTTATTTTCGTGTGTTCTTCTTGTTTTTGTAGGACCGGCAACTAACCTTTTTGAGATAGCAATGAACATGGGTTAAGCTTGGGATTGGTCGCACTTGGCTCCCGAGGCTTTGAAGAAGAGGCTCAACGTGATCAAGCTTAAGAAGGGTTCAAACTTGTTGTTGGTAACTTGGCTCTTAGCTTTCCCTCTTTTCTATCTTTTAGCATCATGCATTGTACACTTATCATTCTTTGCATTAGCATCATGCATTCTTGCATAAGTGTCTCGGCGCCGAGCACCCGTCTAGGGGGAGTTGCTTATTCACAATATAAGTATATGACCTCCTAAGACGATTACATAGCAATGCTATATGAGCTTCATGCCCATTGAACCATGATTTTTGAGCTCCAAGGCTAAATCCACTTGCGCGGCTCAAAGTCTAAGGGTTCATACATTTCCATCATCATCAACTAACCCCTATGTACTTCAAGACAATATTCTTTTGAGAATGTGTGTAGGGATATTTGTTGGGAAGATAGAGAATCATGGATTAAGGGGGAGCTTCACGCCATATCAAGTAAACTCATCCTCTCACTCGTGTGCTTACTGTTGTAGTCTATCTCGTAGCTCTAAGGACTCTACTTAGTGTGCCTAGTTTCTTTAGTTGTCTTGTCTCTAGTTTTACTTGTCCTAGCTAGTTGTTTCCGCTTTATATCTTGTGCTATCTAGTGACTTCCTTTGTGCTAGTGTGGAGTGCTTCTTGTCATCTATATTCACTAGCATCTTAGGTTAAGGACTCTCCTTAGTGTGCTTTACCTTGTTACTAGAATTACTTGCTAGGAGTTGTTTGGGTGTTAGTGCTAAGGAAAAGATTCTAGAGTGCACCGATTCACCTCCCCCCTCTCCGTCACACGATCCTTACAGAAACCACTCTCATCTCTATACAATATCAATTTCCGCTGGCTGTCAAAACGGGATTTAGCAGGACTTTTGGAAAATCGCTGGTTTTAGCTGACCCTTCCCCTCGGATTGAATTTGTTGCTGAATCGTTACTAGCGACCCTCCTCCCATGGAGTGGAATTTATTGTCACAGGATTTTCCTTTTCCAATGCTTAAATTTCATAGGCCCTGTTTGTTTCCCACCGTCTATAAACAGCATCAGTCAGTGACCGGATGTTCCAGATGTTCCGTTGCGCTCCAAGTTAATTATGTTATTCTTTCTTCTCCGGAATGCTTATAACAAGGAAATCATACTTTGCAATTACCGTGATGCTTGAGTATTGAGAGATTAATACGTTCAACGCAGATTACAGATCCCCTAAACGAGATGGGGCTTTACACTGACCAGATTCTCAGAATGAGCTAGAGCACAAAAATCGGTAGAAGCTGCTAGTCAGAAGATTTTGAGATAATCAACTTCATTTAGTGACTAGGGGCTAGTCAGCGGATCCTTTCCCTCCCTCTTCGCTCATCTCATTCATTGATAATACTACTATATGAAACTCCCATCGGGACTTGAGAGTAGCCTAGCTAGGTTCTTAGTATTCCGTTGTGCATTTTGTCTTTGAAGTGACACCGACTAATGGGCCCCATCACCACATGGTCCACAGGTAAGTGGCTCTGGACCCACAAAGTCACCATTTACAAAGGACGAGGAACTCATCAGGCGCCTCGCAGTCGTTAAAAATACGGAGTAGTAGTACCGTACAAGGGCTTTCACCACGGCGGCATATTCCCACTTCCCGGGTCCCACTGCTCCCATCATTCCCATCCCCCCGTGGTCGACGGCAACCACCATGAAGCGCAAGGGCTCCTCTTCCCCCTCTGGCCGCTTCACTTCAGTCTCCCGCTCCTCCCCGTCGGTGCACCTGTTTCGATGGCACCATGTCGGGCACACAGCCACCCGCCATCGCCAGCGAGGCCGCTCAGTTGTCTCCGCCGGCGTCCGCGGGCCTTTCCTCTTCTTCAGTCCAGCCGGCGCCCGCGGGCCCTTCCTCTTCTTGGGTGTTGGCAGTCCTAAGGCCTAACAGAAATTAATCCGCAAGCGTACGGATACCGATGTAGCTTTCACCACAAGGAGTATTCCTAGGGTATCGAATCCACAGGGAACGAACAGTGTACTAGCAACTCTATCCTAGATAAATTATCCGATCAAGGTGGCATAGGGGAGCAAGAAACAATAAATAAAAAGGTCTTCTGGCCAGGTAATCTAACGTCAAGGAGTTATGTAGCTGGGCAACTTGGTAAGGTCCTTTCTATATCATCTATTTCGGGGCACAAATGTGCCAAAACAGCAACCCGAGAACTAGGTTCAACTACTTTGGGAATCCGCCTGCTATTGAGAGCCCTACAGACGTGAACCCGGACGTGGTGGATTACAGAGACCGTTACGCCTGTCACACGTACTCGCGGCTACCATCCTTCGTGGGGTTAAGAGCAAATCAGGGATAACTCTAGGTCTAAACACCACGTTTACACCTATCGTCACAACTAGCGAGGAATCCAAATAAGCTAGTCTATGCAATAAATAAATAAATTTTAAAGCATACCTGAAACCTATAAATAAATAGAGCAGAATACCATACTTTATTGCTCGAGAAATAATCTCCTTACATGTTACCCGTCCTGGAAGACTCGGACGACTACTCCCAGGCGAGGAGCATACCCGAGGCGCCGAAGAAGTAGAGTCCCGGCATCCTGGGACTACTCACTCTCCTAGCCCTTCACTCACTCACTCTCTACCAGCAGCGCTTCGCTACTACTAAATGACTAACTCAAGTGTATCTCAAGGTGCGAGTTGCTCCGAAGCTAGCCGGGGGTATTTACAGGGTCACCAGGACCAGGAGCTACTTATAGCAGAAGCTGGAGTGGCGGGCGCGCCAAGTCTGGCCAGCCGGCCATTGATTATGGCAGTTGTCCACCGTCTTTTGCGTGGACGTCTCAGATTCGCTCTTGATGTCGGTTCGGAGGTCGGCTACTTGATGGGGGCGGCAGAAATGGAGTGGCCTTCAAGTTTAGGCCCAAAAGCCCATGTTCTAGAATTTCGGTTGTCTCTTGTTGGGTTGGGCATTGAATTCCACGTGGGGGAGCAGCAAAAGACCTCTGGAGGGAAGATGGACTCCAGCGGGAGCTGAGTGGGCCGGCCTGGGCTTTGGCCTCCTCCTCCTGTGAATTTTGTCCATATTGCTCCCTGCATTCAAATACTCCAACAAAACTTGTGGAGAGCCATTAGCATTAAAGAATGTTCATTTTATCTTTGTTTAATGGCTTTTATTGAATGGTGTTGGCGGTAAAATTTGAGTGATACGCACCGCCAACATCCCCCCCGACCTAGATCTTTGCTCGTCCCGAGCAAAAATATTGAACCAAAGGACAAGACATCATCAAGGTCATAAGACAAAGATATCTCAACAATTTCTTCAGGCTCACTATGTGGAAGTGGCTAAAACTCATTGTCTTGAGAAGTTGAAATGTTGAATAGCGAAAAATCAAAGACCCTTCTCAATCCCAAAGATCCCTCGGGTTTCCAAACTCTTCCCTTCTCCCGTCATGTCACAAAAATTCTCAAATTCTGAGTCACTCGGAGTGGTGGAAAAACCTGTCCTCTCCCAAAAAGATGCTTTCTTCTTTTTTGATATGGCTTATATCTGGAGTTCGGTAAGGGGAGCATAATCTTGTGCAGGTATTGTAAAATTAAGGAAGAATTCTAGAAAGTGCGTTGCACATCCTCATAACTGTTGGCAGTCCTAAGGCCTAACAGAAATTAATCCGCAAGCGTACGGATACCGATGTAGCTTTCACCACAAGGAGTATTCCTAGGGTATCGAATCCACAGGGAACGTATAGTGTACTAAAGCGTAAACACTAGAGGTATTGGTCCGTAAAGGTGGCGCACAGGAGCGGAGTTTGCAGCAGTAAATAAAAGGGTCTTCTGGCCAGGCAATCTAATGATAAGAAGCTATGTAGCTGGGCAATTTGGTAAGGTCCTTACTCTATTATTCGTTTCGGGGCACACGCATGCCAGAACAGCAACCCGAGAATTAGGTTCAACTGTCAAGGGGAACTACGTGCTATTGACCTCCCTACTAAAAACAATAACCCGGACGTGGTGGATTACAGAGACCGGTACGCCTGTCACACGTACTCGCGGCTACCATCCTCCGTGGGGTTAAGAGCAAATCAGGGATAACTCTAGGTCTAAACACCACGTTTACACCTATCGTCACAACTAGCGAGGAATTCCAAATAAGCTAGTCTATGCAATAAATAAATAAATATTTAAAGCATACCTGAAACCCACAAATAAATAAAGCAGAATACCTTACTTTATTGCCCGACCAATAATCTTCTTACATGTTGCCCGGCCTGGAAGACTAAGACGACTACTCCCAGGCGAGGAGCATACCGGAGGCGACGAAGAAGTAGAGTCCCGACATGCCGGGGGCCTCTAGCTGTCCTTCCCTCTCACTCACTCACTCCTAGCAACACTATCCTACTACCAAAAGACTAAAATGAAGTATCAAATGAGGTGCGTCTTGCTTCTGGAGCCGGAGGGTGTTATTTATAGCTTGCTGGAGTCGGAGGGGATCATCTGGCCGAAGCTGGGACGTCGGTGGAACAAATGTCGGCTGGCCGGCCTGGTAGGGGGGCCGGCCGGCCACTGATTCTGTCGGTTGGCCACCGACTTCCTCCTGGATGGCTCTGATCTGCTCCTGATGGCGGTAAGATGGTCGGTTTCTTCATGGGGTCGGCAGAAGTGGAGTGGCCTTCAAGTTTAGGCCCAAAAGCCCATGTTCTAAAATGTCGGTTATTTGATATTGGGCTGGGCCTTGAATTCCACGTGGGGAAGCTGTAGAAGGCCTCTGGGGAGGAGCTGGACCTCAGTGGGAGCCTGAGCAGGCCGGTCGGCCTATGATTGGGCCGGCCGGTGGGCTTTAGTCCCTGTTTCCTGTGAATTTTGTCCATATTGCTCCCTGCATTCAAATACTCCAACAAAACTTGTGGAGAGCCATTAATATAAAAGAATGTTCATTTTATCCTTGTATGATGGCTTTTATTGAATGGTGTTGGCGGTAAAATATTCGTATTAAGCAGCGCCAACAACCCCCCCAGACTTAGATCTTTGCTCGTCCCGAGCAAAAAGATTGAACCAAAGAAAAAGACATCATCAAGGTGATATGATAGAATTATCTCAACAATTTCTTCAGGCTCACTATGTGGGAGTGGCTAAAGCTCATTGTCTTGAGAAGTTGAAAGGTTGAACAGCGAAAATCAAAGACCCTTTTCAAACCCAAAGATCCCTCGGATTTCAAACTTTCCCTTTCTTCTCATCGTGTCACAAAAATTCTCAAAGTCTGAGTCACTCAGAGTTGTGGAAAAACCTGTCTTCACTCAAAAGATGCTTTCCTTATTTTCTGATATGGCTTATATCTGGGGTTTGGTAAGGAGAGCATAATCTTTTGCAGATATTGTAAAATTAAGGGAAATTCTAGAAAGAGCAATGCACATCCTCATAGTTCAGTCAATGGCAAAATGATTCTTTTGGATATGACTCATACTTTGGCGGAAAGATTGTGTCTTATGCACTTTGCCCAGAATGAATATAGCAATCCTTCTTGCTTTTTTTTTTAATGGGAACTCTCTCTCTCTCTCTCTCTCTCTCTCTTTTTTTTTAAGAGAGAGGTTCCCAGGATACATAAGGCAAGAAGGAGCCTCTTAGTGCGGGGCAGAGAGCAATAAGGCAGAATTTTCTTTCAATGTCTGCCATCAGGTGGATGAGTCACTTCCATATGTAAATGATGTAAGACTGACATTTGAGGAGTGCATGCAACTTTAGAGAATTAAACCTTAATTGAACTCACCACAAAAAGATTAGCTTTTGAGGAGTTATAAAATCTATCTTTGTTTGGCTCTAATAGGTATTTTCAGAGAATTTGTGACAGTCAGATCGAAAGGCAAAGTAAGATTTCCGAGAAAATCATGGAAAGATAGGAGTTAAGATTTAAGCATATATCAAACCTCACAACAAAATAGACAAGAGCGTCCTTAATAAAATATTGTGAGCAAGAAAAAATTGTGAAATAACATTATCATAAAACCGATGATGTTAAAAGAATTTTGTTTTTATTTGGTTTTATCTTCGTAAAATCTTTTTATTTTATTAGCGAACAGGTGAAACAGGTAGAGGGGATAGAATGAAACAAGCCAGAAGAATTTGAACCTGTTCGGAATCTGAGCCAGGCCGGCCGGCCAGGCCTGTGGGCCGGCCGGCGGGACCTGTGCCCCGTTCCGCCCTGTTTCGTCGTGGCAGTGCACAATCACCTGTACAACATTTTTATCCTGCGCGCTCGGGAAAATTGTGAGTGTACAGAGGTTGGTTTATGTGGTTACCCACATAAACCAACAATCAATTAAATAAACACTCATTTCATTAAACACTAAGAGGCAAATTTTTATTTTATTCAGAGGAGCATTGGGCGCTTTTACATAAGGAAATAAATTAAGCAAACCTAATTTAATTCAAAGCAAACCTAAACGAATTTGAAGGGAAATTAAACAAAAGCAAACTAATAAGCGCCGCTCTCTAATCCTAATGCTCCTATGGTGAGGGGGCCTCGAAGTGCTCGCTGAATCCTGTGAGCTTGTAGAGCCTCTTCATCTTGGCCATGCTCCCCTTCCGGACAAGATCTTGTCCTTGTTGTCCTCCAGATCCATGTGCACCTCACCCTGGTGTCCTCCACCTTAGCGAGGCGCGCCTCCATCCTTTGGAGCGCGATTTGCAGCTCCTTGATGGGGTCATGGGCGCCATCGCTGAACTCCATCTGGCCGGGAGGACCGGTGATCGGCGGCGGCGAACGGCGACGCAGCTTCTGCGAGGGTGATGAGTCATTCGACTCAGCCTTCAAGATGAGCCCCTTGGGCGCCTTGTAGTACATCACCTTCTCGCTCCACTTCTTGCCCTTAGCACCCAGATAGGTGAAGGGGGGAGCGTTCTCATAGGCACCGTTAGATGTCCTATGGGAAGACTCATCCTTGGACTGGCTGGCGTCCGTGGGTTCGTCAGGGTCCTCCTCGGATTGCTCCACCACGGGGTACACCGGCGCGATCTCCACCCTTGGAGTGGGAGTGGGGAGCGCTGGAGATTTCCCCGTCTTGGGGGACAGCTCGCCGACCACGGGATGCGTGATGCCGCCGCGGTACTGCTTCTTCCCGACGCCACCAGAGGGGGACAGGAATCTCCCTGAGTTGGGGCTCGCGCTCGCCCTGGATGGGCTTCTGCCGCGCCTCGGGCTGGCCGGCCGGCCAGGAGGGTAGGCCGGCCGGCCGGGGTTAGCCCCGGCTGCGAGCAGGTCGGCCTCCAGCTCGGCCCCCCAGGTGTCCACGAAGTCGAGGTACCTCGCCGCGCTGGATCCCTCGCCGTTGTTGACCGGAAATTGGTCGAGATAGGCGGATCGATGCTTCCGAGCGGCGATGTTGGAGGCTCTTGAATTGGGGGCATTGGAATTGGTGGGAGACATGGTGGAGAAGCTCTGGTAGGGTGCCTTCTCAGCCATGGCCGAAACTTTTGAGATGGAGGAGTGGAGGAAAAATGAATTTTCAATGTGTTTAAGAAGGTGAAAAATCCACTCCAGGCGAGATAGGCTCCGAATCGCAGGGTAGGGTTTGGTATTCTGTTTGGTTTGATCGGGGGCGCCGCCACAAAAAGTTTCGAAAAATTTTGAAAATGTGATGGGCCGGCCGGCCTGGGGTCCTGGCCGGCCGGCCAGCGTTTCCCCCGAAAACCAAAATTTTATTTTTATTTGAATATAAAGAAAAAGAAAATAAGAAAAAGGGAAAAACGGCTCGGTTAAGGTCGGGGCTAGACCGTAGATGGTGATTTTCACGTGAACTCGATGACATCTACTTCCTCGAGTTCCGGCATGGAGGGTTCTAGAAAGATTTTTAAGCGCTGGCCATTTACCTTAAAGTGCTCTCCGTCATTACCTTGGAGAGTGACGGCCCCATGGTTAGATGTTTCCACCACCGTATAGGGGCCATCCCACTTACTTCTAAGCTTACCATGACCAAATAATTTAACGCGGGAGTTGTACATAAGTACCTTATCACCTGGTGTGAAGTGCTTCTCCCGAATGCGCTTGTCGTGCCACCGCTTCGTTCGCTCTTTGTAGAGTTTCGAACTGTGGTACGCTTTCTCCCTCAATTCTTCGAGCTCTGAGATCTGAATCTGTCGCTTGACTTGGGCTTGGTCCAGGTCCATGTTCCATTTCTTGATTGCCCAGTAAGCCTTGAACTCTAGCTCGACGGGTAGGTGGCATGTCTTTCCGTATACTAGTTGATATGGAGTCATGCCGATTGGAGTCTTGTAAGCTGTCCTGTATGCCCATAATGCTTCATGCAGCTTCGACTTCCAATTCTTGCCCATTTGGTTGACGGTCTTCAGGAGAATTTTTTGATTTGTTTATTAGATGTCTCCGCTTGACCGCTCGTCTGTGGGTGATATGGGGTCGCTACCCTATGAGCAATACCGAGTGATGAGAGCATTTTTCTGAATGTCCTGTCGATAAAGTGCGAGCCCCCATCACTGATTAGTACTCTAGGTGTACCAAACCGTGGGAAGATGACTTCTTGGAGCATTTTCTTGGAGTGGGTGGAGTCAGCGTTTCGACATGGAAGAGCCTCCACCCATTTAGAGACATAGTCGACTGCCACTAGAATATATTCATATCCCTCAGAGTTTGGAAAAGGTCCCATGAAGTCTATGCCCCAACAATCGAAGACATCGATTTGAAGATTATTTGTTAGGGGCATGGCGTCACGAGCGTTGATCCCTCCTACCCTCTGGCAGCGAGAACATCTTCTAACATACTCCTTTGTATCTTCGTACATGTTTGGCCAGTAAAAACCACTCTGCCAAACTTTGGCACTTGTACGAAATACTCCATAGTGACCTCCAAAGGCTGATGAATGACATCTGTCAATAATTTGCATAGCCTCACATGTGGGTACACATCTTCTCAGGAGACCATCGGTGCAGACTTTATACAAATATGGGTCATCCCATAGATAATACTTGCTGTCCCTGATGATCTTCTTTTTATCCTCCCCTGGCGGTATATATCCTGCTACAATGTAGTTGACAATGTTTGCATACCAGGGGTCGGTGCTTGTTACTTTTAGTAACATGTCATCTCTCAAGCAATCATTAATGGGTAGTCCAGTAGGATCTTCCGTCTGCAATCGCGAGAGATGATCTGCCACAGTATTCTCTACTCCTTTTCTGTCTCTGATCTCCAAATCAAATTCTTGAAGGAGGAGTATCCAACGGATAAGACGTGGCTTAGCATCTTTCTTTGTCAGGAGGTATTTGAGGGCTGCGTGATCTGAATAAATTATCACCTTAGCTCCAACCAAATACGATCTGAACTTGTCAATAGCATACACCACAGCCAACAATTCCTTCTCAGTGGTTGCATAATTGAGTTGAGGTCCAGTGAGAGTTTTGCTAGCATAGGCGATGGCATGATGCTTCTTATCCTTGGTCTGTCCCAACACTGCTCCTACGGCGTAGTCGCTTGCGTCGCACATGATTTCGAACGGGAGTGACCAATCGGGTGGCTGGATAATGGGGGCTGATATCAAAGCTGTCTTCAGTTCATTGAATGCCTCCATGCACTTGTTGTCGAAGATGAACGGTGCGTCCTTAGCCAAGAGACTGGTGAGAGGTCTCGCCTTTTTGGAGAAGTCCTTGATGAACCTTCTATAAAAACCGGCGTGTCCTAGGAAGCTGCGGATCCCTTTTATGTTTCTCGGAGGTGGAAGCGACTCAATTACCTCAATCTTGGCTTTGTCGACTTCAATCCCTCGAGCAGAGACCTTGTGCCCAAGAACAATTCCCTCTGTCACCATGAAGTGACATTTTTCCCAATTCAAAACCAAATCTGCATCCTTGCATTTCTGAAGTACCTTCTCAAGATTCTGGAGACATCTGTCGAATGTTTCACCGTAGACCGAGAAATCATCCATGAATACTTCCATTATTTTCTCCACTAAGTCTGAGAAGATTGCCATCATGCATCTTTGGAAGGAGGCAGGTGCGTTACACAACCCGAACGACATTCGTCGGTAGGCGAATGTGCCGTAAGGACATGTGAAGGTAGTCTTGTCTTGGTCCTCAGGGTGGATAGGTATTTGATGGTACCCTGAATAACCGTCAAGGAAGCAGAAGAACGAGTGCTTCGCCAACCGTTCGAGCATCTCATCAATGAACGGGAGTGGGTAGTGATCTTTCCTGGTTGCTTTATTAAGCTTCCTGTAATCGATGCACATCCTCCATCCTGTCACTGTGCGCTGAGGGATCAGCTCATTCTTTTCATTCTTCACAACTGTCATCCCTCCCTTTTTAGGTACTACCTGGACGGGGCTAACCCATTGACTGTCCTGAACTGGGTAAATTATACCTGCCTTGAGTAGCTTCAAAATTTCTTTCTTAACTACATCTCTCATGGCATTGTTCAAGCGTCGTTGGTGCTCACGCACAGGCTTGTGATCGGGTTCCATCGGGATTCGGTGTGTGCAGAATTCTGGGCTGATTCCCTTGAGATCTGCTAGTGAGTAGCCTATTACTGATCTGTATTTTTCTAGCACGGCTACTAGTTTCTTCTCTTCTTCCTCTGACAGCTTATCACTGATGATGACAGGCGTGGTCTGATCTTTGAAGAGGAAACTGTACTTGAGACCAGGTGGCAGCTGTTTGAGCTCGACAGGTGTTGGAGCTGGTTCTTCATGCTTATTGAGTGGAACATAGGGGGAAGGGTCTTCATCTTCATTGAAGTATTGTGCATCTTCCTCCGCATCAAACTGCGAAGCTTCTAGGAATTCAACGGCCGCTGCTTCTTCTATGGCCGCGTATTCATCCATCTTCTCAGATTTCTCCTCTGCCTTGGCATTGAGTGTTCTTCGAATGTCGATGGAGAAGCTTTGTCTTCCCATTGGAACTTCCAACTCTTCTTGGCCGCTTCTCATCTTTGTGAGTGCTGCAATTGGTGTTCCAATAAGGAAGAAGTTCTTGTCGGGAATGTCAAAGATGTAGAAATTCATGAGCAGGGGTTGCCCATTGATTTCTAGTTCCAATTCTCGCAAGATCCCCTCAGCTTGATAGCACTTGTTCCGGAATATCAGCCTTTTCCCTGATGGTATAAGGCTCGATATGTCTACCGCCAATTGCTGGGCCTGCTGCTTTGACAGAATGTTTACTCCTGCTCTTAAGTCATAGCTAGCCTCAATTGGTGGTTTATGCTCATACTTTACTAGAATGCTCTCAGGCTTTTCATCGAGCTTGATGGCCTTCTCTGAGCATTCTGTTTCTTGGAGCCAATCCTCGCTGAAGACGGCAGACAGTTTCTGCAGACGTGTGTCTTGATCTACCTTGTCTTCCCAATCTAGCTCATCTAGCTCAGCCTTTTCAACATAGCAATTCTTCTCCACCGGATAAGTTCTTGTATTTCCGAATCTCGTTAAGTCTACCTCTTCCTCATATGGCAGGAGAGGAAGAGTGGACTCAACTTGATTCCGTCCTTCGGAGAGAATTTGGCTATCCTTGAATAGCGTAGGATTCGAGGGGCAGACGTAGAACGGTTCTTGTTCTGCCTTCAGAGCTGGCTGTGGTTGAGGTGGTTCTGCTTGGGGTTGTACCATACATGCACACTTCTTCTGTTCTGGTGAGCTAACTGAAGGTGTCTCAACTATGGTTTGTGCCTCTTCTTCATGTTTTTCAGGGGCAACTGCATCATAGGAGCCCAAATTACTGAGAATTTTGTCCAATACATCGAACCCTTCTTCAATTGTCTTGTACAAGAACGACCCTCCTGAAGCTGTATCCAAGAAGTTACGGCTGTTCGGAGTGAGTCCCGCAGCAAAATGTTGAAGGAGTATCGGTGATGGAATTCCCAGATCTGGTCCTTCTAGAGTGTAGGTCAGGAAACGGTCCCAGGCAGCTCCTAATGGCTCATTTCTGCCCTGCTCAAAGGTAATGATCTTCTTGCGAAGAGCAATAACCTTATGGAGAGGGAAGTACTTGAGACAGAAGAGCTTCCGGAGAGTAGCCCAATCTCCCTGAGCTTCACTTACATGTTTGGCATACCAGAGCTCTGCATTGCTAGTGATGGAGAACGGAAACAGCAACCATCTGAAACTGTCTCTCGGGACTCCTGATGTAACAACTGTGGAACAGAGCCTCTCGAAGTAACGCATATGTGTATATGGATTTTCATGATCTTCCCCGCGGAACTCAGATCCCTTCACCAAGGCAATCAGCTCTGGACGAATCTCATAACTGACAGCTGTGATTGGCTTGGATGCTGGTGCAGGCTCCAATAGTGCTCCTTTCGGAGCAGCGGCGTCGAAGATCGACGGAGTGTCCATGATATGATATGATAATAAAAGAAAAAGAAAAACAAAAGAAAACAAAAGAAAAAAAAAAAAACCTTTAACGGGCGCCTCTAGGTTCGAGTCCTAGCACAGCTAACCGTTCCCCGGCAACGGCGCCAGAAAGCTTGTTGGCAGTCCTAAGGCCTAACAGAAATTAATCCGCAAGCGTACGGATACCGATGTAGCTTTCACCACAAGGAGTATTCCTAGGGTATCGAATCCACAGGGAACGTATAGTGTACTAAAGCCTAAACACTAGAGGTATTGATCCGTAAAGGTGGCACACAGGAGCGGAGTTTGCAGCAGTAAATAAAAGGGTCTTCTGGCCAGGCAATCTAATGATAAGAAGCTATGTAGCTGGGCAATTTGGTAAGGTCCTTACTCTATTATTCGTTTCGGGGCACACGCATGCCAGAACAGCAACCCGAGAATTAGGTTCAACTGTCAAGGGGAACTACGTGCTATTGACCTCCCTACTAAAAACAATAACCCGGACGTGGTGGATTACAGAGACCGGTACGCCTGTCACACGTACTCGCGGCTACCATCCTCCGTGGGGTTAAGAGCAAATCAGGGATAACTCTAGGTCTAAACACCACGTTTACACCTATCGTCACAACTAGCGAGGAATTCCAAATAAGCTAGTCTATGCAATAAATAAATAAATATTTAAAGCATACCTGAAACCCACAAATAAATAAAGCAGAATACCTTACTTTATTGCCCGACCAATAATCTTCTTACATGTTGCCCGGCCTGGAAGACTAAGACGACTACTCCCAGGCGAGGAGCATACCGGAGGCGACGAAGAAGTAGAGTCCCGACATGCCGGGGGCCTCTAGCTCTCCTTCCCTCTCACTCACTCTCTCCTAGCAACACTATCCTACTACCAAAAGACTAAAATGAAGTATCAAATGAGGTGCGTCGTGCTTCTGGAGCCGGAGGTGTTATTTATAGCTTGCTGGAGTCGGTGGGGATCATCTGGCCGAAGCTGGGACGTCGGTGGAACAAAGGTCGGCCGGCCGGCCTGGTAGGGGGGCCGGCCGGCCACTGATTCTGTCGGTTGGCCACCGACTTCCTCCTGGATGGCTCTGATCTGCTCCTGATGGCGGTAAGATGGTCGGTTTCTTCATGGGGTCGGCAGAAGTGGAGTGGCCTTCAAGTTTAGGCCCAAAAGCCCATGTTCTAGAATGTCGGTTATTTGATATTGGGCTGGGCCTTGAATTCCACGTGGGAAAGCTGTAGAAGGCCTCTGGGGAGGAGCTGGACCTCAGTGGGAGCCTGAGCAGGCCGGCCGGCCTATGATTGGGCCGGCCGGTGGGCTTTAGCCCCTGTTTCTTGTGAATTTCGTCCATATTGCTCCCTGCATTCAAATACTCCAACAAAACTTGTGGAGAGCCATTAATATAAAAGAATGTTCATTTTATCCTTGTATGATGGCTTTTATTGAATGGTGTTGGCGGTAAAATATTCGTATTAAGCAGCGCCAACAAGCAACCGTTTCATTTTTCCTCCAGGTCAATCTGTATAGGCATGGTGCGACTTCCTTCGGGACCTTACCCGCCAGCCATCGGTCGTGCCAAAAACTTGCTCGAGCTCCATTGCCAATCTGTATGGATGTGCATGCTCTGAACAGGTCTGCTTCCAAGCTCGTGATCTGCAGCGGCATGTCCGACCAAGGCCGATTTGGGTCTGTCCATTTGAACCACTGCCAGCGCAGCCTCAGAGCTCGGTTAAAATCAGCGAGGTTTAGAACACCTAGTCCTCCCAGATGTTTTGGCCGCTGCACCCTTTTCCAGTTTACTGCACAGTTCCCTCCCCGGGCTTCTTCCGATCCCTTCCAAAGGAAGTTCCTTCTAATTCGATCAATCCGCTTTATGGCCCACTTGGATAGGGGGAAGGCAGTCATATGGTAGTCGGTATCGAGGAAAGGACTGAGTTTACTAGAGCCAGTCGCCCAGCCTTGTTGAGAAGGCGTCCTTTCCATCACGGTAGACGAGCTGCAAGCTTGTCAATGATGGCCTGCTCATCTGCACGTCTCAGTCGACCAAGCCGTAGAGGCAAGCCAAGGTATTTGCATGGGAGCTGACCTCTTTTCACCTGAAATTGGCCAAGTACCTGGTCGAGATCAACATCGTCGCAGCGGATGGGGAAAATCTCGGACTTCTGGACATTTGTATGAAGACCCGTTGCCTCGCCGAAGTGGGCTAGAATCTGTCTGAGGTTGTCAATATCAGCTGACTCCGGACGGACAAAGAGGCATGCGTCGTCTGCATATAGGCTTGTCCGCAGTTTGATTGGTGATTGACCGATGGGACTGAGTAATCCTTGTGCCGTTGCCCGATCTAGTAGGCACTGTAGGGGGTCCATCGCAAGGATGAAGAGCATCGGCGACAGGGGGTCCCCTTGCCGCAGCCCCCTTTGATGCTTGATTGGTCTGCCCGCTTCACCATTCAGTAGGATGCGCGATGTTGTGGTTCCCCATGTGATTGCAATTAGATCACGCCATCGCTGACCAAATCCAGTCCTCTCCATGACTTCAAGCAAGTATTCCCATCTGATGCTGTCGAAGGCTTTGGCAATGTCAAGCTTCAGTAGGAGCATTGGGGTTTTGGCGCGGTGAAAGTGATGTACAACCCCTTGGATATACTGAAAGTTATCCTGAATACTGCGGCCTTTGATGAACGCGCTTTGACTACGCGAAACTAGATTATCAAGACATGGTGCCAGACGGTTTGCAAGAATTTTCCCCAATATCTTCGCCACACTGTGCATGAGGCTGATCGGTCGGTAGTCGGAGATGGCTGCCGGTTCTTCACGTTTCGGTACCAGGGTGATGTTGGCCAAGTTAAGCAGGTTCCAGCATCCCTCCCGCAGCTCATAAATTTCCCGGATTGCCATAATCACATCAGTTTTAATGATTTCCCAGCAGTGCTTGAAGAACGAACCAATATACCCATCAGGACCCGGAGCCTTCTCGCCTGGCGCGTCCATGACAGCCTTTTTTATTTCTTCGTCTGTGATTGGCTGGTCGAGATGATCGAGGTCATGCCTTTCTATGTCGAGCATGTCCCAGTTGAGGGTTAAGGACCGGGCACTACATGATCCCAGCAGGTCGTGTAATGGTGGAACAGGGCCGCTGCCTTGGCTTGTTGTGTGGTGTGCACTGATCCCTGATAAGAGAGGACTGGGATGTGATTCTTGCGCCTCCTTCCATTGGCACAGAGATGGAACAACCTTGTGTTTGCATCTCCCGCTTTGATCATTGTGAGTCTGGAACGTTGCTTAATCTTGATTTTTCTGATGGCCGCCAGACCAAGTATTTTGTTCTTGGCTTCCCGTCGCAGATTTATTTCTTCGTCCACTAATGGCCTTGTCTCTTGCAACTGATCCATGTATAGAACCACCGCCTGTGCAATCTCTGATTCTTGCCTTAGCGTTGCCTGTCGCTGCTTGTTCCAACGCTTCAGAACCTTGGCAACTCGCGCCAGCTTGATATGCAGGACCCTTGCTCTGTTGTTGGAGTGTCCCGGCGCCTCCCAGGAATTCTTGACGATCTCACTGAATTCCTGGAATCTCAGCCAGAAGGCCTCAAACCTGAACCCCTTGTAACGACGATGGAAAGGTGAGCAGGTGAGGAGCATCGGACAGTGGTCAGAAACTAAGGCCATTCTCAATGCGCACTTTCATTGCACTGTTTCCAAGTCTATGTATTAAGAAAGAGAGTCAGCTTCCTTTCATAGGGATGAACGGTCTCTCATATGAGATGAAAGTTTCTCTTCTATCTCCTTATAATTACTTTGCCAATTTCACGCCCCTCTGTGGTGCTGGCTCCGCCACTGCTTAGCGGAGAGGGTGCGCGCAATGTTAGGGCGTAGATGGGTTCACAATGCTAGAGCCTAGTGAGTGGATACTTCACAAAAGAGTGGGTCACACCATGTTTACATGCAGAACAGGCACGAATTCTCTCTGTACTTACCGAGTTACCGTCAATGCTGATGCTGGAGCAGCGTCCACCAGTGTCGTTGGAACGAACGAGAGCTGCAGGTGCCTGCTCGCGTCTGTTCCGTACTCTAGTTTTGCAGGCCAAGTACCGCAGCATCCACACTGGCAACATCGATCATCGTAAACTGCCCATACGAGGATGATTGGGATCGGTCGGATGGCAACCTAACCCAGTCAGAAACTCACACCATGATGCACGTCAAATCATGCATGATATAGTAATCTTCTACAAGTAATGATGTAGGGACTCCATTCCATAACCTATCCATCGAAACATCATTAGTTTCCAACTCGATACGCCTACCATCTCTCATCATGCACTTTTCAGTTTTCTCGTCTGGCACCTCTCGTCACCCAGCTCAAAGGAGCTGATCAGGTTGGTGGATACGCAGACGCGTTGGATCAAAAGCAGTAGCAGGAAAGTGTGCGCGCAAACTTGGCATTGCAAACAGCCGAAACCGTGGGATCGCATCAAATTAGTGACTTTAATTCCCAGCCAGATTACTACTACCAGTACTATTGGATTCCGACTCGGATCAGGGATCGAGCGACCCTTGTATATACGTACTCTGTGGAGAGACCGGCGGGGGCGGGCGTCTGTGCGTGCTAGTTGAACCCCACGAGTGACATCCACCGATGGCTGCCAATCGACCGCTTCTGGTGGTACACGACGAGGAAGAGGGCCACCTCATCTACGACTTCCTCCTCGACGGTGAACAGGATGACGAGACGGTGGCCAGCTGCTTCCCACGCCCGATCGCGCGCTTCCCCACGGCGCCCTACCCTTTCGAGCGCTGCGCGGCCTTCGCCGTCTCCGGCGGCAGCATCCTGGGCCCCGTCCCGTACGAATTCTGGGAACACACGCTGTTCCACGACAGCGTCATGCGGGTCGGCGGCTACGGCTTCTTCGAGCAGCACCACCTCGACGTGGAGCGCGACGCGAAAGGCCGCGTCGTGCCGTGGTGGCCCATCCGCCGCGGCTTCAACGTGTCCCGCGAGTTCGGCAACTACAAGGACATGCCCGCATTGCTCCCCGTCGGAGACGACGTCGTCGTCAGGATGGACACGATCCTCTTCGACGGCATCTACAGCTTCGAGATGCTTCGACGTCTCGCTAACAGCGGGGACAGCTGGCACGCCGTCCCGCTCCCGAAGCCGCCGGTGGGGCGATTGGCTGACGACGAGCTCGCGTTCGTGTCGGCCTACTTCGCCGTGGGCACGCGCGTGTGGATCTCCGTCACCCGCAACAAGGGCACCTTCTCCCTGGACGTAGCAGCGAACGGCGGCGGCGCGTGGCGGTTCGAGGGAGCCTGGCAGCTGCCGTTCGAGGGCCGCGCGCTGCACGTGCCGGAGCTCGGCTCGGTCATCGCCTCGCCGCCGGGACCCGGGTCCTGTGCGCGTACGACGTCTTCAAGGCCGGCGGGGCGCCGCCGGTGCTGCGACACGTGTGGGAGGAGACGTGCCCTCCGCACCAGGAGGAGTGCCGCAGTAGTAGCGACGGCGGCGGCCACCACCGTCCGGGGACGTGCCCAGCCTGGCGTACCTAGGCGAGGGGAAGTTCTGCATATGCAAGCCCATGAGCACCAACCTGAACGTTATGGCCGAGTATGTTACGTATGAGGCCGGCTCCTTCCTGGTGGTGCAGGTGACTCGCCTGCCTAGTGGGGAGCTTCAGCTCGCCACGGGCGGGAAGATGAGTTACATGTGGCCGCCGCATGGCCAGAAATGGCTGTACATCGGCTTTGTCCAACCCGCCACACAACACATGGAGAGAGAAAAAGTTAAAAATACAATCGGCTTTCAGCAATCTTCTTGAAGAAGAGAATGGAGACTGTAATAAAAAGTTAAAAACTGAGATAAAATATGAGTGGATACAACAACGTCAGAAAAGAGTGGGTGGGCATTGGGTCTCGCAAAAGTAAGAAGAGATGTACGGAGTAAGTGAAATTGGTTGTACCAATGTATTTTGAGGTGTATGTTCAATTGTGTTATGACAACATGAGAATATATAATTACTATATAATTACACACCCTGCACTGGTAATGGAATTCCTAAATTTTTAAATGCTTCTCCTTAATATTATGCCACAACATTTCTGATAGAAATCAGTATCTATGCGCAACCCGCAACCATTCTTCAGTCTATGAATCTTATATTTTTCCTGTAAGCTGATTTCTCTTGCAAAATGCACAAACAATGCACACCTCTCTAACCCATGGCTTCTCTGGCAAGCCCATTATATTTGTAGAGATATGTTGTACATTGATGTAAGAACCAATTCATTCATTCCTATATTGAACCATGATATTTGAGATCATGCATAAGAAAATCATAGAGTTGCACCAGATCATTAAGAAAACGACCAAGTTTTTGGAAAATCAACATCTTAATTCCTTGATATATGTAGTAGTTTTGTTATCTCTGACATTGAGTGTACATACTTGAAACTTTGCAGGCACTAATGAAGTTAGAGTTGAAAAAAGGATGACACACCAATATGACACTATATTACCTAAATATACGTATAAGCTGAGACATATTTGATAAGTCAACCACTTTTTTCTAGAAATGTCCTCAGCATGTATTTTCTTAAGTGAAGAGAGAAAAATACATCGAAGTCTGACATGAAGATTCTCGGTGACCCTAGTTCGATTCTCATCAAGCGACCACGGTCTCGTGCATGAAAGCATTTAGGGATTGATTATTTATGTCGAAAACCATGACGTATACCCAAACGCATCCGGGACCATGGTAACATCAACTGATCATTTTGAAAGGGCTTTGAAATTTCTACAAAACCATCAGATGTTTGCGCACTCAATATTCTAGCTCACTTAATCTATATCAGCTTATGACACGTACGCAAGACACAAAGTATTGATCCTTTTGTATTTGTGATTGGAAAAGCTTTTCTCTTCATCTTTGTTCTGTGTAGTTGTTTTGTTTATCAGATATTGACATGACGTGAGTCTTTAGTACTTGCGACTAGTAGAAACTTCACCATACTTTCTTGTTCTATGTATAAATACTTTAAGGTTTGCGGGATCTAACGAACCTAGAGTTGAACGAGGATCTTGCACTAATATAACACTATATTACCTTAATATTTGTATAATCGAAGCTTATTTGATAAGTCAACCATTTTTTTTCTGGAAATATGCTCCGCACATATTTTGTTAGGTGAGAAGAGAGCCATGAAGATCCCGATGACCCTAGTTTGATCCTCGTCATGAGACCACAGTCTTGTGCACAAATGCATTTAGGGATTACTTACGTCGGAACCCATGACCTATACCCAAGATGATACATTACACATAGAAAGAAAAGGCATGCTCTAAAAACAAAGCTTATGCCATACTACAGTTTTGTAGATTTTAGTCTACACAAAATGAATGTGCAACGTTTTATTTAAGCATCTGAAACTAAGGGGTGTAATTATGATAATATGCAACGTGGCACAATGAAAATGATAGAAGCTTTTTCATTAATATCAAACATAAGATGCATTTACCAAAACAAAAATATGACAAAAATTTCAGTTTATTAAAAGAAAAGATCCAAATTACGATCCTAATTGAGGCAAGAGTCTTAAAAAAAACCTAACTACTATTTGCTCTACTTCACCGAGACTCTCAATACCAGTTCAATTTACAGTCAAGCTGGTTTCACATAGCAATTTTAATGACACGACCAGTGGTTTTGCCATGTGGCATGGCGTACCACTTTTCTTCTCTAAAAAGTGCTCCTTCAGTTTTTTAATATATGACACCGTTGATTTTTTTCGTTACTTCGACTATTCGTCTTATCTATAAATATTTGTGTAAATAGCTAAGTGTATTAGTTAACCTTAAAGTGCTTTTGATGATGAATCCAATGATATTCATTTCACATTCAAAAACTAATTATTCAGATCTATATTATTGGTCAAAGTTCAACGAAAAAGTCAACGGTGTCATATAATTAAAAACAGAGGGAGTGTCAGAGGGCAAGGGCAAGGGCAACACGGAGAAGAGGGGTAGTGTCAGACATGGCTCTGCACGAGATGTCCGGAGGTCGCACATGGCGTCATGAGGCTGTGCGTGCCGGTTGGAGCGAGGGTTCTTCGACGCAGGAGCTCGCGCAGGGCAGAACCTGTTGAGATTTATGGGCCTTTAAGCCCATAATAGAGCAATAATTCTATTTAGTCTAATTAATGCCATAATAGTTTAGTCCCACATGGGATTCCTATCATGAATTATCGCTAAGTTGCCACCTACTTAGAGGGATTTTGCTACCCAACTGAAACACAAGAGACAGGAGTTTAGCGTGTCTGAACTCATTGGGACTCTTGATGTTGAGGAAAGGGCGAAAGCAAAAGACACACGTGGAAAGAGCGTAGGAGAACCTTCTAGTGCCAATATGGTGCGAAAGGTTACTTCATCAAAGAAGAAGAAGATGGGGGCTGAGAAGCCTAAGCAAACAACCACTTTTAAGAAGAAAAAGAACAAAGAAGGTGGCTGCTTTGTTTGCGGAAGCACTGAGCATTGGGCAAGTGCGTGCCCAGACCGCAAAGTTAAGCAGGAGAAGAAATCTGCAAACGTGGTCATTAGCGAGACTGGAGGGACTCCTGGGTACGGTAATTCTACACCCATTGTCCTTTCTGTCTGTCAAACACCTGAGTGGTGGATTGATACTGGGCTAATGTACATGTGTGTGCTGATATCTCTTTGTTTTCTTCTTATCAGGCCGGAGTGACAGGAGACTTGTTGATGGGAAATGGGTCACATGCTCGTGTTTTTGGTGTTGGTACGGTCATTCTGAAGTTTACTTCGGGAAAGACGGTGCTATTGAAGCACGTGCAGCATGTCCCCTCAATCAAAAGGAATCTTGTTAGTGGCTCTCAATTGTGTCGAGATGGTTATAAAATAGTTCTCGAGTCTAATAAATGTATACTTTCTAAGTATGGAACATTTGTTGGAAAAGGCTATGATTGCGGAGGCTTGTTCCGCTTTTCTTTACTTGACAATTGTTGTAATAAGGTTGTGAATAATATTCTTATCTCGAATGAGTCGAATGTTTGGCATTCACGACTTTGTCACATTAACTTTAGTTGTATGACGCGGTTAGCAAAACTGAATTTAATCCCGAAATTTGACATGGTAAAAAGTTCTAAGTGCCATGCTTGCGTGCAATCTAAGCAACCTCGCAAGCCTCACAAGGCTGCGGAGGCGAGGAACTTAGAGACATTAGAACTTGTTCATTCCGATCTATGCGAGATGAATGGCGAATTGACTAGAGGTGATAAAAGATACTTCATGACTCTCATAGATGATTGTACTAGATATTGCTATGTGTATCTGCTAAAATCCAAAGATGAAACTTTGCATTACTTTAAAATCTATAAAGCTGAAGTAGAAAACCAACTAGAGAGGAAGATTAAACGTTTAAGGTCTGACCGTGGTGGAGAGTACTTTTCTAATGATTTTTCTGAATTCTGCGTGGAACATGGTATTATTCATGAGAGGACACCGCCTTACTCACCTCAATCCAATGGGATTGCTGAGAGAAAGAACCGAACTCTAACTGATTTGGTTAACGCCATGTTAGAGACAGCGGGTCTTTCTAAGGAATGGTGGGGTGAGGCGATTTTGACAGCATGTCATGTCCTGAATAGAGTTCCCACAAAGGATAAAGAAATCACACCATTCGAGGAATGGCATAAGAAAAGATTAAATCTCTCATATTTGCGTACCTGGGGTTGTTTGGTCATGGTGAATGTGCCAATCAATAAGAAGCGCAAACTTGGACCTAAAACTGTTGATTGTGTCTTTCTGGGTTATGCTATGAACAGCGTGGGTTATAGGTTTTTAGTAGTAAAATTTGGAATACCTGACATGTTGGTCGGTACAATTTTGGAGTCCAGAGATGCTACATTCTTTGAGAGTGAATTTCCTTCTAAAAATGCACCTAGCACATCTAGTCATGATTCTACATTACCCCATGAGCATTTCATTCCGATAACACAAAATGAGGAACCCCCTGTGCACATTCCTGAGGAGGATGACAATCTAGTCACCCGTAAGGGTAAGAGACAGAGGACTGCAAAGTCTTTTGGAAATGACTTTATTATGTACCTCGTGGATAACACTCCCAGAACCATTGAAGAGGCACTTTCATCTCCCGATGCTGACCTTTGGAAGGAAGCAATAAGGAGTGAAATGGATTCAATCATGTCTAATGGTACTTGGGAGCTGGTCGAGCGTCCTTACGGGTGCAAACCCATAGGATGCAAATGGGTGTTCAAGAAAAAGCTTAGGCCTGATGGTACGATTGAGAGGTACAAGGTAAGGCTTGTGGTGAAGGGATATTCACAAAAAGAGGGTGAAGATTATTTCGACACCTACTCACCTGTTGCTCGTATGACCACGATTCGAGTATTACTTTCCCTGGCAGCCTCACATGGTCTTCTCGTCCATCAGATGGATGTTAAGACAGGTTTCCTTTACGGAGAGTTAGACGAGGAGATCTATATGGATCAGCCTGATAGGTTTGTGATAGAAGGTCAAAAGAGCCTAGTGTGTAAATTGTTAAAATCCATGTATGGCCTCAAACAAGCTCCTAGGCAATGGCACGAGAAGTTCGAAAGAACTTTGATATCGGCTGGCTTTGTTGTGAATGAAGCCGACAAATGTGTATACTATCGGTATGGCGGGGGCGAGGGAGTCATTCTGTGTCTATATGTTGATGACATACTGATCTTTGGGACCAACCTTAATGTGATTAAGGAGGTCAAGGGTTTTCTGTCCAAAAACTTTGAGATGAAGGATTTGGGAGTAGCAGATGTTATTCTTAACATCAAACTACAAAGAGAAGGCAATGGTGGGATTACTCTCTTGCAATCTCACTACGTGGAAAAGATCTTGAGTCGCTTTGGGTATAGCGATTGTCTATCTGCTCCCACGCCTTATGATCCTAGCGTACTATTAAGGAAGAACCAAAGAATAGCAAAGGATCAATTGAGATATTCCCAAATCATTGGTTCGCTTATGTACCTGGCTAGTGCTACAGGGCCTGATATCTCGTTTGCTGTGAGCAAATTGAGCCGGTTTGTGTCAAAACCGGGAGATGATCACTGGCGAGCTCTTGAGAGAGTAATGCGCTATCTTAAAGATACTATGAGCTATGGCATTCACTATTCTGAGTACCCTAAAGTACTAGAAGGATATTGTGATGCAAACTGGATATCTGATGTTGATGAGATGTATGCCACTAGTGGATATGTGTTTCTACTTGGAGGTGGCGCTGTCTCTTGGAAGTCCTGCAAGCAGACTATTTTGACAAGGTCTACTATGGAGGCAGAACTTACAGCATTGGATACTGCTGGAATTGAGGCCGAGTGGCTTCGTGATTTCCTTATGGATTTACCGGTGGTTGAAAAGCCAATACCGTCTATCTCCATGAACTGTGACAATCAGACTGTAATAGTCAAAGTGAACAGTTCAAAGGATAACATGAAGTCGACAAGGCATGTAAAAAGGCGAATAAAATCTGTCAGAAATCCGGAGTTATTTCGTTGGACTATGTTCATACGTCTAAAAATCTGGCAGATCAATTTACCAAGGGACTGTCACGTAATGTGATAAACAGTGCATCGAGTGAGATGGGCCTGAGACCCACTTGATAGGCTGTCATAGTGGTAACCTGTTCTATGCGATCGGAGATCCCGTGAAGTAGAATGGTGAAACAAGCTAGTGACAGCTTGAGAGGAAAGACCCTTGACTGGTCTATCTCAGATGTACTTCTTTCCTAGAGAACTGTAAGGCATGCTGGTTTATTAACCTTAATGTGTTCCTAATGGCTTCTGAGAAGCAAAGATATCGTCCTACAGGATATCTTTAAGGAACATACCTATATGAGTTCGACTGCTAGTCACAGTCTATGAGATGTTGTGGATCTCTAGATACTCATGAATAGGTCAGAAGTGTGACTTATATGCTTCAAACAGAGGGGATGTTTTTTGGCAACCTAGTATCGGTAAAAGACTTAGGCAAAACCTCTTTCGCACAAAACTGACAATTCAAGGCGTAGTCCATTGCTCAGTTGTGAATAAGGTGTAACCTCTGTTCTAGATGGAAGTTCAACTTAACAGTCTCCATCGAAACACCGGTATATCAAACGAGAGGAAGATGATTTGAGTGCATTCCTTATGAGCTCTAGACTTGGTGGGGATTGTTGAGATTTATGGGCCTTTAAGCCCATAATAGAGCAATAATTCTATTTAGTCTAGGCCCATAATTAATGCAATAATGGTTTAGTCCCACATGGGATTCCTATCATTAATTGACTCGACTTATTAGGTGGATTTCCGGTTGATCCCCTAGAGAAGTTGAGAGAGGCTAGTGGCGAACCACACGCGCGCGCGCGCCGCCGCCGCCGCCGAGCCGAGCCGTGCCGTGGCGTGGCGTGGCGTGCCGTGGCGTGCCGTGCCGTGGCGTGGCTGCCTGGCGGCGGGCGGTCGCGTCGCGTCGCGATCGTCCGTCCGTTATGGAAGTTTTGATATATCGAAACGGCGCATTTCAGATGAACCGACGCCTTTTCGTTACGAAGACGCCGCGCCTGTTTGTTCTTACGAAGGGTTGCGTCTGTTCGTTCGAAGGCGTCGCGTCTGTTCCGTCTCTATATATAGCGTCTTCCACACGCTTGAAACGTTTGCTTACTCGCTCTCGCATTCCATACTTCCGCTCGCTGTTGCCTTGGAAGACTTCTCCGTCCCGGACTTCTGCGCGCACAGAATCTGAGAGAGCAGGCCTCCGAAACCCCGTTCTGCAAGAGACATCTGCCGGGTGTGCGAGCGATCAGGTTTTTGGGGAGCGACATCGCGACTGCTCCCTTCCGATCGACTACTTCCCGGACGGTTCTGCACTGCGAACATCGTCCTGCATCGACTAAGATCGACTACATCGAACATACTCAAGAACAATGGTTCTTGGGAATGGATCTTCCAGCGCCTCCGACGCAGGATCTTCCGCTGGGTACGTTCCTGACTTTCTGTTCAGTTTATTCATCGCCATCACCTTGTTGGGAAATTTATGGATTAAATTAATTAGAAAACTGCCTAGATTCTTAACAGAACAAGGCCATACCAATCTTCGTCTCTGTGCGGATCGGAACGACTGTTAGGAATAGAGTAGCCTGACATAGGAGAAAGGCCGGCAACAAATAGAGGAGTTGAGCAACTCCAACAGTTATATATAACCAGTCCCTAAATACAAATAAAGGGCATTATTAGCAAAATCCCCCTTCCAACCGTTCCGTAAAGATGGTCTCTAAATATACGCAGGGCTCATTTTCCCGGACCGAAATCCTCTGCTGTCGCTATTATAACGGCAAGGCCGTGCCGTTTCAACCACGACCCACTTGATTCCCACTCATATCGGTAATAATAGCACAAAAGTCCTTAATTACGCCTATTAAATTGATAATCTGGCAGGCTAGAAGCTTAGGGCTTGCCGTCTTAGCCATGGCCACCATCATATGTCTCCTTCCAGGTGAGATTAAGATATGTTGGATGTCTAAAAGCTAGATCGAGAAACCAAATTCGAGGGACAAAATCAAGGGAAATCAAACTGGAGTGAGATTTAGTGATCTAAAAGCTGCTGCCGGTGGCGAGATTTATAGGTTGTGGAGTTGAATCGATTGCTATTGACCCTGCGTGCCGATGGAGTCTTGGAGAGAGGGAGAGAGAGAACAGCAGCGTGAGGATGACGACGGGGATTGTAACAATGCTTGCTGGGCCAAACGTGGGCCGAAGGAGGAAGGGGCAATCACCAACGTAAAAACTAGAATCAACGGCTACGATTAGGGACGGCACGGCTGTGCCGTTTTAATACCAACAGCAGACGATTTCTGTCCTTTTTCCCCTATCTACTCCCCACATGTGGCGAAGGTTTTCGTCCCAACCCGAGTCTCCGCGAGTCTCGCCCGCGCAATTCTGCATCAGCCATCCTCGAGTAGCACCGAGCTCCAACTGCCATGGCCATTCCTCCTCCTGAGGCCGCTTCTTGCCACGGCAGAACAGGGACGCGGAGGCCGTGGGAGCGCGGAGCAGGCAGGGGGAACAGAGGCGCGCCACAGTAGTGCGTGAAGAAGTGCGTTGCGGCGCCAGGCCGTCGTCGATTGTGTAGGAGATAGAGACCGTGTTCGCGTCCAACACTACCCAAGTTTCTGTCTCAAATGGATGCGACATAGCCCTAGGATCCGATTCCCCCACTCCATGGCCTCTCTCTTCCCTTGTTCCCCTCCCTGGATCGAGCTTCTGGAGCTCGTCCATGGCGGACAGAGCGGGGAACCCGAATTCTCTGTGTTTTTTCTTTCGACCTTGCCTTTCTGTGTTTAATCGAGGCCGGTGAAAATAACGTTCAGTTGCGAGATGGAGGAACATATCAAAACCCACCATTGCGCCGCTCGAACCCGAAGCAATTTGGCCACTCGCCGCCGATGCCGGCAGGCCGCGGCGCCGGGGACCGGTCATGGGCTCCTGCGTGCCTGCGGGTCACCTGCGGATATCGAGCTCACTCGTTGGAGACTGGAGTTCACGACGCCCTGCGGCGGCTGGGCGCATCGAAGCCCTCTTGGATCATCCACCCTGAGATAGCTCGATCTCCTTTTCTCTGTTAGTCTCTGTTCTCTCGTCAGCAATTCGTTGAACACCTGATGGGTGATAAAATATCCGTATGCGCCCATGTAGGCAAAAATGACGTGGTCACATTTGAAATAATTTAGAAAGCATAAATTGGGAATGGTCGGAGGAGACAAGTTTTTTTACTACCAATAGATCTTTAGAAACCCTAAATTAGTATTTAGGGAATGTTTTTTTACATAACTATTAGAGATGCTCAGTATTCTCGCCTCTCGGTACGAGAACGAGATGGCATCGTCATAAGAAGCTTTCTCGTTGCTGTGAGGAGAGGTCTTGTCGCGCGAACACCTTATATGTCCTGCGTTCACAGAATTGACTGGACAGACGAGAAGATGATCACTCACCCATAGCTTGCCGCTTCGCGGAAAGAGAAGACCGTTGCGGCGTTGCCTGTTTGTGCAACATCGGCCAGGTCCCTCGATGGCCGGCTTCCTGCCGCCGTCGGAGTAGAGACTTGGAGGCGATGCGGCTCGCCGGAGCTAGAACGTCATCGGGTATATCAGAACAGGGATCAACATTTCTAACAGAACGCATCGGGATAGAGAATTCTGCCACTCCGTCGTGCAAATCTTTGGATGACACGGAAGCTAGCAGTGGTCTCGTGTCGGCATCCTCGCAAACCACCCGAGCCGTCTCCAACGCCCTCGCCACGCACGTCGGTACGTCGACCGTCCTCTCGCCGGCAGCTGGACAGCGTCGCCACGACGCGCCTCCTGCAGCGGGCTCCCACCGTCCGCCGCGTGCGAGCGCTTCGAGCTTCCGCCGCGGCGATGCTACTTTGTCACATCTGCTCTAGAGCACGCGTTCCTGGGCGCGCCGGGCGTATCGTACGGAGCGCGTTCTGTGTTGCCTCGAACAGCTAGCGCCGCAGAAGCTTCCAGCTCGTCCTCCACCGGCTCGATCGGCACCTGCGTACCGAGCGAGTGCCTCCGCGTGCTCGTACACACGCGCGCGAGCGCCTCATTGTGAATGAAACTACTGTAGTGCAATTTCAAGGCTCGATCGGTTATCAGTAGATTTGGATACGACATGTTGCAGAGGCAATTGGTTGATCCATTGGGCAGGCACGTCGTGCAGGTTCTCCGTGCGCTGTGCGACCATGTCGACAGTGGCCGGCCGGCACTTCTTGGCTGGCTTGCCACCGGCGACCACGACAGCCGCGACGCACGACGCCTTCCAGAGCGGCGCCGGCCATAGCGGCCGATGAGGAAGACTCGACGAGGACGTGCTGCTCATTCCAAACTGGCACCACTTCTCCAGCAAAGCTGTTGCCTCATCAGGTGATGCAACAACCTGAAACAACTCGGCAACATTGCAAGATATATCTTCTCTCCAGACACACACACACACACGAACACATGCGCGCGCCCACACGAACAGACACACACACCCACACACAGCAGGAAACCCATCGCAAGATGTGAGTCTAAATCTAATCTAATCTAATCTAAAACAATAAAGAACCAGTTGCCAGGAAAATCAATTTTACCCTGTCAGATCTTACCCACCTATATATCAACCAATGATTTAAACTCCACCCTCTAATCACAGTCGCTAGATCAAAAATATGGGTCCACTGAGTGACCCAAATGTTACTAGATTGTCACCGATGACACAATTAACACACGTTTCATCCCCACCTCCTTACGCTAACCACACCCAAAATAAACTGTACCCGCCCCTGCACCCACAGCCGTGATTAGGCAAGACCCGATCTCCTTCCCAAAATCACGATGCTGTCGATCACCTTCCAAATCAACAACGTTTTTGAATAATCATGGCTGCAGGAGGGCGCCCTGGTTCAGGGATATGGAAGCATCACATCCCTTGTACGCGTCATCCAATTTGGCATCGAGACGCACACGTGATCCAAGTTGGAGACGGCAGTGGCATATGAACCCGGCAAGTCTTCCACCCTCGCGCAAACCTACGCGCATGATTCTCAAACACGTTGATGCGTTACCAATTTTACCCAGCGTGGCTTCCATAATATGTGATTTGTTTCCTTCCTTTAATTCCTCTTTCACGGTAGTACTGAATGGATCCTATTAATTCCTGATTTGATTCCTTCCTTTTCTTTCTCTCTCACGGTAGCAATGAATACATCCCTATTTTCTTTCCTTCCCTTCCTCCTTCCCGAGTTGGAGACGGCGCCGCTCTTTTGCACTGCCAGAGACGACGGACTAGAGGCCGAGCATGGTGCACGGTGCATCGATCGACGACGAGCTCGAGGCAAGGCGCATAGCTCGTTGCGACGACGATGCGCCTCGAAGACCTCTTCGGCCCCCGACATGGTCTTGGCTATCGCAACTTGAGTGACTTATCAATTCGTTGATCTCGAACCTCACTCCTTTGCCCGTGGTCCTGGTGAAATCGATGCCCCCACCACTCATCCCTTCCCGTTAAGATCTGAAATTTATTTGTTTGTTGTGTTTGCTCCAGCCATGTGTGATTGGACTGGCGAGATATCTATGCAGTTTGAGGTTCGTTCCTAACAGATTTCTTCTGTCGTTCCTAGAAGCTGCAATGAGACATGGAGAGCCACAGGTTATGATACCTTCCTTCCCTTCCTCCTTCAGAATATGATACCTCCTTTTCTTATGTTCTGATTTGTAAATTTGGCCGAGTCATAGATTTGGATGCTCATACAAATTGTCACATATTTTCAACCATGTGTTTGCATGTTTCAGTATAGGCTATAAGTGTTTTTTTCCTATTTAACCTTTCTACGCACTACTAGCTGGTATGGGTCCCCAAGTTATAAACTGGTTTACATTTCAATGAGATGAGGTCTGGCAAAGTCTTGATTCTTTCTTCAACCGCTGAAATGTATGTCTGTGGGATTATTTCTGGCTTTACAAGTTTTCTTCTGCTCAAATATAGAAGTTCCTCCAATTTGACTCTTGTTTCTTTCGACCTGCATGGCACCTGCTGGCGAAAAGATCAAAGACATGGAGGGCTTGTGTTTCTGCACCGACCGCTGCATGTCGTGTCGTGCGTCCTCTGAAATTGCTTGCTCCACTTTATATATGTATGATTTTTTATAGGGATAAAATTGTGCAAATGTCAATGGCGCGAGTTTGAGATGTTTAGAACATAACCATTTTGTAATCATATAATGCTCATATATTCAAGTAACAATTCAAATACTCGATCCTATTTTGATACATGATGTATTGATGTGTGCATGCTGGAACACAAGGAAAAAGAAATGATGATGTGTATTATAATAGTACTAATGCACGTGCGCCACGCACGTGATCTAAAAAGTTATATCACCTGGCAGGACCACAAAAATTATAAGAAACTTAACTACATGTTCTTTTACAATATAAAAATTTACTATTGTGCAAAAAATCAACCAAAAGTTTCAGTTATATGAGGGATAACGCACTCGCCATTGATCACCAGCCATAAGGATATCATTTCACTCATTCCATGGAGAGGAGATTGTATAAGGAGATTTAATTGAAGAATGGACAGCATGACAAGAGTTGCATGCCGATGTGAAAGGAAAAGAGGAAGAAAAGGATAATGAAATAGAAACATGAGAGAATAACGGAAAGTTGAAATTTTGGCTTAAAATATATACATGCTTGTTAGTAGGTCATGAAATAATAAAAAAGAAATGTTGTACATGCATATACTCCCTCCGTTCATAAATAGATGTCACTGTTGACTTTTCAACATCACGTTTGACCGTTCGTCTTATTCAAAAAATTTATGCAAATACTAAAATAAATATGTAATGATTAAAATATCTTTAATAATAAAACAACTTATAAAAAAATAAATAAGATTTGCATAAAAAATTTGAATAAGACGAACGGTCAAACGTGATGTCGAAAAGTCAACAGTGACATCTATTTATGAACAGAGGGAGTATTTGTTAAGTTCGCGATTAAACGAAACACAAAATTTCTAAATGAAAGAGCACTGCAAAAAACGTGGCAAAGCACCCCAAAAACCACTATCACAATGGAATATATTAAGAAATAAAATATGTTTACACATGTAGAACAAACTGCAAAATATATTTACACGTGTAACACTATAGAATTAAAAATCTCTATTTCCAGAAATAGTTTTGACAAGCTTCGCATGATTTTTGACAAGCATCCCTAGAAGCAATAAAACTTTACAAATTTCATACGGAGGAAACTCTATCCAGCATAAACATATAAGATATAAGGCACTGCAAAAATATATACGTGAGTTTACCAGTTTCTTATAAGTAGAGTAATTTTGTTATGATTAACTAAAAATGTAAGTCTTCTTAAACATAATCGAAAACATCTTAAAGAATCTAGGAAGACAAACAAGTTTCCCATGAAAACTGCTGAGTCCACAATAGGGAAATTAACTGAGGCAAATCAAAACCTATCCAGAACCATATGATCGGTGAGTATCTCGCAGATCTACTGCTTGTAGTTCTCCCAAAGCTTGTGGATGCGCCATGGATGTCATAGAAGCAGCCTTGAGAAATCTACGTACTGTATCAAAGCAAAAGGGAACAAAGGGCACCACAAATCATGCTTTTAATTCTTCAAGAGCATCAGGGATCTGAGTATCAATTATCAAAGCAGCTCAATGAGGGGTTGTAAGAGAAACATGTAAAAATGAGGGAACGTGGATGGCACTTGAGAATGGAAAAAACTCAATTAAGGGAATATAGTATTTGCCGTATGAAAATTTTGAAAGTAAGGCAAATGGACGGAATAGAAAGAAAGCACTTCATCTAAATCGAGGCATAAATATTTTCCTGATTCTCAAAAATTCCACTCCATGTTCTGATAATTAAGCATGGTACCTGTTTCATATTTTGCAATGGGAACGGCAGTGATAAGGGCTCAATGGAAACATCAACTATCATAGTAGTAAGCTACGAATTAGAAAGGAAAAAATAGTGTTCCTATCAGAGTAAATATGCCATTTTTCTATCAGAGTATTAGTGTAGTAAGAAAAAGGTCCCACCATATTAATCTCATTTTGATTATATTGTACACTGGATTTCAGTAGACAAACAAATAAGTAAACAATATTTCAATCACCTGAAATGCTAAAAATAAGTAGAACATGCATTTAGATTTCATATATTGCCTTAATGAATGGAAAAGAGCAATGATTATTATAGCATAAGATTGTGAGAGGAGCATGATTCAGTAAAACATGATAAACAACTATGATTAGTGATTACATTGGAGCAGAGCTTCTCACGTTGTTGTCCGACCTATGCCTTCTGCAGTAACTTCTGTATCGATAACAAAACAATGAAAACCATTTTGTGGGGCCATAACATTACCAACCATCTGAAAGCATGCTATGTAGTCACAGTTCAGACATCCTTACATTTTTATTCAACCAAATTGAACAAATCTTCATCGCAGGTCCCCTTTGTCTCCTATACTCTCCTGAAACAGATTGCAAATCATATTCGTCAAATGAAGCCTCTAGCTAGTCAATGATTCAGCTGCTCCAAAAAGATAAAATAAAAATGGAGCATGCTGTATAAACTGCTTGGCTTTCAGCAGCTAAGAAGCTTCTATCACACCCAGTCTGCACAGCAAAAGCATCAAATTATAATACACATCATCATTTCTTTTTCCTTGTGTTCCAGCATGCACACATCAATACATCATGTATCAAAATAGGATCGAGTATTTGAATTGTTACTTGAATATATGAGCATTATATGATTACAAAATGGTTATGTTCTAAACATCTCAAACTCGCGCCATTGACATTTGCACAATTTTATCCCTATAAAAAATCATACATATATAAAGTGGAGCAAGCAATTTCAGAGGACGCACGACACGACATGCAGCGGTCGGTGCAGAAACACAAGCCCTCCATGTCTTTGATCTTTTCGCCAGCAGGTGCCATGCAGGTCGAAAGAAACAAGAGTCAAATTGGAGGAACTTCTATATTTGAGCAGAAGAAAACTTGTAAAGCCAGAAATAATCCCACAGACATACATTTCAGCGGTTGAAGAAAGAATCAAGACTTTGCCAGACCTCATCTCATTGAAATGTAAACCAATTTATAACTTGGGGACCCATACCAGCTAGTAGTGCGTTGGAAGGTTAAATAGGAAAAAAACACTTATAGCCTATACTGAAACATGCAAACACATGGTTGAAAATATGTGACAATTTGTATGAGCATCCAAATCTATGACTCGGCCAAATTTACAAATCAGAACATAAGAAAAGGAGGTATCATATTCTGAAGGAGGAAGGGAAGGAAGGTATCATAACCTGTGGCTCTCCATGTCTCATTGCAGCTTCTAGGAACGACAGAAGAAATCTGTTAGGAACGAACCTCAAACTGCATAGATATCTCGCCAGTCCAATCACACATGGCTGGAGCAAACACAACAAACAAATAAATTTCAGATCTTAACGGGAAGGGATGAGTGGTGGGGGCATCAATTTCACCAGGACCACGGGCAAAGGAGTGAGGTTCGAGATCAACGAATTGATAAGTCACTCAAGTTGCGATAGCCAAGACCATGTCGGGGGCCGAAGAGGTCTTCGAGGCGCATCGTCGTCGCAACGAGCTATGCGCCTTGCCTCGAGCTCGTCGTCGATCGATGCACCGTGCACCATGCTCGGCCTCTAGTCCGTCGTCTCTGGCAGTGCAAAAGAGCGGCGCCGTCTCCAACTCGGGAAGGAGGAAGGGAAGGAAAGAAAATAGGGATGTATTCATTGCTACCGTGAGAGAGAAAGAAAAGGAAGGAATCAAATCAGGAATTAATAGGATCCATTCAGTACTACCGTGAAAGAGGAATTAAAGGAAGGAAACAAATCACATATTATGGAAGCCACGCTGGGTAAAATTGGTAACGCATCAACGTGTTTGAGAATCATGCGCGTAGGTTTGCGCGAGGGTGGAAGACTTGCCGGGTTCATATGCCACTGCCGTCTCCAACTTGGATCACGTGTGCGTCTCGATGCCAAATTGGATGACGCGTACAAGGGATGTGATGCTTCCATATCCCTGAACCAGGGCGCCCTCCTGCAGCCATGATTATTCAAAAACGTTGTTGATTTGGAAGGTGATCGACAGCATCGTGATTTTGGGAAGGAGATCGGGTCTTGCCTAATCACGGCTGTGGGTGCAGGGGCGGGTACAGTTTATTTTGGGTGTGGTTAGCGTAGGAGGTGGGGATGAAACGTGTGTTAATTGTGTCATCGGTGACAATCTAGTAACATTTGGGTCACTCGGTGGACCCATATTTTTGATCTAGCGACTGTGATTAGAGGGTGGAGTTTAAATCATTGGTTGATATATAGGTGGGTAAGATCTGACAGGGTAAAATTGATTTTCCTGGCAACTGGTTCTTTATTGTTTTAGATTTGATGCTTTTGCTGTGCAGACTGGGTGTGATAGAAGCTTCTTAGCTGCTGAAAGCCAAGCAGTTTATACAGCATGCTCCATTTTTATTTTATCTTTTTGGAGCAGCTGAATCATTGACTAGCTAGAGGCTTCATTTGACGAATATGATTTGCAATCTGTTTCAGGAGAGTATAGGAGACAAAGGGGACCTGCGATGAAGATTTGTTCAATTTGGTTGAATAAAAATGTAAGGATGTCTGAACTGTGACTACATAGCATGCTTTCAGATGGTTGGTAATGTTATGGCCCCACAAAATGGTTTTCATTGTTTTGTTATCGATACAGAAGTTACTGCAGAAGGCATAGGTCGGACAACAACGTGAGAAGCTCTGCTCCAATGTAATCACTAATCATAGTTGTTTATCATGTTTTACTGAATCATGCTCCTCTCACAATCTTATGCTATAATAATCATTGCTCTTTTCCATTCATTAAGGCAATATATGAAATCTAAATGCATGTTCTACTTATTTTTAGCATTTCAGGTGATTGAAATATTGTTTACTTATTTGTTTGTCTACTGAAATCCAGTGTACAATATAATCAAAATGAGATTAATATGGTGGGACCTTTTTCTTACTACACTAATACTCTGATAGAAAAATGGCATATTTACTCTGATAGGAACACTATTTTTTCCTTTCTAATTCGTAGCTTACTACTATGATAGTTGATGTTTCCATTGAGCCCTTATCACTGCCGTTCCCATTGCAAAATATGAAACAGGCACCATGCTTAATTATCAGAACATGGAGTGGAATTTTTGAGAATCAGGAAAATATTTATGCCTCGATTTAGATGAAGTGCTTTCTTTCTATTCCGTCCATTTGCCTTACTTTCAAAATTTTCATACGGCAAATACTATATTCCCTTAATTGAGTTTTTCCATTCTCAAGTGCCATCCACGTTCCCTCATTTTTACATGTTTCTCTTACAACCCCTCATTGAGCTGCTTTGATAATTGATACTCAGATCCCTGATGCTCTTGAAGAATTAAAAGCATGATTTGTGGTGCCCTTTGTTCCCTTTTGCTTTGATACAGTACGTAGATTTCTCAAGGCTGCTTCTATGACATCCATGGCGCATCCACAAGCTTTGGGAGAACTACAAGCAGTAGATCTGCGAGATACTCACCGATCATATGGTTCTGGATAGGTTTTGATTTGCCTCAGTTAATTTCCCTATTGTGGACTCAGCAGTTTTCATGGGAAACTTGTTTGTCTTCCTAGATTCTTTAAGATGTTTTCGATTATGTTTAAGAAGACTTACATTTTTAGTTAATCATAACAAAATTACTCTACTTATAAGAAACTGGTAAACTCACGTATATATTTTTGCAGTGCCTTATATCTTATATGTTTATGCTGGATAGAGTTTCCTCCGTATGAAATTTGTAAAGTTTTATTGCTTCTAGGGATGCTTGTCAAAAATCATGCGAAGCTTGTCAAAACTATTTCTGGAAATAGAGATTTTAATTCTATAGTGTTACACGTGTAAATATATTTTGCAGTTTGTTCTACATGTGTAAACATATTTTATTTCTTAATATATTCCATTGTGATAGTGGTTTTTGGGGTGCTTTGCCACGTTTTTTGCAGTGCTCTTTCATTTAGAAATTTTGTGTTTCGTTTAATCGCGAACTTAACAAATACTCCCTCTGTTCATAAATAGATGTCACTGTTGACTTTTCGACATCACGTTTGACCGTTCGTCTTATTCAAATTTTTTATGCAAATCTTATTTATTTTTTTATAAGTTGTTTTATTATTAAAGATATTTTAATCATTACATATTTATTTTAGTATTTGCATAAATTTTTTGAATAAGACGAACGGTCAAACGTGATGTTGAAAAGTCAACAGTGACATCTATTTATGAACGGAGGGAGTATATGCATGTACAACATTTCTTTTTTATTATTTCATGACCTACTAACAAGCATGTATATATTTTAAGCCAAAATTTCAACTTTCCGTTATTCTCTGATGTTTCTATTTCATTATCCTTTTCTTCCTCTTTTCCTTTCACATCGGCATGCAACTCTTGTCATGCTGTCCATTCTTCAATTAAATCTCCTTATACAATCTCCTCTCCATGGAATGAGTGAAATGATATCCTTATGGCTGGTGATCAATGGCGAGTGCGTTATCCCTCATATAACTGAAACTTTTGGTTGATTTTTTGCACAATAGTAAATTTTTATATTGTAAAAGAACATGTAGTTAAGTTTCTTATAATTTTTGTGGTCCTGCCAGGTGATATAACTTTTTAGATCACGTGCGTGGCGCACGTGCATTAGTACTAGTTAACAGTAATAACACGAGGAAAAAAGGATAAAAGTTGTACCATATCTATACAAGAGACACAGGTATCTATTAACAAACCCACTTTTGATGTTCATGCAACCACTGAATTATGTTAGATGCTCTGTACCAGCAACTTGCAGAGTCATAATTAATTAGTTCACAGTTTTGTTCTCTATCACCCCCTTCGGTGTACATGGGTTTATTAACAGGTACCTGTGACTCCTGTACAGATATGGTTCAATTTCTATCTTTTTTTTCATCATGTTACTGTTAACCCACATCTTGAGATGTGTTTCATGATGTGTGTGTGTGTGTGTGTGTGTGTGTGTGTGTGCATGCGCGCGCGCGTGTGTAGCACAGCTCGGCACATCTTTGGGCTAGCCCGACACGGCACGGCCCGTTGGCCAGGTATAAACTGAAGGCATGGCTGAAGATAGGAATTGAATATGTGCCCGGAGTAACCGATGGTTGGGTTCATCCCTTTTCACCAGGACGCTTAGGAGGGCCTCTTGGTTTCACCATATGTAATAACTGGGCAACCAACATTGAAAGGATATCCCAGATGGAAGTAGTAGGCACGATGCAGGCTTTTCGCTCCAATGTTCTGCACATCTAGGAGAAGCAAAGGTCAGAGTGGAAGTAGGTTATGTTGGCTGACAAGGATATAGGCTATGTCAGATGGATGGAGAGGGTTGACCCGCAAGATGGTAGAGGAACGAAGCAAGAAGATGGTGCACGTTTCCAGTCAGGGCGGCATATCTTTATCTGCACAGGTGCTACATGTCTGCTGAGGCTGGTCTATAGTCATGTATGTACAAAGATCTGCTTCTTCGGGCCAAAGAGGAAAATAGCTCGACTTGCTCAACGGAGTGAGTGGCAGAGTTTCCTAAATGCATTTGAGAGTCTGCTTGTTGGTACATGCAACTATACTGAATTCAGTGGTTGTGTGACATCAAAAACTTATATAGCAGCGGTATAGATTCCACATTAGTTCAGATATCAAACATAGTTTTTCTTTTCCCCCCTTATGTATACGTGGGTTTATTAATATTTGTAGGTGTGACTCCTGTACAGATATGGCGCAAGTTCTCTCTTCTTCCTTTTTTTTTCTAACTGACACAATCATCTTACTGTTAATTCACATATTGCCATTGAGTTAGCGCAGCATCTTGCAATGTGTTTCCTGATGTGTGTATGTCCCTCCTGAGAGAAGACATATCTTGCAATGTGTTTCAGAAACCTTGATGGAGGAGTGTGTTTATGTGTGTGTGTGTGTGTGTGTGTGTGTTGGGGGGTGGGCCGGTGGGGGGAGGGGGGCTATTTTTTGTATGATGGGCTACCTAAACTGTGTAGTTTGCCCACCCCACCTCCTCCTTTCATCAGCACGCCGACAAGATGTCCTCCACCATCGTCTTCGGCGAGATGCCCCCGCCCCGCCCTCCACCACCGTCCCCAACGGTTCCCATCGCCGCTACCCACTCTCGCACTAATAATTCGGCAGCCCTGCCGCCCCACTATACCATGGACATGTTAACTCGGGTTTGCCAGGCTCGTTACTGGGATGCCCCCATCTGTCGCGCATGACCAGCAGTGCCCGGTCACCTCGTCCACTCCTCGCTTGCCCACCACTGGGCTTGCCTTCCGCCATGGATCTACGTTCGAGGATAAGGAGAGCTACCGGGGGGGGGGGGGGCACAAAGTATTCTCCGACCTCACTCGTCGTCGTCTCATCGTAGGTAGGGCTGGACGTCGAGCGAGCCGAGCTCGGCTTGGCTTGGCTTGGTCTAGCTTGTTTGTCTAACGAGCTAGCTTGGCTTGGCTTGTTATCGAAGTGAGCTGAAAACTTAGCTTGGCTTGGCTCATTAAGCTTGCGAGCCAGCTTGTTTGGCTCAACGAGCTGGGCATTGTAGATGATCAGTGTAAAATTATAGATGTTATGTCTAAATTCTTGTTGGTTAAGATGCAAATAATCATAGTTATGCTACAAATAGAAATTAACGTCGCACTTTAGTATTTGGAACATTCACACAATAGTCTTGAGAACTAAGATTATTGAAAATAGGACTTAGAACTAGACCTTTCTCAGCTCATTTGGCTCACGAGCAGCTCACGAGCTGGCTCGAGCTAGCTTGTTAACCAGACGAGCTAGATCTTTAGCTTGGCTTGTTAACATTTGCTTTCGAGCCGAGCCAAGCCGAGCCGAGCTAGGAGCGAGCTGAGCCAGCTTGCAAGCTGCGAGCTTTTCGTCCAGCCCTATCTGCAACGCTGTAATGTACACTTTTGATCAATTTCAAATAAACAACAACACAATAATAAATGAATTACATAGAGAGCAAAATAATATGGATGTCAATTTAAAATAAACAACATCTCAAATAATAAATGAATTACATAGAGATCAAAATAATATGGATGACAATTTAAAATAAACAACATCTCAAATAATATATTAATGAATTACATGAAGAGCAAAATAATATGGATGAAAATTTAAAATAAAAAACATCACAAATAATTAATGAATTACATAGAGAGCAAAATAATGGTGATGGTATATAATTTAAAATAAACAACATTCCCCTAGCTCCCTCCCCTTCCCGCTCTTTCTCTCCCTCCAAGAGCAAAATAGGCCAAAATTATATCAACATAACAAATGCTAGATATATATGATGTATTGCTTGGTGATGCAAATACATGATACATGATGCAATATACTTTCATTCAAACCCACTCAAGCACCACAAATTCCAAGAATTTTGACAAATTTTGATGAAAACCATACAAACTAGAAACCCAAAATTGAGCTTGAATTCATCATGTGAGGAAGAAAAAACCTATGTAATGACTTTCCCTTACCGTATAGAATAAATTTCTCCAAAAGAAACTGAATTCAACCCCCCACCCCTTAGTTTTGTGAATTTGGAGAAAATTCTGGGCCGCCACTGTTCATGCAAAAATTCGAGCTGCCTGAGGACCACTTATATATTGTAGCTCTTTTGTAGCGGCGGGCCGTGTTGTCAGCCGTCGCTACGTACAAATGTGGTGTTTATTTTGAAGTGTGATGAATTATATGCTTGTGAGATGCAGATGGATCTGCTGCAATCATGTAATATGTTGGCTAGAGCCTCATTGTGAGGTTAAGGCCGAATATTGTTTTCCATTATCTAAAACGGTAATGAGGTATCATAGGAATCATTGAAAAAAGAAAGATGACAGGCTCGTAAATTTGAATGCTATCAAAGGTCAAAATGTTAGGGTTAATTGATTTTTGTAAATTGTTTTCATTTTGCTGATTAAACCCTACAACAGAGGGGGAAAAAAAGGAGTTTAAGAGGCAACAACGACGAGTGGTGGGCGCTTCGGCGGCCCTCCTTGTCATGGCCGGACACCCTATCCTTTGTCCTTATGGTTGGGCGCCAAGCAGATCCAGCGGTGCAGAACGAGGGGAACCAGGTCTACGACTCCATCGGGCTACTCTAGTCGGGCCAGTGGGGGCCGTGTCAGCCCGTCAATACAAACTAAAGGGAAACCGTGTGTGTACCAGGCATGTTAGGCTGTGTCATGCGTTTACTGCCATCAGAAAAACTAGAAAACTAGGCGTGCTAGGCTGCGCCCATACTAGGGACGTGTTTGGGCTTCATTGTCTGAAATGTAAATACACACAAGGTAGCAAATATTTTGCAAAATCGCCACTATGGAGACATGGACATCGATTTTCCTGTTCTGCGTGTGTGCGCGAGCAGGGCATGCCGCGTGCTCCCGTCACGCGGGGCCGCACGCACGTGGATGGGTCCGGAGGCGGGTAAAAAGTTGAGTAGAAAGTTCTGTTGCAATTTTTTGAGACAAAACTTTCCAGAAAGTTGCACCGAAACTTTTTGAGACAAAAGTTTCTAGAAAAGTTGCACCGAAACTTTTTGAGACAAAAGTTTCCAGAAAAGTTGCACCGAAACTTTCCTAAAATGAAAAGTTAGTGGGAATGAAACTTTTCAAAAAAGGAAAGCTGTGCATGTTGTCTGCTTGGTGCGCGAGGACGCCCGCGCGCGGGCGCGCGCGGAATAAATAGGGCCCATGGACACTACCGAGTGGTAGTGACCAGTCGGGCGGCGGCGACACCATGGCACAGGCCGCTAGCGGAGAGGAGGTTAGCTCCACCTAGTCTCATGCTCCCTCTCCTCCCTCCCTCCCCAGCATAGATCAAGAGGCCATCTCGATGGTCTGAGTCCGGCGCATCAAGTCGTCGGTCCAATAGCCGGCGCATCCAGCCGTCGTTCCAAGAAGGCATCGCCGCGACCACCACACGGTGTGAGGTCGTCACCCGTCCCACTCCGGCCAAACGTCTCAAGTCGTTGGATATGTAGATGATAAAAAAAAAGGAACTCACTCTTTGTACTAGTATATTATGGTTGCACAAATTCTATAGCATTTAGAGTTATGTTCTTCTAAATAAAAATTATTTTGGTTCAACCTACCCACTGTGATAGGCTGTACACGTTCGGTCCGGTTACACATGATATTTACTCGCTTAAGAAATTTTGATGAACCTAGGATGCTAATTCTATGCAATCAGGAAACGAATCCGGTTCCCTAGAATATATTATAGAAATATAAGAGATTTAGTGTTCTCTTATATCTTTCAAAAGATACATTCAGCGGCATGACGTACGTTCGGCCGGCAGCACCAGCCTCGATCTCCATGTGAGCTTAACAGGCATGCAAGTACAAAAACAACAACAGCAACAGATGTTCTGTGAAATTAAAGATAAGCACTTAACTAGCAAGTAAGCAATTGCAAATGTTATATTATTTCATCTTCACAGCGATATCGGCCAGCTAGTGAAACAAAGTTCGATTGTTTAGTAAACCGTAGCATGGTCATGACTATATTTAAGAAAGTTAGAAACGAGCGAGATATAACATAGCACACACGTTCCTCGTTTGCATGACAGGACACCACTTTCGCAGCCGTGGAAGTCTCGCTTTCGCGCTCCAAAGAGAGAGGAGAAGAAACACTCGTTTGGATGCGGCCAAGTTCTCAGGCCGAAAGCGAGCGATCATATGAAACTGTGCTATTTTTGCATGTTTTACATGACGTGGGTCTCTCTATTTTAAATAATTTCTTTTTATTGGTATTGTTAGTTAGTATTAAAAAAATGACTTGACCAAATCCAGAAATAATTATATTTCTAGATTATGTATAGAAAATTCAGAGTCTGTATCAACAGTTCAGCAGATCATCATCGATTCCTTATATAAAAGAAAAAAGGCATCCTCGGTACCCAAAACAACAAACAACCATCAGCCATGCATAATTGCATATATAAGACACGTTGTGGCATCACCGATCCATGCAGCAGCTACCACAGCTAGCATACAGCACTTACGTTGAGAGGAGGTTCCCGTGCATCAACTGATTCTTCATGATCACTCTCACCCAGCCGTGGTATTTTTATAAACTGGATTTTTTTAAAAAAAAAATCACGTTGACCCTTGAGAAAACTATGTTCAGAATGGATCCTTTTCCAGCTAAAGGTCAAATCTTTTAGCGCCCAAGTTACATTACTGGACAATGTGACGCCCACCTTTACCAGGTTAGCATGGAAGCGTGTGGCATGGTGTTACCCATCAGGCTGGGCGCCTATGTTAGCCTGAGACTTTGTTCGCGGTGCGTGTTACTTTGTCCGAGCGCCTGCAATGGAGAAGCGGCTGGCGTCGCTAGATTCGTGATGCGAGACCCATGAATGAAGACGGGTTCACCGCATCTCTCTATATGGGGCTCTGTAAGCTTCTAAAATTACGTGTTTATTTACCAACTGCCCCACTAGCACTTCCAAATCCACCGCATCTCTCTTTCTTCTCACTGGAACGCATGGTCAGGCCATCGTCCTGTCCGGCTGTCCGCACCCACCAGAGGCTTCGTTCCGTTTGTATGGTATTGCTTTGCTTCCCCGCATGAATTTATTCGTCGCAGGGATGATCACTCAATCCCCTCAGGGAATCACACCATTGCACAAACATGCTGTCAAGTGTCAACCTTATGCAAACTGCGTTTACAGAGAACCATTGTGTCACACCCAGTTTTAAGGACAAAACTGAATGCATAGCTATATGTGTGCCAGGATCAAGTTCCACACATATAGAGACAATAGTGAAATAAACAGTATAACCAGTGTCATTATTACATCGTCTCATCGTAGCATTATTACAATATCCGAATATAAATGTCTCATAAGACTAAATAACTCGACAGCGGAAGACACCCAAACGCACAGGCAGTCGACTGGGAGACAGCACGCCTAGTATTCTTCATCGAAGTACTCCATGGCGCCTTCATCTTCTGAGCAGCATTTCAATGTAGAATGGGGAATAGCAAGTGTGAGTACATGTCGTACTCCGCAAGTGGGGGAAATAAATGACATGTAAGCTTAATAGAAGAAAGGCTATAACATGGTTCATTTGCATAAATGCCAACTACAACTTAAGACACAGTTTATAAAGCAACCTACATTACTAGGTGTGTTGAGACTACCCATTAATTAAATTAATTAAATTAAACCAAACTCCACACAGGAGACAGTCCACAGAGGACAACGGTTCACACAGGACCGTGAGGGAAAAGATCACCAAGATACATAAGATTCACCCAGAAACCACCCAACCAACCAACACCCACTAATCGTGCGAAAGGGCCATGCCGCTCGTAACCGTGAGCACGGCTTTCATGAAAGTTTTACACTCTGCAGAGGTGGCACCACTTTACCCACAAGATAGAGATTCCCGTAGAGCCATTCCACTTCCGAGGTAGATGACCGGGGTTTCTCTACTAGCTTTTACAAAGAATGCTCCCAACAATGTAACTCGCTCATTAAGGATCCACAGCCGTACATAAGTGTTGGTTCACAGAAACCCACAGTTCACACAGGACCATGACTCAAGAGCCAACACCCCAGCTGCCCCCTCTGATGCCAGGCGGTTCGCAGAATCACAAAGCATCCCTTCCCCACTCTACCAATAGCGAGCACAAAATTAAGAACACCCTAATTATTTGGCTAGCCTACCCATTATCAGTCTTGTGATGGCACTGTTGTCATGGTTACACGTTCCACGAACCGGTCCTTAGCTGATCCGAGCAAGAACTATTCTCAAACCAAATGTTCACCGAGAACCATCCAAACCATCCCCTTGCTCAGACCCTAGCTTCCCATGTTGCTAAACAAATTAGCAGATTAACACTTAGTTGAAGTATACCATTAGTCAAGATTAACATGATAAGGTGATTGACTCAACAGCAAGGCTAAGCAATGACTACCCAAAGACAACCACCATAAGCTAGGGTGACAAGGAATGATATGGAACAGGTAAAGTAGACACATAGGATTCAATATTAAACAAGCATGCATGTTTATAAAAGACACATTTAAAACATAGGTTCAGAATGGTCAAGGACACTTGCCTGTATCCCCTGCTGCTGCTTGCTCAAACTCTTGGTCTTGGAAGTTCTCAAACGGCTCCTCTTCTAATAACGGTAACATGCAAAGCACACATACACAAACAATAAGGAACAGTACACCAAACAGTACCAAACTGCTACAAAAACTATACCAAAAGATAGAGCTCGTTCCTACGATCGCGTGAGCGCAAGAATCGCTTAAAACGGAGTTACGAGTAAAAAGTTATAAGCATTTGAAGTTAGAGGGTTTAAACTGTAAGATTAGCATTTCGGGAAATTATTCTTATACTGGAAAAAACTGAGTTATTGCGCAAGCATGACGTCGCGATGATGCAATAAGAACAAAGGAATTAAAATAAAACTGGAAATGCGGTGAACCGGGTTCACGGGGTCTGTGGACCGGGCGGACTCGCCGGTCTACGGGTCCACCATGGACCAAGTCGCCGGAGACGACGGGCGCGGCGGCGCTTCGCCGGCGACTCGCCGGAACGGCGTTCCGGTGCGCGCAAGCTCGCCGCGGGAGGCCGAGGAGCACGAGAGGGCGACGGCGGACTCACCTGGGCGGTCACGGGGCTCGGCGAGGCTCGGAAGGCGGCGGTCGACGGCGGAAGAGGCGGAGGGTGTTCGGCGGCGGCGAGAACGGCGTCGGGGCGGCGGAACGGCTCGCGGGCGGGCGGAGAAAAGGCGGCGCGTCACGGGCGAGGTCGACGGCGAGTCGGCGTCGTCCGGGGGCGTCGAAAGGCGGCGGAACGACTCGCGGCGGCGGCGACCACCGGAGCTCGGGAAGACGGCGGCGCGCGGCGACTAGGGTTTGGGGAAAAGCGACGTGAGGCGGCGAATCGGGCAAAGAGGGTCGCGGAAGGGGGCCCACTGCTTCTTATACGCGGAGACCGAGGTGGGTCCAGCTCGGACGCGCACGCCGAGGGCAGCGACGGCGTACGGGCGGCGGCGCGGCTGCGGGCCTGCGGGGCTGGCGCACGGGCTGGCGAGGGCCACGGGTCGCGCGCGGGCTGACTGCTAGGCAAGCTGGGCTGGCGCGGGGAGTTGGGCCGCAGAAGGAGAAGGCCGGCCCAAGAGAGAAAAGGAAAAAGGAGAAGGAAAAAGAAAGAATGAACTGGGCCAGGCAGATTCGGCCCAAGAGGCTGGGTTTCATTTTTTTCTCCTTTTCTACTTCTATTTTCCTTTTCTATTTTCTATACTAAACGAAAACGATTTGCTACACGAATTTCAAATAAATTTTTCCACACAATAAAATCCCTACTGCAGACTACTCCAGCATGAATGCAACAAACAATTATTTAATATCCTAAATTAATTTATTTAATTTAGAAAATAATTCTTTTGCCTAGGAAAATGGTTACACCCTAATTAAATTAAGGAAATTTTAAACTATTGCGAAAATGTGAAAATTAGGGTGTTACACATTGTCATTGCCGAGTGAAAAGGGACACAGATACTGAGATACCATTGCATATAAACTGATACAAACAGATGGAGACTGCACATATATATATTGAAATATTAAAAGGGATGCAGACATACATGTGGAACAATCATACAGAAAACCAAAAAGCTATCCCATAAAGCCGATGCAGACTGCATAGCACAATAATATTCAGATAACCATCGTACAAATATCCAAAAATTCAGAGCATCCCATCATGAGAACACCCAACCGTCAGAGACCTTAAACATGTAGCTACCATGCCAATAAAAAGGGTAAGCGTCCTGCAGAACTGAGACAAGCAGCAAGCACAAGGCTTTTCAGTTCTGAAAATATTGGCACTCATTGTTTGGAATCATCTGAAAATAGAAATACTGGAATCTCATTCATACACATTGGCCCGTGTATTATGCAAGCTAAAATCGCATTCTTGCAATTTAAATGGTAGCAGATCGCATTCTTGCAATTAAAATGGTAGCGTATCGCATTCTTGCTTAGGAAAAATGGATCATTGTAAAAAAAATTGTAACTAGTAAGGTCAGTCATAGTACTTCTCTCTCTTGGGAGCATCCTCCTGAGATGTTAAAGACGTACTCCAGAACAACTCAAATTTCAAGGTGGACGTCCTCCAGAACAGCCTTTTTAGTGTTTCTTAAGATTGACATGGTATAGTTAAAAAAACTCTCTGTCTGGACACTCCAAAAAAAGAAGCAACATCATTGTTCATGGCAATGCTTTGAGGTTGTATGATAGCACAATTATATAACTGCAGAAACAATTCTGAAAGAACACATTCTGGCATTAAGTTGACTAATTTAACAAGGTCAATGAGCACAACTGATAAACTGGAACTAAATCCATTGATGATGACAAAATCAAGGCTTAATTTACCATGGTTTTGCCCACGTAAACACTGAACTCCAAAGGGATTGGTCATGAGAAGATTAGCATTCTTTTTTTCACGAAGGCAAGCTCCACAACCCCAAAACCGAGCTCCATTTGGCCCCGCCTCTATTTTGGTCGGACAGGTGGTTACATGGCTGTACTTTACTGGATTTAGCACCTGAGGTGGTTGCAAGTGTACCTAAGCGGGTGATTAACTCAAGGACTGTTCAGCAGGCACTAGAAAATCGCAAGTGGGTAAAAGACATTAAAGCAGGACTGTCAGCCATTGGTCTAATTGAATATTTAGAACTGTGGGATGTCTTACTGAATTTTTCTCTATCGGATATGGATGATCGGCACATTTGGAGACATAACGGCACCGGCACCTTCTCTTCCAAGACGGCATACAGATTATTCTTCTATGGTTCGCTTCCTTTTGAACCATGGCGCAGGCTTTGGAAATCATGGGCTCCACCTAAGTGCAAAACGTTCCTTTGGCTAGCCATCAAAAATAAGTGTTGGACTGCTGACCAGCTCATGAAGAGAGGACTCCCCCATCCTGCACATTGTGTGTTATGTGACCAAGAGGAGGAGACAGTTCAGCACATATTGGTCGGATGTGTTTTTGCAAGAGAATTCTGGTACAAGCTTCTATCTTTCTTTCATCTACAGCGGCTTTGCCCCGATGTTGATGAAGAGAATTTTGCACAATGGTGGAGAAGGTAGGGCAGGCGAGTGGCTAAAGTTAATAAAAAGGGTTTCAACACCCTGATAATTCTTGGCGCCTGGGCATTGTGGAAACATAGAAATGCCGGTGTCTTTGACGGCACTACGCCATCGGTCCAAGTGGTTCTGAATAGCTTGAAGCATGAAGCACAGCTTTGGACTTTTGCCGGTGCTCGAGGGCTCAAGAACTTAGGTCTTGGTCGGCTGCTAGGAAATACCTAAGTAGTTAATTGTAGTTTCTTGGGTCGTTTGTAAACTAGTGCTGCCTAGATTTTGCATTTGTGTAACACCCCCCTCTAGCCTTGGTCCCAGCTTGAGAGGTTATGTACGGACCACTCTTTTCTTCCCTATATTACAAAGATACGCAGCTCTCCTGCGTATTCGAGAAAAAAAAATTTTGGCCCCGCCCAGCCATGGGAGCTCGCCATGGCGGCCAGGAGCTCGGAGGCGCCAGCTCGCGCACGCCGTGGCGGCCAGGAGCTCGGAGGCGCCAGCTCGCGCACGCCGTGGCGGCCAGGAGCTCGGGGGCACCAACTCGTGCTCGCCGTGCAGCTGTGCTCCATGAGCTCGACGCCCCAAGCGCGGCCATGGCACGTGCTTGCTCTGCTCGGGGTGGCTGAGCTGCAAGAGCAACACACCTTGTCGCCGCGTGGCTTGACCTCGTCGTGCTGCCGTCATCCGCCTCCGAATCTCGCCTTGCGCCAGTGTCTGCCTCGTCGTGTGGCTGGAGCTCACCATGGTCGCGCACCGCTGTCTTTCTCGTCGCGCGGCTTGAGCTTGTATCGCGTCTCCGCGTCCCAAACTCTTGCCTCGCCGCACCGCCATGGCTGAGCAGCGAGTCGCGCGGGTGGCCAGTCACAGCCGTGAAGATCTGGTCACCGTGGCTCGGAGGTGCCAAAGATTGGGAAAAAAACGGACGTGAAGATTGGGAAAACTCAATGGCAGCGGCTTAGCCCATTTCCCAAAAGAAATGATGGGCTTGGCCAGTCACACCAAGCAAGTCGCACGAACCATCCGAGCAAATACAAACAACACGAATGCTGAAAAGTTGAGTAAAGTGAGATAATCCGTTTCATCGTATAAAGGATTTATGTGAAAGTTGTCATGCATTCAATACCTGTGCATCCATTGCAACAAATAGGTTCCTTGAGTTCTTGTAGTGATATTTCAGGCAATTGCTCCAGACCAGCATCTCATCCTGATTCCCAGATCATTTTCCAGTTCTGACTTGAGAAAGGAATCTTCATGAAAATTTTCTATCATTTATCACACAGAAATTATGTTGGTTTTCTAAAAACATACATCAGTCAAAATTCGAAAAGGATTATATCGTCAGAAAAGGACATGGATGAGTTGATTCCAAAATCTGAAATGCCCGAATGTACTAGTACGGTAGAAATTAACAACTAGAGTGGTGTCAGATATGCACATCAGATAAGCTAAAATATGGTCAGGCCATAGCACCGATAATTTATTAAAGATATTGGCCAAAATGATATTCAGATTATTGCAGTCTTGTAGACTACTAGAATTGCAGTACGACCAAGGAAATGAAGGACATGTGAGATGCTGGGAGCTGACTGGACCACGAGTCCACGACATACAATGGCGATAAGGAATTGTCGAGCGGAGTTATTTGAACCGACCAGCGCAGTCCTACCAAATTAATGTTGGCATTCCCTTCAAAAAAAAAATTAATGTTGGTAAAAACATTAGTCTATATCAACATCGCCAGTTATCTCACAACTAACAAAGGAGGATGTTCTTAAACTCAGGCGACCCAACATGCTTCCCTCTTATCTCCTGGCCACTGTATTCATAAGCTAAGGACTCGCGAAACATCCAAGATAAGTTTCTTGATGATCTCTCACCAACTGATTCTCTTAAATCTTATGTTCGCGAAAGTTGGAAGTGCACCTAATTCTTCCATCCAATGTGGAGCCACCTAGGACAGACTGAAACAGATCCAATCATCAAGCTACCAACTTTCTACTATGGCCTCTGCAAGGACCGCAACGCGCAAACATTTGACCCACCAATATCCGACCAAAAATCGCACTACCCCCACCATAGCCAACATTGCATTAACAGATACAGGCATTGCTGCTTGGAAACTAGTCACATTGATAATTCATATTTGACCTACATATTTAAAGCCATAATAAATATGATCAGATCCCAAATTCATCCACCGACCATGATTCCAAAACTGATTATTTAGAGAGAAAACTAGCAAGTCATTTCTAAGCAGGAGCCTACAGCGAAAAGTATATAGCAAGGTAAGAAAAGTGCTGGTCGGCAGTTTTCTACACTAGATGTAGACATCTCTCTAAGAGATGTTTTAGCTGATTTGCAACTATTTTATAATTTTGGTTCGCAAAGAAAATAGTATTTTATATTTTTTCCCATCACAGGGCTTCACAAAAAGGTAGAAGAGGAATCACAGCAAATGCAAAATAAAATTGTTATTACTGCAACTAAGATAGTAAGGGGCAGATTGGTGTACCTCACTTAGAGACATATTATCAAAAACAACACAGCATCAAGCGAATTGCACCTACGTAAGATTGGTAAGAACAGAGAGTTAGATAACCAGCTTAATATCCCAGGTAAAGGAAATTCATAGAATTGGATCAACAACTTGTACTATGGTACCAAAGTTAAGCCCCTCTCTGGTAGAGGTCACATACTGTGCCAATAAAGATGGCTCCACCATGTGAAACAATGGTCCTGTGCATTTATGAACACAGATAGGAACATCCCACCAAGGAAACTCGTGGCCTTGTCCATTGCCAGCATGGCCTTTGTGATAGCTGAGACCAAGATGCAAACCCTCCTACCACATATGTTCCTATAAATATATGATTGCTGGCAGAAACCACCATCACACACACCAAATTGTTTCTGACCATTTTGTCTAACATACAAGAGTCTGTTTCCTTAAAGGCATTGCAAGCAGTCATGATCAGCTCCAAAAAGCTAGCTCAACTGTCCAAGAAATGGCAGGGAGCGGGAGGAATTGGGAGAAAAAAGATCATAACAGGGGACAAGAATTGCAGCATAGTTGCAGGCAAGGGAAACTGCATTGTCTATTCTTCTGATGGCAAGCGGTTTGAGATCCCCCTAGCATACCTCCGCACTACAGTCTTCGAGGAGCTACTGAAGATGTTGCGTGAGGAGTTTGGGTTCACAAGTGGCGAGAGGATCACACTGCCTTGCGATACAGCAGTAATGGACTATGTGATGTGTTTGCTGAGGAGAGAAGCTTCCGAAGATATTGAGAAGGCACTCCTCAGTTCCATAGTGATGCCTTGCCACCAAACAAGCAGAATAGCGCAGCCACACAGTGGACATAACCATCAGTTTGCTGTGTGCAGCTCCTGAAGATTGAAGATATCTAGGGCTTTGAGCTTGTTTATCTGTTTTTACCCCTTCCATCTTTTTTTTCCCCAGCTGTACCATGGAGCACAGCGTTTGTGCAATATTTGTCGAATGGTCTGCGGGTGTGCAGATGGATGCATCATGCATGTAAAGGGTTATTCATGTTGTGATTAGAAAAGAAGGAATCAAGCTCGCCCTTGAATCAAAAAAGTAATATCCGGCTATTCATTTGTCTGTCCAAAGAAGATCATATTGTGTTTGCACCGTAATGCAAAGCAATAACAAAAGTTAGATCACAGTTAACGACGGTCTTGCAAGCCTGTTTTATTATTCTAACTCTCGGCGATTGAAGTTAGTACATCATATAAGAGCAGTAAAGTACTCCCGAAAAGATAGAAGAATCGTAACACATTTAAATTAAATATACTTAGCTAAATGCTAAAAAAATGCACAAAAATCTTAATGACTGCAAAAGATGGCTAATTTGACTATGTGTTAGATAATATAATAATTCCTCAACAATATCTGTGAATCTATGCTAGTAGGTTCCCTGTGTTTTTGTACTGACCTTTCAAATAATATATGCTCGAGAGCACAACCATCCCGATTCCTAGATCATATCTTCAGTTCTGACTTGCATTAATACCTGAAAGGTGAACCAAATAAGCATAGACCACTCAATATTTTTTTAATACCAAGTATCACTCGGAAACTTTAAAAACATATATTTCTTCCTTCATAGAAAAGGTGAACGTAACTATGTTGAGAACCTGAATGCCCAACAAAGAAGAATGCGACGTAATTCTGAATTAACACCTAGAGACGAATCAGATAAGCATATTTCGATTTCCGATGCAGAAAATATGGTCAAAGATTAGCCAATAGACACTGTCGCAATACCGACAATCTAGAAAAAAAATTCCAAAATGCTTGTGTCTTGTAGGTCTACTAGGGATTGCAGGAAGAAGCGAGGAAATGGAGGGCATGCCCGATGCTGGGAACTGAAATGAATATGTACTATCTTAATAAGAATTTTCAAGCAAGTGTTTTAGACCAACCAACAACGTCCTAACCATTTTTAATTAGGAAAACAAACATGTAGCCTATCAAAACCTCAAGTTCTCCATACACAATTAAAAAGGGAGGTTAGCACTTAAACTCAGGACCCTACATGTTGCCTTCATGTCTCTTGGTCACTGTAAGGACCAATATTGCAGCTCTTCATGAGCTAAGGAAGGTCTCACGAAGCATCCGAGATAACCCTCTTGATGGTCGCTTTCCAAGTAACTATTTTTCTAAATCTATCCTTCTGTTCATAAGAGCTGGAAACAATGTCTTTGCCAAATCCTGCTATCCAAGATGGTGACATCTCATACAGTACAGATCCAATCATCCAACTACCAAGACCCAACTATAGCCTCTGCAAGGACCAGATACACAAACATTTGGCCCACCCACATCCAATTCAAAATTGGTCTGCCTCCAATGTAGCCAGCATTGCTTTAACAGATTCATACCCTTGTTGCTTGCCATCTAGTCTCTTCGATAACTAGCATACAAAATCCCCGGACCATATTTTTAACACACACACAAAACCCTTTGATCATCTATATATTCAATGCCCTAATGACTATCCTCAGTTCCAACTTCATCGACAGACCAGCAATCTTAATATTATCATCTAGGCAGAAACTTAGCAAAAGATATGCCCTTGTCTAAGCAATAGACTTGCATAATAAGTTTACATATAGCAGTTAGGTGTAATTTCTGGTTAGTTTTATGTTATACGAGTAAATATCTTCAAAGAAGATGTATTGGCTGATTAGAAACTATGTTATATTGCTTCCAGCCCACAGCACTTGCAGGAAAGGAGGCAAGAGGAAATTCGGCAAATGCAAAATGAATAGCTTGTCCAAATAAAGGTAAGGACCAGACTGATGTACCTCATTCAAGAAATTAATCAAACAAAACGGCATCGGAATTGCATAGATATAACAAGAGGCAGTAAGCCAGTTATCACATCCGATATCTCAGATCAAGCATAGTAAGAAAACTGGACCCAACAATTTATACAATTGTGTACAACAGTACCAAAATCACGTACTGAGCCAGCTAAGATGGCTCCACCTTGTGAGGAAAAAATGGTCCTGTGCATTGAGTGTTGCAACCACAGATGGCAACATCTCACCAAGGAAGCTCATGGCGTTGTCCCTTGCCAGCTTGCCGTTCCTGATAGCTGAGCCTACAAGCAAACCCTCCTACCACATATGCGCCCTATAAATACTTGATCATTGACACAAACCACCCCCAGTTCACCACACACATATCATATTTCTTTCATCTACTCATTTCATCTCAAACACAAGAGTCCATTTATTTCAAAAGCAAGCAAGCAGCCATGATCAACTCCAAGAAGCTAGCTCAACTGTCCAAGAAATGGCAGGGAATAGGCGCAATTGCACAAAGGACCACAACAGTCGACAAGGAGATCAATCCATCTTGCAATATAATTGCAGGAAAGGGTAACCACGTTGTCTACTCTTCCGATGGGAAGCGATTTGAGATCCCCCTAGAGTACCTTCGCACGGCAGTCTTTGAGGAGCTCCTAAAGCTGTCGCGTGAGGAGTTCGGATTCACAAGTGATGGGAGGATCACACTGCCTTGTGATAAGGCGGTGATGGAGTATGTGATATGTTTGCTGAGAAGAGAAGCCTCCGAAGAAGTCGAGAGGGCGCTCTTTTCCATAGTGATGCCTTGCCACCACACAGGCAGAATGGTGCAACCACCTACTGGAATTAACCACCAATTTTCTGTGTGCAGCTCCTGAAGAGGAAGATATCTAGGGGTTTGAGCTTGGTTTTCCCTCTTTTTTTTCCCCTTCCATCTTTTTTCCCCAGCAGTACCTTGGAGGCTTGGAGCACGGTGTTTGTGCGATACCGATTTTTTCCCAATGGTACTGCGGGTGTGCAGATGGATGCATGTAAACCTAAAGAAGGAATCAAGCTTGCCCTTGAAACAACGAAGCAGTGTCAATTTACATTGTACCAATGAATATACTCTGATGATGTAATAACAGAAGTAGAGCGACAGGCAACCAATGGTCTAGTAGAACCTCCTTTTCCTTGACTTACTACTCGTGAAGTCAGTACAAGAGAGTAAAGTGTTAATTAAGAAATGATTTCCTTCTGAATTCAGTGCACGAAATGCAAAACAAACAGCCGTCAGCGAGTGCCTAGTTTGACACTTTGACTTGGTTAACCCCGAATTCCTAAGTAACTACACTCAAACAGCACGAAATCAGCTCGGTGTCCTAGACTCATACCCGCACATGATCTCCGGTCTTGCTGAGACAACATCGACACCCTCAATCACGGGAATGAAAAATTATAACAACTCCCAAAAAAAAGGAAAGGAAAAGGGCGCCCCAACCTCGGTGTGCTTAGTTGCAGGACTCATTGCGCAGACGGCGGTCGCCGGAGCACCGCCGCGTCACGAGCATCCCGCTGCGCTTCCCCATCAGCTGTTCCTTCCCCACTGCGCGCCGAGCACCTCCGCGTGCGTCGCTTCGTCCGCCTCTCCTCGAGGCAACCGCCGCAGCTAGCAGCGGCGACAGGACGCTGAATTCTCTTCGGATTAATCTGAGCCGCAGGAATCTAATCTAACGGTAGTCTGAACGGGCTTGCTAGCCTGCTGTGTCTTTTCCCCACTCCGATGGGCTATGACTTGATCCATGGGCCGAATAGAGCATGGTTTCTTTTGTTTCCATTGCCAGATTACACAAACGCATAGGATTTGATTTCACGGAACTACATTAGAACCACACCGCGGGGCAACATCACCTGTCCGGCTGGAGGCGCAAATAAAAATAGGGACACCCCATCTCAACAGCTCAGACCTTTCTTAGCCTCTGGCTAAGATCGAGAATAGTATCTGTTCTTATCAGTTTAATATCTGATATGTGGGTACTTCGCTCACAATGATGTTAAAATTATTTTTGTGGGGAAGGATCTGATATAGTAGCTCGCTACTTGGATCCTTGCGTTGTCTTAGCCTTGCACTGCTGCTTGGACGGGCGCACCCCAAACAAAGCTAAATTCAGAATTTGATCCTATATAAAGACATTTGTAAGGCAACGCCATTGTTTTGACTTTAGGTCAATTTCAGATGATCATGTTGCACAGTTCTGACTGTTAGTGCTGGCGACTTTGCTAGTACCAAAGAAACACGCACATGAATCATGATTACTGAAATCTTACAAATGTCCACGATACACAAAAAAAAGAAGGTATCCTGAAATGTCGACGACTCATGTTCTGCATCCAAAACTGAGTCGACCTGTTCCAGAAATCATTCTAAGTATATACAAGCTATCCTGTGTCTTAATCCGTATCAATCCTGCATGCTGGTCATTGTTGGCATCCTTGTGTCGCTGCAAGGCGAGCACGGATGAGCGACTCGATGGACGCTGCCCACCGCTCCAGCCCGGCCATGAGCTCCGCCAGCTGCCGCCCGACGATGACCAGCGAGAACATCACGGCCATCGACCCCTTGCAGCGTCTCCACCACGTCGGCGGGGCTTTCCGCCACCTTCTCCACGTACATGGCCATCTCCCACGACGCGTAGTTCGTTCTCGTAGAACCTCCACAGGTCGGAGTCGCCCTCATGGAATTCCAGGTCCGGCCCGTTGCCGGCAGCCGCCCTTGAAGTCGACGACGTGACGGTGTCGTACGTGCCGGTGTTGCGCTCCACGAACCGGAACACGTGCGGTGAGCCCGCCCGATGGTCGGGTGCTCCGCGAGGCGCGACCCGAACGAGACGGCCTCGCGGTCGTCGGGCACGCCGAAGAAGACGGCGGCGACGAACCGCCCGGTCGCTGCAGGGGTGCAGCACCGTACGTGCGGCCGCTCTCCGGCCCGACGCTGCTGGCCTGGAAGGAAGCCGGTGCCGCTGTTCCGGTAGGGCCGGTCCACGAAGAGGCCGATAGAGCATGCCAGCACGTGGTGGTTGAGCTGCCGCCGCTCGACGCTCGTCCTGCCAGTCGTCGTAGCGCTGGTCCTTGTAGCAGGGGAGGAGGAGGCCGGCCTGCGACGTCGCTCTGCCGGAAGGACACGCCGTGATGCCGTCGTCGTCCACGCGCGTCCGCTGGTGGGCGCAGGCGAAACTGGTCCGCGGCCAGCGACTCGACGGCCTGGTGCCTGGTCCTGCGGCGGCGATGATGGTGCTGATCATGTTGCCGATCATCGCGAGGTCTTCCCTCGGGAACGCCAGGCGCCCCAGCGCGAGCGAGGCCCGTCGGCATCCCGTCGAATCCCAGCAGCTGCGGGGAGTTGCGCACGAACCAGATCGCCAGGAGCATCACCAGCGGGTCGCCACTTGGTGACGCCCGACGTTGACGCGCGTCACGGCGGGGCGCACAAGCCAGACCAAGCAAGAGCCCTTGGTGATCTGCGGCGAGCCGCGGTACAGGTCATGGGTCTTGCCCTTGGCCAGCGTCGTGGACGACAGCACGCCGTCGCCGGAGACGCAGATGCGGTTAATTGGTGGCGATGGTGGAGGCGACGACGACCCGTCCGTTCTCGATTGGTGACCGTGAAGTTGAGCTCGCTTGGCGATAAGCGAGACGGTGATCCCGGACGTATTGGTGAGCGCCACCATGAGCGTGGCGGCGAGAAGCTGATCGGGCGTCTTCACTAATCTGGGCACGATGGAGTAGGTGAAGGCGAGGCCCCGGCGCGTGGCGTTCTGCGGCGGCGAGGCACCGGCGCGTGGTGTACAGGCCGCTGGACACGATGGCTGTACATCGGCTTTGTCCAGCCCTCCACATAATACATCGAGAGACCGAGAGAACAAAAGACACCAGAGGTCCGTGCCCCGGAGGAGCGAGCGTACGATTGGTGAACTTCGATCGCCTCCAGCGCGGCGGTGATGGTGTCACGGCGGCCGGGGCCGACGCCGTGCGCTCTCGAGCCAACGCCCGCAGTGGAGCGGATCGATTTCGGCCCGTCCGAACGTTACAAGGAAGCCCAAATCTGGGCCCAGTAATTAATCCGCTTGAAAGGCACAACTAATCCGCTTGAAAAGCACAACTATATCCCGTTCATTGTGCTAAAAAAAAAACTATATCCCGTTCATGTCGTCATCTCTTTTGCACCCTTAAATTCAAATCAAAAGTTGAACCAATCGATCGTGCTGTAACTGAATCGGTTGGCATTTCTTTTTTCGAGGACGTTTCTCGAACGATGAAGCCCTGTTGGTAGTAGGAGCAACATACTCCACATGCCTGCTGGTTTGCCTTGTGGCCCTTGTCCGTGGAGATTGCAATTGCCACGCCGTTTGAGAGCAAACAATCTTTCCATGGCAACACAGGTTTTCTTGTTTTGAGCCAAAACATACTGCCTGCCGGCGCACCCTTGTTATAGAATCCGCTTCGCCCCTGCCCCGAACCCTAGATAGAGGAGGGCCCCGTTCGGATACCCCTCTAAAACACCCTCTAAAGTTTATACCCCTCTAAAGTAAAAAGAATCTTACTATTTAGAGGTACTAATAAATTTAATTACAAAACCTTTCTGCAGACGGGCGTTATTTTTCGAGACGAATCTAACGAGCCTAATTAATCAATGTTTTGACACAGTAATGCTACAGTAACCATCGTCTAATCGCCGCTTAATTACCCTCATTACGTTCGTCTCGCGAAATAGATGAGGTCCTGGACTTAGTTTGTAATTTGACTTTGTTTAGTACACATAAATCGTGCCGACATTTTGATGTAACCTTTCTAAAAATTTTAGAAGGGTCACCGAACGCTGCCTAGGTTTATTTGGCTCCCACTCCCTGCTCGCCAATTGTGCCGCCGCCGTCAGCCTTGCGAAGGAACCAACTAGTCAGTCCGCCGGTGCCTGCTTGGTCGCCTCTGTTCCGTACTCTGGTCTCGCAGCCCGAGCACACTGCGTTTAGTATCACCGGCTGCCGATTATACGATGATTGGGATCGGTCGGCGACCGGCAACCTAACCCAGCCAGCAGCTGACACCATGCATGATGGACGTCAAATCACGCACGATTAATGATGCAAAGAGTTCATTCCATGATAATCCCTCGAACATCATTAGTGGTTTCAACTGCACCGCTCGGAATGCCTACCAACACTAATCATTCTCGTCTGGCTCTTCGATTAGATACGCCGCCGCGTCGGGTCAGAGGAAGAGTAAGGGTGCGTTTGGATCACTTTAGAGGGTGCTGTAGCAGTCACATCAAAAATGCTGGCAGCATTTATGTGTACTAAACAAAGTCAAATTATAAAACTAAGTTCAGGACCCTCATTTATTTCGCGAGACGAACGTAATGAGGGTAATTAAGCGGCGATTAGACGATGGTTACTGTAGCATCACTGTGTCAAAACATTGCTTAATTAGGCTCGTTAGATTCGTCTCGAAAAATAACGCCCGTCTGCAGAAAGATTTGTAATTAAATTTTATTTAGTACCTTTAAATAGTAAGATTCTTTTTACTTTAGAGACGTATAAACTTTAGAGGGTGTTTTTATAGGAGGAACCGAACGGGGCCTAAGAAAGCTCCAGAATGTGAATGACATGGATTGGCTGGAACCGACACGGATCCTCTACGCGGCTCCTAACTAGCAATGCAGAGGATCTTTGACATGTTCATCGGTTCTCTCCGATGATGATGGCATCCTACGCGCCGCCGTATCTGTCCTAGTAGCTTGAAACGGAGTCTGCTTCGCTTCGTCACTACTGCACCCGTGGACAAGCGGTCAGAATTGGCCAAAAGAACAGGCATCTCAAAATGGGCAGGAACTGCCAGAGGAACAAGCAGATCCATGGGCTGGGCACAGAACTCAAGCAGCAGTACTCTCTACTCTCGCCGCAGCACAGCATTCCTTTCCATCTGCTCCCTTTCTAGAAAGATCAGTCCGCCCAACCCCAAGCGCAGATCAGCTGCGCCATCCCAGAACAGGCAACACCACCGCGCCGCATCACACACGACACGGCGGAGAGCCCCACCGCGTCAACCCCCCTGGAACGAGACGACACGTCTCCGTTCAAAACCTCGCCGCCACGCACCGTGTGACGCCACCGCGCGCGTCATGATCAGGTCATCAGCAGCACACCACCTCCGGTGGCGGGGCCGCGCCCGCGCGTGGGGGTTACGCCGACCAGGGGACGGGATCCGGCCGTCAAGTCCCCCGATCGCACGGCTCCGGATGGAGGATCGCGTGGGGATGGGGCCCGGCCCGGTCCATTTCTTTTCAAACGTGGAGAGAGAACTGAACGCTCGCTGTCCGGTGGTGGTGGGTCAACCAAAGGCGGCGGCGCCGGCGGCTATCGGGATGGGAAAGGGAAGAGCATCCGGCACCGCGCCGGGACCAACCGGCGAGTGACACGTTCACGTCCCAACCACACGTGTGGACCACATCAGTGGCGGGACCCGACCCCCTCGCTCGCGTGTGGGGCCCCGAGAAGCCGCGGGTTTGCACGGAAATGCTCGTGCCTAGTGCCTAGGCGGGCTACGTGCACTCCGCGTGCAACGGCATGATTGCGCTCGAATCAAGTTCGGAGTCAAAGGCCCTGTTCGGCTGCTGAAAACAGCCCGCTGGTGCTGGTGGCTGCTGCTTTTTCTACTCACCTAGCAACAGTTCAAGCAGTCCACCGAACAGCCGAAAAGGGAAACTGCCGCATTGTTTGTACTTCGTACTCCATTTTGAATTTTGTTGACATTTGATAGTATTAGCTCAAAATATGTGTGCTAATTCGTAGGCACAACCAAACTTCTGTCTTTGCTTGGGAAGTATACAGTATACTCCCAGTGCTTCGGGTTGCTGTGACGAGATCTTCGACTCACTCGCGTAGTCACGTGTGATTTTAGGCTCCGTATACCTGTCGTTCAATTTCACCCAAAAATGGTATATCTGTCCTTCAAGTCATTCGGTGTCACATTGTGTAAGATATAGGATTGGTTGCATATATAGGAAGCCATTCTATAGAAATTGGCATTCTCAATCCTTGTTCCAAACATGTCTCATACATGGCCTTATCCATCGCAGTAGGAATAGTTTCATTTCAGGGCCTCCTTATCCATCGCACTAGCCGAAACAACGTGTAAAAGTCCATATGATCGACACATGCCTAATGTGAATGGACCATGGTCATCCACGGATGCGGGCGGTAACAGAGAGTAGTAGTAGTAGGAAATGGAGTAACAAGTTTGCTCGACCTTCTTCTCGAAGAAAGATGCCTTCATCGATCCCCCAAATGGAGATTGTAATTGGCGGCATGTAATAAATTGACAAAAAGTAAGGAGCATCCGATTGAGTTACAAAGATATGGCATTCTCAGAGCAGGCATTGCTGCCAAACCACCTAAGCCTTCCCGTCCACATCCATGTCGACATCCACCGCTTTGAGATGATTTTATTTAAAAACCAAGCCTAACTTTCGTCGCATTTCTTCCCCTGTCCTTTATGGAAATGTCACACCCCAGCTTTTTCTTTCCTCTTCCATGTCACTACCATCTGCAGAATACCGTCGAGGAAAGGGAAACCCAAGGAAAGCCTAATAAATCGATTCCTCTTGCAAAGTTGCGTGGAAGCCAGAAAGAATATTTATGTAAGCAGCAGCATTTGGTTTCAGCTGCCGCTGCTGCTCCCAAAGCTGATGCTGCCCTGCCCTGCATTCAGATGCTTCTGTTCCTCGTCGCTTTCATGGAGCAAGTCGTCCCGGCCTCCCTCTGCTTAGTTTAGTGTAGGTTAGGTTGCTTCCATAGGCTAATTGCTGCTCATCCCCTCTCTCTTTACTCTAAATTACAGTACAATGGCTTGTTCATCGATGCCGTCATTGACTACGTATGCCGATATCAGTATCGTGTCACAAATACTCGGCTCAATGCAAGGTAAAGAGGACAAAAACAGAATCGTTTGTATAATCGGGTTGCTTAATCATACATGGTAATGCAATCACATTCACGACGCCCGCCTACCAACAAAACTATAGGCAGTAGCGTGACGGCATTTCCTAAGCGAAATCAAATGGCTAGAGTAAGAATGTTAACATCTGATGTTTATCCATTGGTCACAAGCTGAAGAAGCAAGCCACATTATCCATGACACACATAGCAACACGTTCAGGATTTATCTCCTCGTCCAAGCCCGCACAGTTACAGATGAACAAACAACCACTTGCAAGTTTTAGCTTACTAGTATATAGTAAGCAGCACAGGAAACATCAGAAAGCTCATAAGCAGATGCAAGGAAGCGGATCAGAACTAGTTTAATTACCACCTCCAAATTACTTATTGAGTACGGACTGTGACCTACACTCTTCTGCTCACACACTGTCAAGACATCTAACAAAAGCTATACTCCACTCCACTATGAAATGATAAAAGCAGAACAGGACTAAACATGTACATATATTTCTATCAGAAATATATATCTTCTGTCCTAACAACAGTAAGCAACTCTTAATGGAAAGCTAGTTTGATTGACGGACATAGCATTTGTCTAGCATTTTCATCAGCATCCTCTCCTTTCTTCTTCCTTTGTGTAAAGCAAGCAAATGGCATCCACATCGAGAAGCACCACCAACCAAAGTGCCATGGCAAAGGAAGGCGGCCATCGAAGTGGTGGCGCCCTCCTTCACCACCATCCCATTGCGGCAATGGTGGATTCACCGACTCACTGTGCGTTCCGTTGTCTGAAAGAGTGTACTTTTCGGCATATCTTTACTGCGCCGGGGAATGCCAATGCCGCCGCCGCCGCCGCCGCCAGGGATGGCTGGCGAGAGCTAGTACTCGACGATGAGGCTGCCGAAGGGCGCCCGGTGCGGGATGCCCTTGCGGCGCTTGGTCGGCAAGGTCGGGGGCGTGGGCGGCGTGAAGCTCTGCATCCTGTCGGCATTGCGCAGGGAAGAGGACGCGGCGTCGGAGGAGGGGTACCGGAGCCTGTTCCTTGCCTTGACGGGGTCCGGGGAGCAGCCGACGACCTTGCACCCGAGCGAGCAGAAGCGGAAGTTGTCGAGGAGGCTGCGCGCGCAGACCTCGCAGAGGTTGGCGGAGGCCGAGGCGGCCTTGGCGCCGGCGCCGGGCTTGTGCTGCTGCGGGCGCTCGTTGAGGAAGATGACGCGCGCGCTGTTGATGACGTAGGTCTGCACGCCGGCGATGTCGAGGAAGCGCTGGATGTCGGAGACCCGGATGACGTCGTGGTAGGAGGAGCGGCGGATCTGGATGGTGTGGTGGCCGCGGTGCGCGTGGGCGAGGCAGAGGGAGCAGAGCGCGCCGACGGCGCCGTCGGCGGCGCTGCAGTCGAGGCAGAACATGTTGCACTCGCCGCTGCGGTGCGAGTCGGCGTGCGTGGCGCAGTGCGCGAAGAAGCGGGACGAGAGGAGCGGGTGCAGCCAGCGCGGCCACTCCTCGGCGTGCGCCGTGGCCGCCGTCTCTTCCTCCGGCTCAGGGCCGCCGCCTCCCTGCACGGACAAGAGAAAAGACAGATTGGTCAGCGTGTTTGCTCAATGGCGAAGCATTCGCAGTGTAGAGTACAAGTACACATTCCAGGCTGGTTGTGTGCGAGGAAAGGCTCAACGAATCGCAGAATACTAGTAGAAGAAAGAAAGGAAAGGAAGAAACTTCTCTCCTTGAAATCGCCGTCACACGCACAATTTGTTCGATGGCGGACGGAAATCCCAATGGAGGAGAGGCACAAACCAAAAGAAAAAAAAGTTGGATTGAATTCAAAGCGGTCGCAATCAGATTAGATAGATATTCATTCACCCAAACAAATCGCAGTCAAATGCCGTACGAAACAACCAATGCGGAGACCCCAAAGGCAGAAGGGAGAAGCAAGAAAAGGGGGGCGGTTGAACCAAGAAAGATCAATATTTTGAATCGCCATTGCCCGGATGCAGCATTCATCCAACCCGAATTCGAATCCTTCCATCTAGTAACAGTGGGTGGAGTCAAGAAACGGTCCGTCCATTTCTTGATTCAGAACAAGACACCCGGACCAAATTCGCCCAAGAAAGACGAAACGGACAGGTAAGCAGGAGGAGAAGGGGACGAAGAGGCAGGAATGCTGCTCACCATGATCCTGCGGTTCTTGATGCGGAGCTCCTTGAACGGGGAGTCGTGGTCGATGGCCATCTCCGAAGCCTCTTCTTGTTCCTCTCGCACGCAAAGAGCCGCTGGCCGGGGAGAAACCGAGGGAGGGGAGAGCGGCGGTTTCTGGTGTAAGGAAGAGGCGGCTATGCTAGGGAAGGAGAGGAAGAAATGCGGGCAAGCGGACGGGAAATGGGCTGCCGAATGGGCTTATATGCGCGCACGCGGACGGAACGGACGGACGGACCCATCGATGTAGGGATGCCTGCCTGCCTGCCGCCGCTCGAGACCAAGGAAAGCTGAATCGAAGCAGCAGCAACCGGTCGCCGTCACGGAGGACGGACGAAACGGAGCAGTAACGGCTGCACCTGCACTGCACTGCAGGAGGCGGAGGAGACCAAAGAAAGGAAGGGTCGTCGTCGCCGTCCCGTGCTTATCCTCCGGGCCACGGATGGCCCAAACTCTTGCTCACGATTTTGATTTGGCACTGGTAGTAGTGCAAGTTTTTTTTTTTTTTTTGCGAAAGGGAGAGGTATTATATTAAAAAGGAAGCACAGTACATCACCTTTTACAGATAGACCCTGGAAAGAGAAAGAAAATACAACCAAGGACACTAAGGACCTAGCTGCAAAATCCCTTCGCTTCCAGGAGGTTCGCCCGTCTCCACAGCTCGACGCCGACGGCGCCAGCTCCGTCGACCGGCAACCAAACTCGCCGGGGATGCTGAGGAAGCTCAACGAAAGTTGGATGCCGCAAGATCCAACGACTCGGGCACTCCACCTGTAGTAGTGCAAGTTTAAGTGCAAACTGTACCAGAAAACAATTTCGAATTCAAAATTGGGTGGTACTACCGTCTGCAGCAGATGCGTTATTTTGCCAGGAGGATGGACGACCTACATTAGTTTAGAGGAGTATAGTAACAACGGGGCCCACGCCCATCCATTAATATCTCGTCCCTCTGGATCATTAAGTAATCAATTAAATAGTGCTTTGTTTAAGTACGACTACTAATCTGTTGCCCTTCTGACTTTTCCCCGTGCTGTGCCGGGCTAGGTGGCAGGCGGCTGCGGGTGCCGCCTCATCGCTTTGCTTTTCTCCCATTCAAAAATAACGTGTCAGGAAAAATGCGTGGCGCACCCACCCACCCATTTGCGTTGCGTTGCGCCGCGCGTGGAAACCCAAGGCGAGGCGAGTGAAGTGCCTTGCTGCCGACCAGGCTCGGCTGGAGTGTTGCTTTCTCGCCTTTGTCGGATGAACTTGGGGAGCCCGTTTCCTTTGGACTTGGAACAACCCGGAGAGTTGACCCGTTGACCCTGAAGAACTGACTGACTTGCTGCTCAAGCTGGGACATCCTCCTCCTACGGTCAGTACTGGTACAGCAGAAGCATCACTTAGAGCAAGCCCAATGAGCGACCGGCGCATCTCCCCTTCAGCCGAGGCAGGCGACGAGCCCCACAACCCTGCAGCTGAAAAAAGCAGCACGATGGCAGTCTCACAGCGCATAAAGAAACGGTCGACGCGACGGTCGGTGGCAGCGACGACGAGCGATGCTTTTTCTTCTGTTTCTCTCTCCTCTATATTCATTTTTTACTCCGTATCGGTCGTTACGACATATCGTTGGGCTTGCTCTTATTGATAGGAGTAGCATCACTTGTCTCATGGTGGTACTTTGCGTATGCCAAGATTGTTCTGCGATGGCGATGGAATGTTGTGCAGAGAAGAGACCCTTCAATCTTTCATGCCTTAACCCCGGCAGGTCGAGTTTTTTACTCTGCTGCCTGCTGCTGCCAAATCGGACTAATACTAGCATCAGCACTGCGCCGTTTCGTGCAAATCTTCTCCGCTCCGTGTTGCTTTCCTGTGTTCACGTAGGCCGCCCCTTTATTTTCTGTAACCGATCCTGATGCCTCACTCAACTTTGTTTCCAATGGTTCTTTAACAAATACTACTCCTAGGTGGTGTTTGGCAAATGGGAAATGTGAGGTAGGATAGGGATTGGAAAATGGTTTTGGGAGGAATAAATGGTTGAGATGTGATATGATAAAGAAATGAAGGGTATAGATTTCTCACCTCATTTCCCAATCCCAATCCCTATGGTCATTTCCAGGAATCCAAACGCCACCCTAGTAGTAGCTATTATCCAGATGCTGGACTTGATTTGCGGCCAACTGTTCCTATGCGCTTGATAAAAAAAAAAAAAAAACTGTTCCTATGCGCCCGTCTTTGTTTGTTGCGGTTGTTAATAAACCCAACCCGCTCTTAGGTGGGATCGCGGCTTGCCCCATCGGTTTCGCCACCAATTTTCCATCGATTCTTTCTTCTCTCTGCTGCCCAACTGAGAAAGAAAACGCAGCTTCTGCTCCTCCAATAATGCTGCCGCTACAGCTTTCTTCCAAAACAAACGCTGCAACCACTCTACTCATGGTGCAACCACTGACACTACAGCTTTTGCTCCTCTAATTTCGAACTACTACTCTCCACATCACATCTGTTTCCAGCTACTAATTAAAGTACGGTAGTACTATTTGCAGGGTTTTCTCTTTGCCGGGCTTTCTTTGCCATTGAAGAAAGGCGAATTTTACTAGCATGAAAAGGAAGTGAGAACAACGCGGCAAGGTAGAGCAGAAAGTTTGAATTTTGAAAAGATTCTGTCCCCTCTCCTTGCCTTTCCACCAGAGCTGAGCATTTCGAGCCCGGGGCCGTCAGATTCCTCATCCTCCGACCATCTGCGGCTGTGCTTTCAGATGCCGTTATCGCTCCACATGCCACTGATTCTTCTGCCTGTTTTTGCTAAAGCGGTCCAATCAGGCATCTCCCTACCCGGTGCAGTGCAGTGGAGTGGAGCCCTTAAGGCTACTCTCAATGGGAGTTTCATTCTCATTAAATATGATGCCATGTCACCATTTTAGATGATGTGGCAGCAAATTAATAAGGAGAGAGGAGAGAGTAGTTTCATCTAAATGAAACCATGTGTACACTATTTCCAACAAGCTTGTGTCTTGCATGGTATCCTAGGAAACAACAAAAATAAAACTATGCATTGTATAGGGTGTTTCATTGTTCAAGCAATGCTTTATTGCTTATGTGGCAACTTTGGAAACAACAAAATGAAACACACCATTGGGACTAGCCTAATCAATTCATTAATCACCTGAACATATCTGCTACTCCTACTACTAGTAGAGTATTGGGACAATGAGGAGCCCAGGAATGCAGGGCCAGGCACATGTTCTTGACGCTACTTGCAGCTTGGAAAATGTGCAGTGCAGCCAAAGCATGGTTTCGAATCTTGTTCATGGCCTATTCATGATACTACTCTACTAATCCTGTGATTAGCGAGCTATGTCTCTCCCTCCCCCTTCCTTTCAAAGGGAATCGCCTGTTGCATTGCATCAAGCCACTGCAACACCCCTGTCTCCTGAAAGATTAGTGTAGTGTGCCTTGAAAACCTTGCTGCCACTTCCATTTCTGTTGAAGGGAAGGGACCAATGATGTCAACAAGTAACCAATCATGCGTATGATACGCTGTGTGCACCGAAAGTCAGAAGATTTCTTGTCGACTCATACGGTATTTGCCGATGCATGATTTCAACAAAAATGGTCGCTTGAAAACGACCTGGGGGATGCGTGTGCATTGACAAGTCCAGGCTTTTACTAAGGGCGAAGGAAAGTATCCGGCACTTGCTTGACAAGTCGCTGCCGCCTTCTCGCAACTTGCTCCAAAGATATGTTGCCAAGCGTGGACGGGAATTGGCACGAGAAAATGATGCTTGGAATTGCTTGTGTGGTCCAGGCATGATTCAGACTTGCCCTGAAATTGTGTCTACTACTACTAGTACTAATCAGCAGGATCACCGAGAAAAGTTCTGAAATGGAGAGGTGCTGCAGCCGCACATTTTAGCCAAACTTATGGCAATTTGACCTGTTAAGAGCACTCGGACTCAAGCTGAATAATGGAGGGACATAGGTCGACTCAGGAACTGAAGACTGATATAAATCCATAGCTCTCAGGAACTGAAGACTGATCCAAATCGCGGAGTTTCAACTATGCAGATGAGATACGCACATAGGATTGACTGACTGACTTGGAAAAAGTTGGTCAAGGAGCGAGCGACTGTTTCGTTTCCTTGTGCAACGACTGCTGGGTCCAAGTCCACCTGGGGCATGGAACAGGATACTCTTTCACATGTGTGGCTTCATCTGAAGAGGATGGACAAGGTAACCTGGAATTTGTCTCTCCGTTCCCCACAAGGGCCACAACGTGATCATTCAGTTCAGTACTTTGCAAGAAAAGTTTTCGCCGTAACTCCTTTCCTTTAGAGAAATGGGACTGCATTTTTCTAACCTCGAGCTGCATCATGCTGTTGGAATCTCGGAAAGCAACAGGCCGAAAAAAGAAATCATTAGGCATTGGAGAATCCTATCAGTGCTGCCGTGTGACTCTGGGCGTTGGTTAGCAGCTGGAAAATTTCTTGGAATCTTCCATTCCCAAGCTGTGATGGTGCTTGTTAAGTAAGTATACTTATTTGCTTTGGATAAAGAAAAAGAGTCCAACTGTTGCTGACGGATGAAGGAGAGATGAGGTTTAATTTAGTTCTAGTATTTGACATAATCGATGCTGCTAATGTATCCTCTGCTGTTGACACATTAAGGAGCAAAACAATGTTGATATGTGGTGTATGTACCCGCGCAACAGTGGATGGACAAGCCACGTTACAGCAAGAAAACAACGGCTAACTGCCACGGCACGACCTTAAATATCTAATCACGTGACAAAACTGGGGCTTCGCCTAAATCGATGGACGTTAATGCGCTATCAACTTGTTAAATTGCTCACACAGCTGGTTAGCAGTTTTACTAATGCTCACTGTATGATTTTATATACTGTGCCTGCCTACGGTAGAATACAAAATTGGATGTAACTCCAAAGAACAGGTTTGCCGTATGGTCTAGGGAACAATGACATGGTCCAGATTTCAGACTTCAGAGTCGTTCTTCATTTGACTTGGTGAATCCTGATGACACAAAAAGGCTCACTCGCAGCTGAATTCTTTAGCTAACCACCAATCAATCAGGTACTAGAACAGGTCGTAAGCTGTAATGGTAGCTAGCTTGCATTATATTCCTCTGTCGATAGCTTTGGAGAGGATAAGAAGAAATGGGCATCTACATGCGCTGAGCACAGAAAAAGGAGGGAATCGTCCGTGGCCGTTGGTTGGGATGTCTGCCGTCGCAGACATGCCGATGGATGGCGCTCTACTGGACCTGTGACGGATTAACTAAAGAGAGAGATACACAATTAAATAGGCAGCTTGTTTATTGTGTGATCATGATGAAGACGATGATGATAGGCTATTGGTCGGGAAGATAGCAATTAACTATGGGATGCCACGAATCGGAATTCGGAGAAAGCTTTGCTAGGTGGGAATAGAATTTCTCTCGCAAGCTTTCTATGGAACATGTACTTGTGATTGCAATGAACTTTATTATCCCCTTGGCATGATTTGTTCGCATCTCCGTTTGAAGACCACTGCTACTGCCCATTTTGCAGTGTACAAGTTTGAGGAGCATGGCACCAGCAGCATTGGTGACAGTTCCAGAGGACATGTGCTTTATGCATTGCAAATTGGCAATCGTTCCAGGATCTTAATCTTTCTTGGTGAAACAGGGAATGATTTGTTTTCTGGGAAGGTGCGAACGAAATCTGATGCACAAATATAGTACTGTACTAGCATGTTTCAATCACAGAAAGTGCACCGCCTAGTGCTAATAAGTGCTCGAGGCGATACAGACATGGACTATTGCAGGTTGCAGCGAGCAAGTTAGCTACTGAACTTGGACAAATCCTTACTAGAACAACGTACTTCCGACAGCCCGGAAAGCCAAACGGGAACGTGAGAGATGCACTATTATACAGATGGTATATGGAAAGTCAGATGAAGATGAACATTTATATAATGGAAATTCTACGGCCAAGAAAATAACTGAGAAGAGCGGCGCACCAAACAGGCAATTTCACACCAAGCATTATGCGGCACATGCAAGTTCATAGAAATCTCCAATGTCAGATTTTTGGCATAGGCCCTGTCCTATCGACAGGTTCCCAGAAATTTCCATATCATCAAGAGTAAGTTCACAGCGTCGGCTTGACTTAACAGACTACTTGCTATGACCAAAAAGAAAAAGAAGAAGCCCTCTTACGAAGTTACAATTCATCAGCTATCTGACAGAATGCTGAATGAAACTTCAGATTAGGCAAAATGTTTTCTCCAGTTAGGCATGAGCATTAGGAGGCATCCAGCTGATTGCCACTCGTCTTACAAAGTTGCAATTACTCAGACATCTGAAAGAATTCTACTCAACCAGCACAACCCAAGTCAGACGACCGTGCTTCACTGCAGATCTTTATCAGGAGAGATCTTCATCAACTCCATAGCCTTCCTGAAAAAATCAAACAAATAAATGGAGTGTCAAATGACCAACTTTACTGATGGAGCCAGTCAATCATGGTACAATCGCTTACAGGAATACTGAAAAAGAAAAACCGGTGGATGTACCACCTGTTATGGGTACTTGAGCGACCAATTAACATTCTTTAGAAGACAGATACTCGAAATAAATGAACAGAAGGTAGCAGGTTACCGCAGTTCTTTCTCAATCTCATCATTTCCAGGTTCCAGTTTTTGCGCATCCAAGAAGCATCACAAGCTTGCTTGTACTCCTAGACAGACACATACAAACACATTGACATAACCACTCCTCAGCTAAATGTGACATAAATAGACAGATTGGCAAGCCAGATTTTCTCACCTTGAGTAGCATGTGAGCTGCAGCCTGACGGTAGCAAGCTTTTGCCCAATCAGGTCGCATCATCCGGCACTGGTAAGCATCTGATAGAGCACCTTCACCATCGCCCATTCTCAGTTTACAGAGGCTCCTGTTTGAATATAGGGTAGCGTCTGGTGCAAAACCTATCGCCTATGGCAAAAAAATTGAATGTTATAGAGTTGCATTTTCCAAGCTTCAAGGATAGCAAATGGAAATTAGCTTTAGCAATTATCTGTAGACTATATACTTCACACATGGCAGCAGACAGAAACCTCAAGATGGAGAAACTCTGTATGTGGGTGGGTTGGGGGGGCGTTGTGTATCAAGATAATGTTTTCTCCATTCGTTTTAAATACCAATCTGTTTCGTTCTCCGTTAACAGAATAGACTACCATCTAAACCTAAGGTAAGGTGCAAAGCCTTACCAAATTATAACCTTCCAATGCTGAGTCATAATCCTTCCGCCTAAATGCCTCATCTGCCAGTGGCTTGATTTTAGCTTTACTTCCTTCAACATGACGTTGATCCTAAGCAATACAACACGAATTTAATGCAACCCAGATTAAATATTTGAATTCTAAAACCAAACATTTGTCCGGGAACATTCAAAAAGTCATACAATTTGATGTCTAAAATATTGGCACAAATCAGTTCGGCATGCTATAATTCTCTACTTCAAAAGAGTATTACAGTAGAACAACAAGCATTCCAGGTATCGATAACATACCACTGGCATTGCATTTTTCATTTTTGCATAAGAGACTACTCCATCGATGCTCCAATTTGGGACAGTTGGAATTGGCGAAGTCAAGGGAAATAGCATTTCCACTTCTTTCCTGCAATTATTTATTGCGGCAAGCTCTATTGGCAACCTACCCAGCTGCAACAAGATGGTAACATATTATCATTTTCTGAAAATTGACACTGCAATTCAACGAAAGAACTAGAATCAAGATGATTGGCTACATGTTTTACAAAAATTCAGTTGGATCATCAGCTGTGATATATTTTAAATATGCACACAATCATAAACACGTGAAAGTAATTTCAATATGAATCTGATAGTGTCACCTTTGTGTAGAAATAAATGTCGTTAGTTGCAAATTACTAAGTTGGAGCCATGAAATGCATGGGCAGTTTACACAAAATCAATGGAGAAAGTTCATGGTTCGCTTGGTTAGATTGAAGAACCACATAGACGACCGTAAAAAAAAGAATATTTCAGCGCATACTATGTGTGAGATGATCAGATCATGGTATCTTACAAACTGCAAGACACAACAGTCTTTCACCAATAAAAATAATTGATACAGTTAGGAGCATGTTGACTATATGATCAGACGAGCATATATTTCATGCGCAACAATGACAGAGAATGTTATTTCCGAGCTTAAGATCTAACTATCAACAAAAAACAACAAAATACATATATCAATATAGACTAATATAATGGAAGTCAATAGCCATCCCCTATTTCCTCGTGTAGTATAATGTATTGACAAAGCAGCAAGCTCATGCTATACAGCTCCCCAAAATAATAAGTGAAACTAATATACTACTCTGGATACCAGTGAGAAGAACATTTAGAAAACATACAACGTCTGGTATATTGGGGTTTGCACCAGCCTTTAACAGTAGCCGGACATAGTCGTGTAACCTCCCTGCTCTGTAGCAAACAATAGAGGAGACATAAGAGCACCTTTACCGTCAACGTCAGCACCAGCCTGTGAAAAGAATTGTGTAGTAGATCTTTTATTAGAATATGGTAGAGATAGTTTCAGTAAGCAACATAGCAGTAGTTGGACAAAAGGTGTCAAGAAAATACTGGCCTTAATAAGTAGCTTCACGCACTTCATTGAACGATAAAGAACAGCAGCATTAAGCGGAGTGACACTGCTCGAATTGGTGTTGGGCTGAAAGCAGATATGAGCATTTTCCCTCAGTGTCTCAATCGACAAGGAAATTCCAAATTTATAGGCATGGCAAGTAGACAACATTGAACAGAAATAACGAGGTAATAAAGTTATACTGTTCTACCTTCCAATGCACATAATGGTTGTCATCGGATGGTATTCCCTCTAGTTTTTAATTGACAATGAAGGGGCAACCTTTTAAGTTCATCTTTTATCTAAAAAGCTGCCCTAACATCATCAATTAAAAATGGTGGGAGTAAGATACAATAATGAAAATTATGTTGCTATTGGGCTGTCAATATGCAACGATCAAGAGGAATACAATAGTCCAGAGTTGTCATTTAAATTGTCTTTGCCTAACAAATAAGTACAAGCGGAAAACATGAATAACCAAGTGTTTAAAAATAGATTTAAGATACAGAAAAATAACTAAAAATAAAAATTAATTTCTGGCCTGAAAGTAGTACACATATTCAAAAATTCAAAATTCACATCAGAATTCCTTCTAGAGATAAACTCATCAGGTTCAAGTTGCTCAAAACATTCCCCTAAGGGCTATCATGACCATTTAATAGATCTTTAGTCTTGTGGTGACATTATGGTTCACCGGGATTGACTATCCTAAAAGGAAACAATTAGGATAGTGTCATCTGATCGATTCAGTTAGGGAACACAGCAAATACGTATTTGTCTGCATTACCAAAGTAATTGGTCAAGCAAAGCACTATTGGCCCAACGAAAGAAAAAGAAATAAGAAAAAAGTGGTGCAATATACATTTGCCTGGTGGTCCAACAATATCTTTGCAGTCTTATCCTGCTCATTGACGATAGCTTGATGGAGTGGTGTCCCAAAGCCACAGTCTATGTCCACTGGTATTCCTTTTGAGAGCAGAAATTCCGTTACCTTACAGGCTCCTGCGGAAAGATAGATGGGTCCATAAGTCATAGGCAATAGAACAAACAGATTAATAATACGAAACATAATTGGTGTGTACATCTCTGGTGGGAGGGAAACCTGAGCAGGCAGCATGGTGTAGAACTGTGCGCCCTTTTTCATCTGTTTTCATTAGATCGCCCCCACAATCAAGAAGATACTTCACGGTAGAAAGGTCACCAGACTGAGCAGCGGACATAAAAGGTGTCAAACCTGCAAAGAAAAGTGTAGAAGCACACATTACTAATTATAACTTCCAAGTGCCAATGTACCCATATATGACCAGTTTTCCCAGAAGGGGGGAGAGTTGGGGAAATACCTCCCTCTGCAATCATATTTGGATCACCCCCAAGTTCCTCCACCAAGTACTTGCAGATCTCAAGATGTCCCGCGCATGCCGCGCAGCGCATTACCCCATAGCCAAACTTGTTGAGAGAAAAAACTGCAGCTTGGTCACCGCTTCCATGGCCAAGATTCCTTATAATACCTTCCGCAAACACCAAAACGTCAACAATTGGAAGTGAAGAGAGACTGAACATATCTAAGGCACAGTTGCAGATACAGGCAAGAAGCAACAAACACAACATTTTGCATGACACGTTTTGAAACTAGAAGGGCACGGTCCCCTATGCTCATAAAAACAACTCACACTAGGAGGGCATCTACACTGCTAATCCAAAAGCTAGTAGTATTAAGGCAGGATAAATCATGTGATCAGATCAGCAGCTCCATATACAGCATCACGAAATTGAAGCAACCCGTTGGATGATTCTCAAAGACATGATGAGGTAGATACATGCAGCATGGCAGCAATCCCACCATCCGAACATAATTCTTTTTTTACTGTAAGAGGTTACATAATCAAGAGCAATTTTTTTCAATGAATGGGCAAAATTGCTGCTTTTCCTTAAAATTAGGAGAAGTATTGCATATATTTCCCCCAGACTAACTGAACGGCAGCGAACTACAAGGAGATTACATAGATGTTACACGAAAATGACATACTCCATGGTACTGAGTACTGACTACCGAACAAAACTAACTCAGATTTGTCGCTGCATCACAAGGAAGAAGGAACACATAACAGCACACCCACGAATGCAACGGAGGCAAAAGCGTCACTAGCTAGGTAAAACCAAATTAAGCTAGGGGGTTCACAAGAGCATTATGATGCACGGGATCAGAGCGATTCAGGATCAATCGACGCTGAGACGAGGAAACAGGTGGCGGGGTACCTTTGACGCGGCCGAGATCGCCGTCCAGGGCGGCCTTGAGGAGCGCGCCCTCACCTGCACACAGACAGATACAGAGAAAGCGAGAGGGATCCCCGTCAGAAAATGCAATCTCGACCGGTTCAGCGGTAAGGGGGAAAGTCGAAGGGGGAGAGTCAGAGTGCGCGTACTGTCGCCGTCGACGGAGGTGGGGCGGTAGACGAAGGGCGCGGCCGTGGCTCGACTGGCCTCGCCTCGGCGACCTCTCATCCTCGCGTTGTCCGACGAGGAGGCCAAAGGAGGAAGCTTCCGGCGGAAGGGGATGGAAACTCTGGCGCCGCGCCGCTGCGGGGTGGGGTTTTTGCTTGCGGCGCCGTGCCTCGTCACGCTTCGGTCAGGTGGAGTCGAAGTGGACCGAGTCTTGGTGCACCGGCCGCGAAGGCCAGCCTGCTGGGAGGTTGGGCGTACCAAGACCTGGTGCAGGGACTACTGTTGCAGGGGAAGGCTGCGGAGGGCTCGCCCTCGCCTTTTGACTCGAGATTCGTAGCGTACATTCTATGACAGATATGGCCCACGTAAAGGAAGCAGCTTTTCCAGAGAGGGGCATGGAGACGGGTAGCCAGGGGGAGAGGTGAGTGTAGAAACTGGCGGAGATTGGGGAGGTTTCTTGCGCGGCGCGCCGGACCGGAGCCTAGAGCACCGGTGAGACGCCGGCACGTGGCGGTCAAGGACGAGTCAAAAGCTGCTGCACGCCGCTGCGCTGCGTAGCGTGCTCCGCTTCCGTGCGGAGCGGATGGGCCAGAGTTATCCGTGCCGTGCCGATCAACAAACAGCTCGAATCGTTCAGGGGAACAAGCTCATATAGGTCAGTCAAAAGAAAACACGGTAGAAAAATAATACATTCCATTTTGTGCATGACACAACCGTGGACATCAGGGATAAGACAAAACCTTCATTCCATGAACTTCAATGGCCCTTCTTCCGCTGAGCAAGCTGCCAGCACCTAAGAAAAAAATATATAACGAAGTTTTATCGAAATATATTTTCATTTTTTATGTTCGAAATAAGATTGAAATAAAAAGCACTGACAATTTTTTTGAAACCATGTCAATTTTTTTCCCTAAAATTCACAAAAATTCATGTTTATCAGTGACCTTTGAATTTTTTCTTTTGTTCCTGAAATAATTTTCTAGGCCAACACCGCTCAGGCAGTGTGCCCCGTGCAGGGATGCATGGATGTCATTGCGCAGGCTCCGACCGGCCGTCACCGCCAACGGGTGGTACCCTATTCGAAGCAGCTCGCTCAGTCGTTAGTTTACTCTCGATCAATCTCGTCGGAAAGGGAAACATATCCGTTTCGGATTCCATCATGCCACGGAAATCGGAGAGGGAGCGGGGACGGACACGCATGAGACAGTCCTGGACGCAGCGGACTAAAGATCTCAATCAAACTTATTATTAGTGTAGTAGTATATATAGATTTTTCATGCTCCGAAGTCGGCTGAGTACTGAGTTAGGCTAGAATCCAACACGATTTTCATCGATTTACCTTACAACTGTTCTAGATGTTAGCCATAGAATTTTTTGAATAAGAAGAACGATCAAATATGATGTTTGAAAGTCAAAAACGTCGGAGTAGCATTTTAGCAAACGTTGCGTATGGAATTTTGGAAAAGGAGAATATCATGTACTAATTCTGATCATTGAAGCCACTGAAGGTCTGTCAGATGTAGTTACGCTTGTATAGAATTCAAATTTAAAAAAAAAACAGAATAACCTGCCGCGCATCTGACTCCGGTGGCTAAAACGCCAGAGCTAGATTGCTAGAGAATGTAACCGGAATGTTGGTTCGGCGACATAAAGTAGTAGCGGTGTTTGGCCTTGCGCAGGTGCAGGCCCCCGGTGCCGCCGGGCCTTGTCACCTCCACAGCCGTTAGGGCCAACAAGCGGCCACCGAACTTGTCCCCAACAGGAGCGTTGCAGCTAGACCATGAGAAGACGAATCTGCCGCCTCCAAGGTATGTGAGGCTCCTTAGACTGTCTCCAACAGATGTCCTATTTTGGGACTTACGTAGAAAATGGGGAGCAAAAGGAGAGAAATCAATCTCCAACAGACGACCCAATGCATCGACGCATTTTCGGAACCAGAGGGCTGGCGACGCACATATGCATCACGGACCCCCGCACCCCACCCTTCGAATCGTTTTTTCTGTTCGTCTTCTCACGCGCAGAAGGTACGGCGAGGCGGGTCCGCCAGGGGAGCGGCGGAGGCGCGCACGCGAAGGCGGCGGGCCGGCGGTGGATTTGGGGGTAGTGGTGCCGCTGGGGCGCGGTGCGCCGCGGAGGAGGAGCCCGCCGACCCCGGCTCCCGCCCCACCGCGCCGCCCCGGCGGAAGCGGCGGACGGCGATGGCGCGGCTCGATTGAGGTGGAGCAGAGGCGGCATGGCCTCTCTTCCCCGAGCTCGATTCGCAGGCCGAGGCGGCTCCCTCTCCGTCGGCACACTCGGCGGACTCGCATCTTCCCCTCCCCCCCGCCCCCTCCCTCCTCTCCGCAGCGCCGCTCCCCCGCCGATTCGACGCCCATGGCAGCACGATGCGGAGGCGGAGGCGCGGGCGGGGCGGCGGAGAAGCACAGCCTGCGCGGGGGGCAGGCGGGGCAGCGGAGAGGCGCGGCCTGCGCGGGGCGGGGGCGGGGAAGGGCGCGCGGCGCGGGGGAGGGCCGAGCCAGGGCTCTGCGGAGGAGGAGGAAGAAGGGGAGGGAACGGGAGCGCGCCGTAGCGCTGGGCGGCGGCGGGGCAGGGGGCGGGCCCTCCATTTGCGGCGTCCCGGCGAGCGCGGGCTTGGCGGCACGCGGCACATCGAAGCTGGCGAGCGGCGGCGTCGGATTTGGGTTTCGTTGCTTGGGTCTTCCCGTTGGAGACGGGAATGAAAATGTGTCGTGTTTTTGCACTGTTTGACACTCAATATGGGTTTTAGGTCTCACATACCGTTGGAGATAGCCTTATGCCGGAAAATGAGACCCGGTAACGTTTGAAGTCGTAATCAAAGGGGCCAAAAAGGTGGTCGTCCCACTCGTGTCACATCACGGGCGGCCTGGCCTTGATGTCCCAAGCGCAGAATTTACTGGTGCGGTTGCCACTGCAAAAGCTGAAGCCAAACAGCAAGCCCAGCTCCGGGACGTACGCTCCCCCGCCAAGGATGGGCAGGTACCAGCTCCCTTCCTTGCGCCACGCGCGTCGCTTCTCGTCCAAGGTGAAGGTTCCCTCGCCGGCCATGGTCAGCCAAACCGTCGACCCCGCGACGAAGCTGGCTATCAAACGGGGTACGGGTCGGCGGCCGGGAACGGCGGCTGAGGCACGGGCTGGGCGTGCCAAGTCTGGCCAATCAGCTCGGAGGCGAAGCGCCTCGAAGTGGGGGCTCGGGGAACTGCCACTGCCAGGTTGAGCCGTTGTGACGAACATCTCCTGATCCACGGCAAACAGGACGGGCTGGAGCTTGTCGGCTTGCAGGCTCGGCCCGAGGACGCGAGCTTGGTGGTGTCGTGGACAATGGTCCGGCATTTGCTGGTGGCGGCGAAGATCGTGGCGCCGCCGGTAGAGGCGGCGAAGGTCATGTGCTCGCAGAACCCAAGTTTCTGGAAGGTAGCGACGGGGCAGGGTGGCAGGGGATGCGGCTCGTTCGTCTGCTGGGGCCGGAGGGAGAAGAGGTCATTCAGGTTGAGCCTACAACTTCGGCCTACGGCCCGTTCATGCATCGTCTTCCTCGCGCGTCAGGAGCAACGAGCGTCGTCTCCTCTAAAAAAAAAAGCACCAAGTGGCGGCCAGGTGGCGGCGTGGCGCTGGGGAGCAAGGACCGGCGGGAGCAGGGGCGGTGGTGGCGGTGCAGGGGCAGGGGGCGGCGACGAAGCACGACGGCGGCATCACGGTGGGACATGGCGGCTTCGCAGGGGCACGGCGCGACGAGGTCGCAAGGGTGGCGTGTCGGGGAGAGGGAGGAATAAGGGAGAGCCCTCCGATTTATGTTGCACGAATCTGAAACACTGATCTACAGGTTGACTCCCACCGGATGATCTACCTTTAGAAAAACCCTATACACAGGGCTAGGTCAGCTCAATAGCCCATCAAATTCGGCCCATTTGACCCAACTTAACCTACAACTCAGCATCAACATTTTTAAACAATAATTTCAACATTTTTGTATCCTAGACCCGCAACTCCGAATAACTCAACAGACTTGTGATTAGAGTCAGCAATTGTGGCGCTAGACCCGTAACACCGAAGAACTCAACGGACTTGTGATTGGAGTCGGCAACTGTAGCGGCAGCGGCGAGCGAGATAAGCGACCGCGAGGCGGAGAAGAAGCAACCGCGAGGCGGAGAAGGGAGAGAGCAAATTATGTGGTTGCTGGGGTTAGAACCTGGATCACTTGGAAGCGAGCGAATTGCAGGTGCCACTGGACCACGCTTTGGTTGAACACCACAATCGATTCCGTTCCTATAAGACAACAGAAAATAACTCGGACTGGTTCTAAACTCAAACTGAACTCAGTTCAACTCAAACTCGGATGGCAAGTCTGAAATCTGAAAGTTGTGGACTTATTAAGTAGTAGAGACTCACGTCAACATTTTTGCCGAAAATGTTAACATAGTACGTAAAAAATGTTGACACGGTGCAAATAAACTGTTGACATAATACATTCAAAATGTTGACAAAAAATTCAAAATTCAAAATTTTTTAAAAATATTCATATTAAATCTTATTTTGTAGTATTAATTAATTCTACAAAAAATTTTAAAAAATATTCATATTAAATCTCATTTTGTAGTATTAATTAATTCTACACAACACGATGGTCAAACGGATTCAAAAACGGACATACGGTTTGGGAAAAAATACATTTTAATTTTGAAAACCGTTTCTTTTTCCTCCCACCCACCCCAACAAAAGCTGACACGTGGTGGCACCTCAGCCCTTCCTTTCTCCACCCGCATGCATCTCAGCATTGCACGAATCTCAAACATTGATCTATCAAAGGTTAAATGTAGCCCGCCCTACATATAGGATTGGCCGGGGCCGGGCCTAATAAACTTGGGCATAGCCAGCGGATGGACATGGTGGGTTGTGGCCCGCCCTGGGATTCTGAAAAACATAGTTTTTTTAAATAAAAAGAACATAGTTTCTAGTACTGTGCATGTAGTGTAGCGGGCTTTTAGATCAACGGCCCATTCCTCTTTTTTTTTTCTTTGCAGCCCACCCTGGTCGGCCCGTCTAGTTACGCCACTGTTAACAAATCCATTTTCCTTAAAATATATTCATAACAATTTTAGGCTTATTTGCATAAATTAAGCCGCTTAATTTCTACACTGAATTATACCAGCCCAAATCCCTCTCTCTTCCCTTCTTTATCACTTTTCGTCTATACTAAGAAAAACGGAGGGTTATCCCGATTGGTCTCAAGCCTCAAGCTTCAAATAATCAAATGTGGAACAGTCAAATATTGTGTTTTAGAGATTCTGACAAAATACTTCCAATAGAGCTTAATTAAAGCCTTAAAATTGTCGCACAAATTTTGCTGTTCGCATAAATTTTTCATGGCAACACGATGAATGGGCTTCATTCAAGAACTTGAACTGGATTAACTTAAAAATAACTTGGCTTTTTTTGTTCTAGGGCACTGTTTGTTTCCCCCTCAGATTATATAATCCAGCATATATAATCTATAAGCTGGGAGAGAGAGCAACTTATGAGATTATGAAAATCTGACATGTGAATTGCTATAATGTGGCTATAATATGAGACCTGTTTGTTTTAGCTTATAAATTATATAAGCCAGATTATATAATCCAGATTAGAAAAAAATAGGGCCATAATCTGGCATGTGGTGCTATTATTTTACTATAATCTAAGATCTGTTTATTTCAGTTTATAGATTATATGAGCCAAATTATATAATTTATGATGAGGAAATACCAGCAATTCAACTACAAGAACATGATTGTATGAACCATGTGGTGAACCAAGAGGGTGTTACGAATTACACCATACCACCAACACATATTAAGGTGAAAGGTACAATTAAATCATTATATAATTATTTCCATAAGGCAAATCTACTACTAGGTTTATATGCAGGTTAAAGCATCTTGATATATTCGAAGAATCACATGTGAATGTACAAACGACGCATCACAAGTGGCAAGCAACATGGTTACGTAAACCGATGGGCCGAGGAACCCTTATGCATAGAAGTCAAGTAAACCATGAGAATGGTTACAAGAACCATGTGCCATCTCACAAATAAGTTATGCCCATCTGCACACGAGCTACACTAGGTGAAAGACCGGCTTCAACAAGACGTGGACCACAAAGTCAAGTACAATTACATCAAAAGGTGAACTCCATCCTTACTAAATTTGATATTACATTATGTAAGAACTTTATGCTACCTAAATGTTATCTATATATCTTATATAGATGCAACCCACTAACAATCATTAATTGCTATAAAGCTTGCTTCTCATGAGGCCACATCATCGGAAAAATTTCATCCATCATATCACATTTTACAGTACATCTTGTCCATCATCGTCCACCCAGTGATCTTCTCCTACGGTTTTCCCCCTCCCGAACTATTTTTGCTCTGCGCATCCTCCTCTTCTTTACTTAATGCTTCACTATTCTCAGTAACGTTAACACTCCATCACAGGCCCCTTTACCAATCACTCAGGTTACCACTCAGGTGTTAATCCTCTACCAATCACTCAGGTTATCAATCCAGAAAACGTAACGTTACCACTCCATCACACGCCCCTGCTATTTAGATGCTTTCTTTTGCCTCAGCATTACCCTTCAACCGAGTATGGATTCTCTTACATCTGCACTGCTCAATTTCTCATGCCATCATTTGTTATGTGTTTTCAGGATCATGCTGCCTCCCTAGACCAATAAGTAATTGACAGACAGCACCATAGATCAAGGTCACTTCATCTGGATTTCAAGCGGTCGAGGCTGACTAACCAGGGACCAGACATTGCCAGCTGGACGCTACATCGACTTCGCCTTCCCTGGGCGCCATCTCAGTACCAGGTCATTCAATTTCTACATCGAGCCATCTCAAGTCCGTTAGCTGTAGCTCTTCCGATCCGTGGAGTGTCCATTTTTCCTGCTTTTTGTAGAGCGGAATGAAATGCATGGTCATATAACATATATGTTTATTGCACAGCAGGTTATCATGCGTTTCTCTTTTTTTTTTCTTTATTTCAGCAGCCAAAGCCCATTTGATAGATTTTAGATTGTAAAGAACAAAAGCCATAATTCTTTCTAAGCCGAAAGGTACTTCAGGTCAGTTCATTCCGGTTCCAAAATTCTCCTAATGATAACATCATTACTTTTCTAGTTAGCTAATAAGTAGAGGAGCTCTGCTCCCCCTGTTTTCCTCCTAAATTAAAAATTGCAGTACTACATATGGATAGAATTTTCTCATTGTAAAAATATTGATAGAAGTTTCTGCCAGGTGAAAGGAGTGCACAGCTATATTTTCTGTACAAATATATATCCTAATTGTTCATCATATAGTTTCGTAGCAAAATGGAAAAACATATTGCATCATTTTACTTCCTACTTTTATAATTGTTTCATTGAGTCCTTATTTTGCTGATTAGTAGCTTTCCTCTTTTAAGAAAAAAAAAACTAATAATAACTATTGGTCATTGCTTTATACATATCTAACATAGCTCAAATTGCATCGCCGTATATGTTGCTCCAATCGATTATGAAAACTTTATGCTCATTGGTACATTTCATTGCAGTGTTTCTATTTCTAATGTATTCACCTTCTATTACTGTTCTCATAGAAGTACTTGCACCGTTTCGAGTTGGAGCCATGCCAAACACGCTCTTAATTCTATTAACACTTACGTCATTTTTTACGTAACTACCAAGGACAGTAGAAATTACCGTAGCAACGCGGGGCATCACCTAGTATATTTGTATTTACATGGTTCACACACAAGAAATTAGCTCCTGGTCTACCCAAGATAAATTCTATGAAGGATGAGACAAAGTTACATAGAAGCCAAGCGGTTCATTATCTGCTGACATCTGAGCCAACTTCCAAGAGTCACACGCACCATACCTTCAAGATTCAGCTATACATGGTTGGAAAGATAATCAAGTTTACTTTCACCTCCAACAAACAACAAACGGATTGTCGTTTCTACTTCCCATGAAGGATTTATGGTCATTTAACTGAAGACTGCAAGGTCACGTGAAACTCCACGGGACTCCAACTTTGTGACCTTCATCTAGATTTTCTTAGAGGAAACTTATGAGCCTTTCACACCTAACTAGGAGGGTTGTTCTTAGTATAAATAATCTATGTATCTAAGCTATTCTCAAACTTTGATAATCAGAATACAAACCCCTTTGTTTAGCAGTTTGCTATCAAATTCAGAACCGGACATTCGACATCACCCAATTGGTGCTCCTGCTCTGTTCGATTGCAGGCTATGTTGGTTGGTAACTTAGAGTGTGGTTGGGTGAATCCTCGATTCAGGTTGCCATATAGAGACGGTGGTTGGCTTCGAGTGCATTTCGCCAGGTTGCATTGTTATCTTGGCTACTTGTAGCTAGTTATCTTGGCTTCTTTGAATCTAGTTATATTGTTCTTGATCCTACGTCGTGAATATCGGGACCCCATCTGTATCATTTGGTATCAAGAGCCTTCGTTGCCATGGTAGAATCTTTTTTTACCCTTAGCTACATATTTTTGTTATTGTCCTATAAAAAAAAGCCTTAAAAAATTGCCATAGCCCTTTGTTTCAATGTGCTATTTTGATGAGTTTTTTTAAGTCTCAGTCCATTAGAAACCTTGTTTAGTTGCTGATCTTTTTGCCCTTTGCGTGTCCTTTGTGCCGTTCACATAATCTGAAAATTAAAGAAAAAACAAGTTCTTCCTTTGCGTAAACTTTGATCCTATCAAGTTCTAGCTACTGGTTAATTTTCTTTCAGTTGTCAAGTTGTGCAAGTGCTATATTTGTTCTTGTGTTATTTGTGTCAAAAAAAAGAGAGAGAGAGAGAAAAGAAAGAGTCAAAAAAATTGAGAAAGAATTGGGAAAAAAAAGAGAAGAGAGAACAATCAGTTTTGTCATGTGCACATGTTCTGAACTTTCATATCAATTGTGCAACCAGTTGGCTAGTTTGGTGTAAATTTGCTAGGCCATAAACCATCCGTATCTAGCGTAATCCTTGTTTGCATCAAAATCTGAAATCATTGTGCGTGAGTTACATAATTTACATCTTTCATATCTTGTGATCAACACTAGACATTTGACTTCTAGTTTGGATTGTTACTTCAGTTTGCAACAACTATAATTTCAGATTGCTCCTTGTGCAGTACCCCCTACCAAGCTCCACATAAAAACTATCGTAATCAGTTTCCTGTTCGTGTATTCGCTTAACCATCACTTGTGACCACCACACATATACTTCTGTAATCTGCTGGAAATCCATAAGAGCTTTGGTTGGTAAGAGAAGGTGAGATTGAGAGGTTCCACATATTTTACTAATCCACATATCCCGCTCCTCGTTTTTACTAGTCATGGCAGGTCGCAAGCATGCAAGCATTCCATTCTCTGGAAGCAACGATCCAGAGGAATTTCGAGAGTGGAAAGTTGATATGGAGCATGAATTCAAACTCGAAAATTTTTCTGGAACAACAAGGCTACAGAGCTGCATTTCAGTTCAAAGATTATGCTCGTGATTGGTGGAGGTGTTAACCTCAAAAGCATTCTGTAAGGACATGGAAGGATCTCAAGAAGGTCATGAGAAAAGAGTTTGTTCCAAGGGACTATGAGCAGATTTTAATCCGTAGTTTGCAGCATGTGAAGCAAGGAAATAAATATGTCCAAGTCTTCTATGATGAGTTATGTTCTTCCATGTGTCGGGCAAGTATCATGGATGACATGGAAGCTATGTCAAATTTTGAGAGGGGATTGAATCCCCATATCGCTACTGCTATGGAGGGTTAATACTTGACAAGTACGCATGAGATGCTGAGATAGAGAAGATAATTGAGCAGCGAGAAAAGATTACAAAATGTATTACTCTTTGCCAAAATCTTGCCTCAAGAATGAAATCTGATTTGCTGTCCATACACACCGGTACTAGTGGCAAACAAGCATCAAGTTCATGAAGAGGAAAGGACAAGCTGATGTGAAAATTGTTCATCAAAACCCTTGTGAGAATGAGAGTCCCATGGCCTAATTGAGTGTGGGAGAAAATAAAAGTAAGCTGTGTGATTCCACCAAATGTGATGTTGAGTGCATCAACATTAAGAATGTGAGAGATACACCATCCAGAAAGAGAGAAAACGATCTTGAATCTAATATGGATAATTTTGATACTAACATGCTCACGTCTACTTGTAGTGTTGTCTCTCATATTGAGCAGGTTCACATGAAGAATGATGAGCATAAACAGAAAGGTGAGAAGTTAATCGTTATTGAAAAGAATTTCAATTCAGCACTATGTTTCGATCATGATGGAGATGAAGGTAAAAATTCAGAGGTGTTTCCTGTAACACAAGCACAATTAAGGGAGTTGAAAGGTAATGTAAACAGTACTTAGTTGGAAGACAACTTGGTGAATTCTTTTGCTGATATAAACGATTCAACTATCCATAATGAAAATCATTTTGCTCATTTGATTTATTCACATATTGACACAAATGCTGAACATAAGCAAGTCCAAAGTTTATGTTCTTCAAACGTGTATACTCCATTTTTTATTGACTCTTATAACAAATCAATTTCAAATAAATTGACCAAGTGAAACTAATGACCCATGCTGAATATCACACTGAGATATGCTCTGCTGAAACTTTATTTTATACCACGCTTGATGAATGTGTTGTTCTTAATGAAATGCTTGAGAAGATCTCTGAAATAACCTTCATTAAATCTTTGAGAAGTATTTATAGATGCAAATTTACTTTCAATTTGACTAGAGATCGCTTTGAAAATAAATTCTTTGTTGCTGCACTTTGCATTACTTGTGACAATCTTGTTGATTTCAAGTTGAATGAGACACATTTTAAACAATCAGACTTCAATAAATTGCTGTATGCTTTCTGTCCAAAAGGATATTTGCTGGCCACTACTTCATGCTTTTTAGAAAATAAAAACGATGGTTATATTTTTGGGTCATTTCTATCCAGAATGGATACAAATTTTTGTAAAAGTTTTAGATTTGATCATTTGCAGAAATCTTGCATTTTGACACATGAGAATGAGATGAACTTCCTTGTCCTAACTTCAAAAACATTTGATATTGCAAAGACAAAAATTCGGATGTCAAATCAATTTGTGCGGCTTGAAAGAAATTTTGGTTCTACCGTCAACTAAGTTGTTTGCAGGTTCACGAAACGTGAGGATGTATTCTCATCATGACAAAAGGAGGACAATGAGCACTTTCAAACTGTCTTGTCCCATGGATAGAATACTTTCAGGCTATCAAAAGTCGAGGATGGATTTTCCTCAAGAGGGGGAGAATGATGAGGAAATACCAACAATTCAACTACCAGGAGGCATATCAGAATCACTAAGCCTACGCCTATCCCCATCTCGCAGCGCTTGAAGCTAGGACAAGCAGCAGCTTTGCTAGCTAGCTAGAGCAGCGATCCAGGGAAGAGAGCAGAAAGCTAGCTACTAGATGGTGAGCTGATGCACGAATGGGAGAGTGGTGGTGGCCAACGTCTGAAAAATTTCATTTTTTATTTGAGGAGAGTCTGAAAAATTTCATAGTACCCCCTCTTCATATCCTTGGTTCCAGCCCAACTAACAGGCCCATCAGGTATATACGTGCAGCAAGATTCAACAGGCAACAGCCCAAGAAAGAAAGCATCGACACGCACCTACAGAGGAAAACACGTACGCGGCTTGACTGGACCACTCGTTCGCTTGGGCTTCTTCGACACGCTGCGCCGTGAAACAGAAACAAGCGACACGCCGCCGCTGCCGCCCCCGCTCAGTGCTCTAGCAAGACGACGACGGCGTGGAGAGGATGGATGCCGGGACTGGGTTGCCATCGCCGGAGATGGAGAAAACTGCCGCGAACCCGACTACTGCTCGTGAGACCACCGTTGAGCATCACTACAAATATGATATCTTTACGGTTGCAATTGATCAACAATTACAAGAGTTGAATAGCAGGTTCAGTGAACAAGCAACAGAGCTTCTCATTTTGTGTACATCTTTGGATCCAAGTGACTCATTCAACTCATTCAACATTGATAATGTGTGCTCTTTAGCTTCAAAGTTTTATCCTGATGACTTTACAGAACAAGAGAGAGCAAACTTTGAGATGTCAACTACGCCATTATGAGCTTGATGTACCTAGAAATCTAAGGTTTCAACAAGTGTAGCTGATCTTTGTCGTCGACTTGTTGAAACTAAAAAAGTAGATGATTATCATTTGATTGATAGGTACGTTTCTCTTTTACCTTTATATTCCCTGCTCATACTTATTGAATATCCTTTGAACTGTAACAAGAAGTACTAATATTCATTTTATTTTGGAAGATTGATTCGCCTTGTTCTTACTTTGCCAGTCTCAACTGCAACTACAGAGCGTGCATTTTTTGCAATGAAACTTGTGAAGACTAGGCTACGAAATAAAACGGAAGATGGATTTCTAAGAGATTGCTTGGTACTCTATATTGAGAAAGAGATAGCAATTAAGATCACAACAGATTCAATTATCGATGATTTCAATGAAGTAAAGCAGCGTGTGGTTAAATTATATTGAAAGACTAAAGTAAGTTAGATTGACCCTTTTGTCAACTATCCTTTGTAAACAATTAGTTCTATAATATATTTGTACATGGTTCAGTGAATTATTAGAATATGGTGCGAATTAGCATTTTTTTTTTTGCAACCAAAACACAATCACTATTCATGTCTAATGGACGACCGGCCCCCTCTGGATTTCTCGTCCAGCTCCGCCATTGGTGGTGGTTGGTTTATTGGAGTGAGCTTGTGAGTGAGGGAGGGTTCAGTGCCTTTCGGGCCTCAGAGGCTTGCCCTTAAATAGGCGGTCGAGCACATGGGGGCGCCGGCGCGCGGGTGGTGAATTATTGCCGTTGGGGTTTTGGTCTTCGATCGAGCGCGGAAGCTAGGTTTTGGATCACCTCTCTCTCTTATCTCCATGACATGCATGGCCGGCCCCAGCTTCGAGCTACATAAGTACTAACAGGGAGTGACCAGGGGCGCCCCCTACCCCCAGAGGAAGAGGGGCTGGAGGAAGAAGAAGGGTGGTGAGCCCCTCATTGAGAGTTGTCCTAGGTCCGCCACTGGGAGTGATGAAACGTTGTCGTGCGTCGGCGCCAGCCAATCATCGACACACGTAGTGTGGTCAAGGCCGAGTCAAGCCGCCGCTGTGAGTGTGATTGTGTGAACAATCCTCTCCTACGCCAGGCCAAAAAGTAAAGACACACACTTGACCAAATGTAGTCCAAACCTTCGGTTCAATTAATCAATGCACCAGGCGTACGTTATGATCACAACTTAACAGTGGATGAGTACAATCTTTACTCTTCTTTATTTTCTTTCTGGGTCTGCGTGCGTCGCGTATCATCCGAGTCTGCCGTCTGCCCACGCCCGGGGCCCCGTCCTCATGTAAAACGGCGCCGACAGGTGGGCCCTAACCCTCCGCGCATCTGTTACCCTCTGCCCTCTCCCACGAGCGCGCGGCGCGCCTCCGCCTCCTCCTCAGCAGCAGATGCGCTCGCCGGCGCCTCTCCTCTCCGCCGTCCGCGCGCGGCGACATCATCTGCTATCCGCTACTGTTTCCAAATCCCCGATCTGCTCTCCGCTTCCCCTGCCCCGATCTACTCTTTCCATCTCCCCGTCCTCGCCTCCGCCGTGCTTTGCGGCAACATCGGCCCTTCCTCCCGTGCCCCTCTTTCCAGTCCTTCCCATCGCGGAGATGGCGCCGTGGCTGCGGGACCAGCAGTAGGCGTCGGTGCGTGGCCGCGCATCTGGCGGCCGAAGTACGCATCAAGGCGTCGTTCCCCATCGCCGCAGTACGCATCAAGGCGTCGTTCCCCAGTCGAAGCAAGCGTATGGCTGTTCTCATGGCTATCCGACCTAATCGCGTTCCCACATGTGCTGAACCTCCGCTGGCTGCACAGCAGATGCTAGGCCCGTGCTGAGCAAGGCGCCTTGGGCCCTTGGCAGACTATCATCGACCACAGTAACACGTCACAGACAATAAAATCTGCGGTATGTTTCTTTTCTAAGAACCTTATTGGTTGGACCCAGTTTAAATTTTCTTAGGTCTTTCATAGTGGACATAAAGATTTAACAATGATATGTTGTAGTGGCACCAATAAATTTATCTAGCACCTGAGCTGATGGGGGTTAGAAATCGAGATTGTTCAGTTGCCGACCTGTTGAAAGGCACTATGGGCGTCTCCCCTTTTATAAAAACAACTTGAAAACACTATAACCAAATATATTTTCACAAAAATTGTACTTTATATTTCGTAAATTGAACAATCCATAATTGTTAGCTGTTCCGCTTACTGGAATTTGAGATCAAAGTATTCATGGACAGCTGACTGCCACACTGCTGTCATTATTATGTTAATAAAAATTATATGATTGATTTGGCTTCACAATTCTGTTATGAGTTCCGCAGTAGTGTTTACATCTTGCAATGAACTGTTTTCCTTATGTCTTATTTTACATTGCTTACTAAATTGCACGCAAACGTTTATCAGTAGTGTGCACACCGTTGTTTTACTGCATTTGATTCAATTATTTCTGAATCCTTATATGCTTCGTGCAATTATTAGTAGTGTGATCTGTTGTTAATTTAGAAAATGTGTCTTCTGTTTATTCCCTCCCTTTGATTCCTAAGTACTTTTATTGCTTTCTTGCAGTTGTAACATGATGAGAGACTCGATGTGACCAAATTTGAGTCCCTATACCATTTGCTCATACAATCATTTGAGCTTCACAACTATCCCGATGGGTCCAGCAGATCGTGCACAAGGTATGTACTTGCAGTCGTTATTTCATTTTTAAAGAAGAGCATACCTGCTTCTCTATTTCTCTACCAATTTAATTTTGAATGATTTTTCTTCCATAACATAATCTTTTATATCATGGAAGAAAAATCTTGCCTGCAGTCGTTACCATATTATTAAAGAATTCTTTCTTGCTTATTATGTTCACCTTATCTAGATGGATAATCAGCTTACAAAATGTATTGATGGACTCAAACGCTGTTGTTCCTACTATATTAAAACATTGTACTTGCTGTCCACAAGATCACCTAAATTACCTGTTGTGTAGCAACCAGTATTGGGAACCAGTGATGTATCAAAATGCATACATCGTTGTTTTAGGTAACATAAGCGCAACTCAGTTGCTTAGATTGTGGTTATGGATCCCTGCCTGTAACTCTGCTTATGGACACGAATTGTCATGTATCAACCCATTCGATATTATCAATTTAATATTATATGTTTACAAACAATCAACTACGGTGTTGTCACCCCCTTTTGTTAGATGTGCCAATTTGTAAGACTATTTTCATGTTAATTTGACAGCTTGGGGCACGCCCACTTGTATGTGATTTGCTGAGGTCTGATGACCATATTTGTGCCTTCTGGAAGTTTTTGCTTAATAAATCAAAAACCATGACAAGACCAAAAAGTAATTGATGCAAAAACACGGTCTAATATCAATTGTTCTGATTTTCATTGTAAACAAACCATTTTGATTGATCACTGAGACGTGATGGATTTATTTTTAGGAGTAAACCTTGACTGGCTCTTGAGTAGCTGAGACCAGCAGATAGTGTGGTCTACTTAAAGAGTCAAATATTGAACTTGTGACGTGCATGTCTCATATTGAAATGGTGAAGTGCAGGTTTCATATTTTGTTATTTAGATTGCTTTTTGGCGAATCCTTCACTGGGGACGAGATATGCCTTGACAAGGCTTCATGGTTGAGTCCTAATTTTATAAAACTGTTTCATCCTTCATACAGAGGCCGGCTACAGATGATAGCAAGCAAGGGACACTGCATACGATTTTGATACTGAGGTCAGAAGAAAGGTCAGCTACCCAAGGAGGTATGTCGAAAAGCGCACCTAAGCAGAGAGGTTTGGGCCAGATCGAGGCAAAGCATCGGTTGTCATTTCTTAGCTCAGCTAGGCTGGGATATTGAAGGTCAGTGTGCGGTGCTCAAACTTGCCCGTGGCACTGGTTTTGTTCTGTGTTTCAGCTGAATTAGGGGGCTCTTGAATGCAGGTGCACATTGTTCAATCCAATCCCCAAGTTCCTTTAGGCACAGCTGGTGGTGCAGAACCCAATTCCTTGTACATCCAACAAGGGCAGTAACAGGAGGATGAGGAGATTGTTTTTTTTTTCTTTTTTGTGTGTGTGTGTGTGTGTGTGGGCAGCACCTAGAGTTTTCTCATGTGAGCAAATGTTTTTTCTTGTTATGGCTGGTTGTAGTGCTACGCAAGTAGCTTTTAATGGAATGGACCTGATTTTCGCATCTGCCCCTAGATGGAGCATACTTTTCTGTTGATAATTAAAATAGTGTAATGATGTTTTGAGAAATTGTTCTCTATTGTTACTTAGTCGCATGAGTCGCATCAAATGTGATGTAGCGTATAATGCATTTAGCTGTCAATGTAAAGGGCAATTATGAAGTGGAGGAACAGTGACATGATGGTCACCAATGAAAATATTGCAGCGGACCAGATTGAGGAAGATTTAGGAGTAAAAAAAGATTGCGAACCTTTTATGAAAGAAATAGTGCTAGACTATGTAATATACCATAATTAGGAATGATATATAGATTGTCTTTTGCTATGTAATAAAATTGTCTATCATAAATATCTTTCAAAACTATGGATGCCTATTGTTGTTGTAAATTCTTTAAAGCCCGTAGCAACGCACGGGCACTTTTGCTAGTTAAGATCAATGCGCCATGCGTATGGAAACGATCCGAAGAGATGAAACTTGAAAGGTTAGCTAGCTAGGGCCGGTTCGATCAAGACATAAATTAATCGCGATAGTATGCATCTTCCGATCGAACAACTCTGGCCGGATGACTATATATCTTCAACATGCATGTACACATATTTCAACTAGCAGCAGGCCGGGGCCATAACTCTTTTACATTTCCATTGTATAGTCCGTATGGCTGATGCTTCACTCTTTTGGTCTTGTTTGCCAACAGCTCTTCACTAGCATCCATCTTTCGATCTCTAATAGCTTTAGCTTCTCTTCAAAAACAGTAGAAAACCCAATCAAACAACTTTAATTAGTTTCTAAGAAAAAACAGAAATGTTTACCATTTTCTCTCCAGAAAACTGTTAAAAACACTAATCTCACGTGTTTCTCTGTTTCTCGGAGAAATAGATTCCAATCAAAGGCCTAGACAGGCGCTTATGTTGTGCAGCATTTTCACTTTTTTCAGTTGTTTGTTTCCAAGATTCAAAAGGCAGCCTGGGATTCATTGTGCAAAAGAAGCCCCCTAGCCTGCTGAAGAGCTCTAATCGGCCATTTCCCCTGAGCATGGCTTGCACAAACCGCCCCGTACGTGCCCACGTGAAACGATTCCCCTCACGAGATCACATCGACCATGAGCTCCTTGATGGCGACATGAACACGCAGCTCGGCGATCGACTTCAGGTCCAAAGACGCCGGCAAGTCGACGCTGTTAGAGATCTTGCATGCCGCATCTCGCCGTCCCCAGCGTCGCGACGCTGGTGAAATTACGAAACTAAAACGAGAAGCTCAGTTAAACCTGACATTCGACTTCTCACTTAAAAAACATACTCCCTCTATTTTTATTTATACGACGCCGTTGACTTTTTTTGTTAAATTTTAACCAACAATATAAATTTAAATAATTACTTTTTGAATGTGAAATGAATATCATTGGATTCATCATCAAAAGCACTTTAAGGTTAACTTATACACTTAGCTATTTATGCAAATATTTTGAATAAGACGAACAGTCAAACAAAACGAAAAAAGTCAACAGCGTCATATATTAAAAAACGGAGGGAGTATATAGTTGAAAAAGTCAATTAAGTGTGCAGGGAGTGCAACATTCTCGTGCCTTCCATAGAAAATGCTAATTACAAACGAAAACCAATCAAGGCAAGAAGACCTTATTGGCTATTCTACACAATGCTTATTCACGTTTATACAACAAATAGAGTAACCAAGGTGACCCCATATAAATGTTTCGGTCGTTAAAGTCAAAAAGCTGCTGCAGCCCCATCCCCTGCCACCTCAGCCATGCATGCATGTGGTAGCTGGGTCTGGAGTTTAGGGACAAAAGCATGCCAACGTTATGTACAAGTGTTACCAATTTTCATATATAGGCAAGGGAAACATTAGTGGCAATTAACCCAAATGGATGTCAAATTTTCAAAAGGTTAATTTGCATTCGCAAGCAACCAAACAGCCTCTGCATGCGCAAATGACATGGCTTGCAGGGGAGTTAAAGCACTAGCTGCTGCATGCGTGGGGCCACCAAAGAGCCGCGGCGTGGAGGGAGACCGATTGAATGGTTGGAAGTAGGGTTGGTCGATGTGACATGAGCCTAACTAAAGGCAATTTTAGACACGCATGCACCCTAAAACCAACCATGCACACGGAAATGATCCTCTAGAATTCAAGACACATTCCAAAATGTTTGAGAGGTGTTTGAAGAATGTCTTACAGGGAAGACATCATACAAATATTCATTTCAAAAGATAGAGATAAAATAAACACTCTATCAAACTTTTGAACAACAGTGGGACCAACTCACAACATGAAGTTTCTAAAATATTCCTTCATTCAGATACTACTAGCAACTGGTGACTCTGTAAGTGCAGATGCATAAATTGAATTGAACATTTCCAGCACATAACTCAGCATCACTTCCAAATGAGACCAGATGCTTAAGGCAACAAAGAAGAACGCTTATGTGATTCAGGAGCAGCAATATCCAGCCTGTTTGGCAGGCTGTTCCGCAGCCGTTTTACTGTAGTGGCTGCAGAAGAAATAACTGCGAACATTGTAGCGGCTGCAGGAGAAATAACTGCGAACACTATAGCGGCTGCGGGAGAAATAACTGCGAACACTGTAGCAGCTGATAAGCAGAAGGCCAGACGAACAGGCTGATCATTTCCATGATTTTGCGAACAATGAAGATAGCAAAGCATTTAGGGACACAAAAGTTCATAAGGTGTGTCATGCATCTAGATCCATGCGGTTCTCTGCCTACTCCGTTCAGTCGAACAGATTGTATTGAGAGTCAAAGCTCAAAAAGACAAAAACAATCTCCAACTAGCCTGAGACCTCTTATTTTCTCCTTCTCACCTCCTATTTTCTCCTTCTCACCTCCTACATGTAAGAGGTGAGGGAAAGAAAATGAGAGGCCTCTCATCTCGATTTAAGAGATACTGGAGGGTCGATTGGAGACACTTTTTGTTGTTCTAGTATCTCTCAAAAGAATGCTGGGATCCATGGTAATAGGGGATCAAGTTTAAGAGGTCGGTTGTATTGCGTAAAACAGTAGGAGGCGAAACTTCGATGAGCGAACTTCTATTTGGAGGTCAAAATTTGAGAGGTCAATCGGTCGGAGTTGCTCTAAGTCGTCCTTCTACGGTTCCTTGTAGATGTGGCGTGTGAACCCCAATTTCAACTGTGTCGTATCTCTACTTTTTACAAGAAAAGAACCATGTCTAGCACAAACACATCCCCATTTTTTTCAATTGAAAACATTCCAATTTCTGTTGCAGACGTGGCATTTGATTGATGAAGTCACCTTTAATATCTCGCTATGACTGACCCATCTCTTATATCACGAAAAGAATAAAGAATTATCAAATTTCACTCGAAAAAAAAACGTCAAACTTACTATGACAACTCATCATGGTTCAAAACTAAGGTACTACATCTGTTCTTAAAATGATGTCGCCGTTGACCTTTTAAGTTACATTTGACCGCTCGTCTTTATTCAAAAAAGTTTAAAAAAATCAATATTTTGTTATGATTTGTTTCATCACTATAGAAATTTAAAACATAATTTATAATTTTGCATATTTGAACTAATATTTTGAATAAGACGAAGGTCAAACATAACTCAAATAGTCAACGGGGACATCAATTTAAGAACGGAGAAAGTAACATATACTACATTGGTGCGAAAGGGCCTGTAGCCTAGTAGTTACAAGAGCCTCAGTAGCACCTGAGGTTTTGGGTTCAACTCCCCGTGGGAGCGAATAGTGTTTATAGACGCCGCCGGTTTTGAGAGGAGAAAAATAGAGAAGTCCATCTAGGGTTTTGGGTTTCGTGAGAAATCTTTTACTAGGATGCTTTTGTGCAGCATCTTGTAAACTCGATCAATCAATAAAGCTCAGCAAATTTAACAGGTTTTCTCTTCCAGGTTTGATGGATCTTCTGTGAGTTTTCGTTTAGTTTTCTGGTTCATCTTATATTGCTCACAGTTCCAATCTAGCCATCGGATTGGAGTGCGGTTTGTTGCTATAGATACGTACTGAAGTCTAGTTTGTTTCAGCATGTTTTTAATCTAGTTTTCTTCGGATAGATTTTGGTTAATCTAAGTTTTTAGTACGAGACAGCCGTATTAGGTTTTGTCAGTTCGCGCCACTTCCTGACACAGCAATAGTGTTGTATTCATATCTCAAGTTCTAGACATTGGATTGACGTGATTCTTGCCGAGTAAGTTTCAGAATTTAATTATCTTTCTTCATTTTCTGGGAACGTCTTGTGTTTTAGTGACGATCCAGCAATCTGTTTAGGGTGAAAAAGTTTTTCGCTGCCGTTATTGCTATCATTCACACCCCCCCCCCCCCCCCCCCTCCCCCCTCTCTGCTTGCTTGTTTAGAGGGCATCGATCCTACAATTTCGAAAAAAAGAGAGCCCCTATTTGGAGGAATAAATTTGAGAGGTCGGTTGGAGTTGCTCAGATTGACTCTACCGGGTGCCCTATTAGGCACTCTATACCAAAAAAGGGTCCTAAAACCCGAAATACCACCCTCCAACCAGTGACCCAAATCCTATTTTAGGAGTGCCTACCCACGCGACGCACAAATGCATCACATGGTCGCGCCGCGTCGACGCCCGCCTGACCTCCGCCCTCGGCTAGCGCGGGCGGCGGCGCCGCCCCGACCGCACCCCCTGCGTCGGACACGAAGCAGCGCCGCGGTGGAACCCCCGTCGAGGTCGAAATTGCCACCCCCTCCCCGCCTGACCTCCGCCCCCGGCGCGTGCGGCGGCGGCGCCCCACCCCCTCCCCCGGCGTCGGGTGCTGAGCAGCGTGTCCCCATGCGGCGCCCCCACCCCCGTCGAGGTCGAGGCCGAGGCCTCTGAGCTCCTGAACTCCTCCCCCTCGGGCGGTGCGAGTGCGACGTCGATCCGTCGCCGCCATAGGTTCGTCGACCCTCCTCGACGTCGATCCGCCGCCCTCGATGTTTGGTTCGCCGACCCTCGACTTCGATCTGCCGCAGCCACGATTTGGTTGGACGGCGGCTGCGGCGTGGGGCGGCGGCGGACATAATTTTGGGAGTCCGTTGGAGATAGTGTTTTTTTGCTCTCCTATTTTCAACCTCACGGTGACCTATTTGTCGTTTTGGGTCTCCACTTTGGGTATTTTCGGTTGGAGATAGCCTCAGTCGCTATTCTGCGGTTCTTTCCAGATGTGACATGCGAACCTCAATTTCAACTATTTCCTATCTCTGCTTTTATTAGAAGAAAAGAACCATGTCTTGCCCAAAACAACACCAACTTTTCCTCAACTGAAAATTCTTACTTGAAAACATTCCAATTTATGTTGGAGACGTGGCATTTTCACTTATCACTGCAAGAATAGGATCATCAAATTTACTATGACAAGTCATCATGGTTCAAAACTAAGGTAACATATCTATTGGTCATCCAGAGACGTGGTGGTGTGTTCGGATAGAGAGCGTGCTCGTATCCTATCCTATGCGCGCGTGCATGCATGCCGAGGCGGTGGGAGCAATCACGATCCTATCAAGCGATGATGCTCCCGTCCCGAAACAAATGGGGCGTACGGGACTCGAAACCGTGCAAACGCATCGCCACGCTCGGAGTGAGTCGTGGCGCTGTCGTCGCCACCCAACCCGGCTCGAACCCGAACCCAAACAGGCACGTCGTCCAATAGATGCGGAAAGGAATTGCACGGAAGGAAACCAAGGAGACCGAGCGCGACCCATGATTGGTCCACGCCGGCCGGCTCGTGGAGCGTGCGCCAATATAAGGCAGCTCGCGCCGCTCCCCTCCCCTCTTCTTCCGCTCTCCATCGACTTGGAGTTGGACTCCTCATCTCTTCTCTTCTATCTAGACATCAAAATCAATACCTATCCCCTCCCCAGATCGATCCTTGCGTTCGCAAGCCACGAAACCCTATCCCCCGACTCGCCGCGCTGCCGCCGATGGCCGCGGAGGCCGTCCTCGCTCCTATGGCGGCGGCGGCGGGCGCCGCGGAGGCTGTCCTCGCTCCTATGGCGGCGGCGGCGGGCTCCGCGGAGGCTGTCCTCCCTCCTATGGCGGCGGCGGATGCTGCGGAGAATCTGCTCGCGCCGGTGCTGATCGCGGCGCCGCCGGTGGCCGTGGAGGCTGTCCTCGCTCCTATGGCGGCGGCGGATGCTTCGGAGACTCTGCTCGCGCCGGTGCTGATCGCGGCGCCGCCGGTGGCCGCGGACGGTGATGCCGAGGCCGTCGTCGCTGTCCCCGCGCCGACTCCGATCGCTGTGCTGCCGATGGCCGCGGATGCTGCGGAGACTGTACCGATCGCGGCGCCGCCGGTGGCCGCGGACGAGGAGGATGCCGAGACCTTTGTCGCGCCCGCACAGGCCGCGACGCAGCCGATCCCCGCGGACGCCGCCGAGCCCGTCCTCCTGCAGATGCCCGTCTCGTCCCCGCCGCCGATGACAGCGGACGACGCCGAGCGCGTCGTCGTGCAGATGCCCGTCTCGTCCCCACCGCCGATGACAGCGGACGATGTCGCGCCGACGCCTGCTGCACCGTCGTCGCCGCAGCAAACGGTACTGATCGCGTCCCAAGCCCTGGAGCCTCTTCGCTAGTCCATGTTCTTGAAGTTTTTGTGCCGATCGCTCTGGGGTTTGGGGGGGTGGGTTCGGTGTGTGTATGTTGTCAACTGAAGCTAGCTAGCCAGCTCGTTTTGTTGTTGCTTTACAATGTAGTGCAGTTCCTTGATCTCTCCTGTCTGTTTGTGTTCATTTTAGAGTTCTTCCGGGACTGAAGATGAGGAAGTGCCTTCGCAAGGTGAAATTGACAAGGTCTGACCACCCAAATCGATTGAACCACACCATTTACCCATGTCGCTATTTCTGTGGGTTTGTTGCTATATTTGATAAATTGCCTCATCGGTTACTCGAATCTGCACAGGCTCATGAATACATAGATGCTTTGCTTCCTACGCTTCCTGATGATCAGACGTCGTGTGGCATGGTAAATAAATCGTCCTCATTCCTTTCTTCAGCTGTACATACGGCCCGGGTTGGGCAATGAGCAACTTGTGCACTCTCTGTAGCTTAGATCATGCCTTACATGCATGCCGCTTGTGGTTAAATCTGGTTTACTGACATAAAAGGAAAACGAAACAGCCATATGTTCTTACTCCCGGCCTTTTTTACCTCTGATCTTCTCCATTTTTTTTTATTACCCAGGCCATTGGCAAGCAGACCGAGGAAACTGATCATCCTTCGGATCATTCAGTGTCAGACGATAAGCAGCCTATGGTATTATAGCTTCATCTATATCACCTACTATCATACTCCATCTAGTTCAGAGTCGTTACTAATGAATTATGATTCATCTACCATTGTGCTTTGGTTGCTCTGCGTCATTATCTAGGCTGCATTTGATGAGGATGTTCAAAAAAGTGAGACACAACAGTCATGTCCTTCAGACAAACAGCAAACTCCTTGGGTGAGCGATACTTCCGTATAGCTTATATATCAATAATATTTCAGTTTCTTTTCAACAATGAGGAGTTTTGAGCTTCTCATTACATTGTGCTCTTCTTTAATTAACTATATTTTGCTCCTCAGTTGGATTGCAATAGAAATGAGGAATACCATGATGCAGAAGAATTGTGGGAGATGAACCCAATGAGGTGGATGAGACGGTAATATGCCAATCCATATCCACTAAATCAACTGTAGCATGCCTACTTTATATATTATTTATAACAAGATAGGTGTTGAAACTTGCAGGGCGGATTATACACGGTGGATGATGAGACACAGATACGGAGAGGACATGCATATGGGCTCAAGTTTTTGCCGTAACAGGGTATGTATGTGGTGCTAAATATTGATTTAATTTGCTGCCTAGGTTAGGACATGCGTATGGCATCAATTTTCACACTTTCTCCGTAGGTCACGGAGAGGGTGGTCCAGTTAATAGAGCAAATTTTCTTGATTACATTAGTGGTCCTTTATTGTTGATTTAATTTTCTATACCTTAGCAGGTTGGGATGTGACATAGCATTATTCTTTGCACATTTTCGGTGCCTAATTAAACATCATGAAGAGAGTTATCCTTTTTATATACTGAAAAACATTTTCGACGCTACACACAACAGCACATACTCCATTTTTAGGAGGATGGGTATGTAGCCATTTTGACTTACGCACAAGCCAATGCAATATAGAGCATTATATTTTCGTTCGATTTGTGGCAGGGAATTAATGGTCTTTATGATCATCCACCTATAAGGATCTCTGATGATGAAGGCGGTCAGAGCGATGAAAGTGATCATATTGATAACGGTGATGCAAGACATTTTTACGACGCATTTGATCACCATGATATTCACTACGGAAGATGTCGTGAACCATTTGATCATCATGAGATTCGCTATGGAAGCTATAGTGACCCATTTGATCATCATGAAGTTCGCTATGCAAGATGTGGTGGAAGAGCTAACAGGCGTGGATGTCCATGTCATTGTAATGAAAGAAGAAGCAGAAAAGGATATCCATTTCATCCTGATTTCAAGCTGTACAATCCCATGGTAACCCATACATTTACCCACGTACAATCCGTTGTGCATGCAGTATCGTATGATTATTATACTGTCTTCCATAGTCTTATAGCTTCTCCCAAACGACCTTAGTCATGTTTATTTGTAGCAAAGTTCAACTTACAGATTATGTGCTTAAAATTGTTTTCCATTGGTTATTTCTCTTTGAATTATTTACTAGTTATTTTTTTAGTTTTGTTTTTTGACATATTCCACTGTTGTCTTCTGTTCTAGCCGTATCCGATGGAACGCTGGCGCTCTCCTAAGCCGGACCATGATCGTATGAGTGGTTGGTCATCTCCTATACCGGACCATGAAAAGGAAAAATACAATGTGGTACGCATATTTTCTTCACGTTTATGATTCTTTCGTCTTGAAATTCAAATAAACATTTGTATTATTGTTTATTGTTTCTGCAGGGTGCTGGACTATTAAATCCTCATCGATGGACATGTTTCCTCAATTGCATCCTGCAGTGTATGGTTCACACCGTTCCTCTTGTGTTGAAGCTTCAGGAAGCTGATCACCCCGATCCATGTCCTCGTAAGACATTTAGATTTGATAATATCTTTATTTTGTTTACATGTCTTACAGTACACTTTTGTCACTCCATTCTAACATTCTAATTGAATTCTGTAGGTGCTTCCATCGGATTCTGCTGTTACTGCTCCTTAAAACTGCATGCTGATGAATCTATCAAGCGTTCCGGAAGTTCTTTCTACCCCTTGAGTTTTGTTGATCACCTGAAATGTATGTTTTTTCCATTTAGCCTTCTATTTGTCTTTGCATATGGATCCATCATTGTTAGCTGCTTTTCCTACAGTGCACACTCATGGTTTTGAGGTTTAGAAGTAATTGAGATGGCTTCATATTGCATTTGCAGCCTGTGGTGCTGTTATTGTCTATATTCCTTTTTTTTTAAAGACCCTTATTGTCTATATTCCTGGTCGTATTTTCTTGTTATTGTTAGAAACTTGCATCGATTGCATCTAGAATTACATGCTTGAACGCTTGATTCAAATACACTTTAAAGGGTAATGACTTTTTGAACTGAATATAGTACTTTCACAAATGATTTGCAGCAATATCGCCAGATTTTGAGAGGGGAGTACAACAAGATGCACAAGAGTTACTACGATGCTTACTTGATAAATTAGATGAGGCCTCGGTCGCTCCCAGGACATTGGAGGAACCCTCTTCCACTGAAGAAGGTGGTGTTGCGAAAGAGGTTTTCGGAGGTCGTCTGAAAAGCCAGGTGTGCTTACTGATCCTCACTACCGATATGCATACCAAATTGATATACTTTTACCAAAGACTCATAAATTCAATTTCTCCTTTTGTTTAGTTGCACTGTCGAGAGTGCAGCCACTGCTCAGATAGATATGAGCCTTTTCTTGATCTTAGCTTGGAGGTAAACATGGTAGATACTCTGGCGGATGCTTTGGAATCTTTTACAAAAGTTGAGTTGATTGAAGACGTAATGTGTGATGGATGCAAAACTCGAGTGACCATGGAAAAGCACCTCAAGATAGAGCAAGCGCCAGAAGTCCTTGTAATCCATCTGAAGCGGTTCCTTAATTCTGGGCATAATATATCCAAGATTTGGGACAAGGTGAAGTACACATTAGAGCTGGATATAGATCCCTTCATGTGCTCCGCGGGCGATGTGAGTTCATGCTTCTTGTACTTTGATTATATTTCCCAACCATATATATAGCTAACATATAACTATACTTTTTCAGACACCCCAAAAGTATGATTTGTATGGAGTTGTAGAACACTTGGGTACTTATGCTAGGGGTCACTATGTTTGTTGCATCAGATCATCCGAAGACGATTGGTACAAATTCGACGATGCTAATGTAATGCATGTGCTGGCATTAACATATTGTTTATTTTCTATGCTGTCATTAAGTCACATGGTTAACACTTGTGGCATTTCGCAATGCAGGTGTACAGGTTTTCTGAGGCAAATGTTTTGGACATTACATCATATCTTCTTTTCTATGTGAAGCAAGGTTCGTCACCGTGGTTCTCTTCCTTGCTTGAGAAAGAGAAAAAGATTGCACTGGATGGTTCAGCAGACCAAGGTCCTGACGATTTTCTCAAGGATAAAGAAGAGTCCATGCCTTCTGATGGGAAAGATTGTTCAGATAGCGTGGCTGATCCGGCAGAAAATGGCCCTAGCTTGCAAAGAGATGTAGATGGAAGTACTTTGTCGGATGCACCGGAGCAACTGGAAGAAAGTTGCAGTCTGGGTGGAATATCAAGAGGAACACAGGAAATCAGCTGTCTTACTGGATCAGGCGACGAGAATGGGCATGCTGACGGGTTTACATGTTCATTGGAGGAGAAGAAAGATGACAACCCACGTTGTTCACTGCTGCACATGGCGGAAATGGAGATAAGCATTCAAGGAGATAACACAGGCACTCAGGGAGGTTCACCAGGAAAGAATGACAGCACTTTTAGCTCTCTCCAAAGAACAGATTTGCACGGTAAGTTGTATGGTCAATCCTTTTGTTAAATGTGAGTGATAGTTTTGACAACCCGACGTGGTCACAGTACTAGCAAGCTCATGGTTTTGTTAGTAACCTTTAGGAAGAAAACATGGTTTAAACTTACTCCTCCTTGTTTTTTTATAGAGGATCAACATGGGGATTCTTCTAGAGCATCATCTGATTTCTCAATGTTCAGCTCTGAGAAGAAAGCAACAGTAGAGTCGTCCAACTCCAACCACAATGATGAGCACGGAATCGGCAACAACGGCATAGAAAGGGCAAGTGCGAACAGCTCTAGTGAGTACTAGTAGGTTTTAGTCCATACACGTAAGTAGGTTTACGGAAACTTCCTGGTGTTCGTGTAATCCAGCCGCTGCTGTATTTCTTCTCTGGTTGTTTCTAAGTTAGCGGACCAGATGGAAACAAAGCACCATCTATGTGTAAATGCTCTACTGTCATCAATTTACCATGCATCACATACGCTTGTTTTTACATTGTTCGGACGAGTGTTAGAAAATATCACGCGCGAATTGTACTAGTACGGGCCTCTCTCTGTTTCCCTTGACAAAGTTTACTTATCTGTCCTCTTGTGCTTTCAGGTATTGGCGAAGAAGACAAAGGAATAGGTAAAAAAAGGAAGCGGAGAAAGACACTAAAGAGGAAGCAACGTCCAGCATCAAGGCCCTTGCATCCATTTGGGCGGAGACCATGGTTTTCAGTAAAATCCAAGAGAAGGCGACGGTGACGACGGGCACCCCCCTATGATGTACAAATATTATATGTAATATGTAGGACAGCATGTCTTGATTCTGCCTACCTGCTGAGTCTTTTTATATCAAGATACACAGTTTATACTGTGCACTTTTAATATAACATCTATAATCGTAGGGTTTAAACTTTAACACTATGAAATGTTCGTACCCCACAAAAGGCCGGATTATATGTCTATATCATACAATTTTTTGGTGACTGAGCATCTGAAAATAACAAGATTTATTGCGAACGCCTACCATATAGCTATAGCACATGTACTAGTTCTGAAATGGATGTTACGAAGAAAAGGTATATTTAGGTATATGTCCGAGTTCCTTGTCTGAAGCAGTAATAAAACCACAGACAAAACCATTTCTGTTACAGCTTCAAATGCTTAACATGACTTTAGTCAGTACAGCATTGATAGTAAGGTTTTCCTTTTCTCTAAGTTTCACTTAACTTTTTAGACGCCTAAGAGCTCCTAAACAAATCTACTGGGCAGGTCAAATAGTCACACAGTTCATGGTAGAAGCCAGCCACTGAAGAAAAGTAAAGGAGACTCCACTCTAAATTAAGCTCAGAGCATCCGATCCTGAAGATCAGTGATGATGTTGGATGCCAAAGAAGTCAACTTTTTCCCAGTTTCCCCAGCCATGTTCTTGAGTGAAGACAGATCCTGGGTGGCCTATGGAGACCAAACAAATAAGTGTTAGCACAAGTCCAAGGAAATAAAAGCCATGCTGCAGGAATGTTCATTACCTGAAATGATATCCGATTAATCAAATCTGAAGCATTGATATCCATATTAGAATTATTGGGCTGCTGGCCAAAGAGATCAGCACTGGATATAGAAGAGGAGCCCTACAACACAGTAAATGTGGCGTACGTAAGATTCAACACCAAGTGATTCAAACTTCAAAGGTAAGTCGTGCTGACAATGCACACTACACAAATATCGCTAATACAAATATTGAAATGGATCTATGCATGTTATGATCAGGCAATGCTGTAGTCCTGGACCAGAACCAATAGACAGTCATAAGAACAGATAAAGCTTGAATACTGCTTCGCTCTTAGGCAGTATGGTTCAAAAAGTTGACGCCAAAATGCATATCTAACTAACGACCAAGAATGTGTAAATTATTGCAAAAGATATTTGTGTTTCCATTGTCAACCAACGTCCAGGTGTATGTAATATAACCGAGCCTGACCTTAAGAAACGGACCACCACGCTTGAAAAGGTGCATACATCAAGACTTACTTAAAAAAAAATCAGGGATAGGTTTGATCATATAACATCCAACATAAATGACATTAATATACTTACAGAGAACTTTTGGAGCGAGAGTTGAGCCTCCTTTTCGAAACTGGTCTGATCACCGAAAAATTGAGAAGATGAAATTGACTTCGCATTTGAGAACTTCTGTCTTGCTTCATTACTTTCTTCAACCTGGAGATCATTGCAATCAATTATTTCAGACTGATACAACACGCAGAACAAAATTTTCAACCAGAGTTCAAACTGTTTATTCAGCGACAAATCGAAAAACCCAACCTAAGAGTGGATATTATATGTATAAAAAACAAATGCTTCTACACGAAGTTTAAATGTAGCAGATAGGTGGAGCTAAGAGCTCATCTTGTCTTTTGAGCTCTTATTTGGTACAAATATACTAACTTAAAGAATTTGAGACCCCCAGGGATGAACTTTTGCTACAATACGGTTATTTGATACTAGAACATAAATCACCTGCACTTTGGATGAAGTCGATGCAGACTTTTTGTGATATCCACTGTCCATCCCAAATTCGGCAAAAAAGTTTGACGACTTTGGTGGTGCAACATGTCCTATCATCTGGTTATCTTCCATATGGTTCCCAGCAGAAGGTGCATTTTCTACATATTCAAATCGAGAAGTATGAGATTTGCTCCTAGCTGTAGCACTCTCAGTCACAGGAGGCAGGACGGGAGCTGGTTCTTCAGGCTTCTGCTCATACAGACTTTCACTTGGCTACAAATAATGCACAAGTTGATCAGAACCAAAATTCCATCTTATTTCACATACAAAAGAAAACATAGCTGCTGAATTTCATTAGGAAATACAAAATGAATAAACTAGAGAAAACTGACCTCATGACTCAACACCAAATGAACAAAACTACGACGGCCACATACTGGGGCTATGATTTAGTAAGTCAATGAAGTATTACACTAAATTCACACTGCAGAGAGCATACCTTCGATGTAAGCTTCCTTGCACCAAGTCCACCAGTCTTATTTGCAGGCTTCTTTGAACCACCAATTGGCTTCTTGAAAGAACGGGTTGGTGCTCTAGGTGAACGAATAAATTCAGACTCATTCTTCTCACTTACATTTTCTTTTGATGCCTCTGTCAGCTTGGGATCTGAAAATGCAGCAACTTGATTTGAAACCTGCGAACCTGCAACTGGTGAGGATGGCCAACTATTGTTGCCATCTTCTGTGGTGCTTTTAGCAACCTCTTTGGCAAGCAACTGCCGGTATAAGTCAGCAGCTCGTGACGTATACTTTGCTTCAATTTTTCCACCGTCTGTCCAACCATGCTGCTTAAAGAATGCTTGTGCACGGTTGTTACCCCCATAGACCATCATTTTCAACTGCTCTTGAGTCCATGAATCCAAATTTGTCGACCTGCATATTTACAGAAATATTTTTTAGTACTAATCGAGACATTTAAAGTGCTTTAGAACTAAACACAAAAGTTGAAAAAAAATACAGTAAACTCTGGATATCTTGATGGATAAGACGCTACATGGTCAGGATCAGGAATGAAAAACAGGCTACAACGGATATCAAATTCATGTGTAGTGGGCCAGTTAAAATGTCCCTTGCCAGAAAAGTAAGACCAATCTCACAAAATATTGTATCCAAGCAGACTCAGTCAACTTGGACAGCTCATATGAAACTTATGTTCTGCAAATCTACTGTCAAATATTGTAAGTTTCTGATACTGATGTCACTCAAGATCATAAAGAAAACAGTTATTATACATATAGATGTACTATGTGACAAATTAGTTCAAAAAATCGCATATGTGCTGCATTTGGAAGTTTCGAACACATGGAAAAATGACAACAACAACAAAAAAAACATTGTACTAAAATGTTCAGCAGTAATTCAGGGGAAACAACACTTTTAAGCAGACAGCATATGACACATGCTAAAATCTTAAGCATAATATGCAAGATCGACTAATGTGCAAGTGAATTTGTTGGAAATATTTCAACTATATTATATTAGATTAGCGAGAGTATGAGCAATGGAAGTAGTAAAAGTTCCTCAAGGGGGAAGCAAAGAAGATTTCAAGACCAAAATTGCACTTTGCCTTGTGCATAGCTCTAAATTGCACTTTGACTCTGCTACCAAAGATCAGATGGTAATTTAAACTAGCAGTCGCAGGTATAACAGAGTACAGTGAATTCAAATAGATATAAAACAAAAACCTAATAAGACAGTCCTAGATTCATGTCCCTCATCCATGTAATCATATCAAATATGTATTCATGTTAAAAGAAATGCCCGGTAGTACATATGCCCACGAGGTAGATATAATCAGTCACCCACTGCAGGATTATTATATAACAGAGTACAGTGAATTCAAATAGAGATACAACTAAAACCTAATAAGACAGGCCTAAATTCATGTCCCTCATCCATGTAATCGTATCAAATATGTCTTCATATAAAAAAGAAACGCCCAGTAGTACATATGCCCACGTGATAGATAATCAGTCACCCACTGCAGGATTAGATTATACTATACATATGGTAATTTGAGGCAGTGAGCCACTACCACGCGCCACATACGTGGACGACAGCGCGAAGAGAAGACAAGAGGTGATGCGCAGTGACCTGACGAAGGAGATGTGGACGCCGAGGCTTCGGTGCACCGCGGAGCAGTCGATGCAGAGGAAGACGCCGTAGGTGACGGACGCCCACGTCGGGTTCTTGGCGTTGCAGTCGAAGCACATCTGCGCGCACCACCACCACCGGAAATTGCACGGTGAGGAAAAAAAAGAACTACATAGAGAGACGCGGGCGGGCACTCGCTCACAGAGAGTGAGAGAGAGCGCCGGCGATCAAAGGGGCCGGCGTCTCGTGTCGAATCCGCGACAAAAATCAAAACGCAGCGGATTGGAGCGGGATCGAATTCCCCTCACCTTGTTGTCGGATTTGGCGCGGAGCTTGCGGAAGATGGCGCTCTTGTCGGCGAAGGCCTCCGTCGCCATCGCGGCCGAGCCGGACCGACCACGCACAGGAGGGCGGCGGCCTAACAACGTGAAGGAATCAAGCGGGACAGACCCGGCCTGGAAGCTCCTCGTCCTCCTGACCCCAGCTCGATCGATCGATGGAAGGATCGATCGACGCGGCGAGGGAGGAAACGAAACGGAAGGGGAGGCGAGGAGGAAATGGTGGTGGACGGTGCTGCCCCTCGTCCCTTTGCGTGCGTGCGTGGCAGCGTCCGGCGCGTCTCCCAATGGAAGCTAGTGGAGGAGGACGGGAGTGGACTAGCATTTCACGTGCTTCTCCCGTGTTGGGCCGTTTGCTACTTGGTTGTGGGCTGTAGTTTTGCCTGGGTTGCGGTCCGAGTGATTCGGCCCATCAGTGGGGAGGGGCCCAGTTCCTTTCCCTCTGTCACTCCGGCAGCCCGTCAGTGCGTGCATTCAGTTCAGAAACTGATTCGATTTGGATCTCAAAAAAAAAAAAAAAAAACTGATTCGATTTTGGAGATCGGTCGGCAGAACAAGTCACCCAAAAATTTCTGGGTTTTGCCGATGCATGAAGGCATCCCAACTGGCAATTGCAATGACACGGCTGCGCTTACTTCTTGTCAACTCAACTCTTACAAGTTCCTACAATCCTACTCCCTCCATACTCACAATTCTGGGCGTTCTGGGAATCGTAGCAAGTTTCACAATTGTGGTCGTCCTGCAGCGCGTCCGTCTACTTGGGACGGTTTTGCCCCCGGCTGCCGCACGCTTCGGAGGCAGTTGCTTCGGTTTCTGCGGGCCGGCATTAAAACGCGCACGCTCCAACGAACACATCCATTCGCGCATGTATACGCTCACGCACGCTCGCATGCATGGCTCGCGGGTCGATCCGCGCTCGCTACTCGATCGCATGGCTCGTGCGCCCTCGCTACTCGATCGCATGGCTCGTGTGCCCTCGCTCCGCATTTGATTGATCGCCGGCATGGATCGCGCGCCGGCGTCGATCGCCCGCGTGCCGCCGTCGATGCGCCGAAGCTCGCTCGCGCCGTCGTCCGTGGACGCAGGCTCCATGGGCGAGAGCGCGAAACGATCTCGTCGCACCGGCGACCTTGCTGCGGAGGCTCCACATCTTCTTCTTCAGTTGGCAAGTCGATTGCCTCTGCCTCTGTGTGTTCAAAGTCACGCTAGAGCATGCAAGGCAAGCGAGAAAGAATGGACTCGTTACCAGGAGGCAGTTGGTTTAGATCGAATCGAAGTCCATGTGAGGAAACGATGTGAGTAAATGACCGTGTAATCAGTCAAGAAACCCAATCGACATTATCTAAAAAAAAAACCAATCGTCTCTAACCAAATTTTTCGGAAGAGAAACGAGCGAGCGCCGCACGAGGTGAAAGGAATAGCGGGCGAGAGAAAAAAAATAAAAAAACGAGCGCTGCGCCTGGATCCACGTCCGCACCATGCAAAAAAAGTGAGGCCACAGCGAATCGAACCCTCGCCCTCATGTTTCGAGGCAAGAGAAGGCAACCAGTCGGACGGAGGGAGGTTGTGAATGAAGTGGACCCGATACACTATTTAATAAGGGCAAATCGGGAAAATTACCCTATAGTTAATGACTCCTTGGTAAGCTAAATCATGTCCTAAACGCCCAGAATTGTGAGTATGGAGGGAGTACTGCTTTGGATGGCGGTCGAGGAATCTGGATTCTGAGGTATCACAACAAAGCAGAGACGATGCCTCATTTACTGGTTCTGAATATACTAACCTCCATTTCATAATACTTGGCAATTTTGATTTTCACTGTTCATGCTTTGACTAGAAATATTTGTTAAACTTTTGGATTAACTAAATCAATAATGGTATCAATAGAGGGGTTGCCAAAAGTACTTTAAACATGTCAAATGTTTGTGAATGTTTAGGCAAATATTTACAGAAAAGACAAATAGTCAAACTATAAACAGTAAAGTCAAAGTTGTCAAGTATTTTGAAATGGAGGTTAGTATTTCTGTCTTGTGTCTATGCAGTTTGCTTACTATTCCATTTTCTCCAGGTGCAAATAAATCACAGCATCGTCATTCATGTACTCAATTCGGAATTTCAGACGATCCGCGTCTACAGAATGCACTGCGTGGTTCTTCCGATTCGCAAAAGAAAGAATCAACAAGATAGTATCACTATGGAGAACAACTGCGAAAAGTTTGAACTTGTGGTAGGAGGACCGATAGTAAAAAAGAAAAAAAGAGAAATATGATCAAAGGTTCAGTTCCGACATTGATCAAGGGTTCAGACAGCCATCATGATTCACTTTAATTTATTTTATAGATCAAATGAAATCACCATGGAAAAAAAAACACCTGGAAATAAGCTCCAACAGTTAAAATGTGGTTACAAGAGCCTCAGTAGCATCTGAGGTCCTGGGTTCGACTCCTTGTAGGAGCGAATTTTCTAGGATTTAACGGCGTTATGCATTCAGCGGGAGGCGACGTGGCCGTCGACAGCGAGACGCCAGTGGTGACTTCGTTAATCTCAAGGATTTGCCGGCTCAGTCTTCAAAGATGCTCATAGGGGTAGGGTTTGTGTATGTGCGTTCGTAGGGGCGAGTGTGCGTGCGTTGTGTGTGTGTAATCGCAAAAAAAAATTATGAAGTGTAAAAATCAATACTGCATTTTGTTCGTTAACGAAAACCCGTCCACGTTCCGATAACTTAATATGTGGTACATGAATCTGAAACTAGGTTGTTCAGTGTGCACGTACGTACGAGTAGACCGAATGGAGGCAGTTGTGGTCAGGGTTTGCAAAACCGTCGGTAACCGGTCGGTTATCGCGGTAACCGACTGTACCGGTCCGGTTCGGTTTCTTTGGTTTATCGGTTTTCGATTTTGAATTTGAAATAAATTTGAAAATTCGACGAATTTTATCCGGTTTTCATAATCGGTTTGACCGGTTACCGGTCGGTAACCGTCCGGCTCGGTTGGAACGGTTGCATGGGTATGGTGAACCCTGGTTGTGGTGGAGAGGTTTGCAATTTGCATGCTGATGCATATTCTCTGTAGCGAGGCTGCTTTTTTTTTTTAGCAACTGTAGCGAGGCTGCTGAACAGGCTGGATCTGACGATCTAATTGGTTGTTGGGCCAGATCTCAAAGTTTGGGCCCTTAGCGACATCTGAGAATTTTTTATTTACGGTGTATTTGATTTTGATTTCAGTAGTGGGTGGGGTGATGGAACATCTCGCTTCTCATTTTCCTTGTTTAGTTTGAGGAACAGAACGAGTTGATCCACCATTATATCGTTCGTTATAAGCACATGTTTAGTGCATACATAGAGAACGGACTTATCCTAGTACTAAAAATCATGATATGACCTCATGATGTATGGATCATAGCTAAGCAATGTCAACATTTTAAGAACGAAGAGAGTTGTACACAAGTCACTTCTCAAACCAAACATGCTAAATGCGTCGCCGGTGCCGCTTAGTTTGGCCTTGGTTGTGTTGCGTCAAACTGCAAGTAGCTTGGATGATGGCATGGCATGCCAGGAGTCACCACCTGATCGAGCAAGAAGCCAGCTCAATCTCCTCATGCACGCAAGTTCCAATTTCATGTCCCGCCCGACAAATTAAGCAGCTAGCTGCTGATGAGCACAACATTTTTTTGGTCGGCGAGTTGCTTTTGAGCCTTTATTTGCTGTCGTTGCCCTCTCTGCCCGTTTGTATTAGATGGCAACAGAGAACAGGCAGGCATCTCTACCGAACATTCCTTCCTGTGATCTGATCATGCAAGAGCTGCTTTGCTTGGCAACAATAGCAACACGTGTTATATATGATGAGTGCGAATACTGTTGGTGTCTAACCGGATCAGGCAATATATGCATGTTTGGCGTCTACCTCGGTTTCCTTCAAAATATACTCCCTTTATGTATCATCCTGGTTGGCAAATTTAGGCGGCCTTTTATCTGCCGGGCTTGCTTTCCAATGCATATTCTACTAGTAGCTCGGAACCTAACCAGCGTGCGTTCGTTGCGTTGGCATACGTATACATAGTGCTTTATGTAACAGAGCGTGTGTGCATATATGCACATTCTTGATATATGCACCTTATGTGGTGCATTTCTTCGGAAAGTAAAAAAAAAAAGAATATATATCACAGTTCAATCACGATTGACGTGCTTTGAAAGTCGAATTGACCCAACGAGAGTTTAGTTTATTTGGATATACTGCTCTGTTCTTGTTTTCTTGACAGACATTTCAGACAGCAAACTATAACCGCATCCAGATCAATCTTCATGTTTGAAACGTCAACAAAACATGACCGGAAGAAATACAAAACTTGAACCCGTGCCAGCAAGTGGAAAACGAAATAGCAGAGCATACCGTTGTGGTTGTTGAGGTCTTGCATGGTTCAGGTTCAGATTAATCCCTCACTCTCAGATGCGTGTCGATCATAGGCTAGCCAGGCTTGATAATCATTAGTAGAGGATAAGGCTCTCGGATGGAAAATAGGAAAGTTGAGACTACACTTGCGTACTTCAAAAGTCGCTTTACCCAAGATATACTTTACATTCGAATTGACTCGACGCAAGTGTAGGTGGGAATGAACCGAATTGGAGTGAAGAGCACGTTGGATGGAGACAACCTGACCGGACAAGAACATTTGTGTTAGTGTTAAGTACTAGTACAAGCCATGGGAGTGTGTGTGTTTGTCTTCGGCTGTCCGGCTCCGGGTAAACGTCGACATGATTGGTGGTTTGACAAGTTGGAAGAAAATAGAGAGAGCAGAAATGGAAGCAGGAAAAGAGGCAAAAAAAAGGATAGGTGCACGATCGATCCCTGCCAGGAGAAAACGATAGGTGCACGATCGAGCCAGACCCGGAAGGTCAAGGCATCACGATAAGATCGTTCCATCTGCCGGCCCAAGCTGAATTTAAGCACGTGTTGAATCCGAAACTGTGAACAAATAAGAAAAGTACTAGCTAAGTTAACATACCCATCTTTAGCTTTACAGTCACAAATGCACCAAGCATACTGATAGCATGTTTCAAAGATTCTCCATAAGTTTGGTGTCCAGTATGCAGAGAGAGTACTATGAACGGTCTTCTGCATGCAGTCAGAGGGAGCCAAAGAAGGAAATACTCCGTATGTATAGAGGCGAGTAGTATTTGCATAAATTCCCTCGATGAAGCAGCAGATAGTGGCCGCAGGAGGGATAAACGTGTTCCACGCGCTCCCTGATTGCTTCCGAGTACCCCTACGGATGATTGCCCAGGGGTTCACCAATCTCTGTCATTCGTTGCCCCTTTCGGTCAATCCTTCCAGCCGCAGAAGCCATCGTAGCCGACAGACAGATGGGCCTGGGTTCCAGAGGCATTGATTGATGACGTTATGACGACAGAAACAGGGGGATGAACCTGAGGCGTAGCACTAGAAATTTCTGCCCGAGAGCAAGCTTGAGTATGTACTCCCTTCGTCTCAAAATAATTGTCGTTTTAGCTTTTGGCACGGAGATTAAGAAAAATTGGTAAAAATAGGTGCGCAGAAAACGAAAAGGAGAGAGATAGAGATAGAGGTGTATTGGGAAGAGAGAAAGGTGCATCGGGAAGTGAGAATGACAATTATTTTAGAAAAACTGGATGAGGCTAGGATGCCAAATAAACTGAGACGGAAGGAGTATATATTTTTATTTTCCTTAAAAAAGAAAATGAAGCTTCTTCTTGAGGTAAGACTTGACGCCCTGCCACCCAACAACGGTGGAGTAGAAAAGCGTGCGTAAATCACACAGGGATGTAGTACTAAAACGGAGTTCTTTCTTTCTGTCTCTCTGGAGCCTTTGCGCCCGCACGAGCGTAGGCACGTGTTCGCCTTCAGCTCGCACACACTTCCATGTTCCATCGATGGATACGTTACGGAGTTCGTCACTCGCGGTCATCCACCAAAGTTCGCCGACAGATGGAAAAGAGGAGAGGAGCTGATCCTGCGAGCATGATGACAGTCTCGTGGTGGTGGATTGACTAGCCGAAGAAAAGGGAACTGCACGCGCATCTCTTTTATGGAAGTGCATGCTGTTGAAAACGTTGTTAATATGTTGGCTTATGCTTCTTTTTATTGACTAACTAGAGCTCCTTTGTTCGTCCAGCGCTCATCAAGTGCGTGAGCTGACAAACAGAATCTATGCTTGCTTCCAGCGCTGATGCCCCGTTCCACTTCACTGTGATTGTATTGGACGTGATACAAGCACCACTAGTGCTCCAACACAGTAGTAGAGGTGACGACCAGAAGAAACGTGCGCTGGCCTGTTTATATTCCCCAACCATCATCAATCAATCCACGACGGTGTGTTAAAAAGACGAGTAGCATCTGCATTTCTCCTAGTGGAAAAGTTATCCGTAGAGAGGAGAGGATTAATTGCAGATTCCAAATGCAGCCTCCCTCTCCTCTGCTTTGCTTGACTGCTCCCCATTAGCACTGCTCACAGTACTGATGCTCTTTCAGCCGGACTGGCCCCTCGAGTACGACACGGCTTTCTAATTCAGGGGGTGTTCGGCGCACGGGGTCTAAACTTTAGAGGGTTTTTTCAACGAATATTATGATTACAAATAAAGTTTAATTATAAAACTAATTTCATGACTCCACTCGAAATCGTGAGACGAATCTAATGAGGGTAATTAAGACGTGATTAGACGATGGTTACTGTAGCATCACTGTAGCAAAACATAGATTAATTAGGCTCATTAGATTCGTCTCGTGATTTAGAGGGGGTCGTGATATAGGTTTTGTCATTAAATTAATAAAAATATGTTTAAATAATAAGATTCTCTTTGATGTGACGGGTGTTAAAGTTTAGAGGGGGTGCGCCGAACGCCCCCTGTCTCCGACAACACGCTACTGCAGCAGCACGAGCACGACCGACACCACCCATTTTCCCTTGCGTGTTTCACGTGGGGATGGATCATGGACGTGATGCGTTTTCTATAGAATTCTTTCCAAGCTTTGGGCAGGCACGCTCGCTGTTTACTTCACTCATGATCACAGCGGTATCACTGGTCCCGCCGCCCTAGATTAGCCTGCTCCGAGCCTCCGATAGCAAACAAGCCACCTCAGCTTTCATTCATTCATTCAACGTTTGTCTTCTCCAGCGCCAATCCAACTGCGCCACTTGCGACCGCTCAACTTTTTTGCAAACACGTGCCTCAACTTCCTACCAATTCGATCGGCACTCACGTGTCTTCCCCCTGCTCCATGTTAACTGTATTTTTATTTTTTTTGTGAATTATGTGTTAACTGTATTTCTAACTGTTCTATACATAGCAGCAAAGAGTTCCGCTAGCTAGCAAATGTAGCTAGACTGCAAGCAATGCAATATGCGCCTATACAACAGGATCAAATAAATATCGTATGAAATATGCACATAAGTAATTTTTAAAACCTTCATATTGCTTGGACGTGCAATGGAACATATAGTGCCAGCTGCAAGAAACAAGTTATTTGGCAATTGGTTGTTAAACCGTATAATGTACTCACCTTTGACCCACACCTATAGAACGAAGTTGTAGCACATTCAAGGGACGATGCATATAGCAAGTACTAACATACTATAGTTTTTAATGTTTGCAACCAAGCATAAAAAAATATCTACTAGTACCTTTCTGTAACTTGCATTCAAAATTAGTTCGCAAAAAAAACTTGCATTGAAAATTGTATTTTTTCGCAACATACTTAAAAGTTGTTTTTTTCTTGCGAGGTCTACATAAAAGTTGTTATAGGTTTCTAAAATTTACTTACCTCCATTTCTCGTATAGTTTGCACAAGATTATGTTAAACTACAACTAGAGAATAATATACCCTCAGTAGACATTATTAGAACACCTGATTCACGTATTTTATAATAATAAGCGAGAGCTGCGGGGTCTAAGCGTAAAATAAGGGAACTGTAGAGACATGAGAAAACAATGACAGGATACTGTAAACAAGATGGGTGCAAGTGTGCGTAAAAAAATGGGAAAGGCGAAACGCGTGCTGCTTCCGCGGCAGAAATCACAATCACATGGGCGCAGGGCCCCCGCGACACGTGACGACAGCTGGAGTGCGGGTAAACATTGCATTCGGACGAGAGCGGGCGGCAGGCCCACCACGCGAGCAAAACGTGCTCCACTCCACCACTTGCCGTGAACCTTCCGCCCTCTTGTTCATGGGAATAAAAAGTGTGTTAACTTGTTCATTCTGCTCCGCGTACAAGCGACGCTGGTTTCATCTTTTTATCATATGATAGTATGTTTTTTTGAAGATTTTATTATGATCTGTGATAGGAGGCGAATCATCACTCGTTTTAATATGCTAATAAAAATGGTCATTCCTATAAAAAATGGTCATATGGCATGTACGACAAAATGCATAGTCTTTTTGTTGTGTTGTCCTGCCAGCTCAATAATCCGTTTATTAGCAATCTCAAAAAAAAAAAATCCGTTTATTAGCCTAAGTGCCATGCACAAAGAAAATAGATAAAAATAATAAAAAAGTATGTTACTTTGAACATGACGACTTAAGTTTTACGGGCTTGGTGGTGCAGTGATTGAACGGGGCCGAAATGCGACTTTGTATCGGCCTATTGTTTGTTTGTTCAACTATATTAGCCTCAACTTGTGCCTTTCTTTCGTTTTGTAGCATAATGTTGCATTGGTCAAATTTCGAGCCACATAATTTGACAACAGATAATTTCACACATTCATAATTAGTCAATAAATACATACACAAAATAGAAGTGTTGCGTACATGACATCCATCATTTGCAACAAAAAGAATCTACTACAACCCATCTAGTATTTTCTACCTAGCTTCGTCCTTAGCCCAACCTGACTCGACGCGCCATGCCAACTGCCCTGGCCAGGCCTGCGGGAGGGGAAGCGAGAGGGGGAGCAGGAGGAGGCGTAGGCGGGGGAGCAGGGGGGAGGGGGGGGGGGGGGGCGACAACTGTCGGGCGGAGGTGCCGTGCAGGCCATGGAGTTGACGACGGCGGTGGCTTTTCTATTTCCGCTTCCTTTGCGTTCAGTTTTGGTCGATTTGATCTGGGAGACTTTGATTGAAACAAGAAGAGCACTGTGGCCAAGAGGGTAGTTTAGGCACTAGAAAAAGAATAAAGGTGTGTGCACGGCAAAAGAACGATCAACGACTGATTTTTTTTGTTTGACTCACGAAAAAGGGCACAAAAGGTATACTTCCTTTGGTTTTAAATTGTTGACGTCATTGACTTTTTTTCGTTACGTTTGACCATTCGTCATATTCAATTTTTTTTTTAAATTATCATATATTTTGTTACGATTTGTTTTATCATTAAAGAAACTTGAAATATACCTTATGATTTTGCATGTTTGAACTAATATTTTGAATAAGAGAATGGTCAAACGTAACGAAAAAAGTCAATAGCGTCAACAATTTAAAACTGGAAGGAGTAGAAGTTAAATTTTGGTGCATAGAAGAAAACTGGATTTGAGTAGGGACAAATAAGATATACCCACCTAAAACAAGGACAAATAAAGAATTTGCTCTTACAATATCAGGATCGTGAATCAATTTTATAGTTTGCCCTTAAACCTTGCAATATGCATCCTCGAGTGCGCGTAGCATTTGCATGAGGAATCCAAAAGCGGATGAATGCGTAGCGGGGTCTCCGTGCATCAAGTTGCATCAAGTAGATTAGAGTAATCGTGAGCCGTGACAACGACCCGGCGGCCACCGTTCCGCAAGTGGCCCGCCTCCTGCGTATTTTTAGACTAATCTAGATCGGCGAATCATATCCGCGTTCATTAAAAATGTAATCACGCATCTGTTGTGTTCGATAAAAAAAAAAATATCTGAAGCACGCCGCAAGGCTCGCTAAACACGTGAGGGCGGACGGCCGAGATCATCATGGGCAGGTTTTAAACGATAAGGTCGAGCCGGGTCGCGCTCCGCGCTCCTGGCCTCCTTGGGCCTTATTTATGCTTCTGTCTGGTGAGTGGGCCCGACGACGGAGGGCTTTCCTCCTACCGCCCACCTTCCCTCTATCCCTGATCTGCACGTGGGCCAGCTCACTCTAACAAAAGGGATGGAACAAGTCAACGGTCAAATAAGCCTGCCGGTTGAGCCATCTTTCTGCCATTCGGTCGTGCTCAGCTCACTTCATTTGGCGCATTCTCAAGGTCCTCGCTCTTCCTTTCCCGTGCATAAGCTTGTTCACGTGCGTAACCTTAGAAAAACATTTTGATGCTCTAATTCGAATATATAATGCTTCAATTAGAGCATGAAAATTGCACATAAGCAAAAATACACGTTTCAGGTATTGACAAGCCATTGCTTTTCTCCAATATAAGCAAACTTAAATATATTCCATTTTCTATTGCACCCAACAACCTCAACCCCCCCCCCCCCCCCCCCCAAAAAAAAAACTTATAGGACAAATCGAGATAATGACGGTAGAGCATGTAAATCTTACCATTACACACATGAATGGTATTGTGTACTCCTTTAACATTTACCAACATAGTTCAATGATTGATATAAATTTTCGTATGCGCCATATTGGCTACATCCCTCACCCCCTCACTTCTTGGTTCACCACGTTCTCACGTGAAAATGCCAAGGCTTTTGACAGACATGAAATTACACTAATGGAACAAATCATAGTGCTTAAATCTTCGATGTATGAGCTGTTTATATTCATTCCACTCTATAAATTTCTGATCACTGCCAACTAAAACACAATACAACGAGAATCCATGCACAAATTGATTATACAAAATGGCTGTGTGTTACCTTCGAAGCATAGTGCTTTGCATCATTATTTTTCTTCACATATTTGTAAAAAAAAAAGTTATGTTACAACGAGGCATAACCTCATTTACAACAATTTATTCACCACCTTCCAAGGATGAAACATAAGATTTACGTGTTCCAGCTAATCATTTTCTAATGCATAAATTTAGTTGGCAAAATCAAGTCGATACGTCGTATGTATCACTAAACCGCTAATGTATCCCAAAAGATTTTTTTCTAAAATTGCTCTCCTTCGTCCAAGGATACAATGAACACAATAAATTCTTGATTTGCTAAAAGTTAGCAACATGATCTGGTGAATAACACTCTCTCTTTCCATCCATATTTTAATGCCGAGTTTGTATGTGAAATTGTCAGATCCCTTGGATATTGCATTACAACTATATGTCCAAAAAGAACAAAGAGCAATGACATTAGCATTTTTAGATTCGGTCATTTCACATTCATCATTAATCATTTGATGGTTCACAAAATAATGACAACCATCATGTAACATATATTATATGCACTATGTGTATGGTGGAAATGACTTCCTAGAGCATACGATTTACAAAGTGTGATTTTGACTGTTCTCTAAAATGCTATATTTAGATTGACTGCCATTGCCAACTCATAATATAGTGATAACCAACGGATGAAACATATTATACAAATTGGCTGGCAATTAACTCTACATCATACTGGCTTACAACATAGAATCCCAATTGCAACACTTCAATCATAGCATAACCTTTATAAAGGCACGACTTGCATATTTCATATACACATTTTTTATATATAATTTAATGATGAGATCAAGACAATCTACGCCACATGCATCACTAATCACTTTCTGTATCCTAAAAGATCTCTTGTACAAGGGATACAATGAGCAAGGTCCAAAATATCACAAACGAGCCGGTGAAGTGATCTGGTGGATATGTATCCATCATCCCGCTCCTCGTTCCATCCATATTTGGTTGCCCATTGTGTACTACATCAAATTGTCGAATCAATAAGATATTGCATTAGAAATAGTACCACCAAGAATAAAGAGTGCTGGCTGAATCTTAAATTTGATATCACATTTTGATTCATTTTATTCATCAATCACTACAAAATTCACCGAATAAAGCAAGCCAACATGTATTATATACAATGCATGTGATTTTCACGTGAATAGAAATTTCTATACTTACCGCGATGCCAAATAAATGTTTGGCAACAATTCATTTACATAATAACGCACTAAATTTATGACACTCTTACTCAACATATTCTTCATGCAGAAAATTATTGTGATGAAATCAAGCGGATACGCATGCCTAGCCTCCGCCTCCATTCCCGTCCATATCTCGTGAACCATGCTCACTTGTTAAAAATAGCCTAGCTCCCTAGATTTTGGTTTTGCAAAATGATATTATCCATACAACTTAAAATCGACTCACGGCTTCCATTTGCAAATTAATAAAACAGTGCTATAGAGCCGAAAACGGTCGCTGACAAACGGGCCCCACTTGGAACAAGGAGGCTACAAACCCGGCAGTTCCACAAACCACCCTTGAATTGTGGGGGAGCCCTCCAAAAACCACCCCTGGACGGTTACCAGATTACCCCCGTATGTGGAAACTTTTTTCGGAAATGCCCTCGCCAACTGAACGAGCGGCGGGGAATGTGCCCATTCTTGGCGCGGGCTTTTCCGGGTTTGGGCCTAAACCGTCCTAGTCCGCGTGTTATTCTAAGCCATTTCCTTCGCTTCCCCTTTTTCTCCGTCCTCCTCCACCCACCATTTCTTGCCGTCGTCTCCTCCCCTTCTTCCGTCCGTCTCCACATCCCCTTTCCCTCCATGAACCTGTGGACGGACGATAACGCGTCCATGATGGAGGCCTTCATGGCCTCCGCCGACTTCCCGGCGCTCCCCTGGGGCGTCGTCCCGGGGGGCGCCGCGACGCCGCCGCCGCCGCAGCAGCAGCAGGAGGAGGCGCCGGCAGCGGCGCCCGGGTTCAACGACACGCTGCAGCAGCGCCTGCAGGCCATCATCGAGGGGTCGAGGGATACCTGGACGTACGCCATCTACTGGCAGTCCTCCGTCGACCCGGCCACCGGCACCTCGCTGCTCGGGTGGGGCGACGGCTACTACAAGGGGTGCGAGGAAGACAAGCGCAAGCCGAAGCCCCTCACGCCGGCGGCCCAGGCCGAGCAGGAGCACCGCAAGCGCGTGCTCCGCGAGCTCAACTCGCTCATCGGCGCCGCCGCCGCGCCCGACGAGGCCGTGGAGGAGGAGGTCACGGACACCGAGTGGTTCTTCCTCGTGTCCATGACGCAGTGCTTCCCCAGCGGGTCGGGCCTCCCCGGGCAGGCGTTCCTCACCGGCCAGCTCACCTGGATCTCCTCCGGCCTCTCCTCGGCGCCGTGCGAGCGCGCGCGCCAGGCCTACACCTTCGGCCTCCGCACCATGGTGTGCGTCCCCGTCGGCACCGGCGTCCTCGAGCTCGGCTCCACTGATGTCATCTTCCATACCACCGAGAGCATGGCGAAGATCCGCTCGCTCTTCGGGGGCGGTGCGGGGGGCGGGGCCGTGGCCGTGCAGCCGCAGCAGCAGCAGCCCGCGGCCGTAGCTGAGCAGGTGGAAACGGATCTCTGGCTCGCCGACGCGCCGGTTATCGACATCAAGGACTCCGTCGAGATCTCCGTCTCCAAGCCGCCGCCGGCGCTGCCGCAGATCCAGTTCGAGAACGGGAGCACCAGCACGCTCACGGAGAACCCCAGCCCCACCGTGCAACCGCCGCCTCCGCCGCAGCCGGCGGTTCCTGTGCCGCCGCAGCGCCAGCTTCACCAACAGTATAGCCAGTCTCAGCAGCAGGGGCCCTTCCGCCGCGAGCTCAACTTCTCCGATTTCGCTTCCAATCCTTCCATGGCCGGGGTCCCGCCGTTCTTCAAGCCCGAGTCCGGCGAGATCCTCAGCTTCGGCGCCGACAGCACCAGCCGGAGGAATCCTTCGCCGGCGCCTTCCGCCCCCACCGCCAGCCTCAGCACCGCTCCCGGGAGCCTCTTCTCGCAGCACACAGCGACCCTGACGGCGGCCGCGGCCAACGATGTCAAGAACAACAAGCGTTCAATGGAGGCCACTTCCCGCGCCAGCAACACCAACATCCTCCCGGCGGCGACGGCGAACGAGGGCATGCTATCCTTCTCGTCGGCGCCCACGACGCGGCCGTCCACGGGCACGGGCGCGCCGGCCAAGTCGGAGTCGGACCACTCGGACCTGGACGCGTCGGTGCGCGAGGTGGAGAGCAGCCGCGTGGTGGCGCCGCCGCCGGAGGCGGAGAAGCGGCCGCGCAAGCGCGGGCGGAAGCCGGCGAACGGGCGCGAGGAGCCGCTGAACCACGTGGAGGCGGAGCGGCAGCGGCGGGAGAAGCTGAACCAGAGGTTCTACGCGCTCCGCGCCGTGGTGCCCAACGTGTCCAAGATGGACAAGGCGTCGCTGCTGGGCGACGCCATCTCCTACATCAACGAGCTCCGCGGCAAGATGACGGGGCTCGAGGCCGACAAGGAGACGCTGCAGTCCCAGATCGAGGCGCTCAAGAAGGAGCGCGACGCGCGGCCGGCACCGCAGGCCGGCGGGTTCCATGACGCCGGGCCGCGGTGCCACGCGGTGGAGATCGACGCCAAGATCCTGGGGCTGGAGGCCATGATCCGTGTGCAGTGCCACAAGCGCAACCACCCATCGGCGCGGCTGATGACGGCGCTGCGGGAGCTGGACCTGGATGTCTACCACGCCAGCGTCTCCGTCGTCAAGGACCTCATGATCCAGCAGGTGGCCGTCAAGATGGCCAGCCGCATTTACTCTCAAGATCAGCTCAGCGCCGCGCTCTACAGCCGCCTCGCAGAGCCCGGCACCGTCATGGGCAGGTAATCGCGCAGAGCTCAGCTGACCTTTGGCTGCCAGTTAGGGATGATACTGTTACTCTTACCCAGCACCTCCTCGTCGTCGTCCTCATCTCCGTCGACACGTCGACACCGGCGTGGTTACAACAGGCAGTGAATGATTCAGGAGGAAGACGATGACGATGGTGCCCTTGTAAACTTCAGGAGGAAGGATGGATGATGATACTTGGCTATCGTTGTTATTCATCGTCCTCGTTGTGTTTTTGCTAGTAGCGTGTTTAATTAGCAAGATTATAAGGAAGCATACCATCCATCCATTGTTGTTAATTACTACCTCACAACATTATGAGTTGTGATGATGGATCGATCGATGTTAGCTAGCATCGATTGAATGCAAGCTGTATATAGGATGGATTGATCGTACTTGTCCCGGGCGTGCGATGCCCTGATGTATGTATTTTACAGCAGGATTTCGCTTGAACTGAAGTCGTTTTTTTGATCTCATACATCAGAATGTTGGTTGGGTTACAATTGGCTCGTGTTGAATATTTGATTGGTCGATGCTGTTGTGTCTTGGTTGATCTTATTGGCTACTATCTGTTTTCTGACGCTTGTGCTAGAGCGCTGAAAGTTTGGGGGCACAAATGGTCTCCGTCCCGTTGAGTTTAACACGACTGACAAAAGGATTGGCACATGGCAATAGGATGGATAACCTTTTTTTTTTTTGGAAAAAAAAAACATGACATGATGGTCGATGGAGACATGGAAGGGCAGAGGTGTGGTGCGTACATGTGAGTTTGGCCTGGGTGGGTAGACTTCAACATCAAGCACGTGCAAGCACTAGGAATCAAGTTAAGGAGGTGAAGGAGTTAGGCAGGTGGAGGCGAAGCAAATTGCCAGGACGCCAAATTGCACATGAACTTCATGAGAGCGGCCGTACAATTTTCTTTTCAATCGTAACAGAAAATCCCAATTTCAAGCGAAAAAACGCTGTACCTCGTGGCAGTGGATTGGGATATTAGGGATTTTTTCTGGCCATGGATTAACATGGCGTTCAGTGTATCTTATTAAAACTTTAGTCCCTGGATCTCAAAGGATTGGCATCGCGCTTATCCAAACAATCTCCATATTTAGCTTGGATTGGGATCAAGAGCAGGTATTTTATTCTGGCCATGGATTAACATGGCGTTTTTTTAGTAAAAGATCTTTAGTGCCGCTATTGTTTCTGGAGGGGACATGAGTGGCGTGCGGCTGTACTTATCGCGCATGTGACTTAACAAACATCATTCCGGGCCGGCCAACGCTGGCGACAAAAGGAGCTTTGCTGTTTGCTCCTCCTACTCATCTCCACATGCACCTCCTCATCCATTCCATTGCATTGCTTGCACTGCCGCGCACTCCACGGAGCTCCCCACAATTTGCTGCTTACTTGTACTGCATCTCATCGTTCTAAGATTTTTTCCCCTTCCTAACGTGGATACAAAATTGGTGCGAAGTATCAAATTTGTACTGCGTAAGTCACACCCCTTTTCTCCCAATCGTGTTCTTTCAGAAAAAGAAAAGGAAGAATCGAGGATAACAAAGGACAAGACTCAGGAGTAGTTTTGAAACCTCAATCACCTGGATTTTCTATCCCGAGATGCTGGCCAAAATTTTTGATATATGATGATACATGAACGCTAAATAAAATGGTGATTAAATATTTCTGAGCTAGCGCTTAGCAACAAGCACCAGTGGTCTAGTGGTAGAATAGTACCCTGCCACGGTACAGACCCGGGTTCGATTCCCGGCTGGTGCATTTCTTTTTATTTTTGCGTCATTTTGTTTCTCTGCTCTGCCTTTGTTTTGGGAGATCTGTGCCTGTTTCAACAAGTAGTGCTCGTTGTTAAGTTTTACGAGCATATCGGAGCAATTTCAGTAGTTCTTATCCTAAGGTAACAACTTCCGGAAACCAAAAAAAAAGAAGATAAACCATGCTTTTGGGGACATTTGTGCTTCTCATGCTTTTTTTTTAATTTCTTTATTTATTGGAAACCATGAGATGTTATAATTTTAGTCTCAAGGATTAAGGTTAATTTTCCAATAAAGTTGCTTCAGAACATGTACCCTTTTTAGGAAACGGGAGCTTGAGCTAAAAACAGACCATCAAACCATGAAGCATAGTTCAGCAGTAAACCAGCAAAATCTGAACAGAGCAGCCTTGGCATCAAATAAGACAAAATAAACATCATATATCTTCACTCCTCTCCCATCTTACGAAGTGAATGCTCAGCGTAATCTTCCAGGGAAAACAAATAAGGTATTCATTCACCCAACATCGAATCCATACACATTTTCAGCTCGAACGTTATGGACATCTATGTTACAAAAAAAAGCATATGCTTTACATGTATACAAGGAACAACCGTGAAACCCTATGTAACGGAACACTGTACATGCTATGTACTTGGCATAAACTGCATTTTTCCTGCTATGAATGCCGATAAGAATGGCGTCCACTAGGGTTTGCTGGAGCTGATGGTGGAGAGGGAGCCGTAGATGGTAGCCGGACAAGCGCAGGTTGAGGAGGGGGTGCTGTGAGGGCGTAGGTGAGCCTTGATGACGAGCTCTCGATGAGCCCCGCAACTCCAGCAGCAGAAGATTGTGCATTAGATGGGAGGAATAGATCGTGCTTCTGGTCCTTGTAAGCACTCCAAACCTACACAGAAGGATAATGTTATACAAACCACTAAGTTTTTTTTTTCCGTTTTCTGTTTAGTTGTGATGATCACAACATAGTTTCCCAATTTCATAATAAACATTGACTGTAATGTGAATCGCTTACATCAGACGAATTCAGGACTTCACGAACTTTAGCACAATGTGCACCTTCTGTTGCAAATGCATGAAGCACCTGTGTAAAAAAAGAGGAATCCAGTAAACACGAAGAAGAACGGCAAGCAAAACTAGTTACATCAACAAGTCAATAAAAGCAGCAGCATTTATTCAACAGAACTATGCTCGAAGATTCTCTGCCAATTCTTTTATCTGAATAATTTTCAGGCACAGAACATTTCTGGTTAAGCTAAGAATGCTGGATATACATTTTTTTCATAAGTTAATCGAGATATCCGAAACATGCAAAATGGATGCTGAACTTCTACTGTATACTCAGTCCATTTGGGAATTGATGTTGTTCTGACCAGAAGTTGGGAACAACATCAATTCCCAAACAGAGGGAGTACATGATAACCAGCTGGTTATATCATCACCTAAGTAAATTGATCCAATATGTTTCTTCTAAGGAGATATACTTTTGTTTTGATTGCATTTGCATCTATTATGTTGTCATACTAAAAAACAAAACTCAGGGTAAATAAAACTGAATTAAAAGAGCCAACAGGCATCTAAAAATAACAGCTTGAAGTTTATTTTACCTCCACCGCCAAAACACGGCCAATCGAAGCCTCTGACTCATTCCATTTCATTTGATTACAGAGTCCCTGTCTTCCACCAGCACGCCAATCAAGAATACCAAGTAGCACCTCAACAAGACCAACCCTATTTTGTTTCATTGCAAAATACACAACAGAGATTAGTTTGCATGAGTTGATCGCAGCTCTAGGCAAAACTATATTTCGTGAATATATGATAAGAACAAATATTTTTGCAATGAAGCAAAGAGGCTTTTGGCAGAGACTGCATAGCAGGCATTTGTTTAAAAGAACCATAAGAAATGGCACATTTATATGGGCAAAAAATGCATTGTTTTCATGTTTAATCAGCCGTGATGCTACAGAATATCTGAACCTGCATTATTGCAATCAAACAGTATTGTCCCTATGTAAACTTTGTACATGTCATCTAGTAGTTGTCTTTTTTGTGGTCACCTAGTAGTTGACTTTTTTGTATCAAGCAAATGGTGCTGAGGTTGGTCTTCAAACCTTGGATGGCTATAGATGCCACCCCCTATTCTCCGCCTTCTTTTTTTTGAAAAAGAACTCTTAAAAAGTTTTACATCTAACTTTTCACGTAAATTTCAACTTTTAGGTCCTCACAGGATATGTGCCAAATAGGCTATATAAGCACTTGGGACAACTTACTTTAGACCCTGTGCAACCAGCGCATCCCTAGCCCGATTGCCAGCCCCAACGACACGCTTCAGTGTCTCCAATGCCAGTATACTTCCACCTTGCCATCCAATTGCCTTCATAAGCAGCGGTACAACCTGCAAGACAAGCCAAGCAAGAAAATATTATGATGAGTACAGATGCCCACTTGAAAGCATTGAAAATAGTCATTGTTCAAGTCAAGATATCGTAATAAGCAACGATAACATATGTAGTCCCAACAGAATTATCCAAGCTTATATGGTCTGCAGAAGTGAGAAAAGAGACCAGAAATCTGACCATCATGAGGCTTAACTGTCTGAATGGTACAGTGCTCTACATAATATTCGGTTAATTACATTGAATGTGGTGAATCTAATGTTCATGCTTAACTTCGCATTACCAAGCTTTATCACGGAAAACTACTACATGGAACTAAAAATCAGAACGCAGTTATGCTGTTGTATCAATGAAAACTTTCATGACAAAAAAGATCCCATTATCCAGAAAGAGTTATGTAAAAGGTAAATAAGTAAACTAATACAATACCTGAGGAGTTCCTACACTTGTTGCTGCCATAGCTTCAGCGCAAGTTGTGCTAGACGCCAGCTGATGTAGTACACGCAAACAACTAAGGCGAACACGTTCTTGTGGAGTCTGCACCACACTGGTCTCAGAGTGACCATCAGATTTTTCATGCTCACCAGGTTCTTCCTGTGATCCACTAGTGTCCTGCCCCGAAGCCATGGTCTCTCTTCTTCCCTCATAGGCCATAGCTGCAACAAGCTTTGGAACATAACCTAGGTAACCAACATGGTCTGCAAGTGCTGGATGAACACGCAGCAAGGAGACTAATGCAGCAGAAAGCAGCAAAGGAAGCTCTGGATCAACAGCATTTGCTTCGTAATGTGTTGCAGCCACAGAGGAGACATACTGATCTAGCAGCCCTTCAAGGAATCTTTTAGGGTTTCTCAGTGGAAACTTGGGATCCTTTAAGAAGAGTCTTACATAAATTCCACCAACCTGAAATTAGTGCAGTATATTATTATGTTTGAATCTAAGCCAAAGTTACAGCATGCAGTAAAAGGATAGCCGTAGAACAAAAAATACCTGCGGTTCATCCTTCATCACATGTTGTCCAGATGCTTGCTCAGGTACATCCCAATCAACAACACGTCCTTTCATCTGCTCCTGGTAGAGGTCTGATGCCATGGTTGACAACTGCGCAGAAAGAGAAGCTGCCATTGCAGGTGTCCATACAAGTTCAGGTGTTTCTGTTGTCTGTTCCAGAGATGAAACAACAGCTTCACCAGGTCCATCTCTAATTGCAGAAACCAGACCATCTGGCAGAAATCTAGCAAGAGTAATCACCACCCTCGGACCATGCATTGGTTGCCCAACAAGTTTGCCCAATAAAGATGCAGCTGCAGCTCTTTGTTGCATAGGAATTTCCTCTACAAAATTAAAAATTAAGTTATTATTATGATGCGGAGAATTAGATCTGTGAAGTCATGGTAACAGGTTAAACATGACGAAATATATCCAAGTGACGAGCGATTAAATGAAGCAAATCTTATTAAACATACAAAGGACTCCAGTAACTCAACTAAAAAAAAACAGTATAGAAAACCTCATCTGGAAAACTGGAACCAGACAAACAGCAAGATCATGGGGGGTGGGGGGTATAGAAACATGTAAAGTATGCAAAATAATTACTAACTGGCAATAAACCATAACAATCCATGGCCTAGATTGGATATCTAACAATATATTAAAGTAAAGATCACACCTTGAAGTGGCAACATAAGTTCAAGAATGTACACAACACCACCATGCTTGGCAGCAGCCCAGGCCAGCTCTGGTGTGCTGGCTAAAGAATACAATACAGCAAGCGCTCCATCCCTGCAAGGAGGATTGCAGTGGAGTATCTGAAATAGTAAAATGAGGCTTGTCCTTTCTGCAACCATGGCTTCCAAACAAGGAGCATGCTTTGTCAACAGGGACAGAACACTTAAGCATATTTGTGGGATGTTACTTTCAGAAGGAACATGCAACGCAAGGCATTCAAAAAGAGGTATCAACCGTTCCTTGGAAGCAAAAACAGAAGCCAAGCCTGGGTTACTAGTCAGAAGATTCTACAGAAACAAAAAGATAGCATCAGAAAATGTCTCATACAGAAAAGTAGTAATTTCGCATTCAATAGAAGTACCTGGAGTGATGTTAGACCACTTTGGAGGTTTGTGATAATAACTTCAGAACCTCCATCTGTCCCTGTATTCTGTTTTACCGATGAATTATCCTCTTTACCTTCACTAACTGAATTACTAACTTTGTCATTTTCAGATGTAGATGTTTCCTTCAAATGAATGGAATTCCACTTTTGTACCAACTCTTCTACAAATTTAAGCAAAGCAATGCAAAATTCTTCCTGATCGCTGATTTCAAAATCTGGCTGGTTATTGTAAACTCTCAAGTATACATTACCAACATTCAATTCTTCTGACAAAGCTTTATATATGAAAGATTGTGATTCTGTCAAATCATATGAACCATCGGGACCTGGACTAGCACGCTGCTCATCTACAAATTTGAGGAGCTCTCCTCTGGTGGACGAATTCCATATGATCTGCAAAAAAAGGAAAGTTTAATTGAACAAAATCATCTGTGCACAAAATATCTGATAGTAGTGGACTTTCATGAAATAATATTCTGTAGTAGTGCATTGGAAAACAGTTTATAATTGCTCACTATGAAAGACAATAATACAATGTATATTTAGTGAATTGTCTCCACATGTGGAACCAACTAATAGTATATTGTTGCATAATAGTTGCAAAAGCAATGCCATAAGAAGCAGCATATAGTTGCTCCCGATGAAGCAATGACATCCATTTACGGAGCAATAGCATGCATCACCATTTGGAGATTCATTTTTTCCTCAAACACGCAGGAGAGCTGCATGTCATCTTATTAAGAAGAAGAAAAAGCAAAGTACAAGGGAAGGGTAACCCTCATCATACCCAGAGTGCCCACACATGACACACTAACCCATCACGGAGTTAACAAAAACACAAGTTGTACTTCTATGAAAAAGCACTGAAAAAAATGACCTACTCCCAAATCTAACTAGGAGCCTACTGTCAACAACAGAAGTAGCAGCTCACGCAGAGATTTGGCCCCAGCTAAGTGCCAGAGGCCTTTGCAGAACTGCTGGATGCTTGGAGTTGCTGCGTTGAAAACACAAACATTTCTATGGCGACCCCTGTATGAGGCTGTTAGTCTGAGAAATCATTTGGAGATTTGTCGGTTGATTCAGTAGGCAAACATGATCTATCATGCCCACTTACGTCTAAGGACCAAGGAGAATGTGACTAAGAAACTGTCATTGATACATTTGTAAGCTCGAAGAATAGAAAAAATTGATTATGATGGTAACTCCATAAATTGGGTCCGAGAGTCTATAATAATGCAGCCATTTTTTTGTTTAACCTTTTTGCCTGTTCTAAAGTACTAATATATAAGCATGCATACCTGTGTATGCGCCATAATAATGCAGTCATAAAAAAATTAAAAAAAAACTTTGGCCTCTTCTCAAGTACTAACAAGTTGCTTAGCGTAGTGCATATTATGGTGAGTGCATTACAAGATGCATATGTTCAAATGTCATTTCTGCAATGTGTGACATATAATACAACTGACGATAGAATTACCTCTGGTGATTCCAAATTTGAATTGAGACTTGATAGTAGCTCTTTGGGTGGGTGATTTCTCAGCATGTCAGCAAGCTTTGGAGTAAGAAGCGCCTTTAGAGCAGAGTATGCAGCTTGGTTAGATGGGCTTGATATTCCATCACTACTGAAACCACAAAGCCTTGACAAAGCATAAGTTGCACGAACAGCATGCTGATTTTTGGCAATCTGCACCCTTGCCCCAACACCGTGTGTCTCACTTGTTTCGTTCTCTTCTGCTGTTGAATCATATTGAAGCAATAGGGGCAGCGCATACCTGCAAGTGGATTGTTAAACATGTCACTAACACAACTATGCATTAAGGTACTCCTTGTTTTTCTCCTATTGCATATCATATTACGATTTAGTCAACAAGTATAATATGCACAAAATAAGTCATTCAATATCTATCTTCATGTCAATTGTAGTATGTGCAACAAGGATGGCAGGCAAGTACCATAGAAATCCAGCCGCTAGCAGAGCATTTTGCAATTCAGACGACACTGAAACATTAGCAGCTGTCTGCAGAGCAGCATCCACAGCTGAGGGAACAAATTCAAGTTCTGTACAGTGCACAATGTCTTCAACAAGGCCACCAAACTTAAGAATCTCGACTCTCCCCGACTCAAACTGGCTGAGTACTGAGAATGTATGCATTATGTTGGTCACTATTCTTGCAGCTGGTTCATTTGCCGGAGTTGTAGGCTGAACAATGCACATACAACGTGAAAGAAGAGTCGCCAACAATGGAATACCACCATCTCGTATAAGCTCTTCTCCATTTAATGAAGAGGATGCACATCTAACAGAAAATTACAGCAAGAATATGAAATAATGGGTGTTTAATCAAAATGAGCAAATTTAATGAAAAGGTATAAATATAGCTGAAGTTTGTATTAGCTTACGTCAACCAAATTAACTCTGAAGCAGCTATCAGAAGAGGGGCCCTGTCAGATGAAAGAAAGTTGTTGTCATCCTTATCTACAGTAACTGCATTTAGCAACATGGGATAGCCAGCATATTTGAATGGTTCCAAGACATGTCCATATCTCTTGTACAAGATGCATTGTGCCTTGAGTAAGAGTAGCAGCCTCCAGACTTGTGGCCCCTGCAATCCCTGCATACTTGCCTGCATGTGTAGATCATAGCTTCACTGTAAATAGTCAACAATGCGAAAACATATCTCTGCTCAATATATTTACAATGATTCTAATACACCATAAACTAATTTGTAAGGACGGGTGTTGCCAGGGAAAAGGTATGTAGAAGGTAAAAACTATATATATCCGTGCCAGTCATTCCAAATTAAAGAATTAAGGAACAAAGGAGCACCTGCAACCGCTCATAAGCCTTTTGCACAGCAACAAACTTCTCTCTTCCCTCAGGGTTTTTGTCTGGATGATATTTTATTGCCAGCTTCCGGTATTGGCGCTTAAGCTTCTCCTCATCAATGTTTTCGATTTTGTTTCCCAAATCGGCCGAACTCAACTCGGTTGCTTGCTTGCTACTACCATTTTCACCTAGCACAAGATCATCGAGAGAAATTTCCAGAATCTTGCAGGCTTCTTCTTCAGACAAATCCATTGGACGACGAGTTAACTCTTCACGCCACATTGCCAATAGTGACTGCAAAAACTCCACGTGTTCAACAATGGGCCAGTTTGGAAACCTAATCTCATCACATAGGTTACGAAGGTAGTATCGATGACACCACATCTCATCTTTCAGATTCGGGTAAGTGACAGGTGGCATAGGAGCATAATCATACAATGAATGACAATGTTGAGCCAATTTCTGAGGAAAATCACCAAGATGCTGCAGAACCTGCAAAAACAGATTGAATATAAATAATAGAATTGCAAGACTTAAAAGAAAATGTTTAATATAAGTAACAGGTATGGGTAAATGACCTGACGGATAAGGTTTTCTGCCCGCATCTTGTGGGTCCATATAATTTCTGGTGTGTCTGAATCAGACACCATTGCACCCGCAAAAGCAGAAGGACCACTGCGTTCCAAGACATACAACAAAGATTCTGGGAGCAGCCCACCTAGTACACTACGCTTTGCCAAAGGCAAAGACGAAGATACTGCTGCCTCTTCACCACCATGAAAAGCTTGATGGGTATGTGTAGCCGAAAAGAGTTGTGCAATTGATAGGAGATTTGAACCAGGATATGCTAATGCGAAGTAAAAGGCACCAGTACTATATAGCCGAATCATAGCTTTAGGGTTTCTTGTAACAATAGCCTTAAGCAATGAGGCAGCCGCTTCAACAATGCTTGGTTCCCCAGTAAGCATGGCCTATACCATTTCAAAGTGTAAATTTCTTTCGGTCCATGCATGATCAACAAAAACATTTGAAATAAAGAGAAAACATAACCGAAAAATAGAAACAGAAATTGAAGAGTTCAATCAATTTATCACACTCTAAATCATAAATATTGCTGGTAAGAAAAATAGCTTATCATACACAAAAGCAGCAACTATCTATTTGTATTGTTGATAGCTATGCTAAAAGGTTTACTGAACGGTCACAATGTAGAGAAATTTTAATGGTTCCTTAATGTCATTGTTATGTTCATACAGTTTATATTTATATACTCATCTTAATCGAGCCAAGAGAATGCCACGTTGCATTTAATAAAGGGAATAAAGGCACTTCCCATGCACATGTATGATCAATGGTGATATCAGGCTACCACATACCACCATTGTTCCCAAACACGCAGGAGAAGAATCAACGCACACTTCCCTCGGAACTTAAAAATGTGCTCCACACAATGACCAAGCACACAACCATATACACCTGTTATGGTAGGTCCTCACTATCACCGGTGGAGGGCCTGAGCCACACATCGGGAAGGTGTGCAGCTGAAGCAGATTGTTTAGGTCTCCTCGGCGTGAGGACATCTTTATTTATTATCTTATCAATTAGTTTGGCATTTGTGATTCATCTAGATTCTATTTTTAGGCACCAACTAATAGGGATTCAACGTTATCATCAGGGTTTAAGGCAATAAGGGCCCTCCCTCCCAACCTCTCCTGTACCACGGCACTACCTGACTGCCACAATCTAGGTTCATCACATTCTATAATTTTTGCCACCAAAACCTAGCCCACAGCCACGACACCTGCTCTCAACTGATGACAGAAAGAAAACAAATACGCAAAGTTAAAGGAGACCTGAGCAACATGAGGAAGGCATCTTGGACTTGACAATATACGTTTCACCCTAGGAGTCGGGGTTACTATTTCGCCTGCATCATCAAGATCAGAGTGTGCAGATGCCATACTATGCAGTATGGATAATGCAGCGTCCCCAATCTGTAAAGAAAAATTCATTTTGCATGGTCAAAGAGAGAACAAAAAGGAAAAATTGATACATCTGCATCTGCACGTGTCTTGTCACTAGCTTCAGTTTCAATACCTGAGTAGGTGTCAGTACAGGTACTCTGACAGAAAGTGCCCATCGCAGTTCACGTATGTCGCGTAATCTTTTCCAGTCTGACATACCAGAAGCCCAACATTTTGTTGTCCAATCAATTGACTTCTTTGACCACAGCCTTCGGATAGCATCCTTCTCAAATGGACCAACTTGTGTACCATCCTTGTCAATGTACATCCACTCTTTTGGAGGCTCCATAAAAGCAGTTGCTGCGATGAGATTAGACTGCAAAGGAATAGCGGTCCTCTCAGATGCTTCATGAGCAACTGTAAGCAAATCAACAGCCAGAACACAGCCTCCAACCAAAACACAAGCTTCAACATTTGAAAGGTCATTCATCAAGGCCTACAAAACAAGGAAAATATTTTCAAGAATGTCACATCAGCAAAAAAAAAAAGTAATTGCCTGATTAGTTAGTATTGTTCAGAATTCATGTCCATGTCCGAAAGGCATCTCAAGAGACTTAGGGATTTTAATGTATCCAAAAAAGAACACATAGGAAACCCTGTTGATGTTTCCATATCTAGCTCAATCATATTCATACTGGACACTGTAAAAGGTGGGAAAATACACGAGGAAATACAGCACAGCACAACCAACCTTTAAAAGAAGTAGCAAACGATGCCTTAATGCCCTATCATCTGTTCTGTCTAAGAGAACAGTAATATGGGCGGTACCATCAAATGACCCAATAATTTTATAATGTTGCTCATAAACTATAGCCATTGCCCGTGAACAAAGTTCTCTTACAGAAAAACCTCCACCTCCACCAAAGCCATCCAGTCTTCCCATGTCACACCAATCATCAGATGAACCCAGTTCATCAGGAACTGCACCATCAACAGTAAGACCTATATCCGCGTCACACAAAAATCGATGGTATAGAGCTCTGAAAAAGGCCACAGGATCACGTAGCGGGAAATCCTGGGCTCGATAGTTGCTTCCGCTTTCAAGCAGCAATCGCAAGTAGTATTGCCCCACACAGACTTCTTTGGACAAACTAGGGTAGCGCACTGAAAATTCAGCATAATTCCATGAAATTCTAGGTAAGCTGTCACAACCAGCAGCATCCTCTGTGACTGAACTTCCAGGGACTATGTCATCGGTTCTTTCTTTCTCTACATCAAGGTTATGAACTTCAGTTTGCAATGCTTCCTTCAATTCTTGTCTTGTGCGTTCGTTCCATATCAAATCCGCTCTGTTGTGATCCAGACTGAATGCTTTCCAAAATCCATACCAGTTGCAAAGGAGTCTTCCAGATCCAACAGGAGTGTTTTCAACCACAACCTGTGCAGGGACTGAGAAATCTGAATGTGTGGAGCTGATAAGATTGCCATTAGCACTCGAGTCCACTGAATAAACATGTGAATCCAGTTGTGGTGCCCCAGTCGGATAATTATTGTCAGAAAGGCCCTCAGGTACAGAACCATGTGGAGCTGAAACTGCAGGAGAAGAATCAAAGTTTATACCTGGAGAAGGTGCATGGACAGAAGGGTACTGACCAACATGCCTCTGATGGACATCTAACCCTTCATAAGTGCCCATATTGGTGTGCCTGAAGAGTTCACCATCATCAACACCATTCTGGGGCATCGCTTGTTCCTGTGTTGCCACGGTTTTACTACCACGAGCCCTCCTCTGCTGAAGTATCCGTCTCTGCCTTCTGCTTAACGGTGCTTCATCATATTGGCTATGTGAATCTTCATCCGATCTAGTATGAAGATAAGCTACAAGTCCAGGAGGAAGTAGTCTTGACAGCAAATCCAGAGCAGGTTGATAAGAGTCAGCCCAAAGTGCAACAAGCTGCCGACTAACATCCCGCCGCTCACCATCTGGTAAGAAGAATGCATTTAGCAAATGCCTCAGAAGAGCACCGTCCTTCAATGCTGCATCCCGCATTGACTCCGCTGCTATTGCATCTTCCTCAGCAATTGTACGCATAATAACAGATACAGTCTCTCGCACACTTTCTGCAGGATGTGCAAATAATGCAAATAAACGACGACGCAAACCAGCAACTTGACGCAGTAGCTCAACAAAAGTAGCATGTTGGGTTGTTTCACCATGGGGTTCACAAAGCATAGCTTCAAGGACTTCCACAATGGACAGGGATAATAATGGTGAAACTGATATCGGCTTCAATCTGTTAACAAGTATTGGGACATAAATAGGCTGCGAGAACAGTACAGACTTTGCATGCATGTAGGTAGCATGGGATTCACCCCTTGTATCCATTAAAGTGGATGTATCACCAGGGCCACCACCAATTAGCATGGCCACAAGCCCAGCAGCTTCAGCTGTCACTCCCTCTGAACCATTCCTAAGCAAACCCATTATTCTCCCAACAGCAACAGGAAACGCCATCACATGTGATGCCACACTTCTTGATGTAAGTAGCCTGCGTAAGCATGCAACAAACCCCATTATTGTTGCTGCTGCTTTTGGAGAAGGCGGCGGAAGAGGAGGAGCATCAGCTGGGAGGTTTTGTGGTGTGGCTGGAAGAAGACTAATTAAAGCCATTAAGACGACTTCAGGCACTTCAGTATTGACAGGCACTCCAGTGTAAGGTACACATGCATTGAACTCCCTTATTCTTCGCCACAATCTGATTTTAGCCCCAGGAATAGTGTCAGATGAAACTACAGCCTCTTTGGCAACTGTAGCTAAATGTTTTATATGCATCGTAGCAGCCTCCATGTCAAAAGGACCATGATGAGTTATCTGAGGGTGGGCCCCACCACAAGGTGGATCTATGCGATGACCAGGCATCGTTAACCTTGGTAGCACTGGAATTGCACTCTGTCTCTGAAAGCAAAAAAGAAAAATTAACGAAGTGTAAGGCACAGAGACTACGTTGAGAAACAGATAACACATGCACCACAAGCATACATTAACTTTGCATACTATCAGCATACATTAACCCTTGTTTTCCTAAACGGAATTAAACTCCGTTTAAACAGCATCTAAACACTAAACAGGTGACCACCGTCTATGCCTAAACAGTTGTTTAGCTCGTTTAAACAGACTTAAACGCTAAACGGTGGTCGACCGACTGTCTACCGTTTACCGTCTAGGAAATCATTCAAATCTACTCTCTGCTACAACAATTTCAAGGACATTGCGAAGATCAATCCGAGTAAAAACATGGAGCTGCATGACAGTTACATTGCTTTGCTATGCAGTGGATCTTTCACGGCCTCACGCTAGGAATGTGATAGTGGCAATGTTCCATGGAAAGTAAATACGAATACACATTAAAATGAGAACATGTATGGTGCTTATCCAGATGTTTTGGGCATTCCATTTCTCGTGGAGGCATCCATAAGAGTAAGTACTTTTGAACAAAGAACTGTAAGCTATTAGCTATATAAGAGAGCACATTTGAAGAAATTATACCCTTCCTATAACTTCTTGTATGTGATCTAAGGATTGAATTGAATGCTCACCAGAATGTACGCTTTTTTTTTCTTAAAAATGGATGGCTTAGTTGGGCTGAAGTTAGATGGTCATGCTTGCTAACCACTATAAATTGAGTGTCAAAATAAATAAAGGCAGTAGATGTTGAGTTTTCATTACTTGATCTCAAGTAGTGTAGAAGCAGAATTGAGAAAGATTAAAGAAGAGATACCTGGTTTTGTAAAACATCAAGAACTGTAGCAAGTAAATTATCACGAGATGTACTTGCATATACCTGAGTGAGAAAAACAAAAAAGCATTAGAAGGCAGTTGTGTTTCCTATCGGGATAGTAACTTCATACTTACATGAATTGGGCAGCCATCATTGAATTCAAATGCAAACATCTGGGGCTCTTCAGCAAATCGAACCAGGGCGCTTACGGCTGAGAGAGGTCGGACAATGACAGCCTGGAAAGATAATTCAGTGCAGACAAGTAAGAAACTATATGCTAAAGATAAAGAAAACAAATGACAGCAGCAGCAAAAACAAAAACTGAGCCTTTTTGTCCGAAACAAGCTGGGGTAGGTTAGAGAAAAAGAGCCAGAATATAGATGATAAAATGTACAGAAAATAAATGACATGCAACATGGGAAAAACATATCCAAGGGAGAAAACCATGATGATTGTTATGATGGCTGAATAGTTGCTGCATGTCCATATGTAAGAAATCATAGATAATTGATACAAAAATGAGGAACATGTACCTCATAGTTCTCCGGGCGTCTTTCAACCAGAGAAGTGTTTGTCAGAACAAGCAGTCGAGAAACAGAGTCACCCTGTTCCCCAAGTCCACCCCTTGGTCCAACACCCAAACTCAAGCTCTCAATGTTAGCAGTGCCATGTGCAGCTGGGCGTAATCTTGTCACTGACCATTCTCCATGTCGAGTTTCAGCAGCTCCAACCGCATCCATAGCTAGGAAAGAAGCAACAAGCAATGGAAAACCAAATGAGACCACAATCACAAGCTCATAGGCAATAAACAAGCATCTGTGTAATTTTTCATTCACTTTATTGCATGAGAAAAATTGTAAGTTTGACAACATAGATAAATATGTTATTATTATACATGATATAACCCCGGGGGAGGGGGGGGGTCATCAGTCTGATACTTGAATCTTGTAATTCAATTTACTTAATTTCGGCAGAATAGCTCAAAATCAAAATCCAATGGATGGAAAGGCGATACTCCCTGCCTGACACAGAATTCGCTTGCAAGCATCAAATACTAGAAAATTATCATTATGTACCTTCATCATGTATAAGATTTTACTAATCTCAACAAACTTAAACGCAGCGGCACAAGTAAAATTCATAATCATTAGATATAAAATCCCTACCTCTTTTTTCTATAAACTCAGCAGCTGTCATTGACTGTGAATTTTCCACTGATAGAGATAATCCAATCATTGACTTGGCAGTTTTTGTCTGAAAGATCATCAATGACAGAACGTTAACCTACAAAAATGTGCCTTACTAGGAATGTAACAACTAGGAGGCGAAACATGAGGGAAGAAGGGTGTACCAGATGTGATATAATTGTGGTGTTTGTGCTGCCTGATGCAGCCATAAATGCTTTTGATTTCCTACCATATAGAGGGCATAGCACAAACCCGCCACCTTCAGCAGACCTATTCCCGTAGCCATTCGCCAAGACCACAATAGCAGGAGAAGCCATATCTCTGAAGTCTAAGCACCAGCGCAGATGACCAGAAGCCTCGAGGAGCTCAACACCCACTGAAGTGACCTTGAGTCTCTGCAGAATGTTTGTTCACATTCAATAAGCCAAGTATGACCTATCAGATAACAGATGGGATTCGTCGCAGCATTTGTAAAGTATGTGACAGCAGGTTGCTTCACTACAGAATTTCGTAAGTACACTACAGTAGAGGTTATTTGAAAAATCAGCTACGTACCTAACAATTCAACAATTCTATGGTCCCTTGGAACCATTATATTTCTACTTGCCGATTCAACTGTTTCAAGCATGATTTTTAGTGTTCGGATTTCCCTCCCTGCCTACAGGTACAAAAATCCACAGTAAATTGACGAGGAAGATTGTTTCACAAGTACCACGCTATTTTCAACAAGGGTTCTGCTTCAATTATCGAACTATAAATTGGGTGCTATGATTAAATCTGACGGAGCGATCAAACAATCAGCAATTATTAGGCTATAACATATGCTACATGTCAATGGTATTGAGCATGGAACATCAACTGATCGGCACAGAATTATCAATTAAAATTACTTCCAGAAGTTGGCATTGTTCTTTTGTTAGTGACAGCAGGATGACACAGTAGACAGTAGCCGGATGCGGAGCTGAGAGCTCGGGGTGGGGAGGATTCGGAAAGGGGGCGGGGACTTACGAAGGGGGCCCACTCGTGGGTGCGTCGGCGGAGGTGGAGGACAGGGAAGTCGAGTGCCTTGTGGACCGGGCGGAGGCGGTGGAGCTCGGTGAGGATCCCAGCACGGAGCGGGGAGGAGAAGCGCATGGCCTTGAACTTGGCGCGGGCATCGGTGCGGACGGCAATCGTGAACTCGTCGTTGGCGGCTAGGGCCTCGGCGCGGTCGAACTCGGCGCCGGCGTCGTAGGAGTTGGTGAGGTTGAGCGTGGCGGGGTCGAGCGTGACGACGCCGGAGGAGGCGATGCAGAGGATCCGGCGGTACCTGCCCCTCCACGAGTGCTTGACGACGAAGTACCGGCCGAGGTACTCGGGCTCCTCGGCGCCGGCGCCGGCGGAGGAGGCCGGGGCCGGGGCAGCCTCGGCCACGGCGTGGCGACTGGCGAAGTCCATGGTGGCTAGGCTCGGGCCGGCATTAGGGTTCCGCCACCAAGGGAAGGAGTGGCGCGAGTGAGTCGCCCCCAGCGCGGCGGCCGATCTCGAAGCGAGACGAGATCCCCTCCTCTGCTACTGCTGCTGCCTCGCCGGTCGCCGGAGGAGGAGAGGGCTCGCCGGCGCTGGGGCCGAAGAAGAATCGTTGCAGAGATTTTGTGCTGAAGCTATCGTCGGGATGTCTCCTCCCACCTTGATCGATCGATCGAGGGATCAATTGGGTGGCTCCTTTTCCAAGCTGTTGTATTTTGACAAGCTGTTCTGAATCGATCGATCTCGATTTTATTATTCTGTTTATGTCGACGTGGCCTTAATAATCAAGGCATCGTAGCAGGGAAGGAGAGGGGATCAGCACAGGAGGACTCTGTTTGCTTCCGTGGTGGCTTCAGGCCAGTGGATTTGATTAATTTTGTTTGAAAAAATCAGAAGAAAGAGGACAATGATATATTCCATTAATTTTTCTTTTATTTCACTAACTTTTACCATTGATTTCGAGCAGCCAGTTCTCTCTTATGTAACCACAACCCTTTGCCAATGTAAGGAAAATTCTCACGCTTGCTCACTCTATTCAACAACTAAGGCCGTGTTTGGGAAGCTTTTGCTTTTCCAAAAGCGATTCCTGGAGAAACTAGATTTGCTTCTTGAAAAAAACTGATTTTTGAAGAAGTTGATTGTTGTTTGGCATTCTCGCTTTTGGTCATCAGCTTCTTACAATCAGAAGGCGAGTTCGTCCATCGGGCATCGAACTTGGGCACCAGAACGACTACAGGAGGGAGAGGCCAAGGTTTAGGTGCAACGGTCGCAGGTCCGGGGGAAGGGCTAATCGAGGAAGGCGAGACGTGTTGGATCTGGATGACGGAGCGACGACGAATTTGGAAGAGGATGCACCACCCGGTCACCGCTAGTCATGGGGAAGGAGATATGCGGGGCACGTCAGGGGCGAACACAAAGGTGAAAAGCTCGAAAAGCTGGCCTACGGTCGATTCTCCTATTGCAGTGTAAATCTCGCTTTTCTAGCTTTTGATTATGGGAGAAGCAAATCTGTTTGGAAGTGTTTTCCGCTTTTTGAGCTTATGGAAAAGCAAAAGCTGAAAAAAAACCCAAAGAAGACCTTAATGTGTGTTTATGTATAACAAAATACGCAGGCGATCACTAAACTTATTAAACGCATCATTCATGTTTAAATATTGAAAATACTTTTGTTTATGTATGCATGATGATGTTGCCACTACTTTGAGCCTGATCGGTGCGGATCCTACGTGTGCAGTTGAGAGCTGTAAAAATGTGTCTCATGAGGCTTCGAGAACAGATTTCTCCTAGCTCTTCGCTACAGTGCATACTGGCTGCCCGAACTACACTACGTGAAACAGGCTCCTTTTCTTTCGAGAATTATTTGTTGTGGAACATAATAAAAACGCACAAGTACTTACTTTTATGACACATGCACGCACGCACTCTTCACTTCTATGAGCATTCGAAAGACTAGGCCGGCTGATATTAAGATTCACGAAGTCACCCCAAATGTCTCGCTGTCGACGGAAATATTCCTTCTCATTGAAAGAATAAATAACTTTAAAGTTGCAACTGGGTAAATTAGTTCCACCACAAAAGACCTAACCATCTGAGAAACCTCTAGCTGCTCTATGCTTCGCAAACATTCAGAACCGGCATACTCATGCGTGCTCTCGACAGAAGAAAATAAATGAACATTCAGAAAAAAGAATAATGTTTGCATCTTTATTGGCGCAAGATGATGTACAAGACAAGATGTAATGGTCTGGGCGCGGTTACAAATTCGATCTCGTTCCACTACATTTTGGTGATGCCTCTGGTGCAAAGTGCCACCTCATTTGGAGACTTGAATCACTTAAAAGAACATGAATTTAGCAAACGGCCTTGTGACGAAGAAGCAGAAAAGGCGTTAAGGAAACAACATCACTGCTCATATCCCAAAACATGTTTCCTTTGTTTTACTAGTAGTTTTTTTTTCTGGGGTAATATAATCCTCTAGTAAATCGTTTCTAAAGAAACAGATGAGGTGGCATCTTGTACTAATTAATTAGTTGCTCCTCGTGGGCCCGCGAAATATGATAAGGAGATAGGAGATGGAAGACAGGGAGAGCGAGGCCCATTCTCTGTTTCTGTCCAACCTTCTCACTAACAGAAAACAACAACAGCACAGTTCAAAAAAAAGAAAGAAAAAAGAAAACAACAATAGCAACAGGTCGAACAAGCAGTGCTAACAAACTTTTGCGCTATCACCGGAGTAGTGCATAGGAGTGCACTATCGTTTTATGTTCGATAATTCTGTCTTTTGTATGTTCTGCAATCTCACCGCAGCAGCGGTTGGCACTGGTACACGTGGTACCCCATGGATCATTGCATTTGTTCCCTTGAACTCGAAAATATGGATCACCTCCAGATCCAATATTTGTTGCATCAACAGGATGAGCAAGCATACCGATCACAAAGTCACTTTTGCTCCTAGGGGGCTAAGAGAGAACGTGCCCATTTTACTTAGCCACTAATGAAAACTTTGCAGTTAATATTGCACTCCGTAACAAGCATTAAACTCTACTATTCCACCAGATGGGCAGTGAAGCTGATACAACGAAGTGCACGGTTAACCGACGAAGAACTCCTCAAACGGGAAAGGAAAACAAAGAACGATACGGGCGACAGCACAAACTCTCTCCGTTAGCAGATTCCAGTGACTCTCGAACTTGCTGTCAGAAACTCTGATAGCTCTCGCTCAACGGGTTTCTGATAGCTCTCGCTCAACGCATGCCCCCATCTCTCATGCACAGACTAGCATAACGTCTGCTCTGAGCAATTGCTGTCTGGACATCTTGTGAAATACGGAAAGGCTTGCATGATTAGTGGAGCACATGACCAGAGACTAGGAAATTATATGCTGACATGTTCAAGGCCGTGTTTCAGAGGTCGGAACGGGACCACTTCAAGTTGATAGGCAAAATGGAAATGGTGTTAATCAGTTAATGAACTGTAAACATGCTACGAAGGCGGATGCGGAAAATACGTTTACTACAGAATTGGAAAATCTCATGACGCATAGGCAACTTTTAAAACGGGCCTGCAGGCTACAACAAGGGTCTCATCATGCGATGGGGCCTATCCGCCTATTCAATCGCAACTTCAGTGCCTGCACTTTGCAAGAATATTTTCCTTTCTCGGGGGAAAAAAAATGTGAACAGAGGATATGCACGCTCACAGTTACGGGTTATTGATTCAATTTCATCAACAATGCCTAATGAGCATAGATATGCATGTCCGAATGCACCCAAAATGCTTTCAGTTTATTTATTCACAGTGTAAACTAATCCCGTCCATTACATTCAGAGGACGCCAGTTTATCATCGAAGCAGCAAGAAAGGAACTGAAATACGAAACAAAAATGAATTACACGGGATTTATGCAATGCAATTCGAGTGATCCGCTACCTCCATTTCCTAAGAAGAAATCAAAATGAACTAGGAGAGCTCATCCATGTTGTTGCCTGCACCACAATAACTCGCTCACCAGTCCTTCTCCATCCTCTGTTTTTGTTTGCGGCCAAGAACTCAACCAAAAATGGCGACAAAACGATCAAGCGAAAAACAACCTTCCATTATTGCGCGCATGGCACGGCTCACGCATGCATGGCTCGCCTGCATCATCGCCGATTCATGCTTGGATCCGTAATCTGGTTAATTACGAAGAAGCAGATCCAGCCCGCCGTCCTCATCAATAGTCCGGGAACGTGCGCATCGCCTCCACCATCGACGGCGAGAACGCCGCGCCGCCGTTACCGTTCATGACCGGGCCGAGCGGCGCGGCGTCGATGAGCGGGAACGGGTCGTAGAGCCCCGTGGGCATGCAGAGCTGCAGCTCCGAGGGCCCTGGCTGGAACAGCGGGATGTCCGGCGCGGCGAAGTGCGCGTCCATCTGCGGCGCGGCGGGCGGCGGCATCAGGCGCGGGTCCGCGTACGGGTGCGGCGCCGCGGCCGCGGCGTGGACGGCGTGGGCGTTGGCGCAGCTCTCGGACGAGGACGACGACGACTCGTCCTGCGCCGCCGCGGCGGCGGAAGACGAGCGCGCGGCGGCGGCGGCGCGGGCGGGGCCGTCGAGGCCGGTGAGCTTCTGCACGATGGACATGAAGTCGCGCGGGCTGGTGCGGATCACCTTGGGCGAGTGCGTGTAGATGATCACCGGCTGCTGCTGATGCTTCTGTCGCGCCGCGGGCGCCGGCGGCGGCGCCGGGCGGCTGGTGGTGGAGGACGAGGAGACGGAGGAGTTGGTGGAGGACGAGGAGGGCGGCGACGTCGCGGAGGCCTTGTGGATGCCGTGGGAGTCCCTGTGGACCTTGCACGCGGCCTGGTGGTGGTGGTGGTTTCGCGCCGCGCCGCCGGCGCCGGGCTGCCGCGGCGATGTGGGGCTCATGGGCAGTGGGTGGTGGCTGGCGATGGATGACCGGAGAGGGAGGGGGTCGGAAGTGTGCATAAATAGCAGTGGCGGAGAGGCGGAGGCGCAGTGCATGCCGGGATATTTCGTTAGGGAGAGGGCGGTGGGTGGTTAGCGGCCGGTGGCGCGCGAGAGGATGGCGGCCGCGGCTACAGCTCTCTCTCTTCTGCCCCTCAACCCGTGGCGGTTACTACTTCGGCTCTGCACCCTGTTTTTGCATGATTCAATGGATGCTTGGATTCTCTAGACCAGAAGACGAAAAAGTGGTGGAAAGCTTTAACTTCTGACGAATGCATCAGTCACGACTGGCAACTGTACATGTGGAGCCGAGAGACAACGTCAGGCCGCAGCGCGCGCCAAGCTGTAATTTCAACGATGCCAATCACGCCCCGGTGTTCGTTCTACGTCGATGAGGAGGAGCTGGATTCTCTGAGGTCCCTGGCGGAGGAGAACGACACCGACACCGATCGAGATCTGGAGGAGGATTTCAGGGCCTTCTTGTCTGTGGCGGCGGAGCTGCAGGACGTGGAGGTCGTTTTACCGAAGGAGGAGGTTGCCTGGGCGGCGTGTCTGGAGAGGGCACCGCCGCGCTGGCGGCGCGGACCATGGGGAGCCTAGCGGAAGGCATCCGGCGGGGCGTGGCCGCGACGGCCGACATGGAGAGCTAGGTAGTGTGCTTCGACGAGGCGATGGCTGCTTTGGCTGGACGGCTCAGGCGCGGCGCAGCGGCGGTCGCGGTGAGGCCGGGTGAGGAGGCCCTCGTCGGCGCGCTGCAGAGGCAGGGGGCCAACGCCGACGAGGTGCGGGCGATGGCCTAGGAGTTCACGGCGTGCGTGGCCCGTTACCGGGCCGCCAGCAGCTCCCACAACCTATACAGCATGCCAAGATGTGATTGTCTGACAATGATGAATCGATCCTGTTACGATGGGCTTTGACTGTCAAGCAATGCTACTTTTTTCCACAAATATTATTTATTTTTACTTGTTTTATCATTAAAAATAACTTAATAATGATATATTTGTTTTAAAGATATTGTAATAGTGCTGCTCATGAGCTTGCTCAATTGGTGAGGCGCACCACCCATACTGCGGTTTGGCGTATGCAGGTCCCCGTTACATTGAGCATATGATTGTTTGTGATTGTAATAACTTTCTGAGTAATCAATAAAGATCTCTTACTCGAAAAAAAAATGTTTTAGAGATAAAGTCTATTTTACTCCTCTCAACTGTGGAATCTGGATAACCTCTTAAATCAAAGATTTAGTTTATTTAACCCACTAATCTGCTAAACTAGATCAATTTCCACCTTTAACCTCTATCAAAACTCATTTTGCTGGCGAAAAGGACTGTAGCCTAGTGTTACAAAAGCCTTAGTAGCACCTGAGGTCCTAGGTTTGACTCACCGTGGGAGCGACTTTTCAAGAATTTAATGGCATTTGTGCTTTCAGTGGTAGGCGACGCTCCCGTCGATAGCAAGGCGCCAGTGGCGACTTCATCAATCTCTAGAATTTGCCGGTTCAGTCTTCAAAGATGCTCATAGGGGTAGAGTTTGCGTACGTGTGTTTATAGGGATGAGTGTGATGCGGACATCACCATGTCGGATACGACCAATACTCCTCCGCTGAACACGTAAGGTCCAACCACAAGAGTTAGAGAACGACAATCAGATTTATCGGTGAACTCGTTCCTCATGTCTTTTATATTTAGTTTTGAGAATGCTACCTAATGAAATGATTATTGTTAGGAATCATAGAGATGATGCTGAGATAGTTGGAGAGGTGCTTGAGGGCGTGGAGGGGCCAGCAAGAGAGAGCAACTCAAGTTGGAGGCCCAATTCAAGTCGACTTCGAGTCAGTTTCGGAGTCCAGGACCAGTACGCACTAAAACGGTCGCTCAGGTCACATACGGGGTCGGATTTGGACGTTCTTTATATGGATGAAAAGTTAAGAAGAATATCTTTTCAATGGCACCGGTCTCATGTCAAAATTCGTCCGGAGTCGCCGGGAATCGTCAAAACAATTCGACGTACATAATCTGTTCCGGTGCTGCGTCGCCGTTATTAGTCCTTTGGGCCTTGTATCTTGTGTGAGCCCATTAGAAGGCGTGTCCAGGGGGTGGAGCAGGACCCTAGAGTCTTCATATACAGCCGCTGCCACATAATTAGGGTTTGGGTTTTGTTTGATTGTAAGTTTAGCCATTGCTACTTCCTTATAGACGTGTGTGTCGACTAGACCATCTCTTCTACTTGATTCAGAACCTCACCTTTGTGAGTTCAGATCGTTGTTTATCTTGTTCTTGCTTATTCTTCAATTGCTTGCAGGAATTACCCTTGTGGTTAGGTTGATCGAGCTCCCCAGGATCACGAACAACCGTTGGAGTTGGTGTACCCGTCGCTAAGGCGCATCCTTGACGGTTGTAGTCGGGCCGAGAACGTCTCTCCAATCGAAATCGAAGTTATCCCCCATCTCTCATCGAAAGATCAGCGCCAAACCCACCGGGTCCTCATCAGAGTGTGCGTGCGTTGTGAAGGTCTGAATTGTACTATGTAATCTCAAAAAAAAAAAGTTTTGCTCAGGTGTGGACGAGGATTAAGTTGGCTTTGCTATACCAGCGTAACACATGTGCAGTCCGACGTGGCAAATAAAGATACGGCCCACGAAATCTGTCCCGACTTGGTTCGCACGACCACGTTCTTGTTCTTGTTCTTGTTCGGATTCAGGTACGTGTGTTCATAGGGATGAGTGTGCGTGGGTTGTGAAGGTCTGAATACTATGTAATCTCAAAAAAAAAAAACTGGTTTTGCTGAGGTGTGGACGAGGATTAAGATGGCTTTGCTACACCAGCATAACATGTGCAGTCCGACGTGGCAAATAAAGGTACGGCCCACGAAATCTCTCCCGACTTGGTTCGCACGACCACGTTCTTGTTCTTGTTCTTGTTCGGATTTGGAGTCACAACAAAGAGAATTTTACCATTTATATTTACTAAACAAAATCAAATTATAAATTAATTTCAGATCCTCCTAATTCTCGAGATGAATCTAACGAGGGTAATTAAACGGCGATTAGAAGATGGTTACTGTAGCATCACTGTAATAAAATATAGATTAATTAGGCTCATTAGATTCGTCTCGTAAATTAGCATCCATCTGTCAAAAAAGTTTTGGATCATTAAACTAATTAAAATATTTCTAAATGTGTTAGATATGACAGGTCTAAAATTAGAGGGAAGAAACTAACACACCCACTAAGGCGGTCAGTTCAAACAGCTTTAATCTTAGTCCACATCAGCAAGACCGGTTTTGCCCAGAGGGTAAAGGTGAAAATTGATCTGGTTTAGCAGATTAGAGGGGTTAAGTAAAACAAATCTTAGTTTAGAGAGTTATTCAGACTCCGGCCAAAATTGAGAGGAGTAAAATAGACTTTATCCTTTTAGGAAACTATAGTAGGGATCTAAATAGTGCCCTGATCTAAAGCAACTTTTAGCATAATTAATACAGTCAAATAATATGAGATAATTACTACAACCGTCACCGGTCACAATAAATGAAGAGACATCTTATAGTCATTAACTACCTAAAATGGAACCCAATTTCTAAAGTCTATACCTAAAGAATCAGTTTTTAAAAAAAACTAGTAGGATCCAAACAGACCGACACACGTTCAATCAATAACGCGTAAAGAAAAATAACGCGACTACATTGAGGAAGTATTTTCATTTTCGGTGTTTTAATTCCAAACATAGCAGCGTGTGTTCGTTTTCGGTTCGGAGACGGAGCCACAACGGAAACCAAATGTTGCTTCTGGACGCTCTGATGTGGATCGCACGGCCGGATCCCACGGCGTTCACCTCCCTTTAAATAAAGGTGATTCCGAGACGAACCGAACAGAGAAGCACCTCTTGCAACTCTTCGCTGAGGTGAGGCAGTCATTTTTCCGAGTACAGTAGCGAAAAACCAATCTAAGATTTTGTCCCCCGCCGTCTTTTTTCTTGAATTTAGCTGCATTCAATCTTTCTTTGTTGTTAATGTATCGAAATTTTTGTTCCTGATGAACTTGTTCTTGCTCGACGGGTGAAAACCCTAATTTTTTTGGTTCCTAAGTTTGACTCATCTTGATTTGGTGGTAATAATGGACAGGACGCTTGGACGCTTGGCAAGCACTGCTCCAGGTTTGCGGAATCTTTCAGTTACATGGCGGCTACACCAGATCTTCCAGTCCATTGATCTAGAAAAGTATTTTGGAAATGTTATTGTTGTGCTGTTTTAGCTCTCTTTAATTGATCTTAATTATTCAACGTTTTTGTTCCTAAATATATGTCATTCAAGATCTGTTATGTGACATTCTAAAAGAAATTCTTGACCTAGTGATATTTGTAATGATAAATAAATTCTCCACACATTGACACTTATATATATCGAAGTAACAAACCAGAAACTTCAGATCCATTCTTGCAAATAAAACAAAACAGGTTATCTATATGTCACCTAGGTGATTTACAGGGAGATCTTAACCGAATTTCTAACCACTAGATCTAAGATATATGGCTTAAAATTGCATTGGATGATAGTACTAATGAAAATTCAGGAGATATTGAAATATATCTCATCCAAATTTTTATTACACCAAAGTTATCAAAATATTACATCAAAAAGAAAATTGTAAATTTCTATGTAAACTGAGTGCAATGCCATTATTGTGTAGCTGTAATTGTTTTAAACTTTTGTTCATGTAAGTTGTATAAAGGAAATTCGAGTGAGGATGGACGCTAGGTTGCCTGAATTTTAAAAAGCTTAACCATCCAAGACAAGTCAAAGCATAAATTCAATTAGATAAATTTCAGGTGAGACAACTCCCTATTTTGCCCAAGTGAGATATAGGGAAACCGAAACAAAAAAGAGTTGGTAGAAGGAGTAACAGGCTAGAAACTCTAGATCCATTATGGCAAAATAACAAGATTTTATCTACCAACCGGACATAAAAAACAATTAAGTTTGTAGTCACTATAATAATCAACCTTCTTTTCCTTTCTGTAGAAACATCTTAAAAAATATCCGATTTATAGTGATAACATTATAAAAAGGATATATTAAATTTAATTTAGCATACTTAAAATTATTTATAATATGAGATTTGAAAGATGAGTTTGGAAATTTGGTCAATAATATTTAAAAAGAAATATAGATTGCACTTCTCTGTGCAGCATGCATGCATTCCTGCGGAAACAATGAAATTTAGTAACAATAACACACTAATGGTCTGGTCTGGTTAACTCATCTTGAGGTCCGGCAGCAATAGACGTACAAAAAATTTACAACAAAAATACTACTCCCTCCGTTTTGAAATTTGTCGACATCGTTGACTTTTTCCCTTACGTTGTACCATTTGTCTTATTCAAAATATTAGCTCTAATATACAAAATTATAAGTTATTGTTGAATTTTCTTTAGTAATAAAAAAAATTCATAGCAAGATATATGATAATTTTAAAAATATTTTGAATAAGATGAATGATCAAACGTAACAAGTCAACGGCGTCAACAATTTAAAAAGAGAGTAATGGATAGTGTATGTTATCATATAGCGTCTTGCAAAATTTAAGAATATGCAATGATACTTATGCAAAGACAAACAATAAAAAGTGAAATCAGCCTTGTGAATAATATAAGTACCAAAAGGAGGGAAACCGTGCGGCGGGGGAAGCAGGCCACCGTCTCCTCGTTGTCTTCGCCGTCAAGGAGGGGAGGTCATAGACTAGGTGGCCCTCTTTCCTCGTCGTGCAGCATCAGAAGCGGTCGGGGTGGCCATCTCCGACGCGCCTGCAGCTGCGACCGCGAGAGGCCTAGACTAGAGTCCTACTCGCACTCGTAATACGGTCAGGTCGGTATATTTTGAAGTACTGGACTCGGATACGGTCGGTATATTTTGGGGCATGTTTGGTTTCCTGCCCAGGGGAGCCTGGCCCGTATCTACCAGCCAGGCTGTACAGAGACAGGCTAGGTGCATGCAACATGGTATTGTTTGGTTGCCTGAATCAAGTCATGCAGGATGAGTAGAGCAGCTGTTTGGTTGTCCGCATGAGTATGCAACGTATCAAATTAAAATAAAAAAATAAATGCAAAAATTATATTCTTTTTGTTTGTATCTATGATGCAGTACTTATTTTACCATATCAAATCCTAATTTGATTTAAAATAAATAATATCACTTGATATGTACTAATCAATGTGCTAATGATATCATTAAGGGCTAACTGGCTGCATCCCACGAGCCAGGCCGGCCAGAAACGCAAATGAAATTCGTTTCTGCAGAGCCAGGCTGCGGGCTATATAGCTTTTGCATCTCGGGAGCCAGGCCCAGACGTTCGTGCGAGCGGGCCTGGCCCAAGCCTCAACCAGGCAACCAAACGCGCCCCAAACTGTTCAACGTGAACCAGTTTAACCAATTCGGATATTTCTACGCATAAATGCAGCGGCCTTTTATCCCTTTGTCCGTCTATATCGCACCCATCGTTGCCCACTCTAGTCGTCCCGATCCCATCCACCACCAATGATCACACCGGCTTACCACCTCGACGAGGCCGAGCTGTCGTCCCTGCGGTCACTAGTGGATGACACCGCCGCCGAGACCGACCGAGGTCTGGAGGAAGATTTCAGGGCCTTAGAGGCTAGGGCGGCGGAGCTGCAGGACATGGAGCTTCTTTCGCTCGAGTCGTGGGACTGGGTGGAGGCCACCGAGGGCATAGCTCGGCAGATCGCGAAGGACATGGCGGAAGAGGCGGAGCGCATCGTGCGGGGCGCGGTGCCGCTGTCGCTGACACCGGGCGAGGATGCCTTCGTCTCGGCGCTGCGGAAACAGATCGCCTTCAAGGACGCCCTGCGCGCGGACGCGGAGGACCTGGCCGCCGCCACGCGCCGCACGCAGGAGAAGAGCCTGAGGAGGCTGGCGGCGGCGGAGGTCGAGCACCTCGTCGCACCCGGGATGCCGGGCTTACTGGGGGGCGCGTCGGAGAAGACGGACTCCTCGCTGGAGCGCGGCCACGTCCCGACGCGCGACGAGCTCGCGAAGACTGCCGCTGCGGAGGACGCGGCAGTGCTGCAGGCGGAGAGGCTGGCCAGGATGTCCGGCAGGCTGATCAGGCGCGCCGCTGCGGCGGCGAGGCCCGGGGAAGAGGCGACGCTCGTGGGTGGGCTGCGGAGGAAGGCAGCCAATGCGGACGCGGCGCGCGTGACGGTGGAGGACTTCTCGGCGTCCGTGCGCCGGTTCCGGGCTGCCGGTGGCAGCGGCAGGTCGCTTCCTGATGTGGCAGGGACTGGCCCCATGACCAACGTAGCATTGCGGTATCTCATTCTCACTGGATACTTGTGGGCCGTAGGATCAGAAATTCCGAATATGTGAGAGAAAATCGCATAGGTCATTAGACTTGTGCATGTTCACTGTTTTTAAGTGAGACAAGTAGGTCACTAGAATTTTTAAGTGGATCGTCATAGTAGCGCCGACTCTTGCTAATCATGCTGATGTGGACACCACGTTTGCATGGGGTTGCAGACGAGGTGGCCTTCTTCCTCGTCGTGCAACACCAGGAGCGGTCGGTCGGCCATCTCAGACGTGCCTGTCAGGCTTTTTTGATAAGTTGCTGTATGGAGAATCCGTTGTTCAAATAAGCTAGGTATTTGACAATCCTGATTATTTTCGTTTGATTGTGTGTCCTGGCCATTGAAATGACCCGAATGCCCCTCGGATACCTACATGTTCTCCGTCGGCTCGTCATTGGCTGCCACGAGGAGGGCTCCCTCCTCGGTGGCGGTGCCGACCGTCGTCGTTGCGAGCTTGAGGTCGGCTAGGTAGACGGCGACGGGGATGCCGACGAGGTAGAAGGAGAGCATGTTCATGCGGGCGCCGATGGCCGGGCGGGGGGACGTCGATCGGGCTGGGGCGGCGTCGATCCGGGCGGCGCGGCGTTGTTCCAGGGGCGGGGCGGCGTCGTTCCAGGGGTGGGGCGGTGTCGACCGGGGCGAGGCGCGGCGATGGGGAGGTGGCGCGACAGAGGAGTGAGGGCAGGAGAGGGAAACCATGACGCTTACGCAACTTCGGAAGGGCGGTGAAGAAAATCGAGCCTAAGAGCAACTCCAGCAAAGCCCCTAATTGGGCCCCTACTCTATTATTTAGGAGTTTGAGCCAAAAAATCAACTCCAGCAAGGACCCTACTTAGGCTCTTATTTTGCATGTCCTCTCAAACTCCATCTCGAAGCCCCCATTCTTAGGGTCCTCCAATCCTCCCTCTCATTCATAGTCCCATTATTTTTTTACTAGATCTCACACAAAATAGGGTCTTGGATAAGTTTACTGCTGGAGTTGAAGCTAGAATTTAGGCCCTTATTTTTGCATGCCAGCCTGGAAAAAGAAAGTAGGGGCCTTGTTTGAGGTCCATCGCTGGAGATGCTCTAACATGTGCGAGCCACGACATTTCTGGTAAGCGGATTTTAATCGCGCTATTTGGGTGGGATTTTTGCTTTTTTTTTCACAAGTAAGCCGCTTATAAGCGGAAACAAACATGGCTTAACTGGCCCTATGTCTGATCTCCTGCTGCCACCGCGAGAGAGGGTCATAATCGCACTCGTTATCCGTTCAGGTCGGTTTATTTGAAGTGGTACTCTCTCCACAAAAAAAAAAAAAAAAAAAAAAAAAAAAAAAAAAAAAAAAAAATTGAAGTGGTACTCGTCTCGGATACGAGTAGCGATGGTAATCAGCGTTGCTGCTAATAAGGGACGCGCCACGCCACGCTGCCCACCCATCGTTCAGATCCCATCCCACAAATTGTTCTCCATCGATATGGCTATCACACCGGAGCACTCCCTCGACGAGGCGGAGCTATCGTCACTGGTGGAGCACGACGACGACGAGATGGATCGAATTCTGGTGGAATATTTGAGGGCTTTAAAGTCTGGGGCGGCAGAGCTGCAGAACGTCGATGCTCTTTCTCCCGAGGAGTGGGACTGGGCGGAGGACACAGAAGCCTGGGCTCGGGAGGTGGCGGAGGTCATGGCGGAAAAAGCGGAGGACATGCGACGCGGCCTCGAACGCGCTGTGCTGAGGCCCGGCGAGGAGGAGCGCGTCGTGGCGCTCCGGAAGCGAGCCGCGGCCTCGGACGCGCTGCGCGCGGACGCGGCGGACGTTGCCGCCGCCGCGCACCGCATGCAGGAGAAGGAACTCAGGCGGCTGGCGGCGCGGGAGGTCGACGCCGTCGGCGGAGTGAGCGGACACGAGCTGGGTTTAGGGTTCCTCGGGCACGTCGCGGCGGAGACGGACGCGTCGCTGGAGACGGGCTACGTCCTGACGCCCGAGGACCTGGCCGCGGCCGCCCGAGCGGAGGACGCGGCCGCCAGGAAGGAGCGGAGGATGGCGAGGATGGCTGGCAGGCTCAGGCGCGGCGCGGCGGCGTTCGCGGAGAGGCCCGGGGAGGAGGCGCTCGTGGCCGCGCTGCGGAGGCAGGCCGCCAACACGGACGCGGAGCGCGCGGCCGTGGAGGCGTTCAGGGCGTCCGTGCGACGTTGCCTGGACGCCGCCGGCAGTTCCTGATCGCCTCCTTCCGGGGCACACGCATGACATGGCAGCATCTGATCGTGTCGATTTCTCACCCGTCGATCCCCATCAGTTACTTCTTTCATCGTTAGTTAGCTATTCATAATCTGACCCAGTTCGTAATGAGGTTATTAATTATATAATCCTGGATGTAATTCTGGAGCTTGTATAATTTGTGCATCGCGTCCATATCACTTATGAGATAGGAGTAGCTCGAGAGCATGTCGTGCGTCACTGTTCACCGTGCCGGAGTGACTTGAACTCGCTTGTCCGACTCGGATCTGTTTCACGTAGCGGACTCGGTCCGTCCCGTCTATATATTGAGCGATCATTATTGGTGTGCCCGATCGCACCCATCGTCCCGATCCCATCCACATCAATGATGATGATGAGCCAGGCGGAGTTGTCGTTCCTTAGTTCTCTGGCGGAGGACAACGCCGCCGAGATCGATCGAGGTCTGGAGGAAGATTTTAGGAACTTACGAGCAAAGGCGGCGGAGCTGCAGGACGCGGAGGTCCTATCTTTCGAGTCATGGGATTGGGCGGAGGCCACAGAGCGCGTGCTTGTTCAGGCGGCGGCGGACATCGTGAAACTGGCGGTGGCCATCCGGAAGGGCGTGGCGGCGTGGTCGATGAGGCCGGGCGAGGATGCCTACGTCGAGGAGCTGTGGAAACAGGCCGCGTTCTCGGACGCGCTGCGCGCGGACGCGGCGGACCTGGTCGCGATCATGCGCCGCGCGCGGGAAAAGGACATGAGGCGGCTGGTGGCGGAGGAGCACCTCGTGGAGCCCGAGATGCCGGGCTTCCTGGCGGAGGCGTCGGAGGACATGGACTCCGCCTGGAGCGCGGCCACGTCCCGACGCCCGGGGAGCTTGCGCAGGCCGCCGCCGCGGAGGACGCGGCCGCGCTGCTCGCGGAGAGGCCAGGATGTCCGGCAGGCTGCTCACGCGCGCCGCGGTGGCGAGGCCCGGGGAGGAGGCGGCGCTCGTGGTGGGCTGCGGAGGCAGGCGGCCAATGCGGACACGGCGCGCGCGACGGTGGAGGACTTCGCTGCGTCCGTGCGCCGCCGGCGGCAGCGGCAGGTCGCTTCCTGATCATGATGGCGCAGGGGCTGGCCACACTCACATATCAATGCAGTATCTCCTCCCTTTTTGTTGATAAAACTCTTTTTGCACCAATGGCACTGAAATTTGATCGTGCTCGGGTTGTGTAAGCTCTTTAAAATCACTGCTATTGTTGATTCGTAAGGTTATTCGTCTACCTAAGACTCTCCGTATCATCAATGGCTCTGGTGGGGTCGATTATACAGCCAATGACATATATGCAATGTCATTCCACAAGGTGAACTATCTGCTTCACCTGACTCAGGATCAAAGTATAGCTGTATGAACCATTGCAGAATAAAAACCTAAAAGAAATTCTACTGCAATAAATGGAAGCATATAGTTTAGTATTTATTATTTTCAACGGGAGTTTTCACTGTCTGAGTATTCATCTGTTTGCTTATACATGCAGTACATCGCCACCATCATCAATTTTCTTATTCCTGGCTATTAAGGCGTCAGAAAGACCCAACAGCTGAATATAGCACATACCAGACATACCGCATGTCACATGCAGCTCAAACTGCACTTCTCAACCTCACAAGCATTATAGGCATCGGCTCAACTTATTATGAAGGCAAAGTTTTAGCATGAGGACAGAAAATGACAGTTTGTTTTTCCATGTAGAGGGACGTTGAGCCCAATATAGTTATTCCTTGTTCTTATCCTCAACGGGTTCACCTCCATCCTGGCTCAAATCTTCAGCAGGCAAGCTCAAACTCTCTGCAAGGGAAAAATCATTTGGAAGGTGACAACAAAAACATAAAAATATCAAACTTTCATAATTAAGTATGTAGAAGCAGTACCATCACTGTCTGCAGATGCATAAGAAGTTCGACGCGCACGTGCATTCTGTTGAGTAGGCTACAAGAAGAATGGGAACATTCAATTCATCAAATGAACTTGGCATGATATGTATAGTAACACAAGTAGGATGTACAATTACTATATGCTCATTGCTATGCAATAAATGATAAATGTGTCAAGACTGCTTCCCATGCCATCTTTGATGGAATCTATATGTTAAAAGATATGTATGTGCATGTTCACTTATCCTACAATCAGGCCGGACAACATTTCAATAACTTTGTAAAACAATAGAAAAAAAGTCATCTATTGAGGGTAAAAGTTGATACCTGAAGCTTTGGTCGAAGTGCTTCAAGAGGACCTTTAGGCTTGTTGGGGACTCCACCTTGCTGAAGCAAGCAAAAACGAGCATGTTTAAAATCTTCAACTCTCAGATATAAAATTCAACAAGACCTTTTAAAAACATGTATAACAAAAAAAATATATATCACCTTTCCTAAAGCCCAATCAGCAGAATCAAAGTAAGCACGCTCATGGTCCTGATAAGATGTTTCAGTTTAAGATCATATCAGTATAGTAAAAAGAAATGCAAACAAATTGTCTGTGATCTGTTTAGAACTTAAGATGTGAGGATAAAAGATTACAGAGTTCAAATAAGGAGAAAACTATTTGACAGTTTAAATTAGCAATGCTGTTAACCTTAGATATAAGTGGTGTCTTTCTGGGTAATATTCCTCCATATTTTTTCTTAATTACTGCCTCCTTCAAATACACAAAAGAAGCAGTCAGAGATGAGGAATTAAAAGGCAGACCATACAAGTATCTGAAACAAGTGCAGTATGAATACTACACAGAAACAAAGAAATGTGATAACAAATGACAGTACCTCCTCTTGTCGTGAGGGCATCCCACCCACTTCCTTCTGGTTCTGAGTTTCTTCTACTTTTTCACCCGTAGCATCACCTTCAGGCCTCACTTGGCCAGTTGCATCAGATGACATTCCTGACATGGTAAAATTGAGCTGCAAAGAAAGGGACCAACATGATGAATTTATTTCAAATGCATCAATCACGAATTCACGATAGCTACAAGGATAATTTTCAGTTGTACGCTAGCTAACATATGCCTTGATATGAAGTGAATACTATTAGAACTCCAATGAAGGTGCTTGTATTCCCTCAAATAAGAGCAATAATACAAGACAGATGTTTATTGACCATCTCGTATTCCCTCAAATAAGAGCAAGAATACAATACAGATGTTTATTGACCATCTCTGGCTTATCAGAAGCAGATAAACATTAGACAATTACGGAGCATAACGAAAACCCCGTTTTGCCTCGACATTTTACTCTTAACAAATATTCTGTTGACTATGCATTTCGAATTTCCAAACAAACAAACTGCCTTCAACAGAAGATATGTAAAAAAGAACAGTGTTTAAGGAACTGCGAAGCACCACAATACAAAAGAGGACAAGGGAACAAAAATGCTTGCTATGCATTGGTCAACTCTGAAGATCCCTAGGCAGCTATGTTTCATCAGCCAATGATAAACATGAAATTTTTATTATCAAAAGCACTGTAGATATTGCAAAATGGACCAACCTGTATGACAGTCTACTAAAATATCGGATATCCTTTATTAGCTCTATATTGCTTAGACAGTAGAATTCTTTGTTATTCTGAGTCAGTAGGACAATCAATAGACAAACGTACCAAGAAATTTAAATTGAGAAACGCACTTAGCCAAATGTGGATTTTGAGAAGACTCATTAATACCACCTTCTAGAATAAGATTAGAAGTGATATTGATCGATTAACATCTTTTTTACCATACTGGCATTAACTTTTGAAAAAAAAAAAGAAGAAAATATCATCGCAAAATTTTGTTGTAGATTTGAAGGTCAACTCCGTTATAGCAACTTGGCCAGTATATACATCAAAATATAACAAAGAGAGAAAATGCATAAAAAATAGCACAGAAAGCATGTAAAGCTGAAGATTTTCACAGTCGTTATAGCGATAAGCACATATAATGAAACCAATCATATAGTAGAGATGCATAATAAAAATTAACATGTATTTGAATATTGTTAAAATGAAATGTTGAATGCAGAAACTAAGTCAGAAGCATTAAATGCAAAGGGTACAAAGTCTCAGCAATTCAGAACAACACACAAACAAAAATGGCCATCCATTTTATTAAAACATTCATGCCTTACAGCATGTTTTCATTGCAAAGGCCTAAGAAATGATATTGATTTCAATGTATGCATCATCCTACTAATTTTGGTTTCTTAATTCAGTAACCGGACTCAGGGAGAAGCATTCACCCATTCATCCCTAGTTCAGAAAACCGAATCTCCCTATCAGAGTTGTACGCACAATGCCATTGATTCACTTTTAAAACTTAACATGCAAGCCAGACGAATAATTCAACGGCATCGCAAGTCAAATCAGAAAGTTCATAAATGCAAGGACTCCTTCCGTGTTTCGGATCAGTATCGCACTTGGTCAATCATGTAGCAGGTCATTTATACAAAGCTATTAGTTGCTGGACAATAGTGCTTAAAACAACTATATGGTAACAGTTCAACTGATGGGAAGTGTGCCGACTTGTACCCAATAAACTGATGGGTTATTTTGTCAAACGAAGAAAAAGGCAATTTCATCACTTTATTGTCGTTTTAGACTGAAACTAAGATGTTTCTCAGCATATTTTGTCAACAGAGTTTCTACTATTTTTTTTCTCCTCGGGTACTAGACTCCAAGATTTAGGGACTATTGCAGTGGGTGTAGTACTCCTATAGCACTTAAAACAAACCCTTAATGTGCTACCAGTTCAATTAATAGACCCCTCTCCTCCGAAAGATGAAACTTCCCCACCCAATTCCCATATCATCCCGGATTGGGATGAAATCTTCCCGCCCCCCGCGCAGGGATCGACCCATCAACAGTACGTCCAGCGTAAATCTCAACTAAAAGGGAAGGGGGAGGATTTTCTAGAGGATGGGGAAGGAGATCTCGGTTCTCACCTGGTGACGGAAGGGGCGCCGCGCCGCCGGCGGGGTGGTTTCGCTACCACTCGGGCAAGAGGAACGGGAGGGGGGAGGACGAATGAACGAGCAGCCTCTGTTCGATTCGATTCGTTGCGGAAGGAGATTCGAGGGGACGGGAGGGGAAGGAAGGAGGAGATCTCGGCCGGTTTTAATAAACACCGCGCCCGCGGTAAGATTCCGTTTTCTGATAAGAAAGAAATAGTCCATTCCAGCTCTGCTCTCTTAACTAAACTTATGCCGGAGTCCAAATTTCCCCAGCACAAATCAGGTATTCGTGTTTTCTGAACTCGTAATACCCTTTTTTTTTCCCCCTTCCCTTCGGCTGGTGGAGTGGCATGATTGCTATTTTCGTTTTTAGATAATGAGAAAAATAGCATCTCGGCCTTGGCATCACTAAGAGGTTAGAGCCGTAACGCTATTTTCGTTTAGATCATGCTATTGTATTCTTTTCTTTTTTTCGAGGAAAGAGAGACTTCTATTGATTACTCAGGGTAAGATTACAGTCCTGGGCACCCATTGACTTAACACGCAGAGAGACCTTCCTACGCCACACAGCAGAGTGGGTAGTACGTTTCACCAACTGTGCGAGTTCATGGACTATTACGTTACTCTCTCTCCTAATGGCCTGGAATTTTACTTCCGGCAGTAAAGCACTACAAGCTCTAATCTCATCTAACAGAAAGACTATTGAGGATTTATTCTTCTCTAAACTACTCAAGGACCTCATCAATGTTGAGCAGTCCGACTCCACAATGACCCTGCGCCTTTCCAAGTCAGCAGCTAGTGCGAGGCCTTCCTTGCATGCTCGAGCTTCTACCTCCTCAGCAGATTGCGCGCCAAAGATTACCCGCCACGAGCTAAGCAGAACAGTGCCATCGCGAATTATAGGGAGTGTTCGGCAGCCGGTTTTTCAGCCGGCTGCTGCTGCTGCTGCTGCTTTTCTCCTCTGTCTGCTACAGTGCTGCTTCCCTCCGCTACAGTGTTCTCTCTCACGACAAAAACTGCAACTGCAACTGCAACCTCCAACCGAACAAGCTGATTATTCCGATGCCTGCTTGACCAGAATCCTATGAGAAAGCTCCATCCACATTTATTTTAATCCAACCTGTCACCGGTGGAACCCACCGATTATCTCGAGCTTGGTCTTTCTTCCTTTCTTCCCCGGCAACACGTCTGGTTTCTCTCGGGGACAACAAAGTGGTCTTTCCGTGGCCCTCGCCTCCGCAATCACCGTGCCGGATCATGAATAATGACTCTGCATAGCTGCGCAGAAAATAGACCGAAGCCATCACTATCGGTAAGGGTCCTGAAATTGTGTGGCCTTGATTGGTAGTGTGGTTACCTTAATGAGCATTCTTTTCTAATAATAAAAAAAGAGCATTCTTTTCAAATCAATATCTCATGCACTGAATGGTACTCCCTCCATTATCAAAAAAGATGTCGTTTTGAGGTTGTTTTAAGTCAAACATTTTAAACTTTGACTATAAATAATTTTTTATGTGTTAAGTTTACAAATATGAAAATGACACGAGTAGATTCGTATTGAAATAAAATTTCATAAAAGTATATTTTATCTATATTTTATAAATATTTTATATCAAAAAGTATTAGTCAAAGCTACGTTTTGAAGACTGTGTCAATGTCCAAAACGACAACTTTTTTTATACTAGAGGGAGTACACGGCAGTGGGCTTTTTTTTTTTAGAAAGACGATGGTGGCCTTGATCATACACAAAGGAGGCGGGCCAAGGCACAATGCAAAAATGTGATGATTGGGGCGGCGAATGGTAGATAGGGGTGAGCAAGGTTTCAAAACATGTGGAAGGTGCAAAAACAGCTGGGGCGCATTTAGCGATTGGAATTTGAAAGGTTTGAAATTTGAAGCCACGCGAAAATCACGGTTTTCGATGATAAACCATGGTGGAAAGGAAAAAAAAGGAAAAAGTGAAAACTTTTTTTGAAAATTTTGGCATGACATTTGCTGATTATTTACAGTAATACAGTAAGTTACAACGAACCCAATTACAACCGCTCGCATAAACCAATTGCAACATGTCACAATTTCATTTTTCTTTGCATGCTCACGTGTTTGACATACATCTAGCTAGATGGAATTTGTGAGTAATTTTTGAGCCATCTCTACTCACCACCTTGGCTTTCAAAAATCACCTTCCTGTTTAGCTTTCGGACCTACTATCCTTAATTAATATCTTCCTTTGGGTCATGAATCAACTAGATTTTCCATCCAAATGGCATGAAAGCTTACCCAAAAATGGGTAAAAATAATGAGTTTTCAGTTGTCGATTGGTCGCCTAGTTTAACTATTGACATACTTTTTCACCAAATATATGGCATCTTCTACTATTTACAAACGGTAGCAACTACGATGACAAAGGCCCGCCACATGGGTCTATAATGCCTCCACTGCCTTTACTTGGAGCTTTGCACTTGCAGCCCGACTTTTATGACCATACCTCATCCCAGTGGCATAAAAATGTGCGTAAATTAACTGATAAAATTAATAAGCACACTCTCTGCATACTGTTAACATCCAAATTTGTCAGTTTAATTTCTTGTTTAAATCAAAACATAGGTGACTAGGTCTTGTTCAACTTTAAGTAAGTTTGTTATATATTTTATTGCATAGTATGTAAATGGCGGTGAATATGATTTTCCACATGCACATAGTAGAAGATGTGCATGAACAAAACATTGATTTCTAATAAATCTAATCACCTAATGTGCAAAAATGATTCTATGCACCTTTTTGTTCCTAAGTATATGCCATTTTAGATCTGATGTGTGACATTATAAAGGAATTTCTTAATCTATTACTTTTGTACACTGGTCAATATGTCCTCCACACATTGGCACCGATAAAACAAAGTAACAAACGGGAAGATCTCGATCCATAATGACAAAATAATAAAAGTTGCTCGAATAATTGAAAATATCAAAATAAGTGATGCTATCATATCATAATATATAGCACTCGTATAGCTTAAGTTAGTTATTGTAAGTAATCATAGTACAACAAAGCTCCTACTTTTCTCAAGAAATGTCTCTAAAAAAACATCCAATTGGAGGTGATTTTCATAGTATTTTACAGTGAGGGCATTATAAACATGAAAATTTGATCCATAATGGCAAAATAAAAATGTTGCTCTCTAAACGAGACATCAAAATAATTGATGCAACTATATCATCACATATAACACTTACATAGCCTAAATTAGTTATTGTAGTAATCGTTGTAGTATAGTATTGCCAGTCTCCTTGTTTCTCTAGAAATATCATAAAGATATCCAATAGCAGATGATTTTTATAATATTTTGAGTTAGAGCATTATTAGAGAATTATCTTTTTTTAGTTTTTCTAATATTCAATAAATGTGATCGAGATTTATGGTCGACAAGAATTTAGAAAAGAATAGGAGATTGAAGTTCTTGACTGCAACATGCGTGCACTCCTGCAGAAATTATGAAACTTAGTAATAACATGAAAAATTATTAGGGTCGATATATGATTAAACTCATCTTACTTGTCTAATGGAAGATAGAAGCTATTCCATCTGTTCCAAAATTTAAGCACTTTTTGTTTGTTCTTCATATAATTTCTCAAATTACATCAACGTTGCACTTTTGCAGCATGAACAACCACATTTTAGATTTCACATAGATGCGGTATTTACCCAAAAATTATGCGTGTGAAACTTTATACACAGCTTATATAATGTACTGAAAACAAATGGAAACTTGATCCACTTTCCCGTCCAGATTCGTCCAATATGGAGAGCCCACGCAGGCAGACAGAGGAAGAGCCACGTGGCCGAAGCCCTCAAAGAAAAAGCGGCGGGGTCCAAAGGCAACGGCTACTCGTAACAAACTTTCCCCTCCCATTGCTCTGCTCTGCTTCTCCCCCCGCCTCCCGGCGACCTGGCCTCGCCGCCTTCTTCCCCTATAAAACGAATCAACCCCTCTCTATTCTCCCGTGAATTCTCTCGTCCCCCGCTCTTCTCCCTTGGTTCCCAGTTCCACACAGCACCACGCCATCGAGCAGCGACCAGCGCACGTGAGGCGGTGGACAGGACGAGTCCATGGAGATGGAGGCGGCCGTGGAGGGGTTGCCGCGCCGGCGAGAGCACCGGAGCAGAGGTTTCCAGTTCAGAGCGGAGATGGAGGTGGACAGGGGTTCGTCCGCCATTCCAAGGTAACCAAACACCAATGTGAACAGCCCGATTCGGCCCTCCTCTGCGACATCGTCCGTTATTGATTTCCTCTTCTCCTCACTGTTGTTCGAATCCACGGACTCTTTCTTGCTGCCTTCTTTCGCGTCCATGGATTCTTGCTTCCTTGGTTTCTCAATTCGTTCTTGCTTCGCTGAATCCTTGTCTGCATCCTTGCGACCATGCGTCGCAGCGAAATCCGCCTTCTTTCTTTTGTTTCCGGCTCTGAATCCGTTGTCTTTCATTCGCTGAACTTGGCAGGGGCCCGGAGTATGGGTTCGCCGCCGCCGTGCGGGAGCCGCTGGTGAGGCTGCAGCGCCCCAAGTTCGACTTCGAGATGTGGGATTGGGGCTACTTCGCCTGGCCTCACGACCGTCTCGACGGTGAGCACGCTTGAGCTCTTTTGGCTAATAAGGATAGATGAATGTATCTGGACGTGAATGCATCTGGCCGGAAATATTGACAAGGTTCATGCTTAGTTTTGGGCACTGAACAAGAAACTTAGGCTATGCGACTATAGTGTACCTGTTGGTTTTTGAATGAATCATGGGAGACCTGCGTTGTTGTTGCCATGTTCGGTGGTGCTGTAACAGCGTGTATCTGAATAACATCGAGTGCTGACAGTTTATGGAGAGAGCTGTGGTTCAGAAGTTAGAACTGCAGAAATGATAGCCAATTAAATCTGGCGGGAAGTAGATTAAGGGCCTTTGTCCCTTTGATCTCGGAACAAACAGCAGATATCTTTACTTTCCGTCATGCAATTTCTGCCAAATTTGAGAAATAGAATGTGATTTGATATATTCATCTCTAGTTCGGTTTCACTAATGCCATTTCACAAGAAACTGAAATGTGATTGTTTAGGTTGTAAGACTGTAACTGCATGATTTCTGATTAGAAACTTGGTCGCCTGCATCTACTCCTGCAAGCGCACTGACTGGTTGTTTAAGCATGTAATTGACAGGGTCACAAGTTGTAACAAGATGCATATACTTGTAAAATATCTGGAAATCATGTCATTGCAACATAATGTCTGACAAGACACTGAATTCATGGTTTCAGAGTTTGTAGTATAAGCTAATTGATTCAGTACTTTTAGTCGTTCCGTTTTTCGTCATTTTACTAATGCATTTTCTGACATGGTGAAACTGAAATGCGGTTCATGGTTTCATACTGAATTACAAATAGCATTGCCGTAGTCATGTACTACTGGGTTCAGAGTACTGGCAGCTATTCGTAATTGTTTAAAGCTTTCTGGAAGTCCTAGAAGTAGGATTACATGGATAACTATGAATCCTATTTTGAGGAATGTTGCTGTACTGTAGTACAATATCTGGCAAACTGAACTCTTTTATTCATGCAGCTAATCTTGAGATGAGGGACAGTGACCCGGAGGCAACACTGGAGGCGGACAGGAAGGCCAGTGAGAGCTTCCTAAACCGAAGCACGCTGCAGCTGGAGAATTATGCGATGGGGGCACAGAAGCAACATGCCGCAGCCTGGCCTTGCAAGCGGCTCGATGGTAAGCATGATAAAGTTCCTCGTAATTTTGATATGATTTTTCATAGTTACAGTGTATAAACTTTCATGATCCACACTATTTTGCGATTGATTCAGCTTCAGTTCTTAATTTGAGTAATGCCATTTACACATTTCTGACAAATTTCTCAAGAAATGCATTGTCTGACTAGAAACTGAAAATGTTATATACTGTGACAGCATAACATTTGTGCCTCACTGAATCCTCATTGTGAATTTCTATTCCTATTTGATACATCTAACAGAGATTGTTTGCTGGAAGCCATGGACGTAAACTTCTTCGATTTGTTGCTAATTCCTAGTCTGAGTATTGTTGTTGCAGTTCAATGTATGACAAGAATTAGGATTTTTATTCATGCAGCCAGTCTTGAGATGAGGAACAGTGACCCAGACGTCACACTTGAGGCAGACAGAAAGGCGAAGCGCTTTCTGAACTGGAGCACGCTACAGCTGGAGAGGTATCCGATAGACCAGTACACGCAGGAGAAAAATGCTATTGCATCGCCTCATAACCAGCTCACCGGTAAGCATTCTAAAGCTCCTAGTTGATATGTAGTTTCACAGTCAAGTGTACATAAACTTCCACAATCATGCCATATGCGACCTAGTTATATCAGTACTTCAATAATTCCATTTAAACACACTTTTCCACTTAATTTTTCAATGAACAAAATTTCTGACTAGAAACTGAAATTTGCATATGCTGCACTTCATGGTGTTGTTTGCGCTTACCATATTGTTGTGACCGCGTCATTTTCAGTACCTGCTGGTGAATTAGTTCCATTTGATAAATCAAGGAGAAATCCTGCCTAGGCTTGAGCAAGAGCATGTCTACACAATTTTTAACAAGAAAGGGCTGCTTGTGTTTACCTATATGTCCTTGCATGGTGGTTGTATATTTTTCCATAAAGTCAATATGGTGAAAAGTACAAGGAAGATGCGCATAGGATCTGACCGGTTCATCGATAGTGTTTCATTTCAAGAACATATTCTAACACAGTTTCTGACAAAATTTCTCAAGAAACAGCATCTGACAATAAACTGTATTTTTTCTTGTTCATGCTGCAACAACTAAAGAAAACAGGGTTACAGTAGTTGTGCACTGGTTTCAGGGTTTTGTCAGGAATTTGACACTTATGTCATGTTTGTCGGAAGTACGATTTCTTCGATTTTATTGCCAATTCCTAATCTGCAGTACAGCAACGAACTGAACTCTTGTTTCATGCAGTCAATCAGGGGATGTGGGACTGTAACACGGAGGGGACACTTAAGGCAGATCAGAAGGCAAACGAGAGCTTGTTGAGCCGGAGCAACGTGCGGCTGAAGAGGCGTGAGATGGATCAGGATCAGCACACGCCGGAGCCGCAGAAGGAGCCCGAGCTCAAGTCACCCCAGCTCCACGATGGCAAGCCCGTAGGATGCAGATCGACACGCCGTCGCCATGGGTGCGCAGAAGCCATAGGGATCCTGGATCATGGCAGAGCAGCAATGCAGGGTTCCTGGGCCTGCTAGTCACGCCCCATCTGGTTTACTCCCAAGTCCCAAGCATTGGATGCATGTACAGGCCTGACATGCTTTTCTGTTTCAGCTCCTCGGCCACTAGGATGATGATCCATAGGATGTTTTTCAGTTTAGAACTGCGGAAAGACTAGGGTTCAACTCTGAACTAGGACGAACACTTCAAGTTTGATGTATATATAGATGTATAGTGCAAGGCGTAAGCCGATAAACATTTGACTCCACAGTTGAGAGGAGACAATACTTTTGATGTACAGATAGCTCTTCTGAACCTCCTCACCAACGAGACATGGATCGAGGAGAAGGCTAAGGTGAATAAAGCCGTGTTCATCCTCATCATCTTACTGGTGCTTTGCTCATATCTTCATTGTCGCTCTGATGCGCTCTTTACTTACTGTAGAAAATATTAATGCGTGGGGTCAAATATGCTGTCGCGATCCTGTTCTGGAGGAACGCTCCCTCAGTCAACTTGAGCTGAGATATGGATGATGAAAGTTAACGCAGATTTGAGAAGTCATATGCTCTGCCACATGTATGGACACAAATGTTACATTACATAGCAGAATAACTACTTTGCAGGACTACAAAAACCATACATTAGCAATTTAGATTTCCAACTAGCTAGTAGAAACTGATGAGGGAACGACTGTCTTCGAGCACGCTGGAGCTGTACTGGAGCAGAGGACCGTTGTGGTAGAGCAAGTCGGCCATGACGCGATACATAGATGCACGCCGTCCCAACTGAGGCGCTCGTCTGGCTTTGCGCACACGGTCGTGCCGGGCGAGCCGCACCTCCGGTCCATGTCGATGTTGTAAGCTCCGCCGCCGGCGCCGCAGCACGCCTTCATCACGCTCCCCTTGTCGAACCCGGCCCGTCTTGCCGCCGGCGTCCTTGAGCATCCGCACGTACGCGTAGAAGTAGTCGGCGTAGGCGATCTTCGCGGCGGGGTACGCGGCGCGGACGCCGCGAAGCTCCTGGATGCCCTCCTGCAAGCTACAGCAACACGTACGTTGCGCATGATCAGCGCGAAGAGGTTGAGGCCGGCGACGCAGCCGTTGGCGTCGTACGCCGCGGCCGGGGTCGGGAAGTTGCCCATGTCGAGCGCGCAGCTCGCTGGCCGCGCCCGTGACGGAGCAGACTGTTGGAATTATGTATGGCTGTCAACATTGTTTAATATATTTTTATTGTCCTGTTTATTTACCTTAATGTGGAATTGATATTATCGGTATATATGTGTGATGGGAATTACTTGATGCGAAACTACACTCGATGAATTTGTACTCGAGGTGTCGAGGACGTCTGTGTTGAAATACAGTAGAGGAATTAATTGAGATAAGCTCTACTAGAATTATACAAGTGTACGTACATGATACAACCCTGGTACAACACAGACGGAATAGCTGAGTTTGTCTTGCAGGATCGGCACTGTAGGCTGTTGACTCACATGATCGGATTGGAACTAATCTCATATATACAATCTGGTTATGGCGCATGACTCACACATGCGTGCTAGGGATTAATATATTTTAGACTCGGAAACTGGCCTGTCTGATCATGGTTGGTGACATGGTTCAGGAGTCTAAAGGTATTTCGAAAAACAGGCGTAATAGATATAACGTCTAGCATAGAAATGGAGTCTATAAATAGGTCTATACACTCTAGCCTCAGGATGCATTGTTAGCGACACCACAAAAAAAGGCAGAGGAATAGAGGGTAGACCGTTTGGCTTCCACCACCGTTCATCTCCCAGAACTTCCAACACAGACGACGTCAGGGACCGGCACCATCGCCTCGACCGCACCGGTTTACCATGCGGCCGAAGTTGTAAAAGCTGCCTGCCGTTGGCTTGTTCGCCTCGAAAGCGTAGTTGTAGCTTGTAGTCCTTGCCGCCGATCTCTCCGACCATCACCAACGAGCTAGTGCGCGCCAACTTTTAGGCCCGGGTGTGATATTCTAAGGAAAACTATAAACTTAATAATAATTTATATTTACAATGATCAATACGTGAGTACATTACATGACTGTAGCACTGCTTCACATTGACACCTAACATAACGGAGCAACAAACAGAACACTTGAGATCCCTAATGCCAAAACAAAACAAAATAGTTGCTCTACTAAACGGACATCAAAATAAGCGATACTATCCTATCATCATCTCTAACACTTACATAGTTTAAGTTAGTCATTGTTTCTTTTATCTAGACATATCTTCAAAAATATCCTGTTTTAGATTATTTTTATAATATTGACAGTGAGAGCATTATAAAAGGAACGTTATTATATTTTTCTAATATTTTATAAGCTGTATTTGTAATATGTGGACTTCAGATGTGACCTCGAGATTTATGTCAACAAGAATTTAGAAAAGGAAGGAAAGATTGCACTTCTCAATGCAGCATGTATGCGCTCCTGCAGAAATAATGAAACATATAGTAACATGACAAGCGATTAGGTTCGGTATGGTTAACTCATCTTGTGTGGCCAATGTAGGGTTTTTTTTTTTTGGGGGGGGGGGGGGGGGGGGGGGGGGGGTGGTGAAACACACTATGCAGACATTCACATACACACGTATTCGGCCCCGTTTGGAATGGAGGAATTCTTCCTCATTCCTGCGGGAATTGAACTGTTTCCTGTGAAATTCCTGTAAAATTCCTGTGAAATTCCTGCGTTCCAAACGGGGCCTTGTTGCTGTCAAATCACACAACATCTGTTGTGAGTTGACCACACACATACGGGTTAACTTGGAGATCTTTGAAGTTAACCGGACAGGCACAAAGGATTATAGTTAAAGTTAACCGGACAGCAACAAGCTGATCCTTTTAATGCTCGCTGTTAGACTAACACACCACGAGTAATTTGGGCGACTTTCATATGCTTGGAGGGAAAAATTTTTGTTGCACATTGTTTTGGCATGGATTTTGCTGGGACTATTGAGATTAATGCATATGGTTGTGTGGAAAAATTGGTTAAAGATATTCGACAAACGCAAACTAGGTAAAATGATGTTGTCTAATTGCTCATCACTCTACGAAAGAACAATACAGCGCGACGTGTTTCAGAGCAAAACCGTACTGACATGAGCTGCACCAGCCAACCGGTTGAGATATGATCTCCAAGTGCTTGATACATGACTTTTCCGGCAAGTATCAAGCACGATTTTTTTTTTTTGACTCAGAATCATAAATTCTATTACTTAGGGCTCACCAAATCGGTGGCAACCAAAACACGGATACATGATGGGAGTGGAACCACAAATGGGTCCTCCTCCTCAACGCATTCACGACCCCACGTTGCTAATGCATGAGCTACGGAATTACATTCTCTTGGAACATAAACCACTTTTAAATTTATAAAATTTGAACTAGCCAAGTCCTTCACTTCGCTCCCCAGATTTCCCACCTCCGACGCATCGAAAGTATCCGTGGACAGTGCATCCTTCACCATTGTTGCATCAGTTTCAAGTTCAACTATGATATTGCCAATGCCCAAATCAATTGCCGCCTATACACACACCTTGCAAGCAGGCCACAATTTCCGCATCGAACGCGTTAAGAAGGTGATCGATCCTTCCACGAGCTGCCGAGACGTCATCACCATCAGCATCACGTAGCACAAAGCCCCAGCCTCCATCATTAGTTTCTGAAATAAAAGATGCGTCGCAATTGAGTTTTACAAACCCGTCAGGTGGTTTCTCCCGTTGCCGCTTCCTCCTGGTCTTCAATTTTTCCTTTTTATGAAAGACCTTTTGGATCTCTGACACATAGTACACCTGAATATTGTGTGACAACACTTGGCTACTTCTTTGTTTCTCACCCTCTCTGATTTTATTCCGTTCTGTCCACCACGACCATAATAGAACAATGATAGTTGTCTGTCACCTTCATAGCCGATGTAAGACTTGCTAGCTTAGCTCTGTGTTCCTCCAACTGCATCTCAACCCACATCTGTCGGACATGTTTGCATTTAAAGAACAAATGCCCACCATCCTCAAACAGCCTGCAGCAAACAACACACCTCGTGTCCAAATCCATTCCACGGCGTGCTAGATTCATCCGCAAAGGATGGCTGTTATGTGTCATTCTCCACATAAACTGTTTCAGTTTGTTTGGCACATTCAGTTTCCATATCCTTTTCCACACGGACTCTACTTCTGCACTTCCAGAACCCGACGTGCTTCCCGGTGCTCGCCTTCTATTTCTCAGTCAGTACATCGTCTCAAAATACCTTATAGGCACTCTTAACAGAGAACATGCCGTGCGTATCATAGTGCCATGCTAGCACATTTTCCCAATTATCTGACCCAAGCTTCCTCTTGCAAATTAATGGTGGCCCTCCATCGCCGTAATGCGTCCCCGATTCACGAGCCACCGGGGCGGCCTTGGTGCATGCTCCACGAGTTCGTCTCGGTCGAGAAGACTTGGAGATCATACCTCAACAGGCCATCATCATCGATCCGCCGTTCCTCGGGACGACGACGAGGCAGTGCTCGCCGTCACCGCCAAAGGACACGACGCCGACATGGCCGGAGAGGAGGCCAACCAGGTAGCGTTCCGGGACGAGGAGAAGCGACAGTATGCGTACTCCCGGCGGCCGTGTACACATACGAAGACGTCGGAGAAATGCATTTCGCCGTCGTGCATGGGGAGGAACACGCTTATGAGGAGGAAGGCGCCGTCTGCGCCGATGACTATGGCCGGTGGTGACGCAGCGGGAGAGCCCGGAAGGGTCGGCGATTTGCGCGACGCAGCACAACGGCCGGGAGCTTTTCGCTTGCCGGGAGGTGGGGGGTCAGTGCTTGTTTCCGTTTCGGCCTCGTGTCAGTTATTTTCCTCAAACGAATGCTGAGTCGTCGGAGTCGATCACTTTTGTTGCGCCGGTTCCGGCATGACAGGGATGAATAGATTTGTGGATTTATTATTCTGGCAACGGTGAGAGGTCGAATTTGTGGCATTTCAGTTGATCTCCGGATTAAAATTGACGCGGTGAGGTAGGTCCCCGTGCCTGTGCTGTGCGGTGCAGGCAGCAGTGTCGATGCCTGACCTGATGCATCATTTCGCCTCAGTGACTCGCGCCTCTAGCGTGACGGACAGGCGTAACTCAACAGCGTATCTAGCCAGAAAGTCAGCAGGATCTGCAACTGACATTTGTAAGGACTGATGGCCCCGGTAAGGGTTTTTTCCCTGGTCCTTTGACAGCACAACAATCATGCTCCGATGGCATCTTCAATCAGTCGGGTCTCAGGAGCACCATTTCATTTGCAGTAGTTAACTGATTAAAGTGAACAAACAACGGCATCGACACCCTATCTGTCGTCGCTGTCACAGCTCAAAAAGGCCAGGTTAACAAAGAAAGATGAGGATTTCTGATTCAGCTTGAACCATGGTACTACCGCCAGTGCTGCTCAACAACAGACGAGTGTTACCGCACGGCAAGTAGTACCAGTGGCTAGGTAGGGCTATTTATGAGGGATTTTGAGGGGCATCTCATCTCCCCAACAACCCATCAGAACACACCAGGCACACCATCTCCATGCATAGTACAGAGGAATAAATAAGGAGCTGATGCATGCTTGCATTGCATGGGCCTTGCAGCTCAAAATTTTGGCTGGCCCTCCCACACTCTACAGTAGCAACCTGTCAGCACATCTCAAGCAAAGGGATCCAATGCAACGCAGCAGAAAGGCAATGCAGGGCATTCAAGTCCTGCTCGATGGTTGGACACAAAAAACATAAGGGCGCCACGCCCACACACAAACACTTCAACAGCCATATAGAGAATAGTAGAACCAGAAAACTGCAACTAGCAAAGCACCATGCTTCCAAAGTACCTATTGATGGAGCAACATAAACAAGCAGTGTAGAGAGGGAACAAGTCAATTCCCGAACCAAAGACCCTTCTTTGAAAGGGTCACAACTGGTTCGTTCTTGACTCCTCCTCTTACACACTTTTCTGGCCTACAATACCATCCTCAAGTTTTGAAGGAGTAATACAAATCTACTACGAACTCGCAAACTATTAGGTAATCTTCTTACTGCTTATTACAAAATCAAATATGCAAGCCAACCTAAACCTTCACAATCTGAAAGAGGGACCGAGAGCAGCAAGAATTTCGCAACCAAAATGCCTGGGTTGCTGTGTGATTAAGCTGGTACAAGTGAGAGCTTGACAAGACCCTTCCTAGTTGTAAACAGCAGTTGCTTCCCAAAATGATCAAAATGCCCCCAGTGTTGTTGGGGGTATTTTTGCCATTTTGAGAGCCATATGGAGGGAAAAGAGGGTTTGAATTTTTTTTTTCATGGGTTAGTTTTGGATTCTTGTCAAATCCTCCCTTGTACCTGAGCTAATAGATGTCAGCAGGTAGCAAAACTAACTGGATTTGAAGGCATTTTGGTCTGCTTCATTCTGCTCCACCCAGCCATTCTTGCAATTAGTCGGAACCTGCAGGGGCCGACCCAGACCGGCTCACTCCAGTACCTTTGAGCGCGGTTGTAATCTGATGAATGGCATTGCAGACATGGCTGTTGATAGCAGTGACACTTGAGAGGTTCAGCTTCGCTGAAGGCACGGCACTGGCCAGCACCTGCATGCCAACGGTGAGAAGGCAGCCACTGGTAGGCTCATCTGCATTACCTGAGCTGCTGCTTTCGCCATTGCCTGAATTTGCGCTAGTTGCTGCAGGCGAAGGGTTCGCCGCTGGGAAGATGGCAAAACCCAGGGGGAGGAGTGGAATGTAGGAAGGGTCCTCGCCGCTCATTGTCACTTGGACGGCATCGACATCCACAGTAGCAAACACAACAAGGCTTCCGCCATCAGGGTGGATGCTGCTCTCCTGCAGTAGGAGCTCCACATTCTGTGATGAGTTGCTTGCAGCCTGTGGTTCAGTTACAAAAATGTCAGAGCTTGAAAATGAAAATAACTGCTTAATGCAAACATAAAATTGTAGACAATATGTTATTAGTTTCACCGACTAGAAAGATGGAACCATCCGGGCACTTTATTCATGTGTCTGTCAGGCAAAGGCAAGCATTTGCTTCAACAATCAACATATACCAAGTGTAAAGATAAAACCAAGAGGGTCCAATCAGATTATAAACATTTCAACCATATGTGATTTTCACACACCACGAGAGGATGTTTCAGACATAACATTTACCAAAAGTAACACAAAATTATGCTGTAACTTCAAGAATGATTTCAGTCAATAACATCCATGCGCGAAAATTTCACTTCTTTCCAGATGAAATGTTAAGTATTACGATTCACAGCACATGTTCTAAGCCTCAGCATTTGATCAAATCTCATTTATTATGGCATCTTGAGTACTGTACAGCAAGTTACCAGTGTTTAATTTCTTGTCCTTGGCAATGGTACCAAGTAGTAGCAAATAGTAGAACCATTAATATGAACAGTTCGTCACCAGAACACAGTTACTGCAGTGATTCAGTAAGCAGTAAACAACTAAAATTTGGTACTACTACCATTTTAACACAGTAGAACACTACATCAAAGCAGTACTTTCCTACCCACATATTTGTTCCAAGAAAAAAATATTCACATCCATATCAAGACAATGTAGAGTTCAAACTGAGAGACAGGTCCTAAATAATATAGAATTCAAGAGCTAATTCATTTGTGTGATTAACACCAGCAGAGAGCCTATGACGCCGTCATTTGTGTGTTTAACACCAGCATAGAGCCTATCTAGTGTGATTACGCCGTCATTTGTGTGTTTAACACAAGCAGAGACCCTATGTAGTGCGATTACGCGTCATTTGTGTGATTAACACCAGCAGAGAGCCTACGTAGTGTCATCATGCGGCAGTAAAATAGCTTCACAATTACCAGTGTGCATAAAACTCCTATTATTCAAATAGGGTGGAGAGGTACTCACATTAATACGGAGAAGGGAAATACAATTCCTTGGATGTGATCCATTTGCAATATGTGCCACCTCATGAAGCGAGCCCCCAGTTGACAAAATCTCAAGCTGCAAAAGCAAAACATCTATCAGGACTCTACACAACTAAGTTGAACCATAAGACAAACAAATCTGAGCAAGGAGATATAGACATTACCTGGCAGCGCTGTTGTTCATCTGCAAGAAGCTCAAAGACCCGCTGGTGGCTGAAAGGAAGCCAACTTGTGGAGACAGCAGTGAGGATTACACCGCTGGGCTGCCCTGGATCGGTGTTCTTCCGCGTAGTGACCCTGATCGTGTCCTCTGTAGACTCAGATAGTGCCGTCCAAGATTGGCTCCCAGAAGCACTGATGTTGGCACAAAAAGTTGTGATCATTCGTTGTGACAGCTTCATCATATTTGTCCTCGCCTCTGGGGTGCGGATCACTGGAAATTACAAATAAAAGAGAATATAGTCAGACTCTGTTAAAGTGGATAATGGATGGTTTCCATTAAATTAGAGAACTTAGCTCGTTTCAAAAAAGATAGAATCAAACACCTAACTGTTATATTAGCATAACCAATCAAAGGTAACAAATGTAAATGGGTTATACATATGCTGCAACATGGGATAATAAATGGGTCGTACATATGCTTATTGAAATGAAGCAACTGAAGAATCCTCTTATAGACAAAAGATCAAACAAGTTGGTAGGCAAGGTGGAACAGAGCAACCACAAGATCAGAATCATACAAAAAATTGAAAAGCCTGTGGTAAGAGCTCCAACGCACCGAGCACCCAGGATAAGGAAATGAAATGATGCAGTATGCAATTACTACCAGCAATCTAGTAATGTGTATGTTAGTATAGTGCAGTGTTAGAATGGGGACTATACCTCCAAGATCGGCAATGTTGCGGGCGAGCTCGCTGGCGAGGCGCTCGCACTGGCCCTGAAGGAGGGAAACCCAGCGCGTCGCCCCGAAGGCATAGCCGCTGGCAACATAGTCCTTGAACACATGGTGCAGCGGCTTCTCTTCTCCCACAATTTCCATGTGCTCCACCCACACAACCTGCACGCATGTAAATTACAGTGTCAAACGAGTTAGTGTTCATGCCCCCAGACCAGTGCTGATTAAATTGCAAATCAGAATACATTGCACCGATGAAATGGCATCCCTGTTCTAATTCCAGAATGACATGCGCTAGATCGGTTGCAGTAATGCAAGAGAAACGGAAACTTTTCTGATCAACCAAGAGCTTGAGAGACGGAGTAATGGTTACCCTTGAGTAGCCATTGGGCATGTCCTGGATCATGCAGCCAGAGGGGCGCCTCCGGCATTTGACCACAGAAGGTGTCTGCAGCGCCTCGAGCTCGAAGCCCTCCGCCGGGAAATCGACGATGGACCAGGTGCTCTCGTCGCCGTTGTGCACACAGTACCGGAAGAAGACCACCTCGCGCGTCGGCACCAGAGGAGAAGGGAACTGCACCTCAGCCTGCATCTGTTACATTAAACACAATCACATCAGTACCAGTTTCACCCTTTGCAGTTTACATTAGCAAACGGTGGTTGATCAGTTACCAAGAGGAGGGAGCCACTGCCTAGATGGCCAGAAGCAACGCCATGGCTTATGACCTGAATGGTTCTTGCTTTGGACACGATCGAAGGGAAGAGCTCCATCCACTTGTTCTGCAACAAGGAAACCAAGAATTGATTATTCTTTTTTGCAAACAAATAATAATTACACAAAAACATAAGCAACGTTGATGATTTGACACATTAAAATAGAAAGAACATAGCAACATTGCACGATTTTACACGACAAGAGAGAGTGAACTAATTAAGCAAATATTAATATTTGACGATTTAACATACAAAAAAAAGAGGAAAGAATGAAAATGGATGGAGTACTCACAGCATCCAGGAAGGCGTCCACGAGCGTGATGCTGTTCATGATGACCACCGCGTTGTCCCGCGACCCCTCCGTCCTCGCCGCCGCCGCAGCTGCCGAGGCGCCGCCCTGCTGCTTCCCTCCGTCCACCGGCCAGCTGAACATCCGCGCGTGCTCCTCGGCCGCCATGACCTCGGCGCTGCTCGCGCCGCCGCGGCGCGCCCAGAGCGGCTCGGCGGCGCGGCACATCCTGGCGAGGGTGTCCGCCGCCGCGGCGGCCAGGTCCAGCACCAGCTGCCTGTCCTGCTCCTGGACCGGGCCCACCACGTACGGCGACGCCGCCGCGTGGACGTGGTGGTGGTCGGAGATCTGCTGGTGCGACAAGAGGGGCGGCGCCATTAGGTCCATGATCGAGGAATGCTGGTCGGTGGCGAAGTGCCGCGAGTAGACGCTCATGTCGAGGTCCAGCGGCGGCGGCGGCATGAGCAGCGCCGGCGGCGCGGACATGACGCCCAGCGCCGACGCCGACAGGCTCGGCTGGCGGCTTCCGTAGCGCGCGGCGATGCAAGCAAGGCGGTCGAGCTGCACAATAAGGGGAAGGTTGTCATTAGAAAATTGGTCGTCCAATAAACGAAGGTTGTTGCGGTGTTTAGTTAGGGTTTAAGCCGCGAGGTGAGTAGAGTAGAGCAGGTAGGGAGCAGGCAGAGGACCTCGTCCTTGAGCCGTGCGTTCTCGACGCGCAGCTGCTGCTCCTCGAAGGACATGTCGCCAAGGACGGCGGCGTGGCCGCAGCTGGGGCAGACGACGTTGCGGATGGCGGCCTGGAGGCGGTAGTTGTCGCCCTTGAGGCTCTCGTTCTCTGCGCGGAGGAGCACGTTGTCGGCGCGGTCCTGCTGCGCCTTCATCTGCGTGCGCCGGTTCTGGAACCAGAACTTCACCTGCCGGGGCTTGAGCCCCAGCTCCTGGCTCAGCTTCAGCCGCTGCTTGTCGTCAGGGTGCGGGCACTCCTTGAACAGCCTGCGTCCGAAGAATGGTTGGCGCATGCGTCAGATCGATCAGATGAATCCATGAACAATAGAGAAGATCATTCATCATTGATCGATGCAAGTGCTTACGCCTCCATCTGCTGGATCTGGTGCGCCGTGTGGCGGTGGTACCGCTTCTTCTTGCCGTTCACGCCCAGCTGGTTCTTCCCGCCGTCCGCCGCCGGCTGGATGTCGCCGCCGTGCTGCGGCTTCTGCTCCGCCCGGTCGTCGTCCACGTCCGCGAACCCGAGAAGGCCGTCCAGGTGGCCGCTGCCGGAGCCGCCGCTCAGCTCCATGTCCATCTCCAGCTCCATCTCCTCGTCCTTGGTCAGCTGCAGGCCGCCCTCCTCTTTCTGCATGAACACACGCATCAGATCATCAGCGTTTCATCAGATTACTAGTAGTACACTCCAAGAAAAAACGCATGCATCCCGGCCGTTCTTGCGGCAGATGCAAAGAGCACTCTACTACTCACCGGTATTATGGCGGTGGATGTGGAGAAGTGGTGGAACGGCATGGCGGCGGAGGAGGACATGAAGCTGGCGAGCGCGCCGGGGTTGGGGATGAAGAGCCCGTCGCCCGAGGAGGACGCGCCGCCCATGGCGGCCATCGACGACAGGACCTGGCAGTCCCCAAACATCCTTCCTTCCCTTCCCTTCCGATCAAGGAAGAAGGAAACAAACAACCGCCTGCTGCTCTCCTCTAGACCCCAGCACAAGCAAGCAAAGCAATTAATAAAAACCACGGCGAAGCAAAGGGCGAGCAGTACAGGGGAAGCGGGAGAGGATTTAGCGGGCGGTGCAAGAAAGGGAAAGATTGTTGGGGGAAGCCGGGGAGGAGGAGCAGGGCACGGAGAGGAGAGGCCGAGAGGAAAGGAGAGGAGGGAGAAGAGGGCGAGAGGCACGCAGGGCGGAGTAAATGGCGGCAGTAAATACCTTGTCGGTTGTTCTGTGGCTCCGTGTACCCCCTGCTTCCTCGCCCTCCCCCTCTCCTCCTTCAATGCTCGCGTGCTGCGCCGGACAAGCTCAAGCCTGATGAGAAATGGAGACGGACACGAGGTTGAGGTCGTCTTCTACCTCTGTCTGGCTCTTCCTCTCCTTCCCCTGTGCGCTGTGCTATCGCAATAGCAGCCGCGGCGAGACTGCAAGAGACAGGGCAAGCGAGGAAGAGGGGGCGCGTTGCTCTCGTGCACTGTCACTCCGCTTTTGACCTCTTATTCCGCCGTCCCACCCGCGACGTGACGCGACTGAAAGAAACGGCTCCGCTGACCTCCAGGCTTTCCTCACTGAAACCCGGGGTCCATGCGTTGAACGCGCTGACCGCGCCCCACGTGGCAGCGACAGCGCCTGCATCTCGCCGCGTGGACGCCCTGACCCGCCATGCGGGCCCCAAGTGTCACGCACTCAGGGTGGTGGGGCCCGGGGGCAACGTGGTCAGCCCAGCCCAAGCGTATCGTGGGCGGGTGGTACAAATAAATGCGGTAATTAGAGGGCGGATTACGGCTACAGTAGAGAGGCGGGGCGGGGAGGTGAACCGCAGTGAATGCCATTAACTCCGCGCACAGTAACCGCCCAGGGAATCCCGGCCGCGCCGCCGCCGCGCGCCGGCCACCGGAGCCGCCCGTGACGGCGGCGGACGGACTGGCGCCCTCGGACAATGCCTGTCGTTTGACTACCAAGTTAACACCTCTCTCTCTGCCCTTCTCCCGCGCTGCCGGCCTGTGTTCTTCCAGCTCTCTTCCCGCCTCGTGCCGCGAGCCGCCGCGTCGCTCGACGCCGTCCGTCCGATCACGTGCGCCGGAGAGATCAGGGCCGTCGGGAGGCGAAACCGCGTTACGGCGGGCATGGGACGGCGTGCCCATGTGAGTCGTGCTGCCTGCGGCGCTAGCCCTGTCCGTGCGCAGCGCGCCTAGTTAGCTTGGCGGGGAGTACAATGTACTGGCGCGTGCATACATGCATGCATGTGTGTCGCGATCACGTCGTATCCCATCACAGGCATGGAAGCTGCGCACATTGGGCGACGCGGATTTGCACCAGTAATTGCTGAAAGCGAACCAAAGATCGTATCAGCTCGTACTGCTAAAAGCAACCATTGCTGCTAAAGCGACCAATGCGCGAGGTCATACACTATCTTCTCTTTGTGCGAGGCCATTGCTTGCCTCCGGCGAAAAGATCGATCAGTATTGTCCGACTCTTTTCACCATGTACTACTGCTAGACGAACTCATCAGAGCTGCTTCAAATTCCGCACTGACGTAAAAACGGGGGAGCAAAAAAGGTGCATTTTGCATGTCAGCGGCAGGGGTGTAGAAACATCAAGGTCGTCGATCGCCCGATCGAGCAGAACATGTGTGGAGTACGTGGCGTGCATGTAGGAGTACGTACGTAGTATCATGTGTGCCAGTACGCTCCAATCAGCAGAGTTAAATTTGGCAGCACATGCAAGCCTGATTCTTCGACCGGGTTTTAAATCAACACAGGTTGTTTTCAGATTAATGATACTCCTACTATATTCGTCATCTTCCTGTCGGCATTATTGTTACCGATAGTGTAGAGTGGGATTATATGAACAGGTTGCCAAGAGCTAGGGATTGGGCACAACTATGAAACCATGGCAGGGCCTGAGTGGACGACCGCACAGGGCCCCTAAAAAATTGGGGCCCCAATTTGTAGCGCACACCATGGCCACGGCGAGCAGCGGCGTCGTGGCGAGCTGACGCCATGGGTGGTGACAATGCCGACGGCCATCAACGAATATGACACACTAGAGAGAAGAGGAGACCATGAGTAATCGATTTTGCTAGTTTCTGGCGCTAGTTGTCAACTGCCGACGAGATTCGAACCGGCGGCGGCGCCAGGTTTTGTCGATGAGAGAGACTGAAAGAGATCAAGGAAGGAGAAAGACGACGCCTTCGTGTGGGGAACGAAGAAGGTTGGAGTGGGCTTGGATGGGCCAAAAATACGGCAGCCCAAATCAATTTTATCTTTTTATCTTTTATGGCTACGTATTCTGTACTCCTAAGGAGTACTTTTTTGTGATTGTTTTTTTGTAAGTAAAATACAATGATGGTCTCTAAACCTTATTTTTGAATTCCGTTCCGGTACCGGCCGGAACGGCCGGTATGTTCCATTCCAGCGACCTAAGCGGCACGGAAGAGCCTCCATCCCGTACCGGTCCAAATACCGGCCTGTACCAGTCGTTCCGGCCAGTTCCGGTCGTTTCGGTCGATCCGTCTCTTCCGGTACCGGGCATATTCGATGACGGCAAGTTGAGGCGGCGGCCCCGATCCCGCCCCCCACGCGGCGGAGTTGGCGCCCGACCCCGACCCCAGCCCCGAGCCAGACCAGCCTGCACCGGAGGGGCATCGCCGGGAGAGGAGGGGACCGCCGGGAGGAGGGGAGCCTTGGGGGAGAATGGGAGAGAGCGCGCCACCGGATCCACCGAATGCAGTCGACGGCGCCGGGCGGGGACGAGTCGACGCCTCGACGTTGACGGACGGGCGGGCTGGGACGAGTCGACGCCTCGACGTTGACGGACGGGCTGGCAGGGACGAGTCGACGAAGCTGGACGGCGCCGGGCGGGGACGAGTCGACGTGCTGCAGACGACCTTGACGGCGACGCGGGCTGGACTGGAGCCTGGTCGGCGTGGTCGCCTGGATCGACGGTGGGTGAAGATGAGGAGAGGCGGCGGCGGCTGGTGACTTGGTGAATGCGGCTGCTACTGGAGGCTGAAGATTAGGTTTAGAAAGGAGAAAGAATATATACGAGCTGCTAGTTGAGGTGCCCTGTTGGGCTATTGGGCTTAAATGTTATACATGGGCTGAAATTTTTACATGGGCCTCTTCTTTGGACTGGCCATTCTCTCTCCCTTTTCTTTTTAATTTCAAAGGAATATTTATAACATGCATATTTATGTACAATTTTATCTATATATTTTTATTATATTAATGACCGGAAGGGTACGCCGGTACGCGCCGGTACGGGAACGTTCCATTCCAACAGGCAAAACGGAACGGCGACCGGAACGGTATTCAAAAGTTAGCTCTAAACTTGTCTTGGGTCTTGTCTAGGTCCTGGACTCTCAAAATAAGATATAGAGATCCCTGAATTTGATAAAATGTGTCATTTAGGTCTAAAATATCGAAAACACCCTATGTTGATGATGTGTTCAAACAATTTATACATCAATTTATCTGTGATGGCGTCAAACAACGTTCTCTGGCACGAATTGTGATGGTTATATGAATTTAGGAGAAGAAAATTATGACAAATCATACTCTACTAGCAGGCACATCAGTATCTATAAAGGTATTTTCGGAACTTTGAACCTTAGTTGGCACGTTCTCTTCTCTGGACCTTAATACTCATTTGAGAATTTAGGGACGACTTCGATGACACACCAAGACAAATTTAAGGACCGTTGGACCTTAGCTAACACACTATAACTCTTTTTTTTTTTAAAAAAAACTGCAACATTTCCAAATAGTTCGGTAAAAAAATCCAAACAAAAATAATAGTAAATTCAAACCGGTTGAAATTTAGGGCCCTATCTTGCAGTTTGCACAGGGGCCTCTCATTTGTAGAGACGGCCCTGCATGACGGCAGTGCTTATCCTTCCTTTTCTTTAATTTCGTAGATGCACCGCCTCCTACTCTCTGGCCTCGACACGTGTCCCTTTTCCTGTAGAAACTACAGTACCTGTTCCCTTCGGAGACGTCCGATCTCCCGCCCGTGATATCTGGCCGTCCACCCTTTCTCTCCTCTCCGGTTGCTTCCTCCCAGCGCCGGCGGCAGTGCTTCCTCCGGCGAGCCCCATGAGATATACTACTATAGGGACTCCTATTTGGCTCATTGCCGCATATACTATACTCCCTCCGTCCCAAATTACTTGTCGTTTTAGCTTTGGGCACAGTAATTAAGGAGAAGTGAAAAAGGTAGGTACGCAGGAAACGAGGAGGAGAGAGATAGAGATAGAGGTGTATTGGGAATAGAGAAAGGTGTATTGGGATACGAGGATGACAAGTATATTAGGAAAACTAAATGAGTGAAGGATGACAATTAATATGGGACGGAGGGAGTAGTTATCAAACATTTCTTAATGTGTGGCCATGCATTTGGGAAAGATTGATCTCGCTGAATGGGAGGTAGTAGAAAAAACATAGCACGCTTAAACATTAGACGAAAAAAATCACATGGTTTCATAAAAAAATAATCTGCCTAATTGGCAAAGTATAGTTGTAATCACACCGAGCAGTCTCATACTCTATGTAGCATCAGCGAAAAACAGCTAGTATTCCGTACTTATTTGGCCTTAAATATACTCGTAGTATCGTCGTGCAGATGTAATATAACCACATCAACAACTGATCGATCTCGTTTGCCAACAATCCCCCCCGTGAAGCATGCTAAGGCTATCTCCAACGGTGAGGCTGACCCAAACCCAATTGAAGTGTCAATTTCCCTCAAAATAGCTCACCCAAAAACATTCATCTCCAACGGAGGACGCAAAAACACTCACCTTCTTCCTTCTCGACTCCCGCCGCGCCCACGCCCGCTCGGGGATGCTGACGACGAAGACGCGGCCGGCAGCCTGGATCCCCTTCCGCGTCACCGCCGCCGCCGGATCCCCTTCCGCGCCGCCGCGGACCTCGCCCGCACCGCCGACCGCGACAAGGACGACCCCCTCCCTCCTTCGCCTCCCTCGCCGACGTGCGACGAGGACGACCCCTTCCTTCTCTGCCAGCGTGGAACAGGTCGACGCCGAGGCTGGGTTTGGAGGCGGAATTGGGAGCTGGAATCGGCGGGGAGAGGGGCCGGCGGCGGGGGACGAATCGGCGCGGTGACGGGGGATGAATCGGCGCGGTGGCGGAAGGGTGGTGGCTTCGGAGGGAGGAAGAGAGGGAGGGGGAGGCCGCGGCGGCGGAGATCCGGGCGGGCTCGCTGTGAGGAACGCTTCTGTCTAGAGAGAGAGAGGAGGAAGAGAAGAGAACAAATTGATCGATTGAGGATTGTGTCATTGAGGGAGTTTGACGCATTTTTGGGTCACGGGAGGAGCGGTAGCTAAAATAGGTTTGATGTTTGGGTCGTCTGTTAGAGAGTTGTTTTCTAAGTTTGAGGACCTATTTTGGGTATTATGTGGAAAATGGGGTGTCTGTTGGAGATAGTCTAAGGCTATCTCCAAAGGTGGAGGTGACCCAAACTCAAAATAGAGGTTTGATTTCCTTCAAAATAGCTGACCCAAAAACACTCATCTCTAACGGAGTACCCAAAATAGACATACCTTCTTCCTCCTCGGGTCCCGCCGCGCCGCGCCGCCCTCGCGCCGCGCCCGCACTAGGGCTCCGCGCCTCCGTGCCATCGCCGGAGACCCACGCCGCCGTCCGCCTTTCCGCGAGCTCGGCCTCCGCGCTGAGATCTAGAGAGAGCGAGAGCGAGAGAACGAGCAGAGAGGGCGACGAAAAGGAAAAAAACGATTCGGTGGAGGTGGGTCGCCCGACCAGGAAACCCATTTGTGGGTGGCGGGGATGCCGGCTCCAACAATTGGTCTTCTATTTAGGTCTTCATTTGAAGATGTGTTTTTGATATTTTGAAACCTAGATTTATCATAATTTCCATTTCAGATCTATCGTTGGAGATAGTCTAAAATCCTCACGGGCGGGTGTGACTCGATGTATAGAGGTGGATGGGATGGGGATTGATTTGAACGCTGGGCATGGTGAGAAAGAGAACACGCCGAGATGATCTGCTGTGCTTGTATGCCCGCAGTGATGGCGCATAGGAGTATAGCGTGCAACTCAAAAAAGGCTGCTAGGCCAGCATAGCGTGTGGGAACGCCCGATCTAGGACGTCCTTTAGCCGTGGTCTAATCCTAGCTACCTCTAATAATTTCCTCCACGTGTAAAAAAAACCTTCCTCCACACATGCTGCGATATGGAGTACTCCCTCTGTCCCATAATATAAGGGATTGGAGGGATTCATATTTGTCCCAGAATGTAAGGGATCGAGACGGTCAAGTGGGCCCCACGTCTAGATTTTCCCCCGACCTTATCCTCTCCCAAGCCGATGAGCGGCCGCCGCATCTCCAGCAGCCGCGCCCCCCGCCGCATCTCCAGCCGCGCTTCTCGTCTCCTCGTCCTCTCTCTCTCTGCCTCCAGCCTGCAGCTCGCCGCCACGCCCCCTGCAGCTCGCCGCCCCGCCACAGCTCGTCGCCCGTCGTCCCCAGCTCGCCGCCCTGCCATAGCTCGCGCGGAAGGAGAGCAGGCGCAACACGCGGGCCCGGGTGACGGCGATGGCGGATCGTGGGCTCCGGAGACGGAGCGATGAAGCAGGGGCGTCCAAGCCACCCTCCCCTCCCATGCGGCAACGACGAGATCTACACCATGGCGGATGGCGAGCAGCTCCTCGCCTGTCGCCTGGCCGATTTGGTCGCGGCGGCTCGCGGGAGGCCGGCGGGGGGCGAGGTCGCGGCCGGGTCGCGCTCGCCGTAGCGCGGGCGAGGCTCGCCGCCACCCGCAATGCCGCCTGCGCTCGTCTCGGCTGCCGCGGCGGCGAGGGCGAACCGGAAGCAGCAGCAGCAGCCAGCAGGCCGTGGAGGTCGCCGCCGAGCAGAAGGACGAGGTCGTCAAGCGGCGAGGAGGAGCGGCAGGCTGCGGACGAGGTCGTCAAGCGGCGAGGAGGGGCGGCCTGCCGCCCCTAATCGACGGGCGAGGAGCTGCTCGCCATCCGCCATGGCGTAGATCTCGTCGTTGCCGCATGGGAGGGGAGGGTGGCTTGGACGCCCCTGCTTCATCGCTCCGTCTCCGGAGCCCACGATCCGCCATCACCATCACCCGGGCCAGCGTGCTGCGCCTGCTCTCCTTCCGCGCGAGCTATGGCACGGCGGCGAGCTGGGGACGACGGGCGACGAGCTGTGGCGGGGCGGCGAGCTGCAGGGGGCGTGGCGGCGAGCTGCAGGCTGGAGGCAGAGAGAGAGGACGAGGAGGCGAGAAGCGCGGCTGGAGATGCGGCGGGGGGCACGGCTGCTGGAGATGCGGCGGCCGCTCATCGGCTTGGGAGAGGATAAGGTCGGGGGAAAATCTAGATGTGGGGCCCACTCGACCCTCTCAATCCCTTACATTCTGGGACTAATATGAATCCCTCCAATCCCTTATATTATGGGACAGAGGGAGTATATGTGCTGCACACACACACACTTTTTTTTCGCGAGGGACATACATACACTCGATAAGAACAAGACACAGCAATTTGTGGACAACATTTTTTAATTTCGAAAAACAATATTCTTTGCCAAGAATCAGAAAGCAAAGCTAGCGTGTCTTCCGATTCTTAAGAGAGCAAATTCCCTCCGTGCCGCTAAAAAATTTATTCGGTTCCCTCTGTGACACGAAGAATGTCAAAATTCCTTTTCTATCATCTGCGAAAATTTTGATGCTTTGTGTGCCACTACCGTTTGTTTTCATCGATTAACGTAGCTGAGACAACATGTACCATCGTGCATTGCCCATAGTGCCTCTTTTTCTCATGTTAGACCGACGGGCGACTGGTGAGTCCCAGTTTCAGTCCAACAGAGACGTGCTCTTGACCCAACTCTCCTGCTCTCGATTTCAATAGGAGGTGCGGCCATGGAACCCTACCGGGGAAGGGGGGGGGGGGGGGGGTGTCCAGAAGGGTGTCAGTCGCAGGGCGAGAGGAGGGGCCGCTCCAAATCAAACTTATTGGCAGTCCTAAAAGTTGTAGGAAGGATTGCCTCTCTCCTTGTGCTTGTGTGGAAATCACACTTATTGACAATCCTAAAGATGGATGCTAGCCCATCAATGGGAACAAGAAGCAAAAGAAGGTTAAGCCTTTGAATCCGTTGTATGTTGGGTGGCTTTCAACATTCATTCCATCAATCTCTTTTGAATGTGATGTAATTGATCTGTTATGCGGCTACCATTTTTGATTCAAAATTATCATGTTCGGCTACAGCATCACTTGACAAGGAGTGGCATAAAAGGAAGCTAAGCAAATTTCTCATGTTTGACTAACAAGGGTATTTTGTCTTTTTACCTATCATTTCACACTGTTTACATAGAGAATCTGATGGTAGTGGCACACAAGGCACCAAAATTTTCATGGATGGCGCAGAGGGAACTTCGACATTTTCGTGTCACAGAGGGAACCGAGTAAATTTTCAGTGGCACGGAGGAAATTTGCTCTTTTTAAGAAATACACATGGGCAAACAGAATGCATTCCAATCTGATGTACCAAATAAACTAATCGACATGGTAAAGACAAGATCCATCAAAACAACAGCCGGCAGTTCATATTAGTTTTAAAGCCAGGAGGGAGGTTGAGCAGCAAGTAATCAAAATCGAGAGAGAAAGAGAATGGAGTAGAGTTGTACCTGAGATTCTTGATGGGGGCGAGAGGAGGAGGGGCCGAAGACGACGAGCTGCGAGGGAGAAGGTCGCCGAGGAAAACACGGGATGGCTAGGATCTTCGCTGGAGAAGCCGCCATTTCAAGGAGTCCCCGCCACTAGGGTTCAAACCCTAATCGCCCCTTTCGCCGGGAGAGGGGGGAGGGAGAGGGCTGCGTTTTGAGGAGGGGTGATCGGGTGGCATTTGCGAGTAATTTCACCCATAGTCACTGGGCTTTTATTTTTGGAGCTCGCATTTAGAAGAATTGCGACGGTGACCTATGCCGCGTTGCAGGCATGTTGGGCCGTTGAAAGAATCTGGGCCACAATAAAACCTTTTGACACCGTTTTGCTGCTTAATTCCAATGAACGTCTTATAAGACTAACTCCAACGTGTGCCTCATTGGACACCTCATACCTAAAATGTGTCTTCAAACCCTGCGATCCAACCGTGACATCCATTTTAGGAACGCATCCGTGAGGGATAAGCCCAGTCCTAAGTGAGTAAGCGCAGGTGCCTTTCTCTCTGGGACCAACAAATGCATCACTTTCCGCTGCGACGCAGTTGCTTCTGCCGTCACCCCTCCGCCTTGCGGGCATGCGTCGCAATTCCGCCCCCACCCCTCCCCCCGCTCCCGGCTGGCACGCGCTGGCGATGGACGCGGAGGCGCCGCCCGCCCCCCACCCCTCCCTCTCGCGGATCTGCCGGGCCGCCGAGGCCTGCCGCTGACCGGCTTCACGTCTCAGCCCGACGAAGCCAAGGTGGAGATCTTGAGGAGCACAAGCAGGCAGCGACGGCGTGAGGCAGCGGCAATAACCGGGCGAACGCGAAGCGAAGAAAAGGTAGTACTCCGTTAGAGATAGAAGTTTTTGCGTGTTCTTATTCAAGCTGAGCAAGACCAATTATGTGTTTTGGGTCTCCTCTTTTGTTGGAGACAATCTAATCGTTCCAAATTAACGGAGCCTATATGTTGTGGGTGCAGAACACATTTACTCCAGGCATGTGATCTTATTGTGTGTCTTCCCTACTCGTACTTCCATGATATGTGTACGTGGTCCGGTCTCGCAAGCTCGTGTCCGCGCGCCCGACCTGCCGGCCAGGGCGCTGCGCAAAATGTATGGACGCCGGCCTTCGTGAATCATGATTGTTTATGAAACTTTTATGCACTCAATTCATGCGTAGTTCCTGTGTTTCCGAACATTTTTTTTCTTCCAAAACTGAGCATCCCAAAATTTCACCAGTTTGCCAAGCAGGAATTAAACGCGTCACACATATGGGCTTTGGGCCGTGCATTCCTATGCAACCTGAGGCGCGGCTCCCTCTTTTCCAGCCCACCAAAATTTTAAACGACGCATGCAACCCGTTGCGTGTCTGATGCGCGCCGCATCCAGAGCGTGCTTTCTGGAGCACACACGACGCGTGGTCTCTACCTCCGCCGCCCGGGAGCATCACACTCATCGTCGATGCAAGAGCGCCGCGCGCTCCCCTAGCCCCCTTCTGTCACTCATCACATTGCCGCTCTCCGGCGTCAGCGTGGACGAAGCGGAGAAGGAGCGGCCAGCCGACCGGGTCCGTCCAGCTCTTCACCTTCGTGATCCGCCTTGGCTCGGATCACGGCGTAATGGTGAAATGCTATGTTGCTTTGACGTCTCAGCAGTTTGTTGAGGGAACACAGTTTGTCAGCTGTAGGTGTACTTGCTGGCTCTGTATACGTGGCATGCGGTGCTGAAGATCTGGAGTCTATCTCTAAATTTCACTTCCGTATACTTCGATAATTCTAAAAATAAGTTTTCGAAATATCTGAAAATATAGGTATCGACAGTATACATGTGTGAGACTTGTATGGAAATAACAAATTTAATTTTGGCCTGATTGAACTCCATTACATACTATGACCACTACTTGCAATAGATCACACTGAAAACCAAATAACTAGGGCTCTAAATATCCTGGGAGAGTTTGGCAGCGGTATTAGTAATATGTTTAGCATAAGCTAAGCATACAGGAAGTGCAACAAATAATAAACATGTTTCAACAGCACGCTTTTACCTTGAGTAGTTGAACACTTTTGCAACTAGGTGACGGTGAGAGATAAAGAAATGTGTTTTACATTTTGCAGACCAAATGGGGCCACCAAAACTTCTTTTCCAAATAAAAACCCTTTTGTTTTCTTTTGTGTGCGTAAAATGTATTCCCTCATAGCTTCAAAACTAGCAAGTAGAGAATCACTAAATTTCTCAAGCTAAAAGGTTTATGTAGCTTAAAACGGTATGTGTAATAAGTAGATCAATAAGAAGAATAAACAAGTTATTCCTAGCCTGCGTGCTTTTTGGAATGGAGCTTCTTTGTTATTTGTAATCATTTTGGCTATATGCATTTTTCAAGACAGAGGCCGAAATATCAATATGTCCTGTGTCTAAAAAAATATTGGTTTCTTTGGTCCCAGATTTGATCGATTCTAAGCAAAATCTCCACAGCAGCACTTTTCATCCAAAAAAATGTTTAAACTAATGGACTAAATAATTTTTGTGTATGCTTTCCTACAATACTGAGAGTACTATGAATCCTTTATAACCCTTTATTTTAATCCTTAAGAACAGCAGACAATAAAAGAGTAAAAAATAAGCATTTGCGTATCAAACATATTGTTGACCGTTATTCGATCACCATTTGTCTGCAGAGGAATTACATTGCAAAAACTGACGTAACAGTGAAGAACTGACAACCATTTGCCGTGATGGAACTTCAATAATAAAACTGGTAAAAACAAGGCAATCAGCTACTCATCAAGAAAACCTAGTAACATTTTTTTTTAGATCAGTAACATTTAAATTTTGTACATTTTTTGAGCAACTTAAATTTTGTACTAAGAAATCAGGCGGCCCGAGCATCTCATGGCCCAAAATGGCTACGAATTTGAAGACCACGAAAATTCGATGGGCCAAGCCCACCCAAAGTTGCCGCGCCGTTCCAAAATAATATCCTAACAAACACGTGGCTTAGCTGTTCGCTTCGCGTCTCTTCTCATCTCTTTCGCAGCTGCGGTCCGGTCGGTCACTCGCCTCGTCGGACGGCCACCGCCACGCGTAAAGAAATGAAACGAAGCAGCTGTTAGCCGAGCCGATCTGCTGCCTGAAATCGAGACTAGCCAAGCAAGCAAGTGAAGACAAGGGGAATGGCTCCCCTCTTCGCCGCCGCCTCCCTCGTCCCCGTCTTGTCCCCCACCCCCGCCGCCGCCGCCGCCCGCCTAGCCCACGGCCTCAGCTCCCGTCCCACGCGGCCTAGCTTCACCCTCCGCCTCCGCCGCGCGCCGGGGGCTGCGGGGCGGGGCGTCGAGGGCGGGATACCGGACGAGTGGGGCGAGCGTTCTCCGCCCGCGCCGGAGCGCCCCTCGCAGCCGGACCCGCCCATCGATGACGACGAGTGGGGCCGCGATGCCGACGCGGGGAACTCCCGCCCCGTGGTCGCCGACGAGTGGGGCGAGCCAGGGCCGCCCGAGCCGGAGCCGCCTGCCGCCGCGGACCCGCCTAGCCCCGGGATCGACGACGAGTGGGGAATGGAGCAGCCGCCGGCGCCGGCGCCGGCGCCGGCTGGGGGCGAGCCGCAGGAGGACGAGGCGGCGGAGAGGAGAGAGGACCTGAAGCGGTGCCTGGTGGACACGGTGTACGGCACCGAGCTCGGGTTCCGGGGGTCCACGGAGGTCAGGGGCGAGGTCGTCGAGCTCGTCACCCAGCTCGAGGCGGCCAACCCCACGCCCGCTCCAGTCGAGGCGTCGGACCTGCTGGATGGCAATTGGATCCTCTTGTGAGTTCTCTTGTTTCCTATACCTTTAAATCTCTGTTGCTTCTTAGCAATCGATCGATGGTTGGGGATGATGCATTGATCTCTATTGCATATGCTAATAATAAACCATGTCCTTCACATGATTGGGGTTGGAGTGAACTCAGTAATGATTGGATTGGCATTGGGGGTCGACCACGGTCATTAACTTGAGATGCACCTGCAAAGGTTGATTGTGCCCTATACTCAAAGTAGAGCAACTTATTTAGCTATGTGATATCCTCAACCTTAGGTGAAGGGGGGTCAGTGGTGTGAAGCTTCATCAGGAGTCAAAAAGATGTTACTCTTGTACATAGGGCTTACAAGAGGTAATGAGGACTTCTAGGCCACGGATTCTAGGAAGTGCGAGATCGGAGAGAATTTGACTTGGTACTTGCCTATTTATTGTCGGGTTGAGATGATTGTAACCATCAGATGACCGTTGGCTTGTTACCTTAAATGAACTAGGACAATTGCCCTGAGATAATCAGGAGTTATCAAATGGTCATGTCTACATGCCTGGGTACACGCACACATCATCTTCTGCTTCTGATGATTGATTCCATCGATGCTTCATTTCTCTAATTTCTCAGCACTACTTTTATGAACTTGATTTTGTGGTCTTGATATGATCAATCTCTCCCAACATAAATTGGCTTTATTAATAGTATGTGGTCTTTTGACTTGCAGATATACAGCATATTCTGAGCTTCTGCCTATTCTAGCTGCTGGGGCAACACCTTTCGTCAAAGTAAAGCAGATTTCTCAAGGAATTGACTCAAAAAGCATGACCATTGACAATGCATCGACCCTTTCAACTCCATTTGCTTCATTTTCATTCAGCGCAACTGCTTCCTTTGAGGTTCAAAGTCCATCAAGGATAGAGGTACTCCTGAATGTCCTTGTCAAAGTTATAGAGCAGATATAGCAGTTATTTCGCATTTTTTAAATTAGGGCCATGCCTTGTTCATTTATTTCAGTTGCTACTTTCTTATTTGTTCTTTCTACTGGCTGGACGCTTGGACATGAAATGTGCATGAGCATTATGATTGCTACCATAGTTATGATTTAGTTTGTATGCTACTTGCTAGATTATTATGTATAACTTGCATCTCAATTGATGCTTCAGTAAAGAGACCATATGCTAACATTTCTTGTGATAATTTATCAGTTGCTAGTTTCTTTATTTTGTATATAAGATGTTGTGGTAATACGTAAATGGTCAAACTTACATTGCTCGTGATGGATTTAATACAGGTCCAATTCAAGGAAGGGAGCTTTCAGCCTCCTGCAATATCATCATCAGTAGATCTTCCTGAACAGGTTGATATATTTGGGCAAAAGATCAGCCTGGGGCCAGTACAACACGCACTGAACCCTCTGCAGCAGGCCTTTGCTAGCATTGCAGGGACCATTTCTGGGCAGCCACCCCTCAAGGTACCCATACCCAGCAACAGCAGAGGCCGGTCTTGGCTCTTGACGACCTACCTGGATAAAGACTTGAGGATCTCGAGAGGTGATGGAGGCTTGTTCATTCTTGCGAAAGAGGGGAGCCCTTTGCTAGATCAACTGTAAATCTGTAACAGGTCACCACGAGAAAGGGGAATTATCGTTATTTGGAAGTCAGGACTCAAAACTACCCATAACCAAATAGAAGAGTACCACATTCTTTACCTATGTTTCTCATTGTCAATATGTGATGCTATGAGACCTCAGTAGCCACTCATTGTCAATATGTGATGCTATGAGACCTCAGTAGCCAGTATGGAATCAATACCCTTCTTGTGTTATCAAGAGTTCAACAGGGAGTGATGGCCATTATGGGTCTGTTTGGCATGACTCGGATCCATGCAAGGGCTGGAGTTTGTAAAATTGATTGAAATATTTTAGTTAGCTTTAATCTCAAACAAAAAGAAAATGACTCAACAAAAGATCTTACTTCCAAAACAGGCTGTACATCACCGAGAGCGATTTTTCTTGTCCAAACAACAGATGCCAATGTTCCACAGATGCCACTTAGTTTGAAGTGGGCATCAGACAAGGGATTATTCCCGACAAGAAAAAGAGAGCACTTCAACAGAAGAACTGTACATTAATATAAAAACATATTAACTTTCTCTTTACATGACTCTACTCCACAGAAGATACACGGTTCTACAATTACAAACTATCCCTAAAGGAACCGCCCTGTTGTTTTCCTTGTATCTAAGCTGTTTCGCTTATTGCCCATAAAAATCGTGGAGCTCATTGGCCTTGACTTTTACATATGGTAATTTGATTGCTTCATGCAAACAGATCACCGCTTCAATAGATCCAGCAAGGAAGCTACTGGTAACAGTTTGAAAATATATTCCTTGGTTACTCCAATTCATCCTTCATGCTGATGTTTTCAAGAAAATTCAAGGGTAGTCAAAGGTTAGACCAGAGGTATGTCAAAAGATACATTAAGATATGTTAAGATACCTATTAGGTAACTACTCCATCCGATTTCAAATATAACGTTGTGACAACCTTTCTTCACATAATTAAACCGGAGGTAGTGATGGATGTTTTATGAAGGGAAAATGCTTCACGTACGACTTATATGTATGATTGCATTGTAATGATGGTTTATAAACGCTAATTGAACTACCAACAATTTGAGCCATCAGATCTCTGGTCGTACGAATGGGTTAGATTTATAGATGTACTCTTTATGAAAAAAAAGTACCACTTCTACTTTAATATACTATATAAAGAACATATTATCGTAGTAAACAGTTTTAGATTTTTCGTGTGCGCTTCTTAGGCTACATGATTATAGATACTGACGCTTAGGCAGAAATTACAACACATCAGTGATAAAGTGCGTGCAAATGCAACAACTATGACGCAGTACAAAAGTACAGGTCCCACAACTTTCAATGGCATACAAAAAACCTCCCCAAACAATATATCCGCAAATATGCTTTTGTTGTTATTAGCTTCTCACGAGTTCGCAACTTTCTGATTTGCAACAAAACTCTGTAAAGCTTACCCTGTACTGTTGCAGGCAGAGATTTGCTCGATGTGTTACAGGCTGTCAGCATAACTCAAAAGTGCCCCTGGCAATGTTACCAAAACATGATCAACAAACCTGGAAAACAAGGTAGAATTTTTCATATAATATGACAACATCAAGTCTCTAGCACAGATAGAGAACTATGGACTTATCCGATTTCATGTTAAAACCGCGTCCTGCATCCTTTTGAACACCTCATTCACAGACGAGGGATCTACATCACATCTGACACCCTCACCTCCGTACTGCACAAAAAGGTATTCTCTGGTAGACATTGGAGGAGGTAAAATATCAGATATCTCCGCCAGATCTTGGTTAGGTGGCACGGGCATGTCTCTTTGGTTCAGTGAATAATAGACATCCGCCAGGAGAAGCCAGACGAGGTCAGCATCAATACCGGCAAGTCCTGTCAATGCCCTTACAGCAGCTTCTCGCAAACCAGTCAAACTACTGTAGGCAATACCTACAACAAGGCCACAAACCTTCTTTAGCACACTTTCTAATGCAATAGCGCTTCTCTTGTTGGATGATACTTCAGCGATCATGTCCAAGACTGCAATCTGAATCTTTTGGCTGGATATCTCAGCCATAGGTTCCTCTGATGTAAGCGAGGTATCCCTATACGGTAGAATGATTGCTTTTTCATCCATTACTGACATTCTTTTCCGACGGAATGGAGATAAAGCCAACAGTCTCCAAATAATAGATCCATCCTTATGAAACCGCCGTACATAAAAATCACCACCAGACATAGCAATTGCTTTACTCAGTACTCTGGTACACTTTCTAACAACCGGCTGCAAAATATACTACGTTAAGGAAAATATAACATAAAAGGAAGACAAGTTACAGGCTAGCTGAAACTAGAGCCAAAAAATTGCAGCAGCAAAAGAAAAAAAAGGGAAGAAGTCTATTTTACTACCTCCAAGTATCTGTGCTGTTCACTTAAATCCCCTAAACAAGATTTTGGTCCGATTTACTCCCCCAAACTATCTAGATTGGTTCAAGTCACCCCCTAGCGATTTTTTTCATTTTGGTTTCTCTTCGTATGTGTTATGTTTGAAGTTCAAATTTTGTAGGATGGTAGATGACATCATACTCTATGCTAGAGTATTAATGGACCAGCATGACGTGGATCAAAGAAGGGGAGCCCTGGCGCAGCGGTAAAGCTGTTGCCTTGTGACCATGAGTTAATGGGTTCAAGTCCTGGAAACAGCCTCTTGTAGAAATGCAGGGAAAAGCTGCGTACAAAAGACCCAAAGTGGTCGGACCCTTCCCCGGACCCTGCGCAAGCGGGAGCTACGTGCACCGGGCTGCCCTTTGCCATGACGTGGATCAAAGCCCTCAACTATGATTTCATGAAAACTAACACATTTAAGAAAGCTAATTCAAAAACATTGCTAGGTTGCCCACAATTGTTTGGGGTAGAAATAATGAGACAAGCAACGTAATTTAAGGACATTAACTTACGCAACAGAAAATATCGGGTGTGAGAAACCATACCACTGATATTTTGTTCCTTAGGCAGATAATCAAGTACGGCCATAGTTTGTTCATAGCTGGGAGTAATCTATTCTCATCAGCATCTTCGGTGGCATCTGCGTCATCAAGAAGTTCATCAAATGACAGAAACTGGATGGCCTCCTCGATAACAGTCTTGCTTCGGTTTTCACACTTAAAAGCCTCCTCAACCTTGGCAACAGACATAATTGCATTCTGGAGACAATATATAACATTATAAGTATAGCTACACCTTCCTGGTTTGAAACAATGAAATTTGCAGGTACAGAAGTAAACGTGGCGGGGGATTCTGACACACGGCAACATGCTGAATTAGGCTAATACGGACACAGAACCACTGGTCAAAAAGACAATAACAAATTTTCCTTTGGCATATCACTGCAGATTACTATATCAACCTATATTACAAAAAAACAAAATACCTCAACGATATCGAGGGCCACAAGACAGGCTGTTTCCTTTGTTGAGGAGAGAAGTGGAGTGGCAGCTGACAAGCAAGAGCCAGCAAGAGATCCAACAATTCTCCTATATCTTCTCATCTCATTCAGCTTACAAAGTAGATCCTCCCAGTATTCCAAGTTCATAAAACCAGGCTGAGCATCAACATCCATTCTCTCTGGTGCAATAAGATCACAGCATTAGTGAGAGTCCAGTCAGGTCCCCTTGGATACGTGATTCCCAATATTTTTATTATGAAGTGCCAGAAGGAATTTTATGAAAGGCTGGACTTTTTCTAGAAGAGAAAAACCGTCATATATTGCAAGATAAGTAAGAAAACTGGATGTACAAAGGTAACTAGAACAGACACAAGAGGATTGGAGTCCCAGGAAAACCCCAGCACATTAGCTGAGTACTATGACATTTAGATATACACAAAAAACATATAACTGTTTAAACTTTTAACACAAGCAAGGAAAAGGGAATGAGACAGCACAAATGCTGCGAAAAGGACTTCAATCAAGAATTAGAAGGAATATTATACATTGATAAAACAAGAAACAATCAAACCAAACAAAAAATTCAAAAGTTGAATATCTCCTTTACTTTCTTAGATGTAATATCAGCATAGCATTTATTATCACACTTCCTATCAGCACCAAGATAGAAAACGAGACGCAAATTCTCATACGGATATACTGGGGCATGATTTTATTTATTATTCTTGTAGATCATCTCTTTACTACTTTGATGAACTGTAAACTCATGCTAACTTCAGTAGAACATGCCGAAAAAACAATGGCTTGTTTCAAGCTATTACCAGACATAGCACTGGATTCCATTCTCTTTTCAATCATAAGCTGGACAGCTTCACCTTCAGAACTGACCTTCCCATGAAACGACAGAGCCTCATCTGGCAACCTAGTAGATTCATGTCGACATGCCGTGGCAATCTCAGAAACCGCCTGGACAAACCAAAAGGGTGCACAAGAATAAGTTACATGCTTAATAACACATAAAGCATCAGCAATGTACAGGCCCTCTGAACAAAAAGGAAAAAAAGAATTATTAAAATAACTACATATGTATTGCTAGAAATAGAACCCTAAAAAAAAAATCGAGCGACTGGGGGTGGGAAGGGGGCATTCACCCTAGCTTTATTATAACTAGAGGGTGAGAATTAAACCCTTGTTGACAGTGACGTCCATCCCCACTAGCCAATTCATCTCAGGGAGATTCTCAAGAAATGAAATAGAACCCTTGCACAGACCAATGAGAATCAGTAAAACCATGATTACCCAATATCTGCATTACTTTGCATAGAATTCCAAAGTTCAATATTTTTGTGGATTTACATATATATGTATCTATTTAAGATAAATACGAACATAACTAGTCATTTGGTTGGAAAGCTCGTCTAACAAAGTATGTGTTACTGTACTACCACACGCCAACATGTGGGCTCAACGAAACCATATTACGAGTGAGGCCCCCCCCCCCCCCCCCCCCCCCCCCCCCCCCACCCCCCAAAAAAAATCTCAACTCTCCTAAAGGAATCAAAACCTGGTTAGCTCACCTAGACCTTCTTAAACTGAAACAAAACAACAAATGGACACATCTAAGCTCAAACAATCCCCTTTCAGTCGAACCTATAAAATTAAAAATATAACACTTTGCATATCATAATACCTTCAGGAAAGGAACAGTTAGATGTGGGTGGTTATGCCTGCCAAGAACCTGCAGTTCAGAGGAAACCGCTCGCATCTGCAAAAATTTACATGCATCGTCATCAAATCAGAAATCAAACTTGCTCGCAACAGCACTTTTTTTGATAATGGTGATTCTAAAAAGAGATCAATTCTTACAGGGTAAGTACAAAGGCTCTACCAATTTGAAAAATCATTAATGAAATGGAAAGTTTGACTCTTAAGATCTACATCCGACCCATATCATACCGGTTCTTCCAGGAAAGGTAAAATATCACGCGAAGCACCAATGTAACCCAGAATGGAAGCAAGAATATCAGGGACATGGGGGTTCATATCCAAGTGACGCAACTGTCGGCAAAGAGAGTCAACAATGTAATCTGCATTCGCGACAACAAATTGGCCAACCTGTACATGTAGGAAAACAAATTTTAATACCAAAGTCCAATGATATCAAACAAAATATAGCTTGAGATAAGGCAATCTATTACCGAACGATGTCCGCCAGCAGCAGAAAGTGCTCTTAAAACAGCATCTGATGCAATTCTTATCTGAGCACTTGAGCTGATAAGCTCACGGAGCAGAAGATAAAGGGAAGAGTGCATAAACCCACTACGTGCAAAATCTTGACCAAGAACAACACCCAAGACTCCAATTCCTTCTATCATCACCTGATGAGATAGGGTGGAAAAAACCTCAAAATTTGAGCACACAAGATATCAAATATTACTTAAAATAAATTAGCAGAAAAGAGTAAATAAAACAATTTATGAAACATAAGTATTCATTATTACTGTGTGCAACGCAGACGTATCACGGAAGAAGTGTAATGGCAGGTTCAAATCTGCTAAGCCAAGCTCGGTGTCCTTCTCTGCTGGAAGATCCCACACTTCAGGAGATACGTATTCATGCAGAATACTGCCAATACAATGAAGAATGTTGTCTTTAGTGCCCTTCTGTTCATTAAGTCCCCAGATTTCTCTTACATTAGTAACTCCTTTATGTTGATCACAAGCTCTTAATTGATCATTCTGACAAGCTGTACCCGTCATCTGAGCTGACCTTTTCTTGAACAGTTGTGAAAACATACCAAGGGACCTATCGGACAAACCATACATGAGCTCATTGAGCATGCAAACGGCTGAACTTGCCTGTCTTAGTTTTTGTCCAACCTCACTTTTCACGTACCACCTCTGCATATCATCTTTGTAAATATCTTTTGCATGGAGCTCGGTGCTCAACCTCCTGAATTGATCGAGTAGAATATCAACAAAAACAGATAAGGATGCAGCAGTTTGTTCTCCTACATCAAACACAAACAAATAAAAGATGAGCCACGATTATACAGGAAAAAAAAAATGACACAATGTGACAAGATAAACAGCTCGTAAGTCAAAAAAATTGATAAGCATTTTAAGTAGTTTCATAAAGTACCTGAAACTGTTGATAGACCAACAAGCCTAATTGTTCCAGCAAGAGCCAAGTAAAGTTTCCGACTACTAGTGTGAACAAACCATGGTGGTATATGGGGCAACTCGTATTCAACCGCACCAAGTATTGCATTTGTCAAACTATTATCTTGGATAAAGGATACTTTGGAGTCTGCAGTTGTAGAGATGGCATGCAGCGCACTATGGGTGGCATCTTTAGAATAGGCACCAGTTTTCAAATCAGCGACTGAATAAAGAAACCCAACAGACAGAGGCTTCGATACAATTAGCTTCTCCATGGAACCAGAGAACTGCGAGCTATGACTTATGCATAAACCCAAACAATCAAAGAAACGAGTAGCAATAACCTGCCAGGGAATCAGCATCTAAGTCAACAGAAGTACACTGATCCACATAAGGGACATCAAGAACTTCAAGGAGCCCAGCTTACAGGAGAACGGTGAAGATGATTTATCAGAAACTGAGGTCCTGCAAAAAAGGTCAGAGCCAACAGCCTCCTGGCATGTGAAAGCGCAGTTGTCTCCTCACATCCAAGTACCACTTGCGGTAACCTATCAACTAGCCTATTTCACATGAAAAACAGTTGAGAATTTTGCTCTCATGGGCCACAATCAACCGTGGACATTTTAGAAAATACAATGGAACGAACCTGGTAAAAATATCAGAAATCTCATTTTCTGTTATATAACTGTAGCCCTCCTTGAAAAGATAATCAAGAGCATCTTGTGCACTCTCAGACACAGCCACAGCATCATCACATGCCAGAACACATAAGCATTCCTGCAATTTTACCATTGTCAAGTTAAAAAACTAAGTGCAGATGAGTCGAGGAAAATGATATGCTAGCACAAGTAGATTGCGTACCACAAGTAGTGTCTTGCTTCCCTTTAATGTGCAGCCACAACAAGACAAAAGCCCTCTGATGCCACTAACCACCGACCTCCTCACCTTCTCAGATGAATGAATAGAAAGCTGCAAAATTGACATAACCATAAGCCAACTTTGAATACTTGCATCTTATTTTGACCATAAATACAAGCAAAGCAACAACATACGTGCGGGAATGTGGCGGATAGCAATTTGTCAACATTACTAGACGTTTCCTCAAGCCACTTTTTCGTCCGCTTTACATGTAATGCCTTTCTATCCACGGAGGAATTATTGGCATCAGAGGTAAAGTCTCCTGAAACTTCATCATGGACTGTCTGTTCAGATATACTTCTGTTTGGTAACTGCCGAAGCATCTGCAATACGTGCTCAGTTGAACCGCTGTCACCAGAAGAATGAGCACGAATCTCATTTGTAGGTGTATTGCAAGAGTTTAAATTTTCCTTGTCATTTAGGACTATCATCAAAGCTTCAGTCAATCCAAGAATGGCTTGCTCAATGCTCAAAGAACTACCAGCAGCGCCAGTGATCATAGTCTTAGATGTGTAGAGAACCTTTCCAAGGCGACTGACAATTCCAGGAAGGAAAAATGCAAGAGCATCTGCAGAACCTATCTAAACAAGAAAAAGGGTTAAATGAATTATCTGCGTAACGGGGTAAAAAGGGGAATTGTCTCAGCAAGGAGGAATCGCGTATGCAATAAATAAAAACCATTGAGCAATATGTTCATGCAAGAGAAATCACTACACTGCATTGATTCAAAAAACAAGAATTGTACAAGGATATGCCGAGATTAAAAAAAAAAAATCTGATTCACTATATGCATGACGAGACTGGTACTATACGTATAGCTTATATGAAAATGGGTATATATAATATCAGTTTAATTTAATGATAGTTAAAATCACTACACTGATTGTTATGCCAATCAGCTGAATCCACAGCAAATTGCATGGCATTGCTTTGGTTGTTGTACCTTAAGTCTATTTCATACAATCATACTCAGTACGTTTTGTGCCAGGTGTTGCTTCATGTGATATAATAACCAGCATGTGGTAACCAATGGTACCCGTAACATCCTTAAAAGATATATATATACTTCAGCATTTCTGCCTGAATATATCATAGGAGCATGTAAAAATCCTCTCACCTTGGCAATAAGAATGCGCAGCGTGGACAATGATTCCTTTCTGACATCTGCACTTCCACGGTGCCCTCTTGATGCTTCAACTTCTGATGCCTTCATACGAAAACGAACCAAAATCAGAATTAGAGCTAAGGCACCCTGAGCAGAAAATAGATGTGCGTATAGATTCAAGAATGAATGCACTACCTGGAGAAGAAGTGAGAGCCAGTGTCCCACAGCAGCTGAAGCATTTTGCGACCGTAAAAATGCAAGCAAGCACTCCTCTGTTTGAGCAGAGCGCTTTGAGCGGACCACAGTTCCAACTTCCAAGCTTGTAACGGTTGGGGTTGTAGGCAACACTGTTGCTTGGTTGCAAGAACAAGAGCGGTCCGAGCATGGCTGTAACTGCAAAATCATGGCTCTAAAGCATCTTATGATGCCCCCACGGAATTCCTCTGATGCCTCCGAAGGTGATAGCATAGCCCCAGAAGTCAACTTTTTCAGCATAGCGAGCATCTGACATAGAGAAAGATTAGGCTAGCGTTATAGATGTAACTTAAATGGATTCAAAAGGAGAAAACGGAATCCACATTTGCACCTAATTATGCTAAAACATTAGAGGTGTGTCATTTCATACCAAGTTACCAACCTCGGTTGTCAATAGTAAAAAAAAATCAAGAGTCACTATTTACACAAGGTTATCGACAGGTTTCAGTAAGGCAGCTGGTTGGCAGGGGAATAAACAAGCATCAGCGGAGCAAACAGAAGCACCTCACCTGACTGACTGAAGTGAGGCGGCACTTGGTGAGGAGCACCTCAAGGCAGGCCAGGCCACCTTCGGTGACGGCATCAGTGATGTCAAGCTGCCCCACAATCTGCCCTGGTGAATTGCCATCCTTCCTGCACTGCACTGCCGCATCCAGAAGTAGGAGCAGTGGAAACACTGTATAACTACAATGGGAAGCGTGGATAATCAGAAAATCACCAAGAAAGCATACATTAGCGGGCTGAGACCAAAATCAAACGGGAGGAGCGAGGGGGAGTACTCGAAGCAGAGCTGCAGGGCAGGGGCGGGGGCGGAGCGGAGGAACGCCGCCATGGCTCGCAGGGAGGATGCTGCGGCGGCGGGGCTGGGGCGCGAGCCCCCGCGGCTGCGGAGGAGGTCGAGGAGGGCGACGGTGTGAGGTTTGAGCTGGGCGAAGACGGCGGCTAGGGTTTCGTCGGAGGCCCCCGCCGCCTCCATGACCATCTATCTCGGCCTAGATGGTGAGGGATCGTCGATGCGGGCAGGAGCGGAGCTGTGGGATCGCTTTCGCAGGTGCGCTTGCTCTGCGGCCGATGGAGGTGCTGCGGTTTCTCTGGAATCGCCAAGCGGCCGAGGAAACAGAGCGGGAACTCCCTGCTCCAAGATTCGTGCAAGGAGAGTATCTACGGCCCAGAAACCTTCTTCCCCGACCGGCCTCTGTTTCTCGTCCTTTCCCGGCGGCGCTCTTCCTCCTCTGCGGGGCTCCGCGCCGCTCGCCCTGCCCCCAGCACGCCGCCGCCGGGATCCGCGCGCCGCCCACGCTGCTCGCCGGCGCGCGCCCCGCCGTGTGCGTCGTCGGAGAGCGGGAAGCGGGCGAGGAGGGAGGACGCCTCGGCGATTGGCTCCGGCGGGAGCGCGCACTCCTCCAGCCCCTCGTTCTCCCCCACGACGCGCTGCGCACCGTGACCGCGACGCCGGAACAACATTTCTTTTCGTCTGGTGTCAAAATAAAAAAAAATATTTCTTTTCGTCTGGATATTTTTGTTAGTCGAGTCTGCAAAAAAAAATTGAGGAGAGGGGCTGGAACTGGAAGCCTGGAACAATTCGACCCGAGGAAGGAGGCCGAGGCATTGACGAGCGTTGCTGGGCCGCGTGCGTTTCCTATGGGCCTGGGCTGGCATAAGGTTAAGTTGGAATCAAATACTTACTCCATTCAAACATGTGGTTCGGGGGAAAAATCACATATCTAAACATTTTTGTACACTCTTAGAATTTTGGTCCCAACTTTTTGCATACACATGTACTGTAGAGGAGGATGATTAACAGGTAAACAAGGACAATTATAATTGTGTGCGCATGTGGCCAATTATTATTCAAAAACCAATTGATTGGGGCATGTCATGGTTACAAGTTCACAGATTTGTTTTCATGTAGTGGTTAGGCCATTCTCGATGCACACTTTCATTTCATTGTTAAAGAGCCAGCTTCCTTTCATGGAGATGAAGGCTTCTCACAAGAGATGAAATATTCTCTTCTCTCTTCTCGTAAGTAGCTTGCCAAGTCAGCAAAAAATGCATATGTGACATAGATTTTAATGCTTATGAAAGGATGCATTGAGACTGGCCTTATACCACATTTACTTCCTCTGAACTCAGAGTGCGAAAACCATTAATTTCATAGGACCATGACTTCTGAATTTCGAGCTATCATTACATGATTGAGTATTATTTTTGAAATTTTGTGAGCATATGTATTTACTTTAGAATAGTTGAACAAAATAATACTATTCTGAAAAGCAATCCTATGTTTTTCACTGTGAAACACATGTTTCGAGATGTGGAGGCTGTGCTGAAAACAGAAAGGTCATTCTGTTTTCTACTCGTCAGTTTACACGCTTTGCAGCGAAGGACAACTGGCGCTTGGTCTGTATAAAAGCAAGATGCACGAAAGAATAAGGTTCAGAGGCGTTCAGTTTTTAAAACGGGCATATGCTAGCTGCATTTCAGAATGGAAACAAAGCACAAGCTGCCGGATATCTGAATCCTGAGCAGATCAAAACTAAATTTTTGGGACTTTGTAAGTGTTCGTACTTTTCATTTCGATCAGGCGACACATATGTAGTATATTCTAACCGCAATAGTTGATCTTATGATTTCTGGCCTCGCTGTCCGGTTCTAAAGATGCAATTAGTGTTCGGTCTACTCGTCATTAGTAACTTGAGCAGAACGTAAAGGGTAATGATTGCCAGCGCTTTCCTGAACTATTGAAGTCTATGATTCATTTAGTGTTCGGTCTACTCGTCATTAGTTTACATATAGGCACCAACTGATGATAAAGTTTCAGATGGCACTTAGGACTGACTAAAACAAGATGCTTAGTTTACCATGTCGAAATGAAGCTCCAAGTTTAAGTATAATTCATTAAAAAAAAAACTCTAGCTGCAGATCGAAAGAGAACGAACACAAGCTAACAGCTACCTGACCAAATCAAAGTTTGGTCAGGTAGTACTTTGTAATTTTTCTAAAAATTCATTTGGATCTCTACAGCAAGCACTTGATTGTCACATAGGAAGAGTTGATGAAAGATGAGGACGCGCGAATTCATGTTTGCTTGCATGGTTGTCCAATGCTAACAACAAACTCGTCAACAAAGTTCAGGACAGCCATGTCAATATCAAGTGGTTTTTGATATTTTCGAAAATAAATATCAATAACCCCCATAACTTAAGCAATACCCAACGAGTGATGATTTCCAGCCATACACGGGCTCAATTATTTAATACACTAGGACGATCAAGTGCGAAGATCAACAAGCAAGATCCAACCCAAGAACTCAATCCGTATGATCAACAAATATCACAAGCACACTTAGAAGGCTAGAACAAATATTTGTATGCAATCAATATTATGTCCTAATAAAACTATCCTTGAAACATAATCTAATCATTCCATTCCAGTGCAAGCAAACACTGACAGAAACAGGCGAAGACAATCCAGAACCAGGGATGAAATATGTCCCTAAAATTTGCCTCTTTTTTCTTTGTTTATAATCTGTTATTCACAAGATCGAGTACATAACCTCACCTGCATCTTCCTAAATTACTGAGTCTGACTGATTGATCTCCAAAAAGAAAAAGAAAAAAAAACGAAAACCAACTCATCATCAAGAAACCAATTGACGATCGACGCGCGCGTGCGTCGGCCGAACTCCGCCGGGATGCATTTCGGATCAGGAGAAGATGTTGTCGAACGCTGCGGCGGTGATGGCGCGCGAGAACTCCTGGAAGTTGATGCGGCCGTCGCCGTCGGTATCGGCCTCCTTGATCATGCCGGTGAGCTCCTTGACGGTGAGCGCATGGCCGAGCCTGGCCATGGAGTGCGCGAGCTCGGCGGCAGTGATGAAGCCGTTGCCGTCGCGGTCGAAGATGCCGAAGAGCCTGCGGAGCTGGTCCTCGGAGTAAGGGGAGCGGTCGGCGAGGAGCTCGGGGGCCACGAGCGCGACGAACTCGGAGAACTCGACGAGGCCGTTGGAATTGGTGTCGGCGCGCTGGATGAGCGCGTCGAGCTGGTCGGCGCTGGGCTTGAGGCCCAGCGAGCGGAGCAGGGAGCCGAGCTCGAGCTGCGTCAGGGAGCCGTCGGCGTTGCGGTCGAAGGAGCGGAAGATCTCGCGCAGCTCCGCCAGCTGCTCGTCGTCCAGCCGCGCCTGCTGCTGCTGCGCGTGGCTGATGGTGGCGGCCACGGCGCTTCCGGCGCGGCAGCGGGCCTCCGTCGCCGGCGTGGGCGGGGGCCTGTGCGCGGCGGCGGCGGCGGGGTCTCCGGCGGAGGCGTCGCTCATGTCGAAATCGAAAGGCGGGGAGAGAGACGAGGAGGAGGAGTCACGATTTTGGTGGTGTGGCCGGAGATGGCGGATCTTGGAGAATGCCCTGGAATGTCGGATCAGTGAAGGACTGAAGGGAGAGAACCACGTACTCTCTATATGGGAGAGCGCGGGCACCAGGCCACCAGCTAGCTCAGCTGTCCACTTTTCTTCAAGCTGCCGCACGGCACGGCACGGCAAGCACCACGCGTGGAAATCTGCTGACGTGCCCGCCGGCGGGACTGAGATGGCCCATCTGCCAGTGAGGGCATCAGCGATCGTTGGTTGAGTTTGGGAGTCACGTCGGGTCGTGGCGAGGAGGGCGAGACGTGCGACCGAACTATAGGTCGACCTGGCCAAAACTTGCTTTACTAGACCCCTTGGTTGACTGGAATGCATAACTGATAGCTTTACACTATCAAATATAGGCATGTAGCCTCTCAACTTTTTTCATTGCCTATCTTGTTTTTTTATTCAAGAACATGCCTGAGCATTGCCTTTTTTTGTTCACTCTACTCAACTCCCATATGAAAAGAGCAGTCCCCAGCTCATTCTTGAAAAACAAATCATGTGAAGCTTCTCTTCTAACTTGCGCCTCTTACGATTGCACTCCCTTCGTTAAGAACAGAACGAGATCATAAACACAATAATATTCTACGCAAAAAATTAATGGCTAGTGCATGCTTCAATCCCAGAAGACTTCTTCAATTTGTACGCCATGAACATACCAAGGTACTGATTACTACCAGTGCCTCAACTCTATGCTATATTTCAAAGCGAGAATCATTCGACATATATTTCCGCAAGACATGCAGGTACTGAAATTCATCAGACAGCTCGTTTTCAAAAATAAATCCTCAGACAGCTATGAGATGGTAAGCAGATCCAACTAGCAATATATATGTCTAAGTTGCATCAAGCAAAGTTAGCCATCAACCAATCATTAACACCTTATGGATGCAAAGGTACCGAATGGCCCTAGGGACGAGTTCGCCCCAATACCACAATTAATGGTACATATAGATAATCTTACTACCTACACAGCCCTGTAGCATGAGTTAACAGGATGTAGAACATCGAATTCATACAAGAGATAGGAGAATATGTAATCCCCTAGGAAAGACCATAGATTGAGTGAGCTGCTTCCCTTTTAGCTAGCCAAGATGATAAGCCAAGGTGTGAACAAACTGTTCTTTGATGTCATAACATGCTTTTTCAACCATGCTTTCCGCCTCTTCCAGTTCTGAGAACTCGACTTCTCCTCGTTTTTGTAACTCATTAAGCTGGTGTAATTGCTGACGAAGCTGCCTAAGCATCTTCTCATGCTCGACGACAGCTTTCATCTTTTCAGCACGTAATGAATTAACTTTGGAGCAGGAATCTCCTTTCAACTATTTCTGTGCTTGGACCACGTCTTTTTCTTTGATACGTTTGGCATATTTGGATTTCATCTCGATCAATTCATTCAAGCATGTTTGCAGCTTGTCAACGCTGAATCCATTATCCTTCAGTTGAGAATGTATACAGCTGTTCTCATCAAATGATTCATCACTTTCTTCTATGCTCGATTTCCTTATACTTTCTACTACATTGGCAAACGACCCCATCAGGCCTAGAGCAATTCCTTCACGTCGGCCATTCTTTCTGAAGTGGACCAAAATGCGGTTGCTGTGGCATCTTCTTAAACACTTCCATTTCAGTGGACCAAGCAGGAAAGATCTTGACGAATGGAATATAGGTAGCAACTTGGTGTTCATTTCGGTTTGCTTCACAGCTACTATCAATCGTAGCAGTCAACCCTTTATCCAACAGACTATCATGTTTACCTGCCCACAGAGAACTAGTGATTACAAATCTGCTACTTGTGCATGCAGTTATTAGTACCCAGAAGAGAAAAATTGCAGTAAAAAGATTGTCTTGACCAGATACTTTTACCGTCTGCTTCGCACACAGATGACTTTCTTTCACATAGTAAAAAGGTGGATAAGACGAATGTAGTAACTTATCAAAGGGACCTTTGGTGATGGCACCTTCAGGCTCCAGATCCATTTATGATCGAAATGGTTTGGATTGTGAAAACTTACCCTTGGTGGACAACTGCATAGTAGTTGCATCCAGTGAGCTATGTGGATTACACTGTTCTTCAAGTCTCTTTATACCAACTGCAGATAGCACAGAAATCATTAGATTTTAATGCACCATTAAGGTAATGAATTAAAACTGCATCAATTACTTACATTTCAACTTCTCTATGTCAGTGTTTCCTTCTTTGTAAGTACCTGTGTTTCCTGACACTATGCAACTAGTGTTTCTTGAATCTTGACACCTTCACATAGGTTGACATAGAACAGAACATGCACATTAATATGTATTTCAAACGGAGAAGTTTTGAAGAACAATGAAGGAGACTCACGTTATCCATGCTGGAGACTAAAGCATGTTCAGAACTATCAGGAATGACATCTAGCTGCTGCCGTTCTTTCCTTGACTTTTTGATTGTGAAAGATTCCGAATCATAAGTACGTTCACAATCATCGGATGCTTTTTCAGCAGGTGAGCGTGGGCGTTTTACAGATGCAGACTGCCACCAAAATTTAGCATATCCCAGTGTTAGTAAATTAGAAAGTCCATGCGTTCTATGTTACTATCATGGAAGCCTATATGACTATAGCTTTTCATTATCCATTCAAACAAACTACCGTGTTGCATCCTTGTCAACCACGTGGCCATCTATAGATTAATATCAAAAATGTTTTTCATCCATCCTTGCCTGCTTACATATTGTTGTTGCACATGCAAGACACGCCACTAAAACCTATAAGGTAAATATCACAACAACTCCTTTGTTGTTTCATCTCCATAAGATTGGCTAAAAATGGTTGTTGGCTAGCCAAGCCTATCACAACCCCCTCCACTTTGCTCATCCAGGTTTGGGACCAGCAATGGCAGTGTTCTATATAGTAAATCATTGATCCACAAATGCGTACTCAAGAAAACAGTCAAGAGCATAAATTTCAGCAACAAAAATAATGTATGCAAGACAAAAAGAAAAGGAACCAGGGATCCTTGTGTAACAACTAACTAGACTCATATCAATCATGAAAAAGTGTGTCTTGGCCTTCAAAAACAACATTACCTTCAATAGTTCCCTACCTATTCTTCTTAATTGACAAAATACCTTTTTATTCCAAGATAAAGGAAATTGAGAAAGGTATTCCTATTTTTCTTCAAATGGTGAATTCCAAGATAAATGATGTGTTAGAAATGTCAAGTAGTGGGCTACGGCTCTGTGCACCATGTATATAAAAAGAAGTTAGTAGGAGACACCCCTGTTCGTCTCAAAAAAAGAATGGGAAACACTTAAGATAAACCAAAATAATTTCCATTAATGAAGTAAGGATCGCAGTAAGCCAACAACTGGACTCACAGCAGACAGCACTATCAATTCCAGTCCCTGGTAAATTAAATGTTATCCGGTGCTATTAATTAAATTCATGTTATAGCCAAAAATATCCAGTGGCCTCTTAGAAAAAAAGGGCAAATTAGTAAGATAATCAAAGAGCAAGATGCATAGAATAACGTGGAGCACTAATGTAGACACTGTAGGCCTCCATCCAGCCAAATCAACGGCACGATGTTCAACCGCAGCTCAATTTCAGATCATCAAGTGAAACACACAAGCCACGGTACCACAAACCCATCCTGCCCAAGGATTATACACACTCCAGAGAGAGAAAACATCAAAGTGGCGTGGCGTCCCTTGAGAGACAAAAGTGAATGGAGAATAGAGGAGTACTACAATTATATGTACTGTGGTCCCTTGAAATTTTTCCTTTGAGGGTCAACGCCTGCCTGATATATTAGCTTAGGACATGGTAATGCATAATTAAATATCAAGAAAGACTTCACATCGGTATAACCACAGATTTGTTACTTGCATACATATCATCTTGAGGCAGCCGGAACTGCCACGAAGACACAGCAGCTGATAAACAATCAAATGAAAGCGCCTCATTGTGGAGGACTGTGTCATGCCTATCTTTCCAAATAATAATAAAAAGTTCGAGTTTCATGCAAAAATGTTCCATGTGCAAATCAGGCAAGTTCTAGATTCAATATAAAAGGTTTCACCTTTCAATAAGAAATATGTTTCATCTATAAGGAAAAACAGTTCCAGGCATGTATACAAATTATTCCAGCTTTACTAAAAGAAATTGCAGCCTTAAAATAAAATTATTCCATCTTCAAGAGAACGTAGTTCCAGAAAAAGTGAAAGATACAACTAAAAGTTGCAAATTCAATAATAAAAAAGTTCCATATCCAAGAGAAAGTTCCACATATACATTTGACTTGTTCCCAAAATGTGATTGAGAGATATGCAAAATTTCAGGCAATATATAGAGGAAATCTGAATAATAAAATCAAGTTCGAGTCCTTAGCTCATCGCGAATTTTGGTTCCTAATAATTCCTCTTCTCTTAGTTAAAAGGCGCGAATTCCTCTTAGGCTGGTTGAGGTTTTCTTTAAAATCCTCACAACAAAGCATTTTAGAGTCATTTAAAAATGTAAGTTGCAAAGACATGCCCTAGGAATCCTTTTAGCTAACCAGAGGTTTGATGGATCGATCATAGGGAAATTAATGATAATAAACTATAGCCATGTGAAGTCAAATTGCTAAGCCAAAGGGGTTCAAGAGAACTGTTATTCGCATAAATCTCCTATCAAGAGTAGAGTGGCACATGTCGGTTGTCTCCATAAATATTTAGAAGGTTCACTACCCAGCTCCATTTTATTTATACGACAAAACAAAATTAAACATCAAGGCCAAAACATATGTCCATGCATGCATGGCCCAAAGAAAAAGGTTAATCCTGGTTCCTTTCTACTACTAGTATAGGGCTTTGTAAAGCAGGAACAAACAAATGTGGGCTTTGAAAAGCAGCTGGAACAAACAAATGGGAGATGCAACACAGGAAGAGGTGAGGAGTAAGTACATGCACCGCAGCTAATAGACAGTAATTGATTCTTGTAATTACCTTGGAAGAAGTCACAATGCTCCATTGCGTGGTACTCCAGTCCCACTTGTACCGTGGCCTCAGATCCCCTCTCTCCTTGATCATGGTGATCTTGTTTCCGATGGCGACCTTGTACTGTAACGGGCAACGGCCCCGAGCACGACTCTGATCGCCCACGCCCCGTCGCAACGCACCTCCACTTTGGCCCCGGGGCAGAGATCGAGCAGGCCATCATCATCAATCTCCACCACGGCCGGCCTGATCTTCTCCAAGCGCTTCATCTTCCCACCGATCAGACACTCGCTGAACTTCCTTTGCACGACATAGGTGCAGTTCCTCGGATCAAACGCACTTTCGACGGTCTCGGGGCACCACCTTTCGCCGTAGTCGTCATGCCACCACAGCTGCTCCATCCCGTCCCCGGCATGGAAGATGTGGCTCGATTGCGTCCCCGGCTTCGAGGAATTCGAAGCGGCTCGATCCCGTCCCCGGCCTCGAAGAGGCAGATCGATCCCGTCGTCCTCCTCCATGGGGAGAACCCCAGCCGGCGGCCAGCACCTGATGCGTAGCCAATCCACCGTGTCGCTTACCGCGTCGTCGTACTGCACGACGCAGCACTGCTGCTCCGCCAACACCGCCACCACCGTCGCCGGGTACCAGTACGTATATCTCGGAATCCGCTGCACCTCGACCTTGTCCCCGACCTCGTAGGCCGTCGCAGCGGCTTTCTCCTCTTCTGGGACCGGCGACAATGGGGGACACGGGCGCATCTTCTTGGCCGTACGTGGCGGCGGCGCCGCCGGTAGGTTATGGGGATTGGGGGTCTTCTTGGGAGATTGGCGATTGGGGCTTTCGTTGTAGCTGGTGGGGGATTGCTGGGGTGTTAATTCGGTGATGGGGAGTGGCCAGTGTGGAAGGGGATTGATGGCTTTCTGTGGATGGAGAGGAGAGGGTGGAAGAGGATCAAGGGCTTTGATCACAGGAGGCCGCTGTGAACGGTCGGGCGGCGCGGCGCGTCATGATTCGTTTTGCATGGGGAACTGCATTGCTGCTGTTGTTGCGTGTGTTTGTTCTTTTCTCTCACTGTGATAGACGGGCAGGACGTGAGTTGGGAGAAAACAAGAGACGGGCTTTCAAATTGTTCCATGCTCCCAGGATTATAAAATTGAATTGAGCCCGTTATGCAGCATTCCGCTAATAGATTCACTCGCTTTTTCCCACCGCTCATGGAAGGAGGCATCAACAGGTTGCAGGGCGATGGAGAGAAGGCCGGCCGACCTGTCTCAAAAAACTAAAAAGCATCCAGAATTGTCTGCGGAAGACACAAGGGCCAATAGGTTTAGTCTTGCTTAGCATATTTTGAGTGGTCAACAATTTTATACTACAAACTAGTTATATGCCCGTGTGGACACTACAATTCTTCAGACAAAACTGTGAGATGATATGCAGATCCGACTAGCAAATGTATGTAATAAATTGCATCAAGCTAAGGTGCCCATCATCAGCATCTTATGGATGCATACATAAGAGGTACCGAATGGCCCTAGCGACAAGTTGGTCCGAAACCGCAATGGTCCATATATAATCTTGCTACCTGCAGCCGTAACAGCCCGGTAGCCAACACGATGTCAAGCTAGACAAATTGAAACGGTTTACAAAAGATAGTAGAGTATTTCCTCTAAGACCATAGATTAATTCAGCTGCTTCCCTTTTAGCTAGCCAAGATGCTCAGCCAAGGTGTCGCCAAACTGTGCTTTGATGTCATCACAAGCTTTATCAAACATTCTTTCCACCTCTTCCAGTTCAGAGAACTCTGTTTCTCTGGGTTTTTTTGCTTCATCAAGCTGCTGTAATTCCTGAACAAGCTGCTTAAGCATCTTCATCTTTTCCTCACGTTCAATATCAACTTTGGAGCAGGAATCTCCCTTCAATTGCTTCTGTGCTTGAACGATGCCTTTTTCTGTGATATGTTTTGCATACTCAGATTTCATCTCGATCAGTTTATTCAAGCACGTTTGTAATTTGTCAACACTGAATCCAAAATGCTTCAGCTGCGAGAGCATATAGTCCTTCTCTTCAAACGATTCATAACTGTCTTCTATGCTTGAATTACTTATGCTTTCCGCTACATTGACAAACGACCCCATCAGACCTAGAGCAGTTCCTTCACGTTGTATAAGCTTTTGTTTCTGAAGTGGACCGAAATGTGGTTGTTGTGGCATCTTCTTAAACACTTCCATTTCCTCAAACAAGGACCAAAGAGGCAAGCTCTTGATGAATGGAAGCTGGGTAGCAACTTCGTCTTCATTTCGGTTGGCTTGACAGCTACTGTTTAACGCAGCAGTCAACCCTTGAAACGACAGACTACCACTTATACCTGGCCACAGAGATCGAGTCAATAGAAATCTGCTATCAGTATTGTCCAGAAAAAAAATGTAGTAAAAATATTGTGTCTTGACCAGATATTTGTATTTACAATTCTCACCTAGCTGATTTATTTCACATGTATATACAGTATACTCAAGTGAAAAGTTGGATAAGATGAATTTAAATGACCTTCAGGCTCTGGATCCATTTGTGATCGAATTGGTATGGATTGTGAAAACTTACCCATGGTGGACAACTGCATCGTGGTTGCGTCCAAGGAGCTATGTGGATTACTCTGTTCTTCGCATCTTTTCTTTAGATGAACTGCACGTCGTACAGAAACCATTAGATTTTAATACGTCATTTAGTTGCTGAATCGATGTAAGGGAAATCACATACATTTCAGCTTATTTCCTTTTTTGGTTGTAACCTTCTTCTTCCTAAGTACACAATTTGTATCTCCAGACACCTTCACATAGATCGGCAAAGAGAGAACAGAACATGCACATGAATATGAATATCAGACCAACGATGAAGTTTCAAAGAAAAATTAAGGGCACTCACATTATCCATGTTGGAGACTAAAGCATGTTCAGAACCACCAGGCATGCCACCTAGATGCTGCCGTTGCTTCATTGACTTTTTGGTCGCAATGGATTCAGAATCAGAATTATTTTCATCATCAGATGCCCTCTCCACGGATGAGCGTGGGCGTTTTACAGATCCAGACTGCCACACGAAATAGCAGAATGCATCAAGGAAATTGACAATAGGACGCGTAAGAAAATACATGCGCTCTATTTTAGCCATCCAAGTCTATATGACTACTAGTACCCATTATCAGTCGTATCAAACTTTTTTTAAGGAAAGGGAATACATAGTCTCTGTATCGATCGATACATATAGCTGTCCATTATCATAAAGTCTGCAACACCCACAAAGCAATCTAGTGAGCCATGGTACCATATACAGTAAATACAATAAAATGTTTTCGATCCATTATTAACTGCATAGACTACTGTTGCACTTGCAAGACATGCCACCACGACCACACACACCATGGTGCATAATCCATAGTCCAGAAAACGCACAAGATAATACCAGAAACAGAAAATAATGAATGCAAGGAGGGAGAGAGAGGGGGAGAGAGAGAGAGAGAGAGAGAGAGAGAGAGAGAGAGAGAGAGAGAGAGAGATTGTTGTGTAAATGACTCGACAAAATATAAGTTTATTTCATGTCCTTGACTAGATTGCATCTTGGCCATAATATGAACACCATTGTCATTAATAACTTCCTACCCACTAATTGAACTAGCTTACGAACCCAACCTTCTCAATTATGCAAACATCGAAAATCTTGGTAGAATACATTTCTATTCTAAGATAAAGAAACCTGAAAAAGGTAATCTCATTTACGTCCAGTGGTGGATTGCAATAATCCTGCTAAGTTAGAATATTATGAATACCTAATTTGCGCCCACAGATAATTAACCTCACAGTCACTATAATTCAATGTAACGGCACATGCTCGGAACACAATAGTTGTACCATTTCAGAGCAGACAGCAATAAATTTGTTACATTTTTTACGTAGAAACTGCTCCCACAAAAAAAGTATAATCCTGAGGCTTACTATTCGATGCGTGGGTAAAACACTTTACTTCACCTAAATTATCAAGAACCAAGTCAAAACATATTAGCAATGTTGCAAGTAACAATCTAAGCCGGAGTCAACACGGGTATGTTGAACACAAAGTAGAACCAGTAATCTAATGTCTTGCACACATATCCAACCAATCAAACATTTAAAAATGGAGGAAACAACTTTTGATAAACTGAATTAGTTTCCATTAAAAATATAAAATGGACTAGAAATATGCATTGTAAGAGAAACCAACAACTGCATACAAAACAACATCAGATTCAGTCACTACACACTATAGTGAATTAGGTGTTCCAACATGCTACATTAATATAACAGACAAGGCTAATAATGAAGATAACCAAAGAGCAATAGATACTCTAGGCCTTCATGTGACCAAACTAACGACACGGTGGAATTCAACTATAGCCCAATTTGAGCTCAGCAAGTATTATTAAACCACACAAGCCGCATTAGGACAAACACATTAACTCGTACAAGGATTCAACATACTCCATAGAGAGAAATCAACAAAAAGTGACATCTCTGCATAGACATAAGGTTGACTGTAACATCACAATCAGATATAGTGAGTAGAAGAGTTCTACAACACATATATAACCTGGTGCAGTGATCCCTTGACAGATATAAGGTTCACTGTACCAAACAGATTTAAACAAGAATCTGTTGCACAATCAGAATCAGATCATGTAAAAAAAAAAGAATTATTAATCTCAAAGGAATAAGGCTACAGAGTATGACAGCTGAATAAGGCTATCGAGAATGTAAAATAAGTTCAACAGCAGCATTGATCCTTTTATGATTTTGCCCGTGCCCATGAGAAGCATAACTACGTACACGATTAAGAAAAACCGCTGAAGATAAAGTTTCAACAGCAGCAATGCAGCATGTCCATGCGTCCATGTCCCAAAGAAGAAGTTTTTGCCATAAGAACATAGCAGCAACAAACGAACCATGCGACGCAACACCAGGAATGAAGAAGATACAGAAGCTATATATAGAGCTAGGTACATGATGGATTTGTTGCATTACTGAAAGGATCAAGGGCACCGAGAGGGGGGGGGGGGGGGGGGGGGGTGAATCGGTGTGTCAACAATTTCTCCCAAACGTACTTTAGGCGTGAAGCTAGCAAGACTAGATATGGTGATAACAAAAGCAAGCGATACGCGCACACAATCTAGTCTACGCAACAAGCAACACCCTAACAAGCAATTCTACCAAGTAGTAAAGAGACAACCTATCATGCAATTCTACTAGCACATAACAGTAAATGCGGAAACGTAAATGCTAGTAAGTAAAAGAGATAAGGATAGGAATGCTCATGATTTTTCCCGTGGTCTCGGAAGGATGGCGCCTTCCCCTACTTCACGTTGGGTCACTCCCGCCGGAGTCTCGACCCCGTCCCTCCGCTCGATGGCGATCCCTCCTAGAGCACACTTCACCCTCCGAGTGAAGTCGCGGGCACGTCCCGCCGGGCTCGATCCCGGGTACTCTTCCGGAGGTAAGGCTCCGCACGTGATGCGTGCCAAAGGGCGCTCCACTAGTCATGCTTCTTTCGCACGGGAAGCTCCAAGACCGTGTACAAACTTGTGTTAGCTTCCACAATCTCCTTGGACAGCTCAACACCGACGCCTAACCGGTCTAGGCCTTGCCATAGACCAAGAGTAACAAACCGAAGTGACTCTCTCAAGCTCACACTAGCCTAGAGATCAAGTGGATGCAATTGCTACTCTCTCAAGCACTAGGATCACTCCAAATCTTTCACAAGTGCTTCTCTCTCTTGCTCTTGGCTTCCTCTGAGTTTCCTGCACTCCAACAATAGCCAAGACACCCCTCAAGGGGCGGGCAACTAACTATATATAGGCTACCAACCCAAAACTAGCCATTGCCCAAAAGTGCCCTGCGAAACTAGAGACCGTACAATAGGACCGTACTGTCCGGTCTCTTCCAGACCGTACTGTCCGGTCTCTATTTCCAGGCGCATCTCCATCTTCTTCTTCATCTCCAATGAAGACCGTACTGTCCGATCCCTAGGACCGTACCATCCGGTTGATTGTCCGGTCTTCATTTCTTCCACTTCCAGAAACTTCAACTTCTCTGTCTGGAAATCCTCTGATGACCGTACTGTCCGGTCTCCTTGACCGTACCATACGGTCCCATTGTCCGGTCTTCATTTTCTCAGCATCCCGAGACTTCACTTCTCTGTCTGGATCTTCAATGAAGACCGTACCATACGGTCCCTAGGACCGTACTGTCCGGTCTCTACTGGATAAGCTGAAAACTTGATCCACTCTTGATCCTTGCTTCCAACTTCTTCATTCTTGGTTCCTCTTCTTCTCTTCAGCCACCCTAGCCCTCGAGAGACTCACTATGCATCCATATGATCTCTAACCTAGTGTGCGCTAAGAGAACCAATTCGATCCCTCTTGATAGTCCGGTTTTTCCTATGGACTCAAGCTAACATCTACCAAGCCAACACTTGCTTGGTTTATCATGTCCTTAGCCTTGATCCATCTTCAACCTTGACTCCATCAAGTTCTCGATCCGAACCGTCGAGGCAACCAATCACCAAGTCATCGATAAGATAGGGTTTGTAAGACGACGCTTCATTGACATGACCATTTGAATATCCTACAAGGAAATGTTAGTCACATCAATATGGTCACCCAATCACCAAAACATTCATACCTTTGGGGTTTCCGAACTCCAATGGTCATGAAGCTTACAATCTCCCCCTTTTTGGTGATTGGTGACCATACATATCAAAAGATAAAGAATGGAATGCGTAAGAGTGATCGAGAAGATTAGATAAGCATGAAGAACAAGTAAAACGGAGAACAAGGTAGTCATAGCTCAAAAGGTATCACCTGCAAAATAGAGTTAGAGCACATGGGTGATATATAGGAATAAAACAAGAGCTATGACCACAACACTTGTGATGATAAGTTTATAAGATAATCCTGCAAAAGCAAGTGAGTGCACATATCATCACAAAAAGAGGAAACCTGGCAAGGTAGATATAAATAAGCGCATCCAGGTAAACATACACAAACTCAGAGCAATATACAAGATATATAGATAACGAGCAAGTGTATGAAACGAAACCAAGTGCATTCTTGATGAGCTAAACACCAGCAAAAGCAAATCAAGCTCAACAAGAACCACGAAGTACCAAAAGAATATACAAATGAAGTCACAAATGGTCTCCCCCTGGACAAAAACTGTCTCACACTCCCCCTGGACACAAGATCACTCTGCTACTCCCCCTGGACCTATACAAGATCTCTCTAACTCTCTCCCCCTTTGGCACCAATGACCAAAAAGAGAAAGAAGGAAAAGAGAAAAACAGCTGTCCTACGCGTCGGAGGCTGGAGGAGGTGCAGTGGCAGCAGGCGCTGAAGAACTGGTAGGCTGAGCACTGTCCTGCTGCTGCTGAGAGGGTGGCACTGGAGGTGTCCAAGTCCAAGTCCGCGGCATCCCCAAAGACTCCTGAGGCTGAAAGAGTGGTGTGTACGGCACCAGCTGCCTGTGAGCTATCCCAGGAGAGTCTGTCTGAAGGAGTGCCTGCTCAAGCTGCCCTGCTGAAGCACCCCGGTTATCCCAGGAGCTTAAACACTTTATTATACCAGTCTCTGGATCAGTCGCTGGTACAATCAAGTCTTACAACAGATGATATTACAAGTCGCGACCTGGCAGGGGTCGATTAAGAAGCAACAAGAACACTAATAGATAGGCAACAGTAAACACAAAGCTAAACCAGAAGATGACTTCTAGGTCATCAAACACCATAGCGGAAGCAACTAAGCGGTAGACTAATGCCACAGGCAGCTCGGGTGCGGACGAGACCAAGCTTAATCGTCTTCCTCACCATCGGCGTCGACGAAGTCTGGATCTTCCTCTGTAATCAGCAAGCAAGAATGAGTACAAAGGTACTCAGCAAGTCGCAACCCTTACCCTATCATCAATGGATAAAGGTATGCATTTGGCAGTAGCAAGGTAAAGGCCAACAGGTTTAACATTGCAATAAAGCAAGTTTTACACATGCAAGGGTTCAGTTTATAAAGCATTTTAGCAAAAGCATCAAATTAAGATATTAAGGGGTTGGTCAAGTTTTACGTTGCCGGACACCCCGTCCACGACAACCTTCGGCGGGAGGCCGGACCTATTCTCAAAAACAACTCACGCATCAAGGAGATAAGCACCCAACCCATGCTAGTTCTTGGACCGAACCAAAGCCATGTCCGTGACCGTGGACTCGGCTATTCGAATAGATTTTTAACACTCTGCAGAGGTTGCACGCTGTACCCACAATCTGAGTGCATCACAAGCCACTGCGCGGGTGGTGTGAAGACTCACAAAGCCATTACCCATCACAGCATCGTCCCGACTAATCGCCATGGGAGTTATCCAGGGGTCTAGCCTCTGATCTAGGCCTTCGACCGGGTCGCACACGTCTGCATCACGTCCACCTGCTCCATGGGCTCCCATTGCATCTCCAGCCTCCAGGCGATTAACAGACTAGCTGGCGGGATTTAGACTAAGCCGTGCCGCATACACGGTAGTGTGGTCGCACTGAATAAACGGCTAGGTAGGATGTCACAAGCAACTCGGTCCTTATACGAGCCAAGGCAATCATCTCCACATATATGAACCCACCACAGAGGCGGCATTCATCTCCCATATCACTTGTCATAAGCACACCACAGAGGCGACGCTTAATCTTCCATAAATATCATTAGGATCACCTCAGCTCTAACCCAAGTTCATTCATTCATCTTTCTTAAGTTATCACCCAACCTCACTACTATCACACGACACCAATCACGGTTTTCACATTTGCAAAAGCTAAGTATAAGTAGAGCACTTAGTGATACACAGTCTTAAGCATTTCTATAACAAGGCAATCATCCATGCGTAAATAATATTCATACATGGATATCCTAGGTTTAACAGGGAATAATATAGGACAGGTAATATAAGGCTCAGTGGTCTTGGTCATACTACACAAAGGTTTTGCAAACATCAGGGCTATCATTTCATGCAATAAAACGGCTGCTACGGGTTGTGTTTATAAAACATAGGAGCAGTATGATCAAAGGGAAAACGGATTGTGACTTGCCTTCGTTGACGTCCTCGGGAAGCTCCTGCTCGAAGTCTTCGGCTCCTGGTTCCTGCTCCTCCTCCTCCTCGTACTCGTTCTCTCCGTTAGCTAAACGTGCGACCGGCAAACAACAAACAAGCAAACAAACACAAATAAATACAAAAGAAATAGAGGATGAGTTCTACACAAGATGAAACTGGTAGAAAGGGATAGAGTTCGATTTTAGATGAATTTAGGAGGAAGAATCGGGTTAATCGGAGCTCGGATGGTGGAGATATCGATTTTATAGTGGAGGCTATGGATTAATTCCGAAAATAAATTCGAGGGAATATTTCAAGTCGAGCAGCACACGAGTGCTTGGGCTGCTGGTGGTGCTCGGTTGACAAAGGAAAAGGGTAGATTAAGTGGGCCGGGGAGGTGGAGTGGTGTTGGGGATGCTCCACGGCAGCTTGGTCGGGGCGAGACGGCGTCGGGAAGGGAGATCAATGCGGTGCTTGGTTAAACACCAGATCAAAGAGAGAAGCGGAGGGAGGACGCTCACCTGCAGCTGGGCTGGACAGCGCGATGGCGAGGGAGCTCGCGGGGAGGGCTATTTATAGCCTGGGATGAACTCGAGTAGGGAGAGAGAGGAGCATCACCGTGGACAGCGACATTGAGGCGATGGCGCTGCTGTGCTATAGTCGCCGCTCCTGCGCGCGCAGAGCGGGACGTGGGCGGTGGCACGCGGCGCGAGGCTAGGTAGTGGCAGGCAGCATGCAGTGGCAAAGGTGAGGGAGAGGCTGTAGCGCGGAAGTGACGGCGCGGTTGACGCACACAGTGGTGCGCATGGATGAATAGCGACGGTGGGGCTCGGGCGGTGCGTCGCGATGTGGCACGCGCAGCAGTGCGACAGGAGTGGGCAGCAGTGGGGAAAGTGGCCAGCTGGGGCAGTAGCGGCGCATGCAAGTGGGCACGAGCGGCTTACGATGCAGAGCGACAAGATGGCGGGGCCAAAGGCGTGGCGTATGAACTTGGGCTGACGAGACAGCGAGGCCAATGGCGTGGCGTATGGTTTTAGACTGACGAGACAACGACGAGACGACTCAGGAGTTGGTGTGTGGATTTGGGCTGATGAGACAACGACGAGACGCGACGAGATAACACAAGCATAGTGTATAGTGTCGTCACGTGGTTTGAGATGACGAGACGACTCAAGCATAGTGCATAGTGTTGGCACAAGGTTCAAGACGACGAGACGACTCAAGCATAGTGCATAGTGTTGGCACAAGGTTCAAGACGACGAGACGACTCAAGCATAGTGCATAGTGTCGTCAGGTCATTCGAGATAATTAATGTGACGAGATGACTCGTGCGGGGCCGAGCGATGTGCCAGCTTATGCGACGGAATAAATGACGGTCACTGGGTAGGTGAAGGTAAAAACGCGCTGGACGGCAATTTAGCGTGCGAGGATGGAGAAGGGAAAGAAATAGACCAGACCGGAAAATCCAGTTGGTGTGGTCCAGAACAAGAGAGGGATTTTTGAAAAGTTTTGAAAACTTCCGATTTAAGTTTCGATTTTTATTTAAAATTTTTAGGGTCGATTTTCAGGGCGTTACACCTGCGTACTGGACTGCCTCTGAGTCTGAAGCTGAGTGAACTGAAGGAGAGGGTGAGTGACTGGGGGTCCAAGTGAAACTGCCAGTAGGTGAGGCTGCCCTGGAAGGTGAAACCTGTGCTGTAGCGAGAGCCTCATCTACCTCCTTGCGGGTGTAACCAAAGTCTGTGAGATCCACTGCTGCTGTCTCAGGTGTAGTAGTCACGACCTCTGCCTGTGAAGCTGTAAGAACTGAGTCTATCTGTACTGAGGCGGTCTGTGCTACTGTGTCAAAGTCGATGGTACGAGCTGGCAGTGGTGACACGAAGAAAGGACTCGTCAGCTGAAGCGGTGAGAAGCTCGGAGCTGTAGAAGCAAGAAGCGCTGACGGAGTCATGGAGAGGCCTGGTGAAGATCGGTACTGGTGTGAAGGTCCTGCCTCTCCTGCCAAACCAGCAAACGTGGACGACAACGGCCCCACCGTAGGTGCACCAGAAGGTGAGATGGGAGCCGTGAGTAAGGAACTGAAGTACTGTCCCTGGCTGGCTGACTGTCCTGCCTGTGCCTGGGCAAACTGGTGCTGCTGCTGCTGTAGCTGCTGAAACTGTACTGTATCTGGTGGCAGCACACCTGGGAAGGTGAGAGGAGCGAACGACGGGAGGCCTGGCAATGCCTGTCCAAAGAGGCGAAGAGTCTGAGCAATCGCATCAAAGCCTGTGAACAGCAACGACAAGCCAGAGGCCATCTCTGTGTGAGAACCACGCTGTCTAGCATCTGTCGGTCTCTCTCCCTATCCTCTCGCTGACTCTGGAGCTCTCTACGGATAGCTGCAAGCTCTGCACGTAGTACTGAATCTGTCTGAGCTGGAGCTGTAGCTGAGCCTGAAGGTCCTGCTCTAGAGTCCGGAGTCACGTCCTCAGGAATGGACTCCATCTGGCTACCAGTCTGTATGTGCTGCTCTGTCTCGGTAGCTGTGTCACCTAGGCCCTGTGAAGAACTTCCCTACGAAGCTGACTCCCGGGTAGCAACCCGTCTGTCAGAAGCAGATAAGGGAGTGTATGCTGTAGTTTTCTTGGGCAACTCATCGTAGTCCTCCTGAGACAACAACTGTAGCCTCCTCAGAATATAGCAAATCAGTGGAGCGAAGGCTAAGTGTCTAGCAGCTATGCTCTCTGCAACGACGTCCTCCATCTGGCTCAGTATAAGATCCACCAGGTCAAAACCTCTGTGCCTCAGTATCAGCATGACGACCCACTGTGAGAGTATAGAAAACTGATCCCTGTATCCACTCCTTGGCACAATGGTCTTGCTAAGAATACTCCTGAGAACTCTGCCCTCGTGAGTAAGTCTGGTGTGAGCTCGGCTGTAGTTCTCCGGGTGAGGTGGAGGGAAAGCAATACTCATATCCTCATCAGACGGTAGGTGTCCCCCAAGAGGTCTGCGGGGAGGCTCCATCCCTGGGTGAGCAAGTGGGAACACCCTAGTCTCGTGCTGAACTGTCTCAAGGGCCGCTACGAGGTCCTCCCTAGTCACTCTGTGGGGCTGCCCTCTGAGCATGAACCATATGGCAGACCGATCTGGAGCAATCCACAGAGAGGCATAGAAATCCATCACTATGTCAGGGTCCCAACGCATCTGAGTGGTGATGATCCGCTCGAGGCCCGGGATATAAGACAGGTGCTGTGTGAAGTCTGTCCCGGCACCTCTGCTAGCAGCCTATATGCTGCAGTGCTGGTGAGTGACAAAGAGCTTATCAGCTCCACCAGTACGCAGTCTACTCCTCAAACCAGCTGCAATCCTCTGCTGAAGCAAAGTCCAGAACCGACCTCCTGCCTGTGGGTCTCTCCTGGCAGGTACCCAGGTCTCCTCGGACACTCTCCTGAACTTCTTGAGGACGGGGCCTGGAAGCCTGAGAGCGTCCTCAGCAAGCACGTCCCTGAGTGAAGCAGTCCTGTCGAGTGCATAGAACTTGGCAGCCATCCTCTGCCTGTCACCCTCTGTGACCTCGTCACGGGAGCTGGAAGAGCTCTCCTCCTCCTCTGACTGAGCCTGCTGCTCCTGCGCGGTCCTCGACGTACCAACCCCGCGGGTGGACGGAGTCCGCTGCACTGTGGCTCTAGCCCTGGAAGACCTCCTAGGAGTCTCCCCCTGTCCTCCAGCAGGTGGGTCCCTGATCCGGAACCCTGTGTCTCTGCCAGTGGGTAGGTCAACGTCAGCTGCCCTGAGGGCCTGATCCCACTCCGGGTCACCTGTCCTCTGCTTCTTCCTCTTCGGCTGTGGATCTGGAGCCTTGGCCTTGCCCTTATCACGGTCACCTCTGCCTCTGCCTCTGCCTCTGCCAGAACCTGCCATAGCTGCTGACTGGGCTGCAGACAAGATAGGGCGAGTGAGCTTGGCTCACCAACCCGTCCACTGACGGCTGACTGCCAAAGATAGGACTAAGGGCTTGGCCCTCAATCCGTCCACTGTCTCTGCTCTGCTGTCAACTGCCCACTGCATGCTGACAACTGCCACTGCACGATAGGAATAGACAGGGTATATGAGTATAGAATAACCTACTATAATCTACAAGCAAGAATCGTAGGTAAGCGCGTAAATCTAGATGAAGTCCTAGCGCAGAGGTAAAGGACACAATGCCGGCAAATATGCAAGGGGGAACTACGGCATTGTCGATTATGGGTGGAGATCAACTAGTGTACATAGATCATATGCAATAGACTCAATGTACCACTAATCGAGGATAGTACTAAGTGTCGAGCTAGTGTATGGTATGGAATTAAAAAATCGACACAATAGTGAACGACTACCAACATGTCATAGATAAATGAAGTGCAATACTCGAACACTATGACAATGGTAGGTAAACGACCTAAATTGCGGAGCAATAGTCAGCAATGCATATCGATTTCGCAATAAAGGTTCGATTTTTGGATGATTTTCTAGGGATTTTAATCGATGAAGGAGGATTGGCTCAAACCCTAGAGATGGAATCCGATCGAGGCTACTGTGCAAACAAGAGCATCCAGGAGCTCACCAGAGCTGGAGAAACGACGACGATCGTCAGAGAGTGGAGCTCGAGCTCGGTGAGTCGCCGGGGAAGAAGAACTTGACGCGCGCGAGGGGGAAGAGCAGCAGCAGCTCGTGGTCACGCGCGGTGAAGGTGGAGCTCCTTGCCCTGGAGAACGTCGACGGCGAGGTCGTCGTCCTCGGTGAGGCGGCGCGCGGGCGAGTGGCGGTGGAGGAGAAACGGCGGCGCGGTGGTGAGGCGGCGCGGTGGTGAGGCGGCGCGGTGAAGTTAGGGTTGCACGGGGTGTGAGCGAGGGCGATGGTGGAGCAGGTGGAGGCGCGCGGCTGCGGTGGAGCTGCAGTGGAGCTCGTCGGCGGCGAGGGCGACGGCGGCGGCGAGGCGTACGGCGCGCACGAAGGTGAGGTGGTGGCGGGAGCGGCGAAACGCGGTGAACGGCGGCGGTAATAGTGAAGGGGATGCACAGTAACCCGAAACGGTCATTAGATTAGGTCGAATTTGAACGGACGGCCCAGATTGATCCAAAACGGAATCAACGGATGAGATTGGAATCATTCTCGCGATGAACTCAACCAGACCGTATTGTACGGTCTTCAGGATCGTATTGTATGGTCTCCTTTAACCCTGACAGTTGCTCTATAGAGACCGTATTGTACGGTCTTCAGGACCGTATTGTTCGGTCTCCATTCTGCCTCAGGTTTTAAGGATCTCATGCAAAAGCACACCGTATTGTACGGTCCCTATGACCGTATTGTACGGTCCAGTCCAGAAAAGCTGATTTTCAAGGAATTTCCTTCTAAGTCCAAGTTTCTCGCACAAAAACCAAATAAACACCAAACATGGACTAGAAGGGGAACTCTCAAACACTCCTTTGAAAATAGACCAATATAGGTTGCGCATAGGCTTATAGTAATTTTTCAATCGGCAAATAAGAAGCAACCAAATAAGAACCAAAAGAGATAAAACCAAAGGAGGGGTATGTATGAGCCCTTTGCCTATGATCCGTGCAAGTAGATTTAACCTTGAGGATCATTTAGCAAGACTCAATAGGCATGAAGCACAATTCTTTTCTTTAGTCACACTTTTATGAGATGTGGGATCATAATGCGAATGAAGCACTTCCTCATAGTGTGACAACTCCTTTGTGATTTCCTATATGCAATGCATGAGACAAGCATATCATACAAATGCAAGAGAAAGTAAATATGCCATGTGATATGCAAGCAAAGTTAAGACAACGCATAAAGGAAACCTACTCAAGGTCAAGTTTGAGCCTCTCTCAAGCATACTCACTATGAGCCAAACCTTGCCTTGAGCCCGTCGGTCCACCAACTCAAGCATCCTCCATACTCATAGCTATCTTGAGAAAGTTAGACCTTGAACTAATTTTTTGTTCTTTTCTTTTAGTTATTTACATATGCATGGATGCAAACATACTAGTTCACAAAGGAGCACCTAGCTACCATGCAAGCAATGCAAGAAAAGAAACTACTATGATACAAGTTACCTCCTTGAAGAGTAGATTTGTCGATGAAGCACTCGAAGCTTGTGGTGGACGTTCATGAGTTGACGTTGCGGCGCACGGTCCACCACCATCACCCTTCTAGGTCTTGTTCTTGGGAGCCCACTCACACTTGGTTGGCCTCTCAAGGTCAACTATGCATTTGGGCACCCAAATCTTCCTCGTCATCCTCCTCTTGTCGGGTGATCCAAGAGCCTTTGCCTTCACCCTTCCTTTCTTGTCCCTAAAGAGCTTGTAGTGTGTATTCTCATGGAATAAGTTAGCGTTGGGCAAAACTTTGGAACTTCTCACCTTGGGACAATTCTTGCTAGTGTGCCCGTCACGGCAACACTTCTCACAATAGTAGTCGTCCGCCATGAGGGGAACTACCCAAGGTGGAATGTCCTCGTCCTTGCCGATGAGGTTGATGGCGGCGGGGTAGGAGCCGAGTCCCTTGTGCCCGAGGTTGTTCACAAGGTTCCGACCGAGTATCTCCTTATGGATGGTCCTTCCCCTTGTGAGCCTCTCGAAGCCGTCCATCACCGAAGCTCTCTCCTCCTTGAGTTGATGATATTCCTTCAAGATTTTCTCATCAAGAGAGATGCTCTCAAGAGAGGGAGTTAGTCCATCACAAGTAATATATGAAGAATCGGAAATAGATGAACTAGAAGAAGAAGTGTTACTCTTTTCGAGGATGGATTGATGTTCCTCCTCAAGAACCTTGAACTTGTCGTTGAGCCTCTTGTGATCAACCTTGAGCTTGTCATAGCTCTCATCCAAGGTTATGAGAGAGGTGGAAAGGTGCTTGAGCTCATCCTCTAGTAACTTGGACTTCTTGAGCTTCATGTGGTCTTTCTCAAGCTTGTCATAGTCTTCATCAAGAGCCTTGTGAGAGATGGATAAGTCCCTAAGTTCACCCTCAAGTTGACGAACTCGGAAAGCGGCCACTTCATGTTCCTTCTCCAACCGAGCAATGGTCTTGTCCCTCTTCTTGATCATCTTGCCGGTTAGGAGAATGCTATCCAAGAGTTCCTCATATGTGGGCTTATCCTCCTCCCCAAACTCTTCATCGGACTCGCTCTTCTCATCTTCACTACTATCATCATCTTTGGCCATCAAGCAAGTAGGTGGTGGAGGTAGAGTCTCGGACATATTTGTGAGAGCAATGCCGGCCATCTTCTTTCCCTTGGAGGATGAGTCATCACTTTCTTCTTTTTCACTATCATCATCCGTGACCCATTCTCTAACAAAGAGTCCCTTGCGAGATGATCTTCTCTTGTCTTTGCCTCTAGAGCTTTCCTTCTTGACAAACCTCTTCCTTGCCTTGTACTTGCTTCTAGGGTCTTCTTCTTCATCATCGCTCGACTCTTGAGTCTTCTTCTTGTTCTTCTTGATTGGCTTCGGACATTCCTTGGCAAAGTGACCCTTCTCCCCACAATTGTAGCACTCGGCATCTTTCTTGTTGATGAATCTTCTCTTGAAGAAGTTGCTTCTCTTCATGAGGAGTGCTAGATCATTAGGATGAAGTTGCAACAAGTCTTCAACGTCTTCTTCAAGCTCTTCATCACTTGAATCTTGAGTCACCACCTTCTTCATCTTCTTGCTTGACCCCTCGGATGCAAAAGCAAGATTCTTGGACGGCTTCTCATGAAGCTTCTTGTCGAGGTTGTAGCTCTCGAAGGCGGTGATCTTCCCAAGTAGCTTGTGGGTGGTGACGTCTCGCATGTCGGTGTTGAAGAGGCATGTGATGAGTGCTCCATATTTCTCCCTTGGGAGAATCCTCATGATCTTCCGCACAAGGTCACCATCATCAATCTTGTCCTTCACACCGAGAGAGTTGATATCCTCTACAAGCACATTCAAGCGAGAGTAAGTGTCATTGATTAGCTCATTTGAAGACATGGCAAAATCATCATATTTGTTCTTTAGCACATAGTATCTTTCCTCTTTCACGTCCGTAGAACCCTCATGAATTTGTTGAATTTGTGTCCATACTTCATGAGCGGTACCCGCGGACTTGACTCGAGCAAAGACCTCTTTAGTGATAGCTTCAAACAAGGCATTTTTAGCTTTAGCATTTGCCTTTGCGAGATTCACATCAAGAGTACCAATAGGAGTCCTTAGAGAGACACCGGAACTTGTCACCTCCCATGCGATAGGGTCGAGAGCCTCGAGGTAAGCTTGCATGCGAGCTTTCCAATAGGCATAGTCGGTCCCATCGAACGGGGGCGGTCCATGATCTCTCGGCATCCTTACTCAAGGCGGTTAAGCCCTATTTGAGCAACGAGGCTCTGATACCACTTGAAAGGATCAAGGGCACCGAGAGGGGGGGGGGTGAATCGGTGTGTCAACAATTTCTCCCAAACGTACTTTAGGTGTGAAGCTAGCAAGACTAGATATGGTGATAACAAAATCAAGCGATGCGCGCACACAATCTAGTCTATGCAACAAGCAACACCCTAACAAGCAATTCTACCAAGTAGTAAAGAGACAACCTATCATGCAATTCTACTAGCACATAAAAGTAAATGCGGAAACGTAAATGCTAGTAAGTAAAGGAGATAAGGATAGGAATGCTCATGATTTTTTCCCGTGGTCTCGGAAGGATGGCGCCTTCCCCTACTCCACGTTGGGTCACTCCCGCCGGAGTCTCGACCCCGTCCCTCCGCTCGATGGTAATCCCTCCTAGAGCACACTTCACCCTCCGAGTGAAGTCGCGGGCACGTCCCGCCGGGCTCGATCCCGGGCACTCTTCCGGAGGTAAGGCTCCGCACGTGATGCGTGCCAAAGGGCGCTCCACTAGTGATGCTTCTTTCGCACGGGAAGCTCCAAGACCGTGTACAAACTTGTGTTAGCTTCCACAATCTCCTTGGACAGCTCAACACCGACGCCTAACCGGTCTAGGCCTTGCCATAGACCAAGAGTAACAAACCGAAGTGACTCTCTCAAGCTCACATTAGCCTAGAGATCAAATTGATGCAATTGCTACTCTCGCAAGCACTAGGATCACTCCAAATCCTTCACAAGTGCTTCTCTCTCTTGCTCTTGGCTTCCTCTGAGTTTCCTGCACTCCAACAATGGCCAAGAGACCCCTCAAGGGGCGGGCAACCAACTATATATAGGCTACCAACCCAAAACTAGCCGTTGCCCAAAAGTGTCCTGCGAAACTAGAGACCGTACAATAGGACCGTACTGTCCGGTCTCTTCCAGACCGTACTGTCCGGTCTCTATTTCCAGGCGCATCACCATCTTCTTCTTCATCTCCAATGAAGACCGTTGTCGGGTACCTATTTTCTAGGTACCCTATACGGTATGCACGCGGAATAACGTGGTACAGGAGCCGCCCGAGACCCAAAGGCCTTGTACATAGCTAAGAGATGGAAAGCTGGGCCCCTGGAGTGGTCCAGTCGGGCGGAAGGCACAACAGCGGCCTTTGGCCCACAGAGCCTCCGTTCCTCACGGCCTGCTAAGGGACCGGGCGTACGTGGCTGCACGAGCGCAGCCCCCCACCCTGGACCGCGATTGGTCCAGCGTTAGAGGAGCCCGCCTTGGACGTGGCAACGAACCCGACTCCCCGCTGTAGGAGTCGGGTGCTGCGGAGTCGAGCGACGCCTCCGACCGAGCTCCGGCCAGCCACCGTCCGCCGCCCTTGTACCCCGGTGGTGGTCGGGATCGGTGAAGGGACACGACCCGAAGCGAACCCGACCACCGCGGCCGGAAAGCAAGCTCGGCAGCGACATGGAAGCGCTGGTCAAACCCAAGTGTACGGCCAGCCAGATTTGGATAAGAAGACGCTCCATATCCACTCCTGGGCGGTGCGAAGGTACACTATGCCTGACGTACGGCCGCGTGGGGGCGTCGCATCCGGATCAGGCGTGGAACGGGGAATGCATGCACCAAGTACGCTACACGGCAGCAACAGCGCGCGAAGTGACCGTCGCCCAACTCCACTGGTATTAACAGCACACCAACAGCGATCAGCAGTGCGGATCAGGGAATGGGCGCTCCACAGCGCCCAGACAAGACCCGGATGACATCATCACACCACCTGGCGCGGAGATTGCGGCGGAAGACACCGGAGCCAGCAAGGACGGCCCGACTCCGCCTCCGTCGCCCTCTCACTTATCTTTCTTTTCTTTTCTTTTTCTTCTTTCCTCCATCTGTACCGTTCTTCCTTGTTGTATAAAAGGGAGAATTGGGCCCAGGAGGGAGGGGAGACTTCTTTTGGGCTTACACAACAGCTCATTTCTCAGACGAAAAAACACACTCGCACACAACACAGAGATAGAGACTTGGGAGCGAATCCCTCTCTCGCCACGGCTTGTAACCCCTACTACGAGCAACACGAGCGAAACCTCAAACTGGACGTAGGGCTTCTTTTGCCTGAACCAGTATAACCCACCGTGTCAAACACAATCCATCTGATCGCCGTCGAACCGCGCACAAATCTACTCGTCGGCCGGTTACCAAACACCGACAGTTGGCGCGCCAGGTAGGGGGCCTCAGCGCGTTCGACGACGACCACATCGCCAGCTGATGGCTTCGTGGCCGCCAGCATCTCGCGGTCGTCTCCCGCTTCGTGGGAGCGTCCGCGGAAGGGACCGGAGGCGTTCCACCGCGCCTTCTTCCCGGTTCTACACCCCAGTCACGGTTCCGTACCGTGTCTTCCGCTTCGGCGACGTGGACTTCTTGACGGACCACGCCGAGCTGCAGCGGATGCGCAGCAGCGCCGGCGCGGAGCCGCTGCGCGTTTTCACTTCGGATGTCTACCTCTCGCGTGGACCGGGGGCCCGGGCACTGCCTGTGCGCATCGAGGCGTACCTCGGTGCGAACCCCCGGCCAGATGAATGCCGGCGGATCTTTTACGCGCTGGCACTCCTCAACAACTGCCTTGTTGAGGGGCCACCACTCCCGCCTGGCTACGAGGCCTGGGAGCGTCGAGCCTCCCTGCCGCCGCGGCTACGGGAGTCCATGGAGGCGTTGGAGCACGAGCTCGCGTGCCGCTTCCCGCCAAGCCGGACTGGACCTCCCGGTCCCCCCATTGGCGCTTCCTCGTCGGTGGGCGCGGAGCCCGCCGACACCCAGGACCACGACTCTGTCGAGGACCTCCTTGCTGAGTGCTTCGACGCGCTCACGTTCGACCCGTCCCGCGAGTGTCTCATGGCCGAGATTCGGGACGAGGATATTGCCGACCCCAGCAATGGGGAAGGTGATGACGGGAACGAGCCATCCGGCGATGGAGGCACGGACCCGCGCCCAGTGCCTGTGGTAGGGGGCGTTACACCCCCACCACAGGACCTGCCAGCACTGGAGCAGCTGCTCGCGCGGCGGCGAGAGCTCGCCGACATGGAGTGCGGCATCGAGCGGGAGCGTCAGCTCCTGGAGCAGGCGATTGCCCAGCGGCGTACCCCCGCGGGGCGCGCCCGCACCATGGCGCGCGATGTACAGCACCGCATCATACACGACATCGCGGGCACTCCGCTTCAACTCCCGCGAGCCAGCCAAAACCTGGCGGCGGCAGCGGCCCTCGCGCGAGACCTTCCGCAGCCGGCGACTCCGGAGGACGAGCGGAAGCGCAAGGAGCTACTGCGCCTACTCGAGGTAGCGGCGGAGCAGCAGGCCGAGAGCTCGCTGTCCCGGCAGCGCGTTCTGGGCGCCCTGCAACGCTCCGTCGACCGCCGCGACGACAAGGAGGTGTCCGTAGCGCAGCCGACGCGCGGATCGGGCGGACGCAACATGCCCCCCATCAAGGAGCGCGTGGGACCAGTGCGGGATGCGCGCATACTCCTCGAAGCGCGCAGGCGTGATCAGGCCCGTGGCACTCGGCGCGAAGCCGAGATGCGCGGCTACCAACCTCGACGAGGTGGACGCTACGACCCGGAGGAGGACCGGAGCCCGAGCCCTCCGCCTCCGGGGCCACGCGCCTTTGGACGTCACATTCGGTGCGCACCATTCCCGCAGCGGTATCGTGCGCCGACCAGCATAACCAAGTACTCGGGTGACTCGAACCCGGCTATTTGGTTGGGTGATTACCGACTCTCCTGTCTGGCGGGCGGTGCCGACAGCGACGAGTTTATCATCCGCAACCTCCCGCTCTACCTCGCCGACCCAACGCGGGCATGGCTTGAGCACCTCCCGGAAGGGATCATCCAGAGCTGGGAGGATTTGGAGGACGTCTTCATCGGCAACTTCCAGGGGACGTACGAGCGTCCCGGGAACCCGTGGGACCTCCGAAACTGCCGCCAGAACCCCGACGAGACCCTGCGCGACTACATCCGGCGGTTCTCGAAGCAGTGCAACGCGCTGCCCAACATCGCCGACGCCGACGTCGTCAGCGCGTTCCTCGCCGGGACGACCAACAAGACCCTGGTGCACGAGCTGGGGCGCAGCAGCCCACGCACAACCAAGGACCTCCTCGACATCGCCACCAACTTCGCGTCCGGCGAGGACGCGGTGGGGGCGATCTTCACCAAGACTCCGGCCAAGCTCAAGGCCAAGGCCAAGAGGGAGGAGTCAACGGGAGGGGCCGGCCCCTCCGGCCAGCCCAAGAAGAAGAAGAAGAAGAAGGGCAACGTCGCGCGACAGGAGGCATCTCTTGTCGCCGCGGCGGAGCGCAAGCAAAAGCGCGCGCCTGCGGAGGGCGCGTCCAACCACTTCGAGAAGAAACTCGAGGAGCCCTGTCCGAACCATGCGTACCCCGTCAAGCACGCCCTCAAGGACTGCGGGCTGCTCCGCAAGTTTCTTGCCGGCAGTTCCAAGAAGGCGGAGCGCGACGACCCGCCGCCCAAGGGCGACGATGATGCCAAGGGTGGGGATGACGATGCCTTCCCCCATCCTGATGGCTGCCTTATGATCTTCGGGGGACCGGATGCCTGCGCGCCGCGAAGGCAGCAGAAACTCGTCCGCCGCGAGGTCTACGCCGCGGAGCCGGCCGTCCCCACTTTTCTGAAGTGGTCCGACTCCGCGGTCACGTTCGACCGCTCCGACCACCCGGAGCATGTGCCTCGCCCGGGGCGCTACCCGCTTGTTGTCGACCCCATCATCGGCAAGAAGCGGCTCTCCAAGGTCCTCCTGGACGGAGGCAGCGGCCTCAACATCCTCTACGGAGAAACTCTCGACGCCATGGGGATCAGTCGGGATCGTGTCCGACCGACTCGGGCGCCATTCCACGGGATCGTCCCCGGCAAGCATGTGGTGCCGCTCGGGCAGATCGATCTGCCCGTGACCTTCGGCACCGCTGTCAACTACCGCACCGAGACGCTGACTTTCGAGGTGGTGGACTTCCCTGGGGCGTACCACGCTGTTCTCGGGCGGCCATGTTACGCGAAGTTCATGGCCGTCCCCAACTACACCTACCTCAAGTTGAAGATGCCGGGCCCCAAGGGGGTCATCACGGTGAGCACGTCCATCCAGCGCGCCTACGAGTGCGACCGCGAGGCCTGCGAGGTCGCGGAAGCACTCCTGCACAAGGACGAGCTCCCGGCTGCCGCTGCGGCGGCGGAGGAGGCCGGGCCCGACTACAAGAGCACGACCGGGTCGTTCGACCCGGCCAAGGACATCAAGGAGATCCCGCTCAACCCGGCCGACCCTGACAGCAAGACCGTGCGCATCGGCACCGCGCTTTCCGACAAATAGGAAAGCGCGCTCGTCGACTTCCTCCGAGCCAACCAGGACATATTCGCGTGGAAGCCCTCGGACATGCCGGGCATCCCGAGGAACGTCGCCGAGCACTCCCTGTGTATCAAGCCGGGCTCTCGCCCGGTGAGACAACACATGCGCCGCTACGACAAGGAGAAACACAAGGCCATCGGTGAGGAGTTATCGAAACTCTTAGCTGCTGGGTTTATCAAAGAGGTGTACCACCCCGAGTGGTTATCCAACCCTGTACTTGTGAAAAAGAAGAACGGGAAATGGCGGATGTGTGTTGACTATACGAATCTCAATAAGGCGTGCCCAAAGGATCCGTTTCCTTTGCCGCGTATTGATCAAATCGTAGACTCGACCGCTGGGTGCGAAACCCTCTGCTTCCTCGACGCGTACTCTGGTTATCACCAGATCCCGTTGAAAGAGTCCGACCAGCTCGCGACTGCGTTCATCACCCCGTACGGCGTATATTGTTACGTAACGATGCCGTTCGGGTTGAAAAACGCCGGGGCAACGTTCCAGCGGTGCATGATCAAATGTTTCGGCGATCTCATCGGTCGGATCGTCGAAGCATACGTGGACGACATCGTGGTGAAGTCCAAGAAGACCGACGACCTCGTCGCCGACCTCGATCGAGCTTTTCAAAAGCTGAGGGCGTGCGGCATAAAGCTGAACCCGGAGAAGTGCGTCTTCGGAGTTCCGAAAGGTATGCTACTTGGGTTTTGCGTCTCGGAACGCGGCATCGAAGCCAATCCCGAGAAGATTGAGGCCATCGCTAAGATGGGCCCCATTCAGAACCTGAAGGGCGTACAGCGTGTGATGGGATGTCTCGCGGCTCTCAGTCGGTTCATCTCCCGACTCGGGGAGAGGGGTCTGCCCCTATACCGATTGCTCAAGAAGTCGGAACACTTCGTTTGGAGCCCCGAGGCCCAGACCGCGCTTGATCGGCTTAAGACGGTGCTATCGAACGCACCCGTCCTGACAGCCCCTGCTGAGCGCGAGCCTCTCCTCTTGTACATCGCCGCAACCACTCAGGTGGTCAGCTCGGCGCTGGTGGTCGAGAGGAGCGAGCCCGGACATGCTCTGAAAGTCCAGCGACCGGTATACTTTGTCAGCGAGGTTTTGTCCGACACCAAGACCCGCTGGACTCAGCTGCAGAAGCTGTTGTATGCGGTCGTCATAACCAAAAGGAAGCTACGTCACTACTTTGACGCGCATCCGATCACTGTGGTCACCTCCTTCCCTCTCGGCGAGGCGTTAAGGAGCAAAGAGGCCACAAATAAAGCCGCGAAGTGGGCCCTCGAGCTCATGGGACAGGAGCTCGAGTTCGCCCCGCGCACCGCGATCAAGTCGCAAGTGCTTGCGGACTTCGCTGCCGAGTGGACCGAGATCCAGCTGCCACCTGCGCCTGTCGAGCAAGAGTGTTGGAACATGTTTTTCGACGGCTCGCTGACAAAAAGAGGTGCCGGAAGCGGCTTTGTTCTTGTCTCGCCACTCGGGTCCCGACTGTGCTACGCGGTCCGACTCAACTTTCCCGCGTCCCATAACATGGCGGAATACGAGGCCCTCGTCAACGGGATGAAGGCGGCGATCGAGATCGGCGTTAAAAGGCTGGAGGTCTTCGGCGACTCCCAGCTTATCGCAGATCAGGTGACGAGCGAGTCGAATTGCTCGAACCCGAAGATGGCGGCGTACTGCGCCGAGATGCGGCGACTTCAGGAAAAGTTCGAAGGCTTCCAAGTCAGCCATGTACTTCGCCGCTACAACGAAGAGGCGGACGGCCTCGCGAAGATGGCCTCCAACCGGGACCCCGTCCCTATCGGCGTCTTCTCCCACGACCAACAGAAGCCATCGGTGCGTGAGGCGCCAGCCACATCCACGACGGACGCTTCAACAACCCAACCAGACGGCAACGACCTCTCCGCAGTAGAAGGTACACGCCCTCCTCTCGGAGAAGACTCGGGTCGAGCCGTTCTTGCCATCCCGACAGCTAACGAAGCGGTCGGGGGCTCGAGTCCGACTGCCGACGAGGCGGTCGGGGGCTCGGGGGCTGTGCCCGACCCGGTGCCCGACTGGAGGACCCCATTTCTCGACTGCCTACTCCGAGAACAGCTCCCCGCCGACCAGACAGAGGCAAGACGCCTCGCGCGTCGGGCTAAGTCATTCGTCATAATCGGCGGCGAGCTCTACAAAAAGAGCCACTCCGGAGTGCTTCAACGTTGCATCCCCATCGAATGGGGAAGAGAGCTACTGTCCGACATCCACGCCGGCGAGTGCGGTCACCACGCGGCCCCTAGAAGTCTAGTCGGAAAGGCGTTCCGGCATGGCTTTTACTGGCCCACGGCCGTGTCTGACGCCACCGAGGTAGTACGCACTTGCGAAGGGTGCCAATACTACGCTCGGAGGACCCACATGCCGGCGCAAGCCCTTCAAACCATACCCATCACTTGGCCCTTCGCCGTGTGGGGATTGGACTTGGTCGGGCCCCTGAAGAAGGCGCCCGGCGGCTACACGCACTTGCTAGTGGCCGTCGACAAGTTCTCCAAGTGGATCGAGGCACGACCCCTCGTGAAGATCCGGTCAGCAGAAGCCGTTCGATTCTTCACCGACATCATCCATCGCTTCGGAGTGCCGAACTCCATCATCACCGACAATGGGACTCAGTTCACCGGCAACGAGTTCCTCGAATTCTGCGACGACTACAACATCCGGGTCGACTGGGCGTCAGTCGCGCACCCCCAGGCCAACGGTCAGGTCGAAAGAGCAAACGGAATGATCCTGCAAGGGCTCAAACCGAGAATTTTCAACAAATTGAAAGTTCACGCTGGCCGGTGGGTGCGAGAGTTACCTGCGGTGTTATGGAGCTTGCGCACCACACCAAGTCGGGCGACTGGGCAAACGCCGTTCTTCATGCTCTACGGAGCAGAGGCGGTGCTTCCGACTGACATCGAGTACGGCGCTCCTCGGGTTCGTGCTTTCAACGAGGAGGCCAACAGAAGTTTTCTCGAGAACGCCCTCGACCAAATCGATGAGGACCGAGAAGTCGCCTTGATGAGATCCGCAAAGTACCAACAAGCCCTGCGCCGCTACCACGGACGACGAGTTCGCGGCCGCGAGTTCAAGGAAGGAGACATGGTTCTCCGACTGGTGCAAAGCAACAAGGACCGACACAAGCTGTCACCGCCATGGGAGGGACCGTTCATCATCGCCAAGGTGCTGCGTCCCGAAACGTACAAGCTCATGGACTCGGAAGGCCAACTCGTCGCCAACGCTTGGAACATTGAGCAGCTACGTCGCTTCTATCCTTAGCTCTGCAAATTCGTTTGTTGTCTTTCTGCCGATGCATCAACATCAAACGAACTCGGTGTTTTCTTTACACACCTCTTGGGCAGCCGCCTGGGTGCACTCCCCTCGGAGCTTCCACCCGGCGGGTGTGGCTTTGTGCCGCGTTGATTTTGTATGCGCCAGGAGCGATGCTCTTAAGAGAAACAACGCAATTCGACTAAGAGCGGGCCTCCGCGAACGCAAAACCGACGTCCTAAAACTCGAAGTGTGACGAATCGCAGCGAAAATCGTGAGCCCCGGATATTGGCTCAAGGCTCGGCCAGTTCGATCAAGGGCACCCGACGCCCCAGTGGATAGGGTCGGCCCGAGCGGCTGGTCGGAATTGAGTTAATCTTCCGAGATCACGAGTCTTCGAGGCGAATCGCCGCACGAAAAGAGTTAAACGAACGAAAATCTTGCGAAAAGCGAAACGAAAATTCATATAAACAAACGGGCGCGCATGCCCACATCGTTGTTTACAAAATAAGGCCCACACGGGCCCGACTCCGACTATCACCGCCTAACCTACTGATTTTCACCCCCGCCACGGCGCGAGGGGATCATGTCCAGGTTGTCATCGGCAAGAAGGCGCGCAAAGGGAATCACCTCTTCCTCGATCCGCTCCAAGTCGGCCTCACTACAGGAAGGCTCGTAACCTCTCGCCAGCACGTCGATCTTGTAGAAGTCACCATAGTGACTCCTCGACACGGCAAAGGCGATCTGGACTCCGGTCCGAAGGCACTCCTCCTCCTGTATGCGGAAGTAGGCGGGGAGCGCGGCAACCTGCGGGATCACAGATGTAGCGTCTGGCGGACGCGGCACACCGATCTCGTTGCAAGCGATCTCCATGGCCTGCCGCAGCAGGTCAAGATCCGCCAGCGCCGCCTGCGATTGTACCTGGAGCTCCTGTGCGTCTGGCCAAAACAACGGGTCACTCGCTCGGTCTGAAATCAACAAAATCCGACACGGCGGGATGATCAAAGAACAGGTAAATTAACTTACCCTTCAGCTCCTTCTGTGTCTTCTGGAGCTCACCGGTCACGTTGGCCAACGACGACTGGGCGGCGACCTTGAGTTCCCTCTCCCTGCTTAGCGCTGTCTCAGCAGCCTCCGCCCTCTTCTCGGCGGCCTCGGCGCGCTGAGTGGCTTCCAACAGCGCCTTGTCGGCGGCGGTCCGGAGTCCGCGCTCATTCTGCAGCTCCTGCTCCTGGGCCTGCACTCGCTTTTCCGCCGTCTCGGCGCGCTCGACCATGCCGCGCAGCGCCGACTCCGCGTCCGCGGCCCTCTTCTTCGCATCCTCCGCTGCTTTCGTCGCGGCCTCGGCGGCCTCGGCTCGGCGGCGGATGGGCTCGGAGACGCGCTGCGCGCGCGCCAGCTCGTCGCCTCGCGCGACGTATTCCTTCAGCTGGTGCCGGATGAGGTTCGACTTAAGCTTGCTGTTTGCAAGCAAAGTCTGCGGAAAGCAAGAAAAAACCGTAAGGCAAAAAAGGCAAGTACGACGAACTCCCAAAGCAAAAAAGATAAAGGGTGGAAAATTCTCCCACTCACGTCAATGGGAACCCGCGCGTTCTTCATTAGCTCCTTCGCGGCGTCGACCTCCGCCGTGACCGACGCCTTGATTGTCTCCAGCCTGCTGAAGGTGTGGGAGAGCTCCTGGGCCATGTACGACCAGGCGTTCGCCTCCGCCGAGTCCTTCACAGGGACCGGACCCTCTGGCGTGTTCACCAGTACATCCGGCCCCCAGCCGGACCGCGCCAGACGCTGGATCAGCGGCACACCGGCGGCGGCCGCGTCCCACCGCGGATCACCGGCCGCAGTCCCCGGCTGCGAGGCGGCTCCCTGACGAGTCCCCGCAACGTTACCGGCGCCACCGGCCCTCGACGACGACGGGCCTGACGCTGGACGGACCTCGGCAGTCCGATCCCCTGCGCCGGCGACACCTTGTGCACGCGGTGGGGCGGTACCAGGCCGTGGCTCGCCGGCCCGACCCTCGGAGTCGGGGGCGGCACTCGCGACGGGTGCGGAACCTTGTCGCGTCGCCGCGCCGTCGACCCTCGGCGTGTCGCGCTCCCGCGCCGTCTCCTCCGACGCTGCAGCGACTTCCGGTTGCCTCCGCGCGGTGTCATCCTGCCGCGGAGCGGAGCCCTCCTGACTCTGACTCTGCTCGGCGGCGAGACGCAGCGCCTTGTGAGGGGCCAACTGGGTCCCGTCCCATTTCGGGGCGGGGCTGCAAGGATGCACGTCGCGATTCAGAAGAAGGGCGAACAAAGACAAATCAAGCGACTGCAAAGGACACGATAAAGCAAACTCACATGTCGGACCGCTTGCGCTTCCGCGCGGGCTTCGTCGGCAGGCGACCCGAGCCTTGTCCGGCGGCCGCACGAGCTGCTGTGTCAGGAGTAGGCACCTCGCCACCCCGCGCCTCCACATCGGGGATCGGATGAGGCACGCCGGCTCTCTCGGGCGGGATCGCCTCCCGCGCGATCCCGGATTCGGTCGTCCCCGCGCCGGTCTCGGGGGCAGCCGGCGACGCGGAAGCCGTCCCGGCAAGGGAAGAAGTCCCGGCCGGAGCGGCGGCGGCAACAAGGACCTCGAGGCTCCCTGCCGCCGCCGTCGACGTCGCGGCGACCGTGACCACCTCACCGGGACCGCTCGACGGGGGCCTCTGGCCCTCGCCGGCGACACCGCCGGCCGGAACCGGCTGCGCGCCCTCGTCGTCTGGGATGACGTCGTCAATCCACGCGTCGTCGTGGTGACCGCCGTCGCCGGCCTCTTCGCTGCTGTGGTCGAGCGCCGAGTCCGTGTCGAACTCAGACTCAGTGTCGACCGCTTCGCCTCTCCGACGGCGACGCGCCCGGTCTCTCCTCCTCTCCTCGTAGGCGTCCTTGCGGGCCTTGCGACGATCCTTTCGCCGCTTTGTCCTCTCGCCGTGGGCACGGTTCACCGCCCGCCGGTCCGCGTCCTCAGGCACGGGGGCTGTCGAGCGCCGAGCGGCTAAGCCCGGCTGCACCCAAAGGGAGAAGTAAGAATGCTGCAATCATTTACCACAAGCAAAAAATGCCAATCAATCAAGAAGAGGTGGGGGAAGGACTTACGAAGCGAATGGCGTCGGCGTGCGGCAGCGCAGCGGGGTGGCCCGCGACGGGCCACTCGAACTCGTTGTCGACGAAGTGCAGGGCGGACTTGCCGGCCGCCTCCGACAGCCGCGCCCCGATCTCGCGGTGGCTCAGCGGCTCGTCAATCACCATCGCCGTCCCTCGGAGGTCGGCGCCCGGTGTCATCTCCCACATGGGGAGCGCGCGGCGCATCAGCGGCATCACGCGGATGCTGTGGAAGTGGCCGGTGATGCCGACCATCGACACCCCCCGGTCACGCAGCACCGCCACGGCGTCGAGGAGGGGTTGAATCGCTGCAATCTCCCTCGCTCCGAGACCCCAGTGCCAGCAATCGGGGGGCCCGGACAACCGGGCGTTGGTGAACTTGGGCAGCGGGCCGGTGCGCTCGTTCTTCAAGTAGAACCACCGGTTGTGCCACCCGGAGTTGGAGGAAGTATGCACCCACGTGATGTAGCCTGACGCCCGCTCCACGCGGAGACGCAAGCTCGCGGAGCCCATGAGCGGGACCCGCCCGCCGACGGGCTGGAGCGACGCCCTGAAGAAGTACCTCCATAGATCGAAGTTGGGGGGAATGCCGAGGTAGGCCTCGCACAGCGTGATGAAGCCGGCGATGTGGCCGATCGAGTTGGGATTGAGGTGCTGAACCTCGATCCCGTAGTAGCCCAGGAGTCCGCGGAAGAAGGGGTGCGCCGGCACCCCGAGCCCGCGGGAGTGGAAGTGGAAGAACGAGACGATGTAGTCGTCCGGCGGCGAAGGCGACCGCTCCGACGGCACCATCCACTCCACCGCATCGGAGAGCGGGCGAAGGAGACCCTTCGCAACCAGCCCGCGTAGCAGTTCCGGCGTCACCACCGACTCCGGCCACTCGTCTCCCTCTTCCGCCATCGGATTCGACGGGATGAGGGAGCGCGGACGACGCCGGGACCGGATCGACCGACGGCGGTTGCGAAGCGGACGGCGAATGGTGGCGATTGGGACGAAGAATGGCGCGGAGCGAGAGAAATCGAAGCGATCGCAAAGGGAGAAGAAAGGCGAACAGTAACGGGCGATGGAGTATGCGAGAAGACTCCCCCGGATAGGTATGGCCTATTTATATGCGCCGAACCGGCGCTGTGCCGTTTCCCGCCTTAAATCTCGCGTCCCTTCGTTTTCCTCCGCCCTAACGTGTGCAGGTGGAGATAACGCACGCCTCGTCGCCGCGTTTCGTCCAAACGCCGCGCCTCTAGATCCGCGCCGGCGAAGCGACGCGACGCCTCGCGTCCGGCGCCTCATGGGCCCAATCGGTAGGGAAGCCGGTCTGGGCTCCCAGGTAAAGCGGCTAGGAGCTGTACACGCTCCGACGGCCCATTCCCGGCCCAAGAGTTCGAAGGCCGGCCCAGCGTTGGGTTCGACGGCCGCTCTGGGTCAAAACGAGAGTGAGGGGTAATCAAAGGGGGGCACCAGCGGCCAGTACCCAAGTGCGCGGAGCATATGGGCCCCTGTCGAATACGTCCGAGTCCGAGGACGAAATAAGCCCATGGTTTGCTCATCGAGAGCTGGCAGCGAGCCGCCGAGACCGGTCGAACGGACTCGGAAACTAAATGGGACAATCTCCCGGATCATATGACACTGACCCCCGCTGGTCTCAACCGGGTCCCCGCTAAGGGCAAACCGGGGTGTCACTCGAACGAGCCCGTTTGCAACTCAAATGGCACCGCCCATCGAACCATCGAGGAATGGCGCGGACGGCCCCGATCCTCCATCCTCCCGACAGGATGCGGAAGGAGAAACGAACAAAGTCGAAACTGTCTTCGGCCGGACCCCCGAAACGATCGGGGGCTCGAAGGCATGCATTCGCACAAGAGACCAACAACGTGGTCGCAGCACAAACTAAAACGGGTCTCGCGAAATAAGCCTCTTTATTCCATGGTTTTCTTTATACAAAGTCGATCGAAAGATCGTTAAACTAGAAAAGAAATTACATTAGTCCCATGAATCCATGGATTGGCCACAAGTGGCCGGATAAAGAGGCCTAAGGGCCCCGCTGGCACCACCCGCAGCAAAAACTCCTATGAGTGGGTGGAACCAGCATGACGGCGCCAGGGACTCTCCCTCGAGGGTGGCGGTGCTCAAAACCAAGGCCACGTAATCCTCGCAGGAGCGACTCCTGGGACGCCGAGGGCTGACGAGAGCCCGTTTAATCCTCGCGGGAATGACTCCGAGTTCGGTGGGCCACGCCAAAGCAGGACGAAAACTTGCGATGGCGCCGGCGAGCACCGGCCGAACGACGACGGCCGGCTTGGGTCGTTTGGCTCGAGTCATCGTCTCCACCCTCGTCGGAGGAGACAATGATGATCTCAGGCTTCTCCGACCCGGGCGCCGAGCTCCCGGCTACCGGATCTGGGGGCACCACCGCGAGCGGAACCGCTTCGACCACCGGAATCAGATCTTGGCAAGTGCTTGGAGGTGGAGGAGGCGAAGGGCGCAAAGCTAGTATAGGGGGCACGACGCCCTCCCCTCCTCTTTCCTTCGAGTCTCTCTTGCGCGAGTGAGATTTCTTATGCTTAGGCATGGTGAGTTCGAAGAAACCCGGCTCAAGATGCGGGCCTATTTATAGGCGCATCGCCCGGACTAACGTGGACCGGGAGCATAAGGGGGCGGCCGCGGAAGCCGAGGAGCACTGCCCAGCCGCATCGACGCCACGTGGACAATCCCCCACACGCCGCGACAAGCGAAGGAAGGATGGAATCCCACCACAGTCGGCCCGTGGGCTGCAGGCTTCGGCGGCCGCGCCCTCTGAGCAAGGGCAGGGAGAAGTCCATCGGGCACCGGTTGGCCCGTAGGATAAGCGTACTCCCCCCTCGGATAGAAGGAGGGGCCCGGGGGCTCGGTCATCGTGGCTACGGGAAGACGACACAGCTCGCTGCCGCGTTACGCAGTGAAAGCCTGAGAAAAGCCTGGAAGCTAGACTCCTACTAGCTCCCAGCCTCGGGGGCTACACCCGGCGGGTGCGCTCGCGCGCACCCGCCGGCGAACTGAATGGCCACGTCAGGCAGCCGTACCAGTCCCGACGACAGCACGGCGCTCTCGCCAGGACTCGGGGGCTACTGTCGGGTACCTATTTTCTAGGTACCCTATACGGTATGCACGCGGAATAACGTGGTACAGGAGCCGCCCGAGACCCAAAGGCCTTGTACATAGCTAAGAGATGGAAAGCTGGGCCCCTGGAGTGGTCCAGTCGGGCGGAAGGCACAACAGCGGCCTTTGGCCCACAGAGCCTCCGTTCCTCACGGCCTGCTAAGGGACCGGGCGTACGTGGCTGCACGAGCGCAGCCCCCCACCCTGGACCGCGATTGGTCCAGCGTTAGAGGAGCCCGCCTTGGACGTGGCAACGAACCCGACTCCCCGCTGTAGGAGTCGGGTGCTGCGGAGTCGAGCGACGCCTCCGACCGAGCTCCGGCCAGCCACCGTCCGCCGCCCTTGTACCCCGGTGGTGGTCGGGATCGGTGAAGGGACACGACCCGAAGCGAACCCGACCACCGCGGCCGGAAAGCAAGCTCGGCAGCGACATGGAAGCGCTGGTCAAACCCAAGTGTACGGCCAGCCAGATTTGGATAAGAAGACGCTCCATATCCACTCCTGGGCGGTGCGAAGGTACACTATGCCTGACGTACGGCCGCGTGGGGGCGTCGCATCCGGATCAGGCGTGGAACGGGGAATGCATGCACCAAGTACGCTACACGGCAGCAACAGCGCGCGAAGTGACCGTCGCCCAACTCCACTGGTATTAACAGCACACCAACAGCGATCAGCAGTGCGGATCAGGGAATGGGCGCTCCACAGCGCCCAGACAAGACCCGGATGACATCATCACACCACCTGGCGCGGAGATTGCGGCGGAAGACACCGGAGCCAGCAAGGACGGCCCGACTCCGCCTCCGTCGCCCTCTCACTTATCTTTCTTTTCTTTTCTTTTTCTTCTTTCCTCCATCTGTACCGTTCTTCCTTGTTGTATAAAAGGGAGAATTGGGCCCAGGAGGGAGGGGAGACTTCTTTTGGGCTTACACAACAGCTCATTTCTCAGACGAAAAAACACACTCGCACACAACACAGAGATAGAGACTTGGGAGCGAATCCCTCTCTCGCCACGGCTTGTAACCCCTACTACGAGCAACACGAGCGAAACCTCAAACTGGACGTAGGGCTTCTTTTGCCTGAACCAGTATAACCCACCGTGTCAAACACAATCCATCTGATCGCCGTCGAACCGCGCACAAATCTACTCGTCGGCCGGTTACCAAACACCGACAACCGTACTGTCCGGTCCCTAGGACCGTACCATCCGGTCGATTGTCCGGTCTTCATTTCTTCCACTTCCAGAAACTTCAACTTCTCTGTCTGGAAATCCTCTGATGACCGTACTGTCCGGTCTCCTTGACCGTACCATACGGTCCCATTGTCCGGTCTTCATTTTCTCAGCATCCCGAGACTTCACTTCTCTGTCTGGATCTTCAATGAAGACCGTACCATACGGTCCCTAGGACCGTACTGTCCGGTCTCTACCGGATAAGCTGAAAACTTGATCCACTCTTGATCCTTGCTTCCAACTTCTTCATTCTTGGTTCCTCTTCTTCTCTTCAGCCACCCTAGCCCTCGAGAGACTCACTATGCATCCATATGATCTCTAACCTAGTGTGCGCTAAGAGAACCAATTCGATCCCTCTTGATAGTCCGGTTTTTCCTATGGACTCAAGCTAACATCTACCAAGCCAACACTTGCTTGGTCTATCATGTCCTTAGCTTTGATCCATCTTCAACCTTGACTCCATCAAGTTCTCGATCCGAACCGTCGAGGCAACCAATCACCAAGTCATCGATAAGATAGGGTTTGTAAGACGACGCTTCATTGACATGACCATTTGAATATCCTACAAGGAAATGTTAGTCACATCAATATGGTCACCCAATCACCAAAACATTCATACCTTTGGGGTTTCCGAACTCCAATGGTCATGAAGCTTACAGTTACCTTGGGAGGAAAAAAATCCACGACGCTCCATTCCCTGCTCTCCCAATCCCATCTGTACCGTGGCCTCAGATCCCGTACCTCCTTGATCACCTTCACCTTCTCCCCGACGGCAACCCTGTACTGCAACTCGCCGACCTCCCCGAGCACAGTGCCGATCGCCCACACCCCATCGCAGCGCGCCTCCACCAGGGTGACGGGGCGGAGATCGAGCAGGCACTCGCTCTCCCCCACCGCCGGCCTGAAGTTCTCCAACCCTTGCTCCTGGAACCCAGTCTCCTCCTCGTCCAGGCACAGCCTCCAGCCGACCCTTCGCACGGCCTAGGTCTCGGACTCGGGATCGACCATGCCCTCGACGGTCGCGACGTACCAGGCGTCGCCGTAGTCGGGGTGGCACCGCAGCAGCTCGACCCTGTCGCCGGCCTTGAAGAAAAGGCCGCCGCCGCTCGCCGGAGGACGCTCCTCGTCGCCGTCGCTGGATCCGCCGTCACTCTCCTCTACTCGCCGGCGGCGCCGGATGTTAGCCCAACCCACCACGCCCCGGGCAGAGTCCTCGTAGTCGTACTCCACGATGCAGCGCTGCTGGTCCGGCAAAACCGCCACCACCGTCGCCGGGTGCCAGGGACGTCGGCCGTAGATCTGCAGCAGCACCTCGACCGTGTCCCCGACCTCGTAATCCACGGCATCATCTTGCTCTTCTTCTGGGATCGGGAGCAATGGGGGAGACGGCCACATCTTGGCCGTGGCGGCGGCGCCGGCCGTCGGTTATGGGGGATTGGGGGATTTCTCGGGAGATTGGCGAATGGGGCTTTCGTTGGAGCTGGATTGGATTGCTGGGGTTTTTGGTGAGGGGGAGTGGACCGTGCGAATGGGGGAAGTAGACTCGTAGTCTCTATTAGTCAATGGGCGTCTGATCACACGGTAAAATGGTTGGGCTGCGCGGAGCGGCGCGCGTCATGATGATGGATGCATCTGGCACGGGGAAACTGCGCCGCTGCTTGCGTGTGTGTATTCTTTGCTCTCAGTGACAGACTGACAGGACAGGACCTCAACCGCACGACGTGAGGGGGGACTGGGAGACGAGCTTCCAAACCTCAACCGCACGCCGCGCCGCCCCGGCTGTGCTGTTTGGAAACTCGATCGAGAATCAGACAAATAGTGGGGGATGAGGATTTTCCGCAGCGTAATGTCTTTTCGGGTTTTCCCTTTGTCTACATGCCGTGACTTTCGGCCATGATCCGATCGAAACTGAACGTGGGCTCGTGCTCAGCTAGGACTGAATCAACCGGAAGCAAATAAGCAGCTAGTAACTTGCAGACTATGCTCGTATATCCCGATGGACCTGGGAGAAAATAAAATGGAATGAGTACAGATTGCATGGCCTGAGGAGTTAGTAAAACGCAAGCAGACCAGCAAGATGTGATCATTTTCATCAGAAGCCGCTGCACCCCTTCCTAGGATATCTCCTTTTGGCATGGTTTGATCGGCCTCGAGTGGCCGAGTCAGAGATCTTTGAATCAAAAAGGCACATCTGTTCATTGAATTCGACAAGACAGTATGATGGCCCTTCACCTCTGTCTTTCTCTCTCGCTTCATCTTCTCCCGGTTGCGAGTGCTTGCAGAGTCTTGCAGAGTGCAGACAGACGGCACATGCACGGATGCACCCTGCTGCAGCTAAAGGGGTGTTCATTCCTTTAGACCTAAAGATCACATCAAAACTAATTTTGCTATTTAAACGTATTAAATAAGTTTAATTATAAAATTTTTTTATATACGTGCGCTAATTTGCGAGACAAATCTAATAAGCCTAATTAATCTATGTTTTGTTACAGTGATGCTACAGTAACCATCGTCTAATCACTATTACTTACCCTCATTAGATTCGTCTCGCGAATTAGTACAAAGTTCTGTAGTTAGTTTTTTAATTAGACTTTATTTAATACTTATAAATGACAAGATTCTAGCAGGCTTAAAATTAGGCTTAGAGAAACGAACACCCCCTAAAGCGGATTATTTTTTAGGCTGAGCCACCCCACCATCTGAGTGGCTCAAAAGCCTTTTAGTTTAGGCCTTCTTTGTTTGAACGTCTTCAGCGGCCACCAAACGAGCTGCTCCCCCACCTGTTTCTTCGGAAATTTTGGAGGGAGCCGCACCTCAAATTGACGCGAAGCGGGAAGCTGCAGAAGGGTAGCTTCGCCAGCTTCCACGTTGTCCATGTCAGCACTATCCAAAAATGCCCCTTCGCGAGCGCGCGAAAAATCCCACGACGCGGAAGTCTGGGTGCACCGGGGCGGGAGAGGCACGGATGGCGCGGTGGTGCGGGGCCGCACTGGTGGGTGTGCGTCAGCGAGAAACGGAGGGGAGACGACGTGAGACCGCGCAGGAGGGTTGCCAAGCGGGCGCGCGGAGGGACGCGGCCTCATCCCCGGTCTCCGCCAAGCACCGGCTCTCAAGGTCGAGCTCCGCCTTGCCGGCCCCTTGCACAACAAGCTCGAGCTCCATCTCCCGGTGCACTCAAGCCTTTCTTTTTTTTTCTTTTGACGAGAGAGGGAGAGAGAGATGGGAGTAATGGATGAGAGGGTGTTGGCAGGGTTAAGATTGGTGACTGGTGAGTTGGACGGTGTCATCTTCGAAATGCAAAACTCACATACCGGTATCGGATACCTTATCAGATACTCAAACACTCCTCGATACCGTGCGACCATCGGAGAGGGAGAGGATGAGCCGTGCCCGCCGGTGAGAGAGAGCACGAATGGAAAGAGAGAGTGCGGGATAAGCCACGGCCACCACAGAAGAGAGAGAGAGAGTGCGGGATGGGAGGTAGGAAAGAAGACGACCGCATTCGTTCGTGGTACAGATAAGATAAAGTTTTCTTTTTATTTTGCTTTTTTCCTTTTTCAAATAATTATACAACAATTTATTATGCATCCTATTCTCTGGAACTTTTATTTCTTACTTTTAACATCAGGAACTTTTATTTATTTTCATTTTTTATATATATTGGCATATCCTGGTTCTTTGTTTTTGGAAAAATAAGGTATTGGAGTATCACAGTATCACGTATCTATATCCGCGTATCCGGACAACATAGGGTGTCATTTTTATTGGAGCCGAGTGATGCATTTATTTTTGCGAATATAAACTATGATTAACTGATGATAGCTTTGTTCTAAGTAAAATTAATTGAGATGCCTTTTTGCACTATTCATTAAATAATATATTTTTCATATTAATTAATATGTGTGAAATAGCATAAAAATTGAGGTGCAATTAAATCTAGTATTCCTAATTATAAGTAAAACATGAATTGCATGTTTGTAATGAAGCCATATGACTAAGGGCGCCACTATGGACAATTGCTTATTCCACCCATTCATACAAATCAGGAGACGCCACCGAAGAAGCTGTTATACCAAATGTTTTAAAACACAGTCACAAACATAACCAGCACAATCACAGTCAGAACCCAAACAAACAGGCTCTTATATGGTCTTCAGAATCGCTTTTGCCCTGAGCTCCCCCCACGGAGCGCAGCCGTACCAGGTCCCCCAACCCTGCTTGTTCGTAGTCACGCACGCTCTCAGCACCCGTATGCCCTCGCACGAATATGATCGATCAAGCTTGAAGCTTTGCAGTTTGCAAGCTCACATCTCATGTGCATCGTGCAACTGACTAATTGCAATCAGCATTCGGCAGCTCAGCTGTTACCGTTAACATGTTGAGTGGCCAGTACTGCTGAGCTTTTGGCATACAGCCTGTTCGGCTGCCCATTTCGCAGCTAGCTTCTTTGCAGCAGCTACAGTGTTCTAGTTATTTCTTCAGCAGCCGCTACAGTATTCGCAGTTATTTCTTCAACAACCGCTACAGTGTTATCAGCCTGCCGAACAGGCTGATAATGTAATGCTGGGGACGGGACTGCTGTGCGCAGAGCTTGGGCATCTCTGGGCACGCTCGGAAAGAAGCAAATTGGACCTGTGATGCCTATGAGCTCCACAACGCTTATTGCCTCAAGGCTCAAGCACAAACACCAAGCGGCGAAGTCAAACTTGGAGCCCGGGAGCAAGTGTGCACATTCTTCCATTACCCACTGACCCCTTTACGTCTATCTAGTTGATGATGGAACCGTGTTTAGGATAGATGGATTAAGATGTTGCAGACACGAAGAATGGCTGTAACCAAAATATGATCAAAATTAAAGAAAGCTCACGGGTACACACTATCAATCATGTTATCCTTCACGTCATTTTTTTTAGGAGCATCCTTCACGTCACGTGTATCCAGTGATGGCCAAATGGGCCAGGCCAAACGCACGGGCACGAAACACGCAATTTTTTGTTCGGCCCGAGCACGGCACGGCACGAGGATCGGGCTGCCGTGGGCCGAGGGTGCGGCCCAATGGGCGGCACGGCACGGCACGATTAAGTTTTATTAAATATATTTTTAATTTATATGTATACAACTAGTAGCCTTAGCTAGTGGTAAGTGTGTTCCTTCTTATCTATGAGGTCATAGGTTCAATTCTCCCTACTTGCATCTATTTTTACATCATTTACACTTAATTTCTTCAAAAAATGACTAAATGGGCCGACAGGCTAAACGGGCCGGCCCGGCACGATTGCTCCATTACGTGCCGTGCAGCCCATGGCTAGCACGGGACGGCACGCAAATAACACCGGGCCGTGCCGGCCCAAAATAGATTCGGGCCGTGCCTTTTCGAGCCCGGGCCGTGCCGTGCCGGGTCGCCCGTTTGGCCATCACTACGTGTATCTCGTGCCTCCTTGATAGTGCCTATGAAATGAATGTAGTAACCGTTTGTTGAGGAGCATCAAGGTGCGAGAACTGGGACCCAAAAAAAAAAGTTCGAGAACTGAGGGAGAGTGGCATCGTGGGCCGCGGTGGAAGCTTGCGCTCGAGACGGGGCAGTGGGCTTCTGCCAGGTACAAAAAGAAGAAAGATGAAGAATGGGCCGGCAAGCAAAGAGTATGGCCTAAGAGCACGTTCCGCTTGGATGGACGGAAATGCCAGTGTCCGTGAGGTGAATGAAGTCCTGCTTTAGCTTTACGGTAATTTATGTCATCGAATCTTGCCGCAAGAGGGAAAGAACAATACTTGTATGAAACTTGCATAACTGTAATGATTAGTCAATTACGTGGGCTATGTGCACGGCTCGCCGAGGTGGTGCCAGATTGCCCTTTTTTCATTATCAAGTGCGTAAGACTGTTGGATTTTGTCCCTGTAAGATAGGAACTTTGTACTAGAAGTTTACTTACGTGGAAAAATCCTTCATAGTTTATAGGCTAAGCCCAGGACATCAAAACGTTTGAGCATCCAATAACCGGAGAGAGTGTCTTGTGGCGTGTTCAATATAGTAAAAGAGAGAGAGAGAGAGAGAGAGAGAGAAAGAGAAGAGAGAGAGAACGTGTTCAATATAGTAAGAGAGAGAGAGAGAGAGAGAGAGAGAGAGAGAGAGAGAGAGAGAGAGAACTTTCCTTGTCACGCGAGAGATAAAGACGCCGTTAAACCCCACGCCGACTCTCCCTCGCGCACGCATCGTACCCAACAGAAAGGGGGCGGGCGTGGAGGAAGGAAAGAGAAGAATCTCCGCCGCCGCCGCCGCCGCCGCCGCAATGCAGCGCCTCTCCCTGGGCTCGCCGGCCGGAAGAGGGCCCCGCAAGAGCGCGGCGGCCGAGGGGGCGGACGAGAAGGCGGCGAAGGAGGTGGTCCGAGCGGCGGCCGCGCCGGACAAGTCCATCCACCTCATCCCCGTGCTCACGCTGCTCTGCTTCCTCGTCCTCTTCCTCCTCTCCCGCGACCCCTCCGCCGCCGCCGCAGCCGCGCTCACCGGTACGTCCCGCCTCCCTCGCCGCGTGCACTCCCACCGCCCCGCTCCTGCCTCTAACGCCGCCGTCTCTTCACTGTTGCGCCTGCAGATTCGCCGGTGCTGGCCGCCACCGCCCGCTCCCTCGAGGCCGCCGCCACTGCAGGAGGAGGAGGAGGTGCGTCCCGTCCTCGCTCTCACGTCGCGACAGCCGCCTGAACCCGCGAGAATTTCGTGGCGTTCAGTTTATCACGCGTCATCGCTGATTGGTTCGCGCGGCGGATGTTTTTATTTTGCATTTCAGCGGCAGCGGGCGCTTCGGTGTCGTCCGTCGGGGGCCGTGGCGTCGTGTACCGGCGGCTGAAGGAGGACCGGGACCGCGAACGGAGGCCGCGGCGGCGGGATGACGTCATCAGCTAGCCGTTGGAGAGGATTCAGAGGAGACGACGACGGTGGATGCGGACGAGGAGCGTCACTTTTCCGTTGCTGCTACTTCCTCTTTTGGTACTGATGAAAAAGGGGGTGATGTCAGAATCGTAGTACCAGTGGATTTGTAGTTCTTGCTCGTCTTCCTCTTCGAAGGGGAGGGGAAGTAAGCATTGGGGTCTTGAGTCTTGACTCTTGAGGAATGATGATCTCACAAAGAAAAAAAAAAATCATGTGTTCATAGCTTGCACGCTGTTTCTTCTGGTACTCCCGTTGTTGCGAGATCGCACAATACTGTTTCCATCCACAGCTTGTCTATCCAGTGGATAGTGCTGCCGACGAGGACGAACAGGTACAGTACATAGTGTGAGGTGAGCTGGGCAGCTGGCTCCAGGCAGCCTCACATGTGTGTGCGTGCACAGCCAACCAGCGAGCGAGCGAGGGTCACGAAGGCGCCAGTTCAGTGCACAGATGCTGGTGCTCACTGTATGCTGCTGAAAACGTAAGTAGTGCAATAATCACGCGTTCGTCCTACAGCAGACACCATGAGTCACACTAACAAATCTTTCTTTTATGAGTTGCACTAACAAAGATACTAGTAGTAGCACTAGTAGATGAACACCGCTACATGTTTATCACTTTTGCAATCTTTTGCATTGCTTGCTTTCCAGCAACCCCATCTCAATATGCAGATACTAGTTCGTTGGTTTTGGACATTTGAGGACATTTGAGGACATTTGAACTTTGCGTTTGCGGTTTCACCAGATCAGGCACAAGCAGGGCATCAGGTTAACACAGTCAGGACGGCCAGCAGGACTGGGTCATCAATGGCAACTTGATACTGTGACCACCATATTGACAAACTACTCCAACCATCTACTGTACAAGAAAAAAAAGTTTACATGGCAGACACCAGGTAATAAGCTAGGCAGCTCTTCCCTCTAGAGATAAATGGTATCAACCGCACAAGCTTCACGAGCTGACCATAAATCAATAATGCCATAACTGTACGAGGGCGGAAAAGATCACACAAGGCCTGATAACTTCACGCCATTCCACTTACAAAAACAATGAATTAAATACGAATCCTTGCAGCACAAACTTACTGCGCGCAGCTGAATGATGCCCTCGAAGACTTCAGACTGAAAGTAAACAAAGATAGCTCAACAAGATGAAATAGGACGTAAAATAACACCCTTCAGCAACCATATCACATGATTAACACAACATGGATTCAAGGCACAAAGCAGCTACAAGATCTGCACAGTAGCAAATGCACAATAGCAGCTAACGTTTAGACAGAATCAAAATGAACATCGACAGAGTGTATATGCAAACTGAGCAAGGTACCTACAAATTCACAATAATCTTGTAGATAAAACCTAAGCCAGAACTTCTGACCAAAAACGTTGGAAACCCGATAAAAATAGTCAGACCAAATAAAACAACACTGGAACATTGAACTGCAATTTATGCATAATTACATCCAATCAATTTAGGTTAACAGACCATAGATCAAATGATGAAATGAAGATTATGCCTTACTTCCACAGCAGAATAAACGGATCAAAGCTACACCTCGTAAAGGAAAGGTGTCATTAGGCAAGGCTACAATTATTCAGTCTTTTCGCTAGTACAGATGCTAGTAAAAGCATCTACAAGTACTTGATAATGCATTATCTCCATAGCAGAGTAAACTGTTCTCTTTTTTGTGATTTAGGAATGATTACGAAATAAGAAATTCCGACATTAAAGGATACTATCTTGTAATGGTAGGGGATGGATAATTAGGCCTTATGCTTTGCCTAGAGCTTGAGAGACATTGGGGGATTGGGAGAATTGTTCTTCATTGATTGATTGCTTGATTGATTTATTCCAAATGACTGCCGCACCTCTCTTTATATATAGAGAGAGCCGGCCCTAATCCTAACCAACTCATCTTATCCCTAATTAACCTAACTTGAGGGCTAAGTATGGGCGGCACTACAGTACCCGCGCCGCTACAGTGCCATGGGCCGCTACAGTGCCAAGGCCCAAAGGGCTGCCCATAACATCTCCATCCCTCCTTCCGTGACAGCTCGTCCTCGAGCTGGGATGGTGGCCATGGCTGAACCACGTACCACACCCTTGGCGTCCTAGCCCCCTTTCCATCCCCCTTGAGATGCAGCTCGCCCTCGAGCTGCTGAGACTCCACACTACGACGAGTAATTCGACTCCTAAACAATATCCAACTACCTAAAAATAAGTCTTTTACATCTCGACTTATTTCCTTATTTCTGACTCGAGATATTTGTGACCCCAGCATAGCTGCAATCACAGACTGCAGCAACAGAATGAGGACTGTAGTTCCTCCAGGTTCCCATGGAAAATCCCCAGGCTTGTCAGCTCCAACTCGTGCAGCACCACAGCATGAGTCTCTACATACAGGACCCCATGGAGCAAGGAATTGCAGCGCTGGTGCAGGTACCACCAATGGAATAGGCGCCCCAGACCTTGTCGATTTGGCGCTGTGTGTGAGCTGGGGAGAAAGAGAGCGGCGCCTTGACGAATAGGCCATCCCTCCCGGCAGACAAACAGACTGGAAATTGCGCTGGGTCGCGTGTGCAGGGGCAGCTCCACCCTGCTTTGCTGCAACTTGTGGCCATGCATCTACTGGCGCAACAGGCTCCAGCCATGGCGACATGGTGAAAGAAGGTGCTGATGATGCAGGCATTGGCGGCATAGTTGCTACAAAAGGATGCTGCATCCCGAGATTCTCCTTGTGCACAGCCGTGGGGATTTCTTCGAGGGTTATCTTCTTCTCTTTAGATTGGATCAGACTCCTCAACCTATTGGCAAGGGATCTGAGCTCCAAATCAGACCGCGTAGACTGCTCCCATGCAAGCGTTGGTGATTGGATCAGCGATGCCGCACGCTGTGCAGCCTCTCTATTCTCGATCTGTTTCTTCAACCTCTTGGCCAAATCTGACCATGATGGTGGCTGCGTAGATGGATTGGCAACAGAAGCCATCGATCGAAACCAAAGCGACTGATATGCCTAGAGCTTGAGAGACATTGGGGGATTGGGAGAATTGTTCTTCATTGATTGATTGCTTGATTGATTTATTCCAAATGACTGCCGCACCTCTCTTTATATATAGAGAGAGCCGGCCCTAATCCTAACCAACTCATCTTATCCCTAATTAACCTAACTTGAGGGCTAAGTATGGGCGGCGCTACAGTACCCGCGCCGCTACAGTGCCATGGGCCGCTACAGTGCCAAGGCCCAAAGGGCTGCCCATAACATATCTTACATGAAAACAATACATAAAAACATAAATATTATGGCTGCTCACATTTTCAACCACTTCCTTCAATATTCTATACCAAAGATAGAAAATAATAAGTCAATCTCAGGCTCAAGTTGAAGCATCATTATCAGTGAACATGGCTACTGAGAATGAACATTATCTCTGGAACAAATGAATGGTGCAAAACCAACCTATTTTCTAGGCCGTAGCCAAAAAAAGTTCTTTCTGAAGGGCTCAAAGGATAGTCTTTATAAGAAAGCTTTAGTGCAGACTGTGCTGCATACATCGTTCACGCTAATCTGAATCCTAGCATGTCTAGGTTGAGGACCATGGTATCAAGCTACTGATATTACTATCTTTACAGACTCACCAATTTCTATTCATATGCATCGTTTGTGTTCATTGACATTTGAAAAATGGGATGGAGAGTGTATAGCAGTGTTCATTGACATTTGAAAAATAAAAGCAGTAAATATCATACTAAACCCCTGAACTGACAATCCCCTGATTTCAGTATACACTAAGCCAACATTTTCAGCTAAGCAAAACAATTTGGTGTATGGCACTAATAAAAAAGCAGGACACATTCATTGTATATTCTAGCAGGTAGTAATATCGAACTCTGGTATGTTGGACAACAGAGAAATTCGGGCAATGACCTGTGTCGACTTTTTCGTAGCTGGGAGGCAAGATAGATATAAGGAAAGAGTAAGCTAGTAAGATCACTAATTTATAAGATCCTAATCAGCATCCATTAGATCATAAGCTTAGAACACTGCCACAGAAAGAAAAAAAGTCCAATTGAAAAAGAACTCCATGTATTAGTACTTATATACCAAGAAGGTTTCATTTTGCAAGCTTTCATTTCACACCTGATCAAACTGATATTGATGTATTGCAATGTTGGTCATGGTGGACCAAAAAGGCAAAAACACCAACACTTTGTGGCCAGTGAATGTGTATGTGTTTAACGAGTTTGATGTCTTCTTTACAAAAGTAGCACCTCTGAGATACATCCTAGTATCCTTTCTCAGAAAAGTATGGAACAATAATGTAAGAAAAACAAGGCAGGCTGAGTTTGCAAAAGATTGGAAAGGCACCAGCCATAAACATATCATGACACCTCAATCACTTGAACATCCTAACATGTACACCAAATTGAATTAGCAGGAACCAACAATATGTGCTCGATAACGGATTAAACCATCCTTGATACTACAGAACTCATTTTTCCTTACATTAATCCACATGGAGTACGCTTCCGGCAACCACAGCAATCGACGCCCTAGTAGTTCCTTGTCTTCTTAGATGCTTGAACTGGCTCCACGAGCTTCCCTTGTTGCTTGGGAAGGTAACCACCTGATAAACATATGCCCCCAATGGGTAACAAAGGAAACCAATTAAGTCGCAATGGTGAACAATCCCTGCCATGACACCTATCAGCAGCACACTCAATCCGGCAATCCATCAAGGAACATACACTGCTCACTAAATCAAGAACACTAAAACCTCATACACCCAATTTCATGAAAATAGGTACAGGGTCACAAATCTACATTCATATTGTAACCAATTTTATTTGAGGTGAAAGGCCAAGTTACTAGTTCTGTGTTCTTACCTGGCCTGGAGACGAGGTTGATGCGGGAGCGTGGCGCGGCGAACATCCAACTGTCGTCTTCGAGCGACTTGACCTCCTTTTGCAGCGCCTCCATCACCTCCGACTTGAGCTCTGCACGCCCCCAATGAGTCACTCGACGCATCTTAGTGCTAGGGTTTGCAAGAGGGAGGTGAAGGGTGGGTTCTTACCAGCCATGGCCTCGTCCTTGCGGTAGAGCGCATCGATGGAGTCGGCGACGTCAGCAGCTTCGCCTGCGGAGACGGCGCCTCCGCTCGCCGCCGACACCGTCGACCGCGCCGGTGAGCTCATCGGCGAGAGTGATCGGTGGGCTTGTTCGAATGCCGTGGGGAACGGACCGAACGAACCAGTAGTGAGAAGAATAGAACTAGGCCCACACTACTGGGCTGGTCCAGATAAAAGTGGCTCATCGGCGGCCTACTTCGTCAAACGGCCTATTTCAGATGTGCAATGCAATAAGGGAAAATTATGATGATCTCAAAAAAAATAAAAGGGAAAATTATGAATCGTGGGGTTTTCAAAAGAGAAAAGTCTAATTTGCCTCCCTCAATTATTGGAGGTAGCGCAATTCTCACCCCTAACTATAAAATCGGATATCTGATACCCTGATCTCATCACCCGAGTGCAATTTACCTCTCTGAGCGGTCTTGAGAGTGGTTTTGTCCTACGTGGCACAGTGAGGCCCACATGTCAGGTGCCACGTCATTTTTTTACTTTTTCTTTTTTCTCGTCTTCTCTTCTTCTTCTCGCCCCTGCCTACCCGCGCCGCCGCCCCTGCCCATCTGCGCCGTTACGACCACCCGCTATCCTAGTGCCCTGCACAGCCGTGCGCCGCCGTTATGCCCACCTGTGCGTCGTCCCTGCCCACTCATGCCACACCGACCACTCGTGCCCAACCCAACTACGTCGTGTGGCAAAGCATGGCGATGGCAAGCAGGGCGCGATGCTGCAGGGCCCGCGACGCGGGGGGGGGTGGCGCCGTGAGGCCGGGGGAGGGGGGGGGAGGGGCGGGGGGGCGGTGCGGGGGGCAGGGCGGCGGGGTGGGGGGCGGGGGAGGCCGTGGGGGGCGGCGGCGCGGTGGCATGACGGGTGGCGGAGCGAGGCTGTGCGGGGCGGCGGGGTGGCGGCGGGAGGCCGCGGGGCGCGGAGGGGCGCGGAGGATGGTGGCGGGTGGGGACGTGAGGCCATGGGGCGCGACGACACGACGGGCGGCGGCGCAGGGCCACGGGGCGTGACCGACACCTGGACGGATGTGGCGGAGATGCATTGGCCGCGGCGAGGTGCGGTGGAAACGGGCAGAGGCTTGACATGGCTAGAGCTGGGGTGGGAGGGAGGGGCGGCGGAGGGACGGGAGAGAGGGGAGGGGCGGCGACGCCGGCGGGAGGGGAGGCGGCGTGGGCGGGAGGGAGGGCGGCGACACGGGCGAGCACGGGCGGCCACGGCATGTGGGAGAGAGGAAGACGGAAAAAATGAAGAGAGGAAGAGAGGGAAAAAAGAAAAAAATAGTGACGTGGCACCTGACATGTGAGACTCACGATGTCACGTAGGACAAAACCACTCTCAAAGCCGCCCAAGGAGTCAATTTGCACCCACCTATACAATTGAGGGACTGTGGATACCCAGTTTTATAGTTGGGGGTGAAAATTGCGCTACCTCTAATAGTTGAGGGAGGCAAATTAGACTTTTCTCTTTTCAAAAACATATCTACAAATTTTAAAAAATTATAAAACTTACATACGTGTAAAAGACATATTGAGAAACATTAATTATATGTCTCAAAGAAAAAATCAAATAATTCTCTGAAAAAAGTAACCGGCCGCAACACCGCTGAGAGCATCAATACCTGAAGATTTTGAACTGTTGCACGTAAATAACCGAACTAAGCAAACGAAGGTGAATGTGCATACGTTATAAGTGTCTGAGTTGTACTGTATAATCGAAAAAAAAAACTAACCACACGAAGGTAGCGTAGGATTTTGACGCCGAAGCGTTCTGCGCAAAGAACTGCATGGCATTTACTCGGCGCGGACGCGTGCAAGGGTAATCTCGTCCACACTTGATGAAAATCCTCCCAACAACAGCTTTTGTGATACTCTTATGAAACGCCTCCAACGACATGTTTTTAAAAACCGCAGGGAGTATGCAGTATGCATAGAGTGCTCTTCAATTTCATGGACAGAGCAAGCCTGATCGCGTTTCTCCAGCAACATTTGTGTTCCTTTGGTCCTTTAATTTTCCTGGTGCTCGGTACTCCCTCCGTGTTTTTTTTTCGGTTGACGTTAGGACAGCAGGATTAATTAGTGCCAACAAAATAAAAATAGAGGGAGTATAGCACATCGCCGGAGTATAGTACAGCTGCCTGCTGCTTGTACATCCATATAAGAGCGTCCTCAAAGATAGAAGCGGCATTGACTCTTCACGTCATCTAAGAGACAACATAAGAGTTCATATCAACTCGAAAGTAATGACTGGCCCCGCATGTCAGTGCCTCAATAAATGTTAGAGACTACCTCTTGAAAAAAGAATCAGCAGCATTCTCTTTTTTTTAATAAATAATTCTATGAGTTAGCTAAAACAATCATTGGGACGCTCTAACCCTGCAATAAAGACCTCCACTTATATTTAGGATAGAAACAATAGCCATGGACTCCAAAGCAAATCCCAGCACTACTGTACTCCGGGAGCAATCCCAGCACATAGAGTGGGTGAATTGGAGAGGGCACGCAATACAACGCAATGTTCTACTAGGCTAAGCCAAAGGCAGCTAGTGCAGCGTAGGATTGCAAGGCACCGGGAGCAATCGAGCACGGACCAAGATACACTTACGGTGCAAATGACCTTGCTCGAGCAACTCTTTACCTGGCTGAGCGTAACGCTGACAGCGCTGTTGAATTCTTAAAACAAGTAGCTGAAGCTGTGCTGAAATACACAGTGTTTGGTAGGAATTCATCCTAAATTCCTAATCCCGGTACGAAACATCTTCCTTTGCTTTAGCTTCACAAGAACAGATTGATGTGCATCGCTCTGCATGTGTATTCAGTTTGATCGTGTTGTCTAGATCTGCTTGGCTTGCAATCTTATCTATCCAAGAGGTCCAATTTTCCTGTTGCTGTAACGATCGGGCAGTTTTCCAAATGACGAAATAAACTCCTTGATGTTTTAGCATAGGTTTAATATTAGAGCTTTATTTAGCCTGCCACTCATTAGAGTTTTTTCTGTAACAAGCAAAGCATGTCTGGACTCGGAATAGGTTAAAAAAAAAGAACAATGCAAGAGCGACATTTATAGATTCAATTTCAGGATCAGATTGAAGTGTCATTCTTAGTGTATGAATGTCCACTAACAATGAAGAGCGATTACGGAGGAAAATGCTGGTGACCAACTTTTTGTACAGAGACTAACAAAGTCTCTCTCCATGGCTCTGTCATCGTACATTTCTCCCCTGATATCTCCAGATTTGACCATGGTGGCAACATAGGGATACTAACATCTTTAGAATTATCTATGGTTTTGACCATGGTACCTACCTAAAACAATTTTTTAGGTTTAAGTAACCTCCTTTTCTTTAGACTATCTAAAATCAAGTACCTATATTCTTTGGGTCCACCTGTCAGCGGCACACGAGCTCAAGCGCTATTTTGCCGATGGCCCAAAGGTCACGTTCACGGCCACTGACAATGCCACGGCCGACGTCGCGAGCCCTGCTCTAGCCGCACCACCCACAAGCAGTGCCATGAGGCCGCTGCCAGGAGCTGCATGAACGTTGCCGCCCGTTCAACCTTGCAGCGTGCACGCATAACCCGGCACACAGAACCCGGCACACAGGCTGTGGCATTCCTCGCGATCAAGAGGGGCGACGCGGCTCAAGGTCAGAGTGGTGGCCGTGGGAAGACAAAGGTCAAGCGGACGAGCGTTGGGGCCATGGCCCCCTATAGATTTGGCTAGGCTAGGCTTTCTTTGTCGTGACTGGCGTCGTCGGGGACGGCACGGGAGACAGACCAAGGCATTGGCGAAGCCCTGGAGGCGGCTACAGAGGTGGCCGGGGAATCGACCTGGAAGCAACAAAGAAAGGTAGGGTAGGGCGACGGCGGTCATCAGCGAGGACCTGGCGGCCGGAGGAGGCGGCATGGCGGGTTGACTGGTGGAAGTGAAAATGTCTCCCGCCAGCTGAACAGTAGATAGGTAGCCGGTTCTGGCTAGGACCTTTCTTTAAGTAGTGGGGAGGAAAATTAGGTAGGTATCTAAAAATTTCAGGTATAGTTTTTTTTTTTTTGCGGTGGAATTTCAGGTATAGTTAGCCGGATAGGTAATCTGTTGGAACACTTCGTCTCTCAAAATTCTGTTTTTAGATATAAGTAACCATTTAAATAGGTTGTTGAAGTTGCTCTTAGGTATTTGTGTTTTTACAAACCCATGTCCTATGGAGGCTACATAAATTCAGCAAAATAGTGTGTGCGAGGGGGGGGGGGGGGGGGGGGGGGGGGGGGGGGGGGATCGAGTCTGGCCCCGACCGAGACCGAGAGGCACTCATCAACTCCCCGCCCCCACTGGACTCCATTCATATAAGATGGTGGAAAGGGCCTACACAGAGTGAGTGGACTGAAGAGAGAGCATATAATGCAATGGTACCGGCTTTATTAGGCAGATTGCGCAAGAACTGGACGCCAAAATGTGGCTATTGTACGTAGGCTGGAAGGCATCGGAACCATAGAGGCGCGCAAGGTGAGAGAAGAGAGCGACATGCTGCTCCCCCAACATTTGATCTGGCCACGGAAACAAATTAGGTTGATGGAGATGGATTACTGAAACTTGTAGTTGATGGAAGAATGAGCGTGAGGTCGCCGGTAGAAAGCCCAAGTGGTTTTGAGCATATAGTATTCCTTTTTTTTTTTTGGCGACAAAAGGCGAGGCTTATATTAGATCAAAGAAGGGTTACAATCCGCTAACACATGGTGTGCAGCAAAATCTGGAGCCCGTCGCAACGACACTACTGTCGACGTCTCCTTACAAGCATAATTTGCTAAACAATGTGCAACCCAATTTTGATCTCTAGAACAGTGTACAGTCTCGACTTCTGTGAGCTCATTCGCGAGCAACTTCACCTCCTTCAGCTGCATCGCCAGCATGGAACGGTCTTCTCCCTTCGAATTGATAGCAAGGCAGACATTGCGGCAATCCGTCTCAATGGCGGTGTCAACCACTGAATCGCCAGCTGTAAACCCTCGCGGCAGGCCAATAACTCTGCTTCCTCCGCATTGGCACAATTGAATAAAACCCGGCAAGAAGAAAGCAGTACTGCACCATCATGGTCTCGGGCAACAATACCAACTCCTCCCTTGCCAGTTTCTGGAAAGAAAGCAGCATCAACATTAATCGAGCCCATATCTGCTTTGGCCTGATTGCTTTGATCAGACTACCACCCTGACAAACCCAGCTCTTTCCCTTATCTCCAGGTTGAACTGGATGTTGTCGAATTTGCAAGTGTCTCAGCATAACTTTGCAAGAATCTCACCGAACCCTCTATGGGCATTTCCTTGTGTTCATGTTTTACCTGATTCCTTACATACCACATACGCCAAAACAGGAGCATATAGTATTCCTTTGCCTAACTTAAACAGTAACTGCATATCAATTGACGCCAGTAACTGCGTTCACTAACTTTTGGAGGTTCATCATATCATGTACGTAGGAGAAAATATGCTATAGCAAGCGTGGAATGGTGCTGAAACCGCATAAAACAGCACATATCACCTCAGCCCCTTTTTACCCTAACGAGCACTTGAGGTGAAGGGAGAATTTCTTATTGGCCATGAGGAAACTTCTTGTTCCTTATTGGCCATCAAAAAGATTCAAATTCCTTAGCGACCATCAGGTTCAATTTCTTCTCTTTATTGGCCATTCTACTGTTGAAATTGGACGACAAAAGTCACTTTTTCCCCTTTCAACATTTTTGTGACTAACATTTCTTATTAACCTAGAAACGTCAGTAAATATATAATTTGCAAATCTGAAACCATTAGTATGTATTTTTGAAATTCTCAGCAACAATAGTATGTATTTTTATAATAGTAAAATACATTATTTTTCCTAAAAGGTTCAGAACTACATACTCGTACCGTCTAAATTTACAAATTGCATCTTAACTAAAGTCCAAGACTAATCATGAATGTTAGCACAAAAATGCTGCAGGGGGAAAAAGTGACTTTTGTCCTCTATCTTTTGTATTGTGATGCCAATGGGAAAAAGAAGTTGAACACAGATGGACATTAGGGAATTTGGAAATTTTTTTATAGTCGATAGGGAACCATGAGTTTTTCTTATGTACACAAAGGAATTTTCCCTTGAATTAACTGGCACCAACCAGTAAGACGATAAATTTCTTATCTTCTTGTTGCTTGATCTAAGTTTTTAAGGAGTATTTTGCTCTGTTCAAATACCACTTGCTCAGTCTTAGTATGTACTGTTTTTCATAAAAACTAAAACATCACTTGCTTTTGTATATGCATGACCAAATCGACGGCCATGTTTTGATCATAAATGGGCCTGCAATGGAAGAAAACATGGTCTGCTGCTGGCTGGCCCGAGTAGTGCCAACCCACAGGCCTGCTTTGGTAAAATGGACCCAATCGGCCTCGTCGTCTGTCTCCCACCCGATCGAGACGAGACGAGCACACCAATCCCCCAACCCAAATCAAGCGGAGGAGAGCTCGGTGGCGGCGGCGAGAGGAGAAGAGGCCGTCGAAGATGGTGCGGAAGGCGAAGGTCGAGTTCGACGAGCGCCCTCCGGATGATTTCGACCCGAAGAACCCGTACGGGGACCCGGTGGCGATGCTGGAGTACCGGGAGCACCTGGTGCGGGAGAAATGGATCCAGATCGAGACCGCCAAGATCATCCGCGAGCGCCTCCGCTGGTGCTACCGGATCGAGGGCGTCAACCACCACCAGAAGTGCCGCCACCTCGTCGACCAGTACCTTGAGGCCACCCGCGGCGTCGGCTGGGGCAAGGACGCCCGCCCGCCCGAATTCCACGGTCCGATCACGGCACATCACTTCATTGTTTTCATTCTATTCAAGTTTTCCTTTGTTGATTGAGGTTGTTTCTTCTCTGGTTCGCAGAGCCGAAGAAGGTGGTCGAGGCGGAGTAGCGGCGCTGCTGCTTCTTCTGTTGTTGTTCCTGCTTTGGAGAGGTGAGGCTGCTTCCTTTCCGCCTGCTAAAACTGAATGCAGCTTAATGTGAAATGCACTGCTCTTTATGATATGCTATTATGCTATGGTGTAAAGAAAATGGACCCCAAAGATATTGGTGATGCTGGAAATATATCGCAATCCCTCCATTTGTACATTTCTGGGACATTAGTAACCGTAGTACCGTACATACGTAATACGAAGTAGATAGAATGATAAACTACGGTAAATGCACAAATTCTTAATCAGTTGACTGAATGTGTGAGATGGCCTTTCCGTTAATCCTTTGAATAGATTTTTTTTTCCATGTTCTGTATGATTCCTCGTATCCTCATATAATTGTAAAGGTGGCAGCAGTTCCTCTATTAGGCTTCCATACCTGGACCTTAGATATGTATCCTGGCATCTGAGTCCATACATTTCTTAGTAGTGTACTCGTATATAGGGATAGGCAGTCGACTCTGTTATTGTATCATTTAACCTTTGTCGGTCTGGGCTGGTCAAAGGTTTCTCTAGGAGTCAACCTTAAGTTACTTCAAGTTACTTTATATCGTATTTATGAGAAATTGAGAACTGTGTATCACATATCATGTGTTGTTAGACCTTACATGTCGTAGGTTTATTTCAGTTACTTGGCTTTGGTAAGATTTAATAGAAGGATATCATGCATCAAAGTTCCATCTGAGTAAGGTATGACGTGATACTCGTTTGAGGTCAATTATTACTGGAAAGAGTCTGGTCATAAAATTGGATTTGCGCAACTCATATCTAAAGATTGTGAACTGTGTCATCAAAAGGAAAATATTTAATTGAGTATCTTGAGTCTCGACCATAACTTTGAACAGGTGCTTTAAAGATAAGGACAAACTGAATGGCTGAAAAAACTCGACAATACTTATCAATAGTTGAGATAATGGAATACATCGTTTGGGCCTTTGGCGCCAAAGTGCTATTGTGTTGTCCAGCTTGCAATTTTTTAAGAACATCTTTGTATGTCTTTACGCCTTCTTTACAAGATTCTTAAGCTTGATTTGACTCGTGTCCATACATTGTAAATACAGACATCGTCCTTCCACTGCTCTCAAGTTGCCTTGTAATATTCTCAATATTCTCTTGTTTGGAATGATAGATGTAAATATCTGTGGTTTGAGATAGCTTGGCGTCTATTTATTTTGATCAAATATAATCTGTTAGTGGCAGTGTGCAATATTTCACTTGAATAGGATCTTTATTTGTTTACTTCATTAGCATTTCATGGGAATATGTTATCATTTTTTCCGACGTGTCGATCGCTCTATTCTATCTATCATGATGATCTTACATTGCACTTATCCATCTATCATGATGATCCTTATATGTGTATGTAAATTAATACCTGGAACTACTGGAATAGCTGAAATTAATATGTTGAACTACTGGAATAGCTTAAATAAAAGTCAATAAGTGTTGTGTACTTGTGGAACTACCTGAATAATTGCATCAGTCTTTTTGTTGTTATGCAGGTGACCTCTCCATGGCATCAAAAGGAGTAACTTGGAACTGCTGTGGTTCTTCTTCACATCTGAAGTTACTGATAGACTCTCGATAATAATGCCCAAGAAAACATTCTTGTACTTCTTGCCTATCCTTTTGTGAAATTGAGCAAACTGTCGCTGAACATTGTAATTTGTTCTTCAGTTTCCAACTGCTAAGCCTATACAGATGTTGTTTCCCTGGCATCTTTCTGAAGTCTTCTATGCAGCCAGAGGGCACGAAGAGAACAATTAAAAAGACCATCGCGTCCATATAATAGCAACATGACTCGTCTGTTGTTCATGTCTTAGGAGTGATTGTGGAGGATCAGCAGAGGACAGTCAGTCAGGGCCTGGAAGCTGCTGCTGTGCTGCAGCGCGGCTTCTACAGGATGGTTCCTAAATAATACTCTGAGCGTACCCCCATAGTAAAACTGAATTTGCCATTTTAAGTCCGGTTTTGCATGCTGTTGAGGTTGTTTCTCCGTGTTGCAGATGCTGCTTTTACATGTTGCAAATGATACAACGCGCCTTACGATTTCAAGGCCTCTATTTGAAACTCTACAATTTCATTGACCATGGTAACCAACATTAACAAGAAAAATACGGAGTAGTACGTCAACTAGATTAAGCTACTGTTTGGTCCCGCGCCATAAGGTAGCAGCGGGACTTGAGCCTGGCAGCTGCAGCTACCCGCCGCCGCGACAGCAGCGAATCGGTGACGACGGAGGACGGCGGCGGCGGCCTTGTTGCTGGACCATGCTGCGATGCAGAATCTGACGCCCATTCATCGTCGTCAGTTCTTTTGCAGATTTTATTGCCTTGTTGCAGCAGCATGCTCGGAGACGCGGCACGAGGAAGTATCGAGCGGGTGGTCAGTCGCGCGGTGACACCACCACAGCCGTCCATGGTGATGCATCCCCTACTTTCCAGCACGCGACGAGCTCCTCGGCCACCCAGGGGCAGAACAATGCTCCAGAGTCCTAAAACGGCAGTAATGCCAAAAAAAAAAAATACTGAAACCTGGACAGCTCGCGAGAATGCCCATGTAGAATCTGATCGACTGGGAGAGTGGAAAGCCCATTCCAGTCCCAGACTGCTCTGACCTATTGAAACCTATCGAGTCCAGTATAAATTGAAGGAAGGAAAAAAAAAAGGACGGGACGAAAGAAGTACGCACCGGGAGCACGGAAAATGTATAGCAAACATACACGAGTAACAAAACAAATTATACAAGCCCAGCATTCTAATACAATATTGCAGATGCTTGGGAACATTCATGAATGCCCTTCCAAATGTACTAGTATTTCACAAGCAACCAATCACACACAAGGCTGCCGACCAAACAGGTAGCAGGCAGGCACCTCACAGGATTCTGAGGGTCTGTTTGGCTATAGCAAGCGATTTTAGTGGTCAGTGGTGTGAGATGTTGGAAGACTTATCCGAATCATGGCTCATGGCAGGACCTAGGCAGCTCCGTTGCTTGATCTGAAGGGATGAAAGGAAAAGATACAGAGAAATTATGTTTCCAGCGATTTCTGTTCTATAAAGTAAGGCTCCATCGAACAATGACAAAGTATCACTATCGAATCGAGTAAGACAATACGCACTCAATCAAACCTCCAACAAATAGGTTGCAACACTGCTAATAATACATTACCAATGGAGGAATTAATTTGCAACAAGGATTGACATTAAATAGCATCTCAATATTACCATATCCAAAGCAGAAGTGAAAGTCCAAAAATACTGCTCACGAGGGAAACAAAAACATAAAATCCAGGCAGTGGCATGAGACAGCCTACATCCATGGGAACAATAGATAGTCAGGACAACAGGCTCATAGCCTCCCACAACAAGTGGCAAACATCACCAAACTGTGACACTTTCGATAATGAATACAGTATCATTTTAATGCAAATAGATTTTAGGGTGTTATCTCACCCTACAACTTCAAATTTCCCTACTATCTTGGCACAGACATTGTAACAAAGCACATGTTGGAACCAGGTCCACTAATAACATTGAAGGATAACAGATAACAAACAAATCTCGACTAGCTGCTTCAAAAAAAAAAAAAAGAAAGAAACAAATCTCGACTACAAACTAGAGATGATAACACAAAGTTCACAGGATGTCAAGTGTTATAGCTTGCTAAAATCAATTTCATTGAATAAAGCACTCAAAAAAGTTCACAACCCAAGATCCCAATTATTACAAGAAGTATTAAAGCTCATGCTCAAAAAAAATTGAAAAAAGGAAGCAGGAACTCAATGTCCACTATTATTCACTTGCAGTTACATTTCACACTTAAAGCAAAAAAATGTAATACCCTAACAAGCAAAAGAAATCCCTAGCCAGTTCACAAAGTGGAATACTACATTTATATACTTCTACAACTCAAGCGTATACGTAACAAATATAGCAAGTTACTGGCCTGATATAGCTACTAAATCCTTCCCAACTATCGTCTGTGAAGAAAAATCGGTAGCAAAACTCCAATCACACAAGGAAAAATTTAACATAAAGCTTGTTCAAATAATGTGTGCCCCAATCAACTGATGTTGAATAAGACAAAATTAGGATATTAGAAACTCTACCATTATCAAGAGCCATGAAGGGATGGCTTGTCGCTACACAACTTTTGATACCATAAAGTATTAGTTGGCCACGCTACCAACCAAAGATACCGTTGTACTAATAATTGGCGCTAACACTTGTCTCAAATTCCCCCCCCCCCCCCCCCCCCCCCCCCCCCCCCCCCCCCCCCCCCCCCCCCCCCCCAAAAAAAAAAAAACAACAACAACACTTGTCTGGAAATAGATAAGATGGACATCAACTTTCTCATCAAGTGTAGAGCCAATTTATTTGATACATACTCAAATAAGTGGCACAAGGCCTTCTTATGTCAGTATTAAATCTTGTGGGATTGGTATAACAACAATGCTGATGATAAACTACTGTGGTAAGCATCAAAGAAAAGTGATTCTACCCCTACTTTGCATGCATATAACAAAAGGTCAGATCAGTCATCTGTCACTGTAACAAAATTCAAGACCTGCATTACATACATAGAACATATTCTTAGGCACTAGAAAGGATTCTATGTTGATGTTTGATCTGGGGATGATACCAAAGCATCTCAAGGTTCTTGCTTTTCAACTAACATCTTTTAAATTTCTAATTAGGCAAATGCAAGCAACTGAACTGGACTTATAACACAAGTTATTAGCATTATTCCACTACGACACTGGACTGTCATTCATCCATTGCTCAAGAACAAAAGTTTCGCATACAGAGAGCACATTCTTCTTTAGGCTTCTGGTTTGAGTTCTCTGTCATTTGTTCTCATTGACTAAACTAGATGAGGCGACTAACGGTGAAGAACGGAAAGATGCCTAAACAACTGGCATGGAAAGAGTTAGGAGAAAGGATTTACACCGCAGGGTCTCCGCGCGCTGCCGGTTGAAATCCAATTAAATCCCCTCAAATTCTGCCTCCAAGACCAGCCTGCTACCCCGCATTTCCACAGATTTCCCAGAATTGCAGGATTGCAATCATACCATCACCTTATTTCACCACGGTATGGTTGATCCCCTTCTCCTCCTGCTGCTGGTCTGCATCGTCCTTGTGGACCATCTCCCAGAAGAAATCGGTGAGGATAGTTTCGTAGCCCGGCATCTTGGCGTATCCCGGGAAGTAGTTGATGTCAATGACGAGGTACCGGTCTCCGGCGCGGACGTCACGGATCATGTCGAAGTTGAAGAGCTGCAGACCCAGCGCGCGGCGGAGGCCGCCCGCGATCTGGTTAACGAAGGCGGCGGGCGGCATGACGGCGTCCTCCAGGCTCATGTCCCCGTAGTACTCCTCTGCTGTGCGTTCCGTGGGGAGATTGGAGACCTGGGAGAAGGAGACGGAGCCCTGGGCGGAGGCGTCGTCCTCGGGGGAAACGTCGGGCAGGCTGCGGCGCTTGACGCATGTGACGTGGCCGCCGACGACGTAGACCTTGAAGATGACGCCGCCGTGGTTGACGAACTCCTGGAGCACGAGCGGCGGGCGGAGCTTGCGGAGTCCGTCGCGGTGGTAGACGAGGGACATCTTGTGGGACTTGGCGGTGCCGTCGGCGACGAGGGGCTTGGCGATGAGGGGGAATCGGAGAGCGGCGAGGAGGCCGGAATCGGCGAGCGCCTCGGCGTCGTAGACGACGACCTGGCTGGGGATGCCAAAGGTGCGGTGGTCGTCGAGAGGCGCGTGCTCGAGCTCGGACACGACCTGGAGCATGGAGATGCGGTTGTGGAGGCGGTCGATGGCGTGAGGCGGGTCGACGACGGGGACGGTCGGGTGGCGCGCGGCGAAGGCCTCGAGCTGGGCGCGCCAGTCGTCGCCGTAGAGCTTGTGGATGAGGAGGTGGAAGGGGCCCTGCTCCGCCAGGGGCCGCGAGGTGTCGATGGGGACGAGGTCCATCCCGCGCGCCGCCGCCTGCGCGACGAGCGAGGGCTGGATGAAGCTCTGCTGCTTCTTGGGCGCGAGCGCGTAGCCGATGGCGTAGCGGCGGTGGTTGGGATCGCCGGAGGAGGGCTCGGCGGCGGCGGCGGCGGCCATCGGGTCGGGTCGGGTCGGGTCGGGAGAAATCGAAGGAGATGGAAAGGTCCCTTGGAATTAGGTGGTCGATAAAGCAAAGCAAATGTGGGAGACGGATGTTGATGCCTTGTCTTTTATAACGCTTTTCGCTTTCCGGTCCCCGTGAACCAGGTTCTCCGTGGACTGAGGGGGCGTTTGGATACCCCTCTATTTCACCCTCTAAACTTCTACCCTCTAAAGTAAAAAAGAATCTTACTATTTAGGGGTACTAAATAAAATTTAATTGCAAAACCTTTCTGCAGACGGGCGTTATTTTTCGAGACGAATCTAACGAGCCAAAGAAATCAATGTTTTGACACAGTGATGCTACAGTAACCATCGTCTAATCGCCGCTTAATTACCCTCATTACGTTCGTCTCGCGAAATAGAGGGGGGGTCCTGGACTTAGTTTTGTGATTTGACTTTGTTTAGTACACATAAATCGTGCCGGAAGTATTGATGTGACATCTACAGTAATAATCGCCCCCTATTATTCTCATCCGAACGGGGCCTGAATCGCCTGTCTATAGCTAAACTTCATCATCAGTTGATGTGCATATGTCATGTTTTCAATTTCGAACCACAAGCCATCCTTGTCTAATTCGATATTTGTATAGTATGTGATTATTAGTCGGGATGTAATTAATTAATGTCAACCCGACTAATAATCGCTCCATAACATCCTTTCCAATTTGCAATCGCATAATATTTTTCACTACTGGCTGTTTGGCAAAAAATCATCATCATGGTCTATATTTCTAAACATAAGCTGTCCACGTCTGATAACGATTTTACAATGAGCAACATGATAGGTACGACCACATGTCTAATGCACGAACATGTAGCAACGCAGAAAACATCTGATCATCCAGTCGAAAATGAGTCAGACATAGAGCATTTTTCTTGCATAATACATTTTTAAATATCACATGACCGTTGAATTGCCACATAAATTCAATTAATCTGTTGCAACTTGATAAATCATTCAACAACATTCTTTTTGATCCTCAACCATAGCAAAGGTTTGTTCAATCTTGACTCTACACCATCCTACTCCAAAGTTTTGGAGTCCGTAAAGGAGTATCTTCTTGACAGCATTAAGATCCATGAAATTGGCAGGGCTTTGCGATAGATGTGGATTTCCCGACTCAGTGACACATATTCGATTTTAATTCAAAATATATGTGATATATTGTAAAATAGGTACCATCTTATACGCTTTGAAATTTCAACAAGTTATTCCTTCGGCTAGAGTACCATAGCATAACTTGTAAAATAGCTCGTCAAATTTCAACAAGTTATTCCTTCGGCTAGAGTAGCATATGCTAATAATACACAATCAAAAATGTCTTTTTCGGTGAAAGGTTGTCATTGACGAATAAGGAATACCATAAATTACGCAACTAGGCCATAAAGTGGTGAATAGATTACCAAGAACAAGGTGCCGAAGAATATCATATATTGTGCATGAGGTTCTTAGTCTTGAACAGGGTGCCAAAGAAGCACTGATTAGATTGGCCAGTCCACTTGGGTCAGTGGCGCAGCAGATGAGGGTGCAGTGGATTAGCACCTGATTTGGTGTTGTGTGTAGACCTGGTCCATCTTGATTTCTGGTGGCGATGGATCAGGTGGACGACCGACGAGATGAGCCCGTGAAGCCGTTGCGGCGGCTCCGAGTTGCGGGACGCGCTCGTCGCGTCCGGCACACGTGGCGCCTCTCACAGCCGCGTCGCGCTGCCACCTGATGCTCAGCGCGGCGGAACGGACGGCTCCTGATGGCACCTACAGATGGTGACGGAGGGACGCGGCGAGGTCCATGCGCTTCGGCGTACGTCTCCGCGTGCCACGTCGGCATGAGCACGTGCTCCACGTCCACGGGCCCTACCAGCCATGGCCCATGGAATCTCTCCATCTGTATCGGGGTGGCTAGATCAAAGAATCTCAATTGCTTAAAATAAATAAATAAAAAAAAATCTCCTCCTAAGAGAGAGAAGAAAACAAAAAGGGACTGGTAGGAGTCGTAGGACTGACTGCCTGTGAATGAGATTCTACTTCACCTTCGAAACGCGTCATCTGGTGAGGGTACGACCACGACCGCTGTCATCAATAGCACATTTGCTAGTATACTAACTAATATTACTGTAAGATTAAGATTTAGATTACAAACATAAATCTGTGTAAAGTATCAGTACTAGTACAGCAGCTGGCACAAAACTGCTTCTTGAATAAGTTCAGTGATCTGTGTGCACGGGCGAGTGGAGCTGGGTAAAGAAAAAGATGGAATCTTGTAGTGGCGGCTGTTGGCTGACCAGGCAGCCGGGAATCTTCAGGCGCTTGTCCTACCTCTCATCAAGTTGCATGTAATGGAATGGACGGTGGAGGATCCACCATGGACTGCTGCTGTGCTATGATGCTCTCCAATTGATGCCTTTACTTTGGTGCTATGTATTCTTTTCTATGTTGCATGTTCTTAACACGATAAAACTTGATGCATCTATTCCTTTTTCAATTTGCAAGCACCAGTTCGGTGCCTAGTGCTCTTTGAAGTGGTGATCATTTCCTGTCCTCGGTACGTAGGAACTGTCCTCCTGTTTATTCAGAAATGATTATTGGAAAGATCATTTGGGTTTTGAGTGGGCCGGAATTTTCACTGGCCACCAGTCCATGGTGGATAACAACTCAACATAGCACAGAGGAACCGAGGATGGAAGCCCAGCCCATTTTTGTGTCCATGCTCCAAATCAACACAGCCACGGCCCGTTACTAGAAGAGTGTCCGGTGCTACAAATCTGGAGCTCAAATGAGCTCAAATGTGATGTAAGTGTAAATAATAATCTTGGTCGAGCATATATGCAACTGCCATGTCAAGAAAAACTGCCATGTACGCCTAAAAAAAAACTGCCATGTCAAGAAAAGTGCAAAAAGGATATTTGATTCAGGTTGTTCATATGTTTTGAAGTCAGGAGTTAAATGGTCACTCATAGGTCTGATTAGCTTCTAAGTAGTGATTAAGGCTTTAATTGTGGTAAAATATGGATTCCACACTTAGACACCACAAACCGTGGAATCCACTCTTAACTCATGACAAAGTGTGAATCATCCCGTACATCGATTATTCGACGTGTTCTCACGCGTACAAATCAGTTAAGTGGATGCTAATGAACATAATCTAACTTCCATAAATCGAGCCTCCACGACCAACAGTGCGCGGGCACGCTCATTGCTGGGTCGAGGTCCCTGTACGTGCCTGGCTATTCATCCAAATCCAATCATGGCGCCATAGCGGCTTGAGCTTGCACGGTGCGTGCCCGAGCTCGCCATGCCACTGACTTTTGCCATTACTGAGCTCACCGCGCAGCCAAAGTTGAAGGGCCAAACGGACCCTTTCAAAAGTTTAGTGACAAAACTGTGCTTCGGATGCTAGTTTGAGGAAGAAATTAGCCATTACGATATGAACAGGGAGTACGGAATGCAGTCGTTCTTGGGCGGCAGCTGCTGCTTCTTCCAAGGGAAACGATGTAGGTTGACACTAAGCGAAGCAGAGGAGCTGACGCGGGTGGCTTCTTGGCAGCTTCTGTTAGTGTTAGGTTCAGCCAAAGATGAGATGAAAGGTGATACATAAAATTAGGCAATCCGAAAAAAATTTCGCTGCGCAACGTGCTCATGGACCGACTGCCGACGGCCCGCCCTTGGTAAGCGTACGCACGCGATCCAATTGCACGCTGAATACCGTTCGCTTCACTAGTTTATTTCCTCGATCGAGCACCAACCGAGAGTTAGATGGATAGCATCATGTGTATCGATCCAATTGATAAAAACAATAGCGAAGTCATTATTATTACTGCGGAGAATCTTGCAGTTTATCATTATCTTGATCGATCGAGGCAAATAAGCATGGGATGGATTACCTTAAGCTAAATAAATGGAATACCCATGAAAGTGGTAATCATCATTAGTACTTCAAAACTTGCTCATGGATCTAGCTCCTCGTCATTCTGGCCAGATCAATCGATCCCTCGGTGGTGCGGTACTTGATCCTTGAATATGTCAGTACTCCATTCTAATAATTTATTTTAGTTCAAAATTGAACTAAATCCCTTCACGTTATCATTTCAAGAATGGAGGGAGTAGCAATTAGTAAAACTAGTAACACTTATACAAATGCTTAATTAACTTATGGCATCGTCAGTACACTAAAAGGATAATTCTAGCCCTATACATATGTGAATATGTTATTGATCGCCGAGTACAGATAGCTCACTCTATAAGAAATGATCAAGTGCTTAGTAATTATTATTAGCACTTCTAGGTGACGCCTCCTGCCGGGCATGATTGATCGATCGGGGCAAGGGACTTCATCCATGGTCTTTGTGATCGACCATCTTCTGCAGATCTTCTCATTCAACATCGATGGAACCAAGCATCCCCTGCAACGCGGTCGCATCAGTGCCCGTTGGCGCCTCGTTATTCCTGGCCGGACAGATCCGTCCGTCGGCGGCGGCGACCACCAGCTTTCCAGCTGCCACCGCCGTCCGATCAGTCCGGTTATCTTCCTTCCTTCCTACAGTAGTATGTACTGTACACCGTTACACACCGAAGCAGAGCAGGGTAACCAGCGTCGACCGATCCGCTCAGCTCAGCACGCGGGCACCAGCGCCGGGGAGGGCACGGCAGTGCTCGGCGTTTCCTGTTTTCGGGAATCTGCCGGTGCTGCTTCGTCGTCGTCGTCCTCTTCCGTGGCCCAGAGGAAGCTGGCGTACGATCCCAGCACGTAGCTGCACGATCACACCAGCACATCGGTCAATCAATGGAACGAATCGATGGATGAAACAATCCGGCGAACAGGGCGGGCGGGGGCACGTACCAGTCGTCTGGCGCGGCCTGCACGGCGCGCTCGAAGTAGCCCGCGGCGCGTTCCTTCTCCTGGCGCGCCTCCCAGATGACGCGGCCGTAGAGGCTGAGCAGGTCGGCGTCGCCGGGGCAGGCCAGCAGCGCGCGCGCGTAGCAGCCCTCGGCGCCGGCCAGGTCGCGCTCCACCTCGTGCAGGTACTTGCCGTAGTTGCGCAGCAGCAGCGGGTTCTCCGGGTCCACGCGCAGCACGCGGCGGTAGTACTCGCCCATGTCGCACCCGCTGCCGTTACCACCGCTATTGCCGCGGCCGCCGTTGCTGCCGCCTCCCCTGCCGCCGGTGCCGTTCCTGCCGGCGCCGGCGCCGTCGAGCAAGGCCGCCTTCGTGCCGCGACGATCCTCTTCGCGCTCCTCGAAAGGGGCCTCGAGGATGGGCGGGGTGACGGGGGCGTGGCGGAGGAGGACCGCGGATCTCGTGAACGCGGCGAGGTCGGACCTGGCGCGGCGGAGCGGGAGCGATGCCGCGGCGGTGGAGGAGGAGAAGGGGCAGTGCTGCGGGGAAGGGAACCGCGCGGCTTGCGGGCGCGGGCTGAGGGAGAGGGAGCGCGTCAGGGTGCGAGCGGCGGTTTCCATGGTCGGAGATGAGGTGTGGTCAGAGAGAGAGAGAGAGGTGCCTGCCGGCAATGGAGGATGGCCTCCGCTTCTTCTCTCCGCGTTTGTTTTATAGGAGGAAGCCGAGAAGGCGTGGGGATGGGTGACGGCGAGATTGACGGCGTGGGCTGGTCATGTGGGGGCGGCGACGGCGAGCGAGGTCGGTCCCAAGAAACCAGAGGCGGAGCACGTGAAGCGGGCGGACGCGTGTTGGGCCCGCCGTGAACTCGCTCCCGCGCGGCTCACGACGCCTCACGCTCGTCGGCCGTGCGGTGCGGTGTTTGCCGCGGTGGCAGACGGTATTGGGCCGGGCCGCCGCTGGTTTCCTCTCCCAAATGTCCGAATTGCCCTTTCCCGATGCCCCGGCCCGGAGCAAGCAAACAAAAACTTCGTACTCCGACTGTCACTACCGATTCATGAAAGTGTGAAGAGTTTGGTAGGTGCACGTACGTACGTTACGCCACGCCACGCCAAGCGTGTCAGTGTACATCCCCAAACCGAGGGAAATGATACAGGTTTGCCTACACTAAACTACCTGCGCCGCGCATATTATTATTGCAGCGAATGTGCGGCACAGATGGAGCTGTGGCTTGAATCCAGCTACGCATACTGCTGGTGCTGTTTGTGTACAAGCCAGCATGTAAACCCAAAAAAAAAAAGAAACAAGACCTTGAGCACGTTGAAGCCTATCTCGACATCCTTTCTTCTGGGATAACTTATTTATTTGTATGAGCAGAAGACAACAAAAAGCTGGGGGCCAAGAGGTCCCGTGGAGTGGAGGGGCGGACGGCCCTGAACGCTTGAGATTGCGGCGCGGCCGCCGTACTCCCCATCAAACCAAATAATTACACCCGCGCGATCCATCACCGAATCGTCCAAATTAAGTGCCAAGGTGGATCGACACCATTGGCAACAGTACATGCTGGTGATGTCTGCATGGGTCCTGTAGGACCCACGGGAACCCATCGCTCGCTCGATCGATCGCGACAGATGATGGGTCCATATGGATACAACTGGTCAGAACAAGTGAAACCTCGCGATCGATGGCGCACTTTTTTTTTTGTTTGATAATCAGGTAACTTTATATTCCTTTAGGAGCAAGTTACAGTAACCGGGAGTACATTCCCCCAGTGAAAGTTTTGCAATGTCGCAATGACTGGACATTGTGAATCATGGCCTATGTGAGTAGTAGTACATCTGGCAAGGCTGTACCACCTTGTTGCCATTCGGACAGTGCTCTTCTGGCAATGCTATGAGCCGTCCTGTTGTATTTCCTTTTGATCTTGAGGACCCGGTGTGCTGTGGTTGTCATGTTGTTGTCAAACTTGAACAGCAGAGGACGCAGCCTCCAGTCACCTGGGCGGTTGATATGTGGTATTTTGTTGTGAGAAATGAAGTTGAGCTGCTGCATCTGGAGTGCTTTGGTGATCTCGGAGGTGAGCAGCATGGCCTCCGTCTCGGCATGCAGGGTCTCGAGCACCCTGTACCACCGCTTTGACGAACAGGAAGGAGGTGATCGGTGAGCCGTTTTGTGGATGTAGAGGCCGAGGCCTGCGTGGCTCATCGCCGACGGCGGCACCGGTGTTGGGAAAGCTGCATCCATGCATGTAACATCTTGGCCCTGGCAGAACAGAAGGCTTGTGTGCCGTGCCATAGGCCCTGCTCGCAACGTCGTGGATGTTGGCCGTTACGGTGATAGCGCTCTGGTCGCCGGCCCTGTTCTTCCCCGGGTGGTTCGTCGTCGTCCCTTTGTTGGCCGCTTCGTATCTGTTCGTCTTGATGATGGCTTCCTTGGGTTTGTGCCTGTACTTGAATAATGGTGATTAGTCGGACGGCTTCTTCGACCAAGCAGCAACAGTACATGCTGGTGATGTTTACTTCAACCTGTAAGCGGGGCGGGCAGCGGGCAGCCCGCATGCCGTCGCTCTGTCCGCGGGCACCGCAATATCCTGCCCACTTGAGTCCGGCGGGCCGTGCGGGCAAGATCTAAATTTGTTTGCGGCCGTGCAAAGCAGTCCCACACTGCAGCTTTGCACTCGCCTCCTCGCCGTTCTGCTCGTGCTTCCGAGCCTCAGCGGGCGTAAGCGGCGTTCGCGCCAGCCGAGTACCACTGTGACTGCTTCGATGAATGCAATAAGCTGCATTACTGCTTCAACGAACAGACTGGTGCTGTGAATTACATATTAGAACCTGATACAATTCGTTAGCACACTAAACAATTCAAGCTTTTTCCCGTGCGACTGAATTCAAGTGTCGCTCATCCATTCATTTGTGATACAAGCATTCCAGATGAGGTTAAAGACAACTTTTGTGTATCGCAAAGAGCTTCAATTTCAAGTCATTTTTGGTACTGAATAAACAAAGAAATTCTGTAACAACGAATTGAAACGAATTCCTAGCAATGTTCTGAAGCTTTCCAGCTGCTACTCAAAACTTTAGGTGCTTGGAAACTCCAAGCTCCATCTAGCCAAAGAAACAACAACAATAATATTAGCCAACCGTGCTGTTCTCCGTTCGCGTTCTGCAGCGGCACGGGGGGGACATGCTCGCCGAGAAGCTTCGGGGCAAGCCCGTGCAAAGCAGTCCAGCAGCCACCCACGAGTCGTCGCATGTTGTGGTCGTTTGCGGCATGTTGCGGGTGATTGCGACGCCGCCGCGAAGCCAAGCGGGTTTGCGGATAAGCCCGCACCACTTACAGCCTGATGTTTACTGGCGTGCGATCACCGATCAGTTGCTCTGTTCGTGAATTGCAAAAACCTTTCTTGCCGGGCTACTCCTGGTAAATCAATAAAGACCTCGGACTTAGAGCAAGGCCAATGCGCGCCAACTAGCGTCGAGTTTGCGCCAAGGCTGCAGCCTAGAGTATCCAACGTATTGTCTAACATATATTGTTGTTTAAGTGATGTGGATCCCACCTTATCCCAGCTGAAGAGGAAAAAGACACCGCAGCTGGCCCACGTTTGCCTTGGAGCTCGCGCAGAGCTGGTCGCCGGCAGTTGCGACAAGGACGTTCTCTCTCTTCTTTTCTCTTTCCTCCACGTTGGTTTTTTCTGACACGAACCGGCTCCAAGACAAGGCGTTGGCCTTGCTCTTACCATATCAGAATCAGACATTGTTCGGACTCCATACCATACCAGTGCAGTCTGCAGGAGGCCGGCCCATACAGACAGTGTTGGATACAGCTGTGTGAGGATTTTGTTTGCGGGACCGTACAGATGCATGCAGGACACGTACGTAGGCGACGTGGTGCTTCTATTCCGCTCCGGCCCCCTCCCTATCCAATCCATCCTCTCGTCACTTGGTCAGAGACTGCCCAACGGAGCGGTGGGTGGGCACGTGCATTTTTATTCTATATCGATGACTATCCTGAAGCGCTGCAGCTCGATCTCTTGGCCGGAGCTCACTCGCATAATTATCCAAAAGTTAGCGCACATCTCCATCTTATCTCTTCATCACCAGAATCTAATCTAATCTCCGTAAGATCGTGTCTGATGGCCGGATGCGCACGGTGGCGCGCAGAGACTGGGTATGCATTTCTTCTTCCGTCGCCTGCGTACAGAGAGATATATTGGTTGGCTGATGAGCGGAAATGGTAATCCAGACTGAAAATGAGATCCGTCGGCACGCGCGCGGCAGCTGCTGCTCTGGATTTGCTATGCCGTGCATGTAAGCCAGGGGGCGCGTATTAGGCAGGCACACCTGCCGGGTTTCAATCTGGTGCGGCCAGAGATGGCCCAGGTTGCTGGCTGGGCCGACTGCGACAGCACAATTTGCTGTTCGAATGTTGCACGAAACGCACTGCACTGCGCATGGGCACACGGATTGGCGCGGTGTGCGATCGACTGCGTGGTCGAAATTTCAGTGTCCGTTTCCGGCCGGACAGTTGCTTCTATACTCCGTATGTTGTATCTGCAGCAGCAAAGACGCAAAGAAAGCGCCGAGGAAGGGGGTGCAGTGCATGTATCAGCGCACGCAGCTCGTTGTTACAAGATTCTGTTATTGGTTCCTTCGCAGATAAAGCGTTCAAGCTAGGTAGTACGCACATGAACAAGTTAGCTAGCCACGTGAAGAAGGAAGGTGACATGAAATTCTCTTAGTTGCCAGTTGCCACCCATTAAGACGATGATAGATAACGTCATGCTCCAGTACTAATAACAATCGCAATTACTATATGTTATTAATCGTTGACAACCTTTTTTTTTCCATGATGATTGAGTTGTAAGTACCATGGAACTGTGGAGCTGTCCTGTTTTTGCGTAGAAGAGGGCGCCGGTACCACGTGAAGTAGAGGCTGACAGGACATGAAGCAAGCAACTCTGCTTTGCACGCTCACATGCATGCATCATCGCCCGGTTGACCCCCGGCTGCCTCCGTCCCATGAGGAGACGCTGACCAAACGTTTGTTTCAAAATACGCATACATTCATTCATGCTAGGGATGGCAATGGGTCGGGCTCGGGTCGGGTGGAGCCAAAACCCACCCATCACGAAAAAGATATCGGGTGAAAAACGACACCCACACCCACACCCATGGGTGAAAATCGGCATCCACACCCACGCCCATCGGGTTTCGAGTGCCCATCGGGTCCAACACAAAGTCATACTAGTACAGAAAAATGAATATAGTTCAAGGACAACCCGTTAGCAGATTGCCACAACATTAGCCATTAACCAGAGTCACACATGCACATGTCCAGAATTCATGTCCAACTAGTACATAGGCTAATCACAGCCACACAAGTCCAATGATTCATGTCCAGCAATACATGATAAATCACGAATAGGCATAGTTCAACACAGGAAAGGAAAATGCATACTTCGCAGGTGCAGGCCGGGGTGTGCGCCGTGCGCGACGCGAGCGCGGCGTGGCTGAGTGGCGGCGCGTGAATGGGAGTGGAGGCGGGCGGGGCGCGTGTGCGGTGACTTTTTATGTGGTTAGGATTACGAGAGGAACTGGGAGATGGGCTGGGCTTAGGCGTAGCTGGGCTGTCTGATTCTTTGTTGGACTGACATGAGATAGCATATCCTGGTGGGCTGTTTCGGGTCATCCATGGGTGAAAAACAACACCCGACTTTCACCCGAGTTGCAGTCGGATCGGATACGGGTGACACCCATAAACGTGAAATGACACCCACGCCCACGCTCATCGGGTCGGGTACCCGCACCCATGGGTAAAGTTGCCATCCTTAATTCATGCATTCAAAGAATGAATTGTCCATGCGCACATGTCGTCGTCTCCTCCCGGGTTCGTCGCTAAAAATCAACGCTGTCGTTTTTTCCCCGGGACCTGGAGCTGGAGGAAGCTTTCGGGGTAAAGAAGCCCGGTCGAATAAAGCCGAGAAAAGAATTGGGGAGCCCAGCTGAATAAAGTCCAGAACATAACAAGGAAGAAGCCCGGCTGAATAACAAGGGGACGCCCAGAAGAGAACTGGGCTCAAAATAAAGCGGTCAGGAGAAGCAAAGCAGCCCAGGCCCAGATCTCTCTGCCTTCTCCACGAAGACTCCACCCACCCTGCTCTGCTTTGCATCTGATCGGTCACCTCGGCGGGGTTTGCCGCTGATCAACACCAGTAGCCGGCCTCTCCTAAACCCCGCGCCTCTGCCACCACCAATCCCACCATAGCCAGCCCCCGGGGCTCTCCGGCGGAAGCCCTGGCGATTCCCCCTCAACCCGCCCGGGTGCCGCAGCTGCCTCCGCCAAGCGTCCAAGCCGCCGTTGCCGCGTAGCTTCCTGGAGAACGCCGCCGCCGAATCCCATTCGGCCCGCCGGCCGCCGAAGAAGGTAAAATCCCGGCCCCCTTGCTCTGTTTTCGTGATCGGAGAGGCTGCAATACCGAGCAATGTAGTAGTAGGATGTCCGATTGCTGCCACACGGTAGATGTACCCCTGAGAGATCACTGTAGCTACAGGATGGTTATAACTTATGTGAGACGCGGCTCGAAATTATGCAAAGGTTAAAAGGTGAAATAATTTTATTATGCTCTCGATAGTAGTTTCCTGCTCCGATTCCACAAAGGGCTATTGCTCTGTCCTTTCCTTGGGTTTTTCCATTGAATTGGGTGATTGGATCAAATGGAATGAGTGCGTGTGTGCCAGATGAATGTTCTGTCTCATGTCTGTTTCTATATGCACCAAAGTTGTTACCACAGTGCACCTAACTGTCCCCAATGTTCAGCTAAATTTTGAACCGGCACTGGGTGTCAGTATGAATTTAAGATGACTTTTGTCAAAAAAAAGAAAAGAAAAGAAAGATCTATGACTGTAATGGGTCCGTCGTAGGGCATTTTGATAAATAATTAAGTTAATAAACAATTTTAAATTATTCCTTTCCTTTTTAAAAACAAAATAAACCTATTCTTTTTTGCGAGGGAAAAAAAAACCTATTCTTTACACTGCATCGTGACTAAGCTAGTATGTGAAACTAAACTCTTCAATGTTGAAGCAATTATAGTAACTTGTACTACAGTTCTTTCTTTTTTCTGTGTGTGCGAGCAAAGCGCACGCTTTTATGTATGTACGACGTTATAGCCCAGAAGAGCAATTTATACATCATACTGTTGATATTATTGATCTTGCGTTTTTCATTTGCAGCAATATTTGTTGGGTCTAAGCCAAGGACAGCCTTTATGGGTCCAGCAAAAGTTCCTCAAAAAATTAACAAGATCAGATTTAAAACACACGAGGGTTCACCTGGTTCAAGCAAGGTATAAACTAAAAGCAAGCATTCTTATTTTTTAAACTTTATGGAGATCAATGATTGATAGGTCGCCAGGTCGGAGGTGGTTACCTTCACTTCTAGTCTGATATTCTCTAAAATATTGTTGCCCTCTGCAATAATGTATTATTCAGCTGCTCTCATCTTCATAATAAACGTTTTGATTTGTAGGAGAGGAAAATCACAGATATAGCCCTCAAATGGAGCCCTGATGAGCTTATGCAATTCTATAAGGCCTACCATAGATATGGAAAAGACTGGAAAAAGGTTCAGATAGCCAATTTCCTCTTATTTTCTTATTTCACAAGAATCTCATTTTTAGGCATAAGACAAATCTATTGAATGAATGTCTCAATGCTTCTTTGATGGGTACAAATGTGCAGATCAGCGCAGTGGTGGGTCATAAATCATCAAACATGGTAGAAGCTCTCTACAATACACATCGGGTGAGTAAGTAGTCCATTGTTAACGTATTCTAGCTCTCTGTAAAGTTCACCATTTTTGCGTCCACCACTGTTTACTGGTTTTTGGCGGAACAAAAAACATAATGGATCTTGTATCAAACAGTTCACAATATTGCAGATGTAAGGCTTATTTTTATGGAAGTCATGTTTCAATATGTGTTACACACTTTGATTTTTGTAGGTTGATATATTTTTCTTTTGTAGACTTTCTTATCTCTTCCAAAACGTCAAGCTACTGCTATGGGATTTATCGCATCGGTAACTGGTCATCGCAATGTTTTGGTAAGCTTATGCTAGGATTTTCTTGGGTTTGCTTCTTCTGTTTAGATTATTTAATTAACTATTTACTTCACAGAATAAATGATATACGAATCACATTGACTTTTTATATATTCATTTTGAAATGGCAGGATGAATCTACGAATCATAGAGGAAATGATCATAAAGTTCAAGCTTCTGCGAAGGCAAAGAAACGTGGAGAAGCTACACTGCAGAAAGTATATGAAGAGCCTCACCCTGATGACTCTTGTCCTGAAGGGACAATTCCTGGATTTTCACCGTCCTTCAAGAAAAGATACTATGGAGGCAAGTATTGGGTGGGAAATGTGTTATCACCTTTTTTTTTTTTCTTTGTGATCTTTTGGTTCGTCTCATGAGTAAAATTGCCAAATAATGACGATTTAACTGAAAAGTGGTCGAGTATTTTCATTGGATACTTGGTATAGTTGTGACCACTTAATTGTTTATTTCAGAACTGGCCATGAACAGCCAAAGTCATATTGTTGGGACTCGTACCCCTCGGATACCTGTTATAGTTCCAGCAGGCAGTGCTGCTACACCAGAAAATACAGACACTATTAGTTCTACCAAAGAAAATAGTGAAGTAATAAATAATGATGACACTAATTTTCAAACGAATGAGTGCTCTCCTGATGGAAGCTATATACTTATGGAAGCAACTGAAGCTGCTCAAGGTCAGACTTTCTTGGAGACCAAAAGAACCGCAGATACTGAGATATGTCAGACTCAGCAACATTTGAAAAGAAGAAGAATTGAGCAAACTATGGGTGGATGTAGGATCAGTAAAGTTGATCATGAAACCATGATGGTGGCTGAAGAAGGGAATAAATCTGTTGGTTTACTTAACCAAATACAGATATTTAGAGACTTTATTTCGTCAGGTATCTTTCCACAATGGTCCTCTTCCTTCTGATCCCATTTTTGTTGATTTTATGGAGAAAACTTTATACGACCTTAGTTTCCGATATTATTTCTTTTGATGATAACGTTGTATTCTGTTCCACCGTATACATTTTATCCATCAGATCTACTTGTCCACGTTCTCCGGACCTATGCACCATTGCATACATAGCAGCACATAACAAAAAAGGGTTGTGAGCCACTAATAGTTAATACAAATAGGCTTAAGGCCATTGTAGGCTTATCAGAGCATGTCCTTAATTAGTAGAATCTTAATGTTTTTCCTATTAAATAGTAAAGAATGAGCTAAGGTCTCCGCAATCTGTTATCAGGGTAGCATAGGGCCACCCCTTGTTGTCTTTTGGTCATTTTCGCTGTTTTCCATGGCGCATAGTGTGCTTGTGATGAATTGGTTTTGTCTGTTTTTCTTATTATTAACTGAAAAAAATAGTAAAATGTTTATTTCCTGAATTTCAAATCATGGGTAGAGTTTGTGCAAGTTCCAAATAACGTTTAATGTATGACAATATTCTTCAATGCAAAATGAACTGATTTGTACGGCTAATTCGTGTTTGAATGCAGTAGCATACAAAACGAATTGATCAAAGCCTGGTTATGTAATTTAAACTTTTGAACTCTTCAGTAGGTTGTTTTTTGGGCCTAGGGTCTTGTACCGTGTAATATTTCTTATAATTAACATTAAAAAAGTGGGGGGCTCCCCCTGCCTCCTAATAAATTAATAAATAAATAAAAATCTTTTTTTCCCATTTAAATGTTGAAACCAGAAGATTAACCCAGCATATCCTTGAAAATGAGAATGGAACTCTGAACCAAGTATCCAAGTCATTAGAGAGCAATTAGGTAGTCATCAAACAAACTAAACCCTAAACCCCCCTAAAGGAGGAAAGAATACATCCTTAGTGAGAACACCTCCACGATGTATGGAATGTTCATCGAATTCATTCTTCTGCTACATGATTTCTGTTCACTGGATCTTCATTGTCATAGGATTCCATCTGTATGATTGTCAGAAAACTTTTATTACTTATTTATTTGACCTTATATTCCTCTTTGAGAATATCCATAATGCTAATCTGCGTAAATATCTGACTACTGTTTCTCTTTTTTATTTGCAGACGATATGTTGGTGCTAGATGTATTGCAGAGTCTGGTAGATGCACCTGATGAAATATCAAAACTCAAAATAAATATTCCTTCAGGTTAGTGTCTAATGCGGTGCCTAGTTTGTTTCATTTGTTCATGTTATATGCTATCTGTGTCATTCCCACTGGGCTCTTTTCTATACTCATTGCCGTGCTTCTATTTATCTTCTGTACTGACCCAGGTACACTTGAAAAAAGTGACTCTGCATTATCTTGCGGAAAGGATGAAGGGCATCCTCTGCTTGATCTATCTGAACAAGAGAAGCCAGTTATTGAATGCACTGCTTCGAAGGCATTGCATAACAAACAGGACAAATTATCAATTGGAGAGGTAATTTTATTCTTGATAGTGAACGATGTTTTGTGTGCGCTATCTGAATTCAATTCAATTTGAGCTTTGATGTTTTGAAGTTGTCAGCATTTGGACTTTCAGAGTTATTGATTTACTTTTGAACTTAAGTATGTCATTTGCATGCCATTAAGTTTATAGAATCTTGAAATATGTTCACAGAAAGTCATTCCTTTTTTCTGGTCGGGTATCCATTTCAATCAGTGTATGTCAATTGTCTACTATTTACTATACATGTGTTTATCAATTTGCCGTCATCTTGTCCTGTTAAAGTGTCAGTCTCTTCAGATGCATGATATTTCTCTTTTGCTTCTTGTTTTTCTCCCTCTTGCAGGAGCCTGCCAAAGATACAAATGCAGTACATGCAGTTGATATCACTGAAGCTTCCTCAAATTCTGAGTCTGGGGAAAGGACAAGAGATTTAGTGGGATCAACTTCGAATATTTCCAGTGAAATGTGCCTTAATGCACCAAGGGAAATCGAACCTGAAATAAGCATGTCAAGAAGGAGCAAAATAAAATCTGAAATGAATAGAAAAACAAAGTATGTGTCATGCAGTGGAATTTCAGAGAATTTACAGGTACAGTATTTGTGTCATTTCAGATTGAAATATACCGTTCACTTGGAATTTTTTTTCCCAACTCAACTATTTTTCAGGCAAGAAAATTGCTGCACTGTTTATCATCTGAGTCGCTTCGCCGATGGTGTACATATGAGTGGTTCTACGGTGCAATAGATTTTCCTTGGTTTACTTATAGTGAGTTAGAGAAGTACTTAAATCATGTGAATTTGAGTCATGTGCCGAGGCTGACTAGATCTGAGTGGATTACTATCCGAAGGTATTAGCTAACATACCTTGGTAGCAGTAGCATTTGTTCTTTTATTCTTTTGTTTATATTTTGTTTGTTTAAGCTATATACACTGAGTTTTTGTCCTTGTAGTTCACTTGGCAAGCCTCGACGCTTTTCAGACCACTTTCTGGTGACAGAAAAAGAAAACCTTGAGGATTATCGTGAGAAAGTTAGGAAATATTATGCTCAACTAAGTGGTGGTTTGCTGGATTATTTACCAGCAGGCCTAGCTTTGCCATTTTCAATCGGCCAGCAGGTCATCGTTCTTCACCCAAGATCTAGGGAACTTTGTGATGGTAAAGTGGTGACGGTGAAGCCAAACTGTTGCGAGGTTCAGTTTGATAACCCTGAGCTTGGTGTTGAACTAGTAAAGGTACATATCTTCTAGTTTCAATGCTTTCAGAAACTATCAATATGCTTATTCCTTTGTGCAGAGAAATATGCATTTTTCCATATATAAAAGCATTCAATCATCATATTTTACAAATAAAACCAGATATTTTAATGTTAAGGATATATATGGAAGAACACACTTGTTTTGCATGGGAATATAAAATACACCATATATCTATGGATAAGCCTTTTTTTTCACAAAAAATGACACATGTTTAGAAAGTCATCTGAAAATTGGTTGGTACTCAACTATATATCTTTGTACTCCTAGGTAGTCATATCCATACCATGGAATGAAAATTTGGATAATTTTCCCTTTAAAACATATGCTAAAATTCGCAATCTTTTTCATTCGTGCGGTTTTGAATTTCATGATGATGGTCTGATGCACTTTATATCTGGACATGGGTAACTGACTGATTTATCTCCAGGACACTGATTGTATGCCGGCAAATTGGTTGGATAATATTCCTGAAAACATCAGAAGCAGCTCCGTTTCATGTAATGTGCACAATGTAATGGCCATGGAGCACATTCTGAAGCTTACAACGAGTGATAACCAGGATCATACCAGCAATGACGTTTCCATATCTAAGCTACACAAAAGTTTGCACACATCACATGAACAGCTTAAGGTTATTTTCTGTCCATGCTCACTTTGTAAGGATCATAGAGCTTATTGAACATTCAAAATATAATGCAGATATGATCCATACTTAATTAAACCAAAGATTACCTAGACAACTCTAAGCAAATCCAAAATCTCCATTAGTCACATGCCACGAGAACAAACAAACAGCTGCACCACTCCCTCCATCGACGCCCATAACAGCACATCCTGACTGCTCCATAGAATGGAACTACTCATGATCATGGTATGTCAGGATCAATTTTCTTTTAATGGTGTCTGTACATGCAGGTTGACTACTCAGCAGGAAGCGAAACGCCGCTGGAAAAGAGTGCCTTTCATGCTACAGGAAGATCCAGAGGATGCCCAAACAACAATGTTGGTCATTATGATGAGCTAGAGGCATATATCACTTCATTTGTCCAAAGCTCGCTATCACAAGCCAGGCAGATTATTGATGAAGTCATGCAGGTCAGTCAAAGCCTTGCTTGGCAATTAGGAATTCTTTGTTTTTTACTCTCACTCAATAATTTGTCAACGTGTTGCATAGGAAATCTCTGGAGGTAACTATTATCAAGATGAAGGGGCAGGAATATGGAATCAGGCAACTTGTTTTATCGTCCCTGAATCTGAAACTGCTATTCGTGATGCCCCCCTTCCATCTGACCTGATATTGAACTGCACTGCCACGGTTCTTGCAATCAAGGTACAAAATTGGCAATGGTCAAAGATGTAAGGTTATTATATTTCCATATCTATTCACATTCCTCCCCCAATATCATGCAGTGCCTTGCCGACTCGCGGCATCCACCTGCTAACATAGCAGGTATCATGGAGCGTCTTTCCTCAATGCTGCGTCCAAGCTGTTCAGAAAACCTTGCAATCTACAAAGAGATCGAGAAACACGTCTCTATCATAACAAACCAGACCATAGCACTTGTGCCTACAACTGTGTACGATGGATGCTGCCCACGTTTGTAGCTTCCTGACTGCCTTCTTCCAGACCTGTTCGACTGCAGTTGGAGACGCCACTTCCCTGGCTATCATTTTTAAAAGCAGGGATTTTGCCAGCGCTTTGCTGATTTTGTGGACGACAGCAAAGCATAGCATATGTATGAAAGCTTTTACGTAATTCGGATATCCAAGCTATCATTCAGCACTCTTTTAACCTGCGTATATAATCCTGCAGGAACATATTCGTCAGGCTTTTAATCTGTCATAGTTGCCAAATACAGATTTAGTATAGTAGATATATGTCAATATATTAGTGAATAGTTAGTGTACAGTCATGAATGCAATGTTCATCCTATATTTTGTACACCATGATGTGAGTTCGTGAATCAAACGAAGTTTTACACATTAATCTTCCATTGTAAATATTCACGGGAGTATTGGGGCGCTGGTGACAACGAGGCCACTCAAAGGAGACGTTGACTGGTCAATATTCATGGAAGTAAAGACTTTGGACCGAGAAACGTCACCCTTCCCTCCCCTTCCCCTCAGATGCTGATGTTACCATGAAGATAACCAAAAAAGGCTTCCCGACTCTTGATCTCTTTTTTCGCTTCATTGTCCCAAGTCAACAATTGAAGAAAAAACCAGAGAGCCGAATTGAATACTGAAATAAATCTGTCCCGGAGAAAATAATAAAGACAACCTGGAGAAAGTGCGACAATACCAAGAGCTAGAAGGATAGATGCTAGCGCGATGGATCCTCTCCACGTTGAAATTATTGCAGGGATAAAGAGCCTTCAAATAGCTAATCATATGGGGATGTCAAATGTGATTCTTGAGTCCGATTCTCTGATGACGGAGCAGGCTGTCGAGAGCAATGACTTCGACCTGTTAGGTGCACTGGCGCGGGAGCTAAAGAATTTGATTCGTTTTGATTTTCAGTCTTGGTACTGTGGCATTTTGTCCACGTTCATGTAATAATGTAGCGGGTAAAACTCTGTTTCCGGGCTCGGACCTCAATTGTAGCGGGTAAAACTCTGTTTCCGGGCTCGGGCCTCATTGAGGAGGAAGCTCCGGCCTTTGTTCAGGTTTGGGGTGCTGGCGATTTGCCTAGCACCTCAGGTTAATGGAAGTTATTGCGTCTAAAAAAAATGATCTTCAGTTTGGGTCTCTTCATCATTTCGCACATGTCATCCATTTTACGAGCTGAACAAGAGCAATCACGGCAGCTCGGGCACACTGATGAACGACGACTGAAGACATTGTCCACTTCTTATTGTGTGTAGCTTGTTAAACAGCCACATTTGACAATAACAAGGCGCTCAAGCTGAAGGACTGAAGACATTGTTCACCTCTTATTGCGTGTAGCTTGTTAAACAGCCTCAATAATTTAACATGAACAACGTCAGGTGAACGCAAATTACAACAGTGGTGCAGTTGTAAGATACCACTCTAATATTATCTTTACACGGTGGTACATGGAGAGCAAAAGCATGATTTTCAAAACAGCAAGTAACCGGGCGAAGGTAGGAATAGCCAAATCCATTCCTCAACTCCTCATGGTCCCTCTGTACTATACATTGTCAACAAATATCCAAACTGAGTATCTGAGGGGAGCCCTGCGAACACAGTCCCTAAATTCCTGACAATCAACTGCGTCCATTCAGAAGTTAAGTCTTTCGTAATCCCCCACCACTGAGTCATGAAAGCAGTTCAAGTGTCTACTGAACTTTCTTTGATCTTGGAACGGAAGAGGCCAATTCTTTACTGGATGATCGAATGATGAAAAGCACTGTCTCCACCAGCATGCCACCAACTAGTCCTAAGATACCTCCAGCAGCACTCTAAACAATTACAACAAGATGTTATCTCGGGACAAAAGCATCAACTGGGCGTTCACAAAAAAAGAGGAGAAATAAAGGATTTCATGAAAAAGGCACCGGGTGCAGTGTTCTTATGGGCTTACCAGAACAGGAGTATTGCTGAACAGAGCTCTGAACGCATAAAATCCGACCAAGTAACCCGTGAACATTATAAGCACAACATGCAGACCTGAAATAGGAGGAGACATTCAATGGAACAGAGAAAAGCAAGCAGAAAGTAGCCTACGCACAAATTCAAATGGTACAGTCAAATGCAACAGAACAATTAAGAGGATAATTGTGTCTTTAACAACTAAAGAAATAGCAGTAGATTGAGAAAAAAAAATTCATTATGCTCCAAATGATAGAAATATCAGTAGGTAAAGCAAAGATGTTCCTGGAAATGAAAATATGTATGCTATCAACGGATCTTTCAAGTGATATCCAAAAGGCAGGCTGCAGAAGCAAGGTGCGCACATTTTGGTGAGATTGACTACTCTGATAGTTACTCGTATGCCATGGGTTTGTACTCGAATAGCTGATACCTGAACACAAAGGGGAGCAGGTCGTGTTTCCTTCCACCCCTGAGAGAGCTTTGATTTACCAAAAATCCCGCTGGGTTCTAGTGGGCCTAGATTCCGCGAAGGGGCCAATGGCTATTCCTTAAGGACGAGGTTGAATCTCCAATCCTAAGAAGCGTACTACCAGGAGGGTATTTGGCGGGGGTGACTGTTGAATGGACAGTAGTTATGAAAGGGGGTACAAAGTTAACAGTTATTAATCTGCAATTTTGTTCTAATTTTAAAGGATGCTTCAGCATTAGTTTTTATTCCAACTGAGAAGTCACATGTTTCACCTGAACTTGTTCAAATTTATATGTGGTGATTCTGAATGATGCATTCTTTTGCCAGTGACCATGCTTATATACGAGCGAGTAGTCTAGATTGTATCCAAACCCAAATATCACACCCTTTGAGCTCCGTACGAGCGAAAGAGATCATCTATTCCTAGAGTGGAATAACCAGAGTGCAACCTGAAGACTCAGTGGCCAATGTGCAAAGAGTAGGGCAGCTGTTCCTTACCGAATCCGATCTGATCCTTGTATGATGAAAACGGCTCAGGGCTGTCGTCCTTGCTGGGCGGTGCGACGTCCTTGACGAGCTCAGCGTACTCCCTCCTCTCCTGCATCTCCCGGAGCTTCTCCAGCCTCGCCTTCAGCTCGGCGCTCTGCAACAACGGCAGCCAAAACAAACCGAATCAGAACCAAAAGCGGGACATCACCACTAAGGTCAGCAAACGAAGAACCTTCTCGCGGGGCTTGGGGCTGGGCAGCACGAACTCGGTCCCCTGGAGGAGGCGGCGGAGCGGCGGGCGCGCGTCGGGCGAGGCGCCGCACCAGATGGCGCGGAGGGAGCGGTAGGGAACGGCGGGTTCCGAGGAGAGTGCGGATGAGAGGCCCCGGAGGTCTGCGGCTAGGTCTTCCGAGGCGGCGGAGGAGGAGAGGAAGGAGCGGATGGGATCGGTGGCGGCGATCACGAGACCCGGCGCGGTGGCGGTCGTCGCCGTCGTGGTCTCCATGGCTGCTGCAGCGGCTTCGGCTGCTTGTTTGGGCTCTGTTTGAGTAGGAGGAAGGAAGTTCAGCCGTGCGACGAGTTGCGGCCCATGATGAATGTTGAGAGTGAGCAGTTGGGTCTTATCCGGGTAGAGTTTAGTCCTCATGGGCCCATTAGGTCCATGGCCTTGGAGAATTGCTTTTTAAGGACTCCAAACGTTTGGACCCTAAACATTTCGATAAGCTAATTCGCGTATGGACCCGCGGGAGCGCGAGTGCGCGACTGCCAGGAGCGCAGCCCGGCCTGCCTGCCGAGTGGGCTCGGCCCATTAACGACTGGATAAGGAGAAGCGAGCAGCGGAGCTCCACGAGCAGAGGCGAGCGGCTGGGGGCGGGCGGCGCGGCGCGGCGCGGCGGCGCCCTCGGAGGTGGAGGAGGGCGGCGGGGTTAGGGTCCTCAGGTTGTCGCGTTCGGGAAGGAAGCTTCAATATACGGCGACTATAGAGGAGGGTGCGGGGGGCGGCGGTGCGGCGAGGCGGCGGTGGCGCCGCCGGAGCCGCGGGCGGCCGGCGGGCTGTGGGCGGGGTAGGCGGCGGGGGAGCGCGATTGGAGGATTTAGCGCGGCGGCGGTTGGCGGGCGGCGCGTCGTGGCGGGGGCGGTGGTCGGAGACGAGGACGATGGAGGGTGGCTGTCGGAGGAATTGTCGGACGCGTGGCGAGGCATGGGGGCAGACGCGCGATCCGCAATCGCGCGTACGGACGCGCAGTAACCGCCCGCTAAACATTTGCATCTCGATTATTTTGGACTTATTTTCTTGTTTCCTTGCCTTTTTCCCTTTCTCATACCAGTCTTTTCTCAGGGTTTGACAGGTAGACACAGGAGAGAAAGAACAACCACCAGGCTGTGTCTGTGGCATCTAGAAGGAAGCAGAACTTGATTAGTGTGCAATGAGATGGAGAAGACAACAAGAAAAGCGCGGCACATCAAAGCTCTTGCAATGAGCGATCAGCAGCTAGCAAGCTAGGGCAGGCAGCAGGTAGGAAGAAGATAGAGAGGAGGTTTCAAGGTTGCTTTCGCTCATTTATGGATTTGAATTTTGATATACAGTTTTGCAAGCAGCTTGTCAACAAGGGACAGCATAGCGCACAGGAACAGGAGCCTCATCTCTATCCATCCATCGATCTCTTTTGTCTCCGATTGATCACTACTGAAACGACCCAGCAGCCACTGGAGAACTACTTAGCGTACAGGGTAGGTGAGAGTGTGAAAGAAAGCTAACAACATGCATGTAGTACAATCAGGTCCATGGTACGGCTATTCATCTGTATTAGGTCGACGAGAGGGCGAAACAAAGGTCAATGCGACATCAGATAGAAGATGGGCAAAGACATGTTTGACTCTTACACACCATTATCCATGTAATGACCACCATATCATTCTCTCTCTCGCAAGTCATCAGTCAACCTTTCGAGAAGCTTTTTTTATCTACTACTACTACAAACATCACACAGTAATTCTAATACACCACATTTGTCCATGGATGCTTATCAACATTCCGTTACTGTTGTTAAGCACGAACGCCCCCTAGCCAATTGCAGAAGCACAGCTGCAAAACGGCACCGCACACTGCACATCCGAGCTGGGATGGTGGGGATCGGGAGCACCCATGATTTGACTTGGCCGCACGCGTACTTGTGGGCTGCGTGCTACTGTAGCGATGCATGGGGGCGTGGTGGTCTAAATTTTAGGGGCGTCACATTAAAAAAAAATCTTACTATTTATATATACTAAATAAAGTTAAATTACAAAACTTATTCCAGAACTCCTGTCTAATTCGCGAGACGAATCTAACGAGGGTAACTAAGCAGCGACTAGAAGATAGTTACTGTAACATTACTGTAGCAAAATATTAATTAATTAGGCTCATTAGATTAGTCTCGAAAAGAGCATCCATGTGTAAAAAGGGTTTTATCATTAAACTAATCAAAATATTTTTAAATGTAAAAATTTTTTTTGATATGACAGGTCTAAAATTTAGAGGCCAGCGATGTGGGCTGAGCATTTATAAGCTCGACGGCGACATGATGCTGGTAACCACTGCTAGCGAGCACCAGCTATCCGTCCGCTAGCCGCTGGTCCAACCGACCTGATGACCGGCCGACGGTGGGCCGGAGCCTGCCTGCCCTGGCCTGGCCTGACCGTGCATAAAGCCCCGCTCTCCAACCTACACCTAGACTGTACACGTTGACGAGTACGTTGTGCGTCTATTACATTCAAGCCGCTTCGTTTCAGTACACTCCCGCATCTGCGTCCAATATGCATTTAGTTAGTACGAACTGTCATGAACCAACCATACTTCGACAACCCAAAAACATCGAACCAACACTCCATTGTCCACGAAATATTAAAGATCGATTTTATTACTAATATTTCGGCAATTGTTGACAAAAACCTCCATCATTATAGTCCCATGCATACGACCGCCCTACTTTATTTGAGGCATTTTCTCCTCCATCGTGGACCCAATAAGTTAAAAACCACATTATTATGGCCTATTTAAATTGCTAACATTAAATACATGCTCCAATTCTTGCGCCAGAAAAAAAATACATGTTCGAATCCTCGCAAAAAGAAAAGAGAGAGTACATGCTCCAATCAAAATATTCACTATTTGTAAACAATCATGAAACATGTGATGTATACTTATGGGAGAGGATTTAAAAAAAATGTACAATTCTCCATAATACATCTAGTATTATCTCCATAATACATCTAGTATTATGACAATCAAAGAAGAGATATTTGATATGTTCATCAAGATTACAATAACAACATTATATATTTCCTTCTCGGTGCTGCTTCACTAGATTGTCCTTGGGCAGAACAGTGTCATTGATCAAATACCAAATGAGATCTTGATCTTTTGTGGCAATTTAAGTTTCCATATATTATGATTGAGCGGTATGACATTAGGAAAGGTACATAGAGCGATTCTAAAATTAAGGTGCAAGGTGTTCACCAATTGCGTACCAAACTCGTCGTTTCTCCTACTGGCCGCTAGTGTGGTAATGTCAATCGAGTACTCATAGGATGGGAGGCTAATTTACGTACAGTGAACCTTTCTCATGTCTACGCACATCCCAGTAAAAAATGAATACTACTACTATACTTCTACAGTTCTACTCTACTCCAGTATGAGATGGATTCGTGGAAGCTGCGATGGTGATGCATGGGGTGAGGTCATCAATAGAAACCTCATGACGTTCGTCACCGTCGACATATTTTATCATACTCATGCAAAGAACATGTTCAGTTTGCTTGGCGCCGAAGGTCGACGTCCACGTGCCACCATCAGTTCATGTAAGTAAAGCATATATATCTCGTATAGTCAATAAACGAACCATTCATCGTCTGAAAAATCCAAATCTCTCGATGGCCAGGCCTAATTCAAATCAAGCCTAATAAACAATGAGATCAGGGGCGTTCGTTAGTATGTCTCGTATCATATCATATCATGCAAAGAACATGTTCATTTTCCTGGGCGGGCGCCGGAGGTCGACGTCCACGTGCCACCATCAGTCCATGAAAAAAGTTAGTATGTCTCGTAGTAGTCAATAAACGAACCAGTTATCGTTTGAAAAATCTAAATCTCTCGATGGCCTAATCCAAATCAAGCCTAGTAAACTATGGGTGGGGCGTTCGTTAGTAAACGCATAGAGAGAAAAATGGGATGCACCCGCACGTAGCACATGAATCCATATGCAGAGTCGGCCATCGTGCCCAAGTAGTCCTGCGACGTCTCTTGACTCTGTCACCGCATGTAACCAATGAGGTAGCAAAGCAACCGAAACGACGACTCGAATCTCAGAAACGAAACGAAACGAAACGCACTACTCCTAGCTAGAGAAACATATGGCGGGCCTATTGGTCAATGATGGAAGTAAAACATTAGCATCATCAACAAAGTAAGATTAGGATGAAGAAAGTGCACATTCCCTCAAAAGGAAAAAAAGGGATGAAGAAAGCGCACATCGATCACATCAATGTTCCGGCGACGAGAAGATGAGGAAAGATGGAATTGACTACTAGTATCGCCAAATCGTCAATGCTCGCGTATTGACATATGGGTCTCGCCGGGCGGGCGGGCTGGAATCCTGATTCCCGTCAATTTTTTTGGATAGTGCAGGGTGTGACAGCTGAAGAGGCGGTTTGTGGTGCCTTTATCTGGTTTGCTGAGCCGGGGAGAAGAGAGGGAAGGGGTCTTTGCGCCTCTTTTGTAAAAAATGGGATCTTTGCGACTAAATTAAAAGAGTGGAGGACGGTACAGCTGCGAGATATTTACAGAGAAAAAAGGCAAATACGTGATCTGCTGTGCTGTGTGACCTTAACGATCACATGCCGTATCTGCTTGAAAAACAGTGCAATCCGATCGTCATTCGAGGGGGGAAAAAAAAGGCGTACTAGAACGACATGGCCGTTAATTAGATAGATTACGTGGAACCGATTGCATCCACGTTGTACTCGTACGGGCCCTAGGCACGCGAGCGTGACGATACCGTGAAAAGTGAAAACCAGGTAGTGGTACATGCCGTGCGATACCGTGAAAACCAGGCACTGGTACATGCCGTGCGGCCCGTGCCGTGGCGAGTGGATGGCCCGTGCCGTGAAAACCAGGCACTGGATTCGACTCGAGCGAGTCGGGCACTGGTTGGCGGCGGCAGCTTCAGAGCAAGCAAGCAGGTCGGATGGGCAGAGGCAGCTGTAACCGTTGGCCAACGCGGGAACCACGGGCGCGCACGTTGCTGCCCGTCCGTCCTCTTTTCTCACCCAACCCCATCGGCCTTAATTCCAGGCCTAATATTGTATCGCCAGGAACTGAAATTCAGCCTAAAATTCGCGCTCGATCAACGCCACCACCACCTCCGCTCCGTTCGGGTAGTTGGCCGCGCTGGAAGAACTGAACGTCGGGCGCTTTCTTTGCTTTCTTTTTCGTTGCTCGCTCGCTCGCTTGGTTCGATTCATGTGACCCTGAATCGCGCACGCCTAGCAGCGAAGTGTGGAGAGGCAGGCCGCTGACCACCGCCGGCGAAGCGAAACCACATGCCCCAGCTACCCACTAACAACAACAGCTGCTGCTGCTGCGTGTGTTATGGTGGTATCCGTCGAGTCGACGCGCGTGCCTGGCGTCCCAACCGTGCGCCGCGCCGCTCCATCCGCCCGCTCGCTCGCTCGCTTGACCGCTCCACCCGTATAAAAGGCAGCCGTGTTTGTTGCCGATGAGCTGAGCAGAGGAGCAGCAACGACGATACGGCACGGCACGGCACGCTCTTTGAATGTTCTCACCCCGCCTCTCTGACCTCTCCTGCTAGTGCTAGTATTTCCGCTCCCGGCTCGGACTCCGCCGTCCGCCTCGCCTTTCTTGCCTGTTATATCCGCGCGCCTCACCTTCCCCTCTTTCTTCCAATCCGACCCGCATAGTCTTTGCGCCCGCCCCTCGTTAATTTGTGGCGGCCTGCCTTCATCCCCGCCAGCACCAAAGGAAACTAGCCAGAGGAAACAAACAAAGCATGTGTCCGGGATCGGTGGAGTCGGCGGCGCCGGGGTCCGGCAAGACCGTGTGCGTCATGGACGCGGCCGGCCCGCTGGGCCGCGCGCTCGTCGACCGCCTCCTCCGCCGGGGCTACACCGTCCACGCGGCCACGTACTGCGGCTGCCAGCGACAGGAGGAGGAGGAAGAGGCGTCCACGGCGGCGCTGCTGGAGCAGCTGTCCCGCGGCGGCGGCGACGTGTGCAAGCACCGGCTCAAGGTGTTCCGCGCCGACCCCTTCGACTACCACGCCATCGCCGACGCCGTCCGCGGATGCGCCGGCGTCTTCTGCATGTTCAACGCGCCCAGCGACCAGGCCCAATGCGATGTGAGTTTCTATCCCTCTCCTTTCTGTTGTCACAAAAAGTCGTAATCATCATAGAATCGGATCACACACGCACAGCTTCCAAATTCCAATCCACCAATACTGTAGTAGCAGTGGATGCAGCCGCGAACAGAGCCTCCCTCTTCCCTTTTCCCCTTTCCTCCTCTCCATGTCCACGGTGGCGAGGTGAGCTGGGGCTTATTAATGGCCAGGTCATGTGTGGCTGTGAATGAATGAGTGTTCCGTGCTTTTCCTTCTTCTTCCTTCCATCATCTTCCTCCTCCTTCCATCCATCTCCAGGCGAGTGAGGCGAGGTCCCCCATCGTCCTCTGCCGTCCCGGCGCATTAACTCCTACTCCTACAAAGCTGGCCGTCTTGCCGGCTCGCAACACCGCAACCTACCACAGACAGAGCCCTTTTCCGCGTGCAAACATTAACGCCGCCACATGGCACGGCGCCCCGGAGCTCCTCCCGAGTCCACTCTAGTCTTCGTCCCTGCTGTGATCAGCTCAGCTAACTAGCCTACAGTACGAGCACTAGTGGGTTTTCTGATGAATTTTTCTTGCACACCACATGGCCGATATGGTGTACGACGAAACAGAGGAGGCCACTTCCTCTGTTTCTTCGCTGCGAAAGCAGAGTCGTCGTTCGTTAAGTTTATGATAATCGATGAAGATTCGATAGGCTCGATCGACTAATGTGTGTTATACTATTGCGCGCGTGCAGGAGGTGACTGTGGAAACGGAGGTTCGCGCGGCGCACAACGTGCTGGAGGCCTGCGCGCAGACGGAGACCATGGAGCGCGTCGTCTTCACCTCCTCCGTCACCGCCGTCGTCTGGACTGGCGCCGGCGCCGCCGCGGCACACAAGCCGCAGCTCGTCGACGAGAAGTGCTGGAGCGACCTCGCATTCTGCAGGAAGTTCAAGGTATGTACCACACCCGTCCGTATCCAACCATTTTGATTAGTAACTTTTCAGTGCAATAGTCAATAGTATACTACTCTTTCTGTCCCAAAATAATTGTCGTTTTAGCTTTCGGCACGAAGATTAAGAAAAGTTGGTAAAGGTAGGTGCGCAGAAAACGAGAAGGAGAGAGATAGAGGTAGAGGTGTATTGAGAAGAGAGAAAAATGCATCAGAAAGTGAGAATAATAATTATTTTGGGAAAACTAGATGAGACTAGGATGCTAAGTAAACTGGGACGGAGAGAGTAGTAGATATAAACCCATCGCTAGGCAAGTTGGCATGCAAGAGCACGCACCCTCGTTTTGTGGCGGAAGGAGCCGTCGCGGCGGTGGCGTTAGACGTTGTGGTCAGGTTCAGGCAGCACAAGTGCAGCCGGCGAGAAGTTATAGCCCAATCAAATGATGCGTGTATTACATCATGTATTGTCAGCGCAGCAAGTTTTGAGTCTCACGTTTGGTCAGCGGCATGGGCGATTGGCCACGAGGCGTTGGGGGTAGGAGAGCAACAAACCCTGTAACCCGTTGGCGTCATGCATGCACAATATCATATCAAGAGTCATTGAGAAACGTCGTGATCCATTGGCGCAAGCGGCCGGCACCTTTCGCTGTCTATGGAGATGCCACGTCGCCGCGAGTAGTAGCAAGCGCCAAACCCCAAGAAACCGGCGCTGTCGTGTATAGTAGTCGCTCTCTGTCTGAGCCGAGCGTGCCGTCCCCGGCAGAGCCACACACGTTCATTTCGTTGCCATCCAATCCTGCAGTGCAGGCAACACAAAAAAACAGTAATCTGCCCGCTTAAATGGCGCGTGCTCTAGAATCCGGGTTCTTGGTGGCCAACTTTTGGTTCCCTTGATGAGCACAAGAGGCCAATTCAGGCGTCTAGGAGATACTGCTCCTGTAAAGTCCAAAGCCTGTGCGTATCGCAGAAATAAGTCGAGCGAGTGAGACCGGTGAGGCAGACTTCTCAACTGTGCGATACGATTAGGATACACAGAGAGCGAGTTGGGTGGTGCCCCTGCAGAAATACGGAGTATCACATCCCTGATCGCGCAAAGATTATCCTTCTTGTGGTTTGACAATTCTGATTAAATACTGTCCACATAATCATTGTCTTTGATGCTTGTGCTAGGAATCTATTAATATCTTAGTCAAAATGTCAAACACCGGTTATTGTCTTTTTTTTTTTTTGTCCTCAAGTACCTCGTGCAAGAGGCAATCCGTATTGGCCGAGCATCTCGAGGATATGTTGAAACTGTCAGTAACATGGATGTTTTTTTTTCCCTTTCAAAATGAAACCATCATCAGTAACATGGTTACCGACGCCTATGCACTGGTCTCTGAACAGCTCACCTTACCTGCATCTCTGCCTGTCTCTGCAGCTGTGGCACGCCCTGGCGAAGACGCTGTCGGAGAAGACGGCGTGGGCGCTGGCCATGGACAGGGGCGTGGACATGGTGGCCATCAACGCCGGCCTCGTCACGGGCCCGGGCCTCACCGCCGCGCACCCCTACCTCAAGGGCGCCCCCGACATGTACGACGACGGCGTCCTCGTCACCGTCGACGCCGACTTCCTCGCCGACGCGCACGTCGCCGCCTACGAGTCCCCCACCGCCTACGGCCGCTACCTCTGCTTCAACAACGCCGTGTGCCGGCCTGAGGACGCCGTCAAGCTCGCGCAGATGCTCTCGCCGTCCGCGCCACGGTCACCGCCAAGGTAACGTGTCTGCCAAGCTTGGTGTCTGCACGTCAATAGAGACAAGGAATGCTTATCTTTTTTATTATAATTATTCGTACAAACCAATTCAGCGTGTTATCTGTATTGATTTTGATTTTTGAACGTTGCTTTCTTTCAGTGATGAGCTGAAGGTGATCCCACAGAGGATTCAAAACAAGAAGCTCAGCAAGCTCATGGTGGAGTTTGCCAGCGGGATATACGGGGAGCTGGATTAGGAGGGATTTCCTTTTCGTTTCTTCATCTCACAGATGCAACTAGGCTTGTATTCTTTTGTATCTAGTATTGTATTACATTTTTCCCTCAAAGGGAAATCTGGTTGGTCAAATGTGCATTTGCCGAATGCACATGGCCAAGCCTGCCGCATGTATTACGCCCTTACCTAGGGAAAGAGCATTTCAGCGAGAACAAAAGGGAAAATAATCTGCAGTGATGTTACAGCCTTGGGAAATAATCTGTAGTGATGTTACAGCCTGTACATAAAATATGTTGAGGATATATGTTTAACTCTGAAAAAGAAAATTTTCACAAACTTGTGTACCATTGGTTTGACAATTGAACTGATTATCAAGAACACCTACATCAAATTATGAGCTACCACTACCAACTGAAAAATAGTATGATTGGCATATAATACCCTATTATTGGTCACTTGCATTCATGTTTCCATTCACTGGTCAGATAAAATAGTATGATTGGCATATAATACCCTATTATTGGTCACTTGCATTCATGTTTTCATTCACTGTTCAGATAAAATAGTATGATTGGCATATAATACCATATTATCATACGCAAGTGTAACCAAGCTTTTATATCAACAAACATGAGTGGCGAAGAAGCATTGGAGGTTTCCCAAAAATAAAAGGAAAAGAAAAGGTGGACGTCAATTTGCACACCGATGAGGTGGTCCAGAGAAAGCGAGCATTCAAATCACTGCCCAAAGATTCAGGGAAGTACAAATGAAAACTGGGCCGACAATCCCTCACCAGCAACACTGCTGGAGGATTCAGGTCCCAATCCTTCCCGACTCCACAATCAACAAAATAAATAGCAACGATATGAAACGCAATCAGTTATGCATTGATACAAGTCCCTTTCCTCCAGATCATCACACAGAAACACAGGTCGATCTATAGAAACAGAAAGGAGGGCGGTCTCACTGAGTTAAACAGACAAAAAAGTATTACAGTACAAGAGACAAGTGGCGGCCTAAATGCTCTGTACAATTCTACTCATCATCAGGCACTCAATGTCACAGAAACGACACTTGACAGTTTGAATTTCCGAACTTTTTTGGAGTGCAAAGGCTGAAAAACAATCTCTGTATATTGCTTCACAGAAATCTCTTTCCATTCTGAAGATGAAGTTCCCTCAGCTCGATAATCTCGAGGAGAATACAGTATTTGAACTCGTGACCTACCTGCAATTGCGTAAATACCAGATCAGACAGATGCAAGTCACGCAGATCAACTACAGCATTTTGGCAGATATCTATGATGGTGTAGAACTGCAAGAAGCTTTTCCACCTAGTAACTCAATTGGCCATTACCGTTTCTTAAAAATTCCCTTTCATTTTACAAAGATGATTATGCATTAAGATTAATAAGCATTCTATGCATCCATCTTTGAGCTATCTGCCCTGCTCCCTTAATTATGCATTAAGATTAATAAGCATTCTGTGCATCCATCTTTGAGCTATCTGCCCTGCTCCCTTACACAACATAGGTGCCAAAATTTTAAGCAGCAATGGACTGCACTGCTAGCCTAAAGTGATAAACACCTCATAAACTTTCAACTTCAAAATAACGAACCAGGATGCAAAATTTAGCAGAGCAAAGTGACTAGAAAACAAAAAATAAAGAACAGGTGGTGCGTGCAACTCACCGAAACCACCAAAAAGAGTTGACTTCTGGATGATAAATCGACTGACTTTTGACCTCTTCAGATTTTTCAGAAGCTGAACGTCCTCATGCCTGCCTTTGAACTCAATCAATTCACCAAGAACATTTTTGTCGCCTTTGAGCTCCAACCTACAGAAGGAAAGAGACAATACAAAAAAGAAGTGACATATTTGCATTAAAATGCAACATAATACATACTATAAAGGGTAGCCCGGTGCACATAGCTCCCAATTGCGCAGGGTCCGACCACATTGGGTTTTTTTGTACGCAGCCTTTCCCTGCATTTCTGCAAGAGGCTGTTTCCAGGACTTGACCCGTGATCTCGTGGTGACTAGGCAACAGTTTTACCGCTGCGCCAAGGCTCCCCTTCAACATATTACATACTACAGTATATATACATATTACATACTATAGTATATATTTCCTCCAACAAAACATAAAGGATGCCTTCTTTTCTCCCATAATTTTCTATATTTATGGTCCTTTGTTTCTTTGTCATTATCGTAATAGACCAAAGGAAATGAAACAGAACAATCTTAAAGAGGAAAGCAAGAAACTGCAGTACAACTCTTCCATTGGAGCACTTTACCTGTCCCACATAGGCGAAGTACTGACAATGAAATGTAGATTCTGGAGTGCCGAATCTTGCATGTCACTTTTGCTCAGTGCACCTTTAATCCATGTTGAAAGTCCAGGTTTTGAGTCTGTCTTAAGATCCTTCCATTGTTCATATGGTATAACCTCCGGTTGAAGAGTTATGGTATATGAAGGCCTGATGAAGAATCAATTAATAGTTAAGAGAATGATTAAAAATATCAAAGAAGCACCCAAATAGCAGCGAAGCAAACAAAGAATAGGCTCGCAACTAACCTGCAGTTGGAATTTGGCAGTACAACTTTTCCAGTTACATATCCATCAGGGAGTTTTGCCCCCCTCTGCTTCAAGTATGACTGAAGACTGGCAGCTAATCTGTTGACTTCCAGAACCTAAAGAATAAATACAACAAATAGATGGACAGGAATACAATTCAAATTAGTATGATTCTTCCAAACCTAGTCTAGGATTAAACAAGAGATGCAAACTGAGAGACCCGGTCGTGAGTGCTTGACTTAACTAAACTAGGAATGTTGCTCTGGGTATACAAATGGCTAAAGACTTCGAAGAAATAATAGCAGGAAGATACTTGACACAAAATTTTATTCTCAAATAGTAATTACAACAAAGGATTTCATTTCTGATAGTAACATAACACTGCTTAGGCATTCCATGCATCACCGTGCTAGAATTTCAAATAAACATGCCTTTTCACTCAAATACAATACTGGGAGGAATGGCAGTACCATATGGTGTTTTGTAGCAACAATATGTTACATCCCTCAACCAAACTAAGTTCGCTAACAAGCAACAGACAATTGAAAAAACACTAAGCACTATCACAAATTGTGAAACAGTAAGAAGGGCTCAAGTCACATACCGGGTTTGGAATGATCTCTTGTTTCCGCTTCTTGTCAGTTGGACACGACCAGTTGCCATCCTTGTCGACCTCGATAAAACCAGAAAAATTTTTGATCGCCACCACCATCACCTCCCTGTCCAGTGAGATCAGAAGTTCAAAACTCTTGCTTTCCAGGGGTCACCACATAAGAGGTACACTACAAGCAATAACAGCAGACCTACACCTACTTATTAAGTATATATCTAATTGTACAAGGTCTCAACGAAACATACTACATCCAAACATTTCTCTGGCTGATCTAGGAAGACCCTAAACACATAGAGAGCAGCACAAGAAGATGAACACCAATATTCCAGACAGGCTACAATATTCAAAGCTTTTTTTTTTTTTTACTCTGTAAAACATTAGCCCTACATTCTGAACTTCGGTGCTAACTTGTTTTACTCTGTAATACATTAGCCCTACAATCTGAATCCTCTAGCTGTAAATTTGCTCGGAGGTACCTCTATATTGCAATAGAAGAGCTACTGCTAACCTCTAAAGCACAAGAGAAAATAACAGTTTTTGTAACAGATATACCAAGCACGTCGCGCGCACAATCAGGGACACAGAAAAGAAATACAGAGAAGTTAAAGACTGGAGGGCAGGCTGACCTCTTGGTTACGAGGACAACGTCGATGTGCAGGCGCGCGCCTGCGTCGGGGTCGGGGATGCGGAGGCCGACGAAGCATCGGCCGCCGTAGAGCTTCTCGAGCCTGGAATGGAATCGAAATGGATAAGTTAGCAGGGTCTCTTCTCTTCGGAACCTAAAATCTTATCGAGGAGAAGAGGTTGGGGCGAGGGGGGAAGGAAAGAAATGGGAACGGACCTGGCGGCGACGGCGAAGCAGAGGTCGGAGTGGGAGGAGTCCAGGTCGGCGAGGTAGGAAGGGTCGCCTTCGTCGGCGAAGAAGACGCTGCGGATGATCTTGTAGGCCACCAGGCCGCACAGTATCTCAATCCACATCGCCGGCGGCTCCGATCCGATTCGCTCCGCTTCGAGACCCAGATGATGGAGCGGGCGCTGCTCGGAATTCTGAGCGCGTGTTGATCCGTAGGCGGCGCTGGCGGCGCTGGTGGTTTCGACTCGAGTCCACCTTTTGCAGTCAGGGGAGTCGGGGGCAAGTCGATCTACCTCTTTTCTCAACGAACCAGGCCGAATGAAACGAACGAATATCTAGAAGAACGCCTGCGCTGTTTTTCCTTATCTATTTTTCCCCCAACTTTTTTGATTCTTTAGTCTTCGTCTCCAATTCAAGAAAATTCATCATCTAGCTCAAATAGATTTGCCGGAATGTAATTCTTTTTTCTAAAAAAACTCAAATAAATTATTCTTTTTTTTTGCAAAAGTCAAATAGATTATTCTGGGTAGACGTGTTCTGAATTTCGAGGGAACGGCAGGGTGGAATCTTAAGCACTAAGCAAAGAACTTCTCTATACTTAACCGCGTTGTGTTTTCTCAGTGCAACATGTCTGATTTCCCTTTTATTTTTTGAATAGCTTGTTTTCCTTTTACTCGGAATAGATACGTTCCTTGATGAAACAAATGTTACTCATTTTACCTTTGAACCGTATCATGCCCAAGAAAATAATTGAAGTTGAAGGAAACTTGGTTGAAATTTCAAAACAACAAAAATTGTGATGTTATGTTTCTGTTCACAAGAATAACGACAGGGCAGCGAAAATTTAAAGCCAATGTCCTGTTTGGCAACGTTTATTATCAAAATAGCCTTGGCTTATTAAAAATGTAGCCTTTTCTAGTTGGGTTGAGGTAGTTTAGAAAAGTACAATGGTGCCTGGGGGCACCCGTGCCCCGTAAATCTCACCGTACTCTACATAAGCGTAAATTGGGTGGACCTACAAGTGGCAGTGTTGGTAATTTAAGGGAACTTTATGCTTGGAGAGTGGAAGAAGCCGGTTAATTCATCAGTTTTGACATACCCGCCTGCTAATGCAAAAATGACATGGCGTTGGTTCGAGTTCTTTTTTCCTTGATTGCAATTAACAAAGGTGTTTCATTTGTGTATGAGCGAGAGCTATAATGCATTAACCAACGCGTTGGAACCATACATGTTACTACAACATAACACACTAAATAGGTCAAAGTCGTTATAGAGCTCATTATAATCGTGAAGCTGATCAGCTGGATGCATACCACGAAACATTGTGAATTTATACTAGTACATTTTGTTTGAACCTAATTTACTTCTTACTCAATGTGAAGAATTTTGACACGCGTCGTGATTTTCAAACACTTGTCGGATCCAGCAATGATCTTCAAGAAGCATAAAAAATATCCCTGATGCAATACTGTTCTTTCAGTTACAAAATTCTTTACTTAAGTTCGCACAAGTGCTCACGAAGAAAAAGCATAGTTGGTCCATATCCATCCTTTCTGGTCAATGGTGGAATCAGAGATATCGATGTGCGCAATCCTCGGAGGCACTTTCCTGCCTCGTGCTGTCTGTTTAAGCTTCACTTCGACTGTAGTGGTGGATAATCTATGACGCGAAGTGAAAGGAGCTGTGGAAACACACCCTTCAACAGCACAGAAGACCAAGCTACCAGGGTTATTATTTTCCATACAAATCGAGTCGAAGGACACCATCTTTTTGTCTGGGAACTCAATGACAGGAAATTGCATCAAGACAGGCCGACTGAGGCAGTAGGAGCCGTCGTCCTCCTTGAGCAGCTCGAAAGCAGCGAAACCGATCCCAGTGCAGGTATATATGAACCCCTCTGCAAGCAAACACTTGCCGCAGAGTAAACCTTGGATCCTTCTCCAGGTGCCTGGGGGAGGTTTCACAACAAACCACTCCTTCCTCAAGTCAAGTAAGAAGCATTCTGCACAGTCAGCATCTGAAACCACAAGAATGTCGTCGATGAGGTCCACAAATCCATAAATCTTGACTTTCCTTGTCAGATCCACAGAGCTCGACGTGTCGAACCGGAGCCACTGGAAAGTTTGCTGATCAAGAACGTACACGTCTTGCAGGGTATCACCTAAACCGACAATGTACTGACCAGCTCGAGAAACGACTGAGAAGCGGGTACGATCAGCCGATCGTCCTCCGTGCTTGGTAACAAGCTTGCTGGTCAGATCAACCTCGTAGTGACACTGCGTTGGAGTGGATGGAATGACGTGAAGCATGGATCCTTGGTGCACGAAATGCCATGAAGGAGCTGGCTCGTCTGGTGCGATTTCCCGTCCTGGTCTGACGGTGTCTAGGCGCAGCTGGGCTTCCAGCGTTTTGTCGTGGCAATCCAGCTTCCCTTTTGATGTACCAATGTGGTACAGGAGAGACTGCTCATCAGCCTGGCAGATGAAATAGAAGTCTGGTTTGGTCTCCAACTTGTACTCCTTGAATCTAGGACCCAAAAAGGACCTGCAAACAAACAGAAATCACAATGGTTGGAATAACCCCGGTGTTCTGATTAGATTTGTAGCTAGTGAAGCAAATTTATGTGCAAGTGTAAGAAAATTTTTGATTGCCGTTTCGTGAAAGGAGGCTAGCTAAACCTGCAGCAATCAGGCATAGTATCAGCTGGGAACTCTTCTTCATCAACATCGTCGTCGACTTGGAGGTCACTGAACTCTTGTACTGTAACACCCTAATTTCCACATTTTCGCAATAGTTTAAAATTTCCTTAATTTAATTAGGGTGTTATCACTTTTCCTAGGCAAAAGAACTATTTTCTAAATTAAATAAAATAATTTAGGTTATAATATAATTGTTTGTTGCATTCATGCTGGAGTAGATTGCAGTAGGTATTTTATTGCGTGGCAAATGAATTTAAAATGCGAGTAGAAATCGTTTTCGTTTTGTTTAGACTCTAGAAAGGAAAAATAGAAATAGAAAAGAGGAAAGTTGATCCGCAGCCTCTGCTGGGCCGAAACCCCTCGGCCCAACTTCTCTTTTTCTTTTTCTTTTTCCCCTTTTCTTTTCTTCTTGGGCCGGTTTCCTTTTCTTTCTCCCGGCCTGCTCCGCTCGCGCCGCAGCCCAGCTCGCGCCGCCAGCCCGCCCGAACCCGCGCTGAGCCCGCCCGGCCCCCGCAGGCCCACGCCGCCGCGTCGCCAGCCGTACGCCGCGCCGCTCTCGGCGTCCGAGCCGGACTCGCTCGGTTTCCGCGTATAAAAGGGGCAGTGGTCCCCTCTGCGACCCTTTTTCGCCCTTTTCGCCGCCTCGCGTCAACCCTAGCCGCCGCATCGTCGCCGTCGTTCTCCGCTCCGGTGGCCCTGCCGCCGCCAGCCGTTCCGCCGCCTCCCGACGCCCCCGGACGACGCCGACTCGCCGACGACCTCGCCCGTGACGCGCCGCCCCTTCTCCGCCCTCCCGCGACCCGTCCCGATGCCCCGACGCCCGTCCTCGCCGCCGCCGAACACCGCCGCCTCTTCCCGCCGTCGACCGCCGCCTTCCGAGCCTCGCCGAGCCCCCGCGACCGCCTAGGTGAGCTCGTCGTCGCCCCCTCGTGCTCCCCGACCCGCCGCGTCGAGGTTTGGCGCACGGGAGCGCCGTCCCGGCCGCGCGCCGGCGATGCGTCGCCGCATCCCGCCGCTTCCGGTCGACGTGGTCCACGGTGGACCCGTGGACCGGCGACTGCACCGGTCTATGGATCCGGTCCAAGGAATTTCCGGATTTATTTATATCGATTTCGTTTTATTGCATCAGCACGACGTCACGCTTACGCAATAATCAACCTTTTTCAGTATAAGAATAATTCCAGAAATGCTAATCTTACAGTTTAAACCCTGCTACTTCAAATCCTTATAACTTTTTACTCCTAACTCCGTTTTAAGCGATTCTTGCGCTCACGCGATCATAGGAACGAGCTCTATCTTTTGGTACAGTCTTTATAGCAGTTTGGTACTCTTTGGTGTACTGTTTCTTATTGTTTGTGTATGTGTGCTTTGCATGTTATCGTTACTAGAAGAGGAGCCGTTTGAGAACTTCCAAGACCAAGAGTTTGAGCAAGCAGCAGCAGGGGATTCAGGCAAGTGTCCTTGACCATTCTGAACCTATGTTTTAAATGTGTCTTTTATAAACATGCATGCTTGTTTAATATTGAATCCTATGTGTCTACTTTACCTGTTCCATATCATTCCTTGTCGCCCTAGCTTATGGTGGTTGTCTTTGGGTAGCTTTTGCTTAGCTTTGCTGTTGGAGTCAATCACCTTATCATGTTAATCTTGACTAATGGTATACTTTAACTAAGTGTTAATCTGCTAATCCGTTTAGCAACTTGGAAAGCTAGGGTCTGAGCAAGGGGATGGTTTGGATGGTTCTCTGTGAACATTTGGTTTGTGATTAGTTCTTGCTCGGATCAGCTAAGGACCGGTTCGTGGAGCATGTAACCATGACAACAGTGCCATCACAAGACTGATAATGGGTAGGCTAGCCAAATAATTAGGGTGTTCTTAACCTTGTGCTCGCTATTGGTAGAGCGGGGAATGGATGCTTTGTGATCTTGGGAACCGCCTGGCATCAGAGGGGGCAGCTGGGGTGTTGGCTCTTGAGTCATGGTCCTGTGTGAACTGTGGGTTTCTGTGAACCAGCACTTATGTACGGCTGTGGATCCTTAATGAGCGAGTTACATGGTTGGGAGCATTCTTTGTAAAGGCTAGTAGAGAAACCCCGGTCATCTACCTCGGAAGTGGAATGGCTCTACGGGAATCTCTATCTTGTGGGTAAAGTGGTGCCACCTCTGCAGAGTGTAAAACTTTCATGAAAGCCGTGCTCACGGTTATGAGCGGCATGGCCATCTCACATGATTAGTGGGTACTGGTTGGATGGGTGGTTTCTGGGTGAATCATATGAATCTTGGTGATCTTTTCCCTCACGGTCCTGTGTGAACCGTTGTCCTCTGTGGACTATCTCCTTTGTGGAGTTTGGTTTAATTTTACTTAATTTAATTGATGGGTAGTCTCAACACACCTAGTAATATAGGTTGCTTTGTAAACTGTGTCTTATGTTATAGTTGGCATTTATGCAAATGAACCATGTTGTAGCCTTTCTTCTATTAAGCTTGCATGTCATATTTTTCCCCCACTTGCGGAGTACGACATGTACTCACACTTGCTATTCCCCACTCTACATTGAAATACTGCTCAGAAGATGAAGGCGCCATGGAGTATTTTGATGAGGAATACTAGGCGTGCTGTCTCCCAATCGACTGCCTGTGTGTTTGGGTGTCTTCCGCTGTCGAGTTATTTAGTCTTATGAGACATTTATATTCGGATATTGTAATAATGCTACGATGAGACGATGTAATAATGACACTAGTTATACTGTTTATTTCACTATTGTCTCTATATGTGTGGAACTTGATCCTGGCACACATATAGCTATGCATTCAGTTTTGTCCTTAAAACTGGGTGTGACAAAGTGGTAATCAGAGCCGTGTTGACTGTAGGACGCAAGCCTAGTTAGATATGGTCGCTTATAAGGTTATTTGCTTATATTAAACCTATTTTCATAAAAACTATTAGTTCTTTATTGTTGCTCTTTGTTTATGCTTCAAAATCCTATTTACTTTGAAACTGCTTATATTGTCTGTTTATTTTCTCCTTGCTATACTTTGTCCTTATCTTTGTTCTTTTATTACTCCTTGATTACTCCATCATTCTTTTACTTTACTATCAGTCCAGTCTTTATTATAAAATTTTTACTTTGCTGATACTCTTCTTGTTTCAAAATTGTAGTGATGGTGCGCTCTAGGCTTACTGCTCGTAAGCGTGTGACGGTTCCACCACCACCTGTTCCGTTGTTGGTGTGGGATGAGCAGCCACCGCAGGAGAACCGCAGCAATGGCGATGGCTACTACTTCCCTGACAAGCTGTGGGAGGTTCAGCAGTGTTTAGGCTATCATGATCGCCCGGAGTTCATTGGGATCAGGACACCTGGAAGAGATGGCACCTACATCTGGAAGGTTTATGTCGTCATGTTTGAGAGGTCAGCCCCAGATGGGATTCGGAGGGTTCGCCGCATCCATCATGCCTCAGCGCCCATGTCTACTTTCGCAAGAGGGATGGAGGATGCAGCTCGCCGTGCCCATACGATGCTACGCCATGAGGAGTCAGCCGCCCTGAGGAACACTCAGTTCAGGTATCTTGTACGCCGTCCCAGTGGCAGCTTGCAGGAGCTTATGACTGCACCGCGTGGAGAGGAGTTCACATTCAGGGAGACTGTCCGGTATGCCAAGGCCTTGAATGACTGTCTTAATGACGCTCTGGATGACCTTGATGATGCTGAAGAAAGGATCAAAGACTTGGAAGAGGAGAACAGACAGTTGAGAGCTGCTCTTGCAGGAGAGGAGTTGGAGGAGGACCAAGTGGAGGCGCCACCCCTTGTTCCAGCACCGCCTCACTCGCCTACCCGTCAGGAGCTCCGTCGTGCTTGAGCAGTTTAGTGTGTCTTAGAGTTACCACATAGAGATTGTGAGGTCGATAGTTTCGTTTAATATCTGGAGTTGAACTTATGTAATAGAGATGTCTTAGCATGTCCTTTGCTTTTGTGTGGGTTTGTGCTACTTTACTATGAGTGGTGTGCTATGCTTGAGTTGGATTTTTGGTTGAGTGCGATGTGATGTAAGACTTGTCCTACAGACACATCTTAATATAGTTAAAGTTAGAGACTTAATACTTGGGTTTTAATCTTTTGGGTTTCTTGAATCTTTATCTTTATGCACTACCTTGAGGTCCTTATATTATCTCTCTTATGGTCAATCTTGTTATACTGTTGGACTATCTTGTATCATGGTTATGTCATATCTGTCTTGCTATCATGGATCATTGTGGAATGTCCTTTGGTTCTGCAATAGTTGATTATTGTTCTTGATGCAATATTGATATATGATTCTTTTATTTTGTTATATCTATCTGTCACTTGGATATATAACATTTTACACCATGTTGCTGCCGAAATTTTCTACTTTTCCAGTTATTCTTTTACCTTGGTCATTGATAATTATCCTACACCGCATCTACCTTTCATATTCATCTAAGCTTTGCTATATCTTGTTTCAATTCACTCCATGATTCCTTTATACCTTGATAATCTGTTCTACCTGCTTGATGTTGTCTTACCTACCACACCTTTCTTATCATATCTTTTCCTCTTATCAGATGTCTCGAAGGGGAGGTAACAATAACAATAACAATGATGCTGCAGCGCAATCTATCTTGGAGCAGTTTCTGACAGCGCAGACCCAGCTTCTCCAGACCATGCAGCAGGCTATGGTCAACATCCAGCAGCAGCAGCCCCAGCCACAACAGCCGCAAGCCCCTCCAAGAGACAAGCTTGGAGAATTCCAGAGGACCAAGCCACCTACCTTTTCTCACTCTGTGGAGCCAATGGACGCTGATGACTGGCTGAAGACCGTTGAGAAGAAGCTGCAGGTAGTCCAGTGCACCAACAGAGAGAAGGTCCTGTATGCTTCTCACCAGCTTGTGGGTCCCGCTGCTGATTGGTGGGACACCTATGTGAATGCTCATGAGGAGCCAGACAGTATTAACTGGCAGGAGTTCAGGAACAGCTTCAGGTCTCACTTTGTGCCACAGGGCTTGATGAAGCTGAAGAGGAAGGAGTTCCAGAATCTAAAGCAGGGTTCCATGTCTGTGGGAGAGTACCTCACACGCTTCACTCAGCTTTCCAGGTATGCTCCGGGAGAGGTTGACACCGATGAGAAGAAGAGGGATTGTTTTATGGAAGGTCTGAATGATGGACTTGCATATGCACTTGAGGCCCGTGGATTCCAGAATTTTCAGGCTATGGTGGACGCTGCTCTTGTTTTGGAGAACAGGAGGAACAACATGGAGAAGAAGCGTAAGCTGGAGCGTCAGAATCAGCAGGGGAGCAGCTCAAGGCTTCGCTTGGGGTCTTCGTCAGCTGGACCTACATACCGCCCTCCACAGCAGAACAGCCAGCAGAGACTCAGCCTACTGGACGGGGGTACCAGACTCCTCAGCGTCAGGGTCAGAATTCCAACTCTCAGACGCCTCGCAGTGCACCTCAGCTTTCTCAGAGGCCCAATGCCAACAACACACCCATGGCTCAGAGGACCTGCTACAAGTGTGGTGAGAAGGGTCATTATGCCAACCAATGTTCCAACCCAAACCAACGCCAGACTCCTGCTCAAAGTACCACCCAGCAGGCAAATCGCACTGGAAACACTCCTACACCAGCTAAGTAGAATTATGCCCGCGGTCGTGTCAATCATGTGGCAGTGGAGGATGCTCAGGAGGCTCCAGATGTTGTTCTTGGTATGTTCCTTGTCAACTCTGCAAATGCTATTGTGCTATTTGATTCGGGAGCATCTCACTCTTTCATATCTGCGGAATATGTTGCTAAAAACCAAATATCTATATCTATGCTTAAGAACAAGATGATCGTTAGCTCCCCAGGTGGAGAAATGAATGCGAAGCATGTATGCCCTAAGGTAAACCTTAATATAAGGGGGGTAGACTTCTCTGTTAATCTTATTGTGCTAGAATCCAAAGGCATAGATATCATTCTTGGTATGGATTGGTTGAGCAAGCATAAGGGACTTATTGATTGTGCTAAGAAGGCAGTGAGGCTGACAGCTAGTAATGGAGAGGAATTGGAGTATATTGCTGATCCACTTATCACTAGCAAAGGGGCAACCAACAATATCGTGCTGAACCAACTGGAAGCGGGTACTGTTCAGGAAATCAGAGTTGTCAGCGAGTTTCCTGATGTGTTTCCTGAGGATTTGCCAGGTATGCCACCAGACCGTGATGTTGAATTTGTTATTGAATTACTACCTGGTACTGCTCCTATATCTAAGAGACCTTATAGAATGGCTGCTAATCAATTAGCTGAACTAGTTACAAGAATTGTTAGATAAGGGTTATATTTGTCCTAGCTCATCACCTTGGGGTGCTCCTGTTATCTTTGTTCCTAAGAAGGATGGTACTAGAAGGATGTGTGTTGATTATAGAGCTCTTAATGATGTTACTATCAAGAACAAGTATCCTTTGCCTCGCATTGAAGATTTGTTTGATCAACTCAAGGGAGCTTGCGTGTTCTCTAAGATTGACCTCAGATCGGGTTATCATCAGTTGAAGATCCGTGCAAAAGACATTCCCAAGACTGCCTTCAGTACACGGTATGGTTTGTATGAGTATACAGTGATGTCTTTTGGGTTAACCAATGCTCCTGCCTACTTTATGTATCTGATGAATAAAGTGTTTATGGAATACTTGGACAAGTTTGTGGTGGTGTTCATAGATGATATTCTGGTATTCTCTAAGAATGAGGAAGAACATGAGGAACATATGCGCCTGGTCTTGCAGAAGCTCAGAGAGAATCAGTTGTATGGTAAGCTCAGCAAGTGTGAATTCTGGTTGAAGGAGGTATCTTTTCTAGGCCATGTTATTTCAGCTGGTGGTGTGTCGGTTGATCCAAGTAAGGTTCAGGATGTGTTGAGCTGGAATGCACCTCAGAACGTTTCTGAAGTTCGGAGTTTTCTGGGTTTAGCAGGCTACTATCGTCGATTTATTGAGGGATTCTCCAAGATAGCGAAGCCCTTGACAGAGCTACTTGTAAAGGGAAAGGAGTTCAAGTGGACAAGTTGTGAGGCTAGCTTTCAAGAGTTGAAGACCAAGTTGACCACAGCACCGGTGTTGATCATGCCAGACATGGAGAAGCCATTCTCAATCTATTGTGATGCCTCTCGACAAGGGTTAGGATGTGTTCTTATGCAAGAAGGTCATGTTGTGGCTTATGCCTCCAGACAGTTGAGGAAACATGAGTTGAACTATCCGACACATGACTTAGAGTTAGCAGCAGTGGTTCATGCACTCAAGATATGGAGGCACTACCTCATCGGTAAGAGATGTGAGATTTTCTCAGATCATAAGAGTTTGAAGTACATTTTTACACAACCAGACCTCAACCTTAGGCAGCGCAGATGGTTGGAATTAATCAAGGACTATGATTTGGGAATCAATTATCATCCAGGAAAGGCAAATGTGGTTGCTGATGCTTTAAGTAGGAGATCCCATCTGAATATGTTATCTGCTAGAGAGTTACCACCTGAGTTTTGCAAAGAGTTTGAAAAGCTCAACTTGGGATGGGTATCTAACACTGAAGTGGTTGCAATGGAAGTGGACTCCACTTTAGCGCAAGACATCAAGAAAGGTCAGCTCAAGGATGAGAAGATATTAGAGATCAAGCAACAAATCAAGAAGGGCAAAGCAGCAGAATTCTTGGAGGATGAACATGGTGTTGTTTGGTACAAGAAGAGGCTCTGTGTGCCAGATGATCAGGAGATCAAGGAATTGATACTGCGAGAGGCTCATGATTCAGCTTACTCTATTCATCCAGGCAGTTCCAAGATGTACCAAGACCTCAAGACTCAGTATTGGTGGTACGGCATGAAGAGGGATGTTGCTGAATATGTTGCACTTTGTGACACTTGTCAGAGGGTCAAGGCAGAACACCAAAGGCCAGCTGGTTTGCTACAGCCTCTAAAGGTACCAGAATGGAAATGGGAAGAAATTGGTATGGATTTCATAGTGGGTCTGCCTAGAACTAAAGCAGGGTATGATTCCATATGGGTCGTTGTGGATCGTTTGACTAAGGTGGCCCATTTCATTCCAGTAAAGACGACCTATAGTGGGCCCCAGCTTGCAGAGTTGTATATATCCCGGATCTTTTGTCTGCATGGTACGCCTAAGAAGATTGTGTCAGATCGAGGGACGCAGTTTACTTCCAGATTTTGGGAAAAGCTGCATGAGTCTATGGACACAAGATTAAACTTCAGTTCAGCATACCATCCTCAAACAGATGGGCAGACTGAAAGGGTGAATCAGATATTGGAGGACATGTTGAGAGCTTGTGCTTTGAAGTATGGCCGCAGTTGGGATAAGAGTCTTCCGTATGCTGAGTTCTCCTACAATAACAGTTACCAGGAAAGTTTGAAGATGTCACCTTTTGAAGCCTTGTATGGACGGAAGTGCAGAACTCCACTGTTCTGGAATGAAACCGGTGAAAGCCAAGTCTGTGGGCCAGAAATTCTCCGAGATGCTGAGCGACAGGTGCAGATTATTAGGGAGAACCTGAGGGTTGCTCAATCCAGGCAGAAGAGCTATGCTGATCATAGAAGAAGGGATCTCAGTTTTGAGGTTGGTGACTTTGTGTACTTGAAGGTGTCCCCTATGAGAGGACTTCGCCGTTTCAAAGTCAGAGGCAAGCTGTCACCCCGGTTCATCGGTCCTTTCAAGATTGTGGAAAGGAGAGGTGAAGTAGCATATCAGTTGGAGTTACCACCGAAGCTGTCAGATGTACACGATGTGTTCCATGTCTCTCAGTTGAAGAAGTGTCTACGAGTTCCTGAGGAGCAACTGCCATTAGAGGACTTGGATGCTAGCGAGGATCTCACATATCAAGAGTATCCAGTCAAAATCTTGGAAACGTCAGAGAAGGTGACCAGAAACAAGAGGTACCGTATGTGCAAAGTGCAGTGGAGCCATCACTCAGAGGAAGAAGCTACCTGGGAGAGGGAAGATGATCTGAAGTCAGAATTTCCAAACTTCTTCTCCGATCCGTCCGAATCTCGGGGGCGAGATTCATCTTAAGGGGGGTAGGTTTTGTAACACCCTAATTTCCACATTTTCGCAATAGTTTAAAATTTCCTTAATTTAATTAGGGTGTTATCACTTTTCCTAGGCAAAAGAACTATTTTCTAAATTAAATAAAATAATTTAGGTTATAATATAATTGTTTGTTGCATTCATGCTGGAGTAGATTGCAGTAGGTATTTTATTGTGTGGCAAATGAATTTAAAATGCGAGTAGAAATCGTTTTCGTTTTGTTTAGACTCTAGAAAGGAAAAATAGAAATAGAAAAGAGGAAAGTTGATCCGCAGCCTCTGCTGGGCCGAAACCTCTTGGCCCAACTTCTCTTTTTCTTTTTCCTTTCCCCTTTTCTTTTCTTCTTGGGCCGGTTTCCTTTTCTTTCTCCCGGCCTGCTCCGCTCGCGCCGCAGCCCAGCGCGCGCCGCCAGCCCGCCCGAACCCGCGCTGAGCCCGCCCGGCCACCGCAGGCCCACGCCGCCGCGCCGCCAGCCGCCGCGCCGCCAGCCGCCGCGCCGCTCTCGGCGTCCGAGCCGGACTCGCTCGGTTTCCGCGTATAAAAGGGGCAGTGGTCCCCTCTGCGACCCTTTTTCGCCCTTTTCGCCGCCTCGCGTCAACCCTAGCCGCCGCATCGTCGCCGTCGTTCTCCGCTCCGGTGGCCCTGCCGCCGCGAGCCGTTCCGCCGCCTCCCGACGCCCCCTGACGACGCCGACTTGCCGACGACCTCGCCCGTGACGCGCCGCCCCTTCTCCGTCCTCCCGCTACCCGTCCCGACGCCCCGACGCCCGTCCTCGCCGCCGCCGAACACCCGCCGCCTCTTCCCGCCGTCGACCGCCGCCTTCCGAGCCTCGCCGAGCCCCCGCGACCGCCTAGGTGAGCTCGTCGTCGCCCCCTCGTGCTCCCCGACCCGCCGCGTCGAGGTTTGGCGCACGGGAGCGCCGTCCCGGCCGCGCGCCGGCGATGCGCCGCCGCATCCCGCCGCCTCCGGTCGGCGTGGTCCACGGTGGACCCGTGGACCGGCGACTTCACCGGTCTATGGACCCGGTCCAAGGAATTTCCGGATTTATTTATATCGATTTCGTTTTATTGCATCAGCACGACGTCACGCTTACGCAATAATCAACCTTTTTCAGTATAAGAATAATTCCATAAATGCTAATCTTACAGTTTAAACCCTGCTACTTCAATTGCTTATAACTTTTTACTCCTAACTCCGTTGTAAGCGATTCTTGCGCTCACGCGATCATAGGAACGAGCTCTATCTTTTGGTACAGTTTTTGTAGCAGTTTGGTACTGTTTGGTGTACTGTTTCTTATTGTTTGTGTATGTGTGCTTTGCATGTTATCGTTACTAGAAGGGGAGCCGTTTGAGAACTTCCAAGACCAAGAGTTTGAGCAAGCAGCAGCAGGGGATTCAGGCAAGTGTCGTTGACCATTCTGAACCTATGTTTTAAATGTGTCTTTTATAAACATGCATGCTTGTTTAATATTGAATCCTATGTGTCTATTTTACCTGTTCCATATCATTCCTTGTTGCCCTAGCTTATGGTGGTTGTCTTTGGGTAGCTTTTGCTTAGCTTTGCTGTTGGAGTCAATCACCTTATCATGTTAATCTTGACTAATGGTATACTTTAACTAAGTGTTAATCTGCTAATCCGTTTAGCAACTTGGAAAGCTAGGGTCTGAGCAAGGGGATGGTTTGGATGGTTCTCTGTGAACATTTGGTTTGTGATTAGTTCTTGCTCGGATCAGCTAAGGACCGGTTCGTGGAGCATGTAACCATGACAACAGTGCCATCACAAGACTGATAATGGGTAGGCTAGCCAAATAATTAGGGTGTTCTTAACCTTGTGCTCGCTATTGGTAGAGCGGGGAATGGATGCTTTGTGATCTTGGGAACCGCCTGGCATCAGAGGGGGTAGCTGGGGTGTTGGCTCTTGAGTCATGGTCCTGTGTGAACTGTGGGTTTCTGTGAACCAGCACTTATGTACGGCTGTGGATCCTTAATGAGCGAGTTACATGGTTGGGAGCATTCTTTGTAAAGGCTAGTAGAGAAACCCCGGTCATCTACCTCGGAAGTGGAATGGCTCTACGGGAATCTCTATCTTGTGGGTAAAGTGGTGCCACCTCTGCAGAGTGTAAAACTTTCATGAAAGCCGTACTCACGGTTATGAGCGGCATGGCCATCTCACATGATTAGTGGGTACTGGTTGGATGGGTGGTTTCTGGGTGAATCATATGAATCTTGGTGATCTTTTCCCTCACGGTCCTGTGTGAACCGTTGTCCTCTGTGGACTATCTCCTTTGTGGAGTTTGGTTTAATTTTACTTAATTTAATTGATGGGTAGTCTCAACACACCTAGTAATATAGGTTGCTTTGTAAACTGTGTCTTATGTTATAGTTGGCATTTATGCAAATGAACCATGTTGTAGCCTTTCTTCTATTAAGCTTGCATGTCATATTTTTCCCCCACTTGCGGAGTACGACATGTACTCACACTTGCTATTCCCCACTCTACATTGAAATGCTGCTCAGAAGATGAAGGCGCCATAGAGTACTTTAATGAGGAATACTAGGCGTGCTGTCTCCCAGTCGACTGCCTGTGTGTTTGGGTGTCTTCCGCTGTCGAGTTATTTAGTCTTATGAGACATTTATATTCGGATATTGTAATAATACTACGATGAGACGATGTACTAATGACGCTGGTTATACTGTTTATTTCACTATTGTCTCTATATATGTGGAACTTGATCCTGACACACATATAGCTATGCATTCAGTTTTGTCTTTAAAACTGGGTGTGACAGGTACTAGCAATGATGAATCAGGCATTGACCGATCATCCACCGTGGCTGCATCATCTGGATACTCCCTAGTTGAGTTTACCAACAGAGGAACTTCAGTTAACCAAATGTTTTTAGACGAATCAAATCTAGGCTGCATCATCGGAGGGAGTGATATTTTGATGAAACGCAAACTAGCAAGTGATAATTTTTAACTTACTGTAAGAAACAGTAGTAGTCATATCGTTCATACTGCGGCACCTCATTTGTCCTGAGCATGTCCACCCTGCGGCAGGTGGAGTGCAGGACCTCGACGCCGGCGCTTGGCGTGTCGTGCTCACCTTTGACGACGAACGTGGTGATCAGCGCGTGCCGCTCGGCGCAGCCGCAGGGCTGGTGCACGTTCACCCAGACGGCGCACATCATGCGGCCGGCGAGGCGCACGACCCGCCCGTGCCCTTCCTCGTCGTACGGCCACAGCCTCTCGACCTCCACGACCGGCGCGAACAGCTTCCGCTCCTCCGGAGAGAACCTGTACGCGTACAGCGTGCCCGACCGGAGGAAGTAGACGTTGCCGTCGTCACCCAGGCTCACGGCCTTGCCGGGGATCGGGAGGCAGTAATGGTCGCCGTCGGCGGCGACGGGGTTCAAGGCGCCGGTGGCGCAGTCGAAGCAGAAGAAGGTGGAGTCAGCGAGGGACAGCAGGATGAACCTGTCGTCGAGACGGCGTAGCCCTGCAGGTGGAAGCCGCCCAGGTGGGAGTTCACTAATGGCCGGTGCTCGACGTCGGCTCCGGCGGCCTCGACCCAGCAGGAGCAGGAGCTGTCGCGTTCGTCCAGCCGGTGCACGACGAGGCGTAAGCGCTTCCCGACGCTGCCGGGGCCAGGCTTCGTCAACACGACGGCCGGCGCCCAGAGCTCGCCGTGCGCGGAGACGATGTCGTAGGAGCCGTGCACGAACGGGAGGTGGGGAGGAGAGGGCGACAACAAGCTCCCGGAGGCGAGGTCCATGGCGAACGCTCTGTGTGGCGGCGGAGGCGGCCGCAGCACCTAGCGCTTGGCGGCGGCGTCGGGGCCCTGCGACCCCGATCCGCGGAGGTCGAAAGCGCCGCCGACTCCGGGCGCGTGCGTGGCGACGCCGTGCAGCCGGCGGCGATCGGGCGCCAGCGCGGCCACGCCGTGGGCGACAAAGATGGTCTCCCGGTCGCCGTCGGGGGGCGACACGGTGGCGAAGTGGCCGAGCACGTCGTCGCTGCGGCCGACGACCCGGCCGGACGCGGCGACGCGGAATCGGTGCATGCGGAGGTTGTGGAACGGCACCGTGGGGGAGACGCAGCCGGCGAGGACCGACCACGCTGGGCGGCGGTCGTCGGTGGCGGCGGACGGGTGGACGTAGTCTCGGCCGGGTTCGATGCGCGGGATGCGCGGGGAGCAGGCCTTGCGCCAGCGGCAGATACATTGGAACAGGTCGCACTTCGGCTTCTCGACGGCCGGCGACGAGCTGGCGGTTGGACTGGTCGAGGTCGCCGCCATCGATGATGGATGAGTCGACGGGATCGAACTATGCACAGTCCGACAATGATATATCGCCGCCGCACATAGACGAGGGGGAGGGGCGCGCACATGGATTTGGAAATTTCTTTTGAAGAGAACATAATTTGGAAAGATAGAACTGGACTCGAAAACGTACAGGCAAAGGCAATCGTCTCGTCTCAGGCCGAAGTTATTTGGGCTGTAGTGGGTTGGGATGGGCTTGCCGGAGCTTTGTTTCCCGTGGGCCGTGGCCTCACCTTTCGTTCCGTCCCGTTCTTCGCGTTACGAATCACGGCGTGACTCCGGAACGATGGCACTAACAACTGACGAAGTGGGCTCAATACTGTAAGGGACCATTTGTCAGTGTTGCAAAACGAGCCGGGTGGCGTCTAGGCTCCGTAGAGATGGAGAAAGGGTCAGAGGTCGGTTGCGGTAGCGTTTTCAGGCCCCGCTTTTGGGAAAGAGAGAGGCGGCCGGGTGGGGCCCACGCTCAATGGATGCACGAGCACGCACGCAGCCAGCCGTCCAACGCACGCAACGCGACGCTCCGTGCATGCGATTTGCGAGAACGGACGCCGGCCGCGCACCGGGCCGTGTCGTCGGCTTCCGCCGTAGCAGGGCAAAATCGATTGGCGTCGCCGGCTGTTGCTCTGCTTAATTTGCCATACCCAAATGCCATTGTCGTGCCTTAGCCAGGTTCCCAACATAAGCCTGAGCAACGATGATCGACGGATGCACCAAGCTCTCCATCTACGAACATTGTTCCGAACCATCAACTGGTAAACATTACTCTGCTTTTCGCACAGAAGAAAAAACCTAACATTCTCCCCGCCAGTGCACAGCACAGCTCACCCCTCTTGATTTGCATCAATCTGTCTGCCCGTACGTCTCACATGCTCATCAATCTTGGCAACCAAGCGTTGCTTAATTGTCATTGACCAACAAGTTTCCTTCTCTAATTAGTAGGAGTACTCAACAGTATACTTCTAGCAGTACACTGCCCTATTCATCTACACATGACGTTGGGACAAGAGAACTAAAGAAATCTTTGCGTGGAAAGAGCTGGTTATTGGGAAAAACTCTAGCGCCGCCAACGCCGCCGCGTCGCCGGCGCGCCGCCGGTGCCGCCCCAAATAGCTTAGTAGCCCTGTGTGGCTGTCGGCCGAGTGCCGCCCTCCCGTCGCCGCCCAGACTCTTTCCCGCAGCCTTCCCCCGTTGTAAATCGCCATTCCCCACCTCGCAGCCGCCGCCGCAGTTCTCCGCCGCCGCCCAGCTCACTCCGTTGCCGCCGCCGCCCAGCTTGCTCCGCCGCCGTCGCCCAGCTCGCTCCGCCGCCGTCGCCCAGCTCGCTTGGACACCAGTGGTCGTGGCTGCCCAAGCTAAGTCCCCCACCTCCACCTTCTTGCCTGCTCTGTTTCACCTACTAGCACTGCTGTTCCCAAATCAGAAAGTCAAATCCCTGTACTTAGAGATTGAGCCAACGACCACCACATCCCCTTGCGTCATCACTGCACCAGAGCTCCCCCCAGGCCACCATACCTCAACAATCCTTTGTGGAACAACTGCGTGCAGGGACATCACTTGGTCTTTGTCTACCGATGTCACAGGTACCAACGGATTTCAGTCATGAGCCTTCTAAGCTGGAACTGTCGAGGCTCAGGAGGGAACCTTCGACATCGCAAGATGCAACACCTCTCTCGCCTGATGAAATCAACCAACGCCCAGGTGATTTTTGTATCAGAGACCCGCAATTCAAAAATTACTGCTACTCAGTTGACAAATCATTTCTCTATGAAACATAGCTTTGTTGTTCCTGCTACCGGGTTATCTGGTGGACTTTGGATTATGTGGCAGGATGACTTGGACCTTAATATAATCAGCTATAGTTCTCACTATATCTTAGCTCATGTGGTTCATTTATCTCGTAATGTCAGTTTTAAATTGGTTTGCATCTATGGTGATCCCCATCATCTTCAGACGAACTCTATTTGGCATGAGATTACCACTTTTGTTATACAAGCTCCTGATAGGCCTACTTTTTGCATGGGAGACATGAACAATATTATGCATTCAAATGAAAAATGGGGTCCAGGAGCTCCAAATTTTTCTCGTATCAATAACTTTTGCTCGCTTGTTAAACAATGTGGTTTGATTGATATGGGATACAGTGGCCCAGCTTATACTTGGACAAATAAACGTTTTACAACTAACCCTACTTTTGAAAGATTGGATCGTTGTCTTGCTAATGCAGATTGGTGTCAGCAATACCCAAATACAACTGTTTATCATTTACCTATGCTTTATAGTGATCACACGCCTATTCTTGCTATCATGAACTCCAACATCCCAAAACCTAAGCGCCGGTTCAGGTTTGAAAACTGGTGGCTCACTAAACTGACTATGACCACACAGCTCATGATTTATGGGCTCAAACTCACAGCCAACCTTTCCACAAGCGCACTGCCTCCTTCACACGATCGCTCAAAGTTTGGGTTAAGAAGAAAAAACCTCTCAATCGCCAGCTAGAAGATATCGAAATGCAGCTCACCCAAATTCAGTCAGCCGATCCAACAACTTTAGACCATAGAACTGAAGCTTCCCTAACCCAACTCCACCACAACATCCTAGATAAACTCACAGACTACTACAGGCAGCGCTCCAAAAAACATTGGGCCACAAAGGGGGATAGGAATACAAAATTTTTTCAGCAGGCATGTACAAAGCGAAGAACAAAGAACAGAATTTGCTCCGTACAGGTAGCAAGCGGCGACTTCGTATCAAACCCAGAAGATATCTCAAAGGAATTCATTTCCTACTTCACCGACTTGTTCACATCATCAGCCCAACCAACATCCCATGCCTCTGCATTACAATTCCAGGTAACCATAAACTATGATGAATGTTGTATACCACCTTCTATCGATGAATGCTGGCAGATACTCAAGGACATGAAGCTGAACGCGGCACCAGGACCGGATGGCCTCAATGTGGCTTTTTATAGGAATGCATGGCCGTGGATCAAGGAGGACATGCATCAATTGATGGTGCAGTTTTACAGAACAGGTAATCTCCATCCAAACCTAAATCTCACTGATATAGTTCTCATACCAAAGAAAACTCCTGCTCATTTACTTACAGATTATAGACCTATAAGCTTAACAAATGTTTGCTATAGGCTGATTGCTAAATCACTAGCAAATCAAATTAAACAACAGTTACCGGATTACATCCATCCTTCTCAGCATGCTTTTATACAGGGCAGGAGAATTACTGATAACATAATTATTGCACAGGAGATTGTCCACTCTTTTCAACTTAAAACTTTTAAACATAAGGCTTTTATGCTCAAAATTGATCTTGCCCAGGCTTTTGACCGTCTTGAATGGCACTTCATAGCACAAGCGCTTCGACGTAAAGGGTTTCATGGTCATTTCATCGATTTGGTTTACGCTTGCATTTCCACCCCTGTGTTTTCAGTGAATATCAATGGCCAGTCTTTTGGTCGCTTTCAAGGTACCCGAGGAATCCGACAAGGTTGTCCCCTCTCGCCGTACCTTTTTGTTCTTGCAATAAATGAGCTCTCCATCCAGCTGCAGCAGGCACTTGATAACTCTCGGTTGACAGGTGTCACCTTGGCACCTGCCTGTCCACCTATTCACTCTATCATGTTTGCAGATGACCTCATCATTTGTGGCCAGGCCGACCTACAACAGGTCCACACAATTCGATCCATCCTGCACCACTTCTGCACCCTTTCTGGCCAAACTCCAAATTGGGCCAAGTCATCTGTCCTGTTTAGCAAAACGGTGGATCAGCAAACCCAAGCCCACATCAAAGCTGTGTTCTCTGTCCAGGACTTTCAGCCCAACACAATGCACCTGGGCCATCCTTTACTCATCACCCATAGGGACAAGTCCAAAGCCTATGAGTTCATCTACAACAAATTCAGATCTCGGCTAACCATCACCAAAGCAAATACCCTAAATCATGCGGGTAGGTTGGCACTAATACAATCAGTTTTTGCCTCCATCCCCATTTATTACATGGCGAACATCCTCTTCACAAAGAAATTCCTTGCCAAAATAACAGCTATCATTCGCACTTTCTGGTGGCAAGGGGTCCAGGATGAAGGGAAACCAAAACCTTTACATTTACGGTCCTGGGCTTCCATTACAACTCCAAAGAAAGAAGGGGGTCTGGGCATTAGAGATATTATGTTGGTTAACAAATCCCTGTTGATGACTTCTGCTTGGAGGCTTATTACAGAACTAAATTCTTTTGTAGCCTCGATTTTGCAGGGTAAATATTTTCCACAGGCCACTTTCTGGACAGCACCGATGTACCTGCCGAAATCAACTTTCTGGTCTTCCATCCTCAAGGTAAGGGGTGACCTTTTACATGACGTCCATATACAATTTGCAGATGGGAACACCTGTATTTGGAACCAACCCTGGTTTAGTGAATGGCATAAGCTGCATGATTCTCTTAATCTTGAACAGCAACAATATCCTATTCCAAACATAGTTTCAGATCTTTGGATACCAGGCACAAAACAATGGGATCACCAAAAAATAATTTCCATTTTTGGGCACCGTATGGCAAATCTAATTTTGCAGGTTAATCCACTCCCTGGACAAGGAGATGACATCCTATGCTGGAAGCCAACACCAACAGGAATTTGTACCTCAAAAAGCTCATATATTCAGTTATCCACTAGGGCAAATATAGAAAATCCTCCTCCTGTTGTTCACGTGCAGGTACTCAACCTTTTGAGAGCTGTATGGCCGAATAGAGAAATTCCACCAAGGGTAAAAACCTTTGCATGGCGCCTACTCAGATTGGCGCTAAGCACTGCATCTAGAGTGAAGCGCATCATCCCAGAAGCTGATGGCGACTGCTCCAGGTGCGGCCAGCCGGAAACAGAGGAACACCTCTTCCTGCAATGCTCCTTTGCAAGAGCGGTCTGGTTCAGGGCACTGGGGCTCAGAACCGATCGCCTGCAGCCAGCAGACAGAGGCATTCACCATCAACTCCACCACATCCTCCACACAGGTACTCAAATATCCCATGCAGGTAATATATGGAGCTTGCTGTGGTGCATATGGAAGGCCAGGAATGATCATCGCTTCAACAACAAGCAATGGATGGTGCACAGGGTCATACAGGAGGCCACAACTATTGCCGGTGAGTACATCGCCTTCCAACAGCAAGAGCAAGTATCTCAACCAGCACCATCGCTGCAACCAACTCAGCATCAAGACCAGGAGACACAATGGAGCTACAGAATCTTCACCGACGCCTCCCAACTCCCACAACAACCCTACATTCCACAGGAGCCGGTTGGCATCGGTATCTTTGTCATCGACAAAACAAGAACACTCTACACAACTCTTTCTGTGCAGGCCCTTCTACTCCTCCCGGCAGATCCATTAACGGCGGAAGCTCAAGCAATGCTGCTGGCAGCAAGAATTGCTGCTCATCTACGATGGACAAACACTGCGTACTACACCGACAATCAGATATTAGCTGAAGCCATCCGGAGAAATGATCCTCAGCGCCATCCCGGCCACTGGAATCTCAGGCCCATGCTGCAGGAATTTGCTATGCTAAACACTCGAAGCTCAACTAAAGTGCAAAAGATACCACGGAAGTACAATGCCAAGGCTGATCAACTGGCGAAGCAAGCTAGACAGCAATCTACATTGGCACAGTGTACCACCTCATGTAGGGCAGTTAATCATCTTCTCATTTGCCCGGTGCAGCAAGCGCTGCAAACATTTCAATGGGACCAATTCCGGCCCATATCTGTATCTTGTACTTGACTAAATGAAATCCTTTGTTCCTCAAAAAAAAAAAAAGGAAATCTTTCGTAGAAACTATTTATATATGGCGTCGCCGCCACTAATTCGGCATCCCGTACTGGTTGCCACAGCTTGCATGCATTTTTGCAAACGTTTGCGTTTGCGTGGCGTCGCTGGAGGAGCAACCTAGTCTGTCTCGGTGTCAGCAATACCATATTTTCTCCGCGCGGGCCAAAAACAACGCGGCCGACGATGTATTATCATCGCAACACGCTGGAGCTGGGCGCTCGCTCGATGGTTCATCTTTTCCGCCAGCTTGTTTATAATACTACTAGATAGTAGAATATACCGTCACGTTCACGTCACGAGATGATCAAATCAAGTTGCGTATCGAAATTTCGTTCAGAGAAATACGGGGTTATCGGAGGACTCATGGCTAGACATGTGCTGGCCACGGTGTCACCCATAATTTGCAGTGCAATCAGTAGGAGTAGTAGGTGGCGTAAGTAGGGCGCATTCACCACCAGACTCACCTCACAATGGAAGAAAACAAGAGTTGATAATAATTTGCTTGCACGCAGGCAAATTAGTTGGATGGGCGCGCGCATTACGGCGCGCAGTGCAGTAGTAGTACTGCAGTGTACCACGCCCCCAACGACCTTCTCCCTCCTTCCTCGATCCTCATCGTAAAAGATGGGAGTAGTTGCTGCAGTTGACAAGGGATGGGGAACGGAACGGGGGACATGGCAAGGTCTGTCTGACTGACGAGTGAACAGAGCAGAGCGAGCGGTTTCGTTTCCGTAGCGGCAAGGCAGGAGACGACGAGACGAGAGGCGAGAGTAGTGTCTTCGCATCTGCTGCCTTGCCTTCGTCTGCTCACTTTTGGGCGCCTTTGCCTTTTGCCTTTGCAGCCTTTTTGCTTGCTTTGCTATGTGACTCCCCCCACTCCGTCCTCTTCCTCCCCCTTTGTGCCCCACTCTCTCTTCTCCTCCTCTACCACTCGGGCTCGCCTTCGACAAACCTTTCTCCGGAGTCTGGACAATCACATGTCCACAATGCTGCCCTCCAGATCAAGGTGACGTCTCCTTCTCTCGCATTCCCTCTGCTTGCCTCCCTCGTTGTTTTCGTTTCGATTCTTTCTTGGGGTTCGGTTTTCTTCTCTGTTCTCAACGTCAGATCTAAAGCGGTTGCTGCTAATTTGTTTTGGTTGCAAGTGTTTGGATTTCGTCGAGTTCTTCTCGTCAGATGCGCGCCTCATCGAATACCCCGTTTTTGTTTCCTCTGCCGTTTCGCTGATCAGCGTTCTCCTCTCGCCGCACGCACTCGTGTGCAAATGCCACATCTTGTCTTCAGTAATTCGCTTAATTTCGATTGTAACGGCCTCGTGAATTTTGTTTGTTTGATCCCACCGAGCCTGCTTTCACCTGTGATTTCGCTTCTCGACCCCTGCATTTTTTTTTCTCCCTGATGACTAGTTGGAAAAGTTTAATTTGGTGGTCTTGCCATTGACAGATCTGGGCCAAATGAGTCCCCCATCAGCAGCAGGGGCAGGCCGAGCACGCCGTCGTCCAACCACCGCCCGTCCACGCCGTCGTCCAACCACCGGCCTTCCACGCCCTCCTCCAACCACCGCCCCTCGACGCCGGGCGGCACCAGGAGGAGCAGCGTCGGCACGCCGTCCACGCCGCGCTCGCGGACCAACGGCGGCCCGTTCAAGTCCGAGCCCAGCTCGCCGCCGTCGGGCGCACAGAGCGCGCGGCCCCGCCTCTCGTTCGACCGTTCCCCGAGATCCGCGGACTCCAAGCCCGTCGTCGAGCGCCGGGTGCCCAAGATTGGCACGCCTCCTGATGTAAGTTCAGCAGTGTAGTACAGTGCGATTTTGTCACTGAAAAAATTGGAAATGATGGTTCACTGGCACCAATATGCGAATTCCATTGGTACACTGTTATTGATTACTTTTATTTTGTTCCTGGGATTGCAGAAGCAGCCGAGGAGGGAGCTCGAACTGCAGGCGCGGCTTGAATGCGTCCAGGAGGACCTGAAGAAGGCCAAGGATCAACTGGCCTTCACTTTGGGAGAGAGGGACCGGCTTGTCGGGGAGCTGAACGAGGCCAAGAGGGTGGCCGATGAGACGAACGAGAAGCTCCAGGATGCGCTCATGGCCAAGAGGTGGGCCGAGGAGGCCACGGAGATTGAGAAGTTCCGGGCTGATGAGCTCGAGCAGGCAGGCATCGATGAGTCACAGAGGCGGGAGGAGGAGTGGCAGAGGGAGCTTGAGTGTGTTAGGGGGCAGCACGCTGCAGACTTGGAGACACTCGTCAACACTACGGAGGAGCTGGAGAGGATCAGGCGTGACCTTTCGATGGCGAATGAGGCCAAGAAGGCGGCACTTGGCCACGCAGATGATGCCATGAAGATTGCTGAGGTCAATGCGGAGAAGGTGGAGATCCTCTCCAATGAAGTAGTGCGCTTGAAAGGATTGCTTGATTCAAGTACAGCAAGCGAAGAGAATAAACACCGTGAAACTGAGGTTCTTGTTAAGAATCTGGAGGCTGAGGTTTCAACTCTGAAAGGCAAACTTGAGGAGGCAAAACTCATTGAGGAGAGGTTGGCTGATGCGGAGAAAATGATTGAGGATCTTAAATCAGAGATAGATGAGGCACAGAAAACTGAGGCAGACATTCGTCAGCAGTTGGAAGAATGGAGGGAGAAGACAGCATCACTGGAAGTGAAATTGGAGGAAGTTACCCTATCAGAGAAGTTCCAAAGTGATTCCCTTGCATCTACAACCGAAGAGTTGGGAAAGATCCAATCTATGTTGCAGGATAGAGAATCAGAAATTGAAGTTCTCAAGGGAAAGACAACTGCCTTGGAAATTGAGGTTGCAAGACTTTTGGCGGATGTAAGTGATACCAGTGAGCACTTGGATGCATCGCAACAGGAAGTGTTTGGACTTCAGACAACAATTGATGTTCTGAGGAACAAGCTTGAGGCTGCGGAACAAGCTGCTTCGGAGGCTTTAAACAAAGAGAAGACTGCTAATACGAAGATTGAAGGGCTGACTGAGGAGAAAATCAAGCTAATTAGCGAGCTGAATGACGCTAGAGATAGAGAAGAGAAAGAGAAAAAGGCTGTGGAAGATCTTACTGCTGCATTGAACAAGGCCTCTTGCGAAGCACAGGAAGCACATGAGATGTTTCAGAAGAAGGAAGATGATTATGAGCATGCTCTTGCACAGATAGGTGATCTGAAGATGGCCCTAAAGAGCACCAAAGAGAGTTATGAGGTAATGCTGGATGATGCGAACCACGACATCACTTGCCTAAGGGATTCCATTGAAAGGCTGGAGGCTGATGTAAGCAAGTACAGAGACGAGTGTGAATCTAAGGAGCTTGACATTATCACAGCAAACAAGCAATCTGAGCAAGAAATCGCCGCTCTTAAAGCAGAATCTGATCAGGTAGTTGCATCGCTGCGGAGCACAGAGCATGAACTTCAAACTATCAATGAGGAGAAAGAGAGGCTGCAAGAGAAATTGACGTACATGGAGTCAGCGGTTGCTGAAGCCAACAAGGATGTACGGGAGGAAAAGGCCGAGAAGGAGAGGCTTCATGAGAAACTGGTCTGCGCGGAATCAGCGGTTGCTGAAGCTAACATGGCTGCGCAGGAGGCAAAGGCTGAGGTGGAGAAGCTTCAAGAGAAACTAGTGTGCACGGAATCGGCGGTTGCTGAAGCCGACAAGGCTGTGCAGGAGGCAAAGGCTGAGAGTTTGCAACTTAAGGAGAGGTTGCTTGACAAAGAGAACACATTGCAGAGCATAACCCAGGAGAATGATGAACTCAGGGTGCGTGAAGCTGAAGCTAAGAAGAAAATTGATGAGCTGTCTGCCCTGCTTGCTGAAGCCATGGCAAAGAAGCATCCTGAGGAGGAAGAGAAGCTAGTGGTTGTTGATGAGGCACACATTTCTGCACGCGAAGAAGCTGTTGCCCCTTCAGGTGCACAAAATGAAGATACAGAGGGCGACGATGATAAAAAACTGAAGATGGAAGTTGATGCTGTTAACGGGGATTCTAACGAGGACTTGAACCATGACGAGAAAGATGACAGTAGGCTCGAAAAAGAGATGGTGAAAACCGAGTTCACATTACCGGAGAGCACGAAAGTTGTTGAGAAGGAAGCGGAGACAGATAGAAAACAAGAAACAGAGTCATCCAACGAGGAGTTAGACTCTAAGAAGGAGGATAGCGGCACGGAGTATGCAAACGGGACGACGGCAGTATCATTGGAAGAAACGAGTAAAGTGACCATTTCACCGACAAAACCTCAGCAGCAACAGAAGAAGAACAAGCCTCTGCTGAAGAAGTTTGGGAGCTTACTGAAAAAGAAAAACAGCAAGTAGCTGCTGAACACGCCTGTACTATTAGCGTTAATTTGATTCTTCTTTTGTTTTTTGATTGACGAGGTATTGTACCTGAGGTGGTTGCACAAGTTTGTGTGTGTCTCTTGACTTTCCTTTCTTTTTTTACTTGGAAGTCTTTATGGTGTTGGCTGTTATCTACACGTTTGTGGCAGTTCCTTGTGTGTAAATGTAGTTCCTCCTAATCAGAATGGTTACTATTCATTCCAGAAAACTGTGCAGCTCCCTAAATTGTAACCTAGTGCAAGGTGTCGGTGACCAGAACATGATGTTAAGTATTAAGTAGCTCCTATCTGAGAATGTTTTGGCTTGCAGCTGATATTTATAATGTTGAAGCTTTGAGAAGAATCCCGTTGGTTTATTATTGCATATATCTTTTGGGTGTGGTTGCAGCCTCCTAATCTGGGTTGGTTGCTTAAGAAGTTGGCATGGATCGAATCAGGTGCGCAAAAGGCAGAGCAGGTGTGACTGGATTGGAATCATTAGGCATGGCGGTTGGCCATGCCCTATTACCACCACACTGACAGCACAGGTATCATATCATTTCTGTCCATATGGTTGGTTTGTTTAATCCTGCTCTTGTCCGGTGCATTATGACCTTTTTGCGATGCCCGGTTCTCTCAGCCTGTGCTGGTTGGCTGTCGGTTCGAACCGTGAGCTGTTCCAACAATCCAACAGGGCTCATCATGTGCAGAGTGTGATCTTGTGTTTGTTGGATGGTTCGAGTCCATGGCCTCGGCTTTGTTTGGGCATCTGTTCTTGTCAGGCCGTCGTCTCGTGCACCACCGGTGATTTTGCGCACGGACAGGAACGCCTCAACCTTCGCGGGAGCTGTTGCTGAGACGTCGCTGGCGCTGAAGCTGTGGCATGAATCGCGTCAAAATGGTGAGGACCCCGGCTGGGATATCTGATGCCGATGGTGATCGGCGATCTGAATCTGGCATCGCCAACCATTTTGACAAACTTGTGGGATCTTCGCACCACTGTACTGCCATGTCCACTCCAGACGCAGACAGGGTGCGTGGCCGCTGTAATTATGATCACCTGCTCCTTTATCACTTGTGCTCTGATCCCAGATCTTGAAGAATTTTCGTACGTAAATTCACTTCACCTGCAGGAAAAAGCAACCAGGCATGCTTCTCAGCTGCAGAGGTTTCTACTTTCACTGGGGAGAGGTAAGTTCCTGATTCCTGACAAACAGCTTTAAGACTATAGATCATTGTACAAGCACTGTGCAGTCTCTATTGTGCAGCATGTAACGTGGTCTGGTCCACGTCAGTCGCAGGAGCCACGTCGGCATCAAGTGGTCACAAATACAGTACTCCCTCCGTCCCAGAATACTTGGCGCTTTTGACTTTCTGGCATCATCTTTGACTGCTTGTCTTATTCAAATTTTTTTTGCAAATGCTAAAACAAACTTGACATGATTAAAGTATCTTGAATGTTAAAACAAATTATGAAAAATTAAATAATATTTGCATAAATTTTTTAAATAAGACGAGCGGTCAAACGTGATGTCTAAAAGTCAAAGGCGCCAAGTATTCTGGGACAGAGGGAGTATTAGCGTCGTTTGAGGCGATCAGGAAGCCAGGGAATGATGCGGGCCATGCATACTGATACGATGGATAGCAGGCGACTGATCAACTGCATTTGGAGTATCTGCTTCGGATTTGTTCGCGGTTCGCCTGCGGCGTTGTCCGAGAAGCAACGGCAACGCCGACAGCAATGCCGCAGCGGCCCAAATTTTGCTTGCTGCACATGCACAAGACAGCGCAGCCGTTTTCTGAAGCTGAACCTTCGCTCACAGTGACAAATTCAAAGGGCCAATAATAAATAATCTTCAGTGGTTCAGTAGCCAGACAGTGACGATTGCACCCAGCAACTTCTGAATCTGAAAGAGATACCCTAGCCTTTAGGTAAGGCAAGGTAAAGGTTAGGTAAGCTGCGGTCGTCAATCACTAGACATACGTGTTTCCTTTTGTATGTATGCTTTTTCCTTCTTTTGGGGAGAGTATCAATTTTTTCCCTTTGAGAGCATCATGCATGTTTCATCCCTTTTGACCACTGGCTATTGTAACTGTCTCTTCTTTTTGCATAAAAAAAAAAACTGTCTCTTCTTTTCATCATCTGCATCCGGTAGCATTTGAGGATCATGCAACAAGCTTGTAGAGATTATTTAGGTTAGTTGTAACCGCAACTTCCTCATAGGAGTCTAAAGATACTGGGCACTAGCTAGTTTATTTTGAAGTATGATGTTATGGGTTAGCGTCTGAAACACGAGCTCAACGCCACCAACAAACCAAAATCAAACCAACCTACTGTAAACTGCACATATTAGAATTGTTTGGAAAGCAAGATATGAACAAGTAAGTTTTCATGAGCTGAATACTAAACTAGTTTTCATGATGCGGTGTGCATGTGTCTGCTTAACAAACCTATCTAGGGACCTATAAAAAAGCAGGGATCAGCTCAAGTTAGAGTGGGGTTGAAGGCTGTCATGGCGCCAGGATATTCTTCTTCTCTTCTTCCGGTGGGCGTCTTTGTCCTCCAATAGAGATAGGGATGTCTCTGGCAGATGGAAATCACCGCAGTCTACCACTTTTACAGCTAGATCTATGATCTATTACTCCATTATTTTTTCACTCCTATCTCCTACCCGGATCCGAGGACGGATGAGGCAGGACACATTAAACTTTTTGACCGAATCACGCAGCGCAGCGTAGGATCCTTTTTCAATTCGACTCTACTTTACCTGATGCTGCTCCCGTTTCCACGAACCTTTATATGATTTACCGGACCAGATGAATTTCATGCTGGTAATAAGTGGCAATACAAATTTAGTATACTGCTGCGAAGGTTGGATGATTGTCTGAAACTATCGATACTGCTGCGCTGCACAGTATGTATTGCTTTCTCGATAAATTGCGGTATGGACTAACTGTTAGCTGACTAATTGTTAGTCCATATAGCTCCAAATAGGAAGACTAACAGTTAGCCTAATTGTTAGTCTATCACCCAACTAACTGTTAGTCGATTAGCTAGTCCATCCGAGTGAGCTGACGTGGACTAACGATTCCTCGTGGCCGCGAATTTTCCCTGGCTGCCCTTGTCCTTTTGCTCCCTTCCACTTTCTCTCCCTACCGCACCAGCGAGCTGAACCCGCGACTCCCGACGGCCCTCTCGGCGACTTCTTCCCTCCGGCGATGGTCGCGCTGCTGGGCTTCGCGTGCGCGTTCCTCCTCACCGCCACCGGTCATGTGCGCCCCCGCGGGGACTCGCAGCTGCTGGGCCCACCGTCATCGATCTCGTCGACCTCGCGGCCACAATGGGCTCCTCCGATGAGGACGCTTACTACACGCATTGGCTAGGCGTCGACCCAGATGCCGCAGCGCGGCGAGGTCCAGCGGGGCGGCCCGGCGGAGGACGCCGCCGCAGTCGCTCGTGGTGCAGGTGCCGCGGCCGTGGGCGTCGAAGGAGCAGCCGCGGCGAGGCCACATGCGGCCAGATCTGTTAGAGTTAGAGGTTCTTCAGTTATATTCAGATCATAACCGAGTTAGGAGGACGTGTAGTACAAGTTGGCAGTAGATAAGATTGTTGTTGTAAATCTAGTTTAGTTGTAATCCTGTCTAACTAACTCGGTTATTGATCTGTGCTTGTAAGCCACGCCAAAGGCTTTTCTTGGCTCATATAAATACATCAACGTGGCCTTCTATGGGAGGTAGAGCGCTTCACCATTTCACATGGTAATCAGAGCCATCCTCTTCAAGCACATCCACAAATATGTCAACCTAGGCTTCCATGGCGGTTCCGGCTTCCTTTGCCATCCCCGTCAGTGAGAAGCTCTCCAAGTCCAATCATGCCCTCTGGAAGCTTCAAGTCCTTCCAGCTATCAGAGGCGCGCAACTCATCGGGTACATCGACGGCACCACTCCTGCCGGGCAAGATCGATGGCAAGGATGCTAAGGTGCCGAACCCTGAGTATGCTCGATGGCTGGCCCTCGATCAACACGTGTTCTGCCATTTAGTCTCCTCGCTGTCCCAAGTGTCCACCTACATGACGACGGCACAAAGCAGATGTATTCGTCCCAGACCAGGGCGAGGGCCGTGAACACACGGATCTCCCTGGCTACACTGAGGAGGGGAACCATGCCCGTCTCGAAGTACGTCGGCAAGATGCGTTCGCTCGCTGATGAGATGGCGAGTGCCGGTAAGCCCCTTGACGATGAAGAGATGGTTTTCTACATCCTGACCGGGCTCGACCATGATATCAATCCTGTTGTGTCCGCTGTCCTCGCTCGTGTGGAACCGATCACGGTTAACGAGCTGTACGCGCAAGCGGCGCAACTGCTTTCCTTTGAGCAGCGTGTGGACCTCTACGGTGGAGGCAGCGGATCTTCGGTGAACGCTGCTAACCGCGATCATGTCAACAGCCGCGGCCCTGCTCGCAGTCGTGGTGCAAAACCATGGCTGCGACAATGGAGGACGATCTCGCGGAGGCTCTAACAACAACAACGCAAGCTCCAGCGGAGGATATCCAAGACCAAGTGCAGGGCCGGTCCAGATTTCAGAGGCCCGGGGCGAAACTAAAAATGGGGGCCTTTGATATAGACATAAAATTACCGATAAAGTGCTATCAACAAACACTGGTTCATTCGAAACCCCTATTCATTTCAAATACTTTCTTTTCCAGATGTGAAATAATCATTCATGATGATATCATTAATATCAATCGTAAAACAACCTATCTATTTCTTATCAACACAAAGTAGAAAGAATATGTTTGTGGTTGAAAATTAAACTAGCTCAAAGCTATATATACAGGTACTAGATAAACTCAAAAAAAATCTTACTATCACGTACTACTGGTATAGAACTAAAAGTCACATATGAACCTGTTAATCAATTATCTATAGCTTGTGCAAGAAATGGAATAAATTAATTAATTAACACTTAATCTCTAGGGCTTTGGGTCAGCACACAACTGGATTACGGGTTCATCTGATGATGATAATTGAGAAACCAAATAAATCAATGTCATGTGTGATGCAATTAGGGACTTGGGGACCTTATCCCTAAGCAATGCTCCTTCCGAAGGCAAAACACGGCAGATCGCCTAGATTGCAGCTGTGCTAATTCGGCGGCTAGCGATTGTAATACGGAAATGGGTGCGAGACGCGGACGTCTTGATGAGACTACAAGGCCCTCCGGTGGGCTGGCCTCCTCTTGCCCTGTGTGGGATTTCTTACCAGCTCATGGTCCATTTACCCATGCATGCATGCCACGGGGTGGGGCCCCTTGGAGTTGGGGGCCCTGGGCGGCCGCCCCGTCAGCCCCCCCTCAGGGCCGGGCCTGACAAAGTGTCAGATCTGCAAGCGCGAGGGACACAGAGCGTGAAGTGCTGGTACCGCTTCTATGAAGAGTTTGTCATGCCAGAAGACAAAACTGCTGCTGCCGCCACGTATGGTGACGAATCCGATCTCTGGGTTGCTGACTCCGGAGCAACAGATCATGTCACAGGCGACCTCGACAAGCTCACCATCCGTGATAGGTACACGGGCAGTGAGCAGATCCATGCCGTCAATGGTACAGTTATGGATATTGCACATATTGGTCATGCATATTATCACATCCCTACTCGCGATCTTCATCTAAAAGATATTTTACACGTACCTCAAGCATCTAAGAACCTTGTTTCTGTACATTGACTTGCTTCAGATAACAATGCCTTTTGAGAATTTCATCCAAACGTTTTCTTTGTCAAGGATCATGCGTCGAGAAGTTTGCTAAGAGGCAGGTGTAGAGGTGGTTTGTACCCCTTTCCTGCTGGTCGTCTCAAGTTCAAGAATAAACATGCTCATCATGCATCTAGAGTCTCCAAGCTGTCTATCCAAAGGTGGCACAATCGCCTAGGGCATCTGTCAAGTCGTGTTGTACAAGAAGTTCTTGTTAGGAATAAGTTACCTGTTTTAGATGAGTTCGTTTTAAATTCGGTGTGTGATTCATGTCAAACGGCCAAGAGCCATCAACTTTCGTATTCCCGTTCATCTAGTGAGTCTAGTGCGCCTCTTGAGCTCATATTCTCTGATGTTTGCGGGCCGGCCTGTGATTCTTTTGGACAAAATAAATACTATGTGAGCTTTATTGATGACTATAGTAAATTCACATGGATCTACTTTCTTAAGCACAAGTCCAAAGTTTTTCAACGTTTTCAAGAATTTCAAAGCCTAGTTGAGCGAAAATTCGATAGAAAAATCATAGCCATGCAATCGGATTAGGGAGGAGAGTATATATGAAAAGTTAAACTTCTTTTTACGTCGTTTTGGTATCTCACACTTGGTCTCATGTCCTCATGCCCACCAACAGAACGGCGCTGCCGAAAGGAAACACCGGCACATTGTAGAAGTTGGCTTGTCTCTTCTTGCCAACTCATCCCTGCCTTTGAAATAATGGGATGAAGCTTTTCTTGCTGCCACATTTCTCATAAACCGTACTCCCACCAAGCTTCTACAATATCAAACACCCCTTCAGCGGTTGTATAACATGGGTGTGCATGTTGGCCAAATCTATCTCTCAGAACTTTTGGGTGTGCATGTTGGCCAAATCTCTGGCCATAAAATGCTCATAAGCTTGAATATCGTTCTAAACAATGTGCTTTCCTAGGCTACAGTAATCTTCACAAAGGCTTCAAGTGCCTTGACATTGATTCAGGTCGTATCTACATCTCTAGGGATGTTGTCTTTAATGAAGAGTTATTTCCTTTTGCCACACGAAACCCTAATGCTGGCGCACGACTTAGATCAGAAATTTCCCTTCTTCCATCCTTGTTTCCCGTTGAGTTAGTAGGGGGTGATATTTTACATGATCATGTGCATGCTCCTGTTAATGCTAATGAAGATTCAAGGATGCAGCAGGAAATAGCGGAAATTTTCCAGGTGCCGGATTTGGGGAGACAAACATGAGATACGAATTGCGCCGCACGTCGTACCCGCTGCGCCCGTCGTACCTGCTGCGCCTGCTCCGCCAACTACCTCGTCCGTCCCCAGATTTGGTGTCAGCCAGCCAGCAGGAGCGACGTGGCGGTCAAACGCCGCGGCGCGCACTCCCGACCGCCTGACCTGGATCTTCTACACCAACACCCACTACTAACGACGTCCCGCATGCTAGAGCGGGATCCGCTACGGACGCTGCTGCTTTTCCCGAACCCGAGGGAGATTTGGCGGCGGGATCACCTGTGGCTGCTGTGCCTGTTGCTGCTGGTGTGCCTACTCCAGCACCCACTACTGATTCTTCTCGACCAGCTACTCGCCTTCAGGCTGGGATTCGTAAACCCAAAACCTTCACCGACGGCACTGTAAGGTATGGGTATCTCGCTACTAGTGGTGAACCAAATTCAGTACAAGAGGATCTTGATGATCCTCGGTGGCGTGATGCGATGGATGTTGAATGCTTGGCTTTGCAAAGGAACAAACACATGGAAGCTTGTCACTCCAAAGCCTGGGAGAAATTTAATCGACTGCAAATGGGTGTACAAAATTAAGAAGAAAGCTGATGGTACTGTGGATAGGTACAAGACATGGCTAGTTGCAAAAGGATTCAAACAAACGTTTGGTATTGACTACGAGGACACGTTTAGTCCTGTAGTAAAATCAGCTACCATTAGATTGGCTCTTTCTATAACTATATCAAGAGGTTGGAAGCTCAGGCAATTGGATGTTCAGAATGCGTTTCTTCATGGCATTCTAGAGGAAGAAGTGTTCATGAGACAACCTCCTGGGTATATAAGTAAAGCTCACCCAAGTTATGTGTGCAAACTAGAGAAAGTCTATATGGACTCAAACAAGCTCCTCGAGCATGGTATCACAAGCTTAGTATGAAGCTTCAAAGTTTGGGATTCAAATCTTCAAAAGCTAACACGTCTCTGTTCTTCTTTCAACAAGGTGATGTTGTCATTTTCATGTTGATCTACGTGGATGATATTATAGTAGCAAGTTCTTCTGGGAAGGCAACAGATCACTTAAGGCATTGAAAGGAGACTTTGCTCTTAAGGATCTAGGTGACTTAAGTTTCTTTCTAGGAATTGAGTTACTAAGATATCAGATGGTATTTTACTGTCACAAGAGAAGTATGCACGAGATCTACTAAAGAGAACAAATATGACTCACTGTAAACCAGTTAATACGCCTTTGTCTACATCTGAGAAGTTGTCAGCGCATGAGGGAAAACTACTTGGTCCAGAAGATGCAACAAGGTACCGAAGTATTGTCGGAGGTTTACAATATCTTACGCTAACAAGGCCAGATATTTCCTTCAGTGTTAACAAGATATTTCAGTTTCTTCATGCGCCTACTGATATCATTGGTCTGCAGCCAACACTATACTGGTGTGTGGGTTCTCTGATGCAGATTGGGCTGGTAACATCGATGACAGGAGGTCGACTGGTGGCTTTGCCATCTATTTTGGTCACAATCTTGTGTCCAGGAGTGCTCGCAAGCAAGCTACGGTCTCCAGGTCCAGTACAGAGGCAGAGTACAAGGCAATGGCGAATACAACTTCAGAGAGTATTTGGCTTCAGTCTCTACTGAAAGAACTTGGTGTATCAAGTCCAAAGTGTGCACGAATTTGATGCGACGTACGTGTCTGCAAATCCGGTTTTCCATGGTCGTATGAAACATATTGAAGTTGATTTTCACTTTGTGAGAGAAAGAGTTTTTGATAAGCTACTTGATGTCAGGCTCATCTCTACACATGATCAGATTGCAGATGGGTTCACAAAGGCGTTAACGTGTCGGCAGTTGGAGCAATTCAGAAACAATCTCAACCTTGATCTACCCGGTTAAGATTGAGGGAGGCCGTTAGAGTTAGAGGTTGTTCAGTTATATTCAGATATATTCAGATCATAACCGAGTTAGGAGGACGTGTAGTACAAGTTGGCAGTAGTGTTGCGGATCATCGCCGCCGCGTCGTCGTCGATTGAGTTGAAGACCTTGTTGTTGACTGACTCTCCGTAATGACCATATAATACTCTCATAACCATCTCCGTAACAATTTGTGGGCGGTGTCAGAATTTAAAAGGACACTTGCAATGATGGTACCGCGTGGGCACGGGGCACTGTGCTCACAAGAGGTTTTTCCTTCTTAAATTCTCTCTGGATAAAAACTGAACCTGAGTCAAATTTATGAGTCTAGAGTTGACTGACTCTCCGTAATGACCATATAATACTCAGGATTTGCTCATGCTCAGTCGACTGAGAACTTGCTATCGTCTCAGTCGAATTTCTTTGGCGTCCGATATGCATGTATCTAGCGGCTGGTGCTAATCATCCCCACGAAACATCATTTTACAAGACACATATATATGTGGTACGGAACAAGAACACAAATATAGTAGCAGATGACTAGCGGGACACAAGAAGCAAAGCTCGGATGCATCCATGGTTACCAGGAGGACTAGGACTACACACTGCTCAATTCCCGCCACGGCACTGGTAAATCTGCTGGCAACCTCGGTTGGTGTACGGCCTCCCTTTTTCCCCGCACTGCCCGGGGCAAGCTGGCTTCAAAGGGTTCAGCGCCGAAGAACTGATGCCGCCGGCGAGGATGCGGCGGTGCAGGTCCAGGTCCACCGTGAGCTCCGGCGCCACGCCGTCCTCCAGCCTCTTCGACATAAGGCGGCCCAGCGCCGCCGCGTCACCGGACCAGGACCCCGGGCCGGCACCGCCTCGAAAGCGGCCTTCATCCCGGCGGCGACGGCCCGGGCAACAGCGAGCACGACGCCGAGTAGCACGAGAAGAAATGCTTGCATCTTTCTGGTCCTCATCATGCTCTGACTAGCGGATCGCTGGCTCTTTCTTGTTTTCAGTGGTGCTTGCTCTCATTCCGTTTTAGTGCTGCTGCGCTACGGCTTTTAAAATGGATCGGAGGTTTGGTATTGGGCAGATCGCATGCGTGGGCCCGTTTGGATATGTAAGCGTTTGTCACAAGTTGTGGGCTTCGATTTCCGACAGCTTTTCGCTATCGTTGAGCGCAACTTAGCAAACCACTACCACTACGGATATGGCGCCAATCATGGAACCGATCGACATGTACATATTTTGGGTACACTTTTTGCATCTTTCTCGACCAATTACTGCAGCAAAACGCACACAATCAGAGAGTTGGCGGAATTGGAGAGCAATTCTATGATTTACGTGGTACTTCTATATATACCCGGAGATCAACGTGAGAGTTTCTCTTGTTGGCAGTTAATAATGTATAATTGTTCATATGAACTACTGTTACCAATCTCCAATATCAATCAGTGCTAAGATTCTTATATTAGTGTGTAAAAAGCAAGACTAAATGCCAGGTCAAACATGTTATACAAACGGCCCCAACAATGGGTTGTTTGGGTTTGAAGTTCTGTGTTCATGTTTCTCAGCATTTTCTCTACACGTATGTCAGGTTTCACATTTTTTCAAAACTTCTAACTAAGTTTTTTAAATGAGCTTTGGTTTACACTGAATATATTCCCCACTTAGGGTCCATTTGTTAGAGAGCAGGTTACTTCAGATACAAACTCAATTCATTTGCAACAAGAAAGATTGGATGTGACCTTCCAAGTCTATTTGGTTGAATGATAGGACGACAAAATTTCATGTTTTTTAATTAGCTGGATAAGGGAAGATGTGATGTATCCTAATTTCACGTAATAATTGTAAAATGTACACTAACTATTATATTAATATAATCCTCATCCATATTAATCTTTCTTCTAGTAGTTACTAATTAATTGTTGGTGCTCTTTTATTTGAGCATCTTTCTAGTGCCAATTTTCTATTTAGAATGTTGAGCATAAAACATGATGGTGGAGAATAAGGTATATCCTAAAAAATATAGGCTAGAACCAATACCACTACTTAAATATAGGCTAGAATAAGGTATACTTTGGGTCAAACAATACCACTACTTAAACATGTGTCATTAAACACTGCCAAAAAAACCTAGTTCATTAAGGCATAAAATGGCAATTTTCAGGCACTACTTGTGGTGACACCCAAGAATGGGGTGTGCTATAATGAACTAGACAAAATCCAGTATACACATTAATTTAGCAGTACTGATTAATGTGCTCCAAATCTAATAAGCTGGAGAAGATCCAGTACACAATACTATGATTTAGCAGTACTGATTAATGTACTCTAAATTAAATAAACTAGAGAAGATCCAGTACAGATTAGCATGATTTATTAGCAGTGCAGATATATGTATATATATAGTATGTATATTTCATTTATTCAGTCATTGCTTGGCCCACCTTGCAACAAGATTACAACTAAACCGTAGTTTCCAACCTAAAAGCAATTTATGGCCGGTTAAGCAATTCGAATAGCCATCACATCTTTAAACCGGAAAGTCTCTAAAATAGGAAGAACACACCTTGCAAGTTCACAACTCTTTTTGTTCAAGTCTTCCCGTGGTGAAAGATTTTAAGACCCACACATTTCCCAACAGGTTTCCTCGCTCAAGTTCTTGTGTAGGCAACACGGCTTCAAAGGTACATATTTTGGTAGAAAATACATTTGATTTCTTTTGTTTTCTATGTTGCTGCTGCTCCTAGGTTCAGAAGTGTGAATGTTGTTGGTTCTAACAGTTGTGTTTGAGAGAAACACAGATCTGGTAGATTCATTCGATAGAACAATTTGTGCGGCATCGATCATATATGGGAATATCGTATATATATTCATCTGAATCGTAGTATTGGTGAAGCAATCGTATCATTACAACGGAGTGCAGTGTGTTCTTTTTTTTTATTTTTATTCCTGTTTATGGTGTGAAAACAATTTATGGTAGTTCTAAAAAAAGTGTCTACATCGCACATGTACACATCGATGCGGCCCACTTCCCTTAAGGATGTGTTTGGTCCGAGGACAAAGTAGGACGGGACGAAACCATCCCAGTTTTCGGTACCAAACTATCCTACCTTATGTTTGGTTGGTGGGATGAGACGATCTTTGTTTTCAGTTTGGTAGGAGAGACGGGGAAGGAATTAATGGGATGGACGGTATTTCCCATATTCTGTATGTTTGGAACACACGCATTTTGTCGAATGCCTTGGATGCATAGCCAGCACGAGTAGACAGTCCATGCCGCATCATGGAGCTGGGCGGCAGCAGTGCAGCCATAGAGCAGGGCAGGGTGGTATGATGCTCTGACGTGGGACGGACATTGAGTAGGGCAGCTGTAGTGTCTGGCACACATATAGTGGTAGAAACATGTAGTTCGAATTCCATGCATACAACCTTTTGCAATATTTCATTTAGTTTTGATGCTCTCTATTGCATAACTAAGATAATGTAATAATTGGTTTCCGCTGGTAGATATATTTGCATAGTTAAAAGAATATTATGAGAACCGTCTCTGAAATTTTTGCCGATGTGTCTCAAGACGAGGACATGGTTTTATTTCTCATTGTTGTTTTCTCTTGTTGGTTTTTAGGTCACCATGGAGAATGAGGGCACACAAAACAACAACAATGGTCATGATCTGAACGTCGCCATAGAAACCGATGACACTACCGAACTGATGTGGAACTACCAAGATCAGTGTGATTTGGATGCCCTTCTTGGAGATGATGATGATAATGATGCAAGCAATGATCACGACGCTGAAGGAGGCGGGGATAATGGTCCTGAGAGTGAGGCATCATCCAAGACTAAACGCCACAAGGCGCAACAAGTACTAGAACTTGAAACGTAATGAATTAGGGTAACATGAGTAACTGCATCTATGTGTCCCAAGAATGAATGACCTGCTTATGTGTCTTGTAATGTTGTGCAGTTTGTTCCAATCATGTTCTCACCCGGACGAGGAGACGCGAAGGGCACTTGGCGCTAAGATCGGAATGGACCCTCAACAGATCAAAAATTGGTTCCAAAATAAACGCTCTCAAAATAAGGTAGACTCAAATCTTATTACCCACTAATAATGTTGGCCATCTATCCTACATTGCACTAATATATCTAATGAGATTAAAACAGTGCGTGGAAATGTGATACACATAATCTACAAGTACATGCTAGCATTATTTTTCTAGTAGCTATTAGGATGATAACTTGCCTATTCTGCTGGTTTCAAGGACCATAAAAGAAACATTTCTTCAGTTTGTTATAGTTATGTTGTCTAGATTCAGAAAGTAGAGTGACTACAAATAGAAGATCTCTTACTGTTTCACGTCATCAAAAAATGTAATCTAATAGCCAAAATGCCTAGGATATGTATACCATGGATCGCAGACGTGCTTGCTGTGTGGAAATAAATTTATTGACATATCTATCTCTGGGACTAACAATAATTCATTAATATGCGCAGCTGAAATCATGTTGGGATGAGAACAAGGAGATCCGTTCCATGAACATCGTCCTGCAAGGCGAGAACGTCCAACTCCGGCAGAGGATCCTGGAGCGGTCATGCTTCTCGTGCCACTGCCAGATGTCGCCGCCCGAGCAGCTGTCGGAGAAGCAGCGCCTCCTCACCGAGAACGCGCGGCTCAAGGAGCGGTACCTGCGCGCTGAGGCCACCCTCCGCGAGCTCACCCGTGGCGCCCCGCTTCCCCTCACTGCACCGTCCTTCGCCGCCGGCGACGACAACAACCACGCCGCGCTGCTCCTCCAACACGCGGAGCGCGCCATGAGGGAGTTCAAGAAGCTCGCGACGGCCGGCGCGCCGGTGTGGCTGCATTCCGCCGACGGCGATGTGCTCAACTACTGGGAGTACACGCCCGCCGTCTTCCCGGGCATGCTTGGGCTGTGCCCACGGGGCTTCGTCACGGAGGCCACCAGGGAAGCCGCCATCGTCTGCGGCACCGCTGCGGACATCGTCGGCATCCTCACTGACCCGGTACACTTCGGCTCCCATTGCACCAATGTTTGAGAAATTTCCTTATTTACTATCGGAAGACAAGATGAAGCCTTATAAGCCTTATAAAATTAGTAGTTCGTTATCCATGATTATATCTGAATTTTGTTCCTTACGTGCTACTACCGTACACTTACGCCTCTGAATACTGTTAAGTTTAGTGGAAAAGGACAAATTTACCCCGTGAGTGTGTTATGTACTTATGTGCTACTACTACTAGGTTGCGAGGGCTGCTGGTAGTCGTCGTGGCAAGAAAAACCTTGGCAAAAACTTGCTCACAGGTGCAAATTTGCTCTTTTAGGGGCTATTGCATTTCTACCTTATTCAACTTCAATTGCGATTTTACTCTTGCTTTTTACGGTTTGTGATTTTGTCCCTGCTTTTTGAAAACAAAGCAACTGTTTCCCCCTCCTTTTTAGATCCGTTAAGCCAGCTTTAGTAAATTGGAAAGGACTGACGTACCTTTGTCCCATCTCGTTGAATCGAATCAAGCCCAACCCCTCTCTTTTCTCTTGCCGGCTTGTGCTGCCCATGCGACTGTTGCGCTTTGTAGAGAGGAGAGATGGAGGAGAGACAGCGGCGAGGAAGCCAGAGGGGCGCAGAGGCATCACGGAGAGGGGCGGGCGCGGCGCGACAGCGAGGGAGCCGGAGGGGCGCGGAGGTGTTTGCGGCGCGTGGGAACGGGGAGCACAGCGGCAGGACGGCGAGGGAGCCGGAGGGGCGCGGCGCGGCGCAGGGAGCGGCAGCATCGCGGCGGGGAGGGACAGAGTGGCGCGCGGGAGTGGGGGAGTGGGAGAGGGCGGTGCGGAGGAGGGGCACGGCTTGACGGGGAGGGGCGGAGCGGCGTCCTGGCATGTGGGAGCGGGGGAGAGAGGGGGAGTTGGGCGGAGGAGGGGAGCACCGCTCGGCGCAGGGAGAGGGAGGGGCGCGGCGGTGGTGCGGGGAAGGAAGTGGCGGCAGCGGCGCGGTGCAGTGGCGCATCTCGAGCGCAAGCTTAGCATTGGAGAGAGGAGAGAGAGCTGAGGATAACGTTGGTTTCCCGGAGTAAGGGCAAAATCGCATGGGTATTTGTGTCTATTCACACCAGATTTAACACCGTTAAGTGGCTCAAACGGTTAGAGGTAAAGTCTAGCTTCGTTTTCGGAAAGCGGTGGCAAAATCGCAAACCGTGAAAAGCATGGTAAAATCGCAATCGGAGTTGAAAGCAAGGGTAAAAAAGCACTAGCCCCTTCTTTTTAGGTCAACTTAACTTGATCTCACGCTTAAATTCACAGTAGTGGCTTGTAAGAATGAAATTTTGATCCGATGGCAACTAAGGAAACTTGAATTTTTGACGTAATACAAGGCATCACTCTATCTTCCGATGGTAAGGAATTTTCTCATAATTTTCGTAGCTGTCATGCAATGTTTGTACTCTCTATGTAACCGTGTTTTTTCCTCTTCCAGAGCCGCTGGTCCGAGATGTTCCCCGGCATTGTGGCGGCGGTGAATGCTCAAGATGTCGGCTCCAGCGGCACACTCGGTTCACGCGACGGGCTGATTCAGCTGGTGAGTTCACGCATCTCTATATGTTCAAGTTTAGCACCGGCGATCAGACTTGTCGGATGAGTTTAACTGACTGTATTGAGTTTGTTTCGCAAATGCATGCAGAGCTTTGGGTGCAGTCGCCGTGCATGCCGAACCGCAGCGTGAAGTTTCTGAGGTTTACCAAGATGACGGACAGACGACAGTGGGCTGTGGTAGACGTGTCTGTCGATGGCATCCTTGGACAGGAAGGCCGCGTTGAGCCGTCGGCTCTGAACACACTCTCCAGGCTTCTACCATCCGGCTGCCTCATCGAAAACATGGGCCGTGACTACTGCAAGGTACTCTTCAAGTGGTAGTGGTACATATAATACACTCCCTTCTTTTTTATTTGTTACCACCTAAAGACAAGTAACAATAATAAAACCATGGTTTAAAATCTCCGGTTAAGCTGTTTAGCGGCAACCTTCAAAAATAAAGTTATAGCGTTATATAGCGGGCTATTAGCCGAATTTAGCACTAAAGATGATGTAGCAGCGATTGTTTCTAGCAGCTATAGCAGGCTACAGCGGCTGCTCTAGCCGGAGATTTGAAACATATATTGAATAAAACATAGGGAGTACATTTGTTGTTGTCAAGGCTGTGATTTCACAGGTTCCGGGTATTTGCAGGTTAATTGTTCAGTCATCATATTTTTTGTGCATTATTCAGGTTACATGGATTGTACATGCGGAGTATGACGAGGCCACCATGGTGCCGCTGTTCAAACCCCTGCTCCGTTCCGTGCAAGCCCTGGGCGCGCGCCGCTGGCTCCCGGTGCTGAAGAGGCAGTGCGAATACATGAGTGTTCTGAAACACTTCCGTCAGTGATATACTGATATCTTAATTTGTTCATGTATAACTGCATAAAAGCGAAACGGTTTTCCTGATTCATACGCTTAAAATTCCGCAGCTGCAGGTGACGGGAGAAAGGGAGTCATGGAGGTAGCCCAGCGGATGACGGCGAGCTTCTACGCTGCCATCTCCGGGCCGGTCACTCTGCCGGGGAGCAGCGTCAGGGAATGGCGTGGAACTCTGCCGGTGCGCATGGCGATATGGAACTCCGCCGGCGTGGTGCCCGGACACCCAGATAGCCGGGTGCTGAGCGCCGCCACCACGGTGTGGCTGCCCAGCACGCCGCCGCAGGTCGTGCTCGACTACCTCTGCAACGAGCGCCGCCGCGGCGAGTGGGATGTCCTGGCCCGTGGCGCTGTAGTGACGGAGCTGGGCTCTATCGTCACGGGAAACGTTCATGGCAATGCAATCTCCATTCTCCGCCCCAATGTAAGTCTGCATTGCTAGTTTATGGTTCTATATGGTTTTGTTACAAAGTTAATTGTCCATTTGTTAATTTGAAGAACTCTTTTTTTTGTTTGAGATACTTGTTCCTTTTCATTGTCAAACACTGCTGGAACCGTCAGCTCTTCTTTATTTTCAGGTTACTGATGACGGATCTAACAACAACAAGATGCTGATCCTCCAAGAAGCGTGTTCGGATCCATCATCCTCGCTGGTGGTGTACAGCCCCATTGAGAAGAATGTGATGCTCGCCTTCATGAGCGGTGGCAGCCCCGCCCGTCACCGGCTTCATCTTGCCGTCCGGATTCGCCATCCTCCCAGACGGCTACAGGAAGGCTCCTCGCGCGTGGTTGTCGTCTTCTTCATCTGCCACAAGAGCCTCCACTGCTCCCGCCGCCGGCGGCAATGCTACTACCGCAGGGTGCCTTCTCACCGCCGCGTGCCAGACGCTGTGGTCTGGCCCCCCAGCTGATGCCAACCTTACTGCTGGTGCCTTCGATGCCATCGGGAAGCAGCTCCGCAACGCGATCGAGAACATCAAGGCTGCTGTCGGGGCCGAAGTCATCATTCCGGCATGATTGAAGCTTCTTCTTCCTGCATTTTGATTTGATAATGGGGAGCTGAATAAAATTAAGACTCAGCCAGTAATTCCTTGGTTTATTTAGCACGTTGGGTGGTAGCATACAGTGGAGTCATGCGGAGAACGAACCCAGCGTGCTCTAGGCTTTGCACCGGGCTGATATGCTGGTTCCTTCGTTGGCTTTCATTTCTGATAGACTATAACCCTTGAACGCTGCTATGTATTTCCTTTTTCGGAACATTCATCATCAGGTTTTCTTTTCAAAATACAGACCGTCATTTTGTTTTCAGTCATGCTTGGTGCACTGAATTTCCTGATGCCTTTCATCTCCATGTAATAACGTAACGTAATGAACGAAGGATTTGCTCATGCTCAGTCAACTGAGAACTTGCTATCATCTCAGTCGAATTTCTTTGGCGTCCAATATGAAAGCAAAGATAGACTCAAGCGATAATTGATTGATATGCAGAGGGTTACATATATAGGCACTAGCATCCATATCTCAATAAATCGGGTTTATAGAATCAAGACCGGGAGAATAGGATGGAAGGCCTCAATCAACTACGTGATCTGTGGCACACAGGCCGGCCGCATGCATTTATAACTCTTAACACCCCGGCAGACGGAACGAGAGTGGAGACGAATGTTCAGGCTGGACCATTCGTTGAACACACATTCAAGCTGGATCGAAACTCTCTGAAAACCGAAGTAGGCAGCCCCTTGGTGAAGATGTCGGCATATTGAGAGGACATCGCAACATGAAGGACATGGACATCACCAATAGCCACACGCTCACGAACAAAGTGCAAGTCGATCGGGCCGTCCTATTCCGCGCGCGCGCGAGCGAGGAACAGCGCGCATTTCGGACAGCCCCGCCCGCCATTCCCTTTTCGGGTCGCGTGCGCGCCCGCCCGCTTTCTCCTTTTGGCTCGCGTGCCCGCCCGTCCGCTCTGCCTGATTGTCTTTTGCCTTGTCTGCCCACAGCACACTCGTGCGCGCATCAGCCCCCGAGCCCTCCAGCTTTCCTTTTTTAGAAAGTTCCATTTCCATCATCTTTCCATTTTGGAAAAGTTTCGGTGCAACTTTTCTAAAAACTTTTTGTATCAAAAAGTTTCGATGCAACTTTTCTGAAAACTTTTGCCTCAAAAAGTTTCGTTGCATCTTTTCTAGAAATTTTTGTGTCAAAAAGTTGCAACAAAACTTCCTACTCTAAAACTTTTTTCCCACTCCAGACCCCACCCACGTGCGTGCCCGCTGCCCGATGCCCCCTTCATGCGTGAGGAAATAAAGCAGGCGGGCCCCGCCCCCGGCCCACGCGCCAGCACGAAGACACGCGCTGCGCGCGGACGGGAACGCGCGCGCGCGTGTCAAGCAGGCTTCGCGAAGTCGATCTCCATATGCTTGGTACGTTGGTGTTGCACTGGGTTGCGGGAGAGATAAACGGCGCTAATATTGTCACAATAGACAACAGTAGCACAGCGAAGAGGACAATGAAGCTCTAGAAGCACTTGGCGCAGCCATGTAGCTTCGGCCACTCCGTTAGCGACTTCCTGATATTCCGCCTCAGCACTGGAACTAGAAATGGTCGACTGACGTTTAGAGACCACGAGACGAGATTGTCGCCCAAGAAGACAGCATAGCCAGAGGTCGAGCGACGAGTATCAGGACAACCAGTCCAATCAGCATCAGTGTAGACCGTTAGAGCATCCACAGGAGATCGGTTGAAAGTGAGACCAAAATCCAAAGTTCCCTGAGCGTACCGAAGAATACGCTTAACCAAGCAAGATGGGGCTCTCGAGGATCATGCATGTGAAGGCAGACCTGCTGCACGACATAAGCGATGTCCAGACGAGTGAACGTCAAGTATTGCAAGGTGCCGGCCAAACTCCAATACTGTATAGGGTCATCAACTGGCGCCCCATCCATGGAGAGCTTAGCGTGAGTGTCAACAGGGGTGCTACATGGCTTGCAAGTGGTCATACCAGCACGCTCCAATATGTCCGAGGCATACTGATGTTGACAAAGGAATAGAGATCCTGGCTTCCGAGTAACTGTAAGCCCAAGAAAATGATGAAGAGAGCCCAAGTCCTTCATGGCAAATTCTTTCTGGAGATCAGTAATAACACCCCGAAGTAATGCAGGCGAAGAGGCAGTGAGAACTATGTCATCCACATAAAGAAGCAAATAAACCATATCTGAGCCGCGGCGAAATGTGAACAAGCTCATGTCGGATTTGGCTTCCACAAAACCCAAAGAAGAAAGTGAGAGGCAAACCGACTATACCATGCGCGAGGCGCCTGCTTCAGACCATAGAGTGATTTATTTAGCTGACAAACAAGTCTGGATGAGCTGAGTCTGCAAAACCCGTGGGCTGTACACAATATACCGTCTCATTAAGAGTGCCATGAAGAAAAGCATTCTTCACGTCCAACTGATGAATAAGCCAGTCGAGAGAGAGAGAGAGAGAGAGAGCGAAAGAGAGCACTGTCCGAACAGTAGCGGGTTTGACGACTGGACTAAATGTCTCATCAAAATCCACACCAGGACGCTGGGTAAAACCACGAACAACCTAACGAGCTTTGTACCGATCAAGAGAGCCATCGGGATTAAGCTTGTGACGAACACCCACTTGCCAGTGACAATATTCACACCTGCATGACGAGGCACAAGATCCCAAGTGTGATTTAGCTGAAGAGCATCAAAATCCTCTGTCATTGCAATGCGCCAATTTGGATCAGCGAGAGCACTGTGATGTCTTGGAAATTGGAGAGAGAGCAGCTGCATGAAGATTGAGCCGCTGGACCGGTAAGCTTCGACCGGTTTTGCCACTAGTCACCATCGTGTGTTGGTTATCAACAGGAGCGATGGGGACGGCCACCATGGGGCCAGCGTGACTGGCAACTACCTGTGACGATGCAACAGGGGCGGCCGCGCCGGGAACATCAGCAGGAGATGGCGCAGCTGGGGAGGCTTGTGCCGGACTGTGTGCGGAGCCGGGCACTGGTGTCGGACCAGCTATAGTACCCAGGGCGCTGGGAACGAGCGAAGCTATAGTACCCAGCTATAGTACCCAGGGCACTGGCGCGGGTGGGGCCGGGGCGCCAGGGGCGAACAGGACCGCGTGAGGCGTGCCCGGCGGACTGGGTAGAGCTGGACCGGTGCCGCAGGCAACAACCCGAGGCGGAGAGCCAGTGTGGGCAGCGCAGGGGCGGAGCCAGGGTGGTTCCATGGTGTCACAGGACACCAATGGACTCCTGCAGTCTCAAGGAAAAGTTATGCTTGAGTATGTTCATTAGCCATGATGACACCATGGATGCAATGGAGGTGACACCATCCCTTGCGTTTTCTAGCTCCACCACTGGGGCAGCGGAACGGGGGGGCCAGCCAGTGACGAAGGGCCTGTAGGAGGTCGCCACCCTATAGGAAGAACAACGCCTTCCTCATCTGAATGGAAATCAAACTCCTCAAGCAACGGGCGTGTCGCGATGTCAGCAAACGGAAAGCTGGACTCATCAAACACCACATGTTGTGAGATAATAATTTTGTTAGTGGAACGGGAAGATAGCTTATTAGCCGCCGTGGCTGAGAGATTAGGATTACACCGACAACCAAAAACACGTAAATGAGAATAAGACGGGGCGACATTGTAGAGTTCAAAGTGCGGTGTTTGGAAGTTTAGTGTTTTGGTGGGGTGTAGGTTTAGTAAATAGGTGGCGGCGCTCAAGGCATCAGCCCAGTAGGACGACGGGATGCTGGCTTGGAATAGGAGGGCGCGCATGATGTTGTTTGTGGAGCGAATGATGCGTTCAGCTTTGCCGTTTTGGGGAGAAGTATGAGGACAAACCCGTGGGTGAGAAAAAATGTGCGGGCGGTGGAGTTGTCAAACTCACGACCGTTATCGCACTGCACACTTTTGATGTGGGTAGAAAATTTGGTGCGGATGTAGGCGAGGAAATTAGACAGTGTAGAGAAAGTGTCGGATTTCAAGCGCAAGGGAAACGTCCAGCAATAGTGAGAGCAATCGTCAAGAATAATAAGATAATATTTGTAGCCGGTGATGCTAATGACAGGAGATGTCCAAAGGTCACAATGTATTAAATCAAAATTCTTGACACCAGGAGAGAGTTGCTGAAAGGCAAGCGAATGTGGTGACCGAGTTGATAAGCATAACAAATAGACTCGGTAACACCTTTATTACATTGTGTGGCTGAACTGGAAGCTAATTTGGAGAGGGCCTCGGCACCAATGTGGCCGAGACTATGATGCCAAAGAGACGTGGATGCAGCAAGTAGGGCAGCAGACATGGTGGCGCTGGGATGGCTGGGCAGCAGCGGGTAGAGGTTGCCAGTACTGTTACACCTTGCGATTACGCTCCTGGTGCGAAGGTCCTTCACAGAAAGACCAAACGGATCAAACTCGACAGAAACTTGATTATTAGTGGTAAAACGATAAACAGAGATTAAGTTTTTAATAATCTGAGGTGTAACGAGAATATTCTGAAGGTACGGTGGACGATCAAAATAATTGAGTGAGGTGGAATCAGTACCGGTGATGGGCAGCAAGCACATAGTCTTTGACATTGTTCTGTTTGTCCATGTCACCTGCTCGATTGTTGTTTCACTTGTTGGTTCTTTCTGTGCCAATATATGCCCTTGGACTTCTGATATTGGTTGTTACAAAAAATAATAGTTAGTCAAGATATAAATTACAATATCTAAGCATGCATTAATTTTATCTAAATCTTACGTAAAAATCGTATATACATGGACGTATTTGCTTTCATTTGTGACTTCTTTTCCTGACAGCAGTAATCCTATGTAGCTAAATATGATCAATTTGTAATGGTGCCTTACATTTTTATTTATTATTCAGTGAAATAGCTAGTGTAGCTGAAAGCAAATCAGCATTTTGTGTTGTAGTGATATCATTTTATATGATAAAAAAAGTCATTTTTGACCTGCAGGCAATTAATTGTTATAGGATTGTAAATCAGCATCTTGTGGTTTGACGACATATAGGATTGTTATCAATGAATTGCATGGTTGCCCTGTCCATTGCCTCCTTGTGCTGCTGCTACCGCTGCCTTGGCCACTGTTGTTTCTCCTAATGGTTGAGTTCTTTGTCCTGACCTTGACTGAAACAATGCCTCAGTTGCATATCTAATAGGAATCATGTTCACTTCATTTGATAGTTTGTCTAGATCATTAACTGGGAACATGAATCTGTGGATCCCTTTTGAAACTTAAACTAACAGAAAATTAATGGGTATTTTAGGCTCTGGCCATAGTTGTGCCCTTGTTGATCTAGCTCTGTCCCTGGGCAGCTGCTATCTCCTTGTGATAAAATTAGCTGTTTTTTATTGTTACAAATACATAGCTTGGTCCTCGGATATTGTGATGCATAGTTGTTTTATGGAAGAAGTCCATTTTGCCTCCCTCAACTCTTATAGGAGTTGCAATTTTTTCCCTCAACTACAAAACCGGGTAACCAGACTCCCTCAACTCCTTCTCTCACTTCAATTTACCTCCCTCGGCGGTTTTCAGAGCGGTATTGTCCGACGTGGCACAGTGGGGCCCACATGTCAGGAGTCACGTCATTTTTTTCTTTTTTTTTCTCTTCTACTCTCCTTCATGGTAGCTCTTTCCCCTACCTCTAGCTCATCCGCCCTCCCCCCCACCCCCCGCCGACCCGGCGCCCCGCTGCCGCCGTGCCGCCGCCACCTCCCCACCCGTGGGCCGTCGCGCCTTTGCAGACGAGCCCCGTGTGGGTCGCCGACGGCGCCAGCCGGGCCAGGCACGCGCTGGCCGACCTGCTCCACCACCCGCAGGCCCGCGACATGCTGCGTCGGCCGTGGACGGAGCAGCTCCTCGACGACCTCCTCCTCCTCGCCGACCTCCACAACTGCTTTCGCGAGTCGCTCCTCATGCTCAAGCAACTCCTCGTCGAGACGAACGGCGCGTTGCGGCGACGCAACGGGTCCTGCCTCGCCACCACTCTCCGGGCGCAGCGGCGGTCCGTGCGGGAGGTGTTGCGCCTCGCGTCGTCCGCGCGGGACCTCTCCCACCGCGCCACGCCCGACGACGAGACCACGCCCGCCGACGCCTTCACGGGCTTGATCCCCGCGCCGCGTAGTCGGGAGAAGAGCGCGAGCGCCTTGGGCGCGTCTCCGGTGCGGAGGGTGAGGTGGATGAGGTCCGAGGCCACATCGTCGTCCTCCATGAGCGGCAGGAAGGTGAGCGCGTGGTCTAGGTGGCCCGTGCGCGTGAGCGCCGCGAGGAGGGTGGACATGAGTATGAGAAGGCGTCCGGGGGGGGGGGGGGGGGGGGGGGGGCGAGGCGGAGCTCCCCCGCGCGGCACGCGGAGCGGGAGCGGAGGAGGAGGTTGTAGGGGATGACGAGGAGCGCGGGGGCCGGGAGGTCGGGTGCGAGAAGGTCGAGCATCGCGACGCCGCGGCGCGGGTCGGGGAGGCGGGAGAGGAGCGCGCCGAGGAGGCGCCCGGAGACAGGGCGGTACGACGCGACCGCCACGGCCAAGTCGGCCGCAGTGCGCGCGGCGGAGAGCTCGGCCACGAGGGCGGCGCTTTTTACTCCCGCACTGAGTCAGCAAGGGGCGCGTGCCCGGTGCCGACGTGGTACCTGACAGGTGGGCCCCACACGTGCCTAGTCGGACAAAACCGCTTACAAAACCATCGAGGGAGGAAACTTGTACCGACTAGATGAGTTGAGGGAGTCTGCTTACCCGGTTTTGTAGTTCAGGGGAAAAGTTGCAACTCCAATAAGAGTTCATTGGAGGTAAATAGACTTTTCCCTTGTTTTATTATTATCAGCTGACAATTTTTCAGCATGTCTAGCCTCTACAAAGGTGTTGACACCGGATTTTGGAAAATCCGAGACACGTGGCAACGAGATAAGGCTGTTATAATAATAATACTTTTGTTGGAGGAGGAAAGGAGGTTCCAGGAGAACCTATCCTAGTCCTACTCCGTATGTGGGCAATTTACCAAAGGACTCTTCTCCTAGTAGGAAAGGAGGGCCTCTACACCGGATATAAATAGTGGAGCACCCCATGATGTAATTACACAAGTTTATTCAGAATAATAAAGAGAAGGCTCCACCCTACATTGTGTCTCGCCTTTTGTCTACTTTTGTTGTTGTTCTCTCCCGTCGATAGCGTTATCACAACACGTTATCAGCACGCTCTACGGAGCTGGTAGAGAAGCCGCCGAAGCCGTCGAGAAGAAGAAGAGAGTCGGCGAGTTTTTCAACTCGCCGCCTCGGGATTCGCGCCGCCTTGGGAAGCGCGCCGACCTCGGGAATCGAGCCACCTCGATTTCTGTGCTCGACGACATCGACGTCCGCGCCAACGCGAAGCTGTTGACGGGGAACGACTACACTGCATCCTGACTACACGGCATCGAGTTTCGCCTGCATCAACGAGAACGACCACTGCAAGCCCGAAGGTATCTAGCAGATCGATCTTGTCGTTCTTTGATCGCGTAGACTCGCTGCAGTCTAGGATCGGTAGAACCCCTTGCATCTGGCCTCGGTTTTTCTAAACCGAGTTTTGTCTAAACTACACCTAGCAGTAGTTCATCATGAATCGCATTGCATATACACAGAGGTGGGGCTTCCAGCCACCACCATCGCCGGCAAGCATCGCCGGCGTCCACACCATGTACAAACTGGTGGCTCGAAGGCCACCACACAGCATAATCCGTGCGAGAAGCAGAAAAAGTTAGGACAAAGGGGGAGACTGCAGATCTATCCCTAACCCTAACCCTAACCCTAACCCTAGCAGGTAAGACGGATCTCGCCGGAGTACAAACTGTAGAGCCAACGGATGATCCAACAATCGCATATGTGGGCCTGCATGTCCCGGTACCTCCTAACCCTAACCCTAGCACACCGGCGACGAGCTTGAACCTCGCCGCCGACCACCGTGCCGACTTACCTGAGCCGCGCACCGAGCCCGCGAGCCGAACCCGCGAGCCGAGCCGCACCTCGGCCTGGCTCGGTCTCCTCGCCGTGCGGGGCCCGCATCGCCGCCGCACCACCGCGCCGCCGCGCGACGGCGACGACCCGGCGCGAGCCTCGCACGAGCTCGCCGAGCCCGGATCCGCGCCCGAGGTCACCGGATCTGACCTCGGGGCCGCCGGATCTGGGGGCCGGGACCCCTCCGCCGCATGGGGGGCCCCGGGCCTCGTCTTCCTCGCGCCGTGACGGCGGTGAGATGCATCCTCACCAGCCGCCGCGACTCCGCCTCGCCGCTCTGCGCCCGCAGGCCGCGCGCCGGCGACCCACCATGGAGCTCCCCGCACCGGAGCACCACACCGCCACCCTCCTAGGTCCGAGCCTCGCACGAGCTCGCCCGGGGACCCCGCCTCCACCCTCCTCGCGCCGTCGCTCCATGGCGCTGCACCGCCGCCGCCGCCGCGAGCTCGTCGAACGAGCTCGCCCGCCGCCGCCGCTCGGAGTGAGGAGAGGAGAGGGAGAGAGAGTGACGGATTAGGGTTCGACCCCGATCCGTCACGCCTCTTATACCTGGCTAGCAGGCCGGGATGGTGGGCCGGGCCGCGGAGTGGGCCTGGTGGGCCGGTTCGGCCCACAGGCCGGCCCGATTTCAGAAAAATCAAGAAAATCGCGAGGAAAATCGGAAAAATCTGAAATTTTGCGAAATACCCCCTGAAAAGCTAGAAATTGCGGTTAAGTCCTGAATTTTTGCAGAAAAGACCTTGAAGTTTTCCATATTAGAACCCGCAGTCCTAAATTTTTGCAAAAAGGTCCAGATTGTTCCGAAATTACGATTTGACCCAGAAAAATTGCAAAATAGACCCTGTAGTCTATGGAATTTGTCTGAATTAATGTTATATTGCATATAACACCTTGGTTTTAAGGGATTTTATGTCAGAAACATATAAGCTTGCTGTTTTTGCTGTATAATCCTCCTGTTTGTGCAAAATTTCTGTGTAACTTGATCTGAAATCATGCATATCATGTTTAAGCAATTAAAATATGATTAAAAGTGCCTTAATCATAGAAACGTGGTTTTAGGACTTGCTCCGAGTTTTTAATCCATTACTTTATGCATTCTACCAACTAGGTTTACAAGAAGTAAACTTATGCACTGTTATTTTTATACATCTTGTAGATGTCTGATCTTGTGAAACGAGAATTTGAAGTGCTGGCACCGAATGGCCTAAACTATCTGTCTTGGTCACTTGATGCCGAAATCCTTTTGAGTGGAAAAGATCTCTTGAAGACGATCAAACCTCAAAAAGGAGATACTGCTGCAACGAATGTGCAGCAGGCTCAGGCACTGCATTTCCTGAGGCATCATTTAAGTACTACCCTGAAGAATGAGTACATGACTGAACGTGATCCAAAAGTCTTGTGGGATTCATTGAAGAATCGGTTTGAGCAGATAGAATCTGTCTTAAAGCCTAAAGTGGAACGTGACTGGCAGAACTTACGCTTCCAAGACTTCAAGACTATTGAGGATTACAACACCGCTCTGTATAGCATAGTTACCCGCATGAAACTATGTGGAGTAGATCTTACGGATAAAGATCTTATACAGAAGACTCTCACTACCTTTCACCCCAAACTCACTTATGTGAGTAGGCAATACAAGAAAGAAAAGTATGAAACTTATGTACAACTGAGCAATGCCTTGCAGCAAGATCAGTGGGAGGATGAGACTATTATGCAGAATCATATGTCTCGCCCCACCGGCTCAATTGCACCGCCAGAAGCACATGCTACTTCATTCCAGAAGGATGATAAGGGGAAGGGTCCAAAGAATGGATCAAAGAAGGGTAAGCGGAAAGCTAAGCGCTCCAAGAAGAAGAACGCTAAGCCTAAGACGCTTAAAGGGGGAGCATATGGTGAACCAAACCAAGATTGTTATAGGTGCGGTGAGCATGGCCATTGGTCACGCATATGCAAAGCACCTAAACATGTTGCTGAGATGTACCAGAAGCTTCATGGCACGAAAAAGAAAATCCAGAAGGAAGCACACTTCTTGGAATGTCCACCACCTGAAGAGGGGTCACCTTCGCATGAAGAGAAGGAAGAAGACATCGCGAAGATGGACATGGGTACACCACAAGATGACAACAAGAACCTTGAAGGATCTGGAGATTTGTCTCTGGATGATGATCTCATGGATAAAGATGATCTTCTTGGAGAAGAATTAGAAGACTTGCATGGAGACATGAAATAATTCTCCCTAGTTATAATACTATCTAGTAGATGGTTTTGAGTAGTATTTATGCATTTAGTTTTAAATTCCTGCAATGAATTAAGTGGATTAATGTAATCTCTAGTAGAGACCTCGTTTTTAATATATAGTACTTGCAGTCTATATAATCGCCTTGGTTTTTCTTTTACCTTGTCGTTATTTGGCTTTTTCTTGAAGTATTTGCCTTTGTTTTTGCCTACAAGTGTAGTACAATGGAAGAGGAACTATGTCTTGTAGACTGTTGCACCACTAGCACAGTTCTTAGGGATACTCGTTATTTCCAAACACTCAGAAAGTATGAAGAAGGAATAACGACTCTCATTGGAAATGGGAGAAAGATTGTGGGTTCCGGAAGGGCAACCTTTACTCTCCCTAATGGAACGACATTAGTAATCCAAGCAGCATTACTATATCCAGATGCAACTAGAACGTTGCTGAGCTTCAAAGATATCCGTGCAAATGGTTTTCATGTAGAAACTAATGACGATAATGGCGAAGAACGTCTTATCATGACTAAGAAGCACGGAGATCAGAAAACTATTGTGGAAAGTTTCCCCTCCTTTAAGGAAAGCATGTACTACACCTATATTAAACCACAGAATGGCTTAGCTGCGTTTAAAGTGATCTTGAAGAATCATGAACCATACAGAATATGGCATGAAAGACTTGGGCACCCAGGAAGTAATATGATGGGCAGAATCTTGAAGAATTCTAGTGGCCATGAATTGCAACCGAGACAATTTCCTAATAATCTTGAAGATTTCTTTTGCGCTGCATGTGCAACTGGGAAATTGATAACTAGACCCTCTACATTAAAACTTCATGCAGAAGATACACCATTCCTTGAAAGAATACAAGGAGATATCTGTGGACCTATTAGTCCCTTCTCAGGGCCTTTTAGATACTTTATGGTATTAATAGACGCCTCCTCGAAGTGGAGTCAAGTATGTCTATTGTCCACTAGAAATCATGCTTTTGCACGCCTTACATCCCAAATAATTCAATTGAAGAATAATTTTCCAGAGCATAGAATTAAATCCATTTGCATGGATAATGCCGGAGAATTTACCTCGAAGGTATTTGATGATTATTGCCAGTCATTGGGAATAAAGGTAGAACATTCTGTTCCTCATGTGCATACGCAAAATGGTTTAGCAGAATCGCTAATTAAGAGGATCAAGTTAATTGCAAGACCACTATTATTGCATAGTCAGCTGCCTACCACTTGTTGGGGACATGCTGTGCTACACGCTGCTGCTCTCATACTACTTAGACCATCTGCTAAAGTTGAAGAATCACCATTAGCATTAGTGCAGGGGAAGATACCGAATATCTCTCATTTAAAGAAATTTGGATGTGCCGTATACGTCCCTATCCCACCACCTCAGCGATCACAAATGGGAGCTCAACGTAAACTTGGAGTTTATGTGGGATTTGAGAGCCCATCGATCATAAAATATCTTGAGCCTCTCACTGGAGACTTGCATACGGCTCGATATGCTGATAGTATCTTCAATGAAGACCATTTCCCGGCATTAGGGGGAGGATTCTACCTCAAGAAAGAATGCCGAGAAATAGAGTGGGAAACTCTTGGAATCCATGGAATGGATCCTCGCACTAAAGAAACTGACCAAGAAGTTCAGAATATCATCCACTTGCAGAGGATTGCTAATGAACTGCCAGAGACATTCACCAACACACAGGGAATTATGAAATCTCATATACCAGCAGTAAATGCACCGGAAAGAATTGAAATACCCCAAGAAGTGGGAGCTCAAATGGAATTCCAAACTAGAGTCACTACCTCACTAGCTAGAAATGCTAGGAAGAGGGGGAGTGAACCGGTTGCAAGGGTATCGAAGAAACCCAAAGTACAAGAGCAAGCTAAGCCTCCTAGGAGACGTCCGATGGAGCGTAAGCGTAAGCTTGGTACTAATGAGAATCCCGAGAATGGTGAAATAAGTGTACATGAAGTACCGAAACCGGATATTCCAGATCTGAACATACCTATAAGTGATGATCTGGACCATGACGAAAGAATCATGAAGAACTCAACACACTATGTTGAGACAGGAGAAAAGTATGATAGAAGAGCCCAGAATGTCGACATATATTTTGCAGAAAAGATTGCCCACATCATTGATGAGGTTGAAGAACCCAAATCAATGAAAGAATGCAAGCAGCGTTCTGATTGGCCAAAGTGGAGAGAAGCAATCACTGCAGAACTAAACTCGCTTAACAAAAGACAAGTCTTCGGACCAGTCTGCCTCACCCCTGAAAGAATGTATCCCATAGGATACAAATGGGTATTCGTCCGGAAGAGAAACGAAAAGAATGAGGTCGTAAGATACAAAGCGAGATTAGTAGCTCAAGGTTTCACGCAGAGACCAGGTATCGATTTCGATATCACATACTCACCTGTAATGGATGGAACCACATTCCGGTACTTGATCTCTCTAGCAGTAAATATGGAATTGCAGATGAAATTGATGGATGTTGTGACAGCGTACCTGTATGGGTCGTTGGATACTGAAATCCACATGAAGGTTCCAGAAGGAGTTAAAGTCCCAAATGAAGGAGAACGCAACTTATATAGTGTGAAGCTGCAAAGATCACTATATGGCTTAAAGCAATCTAGAAGAATATGGTATAATAGGCTTAGTGAGTTTTTACTGAAGAAAGGATTCCTGAAGAATGAAGATTGTCCTTGTGTATTCATTAGAAAATCAGAGATGGGATATTGTATAATATCCATCTATGTCGATGATCTGAATATCATTGGAACAACACAAGACATCGAGGAAGCTAGTTCATTCCTGAAATCTGAATTTGAAATGAAGGATTTAGGAAAGACTATATTCTGCCTAGGCTTGCAGTTAGTGCATACTCCAGAAGGTATACTAATGCACCAGTCGAACTATACCAAGAAGGTATTAGAGAAGTTCAATATGAGTAGTGCATACCCACTCAGAACCCCTATGGTTGTGAGGTCACTCGATGTAGAGACCGACCCATTTAGACCAAAAGAGGAACATGAGGAAATATTGGGACCTGAATATCCCTACCTAAGTGCTATCGGAGCGTTGATGTATCTAGCAAATGGTACAAGACCCGATATTGCCTTTGCTGTTAATCTACTAGCAAGATTTAGTGCAGCTCCAACCAGAAGACATTGGAATGGCATTAAGCATATCCTCAGATACCTTAGAGGAACAGAAGATATGGGGTTGTTCTTCCAGAAGAAAGGAAATGTAATCCTAGAAGGATATACAGACGCTGGGTACATGTCGGATCCACACAAATCATTCTCGCAGACTGGTTATGTGTTTCTCTGTAGTGGAACTGCAATTTCTTGGAGATCTACGAAGCAGACGATGGTGGCTACATCAACAAATCACTCAGAGATTATTGCCTTGTATGAGGCATCTAAAGAATGCGTTTGGTTAAGAAGAATTACTCACCATGTACTGAATACATGTGGAATTGAAGTGAGTAAAACCCCTACCATTATCTATGAAGATAATGCAGCTTGTATTGCACAAATACAAAAGGGATATATTAAGTCTAAGGTCACGAAGCACATTACACCTAAATTCTTCTTCACGCATGAAATGCAAGAGAATGAAGAAATTAAGGTGACTCATGTTCGCTCATGTGATAATCTTGCAGATATGTTCACTAAAGCCCTACCTGCTAAATCTTTTGAAAAGCATAGGCATGGTATAGGAATGAGGAGACTTTTAAAGATGTGTGCAAATCAGGGGGAGAATTCTCTTGAACACATAAATCCTAACACTATAGTCAAGAAGACAATATAGTAAATTCTAGAAGAATATCGCATTGTACTCTTTTTCCCTCATTTGAGTTTTTACCTGAAGGTTTCTCAAAAGAAGAGGTTTTTAACGAGGCATTGTGTGCAATATGAAGCAACGGTACCATGTACTCTTTTCTCCATTTTTCCCCACTGGGTTTTTATGAAGGAGTTTTTAATGAGACATGTGTGTCGTCGTAAAATGCCCAAGGGGGAGTGTTATAATAATAATACTTGTTGGAGGAGGAAAGGAGGTTCCAGGAGAACCTATCCTAGTCCTACTCCGTATGTGGGCAATTTACCAAAGGACTCTTCTCCTAGTAGGAAAGGAGGGCCTCTACCCCGGATATAAATAGTGGAGCACCCCATGATGTAATTACACAAGTTTATTCAGAATAATAAAGAGAAGGCTCCACCCTACATTGTGTCTCGCCTTTTGTCTACTTTTGTTGTTGTTCTCTCCCGTCGATAGCGTTATCACAACAAAGGCAAGAGGAGTCTGTGTTTGGAAGAGGTGCCGCGTTGACCAAGGCGGAAAGGATCCTAGTCGTTGTGACCACGGAGTTAGTTAAGATAGGGATAATTTATTTTCTTGAGTAGGAAGTTAGAATATGCAGTCATGTTTGTTTAGGACTTTTGGTTCAGAAGTATAAATATAAACCCAGGTGCTTGTAAAAAAGGCTAATCACAATCAATACAACTCTCGACGCATCGACAACCTGTTTTTCTGACGGGTTTCTTGTTCGAGCGGGTTGCATCGACACGATCTCCGCGAAGGGCAGGGAATTCGTCACCCACGGTAATTGATCTGGTTTATCTAGTAACCTTCTCATCTCATACTTTGATCGAATTATCTCACTGTATGGTTGATCGAATCTACTAATGCTTTATCAGTTTAATTGCCAGTTATCCGGTATATTAGATCTATCTAGAGCTGTTAATAGAATCGGCAATGTTATTGCTGTCTCGGTTAGGTCCGATCCTACGCAGTGTCAGTTCGACGAATATAGTATAGATAGATCAAGTATATTCGAGTCATTTTAGATAGAACCTTATTGCTGTCTCGGTTAGGTCCGATCCTACGGGTTCTATTGAAGTAGTTCTGTGACGTGGCTGAGCCGATATTTGATCTAGGATTTGATCGGGGTGTTTAGCCGATTAGTTATCATACAGATCTCTGTTTTTGAATCTATTCAGCATCATAATGTTTGGCTAGTTTATGTCATAATTCTCATATATTTAGATCTAGCCGATAGTTTGTTTGTTCCATGAGATCTGTTCTTTTTTTTGTTTATTAGCCAACAATACTCAGCCGATAGTCAAGAGTCAATATCATTCTGTTACCTTCAAGCCGATAATGCATAGCCGATAGTTAACAGTCGATAGCTTTTAAATAATCATTGTTTATTTTATCGACTGTTTCATCGACATCCGATAGTCGGCTACGCATCGGCCTGTTTCTCCGGGCCGATGATCCAAGGAATTTAATATTTTGTTTTGTTAGTGTTTTCAGAAAAACTGACTGCCACGCTTCGGGATTTCCACGGCATACAAGGCTCGTCCTGCACTGAAGTTAAGCAGATCTTCCAGGCCAGTTGTGTGTGATTTTTGGATCAACAAAAGGGTAACCGTAAGATATGTTATTCTGGTGTCATAGATAATGCAATATTGAAAATTATACTATCTGAAAATCTGCACATGCAACTGATGTTTGTGGTTCTATCTTTCCATATCATCCTCTTGATAGAATATAGAGTTATCCTCTATGGTTTGTATATTGTGGTCTCTGATATTTGGATACCAAAAAATTGTAGTCACTAATTACAACCAAAACACATGTGGTAATTTTATAACATCATACCTTAATTTTTTTTGTAGACACTGAAGCATTTTGCATTGAATGCTAGTCTCCCTTGATATTAACATGTTTGTCAGAATGTGATTAGTTTCTGAAAGCGATGAAATAGCATAGTACACTTAAACGACAAGTGAAACTGAAACTAATGCCCCATTTTGTTTGAATCATGTACCTGCATTCGCTCTCTTAAAATATCACAATTTGCTGCACTTTGAATTTCATAGTGAAAAATAGCAAATTTCACTTAGTTTACCAGGAATTAACAATCAATGATGTTGTATTAATTTTGGTTTCTTATGTTAAATTTTACAATTGTATTGAACTGGACAACGAATCATGTATCAGAATACTAGTTGCTGGACAGTGAACAGATATGAAAAGGTAGGTTTTACTTAGAAAAATGCTGAATCAAATTCAGTTTATTTTTCAGGGTTGGGATCCCAATGTTTATTATACAGAAATGTTCAAAACATTAAAATTAGCGTTACCTCACGAACATGAAAGTTCCATTCAGAAGGAGATATATTGTGGGACAACAGTGAAAGTGGATATCTCACGAAATTCACTTATATTTCAGTTCAACACTCTCCCTCACGTGAAGGCTCCTTTAGGCCTCAAACGTGGAAATAAGAGTGGCGCAGTGAAATATAAGGTCACCAGGACTTGAACTATAGACCTCTGGTTCGATACCATGTTGAGTTGAATGCACCAACCAACTCAAAGCTTAAGCTTATGGGAAAGGTGGGCAAATCACTTATACTCCAACAAACATATTCAATCCACAGAATTTGTGTCCGACGTCCTACTACCAGGGTATATTGATGTATTTATGGCCTAAAGGCTTGTTTGCTTTTCAATTTTGTGGCTGAGAGACCTTTTTTTTATTTTCAATTTTCTGTAGCCCAGAATTTTCCCTCCTTGAGAGGCTTGATTAATTTTAATTAGTGATCGGGAGACTTTTTTTTTCAATTTTGTGGAGTCCAGAATTTTTCAACAAAGCCCAAAAAATAGAACAAAGAGATTTATGGACCCAATACATGAGTCCAGCCCACAACGCACTTAAGGGCTCCTTGACTGAAATTGTTAGACGTATTTTTTGTGGCTGTTAGATGTCAATCTAATGGTTACTAAAAGTGAAATGAGACATCTACAAGATTTCAGTCACTTGAGGTGGCGACACCTTCTAACAATTTGTGGGCGGTGTCAAGCTCGAATTTAAATGGACACTTGCGATGATGGTACCACGTGGGCACGGGTCAGTGTGCTCACAAGAGGTTTTTCCTTCTTAAAACTCTCTCTGGATAGAAGGAGGCCACATTCCCGCTACTAGAGAAAACACTGAATATTTTTAGCCTTGCCAAAGGTCACCTTTCCTTGACATAATGCTCTTCATTTCCTCATTTGGGCTATTGTGTCTGCTAACCTTAATTGATTGGATGCAAAGGCACGTAAACTGCAGTTCCATATTACAGTGGTGCATTATTTAATTATGATTTTCACAAGTTTAATTGACTTGAAGAAGATTTACAGGAAACAGGTACTTAAACAAATGATCTGATGCTGAAACTTGGCCGGACAACAAACAACAGTGAAACATGAATTTCTGCACAGGTTTCATCATTTTATCATGCATATATTTGACAAGGAGATCCGTTGTCGCCCATGTTATTTATCCTGGCCATAGACCCCTTGCAAAGAATTCTTAAACTGGCAACGGACAGAGGAATCAAATCACCGGTGGAAACAAGATCCACAAGACTCAAAGTTTCATTATATGCGGACGACGCTGCCATTTTCATCAAGCAGATGAGAGCAGAACTACAGGCCCTTAAAATGATTTTACAAAGCTTTGGTGAGGCGACAGGCCTCAAGACAAACATTGGGAAATCTGAGGTTTATCCTATCAGATGTTCAGATATTGATATTGAACATGAGCTGCATGACTTCCCAGCGACAGTACGAGCTTTCCCATGCAAATACCTCGGATTGCCGCTGCACACAAGAAAATTGAGGAAAGTGGATTTCCAACCTCTGATCGATAAGGTAGATGGAAAGCTACCGGGATGGAAAGGAAAGCAAATGCCGAGGGCAGGAAGAGTCTCACTAGCAAAGAATGTGCTAACCTCAATAGTAACCCATCATGCAACGGTCATACCCCTGCCAAAATGGGTGATTAAGAAACTTGACAGGTATAGAAGAAATTTTATATGGAAGGGGGAAGATACGGAACAAAATGCAGGAGGACAATGTCTAGTAAATTGGCAGGTCGTAATGAGACCAAAGGAGTTAGGAGGCCTAGGAGTTCTTGATCTAGAGAGGTTTGGCACTGCATTGAGACAAAGATGGTTGTGGGAAGATTGGACCCAACAAGAGAAGCCCTGGACTGGAATGTCCCTGCCTTGTAATGAGAAAGATAGGGCACTATTTGCGGCATCCACTGCCATAGAAATTGGAGACGGAACAAAAACACGCTTTTGGCACGACAAATGGCTAAACAACAACAGTCCAAAAGAAATAGCCCCAAGTCTGTACAAAAAGGTGCACTTCAAGTACAGAACCGTGGCAAAGGAAATGCAAAATAAAAACTGGATCAGAGCAGTCAAGCATATTGAAACGACGGAAGAATTGAGAGAATATGTCTGCCTTTGGATAGCTTTACGACCAATTGATTTAACGCAAGGGCTGCAGGACAAGATTAGGTGGAAATGGACATCTAATGGTGAATACACAACAAGGTCGGCTTATAATGCACAGTTCACTGGAACATATAGGCCCTTTGATACAGTTGACCTGTGGCAAGCTCAAGCTGAGACTAAAGTCATCTTGTTTGTTTGGGTGGCACTTCATGGGAAAATCCAAACGGCAGATAATTTAGATGCCAAAGGCTGGGACAATAATATCATCTGTCCACTTTGTCTGGCTGAGGGAGAAACACCTTACCACCTGCTGATTCAGTGTAAGTTTGCAAAGGAAGTCACAAAAACAGTTGTTGGTTGGTTCTCTTTTGCAGGAATTCCAGACCCAGGTCAGTGCGACGAGCAGATACAAATATGGATTGAAAAAGCAAAGCAGCAAAATGGATAAGGCAAGGAAGAAAATGCTGACGGGGGCGATTTATTATTCTTGGTGGAACATATGGAAGGAGCGAAATCGAAGAATTTTTCAAGGAATTGAGATGAACGAGTTGCAGGTGGCTTACATGGCAAAAGAGGAGATCAACAACTATCACATCGCTATGGGGTCTCAGGTTTTCTTGGATGCGCAACAACAGGAGGTCGCACTCGAGAACCAAAATTCGCCGGGCTAGGCTCTATGTGTCGTGGTTGTCAAGCAGCCTTGTTTTTTATTTTCTCCCCTGTCTTAGTGCCCCTGTTGGTCAAGAACTTGGCCTGTAGTTTTTTCTTTCTCACCCTTATTTTCAGGCTCAAAGACTAGCAGGCAGCTAAAGCTGCCTGATCGAGCCATGTGTTTCACATTTTCCTTTCTTTTATTCCGTCTTAATGAAAAGGCAGAGCACCTGCCATCTTTTAATCAGAAAAAAAAATATTACAGTGGTGCACTGGTTTATTTGATCTGACTAAGTAACTATATTTATCTGGTTATGAGAACTTTTTGTTGACTTTCAGTCTGAAGTCTTCGAGTGCATCATTCAGCCGTGCAGTAAGTCTTCGAGGGCGTCATCCATATTTGTCGATAGACCTGCATGCATACATTGTTTTTCTTGATCCAAAAATTCAGTAATTAATGTTGCTCTTTCGATGGAATGAAAGGCCAAATGTTGATGTGTGTTCCTCGTTACTGTTGCTGGGCAGGGAAAGGAGGGAGCAAGAGGATCTGATTGTGTTATATGTGCACACTGCCGTACGTCTTGATTAGCGAAACTGAATTTACCACAAATAGTAAGAAACTGTTGTTTGTACAGATACATTCTTGTCTCTCGCATTTCCTTAACAAACCTTCTTTGCTCGTAGCAACGCACAGGCATTCACCTAGTAATGTATAGTATTTACCAGTGAGAGCTGTCAGCTCATCCTGTCGGATCATACTCGAAACTATTGTAGCATTGCGGTTCTAAGAAGGCATATAAGTTATTCCATAATTCCTACTGATCTACTCATAAACTTTTGGACTGAGTTTTGTATACCATTCACAAACTGAGCTGTTAGTATGCAATTGGCTTTCTGTATGTAAGAGATGGCATGACAAACCTTCGCATTGCAGAGAGTTCAGGAATATATTGAAAAGAGATGAAAAATTAGTGTAATCCAAAACATTATTACGATGGCATTATTTAAATAGTATTCACTGAGGCCGATGCACATAGCATGCTTTTTTGTAATTCCCAACAAAAGTCGTATGTTATCAAACGAACAAGATAGAATAGAAGCTATTGCATAGAATGCACGATAAGGGCAGCCTCTGCACTATGATATCAATTCATATAGCTTAGCAATAGTCATTAAGGACGACGCGGATTTCGTCGGTAGGGCGGTAGCAGCGCATGCTGTCTTTGTCGTTGGATAAGCGACAAGATACGTGCTGTCTTGGCCCCGCCGCACGGATAAGCAGAGTGAGTTTAGACCAGTTATTGTGTTTACAGTGGGACAAAGCATGCAGGCTAGGCTTGCTGCTCACAGCGTCCTATGGCTACTCCCTGGTTGCGCCGTGTGCGTGTTTTGCTATGTCGCGACGAGCTTTGCAACCTGTTCCGTTAAGTGAAGCCATGCAAACATCTTTTCACCATTTTCCCGCGAGTAGGTTCGTCGGTGAGCACAACCACCCCATGTCATCCGGTTGTGGTGAGAGGCGGCAGTTGAAGTCGCATTGTAGGATAGACTAGTACCAATGCATGTGCGCCACGCACGTGTTTAAAATTGTATTACTTGGCAGGACCATGATAACTATAAACAACTTGGCTACACATTTATTTGTTAGTTCAAAAGAAAATTAATTAATTTGTAAAGAATTATGCAAAACAAAAGTAATTCCACTCTAGTCCATCGACCACATGGGTCATAACACATCCAATTAACATTGCATGAGTTTCATGTCATCTATGCCTCTAGAGCCATACTTGAGTATATGGGGACATGGCGCAAAAAACAAAATTAGTCCCTATGTGAGAAATGGCAAAAAATAATAATTAGTACCAAAATGCGCATACAACATGTACGTGACTAAAAGGGTCAAAACAATATTCACATTATGCTATTTGATAGCATATCCTAAGTGGACAAAAAAAACTTTAATATAAGCTAACAAAAATTGTACGACAATGAATCACGTGTTGGCTCGGTCGCTAAGAAAATGTAGCACTTGCATAAAATACAGAGATACTTCTTCCTATATCATAACCAATGTAATTAATCAAATAACAAAAATATATCTACATATATAAAAACAAGTGTTCTCTCACAAAAAGAGCCATTGTGTCATCACCAGAACCTAACCATCCAATCCCTCGCCCCATTTGCATCGCAAGATCACCTTGTCCGTCGTGAAGTGGCTCCTCATACAATACCTACAGGCAGTTCTTGAGGAACTGACCCTTTGATTAGAAAAGACTGGTCAATGGCATGGCGTTGTTCCTGTCCATATGATGTAGGATGAATCTTCTAAGTCCAAACCAAATTCGTTGTACAAATATGAGACCACAAATCCCATGTTTCCCTTCTCTTTCCGGCACAGCAGCGCTATCGTGAGACATCTGCGTGATAACAATGTCCAGATTTTGAGGGTGTGTTCTATAGTAGGATCCATGCACGGCCCTTCTCCTTATGTTCCATTCAGTAGGCAATGCATACGTTCGCTGTGCGGGCGGTTAGCTGAGGAGCCATTGAAGGCGACATGAGCAAAACGATGGCTTTGTTCGAGGAGATGAGGTCGTCAGATCCAAACCTTGTTCTCAAAATCAACGTGGACACCTTGGGTAGGGTGAGGCCCATGTTTTGGTGCCATGGATCTAGTAGAAGCAGCTACCGTTCTTTCGGTGATGTTGTAACATTCGACACGACGTACCGCACTAATCTCTACAACTTGCCGTTCGGCCTATTTGTTGGAGTGAACAATCACTTCCAAAGCATCGTGTTTGGTGCGGTTCTCTTGACAGAACAAACAACAGCTGCTTTCCAGTGGGCGTTCAGATCGTTTGCTGAGGTCATGGGGGTGGACCCAAAAACAATACTTACTGGTAACGCCCTTCCCATGGTTCACCTACCTATACAATAGCACGCATGATTGGATTATAATGTACTGACATTTTGTTTCGTGTGTGTGCAGAGCAATGCCAGGCAATGCGTGCGGCATTTGCCACTGAATTTCCTATGACAAGGCATAGGTGGTGTAAGTGGCATGTTTTGCGCAAAGCTAAGGAGACCCTGGGACCTGTGTATACGAAGAACTCAAGCTTCAAGGCAGATTTGCACGAGCTGCTGGATGAAATGGTTTGCAGAATAATCAGTTCCTGACAAGAGCATATGAAAACAGGGAGATGTGGGCGAAGCCGTATTTTGCAGATACTTTTTGCGCTGGCATGACAAGCACACAACGCAGCGAGAGCACAAACCATGTTCTGAAGACATACACTCCAAGATCTGCTCCGATGCATCTGTTCGTGGTGCAGTACAACCGGCTGATAGCAGCCGGGAAGCGGATGCGGGAAAGGAGGTCATTTACTTCCTAATGATTCCGAGGTAATCAGGTCTATTACCTTGACAACAAGAGATTCTTGAAGGACCCACCATCGCCAGATGGGTTGCCACGTCTCAGGTTCTTTGACATCGGTCGCATTCCACGGCTTATAATGGCAGACACAATGTCACTTACAGGAGCCACCCCAACTAGGGTCTTTGGCGCCGGCCAGGTTCGACATTTTTCTCCCCCCATTTATCTGGAACACACCATGTTACTCTATTCTGCTGTTGACTCAATGACCACAACAATGACAGGTGCGCCCAGACGAAGAGGTGCCATAAGGCAACGACGCGGCGATATCGTCAGGAAGGTAGACAGTTCCCCGATCAAATCAAATGCAAAAGGGGCACGGCACAATCCATCCACGACACAGACAAAGCCCAGATCACCAATCCCTCTCACCACAACACCCGTACCATCAAACCTTACGCCGCAGAGGCCTATTTCACCAAGCCCGCTTAGATGGCAGCCCACCTTATGCGACGGTGCAGCACACGAAACGTTCAAAGACCAAAAAGGTTGCAGTTCTTGTAAAGCAGTAGGGGCCGGGCTGCGTCGCTCTTTCCCTTCTTGGCTGGACACAGGCGGTTGGGACAAATGGAGGTTGCGTCTTGGGTCTTGAATGGTTGGCATATATTCTGCTAGTATATGGGAGGGAGGAGAGGAGCAAGACTCACTGCCAATACCTGCGCCGAACTGATTAATGCCTCTTGAGCTCCGGGCTCCGACACTGCACCGGGGCCAGCTGCGTTTTCCTTCCCTTTGCATTAATAAGATGGGTTCGCGTGCTATCCAGGCCAATGCTGGCCACTTGGCCAGGTATCCGTAGATTTTGTGCACTGCTGCAGGGATACTGCAGCAGCTCTTGAACGCACGTACCGGGACGAGTGCAGCGCTGCTTTGGGAAAATGCGAAAAGACTGACTGGTCGACTCGTTATGGGCATTATGCGGCGGCCAAGATTTGCCATGGCGTCAAAAGATGTCCGAGAAAACTGTGTGTCAAAAGGATAAGGGCGTTGTGTGGTCGTTGCTTTCTTTTGGTTACAAATGAAATGAAAATGGTTACATCAAAATGAAACTGTGGTGGTTCTGAATTTGTTCCAGCACAAATGCTTGACCGTTGTGCACGTTCCTGCTAGTAGTGGGTTTGTCTCAATTACTAAGAGCAGTTTATGGTTTAGCCTGCTGCTGGCTAAATGACCATTTTCAGCCTTCAACGTAGCTAGTTCGTATAATAAGCTGACTATTAGGTGGCTAAGAGAATGCTTGAATTAAAGAGCAAAGTATTTAATCTTTATATTGTACTGCAATCTGGTGTGGCTGAATCTTTGTAGCCCTCCATCAAACAAACTACCAGTTCGTCACACACACACAAAAAAAAAAAAAAAAAAAGAAACTACCAGTTCCGCCTAGCTGCTCTCCATTGCCGGCCGTCACCGCTGCGGTGGACCTCAGACACCGCAGCAAGGCAGAGCTCTCGCGCCGCCCACGAGCGCGACCCGACCGCGGCGCCGCGTGGTCCCTCGGCATGCCGACCACGAGCACGATCGGCCGCAGCGCCCGCCAGCCCCGCGCCCATCTCGCCCTCGCCGCGCCGCACCTGCCGCCGCGCTGCCCTCGCCCACCCAGCGCCTGCTGCCGTCGCGCCTGCTGTCCGCGTCCGTCTCGCCGCGCCCGCCGTCATCTCGCCCTCGCCGCGCCGCAGCCACCGCCTTCGACGCGTTGCGCCCGCTCCGCCCGCCCCACGCCTGCTGCTGTCGCGTCTGCGCCGCGCACGCCGCCGTCTCGACGTCCCTGCGCGGCCAGCCTGCTCTATGATCCACCCGGACTGCCGCCGGCTGCCTCCTCTTCGCTCGAGCAGAGCTTCCGCTCTCTCGCCGCCATATCCCCCCGCTCGCTGGCGGCTTTCGCTCGGGCGCAGCACAGGATGGGGAGGGAGAACGATTTGGCGGGAGGGAGGCCAGGCGGAGCAAGAGATCCGAGGAAGAAAGCAGTCGTCGGCTTTGCCGCCCGCCACAGGCTGAGAGCAGACGATTTGGTCTCGGGTCTGCCGCGCCGAGCGAGCGACATGACACCGCCCCGAGCAACTCGAAACGCCCGCTTCGCTCTCTCTCTCCTTTTCTCTCTCCGCCACGTCGGACTTCGCCGACTGAATTTGATCCATAATACTTGCTCTAACAATACGAAATGTCTACATCACAAAAGGTGACATCGTTACATTTATATTCAGGTTTGAGAGGTTAAAAGGTGACATCGTTTTTGGTTACTAAAAATACGAAATGTTAACATCAAATTACATAGAATGCAAACGACATATAGCTTTAGTGACTAGTCCTGCAGCTTAGTACAATGGACTAATATCATGCATGGTAACTTGTGCGGGCGACTACAGCTGTAGCTTGCAACATCTCGCGTAAGCGTTCGAGTTGCTCGGGGCGGTGCCATGTCGCTTTAAAGAAGTTGGCAACTCTGTCACTCCCACCGAGAACGGTGAGAACTGCGTCGTTGGCGCGGTTGCTCGCTGTTCTCCTCCCGACGTCCTGGATGGATCTACCATTCTGATGTTCTGGCGGCTCGGAGCTTCCGCCGCATACGTTCAAGCTTTCGCCGAGGTGGAGGACTTGGTGTTCTTCAATGGTGCATTCTACTTCATCTCCCCGTACTGGTGTATTATCGTCTGTCGTCCCCTGTTTCAGCCGGGAATACCGGCGGACGAGCTAAAAATGCATGTACAGATGCATCACCTTGATCCGGTGGTCGATCTTTATGGAACTATCGTCGTTGGCGGCTACCTCGTCACCAGCCGCGGCGAACTTCTCCAGGTCATCAGGGTCATGCTTGACAACGACGATGGAGCAGTGTCCTTCCACCTGTTCTGCGCTCGACGGTTTAACACTCCCCCTCACGTGAAGGCTCTCTTAGGCCTCTTATGTGGAAATATATAGGAGCGGCACAGCGGAATATGCGGTTACCAGAACTTGAACTTAAAACCTCTAGCTCGATATCATGTTGAGATGCATGCACCAACAAATTTAAACTCACCAAAAAACCTAAGCTGATAGGGAAAAGTGAACAATTCACTTATGTTTCAACAGGCCGCGTGATATTCATCTCTAAGGGGTCATCAGTTTCATACGAATGCAGCGACTTCCCTAGCCAGGCGGAAGGAGATTTCTTCCTGGATGACCGAAGCTACGCCGAGATGCCAATGTTCCAAGACGATCCGATCGCCCCCCTCCGTACCCTTGTTCGGTGAACGGTTCATGGACTCCGGCACAGCAAGGCGCGGCTGACCTCTTCGCACCTCAGCCAGCCTCCTTCCACTCGTCACCTATCTGGATCATGCATTGAATGCGAAGTGACGCCTGACACGTCGGCAACATGTACCCATACTGCCTGTATTTTGCCACGGGGCCATATATGTGCCCGCCACTCCCATGTAGCAGTTAAATATAAGATGGTGTCGGAAATAAAAATTTAAGTTGTATGCAAGATCGAAGGAATGCTTTTTTTTGTGTCATGCTCCTGCCACGTCGACGAACATATAACCGACATGTTTCCTGAGTGACGTGCGACACGTCGGCAACGTGTACCCATTATGCCTGTATTTTGCCACGATGCCATATCTTTTGCCCGCGCGCACTCACATGCAGCAGTTATATGTAAGATGGTGTCGGAAATAAAAAGTTTAAGTTTGATGCAAGATGGAACGAATGCTTTATTTGTGTCATGCTCCTGCCACGGCTACAACATATAACCGACATGTGTTTTTTCTGCCATGATGGCATTCCTTGTCCTCTTGAACGACGCGCGCACCTAGAATAAAATGATGGCGATACATGCGCTCAATTTTGCCAGCCACCTCACGTGTTGCCACCATGGTCATTTTTTGCCAAGTCGATAGAAGCACATTGCTCCGGTATAAACAAGCGCCTCTTCGGCAGCCAATCTGCAACCTTAAGTAGTGATAAAATACATACAGCAGGAAGCCATAGTAATGCAGGAATTTATTTTGCGTATCAGGAAAAGCCAGCATCCAACGAGAAAGAGATCATAGACATAAGTAGCAGCGTCCACACGAGCCAGCAGATCTCCATGGAAATCCAGGAAACGGTGAGGAAGCCGCCCTTTATTTATTTTTCGCTACACCCTTATTCAGTGCACAGAGCATGACTGTATTTTCCTTCTCTCTTTTCCAACAGCAATGCACGCAAGCTGATTTATTCGGAGATGCAGTAAAAGAGCTGCACGATTCGTATACTCGATTCAAAGATGCTTACGTGTGTCTTATTGAAGCCGCTTCTGAAGTGAACGATTTGCCTGCGTTTGCTCGTTCTTTTCTGTCCGCTGCACCGAAATACAAAGGTAAGCTTCAACCGTCTAGCATATATAACTGTTTTGCAGTCAAAAAAGTGCCTGATAACTGTCGATGTACTCTAGATCTGGTTCGTGCAATAGGCGACGTGGACATATCGTCGAACGTCCAGTCCGGATCTTACCACCACAACGGAAAGAGGTGCTTTCCTTGATTCGTCTTAGCGAACAAACCTTGCTTCAGTTTCTAAATTCTCATCGTTTGTTTTCTCAAACTGCAGCACCGCCCATGGAAGCGCTCTGCAGCTGCAAAGGTCGCTAGTTGTAGAAGAAGACATGCAGACTGTGGAGATGGAGTTCCTCCCGGACAGCGTAGGAGTGCAGTGTACAACATACAAGCGACCAGCTAGTCTGGGTGACCACGGTGATGATCTGAGCACAGCGAAAAAGAGGAAAACATGTGGAAACCCACAGTGTGCCACAAGACGGCACCGTAGGCCAATCCGATCCGACGCCAACAGAATATGCGAGTGGATCGAGAACGGAGCTTCTGAGGAGATTCTGGCGCAGTAAGCCCCCCTAAACAGTTCTATCTTTTTTTAAACACAGAACCAACAAACATGTTCATATCCAACATTTTGTATTGTTGACAGGGTGTGGGTCAAAATCGCCGGAATTGTAGAAATCAAACTGACCGGAGCTGAGATCAGGTCGAAGCTCTTGTGGCAAACACCACTAGACATGGACATCGCTGCCGCAGTGGTATGCCTCCTGCGCGATCTAGAGGCAGAGACCATGTTCAGGAGGCCAAACAGGCAGGGCCGTCATTACGTCGCACCAGAATGGGGGGGTAAGACATTAAACTTTCTGTCGCAAAAACGATCTGTCCATAAGCTGTATGAAATCAACATTTTCTCAAGCATTTCTGCCTCCCCATTCAGGTTATGGTGGCCAGTGGAAACTCATGCCTGGAGCGCTCCTACGACCACTTCATGGCCCCTACACCACCATATGAGATTAGATCATGCAAAATAGTAAGCCAACCTGAAACAAATCATCTCATTATCTACATGTTTCAAACGCTCGGTACGCCAGGCATTCAGTTGCTAAAATGATTGCCACACCGCAGATTCTTACTCTGGTCTGCATCAACAACAACTGGTCATGCTACGCCTTTGACTTCACAAACCACACCATATCAATCATGGATCCGCTGGTAAGGCATCCGATAGAGGAAGCAAAGGTTATGGAACACAGTGATGTCTCGAAGAGGATGCTTGGCGCGGTGTTGTACTGCATGAGGAGGGCTACTGGCAACAACTCACTAGGTGAAAAGAAATGGACTCCCAAGATGATGCTAGCTCATGGGAGGAGGCCTATCCCGTAAGCCCTGAGAACAAACTCGTCTAGCAATCTTCTTTTTTTTTTGTGCTGTACATTTCCCACTGAATCTTATGCATATTCACTATCTTTTTGCAGTGTGAATTCTTGGGTGCAAGCGGTGAATTGCATGAGGTGGTACAACGGCAATACGGTGTGCGAGCCACCAAGAGATGTATTTTCCGTTCCCTTTAAACTGTTGTACACTTATCTGTTACATATGCAACATTCAAAGTATATCAGCGAAATCTCAATGCAGTCTCGTGCCTCGCAAACAAGGAGGGACCTGGCATTCCAGCTGTTGCAGATGAGGAGCAACGAAGCTGATCCAGCAATTTTCCAGCAGATCCAGCAATTAAGTAACAAGAAAGGCAACGGACATACCAAGGTTGAGACTGAGACCAGCCAAACGTTCTCAGCGGGCAGCACCAACGAAGCATGCTGCGGAACGACGTAGATGATACTGGAAACATATGCATATGCTATGGCATCAACAACGTAGACTCCTATGCTTCATTCCAGTAGTTGAACTTTAACATAGTATTGAGTATCATGGCCACAGAGCCCTGTAATGTATCCTCCGTCCTTGATGGAGCACATTTTCATTCGAATAATCATTAAGCCACATAGTGGCTCTATTATTGGTTCTGTTGATGCTTGCTAGGTCTAGTACATCTTCATTTCCGTCATCATTTGTTGAAACACTTCGCGTTATGACAAACGGTAAGACACACATACATCATACAATCCCTTTCATGCTTACAAGTACCTCCTACCCCCTAGCTTGCAAACAGCAGGAGCACCATGGCAATAAGCACAAGTACGAGCACCCTAACATGTCCAGTCTTCTTGCTCAGATCTCTAAATGCAGCCGAATTATCACCACATCGACAAGCTGCAACTCGCTGCCTCCCCTCCGACGCAGCAATGCCAAGACTTGCGCGATCAATCGGAGTGATTGTCGGTTGGATCGGCAGGCGACCCACCCAAGTCCAGTAGTTGCACTGGAAGAAAAAACCAGTAGTATCAACAACCACGATTTGGTCTCAAGAACACGAACGGAGACGGCCCATTAAAGCGGTGACAATCCGGCCAGCTAGCGACACAATAACACGAATGGAGACGGCCCGTTTGCGCTCAATGTGCCAATGCAACAGAAACTTGCCACCATGGAACATTATTGCACCTTGGCGACAATCTGTTGCCACGTAAATGCATTTGCCAACTAATAAAAAAACCCTGCTAGCCCTGCCTTCTACAATTGGGTCTACAATGATTAGTAGGGGTCGTAGGTTTGTCAAATCGCAGCGCGGCAGGTTGCTTTGCCTCCTCGCTGTATTAGCACGGATCGCGAAGGACAGAATCTGACGGCGACCATAGCGTGCGTTGCTACCGGCCTTTGCACCAGAGCATTTTCGTAGTCATTAATCTACCCATTAATTTTGCTGCGAGGACAAGTGACGATTAATTTGCACACCAATGTTACTAGGTGCCCAATATTATTTTCATGTTACTAGACTGCACTATCATGTAACCAACGCACGAAATTTGAGAAATCGTGAACACAGGACTCCATATTTATTTTTAAATTTGTTAATTTTCAGTGTTATTTTTGTAAGGTCTGACAATAAAAATATTAGTTGAAAAAAATTCCCGTAATTGATGAGTCTAGCAACCGCTCTATACGGCGTGCCACAGTCCATGCGCATCATGTGCCACACCCTTGAATTGTCGCTCCCCCGCCAGACCTAGCTAGTCACTGCCGCCCAAGAACAAGAAAGAATACATGAAATGCGTAGGATTCAAGCACAACTGAATTATCCACTAATAATAATTACTGTAACAGATGAAAAAAAAATCTGATGTGCTACTACTTTTCTTCATGATAATACCCCCATACTACTTAGGGAGTTTAAGTAGTATAAAGTGCATTTATTGACCATTTGACCTGTAAGGGAGAAATTGAAACAATTTTCTCATTTTTTTTAACTGGGCATTGATTCTTTGTATGTCCGTGCACAACATGCCGTGCACAATGCTAGTGGGAAATTAAATTGTATGGTGCACGGACGATGCACAACCGACCCGGCCATTGTTAGATACTATACAATTAACATCTATAATAAAACCATATGCTACAATTGTATAGTATATCCATACAATTAACTATATATACATATAACCATATGTTGAAATTCTATGTTGGATACTATACTATTAACTATCAATGATCTAGGTGAATGCGTGATGGCTGGTCAGTTGTGCATGGATATTGATAGTTAATTGTGTAGTATCCAACATATGGACTTCCATATCCATCCCACACAGTGAATGCAGGTCGGCCAGAAAACTAGTATAAGTATCGAATATGTATTCTCTTCTCACACCATCCACCGCTCCACATACTAGCCATGGCAATTAACAAGAAAGCAGCGACCATTGTCTTCCCGTTGGCCTTGCTCCTCGTGGTCTATTGTAAGTGAAAAGTTGAAGCTCTCTATTTTCTTATGTTCAAAAGCTATAAATCCTGGCCAAACTTCTAATATCCACCTTGATGTATCCAGAGCATCAACTATGGATTACTGCTAATAAGATCCTCTTTTTTTCCCCTCAAGTTTTTTTTTAAATTCTTGATATATTACTTTGCCCAAATTGTGCCAATTACGAGACCTTCTGTGGTTGTAGGTGCGGAGGCTGGACGAACATGCACGGAGACCAGCAGGACTTTCCATGGCAACTGTGTGAGCAGCAAGAACTGTGCAAGTACGTGCTTCTTAGAGAATGGAAATGTCGGCGGCGGTTATTGCTCCAAGCATAAGATATGTGCTTCTAATTACAGTGGCGACGCGAAGGCGATCCATCCCGGCGGCAGCTCCCTTCCGTTCTCCCTCCTCTCCGGCGGCCCTTGGGGCTTCGGAGGGTCGGGAGAACGGCGGAGCTGCCGTCCGGTCCTTCTAGCTAGCTAGTATATAGTTAGTTTAGCTTCCCTTCGGGGGTAGGGTTAGGGTTCGGCGCCGGCGCCGGTCGCGGCGATGGTGGCCGATTTTCGTTTCTCCCGCGGTGGATCTGGTGAAGAAGTCGTCGGCGACGGCGATGAGGTAACCGGTTTGGCCGTGTGGAGCTTTTGTTCCTCCGTTTCTTTTGCGAAAGGGTGGAGGATTTCTTGTTCCCCATCGCTGGTGTTGCTGGAGGTGGGTGTTTTCTGTCCCGGGTGGTCGTCGTTCAGATCCGGCGATGACTTCTTCGGTTCTTCTTCTCGTCGGTGCTGCGGTGGAGGTCGCCGATGTTCGTTCATAGTACCAGATGCGGCTTGGTGGAGTGTCCGAGTCGTTGGATCTTGCGGCATCCAACTGTTGTTGTGCTTCCTCAGCATCTCCGGCGAGAATGGTTGCCGGTCGGCGGCGCTGGCGTCGTCGGCGTCCAGCTGTGGAGACCGGCGAACCTCCTGGAAGCCAAGGGATTTTGCAGCTAGGTCCTTCGTGTCCCTGCTTGTAATTTCTTTTTGTTTCCAGGGTCGATGTGTAAAAGGTGATGTACTGTGCTTTCTTTTCTAATATAATACCTCTCCCTTTCGCAAAAAAAAAAAAATTACAGTGGCGACAAAAACATTGATAGTTGGATGCATTGCAAGTACAAATGCAAATGTACCAAGCCATGCGACGTTGTGCCGTCACCGGACGGTGGACCACCAGGAGGTGACCAGCCGTCTCCCCAACGACCACGACAGGATCACCGAACTGACTCTTAGAGGATCGGACCAAAAGAGCACAATATGGCTGTTAGGATGCTATTAGCTAGCAATCCTATACAGTATATGAAATGTAACTTCAGCCTGTCGAGAACAATAAAAATAATACTATATTACATAAGTATTTGCATGGCCAACAAAGACACACTATTTATTGTGGAGAAGAGACGCGGCTTTGACCGGAGCGGGACTATTTGCTTCTCGGCTTGCTACCCCTGGGCCAGCATGCGAGTCTGTTGTCGCTCCGTGGTTCGGCCGGCTGCAGACCACTGATTTATATTTGGTTACAACCGGTGCCAACAATAACAACAGCACTGCTCGTGACTTCATCAGCATTTCGGTTGGCCATGGATCATTTTTTTTCATTTTTTTTGTGAGGAAACGTCCATGTAGCATTTTTTTTTTGAGAAAAGTATAATTTGCCTCCCTCAACTATTGAGGGTAGCGCAATTTTCACCCTCAACTATAAAACCGGGTGTCCACAGTCCCTCAATTGTATGGGTAGGTGCAAATTGAGGGTGAGGCCCCGCGGTAGCCGGAGACTTAATTAGCTCTGGGTGCGCCGTCCATCATCAGTGAACCCAAGACAACATCGTCGGAGGGGGCTTGATAGGTTGGTTTGCTTGCTGTGGAGGTTGGGTGGCCGCCCTCGGTGTCGGCGAGGGGGTACGATCCTGTTGATGAGAAAATTACACACGTGACTTGAGAGATTTTCTTCACTCTAGTGCAGGATCAACTTGTACGATAAAAGTACATTACGAATAATTTAATGACGCGATTCTCTAAATATTGAGCCATCAAGACATGTATCACAAGGTTATATCAGTTAGATGTTTAATGGAATTCAGTCGTAGCGCAAGCTTAATGTTCCCATCATGATGAATCCCAAGTCTCTACCTGGTAAAAATCAAGATAACTTACATTTAACTTCAAATAGGCTCATTCAAGTTTATTTCTCTTGTTGGCAGTCTGAAAATCCATTGATCCTGACAGTCAGATGCATAGGAAAGAAATAATCAGCACCATACTTTTGCTGGCTTCAGGCATATTTAACCGATAGCGTTGGACAAACATGCTACCTGGAGTAGGGTGATCTCTGCAAAGGGATAACAAAGGATAAAAAAAATTGTACTTGTGCCACGACACAGCTAAATAAAAGTTTGCGCATCAGGCATTGCCACAGTTCCCTGTATGAAGGAACAGAGGAAGCAGAGGAATTTGTTCGTCACGCGGCAAGATGAGGCATAGAACACAAGAAAAGGTAACACTAACAGGTGGTAGATGAAGGAGAATGTGTACGTGCTCGACAACAAAGTTGCGCGTGTGATCCCTGGCGAGCGCGTCCACCAAGCGTCTTCTCACGCACGCTCCCTGCTATGCTAGGACGCGACAGGAGGGAAGAGCCCCCTACTGATTATATTTTATATAATTTAAAAAGGAGTCACAAAGTATAAATTCACGAAAAGCCAAAAGCAAACCAAAAAGAAAGAAAAAAAAGCTATTCTAATACTTGTAGCCATTCCTTGATTCTGGGCAAATATCTGGGTTTCGCTCTATGGATAACCAAGGCGAATTCTCTTTTGAACTTCTCTTTGCAAGCTTGAACTGTAGGGTCTTTGCGATTAAAAATCCAGTCATTACGTGTAGTCCATATACTCCATGCCATCAAAAATCCTTTACAGAAGTCTTTCCGAGATGGATGTTAACAATTGCAACAGGTCTAGATAGTTTGTACCACGAGTTTAGAACCCGAAAGAAGAGAACCTAGATAATTGAATGTAAATAAGCATTTATTTTTCAAGTAAATTAATAAAATACATCTTATTTATTTTTCTCATTTTATTTTAAAAAATGCATTAAATTCCCATCCAATATAGGTAATATATATCTTCAAATTACACAATTTCTATCTCAAAAGACGGAATGGGCAACCGAGAAACCAGTCACCGATGATAACGCCATCGGTCAAAGAAATAATAGGGAATATGAGAACACATGAAGTCATGAACACCTGCAAGGGAGAAATTGAAATATTTATTTTTATTCTTTGTATATATCCATGCACAACATGCCGTGCACTGAGCTAGCGGGAAATTAAATTGTATGGTGCACGTCCTATGTAGAACCGACCGGCCATTGTTGGATACTATACAATTAGCATCCATAAAACCATATGTTGAAATTATGTAGTTTCCAGACAACTAACTATACATATAACCATATGTTGGAATTATATGTTGCATACTATACTATTAACTATCAATGACATAGGCGGATGTGGAATGGCTGGTCGGTTTTTTTTTGTGTGGAATGGCTGGTCGGTTGTGCATGGATATTGATAGTTAATTGTGTAGTATCCAACATATGGACTTCCATATCCATCTCAGACAGTGAATGCAGGCCGATCAGAAAACTAGTATAAGTATCGAATATGTATTCTCTTCTTCTCACACCCTCCACCGCTCCACATAATAGCCATGGCAACCAACAAGAAAGCAGCGGCCACTGTCTTCGCGTTGGCCTTGCTCCTCGTGGTCTATCGTAAGTGAAAAGTTGTAACTCTCTATTTTCTTATGTTCAAAAGCTATAAATCCTGGCCAAACTTCTAATATCCACCTTGATGTATCCAGAGCATCAACTACGGATTACTGCTAATAAGCTCCTCTTTTTTTCCCCTCAAGTCCTTGTGAAAGTTTCTTTAAAATTCTTGACATATTACTTTGCCCAAATTGTGCCAATTACAAGACCTTCTGTGGTTATAGGTGCGGAGGCTGGACGAACATGCACGGAGACCAGCAGGACTTTCCAGGGCAACTGTGTGAGCAGCAAGAACTGTGCGAGTACGTGCTTCTTAGAGAATGGGAATGTCGGCGGCGGTTATTGCTCCGTGCATTGTTCTCTTAACTACAGTGGCGACAAGGACATTGAGAGTTGGAGACACTGCAAGCACAAGTGCAAATGTACCAAGCCATGCGACGCGGGAGGTGACCAGTCGCCGCCGGGCGTTGACCCACCGTCTGTAGGTGATCAGCTGTCACCACCAACGACCACGATAGGATCACGGAACTGACTGTTAGAGGATCGAACTAAAAGAGCACAATATGGCTGTTAGCTTGCTATTAGCTAGCAATCGTATGAAATGTAACTTCAGCCTCTCGAGACCAATAAAAATAATACTAATTATATAAGTATTTGCATGGCCAACAAGGCACACTATTTAATGTGGAAGAAGAGACGTGGCCTTGACCGGAGCCGGACTATTTCTGTGAAAGTAGAATTGTAGAGAAACAATTGACAAAATGAACTGTAGCCTTTATTGCACTGTGGGTCACATATTTATACATAGGGGAAGAGTAGTGGCCAAGTCCCCCGAACGGGTCTGACTCCTTGGAGAGGGCAATTAACTGGTCACATTTGATTCCCAACACTCCCCCTTGATCAGTTGATATTCATTGTCCAGTGCGTCTCCTCCAAAAACCCTGTGGGAAAAATCTGAGGAGATATATTGTATGATACACTGAGAAAAACTCCTTAAAACCTAGTGGGAAAATAGGAGAAATTGATTACAGCATATGTTGAATACTTCCTCATCGAAACTCATGAGAAAACCTTTGGGAAGGAAAAACCCTAGACGAGTTTGGAGGATAGTATCCCCATTTAATATCCCCATTTAAAAACCTGGTAGGAAAATAGGAGATATGACATTTACTTGTATTGATATTGTCTCATTAAAAACCTTTTATGAGAAACCGTATAGGAAAAACTCACAAAGGAAAAGAGTGCAATATGATGCTTGGACAGGTTATTTTGTCAATTGTTTCTCTACAATTCTACTTTCACACGTGAAGAAGAAAACAAGGTCTAATGCCATCAGAAAGGTAATTAGGTGTTACCTATCGATTTGTGTTTTCCCAGCGAGTTTGACAAGTTGTTGTCGATTCTGCCGAGTTCTTCCAATGGATTTGATGATGCCGATTTGTTGCAATTGTCGATGAAGACTACGACGTGTTCGAAACTTCGCCGAGAAAAGCAAAGTCAGCGTACATCGGCATACATCGGCATCAAAGATGCATGGGCGTCGCTCGTCACTGCGTGAAGCAACGCCTCTGGTCGCCGTCCTCCTTTGCCTCTGGATCTCAGCGAGGAGATGGAAGTCGACGTCTTCTGTGGCCGTTTCCGCGAGTTCGTCGAGTGGATTCCGACAAAAAATTCTCTCAACGGAGAGCACGTGGCTGATAACGTGTGAAAGTAGAATTGTAGAGAAACAATTGACAAAATGAACTGTAGCATTTATTGCACTGTGAGTCACATATTTATACATAGGAGAAGAGTAGTGGCCAAGTCCCCCGAACGGGTCTGACCCCTTGGAGAGGGCAATCAACTGGTCACATTTGATTCCCAACAATTTCCTTCCCGGCTTGCTAGGTACCCCTGTGCCAGCGTGCGAGTCCGTTCTCACTTCTCACTCCGTGGTTCGGCCTTAGCGGCGGCAGATTACTGATTTATTTTTTTGCGGGTAGATTACTGTTGGTTACAACCGGTGCCAGTAATAACAACAGCACTGCTCGTCACTTCGTCAGCAGTTCGGTTGGCCATGGAGCATTTTCTTTTTTTATGAGGAAACATCCATGTAGCATTTTTTTGCAAACGGCCCATTGCACGCTGTTTTCTTTTTGACAACGGCCTACTCCTTTTTTTTTGATAAAAGGGAAATGTATTAATAAAACTAATAAAGCAGTACAGGTGCACCTGTATACACGGGTGTTGAGTAAGAGCTCGCTAGCAGAGAGCAAGAGCGACTGTGTCGCGGTGCTCGAGGAGTTAGCAATTGGCATCTTAGGGGAACTATCCACTAATAATTACCGTATCAGATGAAAAAAAAAATCTGATGTGCTACTACTTTTCTTCATGATAATACCCTCATACTACTTAGGGGAGTTTAAGTAGTATAAAGTGCATTTGACCATGTGACCTGCAAGGAAATTGAAACAATTTTCACATTTTTTTAACCGAGCATTGATTCTTTGTATATCCGTGCACAACATGCCGTGCACAAAGCTAGCGGGAAATTAAATTGTATGGTGCACGGACGATGCACAACCGACCGGCCATTGTTGGATACTAACATCTATAAAACCATATTTTAAAATTATATACTATACCCATACAATTAACTATACATATAACCATATGTTGAAATTCTATGTTGGACACTATACTATTAACTATCAATGACCTAGGTGGATGTGGAATGGCTGGTCGGTTGTGCATGGATATTGATAGTTAATTGTGTAGTATCCAACATATGGACTTCCATATCCATCAAACACAGTGAATGCAGGTCGGCCAGAAAACCAGTATAAGTATCGAATATGTATTCTCTTCTCACACCCTCCGCTCCACATACTAGCCATGGCAATTAACAAGAAAGCAGCAACCTTGTCTTCCCGTTGGCCTTGCTCCTCGTGGTCTATTGTAAGTGAAAATTTGAAGCTCTCTATTTTCTTATGTTCAAAAGCTATAAATCCTGGCCAAACTTCTAATATCCACCTTGATGTATCCAGAGCATCAACTACGGATTACTGCTAATAAGCTCCTCTCTTTTTTTTTCCCTCAAGTACTTTGTGAATGTTTCTTTAAAATTCTTGACATATTACTTTGCCCAAATTGTGCCAATTACGAGACCTTCTGTGGTTATAGGTGCGGAGGCTGGACGAACATGCACGGAGACCAGCAGGACTTTCGAGGGCAAATGTGTGAGCAACAAGAACTGTGCGAGTAGGTGCTTCCTAGAGAATGGGAATGTCGGCGGCGGTTATTGCTCCAGCCTCCAGGCATTGTTCTCCTAACTATAGTGGCGACAAGGACATTGAGAGTTGGGGACACTGCAAGCCCAAGTGAAAATGTACCAAGCCATGCGACGTTGTGCCGTCACCGGACGTTGGACCACCATAGAGGTGATCAGCCGTCACCACCAACGACCACGACAGGATCACCGAATTGACTGAAGCAATAGTATAAATGTAACTTCAGCTTCTCGAGACCAATAAGAATAATACTATATTACAGCAGTATTTGCATGGCCAACAAAACACACTATTTAATATGGATAAGAGACGTTAATGTGGAGAAGAGACGCGTGGCTTTGACCGGAGCCGGACTATTTCCTTCCCGGCTTGCTACCCCTGTGCCAGCGTGCGAGTCCGTTGTCGATCGCTCCGTGGTTCGGCTGGCTGCAGACTACTGATTTATGTTTTTGCGGGTAGACTACTGGTTACAACCGTAACAACAGCACTGCTTGTCACTTCGTCAGCAGTTTGGTTGGCCATGGAGCATTTTTTTTCTTCTTTTTTTTTCGAGGAAATATCCATGTAGCATTGTTTTGCAAACGGCCCATTGCACGCTCTCTTTTCTCTTTGACAACGGCCTACTCCCTTTTTTTTTACATAAAAGGAAATTGTATTAAAACTAATAAAGCAGTACAGTGCACCAGTATACGGGTGTTGAGCTCAGAACTCGCTAGCAGAGAACAAGAACAACTGTCCTATGGACACGTACAGAGAAATATGCGCCGGACGCCTGCGGGAGACTTACGCCTTGCACGTATCCGACGATGGCGTTGGTGGTCAACGAACTTGCGGCCGAAGCATTGCCGCAGGGGCCTGTGGCCGCATTACCCTTGGTTGATGGAGAAAGAGCATCTGGAATAACTCGCCACCGGTGTAGAAAGATTTGGCAGGAGCACACACCGGGACGCATGAGATAGAAATGAACACCACATCTGAATGGCGGTGCTCGAGGAGTCAGCCGTTAGAATCTTCATCGGAGAAGCATGCATTGCATTAGGTAGACGCAGAGGTTGCGAAAAGGCCTATGACCTAGTTGTCACAAGAGTTTTAGTAGTACCTTAGGTCATGGATTCGACTCCTCGTGAGAGCGGATTTTTTAGTATTTATTAACAGCGTTGTGCCTTCAGCGATAGGCGACATGGCCGTCGACAGCGAGACGCCAGTGATGACTTCGTCAATCTCGACGATTTGCCGGCTCAGTCTTCAAGGATGTTCATAAAAGTAGGGTTTGTGTATGTGTATTCAAAAAGGTGAGTGTGCGTACATTATGAGTGTCTGAGTTGTTGTAATCGGAAAAAAAAGTAAACACATAGTTGTGCTTTTGACGCTTTTTCATGGGCCTGCATCATGTGGATTTGCTCCAGCTGCGGCCTCTTTGAAGAGGACACCGTCGTTAGAGTCCAGCAGTGCCAGGAGACGAGGTCCCGCGGCTGCTGGAGACTTAATTAGCTCTAGGTGCGCCGTCCTTCATCAGTGAACCCAAGACAACACCAGCGGAGGGGGCTAGATAGGTTGGTTTGCTGTGGAGGTTGGGGGGCCGCCCTCGGTGTCGGCGAGGCGGTCCGATCCTATTTCATTTGCTTGATGAAATAAAATTTCTTTTATCTAAAAATATTCATCTCAGATAGTGAATGCAGGTCGCCCACAAAACCTGTATAAGTATCTAATATGTATTCTGTTCTTCGCACTCCACCGCTTCACGTACTAGCCATGGCAATCATCAAGAAAGCAGCGACCATTGTCTTCCCGTTGGCCATGCTCCTCGTGGTCTATTGTAAGTGACAAGTTGAAGCTCTCTATTTTCTTATGTTCAAAGGCTATAAAATCCTGGCCAGACATCTAATATCCACCTTATGTATCCCAAGCATTAATTACGGATCAATTACTGCTAATAATTAAGCTCCTCTAGTTTTTTTTTCCTCGAGTCCTTGTAAAGCTTTCTTTAAAATTCTTGACATATTACTTTGCCCAAATTGTGCGAGATATTCTGTGGTTGTAGGTGCGGAGGCTGGATGAACATGCACAGAGACTAGCAAGCATTTTCATGGCAACTGTGTGAGCAACAAGAACTGTGCGAGTGTGTACTTCTTAAAGAATGGGAATGTCGGCGGCGGTTATTGCTCCAGATGTAAGATTTGTTTTCCTAACTACAGTGGCGACAAGGACATTGAGATTTGAGAACATTGCAAGAACAAATGCAAATGTGCGAAGCCATGCGATGCTGTGTTGCCGCCGAATGTTGATCCACCATCCGGAGGTGAGCAGTCACCGCGGGGCGTTGAACCACCGTCTGAAGGTGAGCAGCCATCACCACCAACGACCATGACAGGATCGCCGAACTGACTGTTAGAGAATCGAACAAAAATGGCATAATATGGCTGTTAACATGCTATTTGCAATCGTACCAAATGTAACCTCGGCCTCTCGAGGCCAATAAAAATAGTACTTTCTCCGTTTTTTAATATATAACGCTGTTGACTTTTCTCATTACTTTGACCATTCGTTTTATCTATAAATATTTTTATAAATAGTTAAGTGTATAAGTTAACCTTAAAATGCTTTTAATGATGAATCCAATGATATTCATTTCACATTCGTAAAGTAATTATTTAAATCTCTACTAGTAATTTGCCATAATAATTGTATTATTTGAGTGAAAATTATAAATGTATAACATACAAACTACGAGTCCGGAATTATTTTACAAGATAGAATAATGTTTTGTGAGTATAACTAAAGGTACATATAGTTCTAACTCATCCTTGCATACCTTTTAGCGTAGACAACATATTGTCCACAAATCCAAAAACAATAAGAAATTATTGATCTACCAATTTTCTTCTCTCGAGAATTTTCAGATTTCTTCATCACGTGCTCAAGGAGATAATCCAAACCAAAAGGCAAACAGGATTCTTTCATCTGTTTTATTCTTTGTTGAGCCATATTTGCTTGCAAGTGCAGGAGCTGCAGCTTCATCATAGCAATCATCCACTGTCGCTTGATAGCTGGCTTGCTCAGTGCCTCTCCACCGAGTTACACTTACAAAAATGAAATTTCTTCACACAAGCTATAAAAAATGCCAACGCACATCAACAATCTTCCACTGGTAACCCAAAATGTTATCAAATAAAAAAACCTAAATATGATTAATGAGCTGATCCAGTGATCCATGTACCCGTTTAACTCATTGCTATGTCGAGTACAGACACGAATCTACGGAACAAGAGACGGCAATAGTATGGAATAAAAGAGCCTCACCACATTGCTAGTCAGTTGGTAATTTTTAAAATCACTCAGTAAAAGAACATGTGGAGCAAGTACCAACAAAGATTGAAATCCTTTAAAACGTACGACAGCAGTACCTAAATAAAAATGACAATTAAGTTATTGAATTGAGTATGCACGTGTGCAGGGTAGATCTAACCCAACAATGACAGCGGCTAAATAGAATTACCTGTAGTGATCCATGTAGTTTTTTTTTTATCACCTATTCACCCATCAAAAGGAAATATCGTTTTGTGAATATTGAATTCGGTCCAAGTAGAATTTATTTACAAACGTTAAGAGAACCTCTAGCAGTATTCACCAAAAAGAAAATCTCTAGACAAACAAAATGCTCCCAAGGCATCACACATTGCTCTAAGATGACAAAAAGCCTGACAAGAGATACCTGGAGTATCTCGAAACCACATTCTTTTCAGGTATAAACAGCAACCTGCATCAAGCGTTTCACGTCCGAGCAGCGAGTAACAATTCCAGATATTTTAACAAGGACATGCAGTTCAGCATTAGGTGCAACAATCACCAGTTAAAATTTAAACGTAGCAATTTACCTGCATTTTAGTGATCTGTTAAATTATAGCAATCAGTAGAGCCAGGAGTAAACGTTGATAAAAAGATATAACTTCTCCATCCGGAAGGCTAGGGGCATAGTAGATCTTGCAGACAGGTTGTGTTCTCCTTTGCCTTTCCTCAGCATCAGTCTGATGGTAGCGGCATGAACCAACTCAGGCAAATATCTAGGACAGATCGATCACTGGACTTTATATATGAACAGAGGTTGGACTTAATTCCCTCATCAACAAAACACGCACAAGATCAAAGAACAAGGGGAAGTCTCCTAAGTTTTACCAGGAATCTCAATTTGAAGCGCATGCACCGCGCCGCGCAGTTCTCCGTATGGACCGTATCCTGCCGCGCCCTCGCCTCAACAGATGCCCAGCCAACTCACCTGGCAGCACGTTCGTCGCTGTGGCCAACACGACCAGCTTGGCGTTGATGAGCATCAACGGCTTCATAAGAGAAACTTACGAGTCCACGTCGAAGGACAGGTCGCTGGTCCTCATCACCAGGCTGGGAAGCTGCATGGCGGACCAATGACGACGCCGCGGAGGTCGACAGCGTCGAGATGGAAGTGGACGAGATCGCAATTGCTTCGTTCTCGAAACGATTGACGTGATCTGAGACCGCCGCGGTCTGTCCAAGCGAGATTGGCGCCGTCGAGGTCAACCTGCCGCCGGCGGCACCGACGCGCGCTGCGCCGTCGGCATCGCGGTATGACCCATTCGTGACCTTTCATCAGCAATTTTCATCAAAATTATGTGTTTTCGGTGCTTGGACAAACCGGCATCGCTGACGAATGGAGGCAATTTTGGTGCCTCGAGTACTAATTACTTGGATTTAAAGCATAAGGCGCTTTTGGTGCTTCGAGTACTGGTGCAATTTTCATCAGCAATTTGGTGCCTCGTTTGGCAAGGTTGATGACTGCAACCTATCTACCATCTCACGAACTTTTGCCCTTTGTTCACACATCTCTAAATGTCTCTTAATGTGACTTGTTCCAGAGCTACGGTCAGCAGAAAAAACATCATTACAGTGCATACAGCGCCTCTTACTAGTTTTCCAAATTGATAAATCGGTTCTACCTCCTTCCATATAGCCGATCTAAGCTTACGCTTTTTGCTTCCACGTGCTGAACAGGGAATATCACTGTTGGTGTTATCTACATGCAAAGTTTATCATCGAGTAAGCTGAGAACTACATACATGCAAATTTATAGATTGTAGTTCCAATCAGCAAAGAGAGACTCACCATGGTCATTTGATGGAGATGGTGGTGCCGGAGACTTTGATAGTCGACCTTGCCCGCATCATCACTGGAGACACCAGGAACCTCATCATTGGAGAGCCCGTGATCATCGGAGATTGCATCCGAGCCATTAGAGACCGGATTTGCTTTGCAGCTGAGGACTTTGGTTGCTTCTTGGCCATGTGCCTTGTCTGATTCATAGCAGGTCTCGTTGATGGAGACTTTGACGGAGGCTTGCTTCCTGCTGGACTTCACTCTCTTTGCAGATGGGTGTTTTTGTGGATTAGTTGCTAGTGGCCTTTTTGGCTGCCGAGATCAATGAAGCCGCCTCATCTTGGTCCTTGACTCCTTGGCCCCCAGCTTCTTGGCCCTCGACTTCTTGGCCTCCTGACATCGCCTATAGCAAACAGGGCAAAAGGTTTAGTTATTAATTTGACTGCAAAAGAATTACTTCTATGGAAAGATTAAAAATCTAAGCTCACTGGCAGACTCAAATAATGCTATTAGGTGCTTAGTTTCTGAATGTCATATACATATATTAGATACGTGTTGTATGTCACTATCAAACACTGGAACAACATCAAAAGAAAACATTGCTAGAAGAGGAAGGGAACATACTGATGATGTGCTAGATTAGGGAAAGCTTGCTTCTGATATTGCCGCTACTTGCCTTCCACCTGGATAGCAGAGAGTTAAAAATTCAGAGTTATGCCAGTCTTGGATTGTAACAAGAGCGTCAGATATCTATTAGAGCATTGTAATTGGCAAGTAGGCATTGACCAACAAAGACAGAAGACTGGATGAACGCACGGTTTGCAAGCCACAAATAAGTCAAGAAAGCTGCAGGTGTTGAGATCTAAAGAATGTAAAAGAGCAGAGCATTCGTGCATACGTGGTCCCTAAATGGATGAAGAGGAGCACGTCGAACAGCTCCTTCCTCTTCCGCCTTTGCGCACGCGATCTTGCCTCCAGGCTGGGAGATGAACCCGACTAACCGAGGGTGGCCTCAAGGCTCTAGCGTCTAGATCAAGGAGGGGAAGCAGATACCGTGGCGAGTTCCATACTTGACGGGATATGCAGCAACTGCGGCGAGTACAGGAACGGGGGCGGCTACGGCGAACTCTGGTTTCGAGTACAGGAGCGGCGGCTAGGTCAGAGCGGGCGTTGCGGGTGTTTGCGGGCAAAGCGGGCTTGTGCGGCGCATTGCGCAAGTCCCACTGGGCCTAGCGACGCGGTCCGCTAGAAACCACTTGCAAACTGCGGGCTGTCGCTAGCGCCGCAAAGGAGTTTTTAGTGGGGCGGGCCTAGCGGGCTAGCGGACAGGCCCGCCCCACCTACAGATTGACCTACTAGATAGCATCCCTCCGCTGCTTTTATTCATTTGGTTAGAATCAAAATAATTGAACAGGGTCCACTTATATTAATGAATGGAACCAATACCCACTTCTACTATTAGCAATGCTAATGCTAATCTTTGAGAGGACATTGATATATTTGTGTATCTATCACAAGATATGTTGCATTCATAAAAGAATACCAAAAGACAATTAAATTGTAGGGTATCCAATTTTTAAATTTGAATATCTATAGGCTTGCCAAAGTAACATTTATGATATCAAACATATTTACACAATTACATTCCTCTCCTCAATCTCCTGAATGGGGCATTTATGTTTAGGTATCCATGCAAATGATATCATTGTATTCATTACTGCAAAGACAATATTTGGTCTTCCATATCCAATATTTGATGCATAAGGTATCCAATATTCTGAGATCTGTATCTGTCAATAGGATAGTGAATGCTTGCCCGCCCAAACACCTTGATATATACTAAACATATGTATGCTCTTCTTGTCACACACCATCTATTTAACAATGGTGTTCAACAAGAAAGCAGCGGTTGTTGTTGTCCCTTTGGTTTTCCTCTTTGTTGCCCATATTGTAAGTGAAAAAGAAAAAAAGCTCCTGTTTTTATGTCCTACCTCAAACGCTACAAATCTCTAGAGTCTTTTTGCTGCTACATACGCTTACCTATCTCATGGATCATTGTGTGAGAAAAGCACCATGGATTTCTTTTTATCCATAATATGGCACTTAAAAAAAACTCTCTACATATGTTATTATTATGACCCAATGGGTGTTAATTATGAGACATTATGTGGTTATAGTTGCAGAGGTAGTAAAAATATGAACGGTGGTAAGCTAGACTTTCCATGGTGATTGCGTGAGCAACAAGAACTGTGCAAGTGTGTGCCACCAGGAGCATAATGGTATGGCTCATGGGTGTATTGCTCTAGAAAGAGTTATTGTCCTCAATCCCTCTACGATGGTGACCTCAAAGACATTGACTTGAACTACCGATGGAAACATGGATGCAAGCACCTATGCAACTGTTCGTACGCATGTGGTGCTCTGCCACCACCTGGGGTGGTGTTTGTACGCATGTGGTGCTCTGCCGCCACCTGGGGTAGGCCCACCGGGGGACAGTCAGCCTATAGTCCAGCCGCCACCGGGGGACAGTCTGCCTGTAGTCCAGCCGCCATCAAGGAAGAACGATCTATCGTTTGCCATGACTGGGCAAAAAGTACCCAACTGATTATTATAACATTAGCAGAACTACCAGTAAACAGTGCTAAAACATGAAAATCATGTGAACAATAACCTTGAGTAGGAATAAATGGCAATTCCATGAATAAAAATTTGCATCGCATGGCTTGCTTTAATTTGTGTGAACCCAGTCCATTTATGTATGTTGATTGACACATGCTAGAATGAGAAGATAGGGATGACCGGCAGGTCCCTATGTTTTCTAGACCGCTGCCGACAAGGCAACACTGAGTGAAAAACTACCGGTTACCACCATAGCAGAAATTTTATAAAAACTTAAACCATACTGATATGTGGTTCTTGTGGTGGGGATGAGATTTTGCAAATTCTTACAACATGATGACTTTTCTATTTTACAATCCTCAATCTATAAAGTACTTTGAATAATCCAAGTCTAAAACAAAAAAAAAAGGCTCTAACTATACGTAATCCCCTCCAACTCCGCACCAATTGTAACACATACCTCTCCCGCGTCCCTAGCTCTAATCTGCACAATTCCCTTGTTCTCTCACTTCTTACCTGCCTAATAAAACCCTCCACTCAACTTTCTGAAAATCGGTACACGAACAATTTTACAATATCGAGTAAAAGTGAATAGTTCATTTTACTAGATCTCGAGGACTATGTACATTAGAATCGATGGTACGAGTTATCAATGCTAATGCACATATTTGTGAAGGCATTGATATATTTGTATATCCATCACACTGACAGAAAAGTAAATTGTAGGGTATCCAGTATTTCCATGTCCGTATCTATCCTGGAAATTGAATGCATGCAAGCCAAACTAACACGCCTCTGATGACATCAAAACACATTTACACTCTTCTACTGACACCCCTTGTAAGGGCTTTTATATTTTTTATCCATGCATGCAAATGGTGTTCTTGTATTCATTAGGGCAAATCCAAGGGGAATCCAATCTTTGGTCTTCCATATCTGTTAGTAGTAGTATATTGATGTATAGTATATACAATATTTTGAGTTGTATATCTAGAACAGTGAATGCATGCCGGACCAATTAAACACGTCTGTTAATATTGAACATGTATACTCTTTTCGTCACAAACCTTCCATTATTCCAAGTGTACCTCATGAAAAAATCATTCCACTTGTGTAGTTTAGAATAGGATTAGTATTTTAGTTATGGGAGTTAGAGTAGAAGTGGCAGCTTCGATCGGGATTCCGGAATTCTCTTCGGAAGATTGGGTAAAATTCTGTTGTATTTTTTTTCTTTTGTTAGATTTTCTTTAATATAATTATTTTCTTATTTATTTTCTATTTATTTAATTTATTTTCCTTTTAGTTTAGATTTATTTATTTAAGTAATTATTATAGAGAAATTCTTGTTTTGGATCCACAGTGCTTGATAATTGTGTATGAGTTGTTTGTTTGATGACTTGCAGTAGGGACATAACTGCTTTATTGTCATGTGTCCCACACAATTTATTCGGATTTACTGTTCATGGGTGGCTTGCTCTTCGGCCAAGAGTAAGTTACTAGGATAATTGTAAGCAATGTGCTTGGAATTTTTCTAGCGTGAATTGCCCTCAACCCCACGGGATGATGTGGTAGCCGCTAGTGCCGCAGGTGATAGCTGCACCGGTCTCTGTAGTCCACCAGGTTCGGGTTGAATGTGTAGGGCCTAGACTCGGTCCGTTGACCGGATACGTTGAACCTAGTTACCAGGTTGCGTGTCTTTGCAGTGGACGTGCCCCGATGTATTTGAATGTATCTTTAATGAAAGCTTAAGTGAATAATTGTATACTATCGTGAAACTAAATGCTAACCCCTAGATTGATTGATACTTTCTTCTCATGGTTCTCCCAACTAGATGCTAACTTCTTATTATCTATTTTGATGGATCTTTTCCTGAGTACCTCATATACGTGTACCCATGCTTTAGCCTAGTTTGCAAATTATAAATAATAGATGTTTTTTTTGTTAACTCATGATATTCTTAGCCCTGCTTTCCTGTGAAAAATATAAATACGATAATCTTGCAATACTCCTGAGTGAAATGCTACAATGATGTTTCGTGCGCCTGTGGAAATTGAATTCAATCTTTTTGCGTAGAAACGCCAACACCTGCTAGACTGAATCCCTCCGCTCCTTTTAATGATTTGGTTAGAATCAAAATAATTGAATAAGGTCCACTTTGATTAATGAATTTTTAATTATCCGACCACAAAAAGGTAATGGTATTAACTAGGGCTGGATAACAAGCTGGCTCGGCTCATTAAGACTCAGCTTTAACGTTCTGATAACGAGCTGGCTCGGCTCAGCTCATTATGATAACGAGCTAAAATAGAAGCTCAGCTTGGTTCGTTTAGAAAGATCGAGCTGGCTCGTTAGGCTCACGAGCCAAGAATGTTAAAACTTTTATGACAAAAATTTAGGTGATTTTAAGAAGTTTTTAAATATTAGTATGTGCCAACAACACAAAAATCAAAATATAACACAATATTGCAGAAAACATATCAATCTAAGTCAACAAAGATGATAAATAAATGAAAATAAAAAGATAGTCCAACATTTAACCAGATATTTATCTATACTGAACTTGGTTTATTTTTTGGATGATAAATTGAGCTTCACCTAACATAAAACTACCATCTTATTAAAGAATTAAAGTTGGCATTTTTATATAATCGAGCCTATCGAGCTAATCGAACTGTTCGCGAGCAGCTCACGAGCTGGCTCGTTAACCAACGAGCTATGATGGAGGCTCGGCTTGGTTCATTAGGAACACCGAGCCGAGTCGAGCCGAGCCAAAATTAAGATCGAGCCGAGTTGGCTCGCGAGCCTCGAGCTTTTTTTCCAGCCCTAGTATTAACCAATGATGACTTGTACTATTAACGATGCTAATGCTGATCTTTGATAGGGACATTGATATATTTGTGTATCTATCACAAGGTACGTTGCATTCATAACAGAACACCAAAACACAATTAAATTGTGGGGTATCCAATTTTCAGATTTGAATATCTATCTTGCAAGGCTTGCCAAAATAACATCTATGATATCAAACACATTTAGACTCTTCTCCTCACTCTTCTGAGTTCTGAATGGGGCATTTATTTTTGATATTTGGGTATCCATCCCATTGATATTATTTTATTCATTACTGCAAAGCCAATATTTGGTCTTCTATATCCATAACAGCATATTGATGTATAAGATATCCAATATTCGGAAGTCTATATCTATATCTCTAGGATAGTGAATGCTTGCAGGCCTAAACACTTCTATATATACACATATGTTCGCTCTTCTTGTCACGCATCTTCTATTAACAATGGCGTTCAACAAGAAAGCAGCGGTGGTTGTTGTCCCGTTGGTCTTACTCCTTGTGGCCCACTGTAAGTGAAAAAGAACCATGGATCATTGTGTGAGCAAAGCACCTGGATTTCTTCTACGCTACCTATACCCCCACCTTCCATTATTCCATATTATGGCACTCAAATAAAATAATATACGTTGTTTTGAGTAAAAACACTCTCTACATATTGTTATTATTGTGTCCTAATGAGTGTTAATTATGAGACATTATGCGGTTATAGGTGCAGAGGCAGTCAAAATATGCACGGCGATAAGCCAGACTTTCCATGGTGATTGTGTGAGCAACAAGAATTGTGCAAGTGCATGCTACCACGAGTATAATAATATGGCTCATGGGCGTTGCACTACAAAGACAATTTGCCCTCAATCCCTCTACGATGGTGACCTCAAAGACATTGACTTGAACTACGGATGCAAGCACCAATGCAAATGTTATTTCGCATGCAATGATGTGCCGCCGCCACCGGGGGATGTTCCACCGGGGGACAGTCTGTCTATAGTCCAGCCGCCATCAGGGAAGAACGAACTGTCGTTTTCCATGACTGGGCAAAAAATACCGAAGTGATTGTTATAACATCAGCACAATACAGTGCTATAAGATGAAACTCATGTGAACAATAACCTTGAGATGGAATAAAAGGCGATTCTATGAATAGAAACTTGCATGGCCAAAGTTTGCTTTTGTGTGAGCCCAATCTATTTATTTATGTTGATTGACACGCCCTAGAATGAGAAGATCGGGATGACCGGCCGGTCCCTACGTTTTCTAGACTGTTGCCGTAGACAAGGCAACAATGAGCAGAAAACTACCATAGTAGATATTTTATATAAAAAAACATAAATTACACTGACATGTGGTGCTTGTGGTTGGGATGAGATTCGCAAATTCTTACAACCTGATACTTTTTTAATTTTACAATCCTCAATCTATAAACTATATTGAACAATCCAAGTCTAAAACCAAGAAAAAAAGCTCTAACTATACCTGATCCCCTCCAATTTCGCACCAATTGTGCGAAGTGAGCGTAGCTCAACTAGTAAGGTACTAAGGTCTCTAGTTGTGGAGCAGCCCACATGGTTTATAGTGATAACTGTGGAGCAGCCCTCCAACTTCTTGTCACTCAACTTCTGCATCTGTACTGTGTTTCAAAAAAAAAAGATCAATTGTAACACAAACCTCAATTTGAACAATGCCCTTATTCTCTCACTTCTTACCTGCCTAATAAAACCCTCCACTCAACTTTCTGAAAACGTGTAAATGATCAATTTTACGGTAATAGTGTCAAGTAACAGTGAATAGTCCATTTTACTAGATCTTGAGGATTATATACATTAGAATTGATGTCCGAGCTAGCAATGCTAATACACATCTTTGTGGAGGCATTGATATATTTGTGTATCCATCACAAGATGGTGTTGCATTTATACCTGGACACTAATAGAAAACTAAATTGTAAGGCATCCAATATTTACATGTCCATATCTATCCTGGACATTGAATGCATGCAAGCCAAACTAAACTTTCTATGATATCAAACACATTTAGACTCTTCTCCTCACACCTCTTATGAGGGCATTTATATTTGTGTATCCATGCAGGCAAATGTTGTTCTTGTTTTTTTTTTTTTTGACGAAAAACTGTAGGGGAGTTCCCCACAGTACCTGCCTTTTTATATTTATCAGATCAATGTACAAGAAGCAAAGAAAACAGGAAGGGACAAAGGGGAGATCTAACTATCTAACTATGCTACACTACTAAAAAAAGAAAAGATTACATACATACAACAGAGACAGAAAGGCTGACTGAGAAAAACATCTACGTTAGATCAAGTCTAACCAAGCTCTGATAGCTTGGTGATGTTCTTCTTTGATTCTGTACAAATGAAGAACGACTTCTTCTCGAAACATCCTTTTCCAACTTGCAACACTAGGCTGTTTGTTGTCAAAGATTTTAGCATTTCTCTGCTTCATAAAGTCCATGCTGCTACCGAAAAAATTTCCATGAAGAACTGGTATTGAAAATTTTGCTTGGCCATTGTAATATTTTCATAGACATCTTTCTCTTCGTCCCATATAAATCCAAGACTGAACCAGCAATTCACAGTAAAAGTGCATTCAAAGAACAGATGAAAAAGGGTCTCTTCTGTGCCTCTATTGCATAGAACACAATTATAACCCGATTCTAGGAACTGATTTCTTCTTCTAATCATATTTCTTGTGTTAACCCTGTCCTTGAGAATTAGCAATACAAAAAATTTGATCTTTTCTAGGAACTTTTCCAGTTCCACAGGAACAGAGGAGAGCAGCTCATACCATGGAATTGATGATTATATAATCTGCTGGCTGTGTAGACAGTTCCCCAAGTGTAGCTCCATACATCCATATTCTCTAGATTTATATCCAATACTGTAATATCCTCTTGTAAAGCAAGGAGTTCTTCATATGCTTGTTGGGAGAGTGGCAAGTGAAACAATTCTTCAAAGCTTTATGCCTCCATTACTTTTGAGAATGAGGCATACTTATCTATTGAAAATGAATATAGCCTGGAATATTTGACTGAAAAAACCTCTTCACTGATCAGATCATGCCAAAGAGATATTGTGTTCCCCTTTCCAATATTGCATTTCCCAATTTCTCTATAGGTTGTCTTCAGCCTTAGAACATCCTTCCACCAGAATGAACCAACTTCATTTGTGTGATGCGGCACTTTGTCTGAATAGTACTTCGACCAAAATAGCTTTACCCAGGGGATGTCCTTTTTATTTTAGAATTTGCCTAAACGTTTTGTGAGCAGAGCTTTATTATGTGCTCTGAGATCTTTGACCCCACATCCACCTTTATCCTTTGGCAATATGACTTGTTCCCAAGCTACTAGATTTCCACTTTTCTTTTCTCTGTTGTTACCTCTCCACTTACACTGTTTTAGTATTTTCTCAATACTGTCTATAACTTCTTCTGGGTCCGGTTTGCTTCATTTGCAAGAAAACTCACGTTTTTGAGTGTTTTCCCATGGAATTTGAGAGTACACATGCCATAAACTGGAATTGATGTTAAAACATATTTAATCAACTGCAATCTTCCAGAGTAATATAAGAATCTTGAGCTAGCAGTTAGAACTTTTTGAATTCTACTAATTATCGGCTCATAATGCCTGACCAGTGGATTAGTTGTACCCAATGGCAATCCAAGATAAGTAAATGGTAGGGAGCCCACTTGGCAACCAAAGGTAGCAGCTAAATGGTTGATCTTCTCTCCTGCTACATTGATTGGGATCATACAAGATTTGTTATAATTGACTTTTAAGCCTGTAGCTTCAGCAAAAGAATTCAAATGCTCTTGAGGAAAATTAATTGTCTTTGCTTGCTTGCATCACCAATAATGTATCGTCTGCATATTGTATAATGGGGAAGTCCACCTCTGACTCTTGTGGAATGGGGGTACCAAGTAAGCCCTGTCTATATGCTTTATTGATAATGCTCTGCAATAAATCTGCTGCTAGTACAAATAACAATGGAGAGAGTGGGTCCCCCTGCCTCACACCTCTTTTGCAATGGAACTTCTTCCCAGGAACACCATTTAGTAAAACTGATGAGGATCCAGAAGATAAAATTTCAAGTACCCATTTGTTCCATTTTTCTGGAAAGCCTTTAGCTTGTAAGATCTGAATAATTGCTTGATGCTCCACTGTATCAAAAGCCTTTTCAAAATCCAATTTTAGTGGCAGAATTTGCCTCTTAGAATGGTGGCACTGATGTAGATACTCAAACGACCATGCCAAACAATCTTGTATGGTCCTTGATTTAATAAATCCGTACTGATTTATATGGATTACCTTCATAATTACCCTCTGAAGTCGATTGGCTAGGAACTCTGTAATTAGCTTCAGTGATATATTTAGTAGGGAAATAGGCCTGAAGTCGTCACAAGTTTCAGGAGTGTCCTTTTTCGGTATGAGGGTTATATAAGACGAATTGATGCTTTCTAGACCAACTTCATGCCTGTAAAACTCATCAATCAGCTTGTAAAAATCTTCCTTCATTTTCTGCCAACAATACTTCATGAATTTCCCATTAAAGCCATCTGGGCCTGGAGATTTATCATTGGGCATATGCTTGATAACTTCATCTATTTCATCTCTATTGAAAGGTGCACACAATTCATCAAGTTTTTCATGTCTGTCCATTATCTCCTCCAAGTTGAAAAGCATTGTTGTTTTCTGAGATATGCCCATTCTATTCTTGAATGCATTCCAAAATAAGGCAGCCTTCTCCTCATGGTCGGTCACCATTCTACCATCTGTAGTTTGTATTTGTGCAATTGCATTTCTTCTATAGGATTCTGTTGCCATAGAATGAAAAAATTGAGTATTTTCATCACCCAACTTAACACATCTCATGGTGAACCTCTTTTTCCAGTATACTTGTCTAAAATGCAACAGTTTTTGCATGTGTGCTTTGACAATTTCTCTGAAATTCCACTCAGGATCAAATAGTCAGGTCACTGTTGTGTACTGTTGTTCTTGTATTCATTACTGCAAATCCAAGGGAAATCCAATCTTTGGTCTTCCATATCCATTAGTAGCAGCATATTGATGTATAATATATCCAATATTTTGAGTTGTATATCTATCTCTAGGATAGTGAATCCATTCCCGACCAAACACATATATTAAAAGTGAACATGTATACTCTTTAATTCGTCACACACCTTCCACTAGTCATGGCGTTCAACAAGAAAGCAACGGTTGCTACCATCCCGTTGGTCTTACTCCATGTGGACTATTGTATAAGTTAAAAAGAAACAAAGCTCTCATATTTTGCTACAAATCTCTAGAACTCTTGTGCTCCTACCATATATTTATTGGCGTACGTATCTCACGGACCATTATGTGAGCAAAGCACCATGAACTGTATCTAAGCTCCTTTCTCACCTTCTTTTTATCTGTAAATTCTCAATAGATCATTATTGTGTTTGATGGAGTGCTAATTATGAGATGTTATGACATTGTAGGTGAAGAAGTAATAATAATATGCATGGAGGTAAGCCATATACTTTCCATGGCGATTGTGTGAGCAAAGAACTGTACAAGTGTGCACATGACCAGTAGAGAATGTTGCCCTAGGACCAGGCACTGATTGTAACACCCTGCGTCCAAAATCCGCTTACCGCCCAGCCCCCACGCGGGGCGGGCACGTGCATGCACATAGATCCTCTCTTACACTTTCGTCCTCGCTTCGAGTAAAAGGGTTAACCCGGAGGTGCTATGCTTGGAACCAACAAGGGTTATATGCTGACCACCACCTGCCCAAACAATCCATGTGCGACTATTCCTACAACCACTTCACTTTTGAGCCACTTGAGCCGAAACCACTACTAACAGGCTACAAACGGGCTGGGGTGTTACAATCACCCCCCTTAAAGGCTGACGCCCTCGGCAGCACATCGCATACATGGCAAGCGGATACCCAAGATCTTCCCTCGGTGCACGGCCATGCCATGTCCCCTCCACGGGCACGACACGCATGCGCAAGTACAGCGAGAGTCGGCTCTGAATACCAAATGTAACACCCTGCGTCCAAAATCCGCTTACCGCCCAGCCCCAACGCGGGGCGGGCATGCGGATGCACATAGCACCTCTCTTACACTTTCGTCCTCGCTTCGAGTAAAAGGATTAACTCGGAGGTGCTATGCTTGAAACCAACAAGGGTTATATGCTGACCCTCACCCACCTAAACAATCCATGTGGGACTATTCCCACAACCACTTTACTTTTGAGCCACTTGGGCCGAAACCACTACTAACAGGCTACAAACCTGGCTCTGATATCAAATTTAACACCCCAGCCTGTTTACAGCCTGTTAGTAGTGGTTTCGGCCTAAGTGGCTCAAAAGTGAAGTGGTTGTGGGAATAGTCCCACATGGATTGTTTAGGTGGGTGAAGGTCAGCATATAACCCTTGTTGGTTCCAAGCATAGCACCTCTGGGTTAACCCTTTTACGTGAAGCAAGGACGAAAGAGTAAAAGGTGGTGGGGCGAGTGGGGTCCGCACAGCCATGTTGGGAACCCGGGATGTTACACTGATGGTGGGCAGCTTGGTGACAGCAGCGCAGACCCACCAAACCTCACCTAGTTCTCCTCCTTCGTCCATGTCATCGTGCCGAAAAGGCGAAAACCACTGTTCGGGTTGGCAGGAATGTGGGCTCCACTGACCATTGGTGGCAGCCCGCACCCCACAGAGCGACCATGGTAGCTAGAGCTCCTCGGGGTGTTCGCGGAGAAGGTGGAGGTGCTCATGGCCGAGGTGGCTCGGGTCAAGTCTCACCTCGACGCCCAGCTGGAGATGAAATCGAAAGAAGCCGCAGACATCATCGGCAAGCGGGAGTCCGAATCCTCTGTCTAAAGAGTAGAGCTCCAGAAGGCGAAGGCGTTCGAGGAGAGCTCGCGAAAGCAGAACAGCTAGTGGAAGGGCTCAAGGTTGACAGCGCCTACGCCAAGAGGTCCAAAGCTGACGCCAACCAATCGTCCCGTTGGTTTTACTCCTTGTGGCCCATTGTAAGTGAAAAAGAAACTACAGTTTGTTTGCTGCTACCATAGGTTGGCTTACGTATCTCTTGGATCATCGTGTGAGCGAGGCACCATGAATTTCGTCTACGCTCCTTTATTCCCCACCTTCTTTTTATCCATAATATGGCACACAAATAAAACTCATATTGTTGTTATTATTATTACTATATTCCAATGAGTTTTAATTTTGAGACATTATGTGGTTATAGGTGCAGAGGCAGTAAAAATATGCACGGCGGTAAGCCAGACTTTCCATGGTGACTGCGTGAGCAACAAGAACTGCGCAAGTGCATGCCACCACGAGCATAATGGTATGGCTCATGGGTATTGCACCAGAAGGAGGGTTTGTCCTCAATCCCTCTACGATGGTGACCTCAATGACATAGCCTTGAACTACCTAGGGAAACCATGCAAACACCAATGCAAATGTTCGTTCGCACGCGATGTTCTGCCGCCACTGGGAGACAGTCCACCAGCACCGGGGGACACAACGGGAAAGACACTCCGCATGTAGTCTGGCCGCCATCGGGAGACAGTCCACCTGTAGGCCAGCCGCCACCAGGAACCAACGATCTAGCTTTACCATGATCGGGCCAAAAGTATCCAACTGATTATTATAACATCAGCAAAACTACATGTAAACAGTGCTAAGATGAAAATCATGTGAACAATAACTTTGAGATGGAATAAAAGGCGATTCCATGAATAAAGACTTGCATGGCCAAGCCTTGCTTTTGTGAGCCTAGTCCATTTATTTATGTTGATAGACACCCTAGATGAGAAGATAGGTTGACTGGTCAGTCCCTACATTTTCTAGACCGCTACTGCCGACAAGCAACAACGAGCGAAAAAACTATTCATGGCTACCACCATGGCAGAAATTTTATATAAATATACTTAAACCACCCAGATATGTTGTGCTCGTGGTGGGGATGAGATTTTCTCCTTACTTTTGTATATAATTATTACAACCTGAGACTTTTGCAATATTATAATTCTCAATCTACAAGTACTTTGAACAATCCAAGTCTAAAACCAAAAACAAAACTCTAACTATACCTAATCCCCCTCCCACGTCCGTAGATATTGTCTGCACAATTCCCTTATTCTCTCACTTCTTACCTGCTTAATAAAATCCTCCACTGGACTTTCTGAAAACCTGCTTAATAAAATCCTCCACTCGACTTTCTGAAAAACTATACATGATCAATTTTACGGTAACTGTATCAAGTAACAGCGAAATGAATAGTCTATTTTACTAGATCTCGAGGATTAAATACATTAGAACCGATGGTCCGAGTTAACGATGCTAATACACATCTTTGTGGAGCCACTGATATATCTGTGTATCCCTCACAAGATGGTGTTGCATTTATACCGGTACACTAATAGAAAACTAAATTGTAAGGGTATCTAATATTTACATGTTCATATCTGTCCTGGACATTGAATGCATGCAAGCCAAACTAAGCTTTCTATGATATCAAACACATGCACACTCTTCTCCTCACACCTCTTATGAGGGCATTCATATTTGTGTATCCATGCATGCAAATGTTGTTCTAGTATTCATTACTGCAAATCCAGGGGGAATCCAATATTTGGTCTTCCATATCCATTAGTTTGCAGCATATATTGAAACTCTAGCATCATTTTAGAAACTTTGTGTATATGTTTGGCTACAGAATTTTAAGTTTGTCAGATTGCCCAAAACTCTGCAATAAGTTATGTAAACATGAAAGCTTTTTATATTAGAAGAAAAAATTGGAATTGGACCTCATAGAGCAAAGTATACAATCTACTAAAGCTTTCTGTGTTGCCTAAACTTAGATAAACCTGGATATCTGATGTCAATATTTCAATAAGACTGCACAATAGTCTGGCCTAATATGCACTGTTTTAATTTATTGAAAAAAAATAAACTTTTGAGCAAGCATATCAATGTACATAACTAATTATTAATCTATATCTGATGGACACAAAAAACCTCTTATCATTCTACAAAGATTAAATAAAAAAAGGAAAACCCAATATGGCTAGTCGCACAATACAAAATAAGTAGAGGCAAAATGAAAAATAGACTCGATCCATTGACGATACGTTGAACCTAGTTACCGGGTTGCGTGTCTTGGAGGCGGCCGTGCCCCGATGCACTTGAATGTATGTTTAATGAAAGCTTAAGTAAATAATTGTAGATTATCGTGAAACTAAATGCTGACCCCTAGATTGATTGATACCTTCTTCTTGTTCTGCCAACTAAATGCTAACTTCTTGTTATCTATTTCGACGGATCTTTTTCCTGAGTACCACACATACCATATACATGTACCCATGCTTTAGTCTAGTTTACAAGTTACAATTAATAGAAGATTGTTGGTCGTTTATACGCACCTAATTTATATGCCGCAAGTGGACGGTGCACATTGTAGCTTTTCCCTTAGAGTATTCCAAGGTTTATTATCGAATCCACAAGGATCAGCAAGAGAACACCATTAGAGTTCACTATTTCGTCTGACAGAACAATCCTAGCATGAAGTACTATTGCACACACGCGAGTTGTGATGAAGATAAAGGTTGTGCCGATAGCACCGTGAGTTGCAAAGGGATAAATTGATATTCACCAAGATCCAATCTAAGAGTTTAACCTGTACGAGTCTAGTAGTTCTAGCCATAAAGGAGAATCACGTCAAAGCAAGGTCTTAGCTTACACAAACTACTCGGGTATTCTACAAGATATGGCGGTTCCGCTCACCCTGGCCCTGTCACGGCATTAGCTACTCGTTCCCCGCTGGTTTCTTGTACTATAACGATAGATCCATAAGAATAAACCAACCATCATGGTTGATATATCTTACTAGGATGCATATGATCTAGAATATAAGAGCATGCACAATCGCATAGACCAAAGTAATCCGATTAAAGACAAGGACTCATCAAGAAACGATTATCACCATCGATTACATACCTTGACGAATGTCAAGGGAGGCTTAAGAACTCCGGCATAGCCAACAGCACATGGAAGCTATGCCGGAAAGCTAACTAGCCTAGACTACATTGTTCTATGTGATGGCTCTCAACTCTAGATGGCGTCTTGGGTGTGAGAGGCGTCTCCCTATGTTGTCTAACGTCCAACTCCTGTTGTTTGGGTGTCACTTGATGTATACGTAGTCCCTGGACACGTCCTCTCTTGCTTGGCCACGAAGTCTTCTCTAAGAGATTGAATCAAGTCGGTTTCGTACCTTCCAAGTTAAGCTCCGACTTCCACAAGTCGTAACTCCCACGTCCAGTGTCCAAACATGGCAAACTTGGACTCTATCTTATAGCCCTCGAAATGATCTACAATTTGTATTTTGGGTCAATCTCCAGATACGACCGTCTTGGCTCCCAAATATGCGATGCCAAATTATCTGTCCATATTCGGACTCAGGTCTCCTTGCGGGGCCCATATCTCATAGCTCCGGAGTCCAAACTGTACAATACATATATGTTCCAGAAAGCTCTCGACGGGATCTTCAACTTTCCGTTGGGATGTTTCCCATTAGAACACGTCTTGAACTCCAAAACCGCGTGACAATACAGTGTTGTTTCTGGACTGCGCGAATTGATCTTTCCTTCTGGATAAACCTTCTAGAAATCCTTAGGCATTGGGCCACGACCTTGGGCTTGCATGTTGAGTTCCATGGATGTCCAGAGGTGTCTTGTATGCGCCATAGGCCAGCGACAAGCCCTCCTTGCATGGCAAGTCGGGCTTCACGTCGGTACTTCTCAACCTTGAGCCTTTATAGTGTCATTTCACCTGATTCTGCAATACATCACTCAAACGACACTACATGTGGAATTCATAAGATTAGGTGTAATAATACACAATTATTATGAGAATATGGTGACAATATGGTGGATTTTTGCATATAAAATGGTACTTCAAATGACGCCAACGTAGATGTTTTTTTTGTTAACTCATGATGTTCTTAGCCTTGCTTCCCTGTGGAAAATATAAATACGATAACTTTGGAATACTCCCGGGTGAAATGCAACAATAGTGTTCCGTTCGCTTGCAGAAATCTTTTTGCGTAAGAAATGCCAACAAGCATTTCTAGCGTCGTTGCCGGGAAAGCAGTGGTTTAAGATATCTATGATTGACATAGAATATCTGTTATGTTAATTTGCTTCTAGCCTAAGATTTCACCCCGCTGCATCTAAAAAAAAATATTTAAAAAAAGAGAGAAAAAGAACCTGAGTGCCCAATTATAGGCGAGGGATTTTCCAAAAAAAAAAAAAGAACCCAGTGCCCAATCATAGGCCAAGGATTTTGCAAGAAAGGGTTGGATTTTTATGACAGGAGGAAGGAAACATATATGATGGAACCAAGATATTTCGAGTTGCTCTTTGATAAATGCAATGTATTTCGAGTTCCATGCTTTGTAAATGCAAAGTATTTCGAGTTGCTCTTTGATGAAAAAATGATGCGTTGTTGACCATACCTTTGCTCTTGAAGTTCCTTTTCATAAGTGGGTATTGGTTGAAATGTTAGCCATAAATCAATCGCCTACATCTTTTTCTGTTAGCCGAGTGTTCCACTTTTGTGTCTATGATCTTTCTAGATTATGCCAGGAGTGTACCCTGAACAAAAGACACATACTTCTCTAAAATGCTTTCATGAAAAAGGAGAAAACATATGCTCTCCTAGAGATATGATTAATTGAACCATAGAGATATGTCCAATGTAGACAAATGGATTTTGTACTAACCAATGCAGGATCTTTATGAGAGCAATCCAAGTCCATCAGGCAACATGAAAGGCACACAATTCAAGAAGGAGAAACCAACAATGCGGAACCAGTACCATCAAATGAAAGAATTTTTCGCTTAGTCTTGCATATTGCTGCAAGATCTAAGCTTGGGGAGGGACAGCCATGTAAGTGCTTTTGTACATAATTTACCCTTCTTGATTTGTACCCTTTCCCTTTCAATAAAATTAAAAAGCATACAAAAAAATTTGCAACTTTTTAAAAAAACAAAAAAATATTTCCTTTTTCAATAAAATATTGGAACTTGGTGTTTACTGAACATTAAAGGAAATGATGAACGGTTGCTCTGTTAGCTCTATTTGTTTGTCAAGTATGCAACTTCTACTCCTTAAATAAAGTTGGTATTAGTAGACTAGCATGATCATATCACTAGTCTTGTCTTGTTCATGTGGGTTGCAAATGTTACATCAAGTTCAGCTATTGACTATTACGGTATGGCATGATTTGGACAAGTTAGCAATTTCTTTGCATGGTTGAAGTCTAGAGATGTTTTTCATTTGAATGCTGCAATTTTAAAAACCCTTTACATGTTGCACTTCTCTTGTGAGAATTTAAATTCCTACCAGAACCATATCATGACAAATTCAAAAAAAAAAAGAAGCTCCACTTATAGCTATCTTTTATGTGTTGAGTTTTATTAAAGATTGTTCTATTGAGACATTGCATTCCTCAATTCAGTCATCATTCCTTCTGTAAAGATTGTGTGACCGAGAGGGGGAGGTGAATCGGTGCACTCTAGAATCTTTTTCCAACACAATCACCCACTCAACTCCTAGCAAGTAGTTCTAGTGACAAGATAAAACACACTAAGTAAAATTCTTAACCTATGATACTAGTGAATATGGATGACAAGAAACACACCACACTAGCAATTGGTAGGCTTACTAGTTAGCACAAGATAAACGATAAACAAACAACTAGCTAGAAAGATACAAGCACAAGCAATCATGAGATAACTAGGCACACTAAGTAGAGACCACAGGGCAACAAGGTAGGTTATAACAAGTAAGCAAATGAGCAAAAGAACCTAGCAATTCTAGTGAAGCTAGTAGGTACCAAGGTAAACCCACAAGTAAGATAGTGCACAACTCAAGTACTACAAGCAATTATATATGGCAAGATAAGTAAATGCAAGTAGTAAGGGAGAAGGGATAGAAAGTGCTCATAATTTTTCTAGGGTATCGGAAGGTTGGCGCCTTCCCTTACTCCACGTTGGGTCATTTCCGCCGGAGTCTCGACCCCGTCCCTCCGCTCGATGGCGATCCCTCCTAGAGCACACTTCACCCTCTGAGTGAAGTCGCGGGCACGTCCCGCCGGGCACTCCCAGGTACTCTTCCGGAGGTAAGGCTCCGCAGCGGGCCAAAGGGCGCTCCACCAGTGATGCTTCTTTCGCACAGGAAGCTCCAAAACTGTGTACAAACTTGTGTCGCCTTTCACAATCTCTTTGGCAAGCTTAACACCGATGCCTAATTGGTCTAGGCCTCACCATAGACCAAGAGTAACAGCCCTAGATGACTCTCTCAAGCTCACACTAGCCTAGAGATTAAAGGATGCAACTTGTTACTCTCCCAAGCACTAGGATCACTCCAAATTCTTCACAAGTGCTTTACTCTTCCTTCACTTGGCTTCTTGACAGCACCTCCCCTCTTTCCTGTGCCAAGAGCACCTCAAAAGGCAAACAAACGACTATATATAGGCCTGCAAATAAATAATTCTACAAGAGTAAAGATACAAGAACTATACCGAAACTCTGAGAAGACTTCTGGAACCCCGAGAGAGCTCTCACTCTACTCTACTCGACTCTAACTCCCAAAATAACACTACTTCTACAAAATGAGTAGTGATCACTTGGATGTGATGTGGTGCGAATTGTTCCTCCGGCCATGGGTCGTATTTATAGCCTCCTTAGGACGGTGGGGTACTTATAATGCAAGGTGGCTTGGCGGGGCCACCAAGCTTGGCCGGTCGGCCAAGTAAGGTGGCCGACCGGTGTTGGCGGTCGTTAAACCCTGTTTTGACTGCCACAATACCGGTAAATAAAGGCATGTCACCAAGATTCTATGCATAGTAGTTAGGATTAATGCTACTCCACAAGTTTTGGTGATATTTGGATGCAGGAGGGAAATATGGAGGAAAGTGGGCCCAGCTGGCACAAAGACAGGCCGGCCGGCCCCACCCATAGGCCGGCCGGCCCCACAAGATGGCTCCAGGCCACGGCTTTCCTCTAGTGGGCTGCAAACAGGCCCACAACGTAGAATCAAAAGCCTGTTCAGAAGAATTCCACCGACGTTATAGAAGTGGCCGTTTGGGCCTTCAACTTGGCCCTCACTCCTCTTCTGCCGCCCCACGAAGCCACCGACTGGACAACCGCCATCAGGAGCAAATCTGGAGCGTCCACAGGCGAGGCGGTGGCGAACCGCCACAACGGGCGGCCGGCCGGCCCCCCTACTTGGCCGGCCGGCCTAGCTTGGCGGGCCCGGCTCTCCAGCTTCGGCCATATATTTCCCACCGCCATGTTTAAGCTATAAATAGCCCTGGCCGGCTGCAGAAACAATTCGCACCTCAGTACATCATGGAAGAGCACTCCACTTGTGTAGAGTAGGATTAGTATTTTAGTTATGGGAGTTAGAGTAGAAGTGAGAGCTTCGCTCGGAGCTCCGGAGTTCTCTTCGGAGTTTGGGTAAAGTTCTCTTGTATCTTTTCTTTTATTAGACTTTCTTTAATATAATTATTTTCTTATTTATTTATTTTCTTATTTATTTAATTTAGTTTTCCTTTTAGTTTATATTTATTTATTTAAGTAATTGTTATAGAGAAATTCCTGTGTTGGTTCCATGTCTGTGTATGATAGGTTCGAATGAATTGTTGAGCTAGGCAGTAGGGACTATATAATCGCCTTATTGTTACGACCTCGCACAGTTTGTTTGGATTTATTATACATGGTTGGCTTGCCCTTAACGTGAGGGTAAGTTATCTAGGATAGTTGCTTGTATGGTTCAAGGAATTATTCTAGACGTGAGTTTGCTCTACACCCCACGGAGGATGGTAGCCGCGAGTACGTGTGACAGCCGTACCGATCTCTGTAATCCACCACGTTCGGGTGATGGTTTTAATAGGGAGGTCAATAACACGTAGTTCCCCAAGGTAGTTGAACCTAATTCTCGGGTTGCTGGCTTGGCATGCGTGTGCCCCGATATGCAGGAACGTATCTGTAACGAAAGCTTAAGTAAATAATTGTAAACTATCAGGAAATACTAAATGCTGACCCCTAGGCTGACTGATACCCTTCTTCTCGTTGTTCTCCCAAACTAAATGCTAACTCCTTGATATCTATATCGATGGATGCTCTCCTGAGTGCCACACACATATCATAAATGTATCCCTGCTTTGGTCTAGTTTGCAAGTTATAAATAATAGATGTTTTCCTTGTTATTCATGATATTCTTGCTTCCCTGAGGAAAATATAAATACGATACCCTTAGAATACTCCTGGGTGAAATGCTACAACGGTGTTCCGTGCGCTTGCGGAGTTGATATTTATCTCTGTGCGTAAGAAACGCCAACAACCGGCCGCCCATTGTGGCGGTTCGCCACCGCCTTGCTCCTGGACGCTCCTGATTCACTCCTAGTGTCGGTTCTTTAGTCGGTGGCGTCGTGGGGGTGACAGAACTGCAGTGAGGGCCAAGTTAAGGCCCATTTGGCCTACCTCTGGTAAGTTGGTCAAAATCCGCTGGGCTGGGCCTTGAATTATACGTTGTGGATCTGTTTGCAGCCCACTGGAGGAAGCCCAGGGTAAAAGGCCACCAGGTGGGGCCGGCCGGCCTTTGGTGGGGCTGGCCGGCCACCATTTTCCACTCCTCCATCCAAAAGTCACCAAAACTCGTGGAACTTTATTAATTAAAACTATTATGCATCGAACTTGGTGAACATCTATTTATTACCGGTATGTTGGAGGTCATTTCATGGTTTAATGACCATCAACAGACGGTCGCTAAATCACAAAATGGTCATCAACATATCGGCGAATAAAAGATATACACCAATGTTTTTTGCATTAAACTAATAAAGTTCCACAAGTTTTGGATATAAGCTTGTTTTGCGAGGTACATAGGAATATTGGTGCAAATGTGCTTGTACTCTTGGAGAAATAGCAATACCCAAAAGCACAAGTTAAACAAGGCTATGCTTCGACATCTCGGCAACGTTCAACTCAAGAAACAAGGAACGACATGGACATCAATGAATAATTATTCAAATCAAAAATTTGATCCCTCCATGTCAAAGGCTTTGCCGAGAGAGTCAATATGGACTTTTGAATCACCCAACTCGAAGTTCGGGAGCAGAAGTTGTGCCAATTCAAAAATAAAGGTAAAAGCCGAAAATAATTGGCCAGCGCCACCCGCTAGGCCAGCCGGCCTACTTTTGTCACTGTTAGTCTCGATCTTCCTCCAGTGGGATATATATACTACAAAACACCAAGCCCAAGTGCCCATTATGGTCGAGGATCAACCAATCGCAAAGGTGGGCTTTTGGGCCACAACATAATGGTTACTCAGCCATAACCGTCCCCAGACATTAGCCTACCTTGGAACCGACACCAAGGAGCAATCTAGAGCGTCCACGCGAAGGCGGTGGCCATCCAAGAGAATGGATGGCCGGCCGGCCTCCTCCCTAGGCCGGACGGGCTGACTTATTAACGTGCAAACTACTCTATCTTTTTCCTACGTGACGTACACGCTATCCTACCTTAATTGGGGCTACAAATAGGAGCTTTTCCTGCTGGTTCAAAGTGCACCTTATAGAAGAATCATTCCACTTGTGTAGTTTAGAATAGGATTAGTATTTTATTATGGGAGTTAGAGTAGAAGTGACAACTTCAATCGGGATTATGGATTTCTCTTCGGAAGATTGGGTAAAGTTCTCTTGTATCTTTTCTTTTGTTAGACTTTCTTTAATATAATTACTTTCCTATTTATTTTCTACTTATTTAATTTAGTTTTCCTTTGAGTTTATATTTATTTATTTAAGTAATTATTATAGAGAATATTCTTGTTTTGGATCCACGTCTGTGCTTGATAATTGTGCATGAGTTGTTTGCTTGAGGACTCGCAGTAGAGACATAATTGCCTTACTGTCACGTGTCTCACACAATTTATTCAGATTTATTGTTCATGGGTGGCTTGCTCTTCGGCCAAGAGTAAGTTACTAGGATAATTGCAAGCAAGGTGCTTGGAATTGTTCTAGCGTGAATTGCCCTCAACCCCACGGGATGATGTGGTAGCCGCGAGTGCAGGTGATAGCTGCACCGGTCTCTGTAGTACACCACGTTCAGGTTGAATGTGTAGGGCCTAGACTCGGTCCGTTGACCAGATACGTTGAACCTAGTTACCGGGTTGAGTGTCTTGGCAGCGGCTGTGCCTCGATGCACTTGAATTTATCTTTAATGAAAGATTAAGTAAATAAGTGTAGACTATCGTGAAACTAAATGCTAACCCCTAGATTGATTGATACCTTCTTCTCGTTTTTCTCCTAAATAAATGCTAACTCCTTATTATCTATTTCGATGGATCTTTTTCTTAAGTACCACACATACATGTACCCATGCTTTAGTCTAGTTTGCAAATTATAAATAATAGATGTTTCTTTGTTAACTCATGATATCTTAGCCCTGCTTCCCTGTAGAAAATATAAATACGATAACCTTGGAATACTCCCGAGTGAAATGCTACAATGATTTGGTAAGAAACGCCAACACCTGCTAGACTGAATCCCTCCGCTCCTTTTAATGATTTGGTTAGAATCAAAATATTTGAATAAGGTCCACTTTGATTAATGAATTTTTTTAATAATCTGTCCACAAAAAGGTAATGGTATTAACCAATGCCGACTTGTACTATTAACGATGCTAATGCTCATCTTTGATAGGGACATTGATATATTTGTGTATCTATCACAAGATACGTTGCATTCATAACAGAACACCAAAACACAATTAAATTGTGGGGTATCCAATTTTTAGAGTTGAATATCTAATATATTGCAAGGCTTGTCAAAGTAACGTCTATGATATCAAACACATTTAGACTCTTCTCCTCACTCTTCTGAGTTCTGAATGGGGCATTTATATTTGATATTTAGGTATCCATGCCATTGGTATTATTGTATTCATTACTACTGCAAAGCCAATATTTGGTCTTCCATATCCATTAACAGCATATTGATGCATAAGGTATCCAATATTATGAGGTCTATATCTATCTATAGGATAGTGAATGCTTGCCGGCCTAAACACTTCTATATAGACACATATGTACGCTCTTCTTGTCACTCATCTTCTATTAACAATGGCGTTCAACAAGAAAGCAGCGGTGGTTGTTGTCCCGTTGGTCTTACTCCTTGTGGCCCATTGTAAGTGAAAAAGAACCATGGATCATTGTGTGAGCAAAGCACCATGGATTTCTTCTACGCTCACTATACCCCCACCTTCCTTTATTCCATCATATGGCACTCAAATAAAATTATCTACATTGTTTTTGCGTAAAAACACACTCTCTACATTTTGTTATTATTATGTCCTAATGAGTGTTAATTATGAGACATTATGCGGTTATAGGTGCAGAGGCAGTCAAAATATGCACGGCGGTAAGCCAGACTTTCCATGGTGATTGTGTGAGCAACAAGAATTGTGCAAGTGCGTGCTACCACGAGTATAATAATATGGCTCATGGGCATTGCACTAGAAGGATAATTTGCCCTCAATCCCTCTACGATGGTGACCTCAAAGACATTGACTTGAACTATGGATGCAAGCACCAATGCAAATGTTCTTACGCATGCAATGATGTACCGCCGCCGGGGGAAGGTCCACCGGGGGACAGTCTGTCTATAGTCCAGCCGCCATCAGGGAAGAACGAACTGTCGTTTTCCATGACTGGGCAAAAAATATCCAAGTGATTGTTATAACATCAGCACAATACAGTGCTATAAGATGAAAATCATGTGAACAATAACCTTGAGATGGAATAAAAGGCGATTCTATGAATAGAAACTTGCATGGACGAGGTTTGCTTTTGTGTGAGTCCTGTCTATTTATTTATGTTGATTGACACGCTCTAGAATGAGAAGATCGGGATGACCGGCCGGTCCCTACATTTTCTAGACCGCTGCCGTAGACAAGGCAACAACGAGCAAAACACTACCATAGTAGATATTTTATTAAAAAACATAAATTACACTGACATGTGGTGCCTGTGGTTGGGATGAGATTTTGTAAATTCTTACAACCTGATACCTTTTTAATTTTACAATCCTCAATCTATAAACTATATTGAACAATCCAAGTCTAAAGCCAAGAAAAAAAGCTCTAACTATACCTAATCCCCTCCAACTTCGCACCAATTGTGCGAAGTGAGCGTAGCTCAACTAGTAAGGTACTAAGGTCTCTAGTTGTGGAGCAGCCCACATGGGTTATAGTGATAACTGTGGAGCAGCCCTCCAACTTCTTGTCACTCAACTTCTGCATCTGTACTGTGTTTCAAAAAAAAAGATCAATTGTGACACATACCTCAATTTGAACAATTCCCTTATTCTCTCACTACCTACTTGCCTAATAAAACCCTCCACTCAACTTTCTGAAAACGTGTAAATGATCAATTTTACGGTAATAGTATCAAGTAACAGTGAATAGTCCATTTTACTAGATCTTGAGGATTATATACATTAGAATTGATGTCCGAGCTATCAATGCTAATACACATCTTTGTGGAGGCATTGATATATTTGTGTATCCATCACAAGATGGTGTTGCATTTATACCTGGACACTAACAGAAAACTAAATTGTAAGGCATCCAACATTTACATGTCCATATCTATCCTGGACATTGAATGCATGCAAGCCAAACTAAACTTTCTATGAAATCAAACACATTTACACTCTTCTCCTCACACCTCTTATGAGGGCATCCATATTTGTGTTTCCACACAGGAATGTTGTTCTTGTATTCATTACTGCAAATCCAAGGGGAATCCAATCTTTGGTCTTCCATATCCATTAGTACCCGCATATTGATGTATAATATATCCAATATTTTGAGTTGTATATCTATCTCTAGGACAGTGATCCATGCCCGACCAAACACCTATATTAATATTGAACATGTATACTCTTTAATTTGTCACACACCTTCCATTGGTCATGGCGTTCAACAAGAAAGCAACGGTTGCTACAAATCTCTCATATTTTGCTACAAATCTCTAGAACTATTGTATAAGTGAAAAAGAAATAAAGCTCTCATATTTTGCTACAAATCTCTAGAACTCTTGTGCTGCTACCATATATTTATTGGCGTACGTATCTCACGGATCATTGTGTGAGCAAAGCACCATGAATTGCATCGAAGCTCCTTTACTCACCTTCTTTTTATCTGTAATACGGCACTTACGTAAAATTCTCAATAGATCATTATTGTGTTCGATGGAGTGCTAATTATGAGATGTTATGACATCGTACGTGAAGAAGTAATAATAATATGCATGGAGGTAAGCCATATACTTTCAATTGCGATTGTGTGAGCAGAAAGAACTGTACAAGCGTGCACATTTTTTTTAGATAAAGGAAATGAATCCGACCTTTTGCATCAAGATGCATACAAGCGTGCACATGACCAGTAGACAATGTTGCCCTAGGACCAGGCACTGATGGCTACAATGGCGAAAAATTAGTGGGGGTGCATTACTTCATAACGCATAAAGAAAATGTCTCATTTTTTTGTCAAAAGGTGCATAAAGTGAAAATTAGAGGGTGATATACGGTAAAAAACAAGTCAATTACATGTTAAGTTCAGAAAGTAGTAGGTGCATTTGCACCCAGTAGGGCTTATGTTATGTAGCTTCGCCCTGGATGGCCAGCTTGGTGACAGCAGCGACAGACCCACCAAACCTCACCTAGCTCTCCTCCTCCGTCGATCTCATCGTGCCGAAAACCACTGTTCGAGCCGACAGGAACGCGGGCTCCACTAGGGATGGCAATTCGGGGCCGGGTACCCGGCCCAATGGGGCCGGGCGCGGGGCTCATTTTTCACCCGAGGGTGGCGCCCGTGCCCGACCCGACATGAGTACGGGGACGGGGCGGGGATTTATACCCACTCATGGGTAACCCGATGGGTACCCGAAATTTCAAATGTATATGTATTTCAGCCCAACCTAGCTTCTTGAGCCGGCCCAACCCAGCTTCCCCTAACCCTAACCGGTAGGCTGCAGTGCCAATCCCTTGATTCCCTCCCCTCCCCACGCGCACGCCACCACTCCCCACTCCCTACGTGCACGCCGCCGCCAGCGAACGCCGCTCGATCTCGGCCCCAGCCGCTGCCGCACGCAAGTCGCGCCCTCCCGCACACCGCGTAGCCGCCACTCTGATTCTCGTCGCGCCGGCGCCGCGCGACGAAGCTCGACGACGCGCCGGCCCTGCTGGTTGTGCTCGCGCATCGCGCCCGGGCCCGCGATGGCTCCTCCGCCCATCCCTCCGCACGACGCCCCAACGACCTCAAAGCTGCCTCACCGTCGCACGACGCCCTCCTCGCCTCGCCGACGCACGACGCCGATGCCACCTCGACGCCCGCCTGGCCACTCGCGGCCGACCCGATACCCGATGGGCACAAGGCCGGGTAAGGATTTTCACCCATTGAGACGGGGCGGGTGGGGGTTTTTACCCGAAGAACATTTCGGGGCGGGTATGCATTTGCTCTACCCGCCCCGAACCCGCCCTATTGCCATCCCTGGCTCCACTAACCATGGGAGCTGGCATCACGCAGCTCGCACCGCACAGAGCGACCATGGCAGCTAGAGCTGGCCTCGTGGTGTTATATACGTGCGCTTCACATATAGGCTTTGTCTCCCTACCGGTCTGCGGATTCGAATTGACAGAGTGCGGGCCTTTGGAAGGAAAGGTAGAGGAAGAGCTGGTGTCCCCCGCACCCTTCACATATAGGCTTTGTCTCCATACGTTCTTCTTTTTTTTTTTTAACCAAGGCATATCGATCTGGATGAATGGCTACGGGCCGGGGGACCACAGATTGAAGGGTGCGGGCTTTTGGAAGGAAGGTGGAGGAAGAGCTGGTGAGAGGAAGAGAGAGCGTGAAAGGATGGCAGCTACCGGAGGATGGAGAAGAGAGGAAAAAAAAATCCATACCGTAAATTAAATTGGCATTGCTCGTCATGAAAGTAGAGAAGCTGCCGTCATAATAATTAAACAGTGTTACATTTCTGTTAATATATTTAAATGTTAATTAGTAAGGGTTACATTTTTTCTTTAAAATGCATGTGCGTTGTTGCGGGCTACTTTTTTTTTTCTTCCTTCTGGAGTACTTCCTCTAGGGATTATGAACCTATTTATATGCTACGTCGTACAAACTTATTTTTATTGATACATGTGTTTTGCTTTTTCTTTTAGAATCATATATGTGTTTTGCTGAATAACTTTTTTACTGTACAATCATGGGCTTAGATTGGATCGCTACAACGAGGCCATTGGGTCAACAAAACAAAAGAAGGCCAGGCTTCCTTAAGCTCACTGTGTTCGATCCAGTAGTTCCATTCCTCACGCAGCGCTAAGGAATGATATTTCCCTCCCAAACAAAGGGGGCGAAATTGTTTGGAAGGAAAAAAAAACAAAGGGGGCGAAAAGGCATGAACTGCGTGGTTTGTTTCGGGTTTTTTTTTTTTTTTGAGAACACAGTACAACTCAGACACTCACAACGCACGCACACTCATCCCTATGAACACACGTACGCAAACCCTACCCCTATGAGTATCTTCGAAGACTGAGCCGGCAAATCCAGAGATACGAAGTCACCACTGGCGCCTCGCTGTCGACGGGAGCGTCGCCTACCACTGAAAGCACAAATGCCGTTAAATCCTTGAAAATTCGCTCCCACGGGGAGTCGAACCCAGGACCTGAGAGGTGTTACTCGGAAGCCTTAACCACTAGGCTAAGACCCCTTTCACGCGTGGTTTGCTTCGGGTGTGATTGGTTGCCTGCTTCAGCCCCCGGCCAGGCCCATCTGGTGCAGGCTTCACGTGTTTGGTTGCCAAACTGAGACCTGCGGCCAGGCCGGACTCATGCAAGATTCCCTCCGCAGCCTGGCTCAGTGGGAACGTGGGAATCGAGCCTGGCCGCGCTGATGCAGCCCGAAGCCCACGTGGGTGAGGTGGCGCATGTTGAAGGCTTCCATCGATACAGCAAAGGCCGAATTCCAGCAAACAAACACACTCGCAGTCGAGCCAGGCCAACTCCTCTCCAGTAAACCAATCATGCGGCGTTGCATGCGCGGATGCTGGTTCTGCAGGGCCTGCATCTCCTCTCTAGCCAAGCCCAGGCGCGTACAGGGTACCAATCACACCCTTCCTTACCAGCCAGCGCCGAGTCACCGGGCATCCCCTTACCCCACGCAACAAGGACGTGGTGGTGGCCCTTCGTCCCCTTCCCCGCACTGTCAGATATTTTTTTTCCGATATTACCCTTAATAATAGCCATTAGTAGTGAATTTTTATATCAGATTTAAATCATTGGATTAAACTAATAGGCATTGGTTTTGAAAAACTAATGGCCATTATTTTGGACTGTAAAACTGCTTAAAAGGAAGATGAGGAAGAAATGAAATCGGGATGTCTCCCCGTGCTGGTTGGGTCGTAGCACTGGAGTGGGCTGCCACGCTCAGCGGAACAGCGCTGCACGTCGCCACGCGCTGCAAGTTCAGTTCAGGGAGAACCAGTGCTTACCAAACTATAATAACAAATGAAATGATTGGTTTTAGTGTGCGTTCAAGCATGCATGCGATGCACGACTCGGCCCCCTCCATCCCCATCCAGTTCACCATCATCATAATACCAAGCATCGATCCCTTTTCTCTCCTCTGCTTCAAAGTGCCGCATTCCTATTCTCCATAGCTCACTTGGTTTCGACATTCGACACAATGTTGGCGTCCAAGACCAAGTAAGCGCTCTGTTTGCACAAGTACTTCTTCTTTTGAGCACTGATTCTTCTCATATCACTTTCGTAAATGGTGAATCTATTTGTGCGTAGCATCTAACTTGTACTTTCTACTTGTACAACCTAAGGTTTCCTTCAAGTTCTTCTGCAAGTGAAAAAACCTTGCGCTTCCAAATTTCCTTAATATTAATATTATTCAATGTTCCCCTAACACACCGCATACTGATCGCGATATTATCTCAGATTTTGCTTCTTCTGGGAAACGAAAATGAAATTGTACATTGCACACAAATACTGGCCCCTAAATGTTCTCAAATTCCAAATCTGAACTGTACAAGCATGATAATACTTACGGAGGATTTACGTACGAGTGCTACTGAAAATGCAGGCCGAATAACAGCAGCCTCTCTGAAGCTTCCAACCACAAGGAGCCCTCCACCACCCGCAGGGCAACGTCGGCGCCCCGAGTGAGCAGGCTAGCGAAGCCTGCTTCTGCCGGACCAAGCAAGCCAGCCGACCGCGCGCCTTCGCCGCTGCACCATGCCGGCGGCGTCCAGCTCGACAAGTCCTCGGCATCCATCGACCTGCCGGCGAGGCCGTCGCCGGGGGCACCGGAACGCCGGTCCTTCAAGGCCGTTGGCGCGGCGGGGCGGGCCAATGCTGATGTAAGAGAACACCACGCAAAATTCTACATCCATCGATGCATACGCCTATTAGTTCGTGGCGCTAATTCGTACCCAAATTATCTTGTCAGAGACAAGCCATGAACGCCAAGTTGGCGGAGCTGCAGGCCCAGCTGAACGCCGCGCAGGATGACCTGAGGAGCGCAAGGGAGCACCTAGCCGCCATCGAGCACGACAAGGCCCAGATCCTCGAGGACCTGGCGCTGTCCAGGCGGCTCGCCGACGACGCGTACGGAAAGCTGGAGGAGTCGGCGGCGGCGCGGCGGCGCGCCGAGGAGGCGCTGGAGCTGGAGCGGTTCAAGGCCACGGAGCGGGAGCAGTCCGCCATCGAGCAGGCCCAGCAGAACGACGAGGAGTGGCGGCGCAAGTGCGAGAACATCAAGCGGCGCCACGCCGAGGACGTGGCCTCGCTCATCGCGGCGACGCGGGAGCTCGACGGCGTGAAGGGCGAGCTGGCGGCGACGGCGCAGGCCAGGGCCGCGGCGATGGTTCGAGCGGAAGAGCTCCGGAAGGTTGCCGACGACAATGCGGGGAAGGTGGAGGTGCTCATGGCCGAGGTGGCCCGGGTCAAGTCTCACCTCGACGCCCAGCTCGAGATGAAATCGAAAGAAGCCGCAGACATCATCGGCAAGCTGGAGTCCGAATCCTCTGTCTTAAGAGCAGAGCTCCAGAAGGCGAAGGCGTTCGAGGAGAAGCTCGCCAAAGCAGAACAGCTAGTGGAGGGGCTCAAGGTTGACATCGCCTACGCCAAGAGGTCCGAGGCTGACGCCAACCAGTCGGCGCAGGAGTGGAAGAAGAAGGCCGAATCATTGGAGACGCGCCTCGACGAAGTCTCACGGCAGAACAGAAGCAACGAGGAGTCGCTCGCCTCCCTGAAAAACAGCTTCGAGGACTGCACGTCCATGCTCCAGGACAAGCAGTCGCAGGTCCTCCAGCTCAAGGAAAAACTCGCGGCCTTGGAGAAGGAAGCCAGCGAGTACAAGGACGGCTTCCTCGAGACGAACCGGCGCCTCGACGCTGCAAAAAAGAAGGAGGCGTCCGAGCTCCACGCAACCATCGACGGGCTCAGGTCTGAACATCACCTGCTGCACGAGGCGCACCAACAAATCGTTGCCTCCGAGAAGACGGCGAGCGCGCAGGCCGGCCAACTCACCGAAGACAAGAGCAAGCTGCTCAGAGAGCTCGCCGACACCAGAGAGGAGAGGAACAAGGTCAAGAAGGCCGTCGAGGATTTAGCGGCGGCGCTGCGGGAAGTGTCGTCGGAGGCGAGGGAGGCCAAGGAGAGAGTGCTCGCGAAGCAGTCGGAGCTGGACAGCGCGCAGCTTCAGGTTTCGGAACTGAAGGCGGCGATGAAGAATGCAGAGGACAGGTACCAGCTGATGCTTGATGAGTCCAAGTATGAGGCTGCCTGCCTCAGAAAGACAGTTGAGAAACTGGGATCAGAGGCCAAGACCACAAAGGATGAGTGGATATCTAAAGAGGCCGGGTTTGTTGACATGCTCAAGAGATCAGATGATGGAGTAAGCTCCCTCCAGTCAGAGATGAACAGGCTGACAGAGTCGCTAAGAGTTGCAGAGAATGAAGTGCAGGAGCTCAAGGCAGACAAGACCCAGTTGCTTGATAAGCTGCAGGAATTTGAATTTAAGGCGATGAGTACAAGTTCAACTGCTGAAGAAGCGAAGGCGGAGAGCTGGCAGCTTAAAGATCTGCTGTCCTCCAAGGAGAAGGAGGTTCTTGCTCTGAATCATGAAGTCATCGACCTCCGACACAGAGAGCAAACAGAATTGGAGAAAGCTAATGAGCTCTCTAAGTTGCTCGCAGAGGCGACGGCAAGAAAAGCTGAAGAGGAAGAGGCAGAGAAAAACACTGAGGAGGCCAAGATTCTGCTCATGAAGCTAGAAATGGAGAAGGTGCAAGAATCGTTGAAAGCCGCAGAGTGCGAAGCGAAGGCGGCAAAGGATGACAAGCTGCAGCTGCAGAACAAGTTGAGGCTACTCGAGTCCAAGATCACCGAGGCCAGCCTGACTTCGGAAGAGGCAAAGCTCAACAGCCTGAGGTTGAAGGAGATGCTGGACGACAAGGAGAACGAGCTAGCAAGTATTGCCCATGAGAACAATGGTTTGCGGGCCAGAGAAGCGGATGCTCAATCCAAGATCTATGAACTCGCCGCGCTGCTTGCAGAGGCTACATCCAAGAAAGGAGGAGAGTCAACTGGAGTAGTTGCCAGGAGCCCAGAGAAGCAGCCCAGCATGCTTCGGAAGCTCATGTGCTCGCCTATGCACAATGTTCATGATGATGAGCCTTGCGAGAGCAATGATCGGACCATTCAAATGGAGGACATCAAGCATGTCGAAGTGGAGACAGTCAAGCAGATCAGATGTGAAAAAGAGAATATCCCAACAGTCGACATCAACTCTTTGGAGAACAGCAAGATCATAGAGGATGACCTATCGAAAGAGAGGGACGATGATTCCGACTCAAGCGACGACGACATCGAGTCACCGGGGGACGATGGAATTGCTGATCAAATGAATGGACTGTTGATCCACGGTCCGACATCATCATTCAACCAGGAGCAGCGCATCCATAAGAAGAAAAAGGCTCTGCTGAAAAAATTTGGAAGCCTACTGAAGAAGAAAGCTCATTTCACAAAGTTGAGTAGCCATCCCTAACTGATTTCCTGAGGATATTTGAGCGTAAGTAATCGTTTCATTTCGCTAATGCGTATGTTATTCATGTTGTTGGTTTTGAGACAATTGTTTCGATTATAGAAAGTGCCGGACTGAACAAGAGATGCAAAGAACTGTCAGTTAGTTGTCTAGGTACCCTTGCTAGCTGAATATTCAGCAATCATTTTTTGTTGTGAAATGTCAAACATATCTTTATCAATGTTTGTACTTCGTACCATGGGATTGCTGGATCATGTTGTGGATTGCCGTGATGATAGATTACATCTTTAAATGTTGCGGCTTTGCTGCTTCTGACGCCCTCTTTCACATTAATTTCTGTAGTGATAACAAAGTAATAAAACAAGATATTGGTACTGTATTAGGTTCTGACATAAACTGACGTATACTAGTGAATAATGCGATAGGGATGCAACACTAAACATTGCAGTATGTGCCATTATTTTCCACCTAGCTAGCTGAATTGTCCATACTAGGTATGAAATTCCTTCAGCAGAAGCGTTAATCCAAGGGAACTTCAGGCAGCAGAAAAGCAGGAGGTAGTTGATGCAAAGGCACTGCAGTGCACATATTCGAAGAAAAAATTGAACTGCAGCGCAGATGTAGGAGGAAGAGCTTGTGGTGAGGGGTTACCGGCGTACGAATGCTGGAACCTGGTATCGTTGAGGAACCGTCCAGCTTGCTCCAACCACCAGCCCACGTCAAACATTTCTGCATCGATCCCGTGCGTCGCATTCAGAATTTCCTTGAGAACTTGAGAGGTTGAGATGCTAACAATAATCAATCATCATCCGAGATGGAGATGGATGGCACGTCCCGGTCCTATCCTCTCCTGCATAAACATTATTTGCAATGAATATATTAGGATGCATTAGACACAAATCTTAAGGATTCCTAACGAGTTATATAGCCGGATGGATGAACACCGATCTCCACTCCTGCATAAACAGTATTTGCACTGTTACCTGGAGAGTTGTTCATCTTCAGTCTTGCTGAACAGCCAAACCGGGTCAAATCCTCGCAAAGGAAAAAGGGTTAAGATGTTCGGCACAAATGGTTAATTCCTGCAGGTTGTGAGCTAAACAACAGGCAAGCAGATTGATAAATAGATTGCTGTGTGGACCAGCACCGCATCGCCATCATTCCCGTTCCACGCTTTTCACCATATTTTTCGTCCTCTTTTGCAAGTGCTCTTTGATATGATTTCTCCACAAGAATACGAGAAGACAAAAGGTAGCAAGGAAGTAACGATGATGATGAGACCATGACAGCCACTATGAGTTGGTTTACTCAGCTTACTAGTGCCAGATCAACAGATTTGCTTCTGCAACGGGCCCCGGTCATTTCAGATTTTGACAAGATCAAGCAGGCAAGTCTACTCTATACCCCACCTCACACTAGGAGCCAGATAGCTTCTCCCCAAGTCAACGCTCCATGGGGCCTACCGAAAAATATATTGGTGACCTCACTGAATTTAACTGGAATATGCCACTTTCATTTCCATTTCTTGCTTGACTAAACAATTGTCTACGCAAGTGCCGAATTTGTCATCTGCCTTGAGAAAGCTCTTTGTTCTACACACCGGCACGCCACAACGCAAGCATCGCCTCCTCCGGATTTTTTTTATGTAATCGATCGAAGCTGGACTACTTGTCCTATATTAGTTTTATCCTCGGGGATATAATTTCCAAGTCTAATAAAACAAGGAGATGATGCAGCACATGCTTCCCAATCAATCAATAATTGTCTGCAGGAGACTTTAAGGATGATCCATAGCATTACCAATGCTAGCAAGTCAACCAGGACAACAGACATGCGGCATCTTGCTCATCAGCAAATCCTTACGAAGCTCCATCAACTTTATACAGATAAAAGTGCATGATATCAACAGAAAAGGGCATTTCAGTATATTATCATAGTTTACAAGTTATTCCAACCAAATGGACCAGGAGAGACGAAGTTAACACAAAATATACTACAGAAAATCGTGTCCAGAATCGACAGGCATAAATACAAACCAAAAACATGAAGAAAGGAGGATCGGCAGCAATGACATGTAGAAGTGCATATTAGTTTACTGCTTTGTGAAACTAGCAAAGGTAACTAAACAATTTATTTTACATTCCAATGGGTATAATGGTGAGTGGTGTAACACCAATGATGACATCTTAGATGTCCGCAATCACATTACATGGTATGTGGGCATCATCAGAATCATTCAAAGAACATAAGAGCAACAAAAACTGAACAATGGAAATGTTTTGTTCATACAACATGGGTTTCTTTGACAGGCACATCATGAATACAAATGTCATGGCAAAACACAGCGAAGTATTCACACATAAACCATAAACATGTATGCAAAGGTTCATAACTTTCGATCTAGATTATATGTAGCAGATTAAGAATCATAACTATGTAATGATTTAATTTGATAACAAGAAAACCATAAGTCTAGTCAGACCCCCCTGGGTGCACGAACTACCTCGACCATTCAGCCAAAGTTATTGGCTTGGCAGATTGGAACCCTGAAATTTTGCTTATATTGACACAAGGCGAAATTACAAAATGAAGCTGCGCAAGTCGGAAACAATGTTTTAAAGAACATTGTAGTTACAATCTTTACTTAGAAGGAGATGCGATGCACAAATAATAGTAGTTGCTTGCAGAAGAGCAATAAGGACCACCCTTTAATTATTCCCTACTTTAACAATAAGAAACAATTGTACTTTGGGGACTACTAACGTCGTGTGCATCAAAGGATGCCAGTTCCGAGAAAAATTAATCAACCCAGATAACTTTAGTGTATTGAAAACTTCCAAGTGTATGCTATATAAATAGTGTCTCTAATCATGATGTTGCATAACCTTACGGATCTTCCACCTTTGTATGTTCTATCATATCCTGACACAGGAACGGATCAATACTATCTTGTGAATAAAAACTCTGCTATCCCAGTCAGAAACTAGGAACATTCTTTTCTTTCTAGATGCAAAACGTATTCTCAATGTTAAATCTTAAATCAGCAAACTTGTGAAGCTTTATGTCCGGTTCAAAGGCAACAGGGACACATTTACACTGAACCCTAAAGTGGTACCACTTCTATGTCAATTGCAAAATGGAATTGCATATGACTCATCTGGAGATCGGTTATGCCACACTGCCAAGATGAGCAAAAAAAAAAACTGCTTACATGTGAACATAATCAGCACAAGATAACATAGTGCTGCAAGCAAGTCATACAATTGTTGATTGTTCTGAGTTCGTGGCATGAATTGTTGAATGCTTAGATTCTTGCAACAGCTGCTGTCCATGAAGTTTATCTTATCAATAAAACAGAAAACAAACAGGGAAAATGATTCACATGCTACTTAATACTCCCAGAAAGATAAATTAATAGTAACCAGCGGAGCAAGTCCGAAAGTGCCAATCTTTCTTGAGCTAAAGGTTTACAATTACAGATTTCCAAGCCTAGTCACTCATAAAACTAAACTACAACATGGCAAGTTTAACATGTCCAGCTATTGCAGCTAAGAGAGAATGAATTGAAATTTTCTCCAGTTATACAATTACAAATATATGAGCAATCTCCTTTTACCATAATCTTACAGACAGTCTGACTAATCAATTACAGAAGCAGTAAGTAACAGCAACATGTATTGGTGTCCAAAGTTGTACCCACCTGTGTCCTCCTCCCGGCAGCTCGGGCCGACGTCCCACCGAATTGACCTCATCACCATGGCTACGTCCCTACCGTCAAATGTTACACGGCCACCATGGCACTGGCAGCTGCTGCGGAGAGCCATCATCGCTACATATCTCTCCACCTTGGGCTGAGGATCGGCAAGAATCCTGATGGAGAAAGAAGGCCTGACGGGGACTGCGGGAACCAGAGCCCCGGCGATGGCGGCGGCATGGGGCCGGGTCCAAGGATGCCCGACCCAGGCAGCGGCGACAGCGCGGGGAAGTTGGGAGTGAGCGGTGGCGGGTGCTGAAACCCAGGCGAGAGCAGCGGGTACGGCGACCTGGGCGTAGGCGAGAGCAAGTTGAGGAAACCGCTTGGGGAAGGCAGTATTCCCGGAGACGGAACCGGGGGCGGAGGCGGGGGATGAGGATGAGGATGTTGCGGCGGAGGCGCCTGTCTCGCAGCCACAGACGCCGCCGCGGCTGCGGCGGCGGCTGCCGCGGCGCCCGGCGGAGTGGCGCTGAAGAGGGAGTTCTCGAGGATGCGCATGTAGGCGGAGACCGGGGAGTCGGCCCAGGCGGGGCCGGGCGGCGGGTGCATGCCCTGCTGCGGATGCGGATGCGGATGCGGATGCGGGTGCGGCGGGCGGTGGAAGGCGGGGTTGGCGTGGTGGTTAGGGTTGGGGACGGCGGGGTTGTGCTGCTGCTGCGGGTGGACCGGCGGTGGCCGCGCGACGGGCGTGGCGATGGGGGGCGGGCGGATCCTCTGCAGGCGCATGGAGGGCGGCTTGGGCTGCTGGGGCGGCGGCGGGTGCGGGCGGTGCTGCTGGTTGAACTGCGGAGGTGGAGGAGACGGGGATGGGGTGCCGGCGGTGAGCTGCTGGACCATGTCGCGGAACTGGTTCTTGCTGATGTTGTAGACCTGCGGCTGCGGCTGCGGCGGGCGGGCGGGAGGTTGCTGCGGCGGCGGCTGCGGCGGCGGGGGCGTTGCCTTGCGGATGGAGCGGCCGAGCTTGTTGACCCCGAGGTGCGGGTTCTGGCTGGCGGCGGAGGTGCTGCCGCCGCTGCTGGTGGTGCGATCCATGGCGGCGGATCGGGATCGGGAGGCGGTTCGGCGGTCGGGTCAATTGAGGGGGGAGGAGGAGGCGGCGGGCATGGGCGCAGGCGCAGCAGCCAGGAGGAGGAGGGTGTGATTGGGCGTGGCGTAAGCGGGGGTGAAGAGGACGGGGCGGGCACGGAAGGGGAAGGCGCAAGTGGCAAGGGCAGGAGGAGGAGCAGTGTGTGAACTCAACTCCACCGTATTATTTCGGGGTGCGGAGGGACAGAGGAGCGGAGACCAACTTGACTTTGGGTGGCAAAGGGCAGCACCGGCGGGCGGCTGGACTGGTAGCCTGCTGCTGCTACAGTTTTGGTAATCTCCTCTTCTCATCCGACTCATCACCACCCCATCATCCATCGGACCATCACCGTGGCTACCGCTCGAGCGCGGTTTAGCGGTTTTCGCGCGAACAACGATTTTGAATTTAAACAAAACAGAAACGGCAAACCGTTCGGTAGCAGTTTCCGCGCGAACAGCGATCTTGAATTTGAATAAAATAGAAACGGCAAACCCTTCGGTAGTGGTTTCCGCGCGAACAACGATTTATTTTGAATAAAACAGAAACGGCAAACCGCTCGGTAGTGGTTTCCGCGCGAACAACGATTTATTTTGAATAAAACAGAAACGGCAAACCGTTTGGTTGTAACGGTAAACTGAGGAAAATCTTCTTTTGAGCGTTAAGCTGCTCGTTTTGAGTGGTTTTCAAAATTTTAAATTTTTTCAAATCCTTTTTGTCAAAAACTGATAGTCTGCCGAAATTACGCCAGAATGATTTTGACGAAAACTAAGCAGTTTTGAATGGTTTTGCCAACCGTGATAGCAACACGTATCCACTGCTCTCCGATCTCGTCTCTGCGAGCTGTTGCGGCACCCAAAACAAAAGACGATCAACTCTTCGCGTCCGGAACCTCAGCCGTCGCCGTTCCTGACACAGCCGACGATCATCAACACCGAGCATCTCACTCCAAACAAAATGCTTGCTTTATCACTACGCGTCCATGCGCTCGTGGCGTGGATGCGCTGAATTTTCCACGCCGCGTCGCGTTCGTCTGTGCTGATCAGCTCACTGGCAGTGGCAGATGATCGTACTACGTGTTTATTTTAAGTGTCCATGGGGCCTCACAGGGCGACTATGTGAGCGTCGATCGATTCTACTGTCAATTGTGCCGTTACAGTGTGTACGCGCGCGCGAGCTGCGTCGATCTGCATGCCGGTGAGGGGAGGGCAGCTCGACTGAAGAAGCAAACTTATTACTAGCCACTTGTTGCCTCCTGCCTTGTCCCTGTTTGCCCTAATCAATTACTATACTAGTCAGATTAAGCTCGCTTGCACAGTGCAACTACCACTCCCCATGTCATGCACTACCACTCCCCATGTCATGCATATTGGCGTGTTGCCGCCCACCCTGCTGCAGCTTCAACCTAGCAAGTTATGAAGTGAGCAACATGTATTTGTTAATCTAGATTGTTAGCTTCTCTAGTTGAAGCACAATATGTTAGCGTGACACTAAGAGCATGCTGGATCAGATAGTGTGTCTACGAATAGGTTGGTCCCCGGCATTGCCCCTCCTAAGCGACACGGGTGGTGATCCCATCAGGCCGCCACTCATCCTCCTACTCCTCATCTCACATGGCTCTCTTTGCCTCCCCATCCCACTCCTCTTTTCTATTTTGGCGGATTCCAAGAATCGTGAGGTCGATCTCATCGGGCCTCGCTTGCCCTCCAACGTTGCGCTACAATCGTGGGCGGCCACATCTTGGAGTGGTGACGAATGGCAGCAAAAATTGCTATATTTGTTGGTGGCAAGATCTTGGCGCGGTGCATTTGGCAGCAGCGGGAGGCGATCTTTCTATCATATATATAAAAAACCAAGAGTGTGTTTTGTTGCTGGCCTTTGTCTGCCATGCCCCAAGTGCGGTGGCGACACTTGCCACACCTGCCACAGAGAAAGGAGAAGTGCAAATCAGGAAACAACGAGCAAATTGGTGACCGAATCCTCGTCGAAAACCAAGCACGGCTTAGAGCCGTCGAACGTTTGACGTGACGAGTTTTGAACGGCATCTAAACATGACCTAAGAGCACCCTCTAGACCCAGTTTTACTCAACCACCTCTCGGAGTCACAACAGATTGAGTAAAAATGTCTCCCCATTCTTGCAACCAAAATCGACGATACTCTCGTCTCTTCCTCCACGCACCTACGCCCGCACGTTCACTTGCAGCACCATTGTGCCGCCCAACACGGCCACCAGCGAACGCCAAAGCCTCCGCTCCTGATGTCGACACGGCCGCCTCCACACGCCACGCCGAGCACCACCCGCGCTCCTTGCCGTGGTCCCAAGTGCGGCCGCCACGAATCGAACTCACCATAGCTGGAGGCATGCCCGCCACCGAGAGCCTCGTCGAGGAGCCTGAGGGCCGAATGGGGGTGTGGAACATCGAAGGAGGGCCGGCCGGGGGCGGCAACAGGATGGCGGACTACAGCGAGGCTGGGCAGGGCCCAAAGCACGAGCGGGCCTCCTTGATATGGCCCCAAGCGCGGAGATGGGCACGCGCGGTTGCGCCAGCAGGCCTGCGGTGCCGCGAGGAGGGGAGACCAAGACTGTTGTTGTTGTCATTCGGAAGACAAAGGAGGCCCAGCTCGAGATTCCGTTTGTGCAGCGTCGGGCTAGCACGCCTTGCTCGCGTTGCTCGTCGTGCCACGAGAGAAGAGGGGCGCGGCGGGGCGGGGCGGAGCAAAGGCGTCCAGGGAACATTGGGGAGGGGGCGACGGCGTGAGCTTGATCTCCGACAAAGCAGGGCGACAGACGATGACCAGAGGCAGGCGAGAAGGCGGAAGTGGCGGCGGTTAGTTCCCGCGCACCACCGGACGGGTTACTCAATGGGATAAGGGAGGGGGTGGGGGGGGGGGGGGGGATTGAGTAAATTTATTCAATGGAGGATCAAGGTTTGCAATACCGAATGAACCGGTAAAACCGGTTTCTGAAACCAGACAAAATCCAAATTCTGATATGTGAATAAAAAATTTCTGAAATTTTTGGTAATCGGACCGGTTTACTAGAAAACCGGTCAAAATTTTCGGAAAACTGGACAAAATTCTAGAAAACCGGTTCAAAGAGGAAAAATGCAAAAAAATGAAAACTTGGAAAAAAATGAAACAAAATATATGTAAAAAAACTATATGCAATTTGCAGAGCAATGATGCAACAACAACACGAAAATTCGATCGTTTGCTTGGTCCAAAAAATCAAGGAAGGCTGTTGGTTCATAAAAAAAGGTTTTTTTCTTTTTTTTCTTCCTTTTTCTACCCTGAAACTTCCTCGATTTTTTTGACACATGAAACGATCGAATCTAGGTGTTTCATTTCCACCATTGGGCTGCAAATTTGATCTTGTTTTTTTTTTTTTACATTTTGCTTGTTTCAAATTTTTCAAATTTTCAATTTTTTTTAAAAAATTGAAAACGAAAACTGGCCTGCTGGGTAAACCGGACGGGACCGGTTTTCCGGTTTTCACCGCGGTAGCGCAAACCTTTGAGATTTAGGCAATCTAGTAAATTTACTCAATGGAGGGCAAATTTGAGTAAACCAACTTTGGGTAAATTTACTCAATGCTTGGTTATGTAATATACCTTAAAACTCTTGTTTAGTTAGGACGTTGTTTGGGCCTACGGCCTTGTGCCATGTAAATATTTCTCAAAATTTATATAAAAAAAGAAGTAGGGGCTTCCTTGTTGTTCGTAAAAAAAAAAGGATTTAGGCAACTATATTTTTGGGGTAGAGGATGACATACTCAATCGGTTGCTTTGGAAATGGACTCGCTTCGCTAGCTCTAGGTGAATTAGCAAAACAGGGAAGGAGGGTACTTTCTTTTCGAAAGTGAACCGTTCCCAACCGATCAAGGAAGCAGGGCGTAGACCCGTTGCTTCTTACTATGGTAGAGGGGATGCCGTTATTCCGGTGCATATTGACTACGTTGTAGGAATAGCAATAGGGATTGCATGGGAACACCTTTTGCTCGCGATAGGATTACGTAAAATGTCAGTTTTTACTCAATTGCTGGGATGGTCTATAACATCCCACGGTCAGCGGCCGAACATGAGCCCTTAAAGTCTTAAACTGTTCTCTTTAAACTCCCCAAAACAAGGCAAGCAAACAAGTGAATTTTCACTTTATGCTTTCTTTCTTTTGACCCACACTTTATGCTTTTAGTAGGGGAGCGTTTTCTTTTCTTTACCTCGTAACTGACTATTGAGGGAAACTGTTCTCTTTTTTTTTTTTCCCTTTTTGCGAGGAGGGAAACTGTTCTTCTTTTTCTTTTTTCTTTTTTTTTGCAAACAGGAGAGATTTTTTGGAAAGATAAGGAGAGGTCAATTCTGGTGTAACCCGGTCGCCATCGACATGCGATTTCCTGTTCAGATTAATGTGCGATACCAGACAGTGCAGGACTGCTGTAATAACGTTACAGGACGGCAAGCTAAACCGAAGGCACCGTGCCAATGCGTAATGACAGGCACAGGACGCACAAAAGTCTATATGTAGGTTTAACGCGATGCACAAGAAAACAAACTGGGAGTCAAGTCAACACCGCATCTGCGCATGTGAACATGTCACTTTCTGTCATATCTGTCGATGCATCCTCCTTGGTTTCTCCTCATTATCCTGCAAGTCCCAGTTAATTCGAAGGTTGGAACTAAGAAAGTGTTTTGACGTCTAAGAACTATCGATTGACAGGGTCAAAAAAGAGGTCTTGATATATCTGAATAACATGGACAGGACCTACACTGGTGATTTAGCGGACCAGGATATCTGCAACTTCATCGGGTGATAATCACCCACCAGGTGATTTAAGCATACCGGGATATAAAAACAAATCAAACAGAACCCCCAACCAACAACACGATCTATGTATACTAACAGTATCAAGATTATATAGACAGACGTATTCAGTAACTCCAAATATATTGCATTTCAGAAGAGTTTTATCTCTGGTAAGACAGTGCGTTCTCTAAAGAACAACTGAAAATAAAACAAGCAGAAGCAAAATGGAGTAGAAACAGAGCCTCCCCAAAAGAATGTTTGGTTGGTGTCAGGGAATGACAACCACTGCAGCAGATACCAAATCTGATCAACTGATGTTAGTATCTCTTTCCATGCTTGCCTAATCCTCTTCCTCATCGTCCTCGTGGAAGCGCAGATGCCTCCCCTGGGGCACCGGCAGGCCTTTGAGCAGCAAGGCGCCGAGCTCCGCCCTCGCCTCCGCTGACGGCACCACCTCCTCCCTCTCGATCTCGTCGTCGCTGTTGTAGATGAACCGGGTGTGCTTCCCCTCGAACTGCGGCAGCCCAGCTTTCTCTTCCTCTTCATCGAACACGGTCATCTTGCCCATCTCCTCGCACAGGTCATCGAAGCACTCGTCGTCGTCACTGCCATCTTCCCACTCCTCCTCGTCTTCAGTGTACTCGCCCAGCTCCGGTGCCTCGCCGAGCTCTTCTTCGTCGGCCTTCGCGGGGCTGGCATGGACCTGAATGGACCAGACCGAGGAGCTGTCGTCCTCGGTTGACGATGCTGACTTGTCCGTGTGGCTACCGCTGCTGCTGTCATGGAACTTGAGGGATGATGAGATGGCTGACCCATTGGACGACTCTGATTTCCCAGGGGAGTCGTCGAACACCAGCGCACGGTGCAGCTGGGCGTCGCTGAGGTTTTCCTCGGCCAGTGACGGCGGTAGGGAAGCTGCGATGACCTGAACAAGAAAGGAGAGCAGACCTCAGGACCATGCACAACAGTATCAACAAGCTGAAGGCAGTTAGCAAGAGTTGTCTTTGCATACAGGGCAGACTAGATGCAGTTAACACAGAACATAACTTATACTACTAACATTTGACATTGCAGTATGAACAATTGCATCAACAACGCAACGATCAACTAGTTACAGCTAATATCTGACAATGAAGCAGCTAAATACGCAAAGATCAGCACTGCAAAGCTGTGAGTGGTATAGAATTCAGAACAATCAGGTGCAGCTAACAACGCAGAGATCAGCACTTACTAGTTGCTGCCAAGATCTGACAATGCAGCAAATGTATCATAAAGTACATTCTAGTTGCAGTCGGAATCAGCTAACAACTATCATAGCATCCCACATTCGGAATCAGCTGAAGGAAGGCAGTTAGCAACAGAACTGTCTATGCATTAAGGGCAGACTAGATGCAGTTAGCAACACAGAACCAAGAACTAACTTCTCATTTACACTATAAAGATCTGACATTGCAGTATGAACGTTTACATCAAAGGTGCAGCTAACAACACAATGATCAACTAGTCACTGCTAATATCTAACAATGAAGCAGCTGACTATACAATGACAGAAATCACGCAAGAAGAATTTTTTCAGATTATTCCGTATTGCAAACCTGTGAATGGCATGGAATTCAGAACAATCAGGTGCAGTGCAGCTAACAACGCATAGATCAGCACTTACTAGTTGCTGCCAAGATCTGACAACGCAGCAAATGTATCATAAAGTACAGATATTCTAGTTGCAGTAGGAATCAGCTAACAACTATCATAGAATCCCGCATTCATACACTAGGTGAATCATGCAAGCTTCACAACTATGTCTGCAGCAAGAAGCCTAAAGATAGAGCAGATGCTACACAACTTTCCGGAGGGATTAACAATTCTACTGTTACGAAGTGAAACCGTGAATCACAGCACAATCCTACCATGTAGGAACAGAAATCTTGGATCACACTTGAGCCATGCATTAGAATCATATTATATTAAAGTTTTGTTTTTATGGAACGGACGATTAAATTACCTTTAGCTTAGGAATCAGCGTTTCCTCCTCCTCGAGGACGCAGGGCATTAGCCTGGAGCCATCAGGCAGCAGGAGGCCTTCCCTGGCCGCAGAGACGGCCCCGATTTGCGGCGTGTTGGCCGGCGTGGGCGCGAGGAGCTGCGCGGGCGACCTGGCAACGCCGAGAAGCGCCTGGATCCGCGCGGGGGGCCTGGCGAACGCCGCGGCGGCGGCGGAGCCCTGCTCCTCGTGGACCTTGTGGAGGAGCGCCTTGACCTGGCCTCGCAGGAGCGCCTCCCCTGATCCGGGCGTGCGGCGGGGCCTGGGGCGGGTCTTGGCGGCGGTGGAGGCGGGGGTCTTGTCGGCCGCGGCGTGGAGGCCGCCCGCGGCGAGACCGACGATGGGGGAGTCGTTGGTGATGTCGTGCAGCGCCGCGCGATCCCCGGCGCCGGCGGCGTTCTTGGTCTGGGAGACGTCGGCGGCGCTCTTCTCTGGGGAAAATCAAGAAGCGATCGTCAGGAAACACAGAACAAGAAACGCATCAAGAACCGATCTTGGAGCGCGATCAGGTGTGGAATTGCAGGTATTGAAGGTGAGGCGAGAGGAGATGGGAGAAGGAGACTCACGGGCAGATGAGGCGGCGGCCGCAGCGGCGGCGAGCGAGCGGGTGATCCTCCTGTTGGAAAGCGGCGTCTCCATCGGTGCGGTGCGGCGAGGCGCTTCCTGGTGCGTGCCGAGACGAGGCGGCGACGGCGCGAGGAAGGAGACGGTACGCGAGAGGAGGATGGAGGAGGAGGAGGACGAGATCGATGGAGGCGGCGGAGGGGCGCGTGGCGAGGGAGCTTTAAAGGATCGGAGCCGTGGCGTGGCTAGGCACAGTACAACGGTAATATGACCGTTGTTCCGGGGGAAGACGAGACGGCGGAGTGGCGGACGCGTTCGGGACTCTCCACTAGCCGTTGGTTTCTTGCTGTTGGGTTGGGCTGCTGCACGGCAACGCAAACGGCGTTTGGTTCCTGTGGGCCCTGCTTCGGGTCAGTTGGAGCGGGCCTGGTTATCCTTTCTCGGGCCTGCGTGGCTGTTGTGATGTAGAGTGGACCACACTCAACGGAGTGGCCCACGGTTGAAATGCAGCAGAGGATTTGCTTGCGGTCAAAGAAGTTCAATAACTTGTGCTAAAAAAAAAAAGAAGTTCAATAACTTCGATTCCCGGTTGTAACAAAAAACAAAACAGGTAGTACATTTAACTTTTTAAAAAAAGGTAGTAGAATTGAATTATTACTACTCCAGAAATTTGGTGCAGGCAACGGAACTCCAGTACACACATCCTAGCGTTTAAGTAAATTTTAGGAATCCGTAGTTGAAAACACTTGGGATGGAAGTTCATAATGCATAACTGAGCTCAAATTATATGCCCAAAAAAAAAGTTTCAAGTAACGAAACAAGGCTCGGTGACGCAATCTCCTCCCGAAGGATTTTTTTTTTCGAATTGCTCCCGAAGCCTTACTTCTGCAATTCGTAGCACTTACTGAACGCCATTGTAAAGCACCTAGCCCAACGCCTGACGTGACTGATCGAACGGCAAATTGATCCGAAATGAACTAGCCGGCCAGAGTTAGCACACAAATTTCGATGTAAAATTCAAAACTTACGAAAGACCATGCATGGCGGAATATAAATTGTGATCGAACTTCATCCGTGGTCACTGCATGCCCCTTGAAGAAGTTTTGTACTTGGTTCAAATAAGAGCAGCCTCCTCTATATCCATTAATCCATATACGTACAGCATTTGGTAGTTTGATCTCTAAGCTAATAATGACATCGATCATAGATCAGTCAATCAGCACGCAGGGATCCGATCGGCCAGGTGGTCGGCCGCCCGGGAACCGCCGCCTTGTCCGCTTGGCGGTGCAGCACGATGCGCTTGGACTCGCCCCACTCGTGGAAGTCCTCGCGGTCGCCGTCGCCGTCGACGTCGCACTCAGGGAACACCGCGCCGCCGTACCGCAGCCTGTCGTGGCAGACGGTGTAGATCAAATACCGCCGCCGGAAGCGGCGCATGGCGGCGCGCTTGGCGGGTGTCATGACGGCGCGCTCGTGCGTCATCACGGCCACCTCGCACTCCACCGCGGCGCCGCCGGTGGCGACGGCGGGGCAGCCGCGGAGGACGAGGCCGGAAAAGTCGGCGGCGAAGGGCGCGTAGGCGTAGTCCACCCTGTGCCTGCCGCCGTCGGTGGCCCAGGCGGAGCCGTCCCAGATGGTGGCGTACACCGACATGGGCTTGGAGGGGAAGTCGCCGCCCATGGCCGGCACCCGGACGGCCTCGCGGATGGGCGCGCCGTCGACGTAGAAGACGATGGCGGTGGGGGTCCAGGCGACGGCGTACGCGTGCGGGCGCGCGGTGGGGTCGAAGGGGAGGAGGTAGCGCTCCTCGCGGCCGCGGGAGGTGCTGCCGTTGCCGTAGATGTTGGTCTGCACGCGCCACCCGTGCCCGCGGCGGTTGCCCAGCAGCTCGAAGTCCACCTCGTCGTGGTTGTGAGGGAACACATCGCCGTTCGAAAGCTGCATGCAGTTTGTGTGTTCAGTTTACAGACGCACAATAATTTGATTAGTCAATAATAAGCCACTGAAGAAACCTAATGAAACCAAACAGAGTATATGTATAATCAACATGTTGATTACGATCAGAGAGTGCAACAAAATGCATGCATCACGGACTTATCGCGTCGGGGGATGCACGCATGGCTACAAAAAGGAGGGATGGAAGGCAAGAAACTTGCAGCCGCCGCCCATTTTTAAAATATGTACCGCCGTCTCCAACAGTTCCAACTAAGGTTCAGAGAAACCAGAAATGCCTATTATGTAAATACTAGTAGACATGGTTAAGTGGTGTGTTTCTTTGAACAACCACTCATGCATGCAAAAGTCTTAACTAACATCACCTACTGATAACCACTACGGCGAAGGCAATGATATATCCTAGTTGACGGCAGTAGCATCTCACAAATTAGAGACCAAGGTCATGTCGACATATATCTAGCTGATCACCCATACATACTGCTGGGCAGGAAGGTGAGGTGAGCACAAACGGACGACAAAGATGGTTCTACAGGGAAAGGTTTGTGTGTCATTAACGGGTTAGATATTGCCGTATTACATCATCAAAAAGTGAGCCGTCTAAAAAAATTAAGGTGCACCTGAAACTTTAAAACTGATACTAAAATCAAGTTTTAAAACTGAAACAAAAAAGTTCGCCTTTTTATTGTTTATCCGTGCACAAGTTCAGTTGCACTTTGAAACTGCATGACCTAGCCATACATATTTTATGAAATGTTAGGTACACTTTTGAAGGTGCTACCATGATTGGTAATACTGAACCGAGCGATACATTGCTCACTCTTCAAAGATCAGTGGTTTATTGTTCAGTTCTTTAAATATGTGGCTTTAATTGCGATATAATGATACACACTATAGGTTTGTGATAATACTTTTTGAATATATGGTTTATGAGAATTAAATTTTACTTACTCGTAGTTGTTTCATCGAAGATTTTTAGTTTTGTAAATTTTACTTTATAACAATTAAAAGTCCATAACAAATTCGTTTGGGTTTCAATTGCTGGCCTGGTCATGGAGTCATGTAAGTGTCTCGTGCGTCATTACTCCACTATTCCCGTTAGGACGGTGCAAGCGTAGAGAAACGTGTAAAGCAACTGAGGCCGGCTAGCGATTCCTTCCTCCATCACGGAAGAAAAAGGAGAACGATATTTTCCTCCACGCCCGCATGTTGCCACGTTGTAGCTTAGCTATACCTAGGTTGCTTTCTGGTAACGAATGGATCGGCGGACCTTTGTAGCCACCGGTGCCGGCAATCTCATTCTACGGCTGATAATTAACAAACTCCCAGCCGGGCCAACCAAAAAGACGATCGAGCAAGTGGACAGCTGTCAACATGACGTGCTTAACCTTGGGAAATTGGCATCTTTATTGGCTTGATGATCTTATATTAATTACTGAGAGAGAGATCAGAGATATCAATGGAACAGAGCAGGGAGTTTTTTTCGAGGAGAGAAACGTACGTAGAAGGCGACGACGACGCCGGCGGTGTAGTCGTCGGGCAGCTGGATGGAGGCACTGAAGAACCCGTGGCTGTACGCCGTCTTGGATACGAAGCCAGAGCCTGGGCAGTTAACATGAACAGCATCGTCCATCAGTCAATTGATACTTCATCGATAAGAACACAAGACTGAAGAAAAGAGCACTGATATGTTGCAAGATTTGTTACTCTAGTAGTCGATTAGATTACCGGTGCGCTTGTCGAGTTTGAGGCGAACGGAGCGGCCGTCTGGCGAGGGGACGAGGTTGTCGTCGCCGAACAGCGGCGTGAACCCGGCGTGGAACGGCACCGGCGACATGTCCAGAGCCGCGGCTGCGGCCGCGACGCCGGCGACAATCGCCAACCAGGTGCTGGCCATCAGCACAAGAGAACGCGCCATGGCTGGCGCTATGGTACGAAGCTCTTGATCAATTGCAGAGAAGCATGTAGCCGATCAGAAGAAGTTATGTATATCTCTTTTCCGGCCCTCGCTTGCCTCCTTCCTTCTTTCCCTCTCTGGTGCTAGCAGCTGCACCAGTGTCGTATGTGCACCACACCCACGGTTGGGTGCATATATATGCGAGAGACGCACCAGTTTTTATTGGTTTTTTCTTTTTGTATTTCTCTTTCTGCTTTCCGTTCCGTTTCTTTGTGGTGCTTACGTGTATAGGCTCGGGAGACTGGGAAAAGGGCTTTTGTGGATGGGACATGGAAGGGTAGGGATCATCAGGAACAACGGCCTCCTCTACTTCAATCAACACCGTCATTGTGCCTGGGCTGTGAGGGCTCTCAGATCCATCAAATTCCTCTATTTGATTTTGCTTGGACGATCACCACCTGATCACACTGTCCACGTTTTTTTTTCCCTCCCTTTCGTATTATTCTTGGAAGTGAACGGGTGCTTGCAAAATGGTAACATTGTGTTACGCACAGACTGCTGAATGGCAGGAAAAGCCTTTGGTTCTTGTTCTTCAGTCAAAATTAGTGACCTTCTTTTTTTCCATTTGATTTGAGGAAGTTACATCAGCTGCAGGGGTCCATTAATTATTTGTCAACACATCGCAGATACAAGGAAAAGAATGTTTCAAGGCAAGAAACTGATCACAGTACAAATAACCACCGGACTAGCAGTTTCCACTTGAATGAAATCATCAATCGACCAAGCGAGCTCTGCAGGAGACGGAGATGGTCAGCGCTCCCATCCTCCTTCCTATGTTTCGTCTACACATCATATTATGTTGCTCTCGAAAAACTGACGGACGGACTCTTTCTCATCGGTCACCTTTCATTAGCCCGTGCTTGATTACGATGTTTCACCTCCTCCTGTTATCTATACTTTCGATGAGATCACATGAAGTGCCTGTCATCAGTTGGTTAACGCTTCCAGAAGATATAGTCCACCACGTACATCATAAGCCCAATAAATTGACCCAGAAGCTAAAGTGATTGGTAAAGAGCAGAAAAAGGGTACAAAAAGGAGCTCATCAGTTTGCCCACACATTTCGCACGTTAGTTAGCTACTAAGCTTACGAATGGCAATCTTTCAATGTTACCTGCTGACGTTGTCCACCTCCCAAATTCTACTTTCAATTTCGCCAGGGTTCTCTCTTCCTGCACTGAACTGTTAGTGCTCCTCTGCCGACAGGATTACGCCGATTTACGACTACTTAACTGTAATATCTGCACCTTTTACTTCAATTTTGATTGTTGTAACAACAAGTGAAGCCAGCGCTGAACTGACACTAAACCATAACTGAACAACTCCGGGCAAGGCGCGTAGAGGCTGAGACGAAGATTATGGATGATACAGCTCGCAGCAAAAGGTGTTAATCGGCGACGGCGATTTGCTGGATGGAGACACGCCACCAAACTGAACTGAACTGCTCCCCTCCCGCCGTCTGCTCTTCCTTTCGGGTTGGTTGGCTTTGCTTGCAGCGGCATCAGCTTTCTGCTAACTAGAGATTCTAGACTGAATGGCTGCTCTGCCAAGAAAAAAAAATAAAGAAACGTTGTGCGGATGTGTACATCAGAATAGAATGTTGGGCGTGCAAACGCCAGGGACCGCAGGCATCACCACAGGTATTTGGACCGCAGGCGTCACCACAGGTATGTGCTGCTGCGGATAAGATGATGACATCGAAAGCATACGTGCCAGTACCTTGCAAGCCGGCTGGCCTCTGTCCGCGTATAGCTATACGTGTACGTGCACCTGGCACAGGTCACTTTCTTCCTCCACAACCCAATGTTTGCTTCCCAATGCAAAGCTTCTCGATCCGCTCTCGCCCTGTACGTTTGTATGTCTGTCTATCTGCAATGCATAACGACGGCTGTGGTCACGGACGGACCAACTGCCGGCGATCGATCCAGTGGATGGCGGGGCGCGGCTACATGTCTCCTCCATTGGTCCCCAACTCTTGTATTATCTTCAAAAGCAAAATCGACCCCCAGCTCTTTTCTTGCGTTGTGCAGTGCAATAGTTTTACAAGCACTTCAGGTAATTTTATGATCCAAAAACTTCAGTAATATATACGCCATGTATACAGCTGAAATTTGAAGAAAAGAATGGAGGCGTAAATGGCTGTTTTCGATGCATGCTGTCGGAGATGCTTTTACATCTGTAGAGTAGTAAAGAACAGGAAATGTTTGCAGCACTAGTATGAGCATTGCCTTTCAACTCCCTGCCTTCGTGCTCCAAACTGAATTTTTTTTTTCGAACTCCAAACTGAATATCTACAGTTGATCTTTTTTCCAGTTCTGAATTTTCCTCCCGGGTCACATTCACACTGTAAACCAAAGCTCATCTGCGATCAGGGTGTGTATCTCCCGTCAAACCGTGGGCTGAAGCTGAGTCTCCAGCCTACTAGGCCCATTATTCGAGATACGGCCCGATTGATCAAAAAGTTGTGAGGTGGGCCTGGATGTAAAATGCTGCGCACACATGTTTCATTTCATTTTGATACCCCCTGTTCGCTACGCATCATTTGGCTAACTTTTCAGGCTTTTTTATGTTGCGCACGAGACACATGCGCAGAGACAATCAAGCAAGGGATATGAACAGAACAGCATGGCATGCGAAAGCTTGGGTATCTGGCTGAGCTGTCGCCGCATGCGAAAAGTTTATTGAGTTCGAACGAACATAGGTCGGCCGTTTCCTTTTTCCACTTGTACATACTACTGTGCTGGTATCTTTGGTTTTGACGTGTCGGACTCAAAAGGCACTAGTACTACTCTACTTGCACAAGTCCGTCGTGAACCTTTCGGCAAGCACCGCTGGTGACAGAAGATTCTACCGCGCCGCGGACACGTGAGGTCGATGAAAGGGGAACACGTCGGTCTCCGGAAGCTCGTAATTAAGCGGGCTGAGATCTCAGCAACTGGCGCGCCGCGAGTCTGGTGGGAGGGGGAGCTTGGACCACGAAGAGTAGCCTTTTTGACTGGCGCACAAATGCAAGTAGAGGGGGTGTTCGGCGCACGGGGTCTAAACTTTAGAGGGTTTTTTCAACGAATATTGTGATTACAAATAAAGTTTAATTACAAAACTAATTTCAGGACTCCGCTCGAAATCGCGAGACGAATCTAATGAGGGTAATTAAGACGTGATTAGACGGTGGTTACTGTAGCATCACTGTAGCAAACCATAGATTAATTAGGCTCATTAGATTCGTCTCGTGATTTAGAGAGGGGGTCGTGACATAGGTTTTGTCATTAAATTAATAAAAATATGTTTAAATAGTAAGATTCTCTTTGATGTGACGGGTGTTAAAGTTTAGAGGGGGTGCACCGAACGCCCCCAGAGTCGGTCGTCGAAGCTTCTCGCCGGTTTAAACTCAGCGCGACGCCTGGCCCGCGATCAATTGTATAGACGTCCGTCTCGGCTGCTGCTCCGGCGAGCGACGGGGGCACGGGCGCGTCATAGATGGGGGTTAAAAATGCTAGTACTGTGTCGATCTCTAATAGCATCTCAAATGATAGAGCTAGCTAAAAGCCTCTTTAGTGACGGAGCTCTTAAAAGTTACTACTCCTAGCAGCTAGCTTTTGGATAAAATTATTCTTTAGAGACCAATTTTAGTCACTTATTGTTCTTTAGAGACTAGTACTTAGTAGTAGCTAATTAAAGAAGAGTGTCTGCTCTCTTTTTTTACAATAAAATATAATATGTGCTAGCTTGTAGAGAGCTATTAGGGATGCTTTAATACTCCCTCCGTCCAGAAATATATTAGTCTTGTTCTAAGTCAAATTTTTTTATTTTGATCAATAATATTTAAGAAAGATTGACAAGATGAAAATGCTTTTACTAGATTCATGGTGAAATGAACTTTCATAATATATAATTATCTTACTTTGAAATAATATATTTTTAGATATTGTTGGTCAAAGTTCAAAAAATTTGACTTAAGACAAAACTAGTTATACACTATATTTTTGGACGGAGGAGTAGCTAATGTGTTTCAATCTTTTATTGACTTTTTTTCTAATGAGTCTCTAATTGTTTTTAGGTACTAGCTTTTCAGGAAAAACTAGCTGCTTTCTTTTTTTTTAATAAAATATAATTAATGTTGCCGAGGCGCTCTAATGCGTAGTATTCAGTTTTATTTTATTTTTAGATCTATTGAGAACAGACTGGATCGGAAACGAAACTATCCAATGGTATTACTACTTCCGTCTCTAAATATAGGGATTTCTAACATTTAAACACAAAAATAGTGTGTGTCAAAAAAAACCACCGCGCTGTTTATTTTTACCTCAACTCATCCTTCCACCGACCACAAAGGGATGGAGGTAGTAGGAAAAAATTCAGACCTCTCGAACGCCTTATATAAAAAAAAAGGGAAAGAGTGAGACAAGCACAGTAACTCAGATGAGTTCAACTCGCACCATACAATTCCTGGCTGGAGAGCCTCACGATCGATAGCGGAGTGAAAGTAAGGTTGCAACATCTGATTCGACACTTACTATCATTGCCTTCCTCATGTGCATATGGAGGAGCATCTCCACCTACTTGTGGGGGCCAAAAAGCGTAAAAAGAAGCATGCTTCGTGTGGAGAATGGAGATCGATGAATATCCATCATCCGTCGCGCGCTTGTGTTAAGCGACGCATCTTTCAACTTGTGCCGTGCCGCAAGGCGCAGGAGGAGGGAACGAGTGGCCAGCCGCGATGTCATCAGCTGAACATGCAACAGCCAGGTCGTTTCGCATCAGCAGTGGAGCAGCCCGGCCGGCTTGGAACCAGATCCTCTGGAATTGCAAAGAAACGGCAAAAGTTAGTAAAGCGGCTGCCGTTGTTGGGATGTTGACGTGCCTTTGCTCCTGCATCACGGACTGCATATTCTAGCTAGATCTCTAGAAGTACTGCTTAGTAATTATCAAAAGATATCAATGGCTTGTGTTTTGAATAAAACTACGCCATTGATAAAACTTAGAAGACTGAAGCGGTCATTTTGATACTAGCTACTAGTACGTACCATAGCAAAATCGGGCCTAGAGACCACTACGCCGCCGGTTCTGCCGATGCCAATCATAGCAACGTAGCCAACCATTGAGCCATCCCATGGTCGGGAGAGATGGGAACATGGTGACGCTTTGAATCTCCGTCACTTGCACACGTACGTACCCTATGCCTGTGCCAACTTGCATTTGCTCATGGTGTACGTGCGCATAAGGAATGGTTCAGGTAACAAGTTCTCCTCCTGGACAGAAACTCATACGAATCATTGGATCATTCATTCCTTCCGTTTTCCCCTACTTGCAACACAGAAGTCATCACCGGTGTGTGCGTGCGTGCTAGGGAACGAACGAACGAGCATATTTTTCCCTTTTTCCAAATCTTTTCGTAGAGCTCAGCACCAGGTGCTCGTGTCCAGGTCGCCTGTTTTCGGAGCGGGAATTCCGTGGTATACAGGTGGTGGCCGCGCCGAACGCAGCAGCGCTCCTCTGAAAACCGCGGGCGCAGACTAAAAGTGCAACAGAATGCAGCACAGGATGACAGGAGAGGTGATCGATTCTGACCGTTGCATGCGAGGATCGTACCGATGCCGGCTGGAATGGATGCCGTTCGCGGCATGGCGGACACGTCCGGCCGCCCGCCCGCCGATTTCGATCAACGGTGTCTGACGACACGCGCAGAATAGAGCAGAGCAGACAGACATGCGGCCATCAAGCCCAAATGGAGGATTTAGTTTCCTTGAACAAAAGAAGAAACATTTAGGATATTAACTCTACGCAAATTTATTCTTACTACTATAATATGAAACTTTCATAAGAATCACGCCGTAGCGGCTGTGAAACTAGGATTTTAACGGTAAGTGGTCGGAGCTACCATTATATGGCACAAAAGCAGTGTGGATAATTATCCGATCCGATCTGTTCCGAATTTGATTTGTCAGGATTTGGAGTAGCATTTTAGATATCCTAGAGGATCCGATCCGATTCGAATCCGATTGTATGCGGATGCGAATTAGGATATGAGAATAGCAAAATCCGATGAATATGAGATATTAAAGTGGATTATCCGACAATATTAGTCAACTTTTGTTTGTTTTACATGCTTTCATGGTATTTTAATTTGAGAACTTGTAGTTTGGGTGGTGGGATTTCTTTGGCTAGTGTAATGTTGCCACTAGCTATTCTACATGCTTTGATAAATTATCGATCAACGTATAATTCTCTACTAATAGCCGTATCAAATCCGATATTTAAAGATCCGCTTTCGGTCTGAATCCGTCCCATTTCCAACATCCGAAAAAATACGTATTCATAACCGCATTCGCATATTATCCGTTTTGCTCAAAATCCGACGAAGAAATGTGGATTAAGATATGGAGAAGGTGTTATCCGTTCCGATCCGATCCGTTTTCACCCTAGCAGTGACGAATCTTACATGAAGAAGAGGCTACAGAGACATCTTCAATCTTATCACTGGAAAGACTGTTCTTTCCTTGGACACTAGCTGACCGTTGATAAAAAAAAAACATAATTGGCATAGCTAGAAATTGAAGTACAAATGTTTGAAGCCATTGTCATGTGCCACAAAAGCACAAGCGGATCTAACGAGGGGGCTCAAGTCCCCCTCCCTGTGTTTCAAAGCTTTGCCTCTACATGTATGAAAGCATCATTCTTTACAAAAATGAAATGCTTGCAAGCATTTATCCAATCACAAAGTTGATGTTAGCAAAATAAATGGCATTAAATATCATACTCTATACATTGTCAGCGTATATATTTTCACAAACAAAGGTATGTTAGAGCTCCCGAGTGTATTGGGGTCACAAAAATACTACTAGGGCCGATCAATCGTGGCAATTATGCATCGGTTCGGTTGGATTAAAAAAGCATGCAAATAGAGTCATTAGTTTGGTATATATGACGCAGCAACTGCATGTCACGTACTAGTACCTATCTAGAATTTGGAAGTACTTCTCCGTTTTCCAAATTCGAGATTCCTTCCTGGAGTCGGTATGGTTTTTCTGCTAGATTCAACAGCTGCAAACCATACTGCTTTACCGTATATTGTTGTGCTGAATAAACGGAAAAGATTAGAATCGATCAAAGATCAAAGTAACCATTTATTTCAAGTAATTGCAGTGCGTCAACCAAACCAGCTAGGGCAAACTAGTAGTTTCTGACAAGGTGGTTCGATTCAGATTCCCTTTCCTGAAGATACATCGTGACAGAGAGGTTGGCACTCAGAACATAACGCGATAGAAGGAGACGGATGGAGGTCATGAACAGAACATGGTGTAGTAGCTAGTAGTCCTCCTGTACATGGATGCCATTTCGATATAAGTAGAAGTATAACGAGTAAGCCTGTAAACGAGCCGAGCTCGAGCGAGCTTGGCATCTCAAGCTCGAGCTCGATGGATGCTCGAGCCGAGCTCGAGCCGAGCCTGAGATTTGCCTGAGCCTATAGGCGAGCTCGAACTCGGCTCGATCGAAGCTCGCGAGCTTGGCAGGCTCGATAATGGAGTGATTCATCCATGCTCCATGGAAGAGGATGCGAGCTCGATCCTCGTCTCGATTCGCCAGCTGAGCCTCTTGCCAAAACGTCAATGAGTTCCCACAGCGGACTCGTGAGCTCGCGTGCTCTCCTGTGTCCATCCGAGGACACGGACAGGACGGGCAGAGGCTCTTCCCTCTCTGCTCAAGGTTCTTCATCGAAGAGGCCAGCGCTAATGGTGAGACAGACGGGCTCTTCTTTCTTGCTGTCCTGCAGCAGCGAGCAGCGGGTGGAGAGAAGATGGATTTGCGGCAACCGCGGAGAGCCGGAGAGCAGAAGCTACGGATGCGCCGGCGGCGGGGTGGGCATCGGGAGGCTCGTGTGACCTGTGGTTGTAAGCTTCATGACCATTGGAGTTTGGAAACCCCAAAGGTATGAATGTTTTGGTGATTGGGTGACCATATTGATGTGACTAACATTTCCTTGTAGGATATTCAAATGGTCATGTCAATGAAGCGTCGTCTCACATATTCTATCTATCGACGACTAGATGTTAGCTTGAGTTCATAGGAAAAACCGGACTATCAAGAGGGATCGAATTGGTTCTCTTATAGCACACAAGGTTAGAGATCAAATGGATGCATTGTGAGTCTCTGGAGGGCTAGGGTGGCTGAAGAGAAGAAGAGGAACCAAGGATGAAGAAGTTGGAAGCAAGGATCAAGAGTGGATCAAGTTTTCAGCTTATCCGGAAGAGACCGGACAGTACGGTCCTAGGGACCGTACAATGCGGTCTTCATTGAAGATCCAGACAGAGAAGTGAAGTCTCGGGATGCTGAGAAAATGAAGACCGGACAATAGGACCGGACAGTACGGTCTAGGGACCGTATGGTACGGTCATCAGAGGATTTCCAGACAGAGAAGTTGAAGTTTCTGGAAGTGGAAGAAATGAAGACCGGACAATCGATCGGACGGTACGGTCCTAGGGACCGGACAGTACGGTCTTCATTGGAGATGAAGAAGAAGATGGAGATGCGCCTGGAAATAGAGACCGGACAATACGGTCTGGAAGAGACCGGACAGTACGGTCCTTTGTACGGTCTCTAGTTTCGCAGGGCACTTTTGGGCAACGGCTAGTTTTGGGTTGGTAGCCTATAAATAGTTGGTTGCCCGCCCCTTGAGGGGTCTCTTGGCCATTGTTGGAGTGCAGGAAACTCAGAGGAAGCCAAGAGCAAGAGAGAGAAGCACTTGTGAAGGATTTGGAGTGATCCTAGTGCTTGAGAGAGTAGCAATTGCATCCACTTGATCTCTAGGCTAGTGTGAGCTTGAGAGAGTCACTTCGGTTTGTTACTCTTGGTCTATGGCGAGGCCTAGACCGGTTAGGCGTTGGTGTTGAGCTGTCCAAGGAGATTGTGGAAGCTAACACAAGTTTGTACACAGTCTTGGAGCTTCCCGTGCGAAAGAAGCATCACTAGTGGAGCGCCCTTTGGCACGCATCACGTGCGGAGCCTTACCTCCGGAAGAGTACCCGGGATCGAGCCCGGCGGGACGTGCCCGCGACTTCACTCGGAGGGTGAAGTGTGCTCTAGGAGGGATCGCCATCGAGCGGAGGGACGGGGTCGAGACTCCGGCGGGAGTGACCCAACGTGGAGTAGGGGAAGGCGCCACCCTTCCGAGACCACGGGAAAAATCATGAGCATTCTTATCCTTATCTCCTTTACATACTAGCATTTACGCTTCCGCATTTACTATTATGTGCTAGTAGAATTGCATGATAGGTTGTCTCTTTACTACTTGGTAGAATTGCTTGTTAGGCTTTACTACTTGGTAGAATTGCTTGCTAGGGTGTTGCTTGTTGCATAGACTAGATTGTGTGCGCGCATCGCTTGCTTTTGTTATCACCATATCTAGTCTTGCTAGCTTCACGCCTAAAGTACGTTTGGGAGAAATTGTTGACACACCGATTCACCCCCCCCCCCCCTCTCGGTGCCCTTGATCCTTTCAAGTGGTATCAGAGCCTCGTTGCTCAAATAGGGCTTAACCGCCTTGAGTAAGGATGCCGAGAGATCATGGGCGGCCCCCGTTCGATGGGACCGACTATGCCTATTGGAAAGCTCGCATGCAAGCTTACCTCGAGGCTCTCGATCCTCTCGCATGGGAGGTGGTAAGTACCGGTGTCTCTCTAAGGACTCCCATTGGTACTCTTGATGTGAATCTCGCAAAGGCAAATGTTAAAGCTAAAAATGCCTTGTTTGAAGCTATCACTAAAGAGGTCTTTGCTCGAGTCAAGTCCGCGGGTACCGCTCATGAAGTGTGGACTCAAATTCAACAAATTCATGAGGGTTCCACGGACGTGAAAGAGGAAAGATACTATGTGCTAAAGAACAAGTATGATGATTTTGCCATGTCTTCAAATGAGCTAATCAATGACACTTATTCTCGCTTGAATGTGCTTGTAGAGGATATCAACTCTCTCGGTGTGAAGGACAAGATTGATGATGGTGACCTTGTGCGGAAGATCTTGAGGATTCTCCCAAGGGAGAAATATGGAGCACTCATCACATGCCTCTTCAACACCGACATTCAAGCCCTCACAACCCACAAGCTACTTGGGAAGATCACCGCCTTCGAGAGCTACAACCTCGACAAGAAGCTTGATGAGAAGCCCTCCAAGAATCTTGCTTTTGCATCCGAGGGGTCAAGCAAGAAGATGAAGAAGGTAGTGACTCAAGATTCAAGTGATGAAGAGCTTGAAGAAGACGTTGAAGACTTGTTGCAACTTCATCCCAATGATCTAGCACTCCTCATGAAGAGAAGCAACTTCTTCAAGAGAAGATTCATCAACAAGAAAGATGCCGAGTGCTACAATTGTGGGGAGAAGGGTCACTTTGCCAAGGAATGTCCGAAGCCAATCAAGAAGAGCAAGAAGAAGACTCAAGAGTCAAGCGATGATGAAGAAGAAGACCCTAGAAGCAAGTACAAGGCAAGGAAGAGGTTTGTCAAGAAGGAAAGCTCTAGAGGCAAAGACAAGAGAAGATCATCTCGCAAGGGACTCTATGTTGGAGAGTGGGTTTCGGATGATGATAGTGATGAAGAAGAAAGTGATGACTCATCCTCCAAGGGAAAGAAAATGGCCGGTATTGCTCTCACCAACATCTCCGAGACTTTACCTCCACCACCTACTTGCTTGATTGCCAAAGATGATGATAGTAGTGAAGATGAGAAGAGCGAGTCCGATGAAGAGTTTGGTGAGGAGGATAAGCCCACATATGAGGAACTCTTGGATAGCATTCTCCTAACCGGCAAGATGATCATGAAGAAGGACAAGACCATTGCTCGGTTGGAGAAGGAACATGATGTGGCCGCCTTCCGAGTTCGTCAACTTGAGGGTGAACTTAGGGACTTATCCATCTCTCACAAGGCTCTTGATGAAGACTATGACAAGCTTGAGGAAGAACACATGAAGCTCAAGGAGAAGTCCAAGTTACTAGAGGATGAGATCAAGCACCTTTCCACTTCGCTCATGACCTTGGATGAAAGCTATGACAAGCTCAAGGTTGAACACATGAGGCTCAACGGCAAGTTCAAGGTTCTTGAGGAAGAACATCAATCCCTCCTCGAAAAGTGTAACACTTCTTCTTCTAGTTCATCTATTTCCGATTCATCATATATTACTTGTGATGGACTAATTCCCTCTCTTGAGAGCATCTCTCTTGATGAGAACATTTTGAAGGAATATCATCAACTCAAGGAGGAGAGAGCTTCGGTGATGGACGGGTTCGAAAGGCTCACAAGGGGAAGGACCATTCATAAGGAGATACTTGGTCGCAACCTTGTGAACAACCCCGGGCACAAGGGACTCGGCTCCTACCCCGCCGCCATCAACCTCATCGGCAAGGACGAGGACATTCCACCTTGGGTAGTCCCCCTCATGGCGGACGACTACTATTGTGAGAAGTGTTGCCGAGACGGCCACACTAGTAAGAATTGTCCCAAGGTGAGAAGTTCCAAGGTTTTGCCTAACGCTAACTTGTTCCATGGAAATACACACTACAAGCTCTTTAGGGACAAGAAAGGCAAGGTGAAGGCAAAGGCTCTTGGATCACCCGACAAGAGAAGGATGATGAGGAAGATTTGGGTGCCCAAATGCATGGTTGACCTTGAGAGGCCAACCAAGTGCGAGTGGGCTCCCAAGAACAAGACCTAGAAGGATGATGGAGGTGGACCGTGCGCCGCAACGTCAACTCATGAACGTCCACCACAAGCTTCGAGTGCGTCATCGACAAATCTACTCTTCAAGGAGGTAACTTGTATCATAGTAGTTTCTTTTCTTGCATTGCTTGCATGGTAGCTAGGTTCTCCTTTGTGAACTAGTATGTTTGCATTCATGCATATGTTAATAACTAAAAAGAAAAGAACATAAAAATTAGTTCAAGGTCTAACTTTCTCAAGATAGCTATGAGCATGGGGGGTGCTTGAGTTGGTGGACCGATGGACTCAAGGCAAGGTTTGGCTCATAGTGAGTAAGCTTGAGAGAGGTTCAAACTTGGCCTTGAGTAGGTTTCCTTTATGCGATGTCTTAACTTTGCTTGCATATCACATGGCATGTTTACTTTCCCTTGCATTTGTATGATATGGTTGTCTCATGCATTGCATATAGGAAATCACAAAGGAGTTGTCACACTATGAGTAAGTGTTTCATTCGTAATATGATCTCACATCTCATAGAAGTGTGACTAAAGAAAAGATTTGTGCTTCATGCCCATTGAGTCTTGCTAAATGATCCTCAAGGTTAAATCTACTTGCACGGATCATAGGCAAATGGCTCATACATACCCCTCCTTTGGTTTTATCGCATTTGGTTCTTATTTGGTTGCTTCTTATTTGCCGATTGAAAAATTACTATAAGCCTATGCGCAACCTATATTGGTTTATTTTCAAAGGAGTGCTTGAGAGTTCCCCTTCTAGTCCATGTTTGGTGTTTATTTGGTTTTTGAGTGAGAAACTTGGACTTAGAAGGAAATTCCTTGAAAATCAGCTTTTCTGGACCTGACCGTACAATACGGTCAAAGGGACCGTACAATACGGTGTGTTTTTGCACGAGATCCTTCGAAATCTGAGGCAGAAAGGAGACCGGACAATACTGTCCTGCAGACCGTACAATGCGGTCTCTATAGCTTAACTGTCAGGGTTCCAAAGGAGACCGTACAATGCGATCCCTATGACCGTACAATACGGTCTGGTTAATTTCATCGCGAGACATCTTCAATCCTATCCGTTGTTTCCGATTTGGATCAATCTCAGCCGTCGATTCGATTTAAAGTAATTCTAATGGAAATCCGGCGTGTTACTGTGCATCTTCCCCCATTACGCCGCCGCTCGCCGTTCGTGCTCCCGCCTCCACCTTCCCGCGCGCGCCGCGCCGCCGTACGCCACCAGCCGCCGTCGAGCTCGCCGCCGACGAGCACCACCGCAGCCGCGCGCCATTGCCCGCACCTCCACCGCGCACCACCGCGAACCCTAGCAGCCGCGCCGTGCCGCCGCACCACCGAGCCGCCGCTCCCTTTCGCCCGCGCGCCGCCGAGCCGGAGCTGGAGACGAGGACGACGGCAGCGACGCCGACGTGCTCAGCAGAGGAGCCTCTCCAGTCCGCGCGACATCAAGCAGTTCCCCTCCTCGCGCGATTGCTCCTTCCAGCCGGCTTCACCGGATTTGAGCTTCTTCACCGACGATCGCCGTCGATCAGTTGAGGTCCGGTGAGCTTCTGGTTTCTTGGATTGCACAGTAGCTCGTCTCGTTTCCATGATTCATCTAGGGTTTGAGCCATTCAATCCTTCGTCGATTAAAATCCCTAGTAAATCATCCAAAAATCGCTCCTTTATTGCGAAATCGATATGCATTGCTAACTATTGTTTCGCAATTTAGGTTACCATATGCCGTAGAGGTCGTATTTCATCTCTTACACCTACGACATGTTGTTTGCTTTGTGTCGATTTCCGATTCCATACTATACACCTAGCTCGACACTAGCATTTCCTCGATTAGTGGTACATTGTGTCTATTGCATATGATCTATGTACACTAGTCGATCTCCACCTATAGTCGACAATGCCATAGTTCCCCATTGCATATTTGCCGGCATTGTGTCCTTTACCTCTGCGCTAGACTTCATATAGATTCATGCGCTTACCTACGATTCTTGCTTGTAGATTATAGTAGGTTATTCTATACTCATATACCCTGTCTTATTCCTATCGTGCAGTGGCAGTGGTCAGCGGACAGTGGGCAGTTGACAGCAGAGCAGAGACAGTGGACGGATTGAGGGCCAAGCCCTTAGTCCTATCTTTGGCAGTCAGCCGTCAGTGGACGGGTTGGTGGGCCAAGCTCACTCGCCCTATCTTGTCTGCAGCCTAGTCAGCAGTTATGGCAGGAGGTTCTGGCAGAGGCAGAGGCAGGGGCAGAGGAGACCGTGACAGGGGCAAGGCCAAGCTTGTTGAGCAGCCCAAGAGGAAGAAGCAGAAGACTGGTGATCCAGAGTGGGACCAGGCCCTCAGGGCAGCAGAGGTTGACTTACCAGCTGGCAGGGATACTGGCCTCAGGATCAGGGACACACCTGCTGGAGGACAGGGGGAGACTCCGAGGAGGTCTTCCAGGGCTAGAGCTACAGTGCAGCAGACTCCGTCCACCCGCGAGGTTGGTACGTCGAGGACCGTGCAGGAGCAGCCAGAGTCAGAGGCAGAGGAGAGTTCTCACTCAGATGCCGAGGTCACAGAGTCTGACAGACAGAGGATGGCAGTCAAGTTCTGTGCTCTTGACAGGACTGCTACACTCAGGGACGTGCTTGCTGAGGACGCACTCAGGCTGCCAGGCCCCGTTCTCAAGAAGTTCAGGAGAGTTGCTGAGGAGACTTGGATACCTGCCAGGAGAGACCCACAGGCAGGAGGTCGTTTTTGGACACTTCTTCAGCAGAGGATAGCAGCTGGTTTGAGGAGTAGACTGCGGACAGATGGACCTGATAGGCTCTTTGTTACTCACCAGCACTGCAGCATAGAGGCTGCCAGCAGAGGTGCCGGGACGGATTTCACACAGCACCTATCTTTTATCCCGGGCCTCCAGGAGATCATCACCACACCGATGCGATGGGATACTGACATCGTGATGGACTTCTATGCATCTTTGTGGATAGCGCCAGACCGCTCAGCTATATGGTTCATGCTCAGAGGACAGCCCCACAGAGTTACGAGGGAGGACCTTGTTAGCGCCCTTGAGACCATCCAGCACGAGACCAGAGTGTTCCCACTTGCTCACCCAGGGATGGAGCCTCCCCGCAGACCTCTTGGGGGACACTTACCTTCAGATAAGGATATGAGCATTGCTTTCCCTCCACCTCACCCGGAGAACTTCAGCCGAGCTCACACCAGACTTACACATGAGGGCAGAGTTCTCAGGAGTATACTGAGCAGGACGATAGTTCCCAGGAGTGGATACAGAGATCAGTTCTCCATTCTTACTCAGTGGGTTGTGATGTTGATGCTGAGGCACAGAGGTTTTGATTTAGTTGATCTGATACTGTGCCAGATGGAGGATGTTATTGCTGAGAGCATAGCTGCCAGACACTTAGCCTTTGCACCTCTGATCTGCTACATTCTGAGGAGGCTACAGTTGTTGTCTCAGGAGGACTATGACGAGCTGCCCAAGGTGACTACAGCGTACACACCCCTACCTGCCTCCGACAGACGGGTTGCTGCCCGGGAGTCAGCTTCACAGGGGAGTTCTTCACAGGGGCCAGGTGACACGGCTACCGAGACAGAGCTGCATATACAGACTGGTAGCCATATGGAGTCCATTCCTGAGGACGTGACTCCGGACTCTAGAGCAGGACCTTCAGCGTCTGCTACAGCTCCAGCTCAGACAGATCTACTACATGCAGAGCTAGCAGCCCTTCGCAGAGAGATCCAGAGTCAGCGAGAGGATAGGGAGAGGGATCGACAGATGCTAGACAGTGTTGTACACACTCAGAGGGAGATGGCTTCTGGCTTGTCGTCGCTTTTCACTGGTTTTGAGGCGATTGCTCAGACTCTTCGTCTTTTCGGACAGGCATTGCCAGGACTCCCGTCGTTCCCATCTATCACTTTCCCAGGTGTGCTGCCACCAGATACAGTTCGCTTTCAGCAGCTTCAGCAGCAGCAGTTTGCTCAGACACAGGGAGGACAGTTTTCTAGCCAGGGACAGTACTTCAGCACCTTACTCACGGCTCCCATCTCACCTGCTGGTGCACCTACGGTGGGGCCGTCGACGTCCACTTTTGCTGGTTTGACAGGAGAGGCAGGACCTTCTCAGCAGTACCTTTCTTCACCAGGCCTCTCCATGACTCCGTCAGCCCTACTAGCTACTACAGCTCCGAGCTTCTCACCGCTTCAGCTGACGAGTCCTTTCTTCGTGTCACCACTGCCAGCTCGTTCACTCGACTTCGACACAGTAGCACAGACCGCCTCAGTGCAGACAGACTCACTTCTTACAGCTTCACAGGCAGAGGTCGTGACTACTACAGCTGAGACAGCAGCAGTGGAGCAGACAGAGTCTCCCAGGACACCTACTCCGCCTCGAGTTGTTGAGCCCTCAGCAGATCTCACTGACTTTGGCTACACTCGTGAGGAGTTACGTGAGGCTCTTGCTACAGGCACTTCTCCAGAGCAGCAGACAGCACCCTCCAGGACTCCTTCACCACCTCCAGAGTTTGAGTACACTGGCACTTCTTCTGAGCAGCAGCAGCCACAGCAGGGCACCTTTTCAGCTCCAGAGCTTTCAGTGACTACTACCACTGCACCTCCTCCAGCCTCCGATGCGTAGGACAGCAGTTTTCTCTTTCCGTCTTTCTCTTTTTGGTCATTGGTGCCAAAGGGGGAGAGAGATAGAGAGATCTTGTATAGGTCTAGGGGGAGTAGTGGAGTGATCTTGTGCTCAGGGGGAGTGTGAGACAGCTCTTGTCTAGGGGGAGATCTTTTGGTACTTCATTGTATATTCTTTTGGTTCTTCGTGGTTCTTGTTGAGCTTGATTTGCTTTTGCTTGTGTTTGGCTCATCAAGAATGCACTTGGTTTCATTTACATACACTTGCTCTTATCTATATATCTGCATATTGCTCTGTTGTTGATATATTGCTCTGGTATATTGCTCTGAGTTTGTGTTTGTTTACCTGGATGCACTTATTTATATCTATCTTGCCAGGTTTCCTCTTTCTGTGATGATTTGTGCACTCATTTGCTTTTGCAGGAATATCTTATAATCTTATCATCACAGAGTTGTGGTCATAGCTCATGTTTTTATTCCATATATATCGCCTATGTGCTTTAACTCTTTTTTGCAGGTGATACCTTTTGAGCTATGACTACTTTGTTCTCCGTTTTTACTTGTTCTTCATTTCATATCCTATCTTATCAATCACTCTTGCGCTTTACATTCTCTATCTTATGATATGTGTTGTCACCAATCACCAAAAAGGGGGAGATTGTAAGCTTCATGACCATTGGAGTTTGGAAACCCCAAAGGTATGAATGTTTTGGTGATTGGGTGACCATATTGATGTGACTAACATTTCCTTGTAGGATATTCAAATGGTCATGTCAATGAAGCGTCGTCTCACATATTCTATCTATCGACGACTTGGTGATTGGTTGCCTCGACATTTCGGATCGAGAGCTTGATGGAGTCGCGGAGAAGATGTGGATCAAGGCTAAGGACATGCTAGATCCAAGCGAGTGTTGCTTGGTTAGATGTTAGCTTGAGTCCATAGGAAAAACCGGACTATCAAGAGGGATCGAATTGGTTCTCTTATAGCACACTAGGTTAGAGATCAAATGGATGCATTGTGAGTCTCTGGAGGGCTAGGGTGGCTGAAGAGAAGAAGAGGAACCAAAGATGAAGAAGTTGGAAGCAAGGATCAAGAGTGGATCAAGTTTTCAGCTTATCCGGAAGAGACCGGACAGTACGGTCCTAGGGACCGTACAATGCGGTCTTCATTGAAGATCCAGACAGAGAAGTGAAGTCTCGGGATGCTGAGAAAATGAAGACCGGACAATAGGACCGGACAGTACGGTCTAGGGACCGTATGGTACGGTCATCAGAGGATTTCCAGACAGAGAAATTGAAGTTTCTGGAAGTGGAAGAAATGAAGACCGGACAATCGATCGGACGGTACGGTCCTAGGGACCGGACAGTACGGTCTTCATTGGAGATGAAGAAGAAGATGGAGATGCGCCTGGAAATAGAGACCGGACAATACGGTCTGGAAGAGACCGGACAGTACGGTCCTTTGTACGGTCTCTAGTTTCGCAGGGCACTTTTGGGCAACGGCTAGTTTTGGGTTGGTAGCCTATAAATAGTTGGTTGCCCGCCCCTTGAGGGGTCTCTTGGCCATTGTTGGAGTGCAGGAAACTCAGAGGAAGCCAAGAGCAAGAGAGAGAAGCACTTGTGAAGGATTTGGAGTGATCCTAGTGCTTGAGAGAGTAGCAATTGCATCCACTTGATCTCTAGGCTAGTGTGAGCTTGAGAGAGTCACTTCGGTTTGTTACTCTTGGTCTATGGCGAGGCCTAGACCGGTTAGGCGTTGGTGTTGAGCTGTCCAAGGAGATTGTGGAAGCTAACACAAGTTTGTACACGGTCTTGGAGCTTCCCGTGCGAAAGAAGCATCACTAGTGGAGCGCCCTTTGGCACGCATCACGTGCGGAGCCTTACCTCCGGAAGAGTACCCGGGATCGAGCCCGGCGGGACGTGCCCGCGACTTCACTCGGAGGGTGAAGTGTGCTCTAGGAGGGATCGCCATCGAGCGGAGGGACGGGGTCGAGACTCCGGCGGGAGTGACCCAACGTGGAGTAGGGGAAGGCGCCACCCTTCCGAGACCACGGGAAAAATCATGAGCATTCTTATCCTTATCTCCTTTACATACTAGCATTTACGCTTCCGCATTTACTATTATGTGCTAGTAGAATTGCATGATAGGTTGTCTCTTTACTACTTGGTAGAATTGCTTGTTAGGCTTTACTACTTGGTAGAATTGCTTGCTAGGGTGTTGCTTGTTGCATAGACTAGATTGTGTGCGCGCATCGCTTGCTTTTGTTATCACCATATCTAGTCTTGCTAGCTTCACGTCTAAAGTACGTTTGGGAGAAATTGTTGACACACCGATTCACCCCCCCCCCCCCCCCCCCCTCTCGGTGCCCTTGATCCTTTCAGTGGTGAAACAACAACAGCTGAAGGAAGATTCACGAGAGCTGGCTTGATTTATTGGGCCAAATATAAAGTGGTCTGACTTGATTTTTGTTGGGCCATCAAGGATGAAAGACTGCACGCGAGCCCAACCGAGCTATTCGAGCTCGGCTCGTTGATGCTCGCGAGCCCAGGGTCAAGCTCGAGCTTGGCTCGTTTTCCAATCGAGCCGAGCTCGAATCGAGCCCAGCGCGAGCTGAATTCAAGCAGCTCGTCGAGCCCGAGCTTCTCTTACAGCCTTAATAACGAGTCCAGTAATCTTTGCCAATTAGTAGTACTACCTCCATTTTTGTTTTGAAGTCGTTCAGACACAAAACTTAGTGCAAATTATTCATGATGCTGTTAAGAATAAAAAAGAAGGGATTGTTCTTAAGTTGGACTATGAAAAAGCCTATGACAGAGTTAACTGGAACTTCTTAAAAGAAATGTTAGTCTCTAGAGGCTTTGGTCCAAAATGGATCAACTAGACGTTGAGTTTAGTCAAAAATGGCTCTATTTGTATTAGATTGAATGATGAAAGTAGTGGGTATTTTAAACCTGGAAAAGGTCTTAGACAGGATGATCCTCTGTCACCTCTGCTTTTCAATTTAGTAGCTGATGTGTTTACTAGAATGCTGGTTAAAGCAGCAGCAAAAGGTTACATTAAAGGTTTCATGACTGAAATCTATTCAGAGGGGATTATCAGCCTACAATATGCAGATGCTACCCTGTTGTTCATAGAAAATAACATAGAGACAGCTGTTCATTTGAAATGGTTGTTGGTCAGCTTTGAGCAGCTCTCAGGCATGGAAATTAACTATCATAAGAGTGATATGACTCCTGTTAATTTGGGGGAAGAAGATGCTAATAAGTTTGCAAAAATTTTCTGTTGTAAGCTTGGCACCTTCCCTTTTAAATACCTGGGGGTGCCTCTCCATTATGACAAGTTAAGGAAAGAAGACATACAACCTGTAGTAGATAAGATCTTGAAAAGAATTGCAGGTTGGAAAGGGGGGTTGTTGTCATATGGGGGGAGGTTGACTCTTTTAAAATCATGCTTGGCAAGTATCCCTATTTATTTACTATCAATCATCAAGTTCCCTAAGTGGGCAATTGATGCCATAAATTCGCAAATGGCTAACTTTTTCTGGGATGACTAGGAAGGAAAGCATAAATATCACCTCTCAAATTGGCAGAGCTTGGCTCAGAAAAAAGAGTATAGAAGCATGGGAATTCCAGATGTGAGAGATTTGAATCTATGCCTCCTAGCCTCATGGGTACAGAGGTACTATAGTGGAGAAGGCAAGCTCTGAAGAGTGGTGGTTGACCACAAATATAATATAAATGATCCTAACATCTTCTGCTGTAAGGATGATTATGCCTCACCCTTTTGGAAAGGAGTGTTATGGGGTACAGATGGAAAGTAGGAAATAGGGAAAATTCGATTTTGGGAGGATATGTGGTTTGGGTCCAGTAGCCTTGCTGTGCAATTTTGGGACCTATACTGCATTGTCAATGAACAAGGAGCCACCTTGGCACATGTCTGGGATGGGGTGAACTTAAAGTTCACCTTCAGAAGGACAGTGAACGAGAGAGTGATGAATCTGTGGTATGAGTTACTACAGATAGTGAGTAATGTGGTGTTTACAGATGAAGAAGATGCCATCATTTGGCAATTCAACTCCTCTGGAGTTTACTCGGTGCAATCTCTGTATGCAGTGGTTAATTTTAGAGGGGTTCTCCCCGTTTATACCCCTGTCATATGGAAGCTTAATGTTCCACTCAGGATCCATGTCTTTTTATGGCTTTTAGCTAACAATAAATCTTTGACTAGGGATAACCTAGCAAAACGAAGAAGGGTGGAAAATTTACATTGCCTATTCTGTAACGAGAAGGAAACTGTGAACCATCTGTTCTTTGATTGCTGCATAGGAACTTTTATGTCTTATGTTTCTGACATAATAGGAAGAGAGATGAGTGCAGATTTTGAATTTGTAGCCAGGCTCTGGGTTAGTAATAAGAGAAACAAAGTGATAAACATGCTGTCGTCTGCAGCACTTTGGTCCCTGTGGAAGCTAAGAAATAATTTGTGCTTTCAGAATGGGAGATGGACAAACGACAAGGAGATACTGAGGAGGACAGCCAACACGATGAAGGCATGGCGGGCGCTGTGCAAGGAGGAAGAAAAGGTCGAGCTCGAGGACTGGTTCATTCATTGGAGATGAAGACCGCGAAGGCATACAGGCTACCATGGGCGTCGCTGAATGCAAGTGAGAATCCAACAAGAGGATTGAGACCAGGAGTTGAGATCCTGAGGGAAGAGGAGTGTGTGGCTCGTCAGGCTAGTAGGATGCCAGAGTGCGTTACTGTGGTTTCGCCTGATGAGCATGATGTTAAATTACATTCAAACAATGTACCAAACTCGTTTTTGCTTTGAATAAAGTAGGGGGAACCTTTTCTCTAAAAAAACTTAGTGCAAATTTGCACTAGACATCATGTGCTAACGACATCAAACTAATAGAAGTATTAGAGGACGTCCTAGCCTAGCCAGCCCGCCCATATATCGATGGGATTACTGGATGAGTGAGTACTACTACTAATCGGTTAGCCCATATGAAGCGGGGACAGGTTCGTTAATGGATAGGCCACCTGGACTACGTGCAGCGCAAGGTGGCCAAGGGTTGTGGCGGTCCACTCTATCGGCTCAGCTCGCCTGTCCTTGAATCCCTTCGTAATCCGCGAGCAAAGGGACAGGTGTGATCGGCCTGACCATCCGGGCCCGCGCAAGGTGCAGGCAGGCAGCACGTTGCTCCTGTCCTCTCCCTCTCGTCCTGCTTTCCCGATTCATTAGCCGGCTTTATTTCCCAATTCAGCAAGCTAAACCTCGGGGCAGCTGATGAGCGAGCCAGCTCTTTTCGGGGTCAAGAAGTGAAGGAACAGCAAGCTGGCGCCTCTTTTCGCACTGCGTGGCGACACAAACCTTTTTTCGAGCACGACGGAACACGTCAACACGCCTTGGATACCCTGGCAAATAAAGATGTGAACACGTGGCATGCTACCCTAATAAAGCACCTGCATTCTGGTGGCACCAACCCGTGAGTGAGGAGGACCAGTCATACCGGCCGTTGACTGGAAGGTTCTCGGCGGCCAACACGCAAGCGTGACGCACGGCACAGGATGCGACGGCAGGCTACGTGCGCGCCGTTCAGGTAACAGAGCGTCGACAGCAGCGCTACTGTAGCGTTAGCAGTACTCATCAGCCGCATGATTGCCATCTGATTCACTGGTACCGTACGGTTAATCATCTCCCGTGTTACACTAAATCAGGTGTTAATGTTCTGAGGCATGCTTTTTTTCATGTTTTTGTTTTGTACTTGCTGAACTCGGTTCTGTTTCAAACCTGAGCAGCATAGCAGCGTGACCTCAAGGCCACAGCAAAAGGATGCAGAATCACGCCACAGATTCTATGCTCCCTCTTCCATTCTCCCAGATTCTATGGGATCGACAGATCGTAAGCTCCACACCACACATCACCTGTGTCAAAAGAGCTTGCTACTTAATAAAAAGGCAATCATGCATGCATGAAAGGTTCGGAAAATCGGAACGAACCGAAGCTCGATGGTGCAGAGCCGCGCAATACAGATGGATCTTTCTTTCCCCTTTGGGACCTGCCAAGTGGATTGTAAAGGAGTGAGCCGACCTGCTCGTGCGCTCGCCTCGTGTCCACATCCATCGATGATGCGATGAACGAAGGAGTACCTCCTCGAGATGGAGAACTACATCACTCCAGCTAGTTAAACCAGTGGCGTTCAGTTCAAAAAAAAGAAAAAGCCAGTGGCGTTGGGAGGTTGACGTGTCGTTGCTCCTGCATCACGGGCACGGATACGGCCGGGGTATCCTATATTCCTCCTATCATGCAGGTTGCAGGGCCAACCAAACCCAAGCGGAATATGGTTTCGCATCTCCATCGATCGATCGTCGCAAGGACAACGAACGCATTAACGCGTCGGCGATTCGGAACGTGCGATGCTCCCTACACATGGCCGATCCACCACGCATGCTTGCGATGCACCGGCTGCCAGTATCTCTCCCTCCTAAAAAAGGAACGGCTCCCAAGCAAAGGTTCCTTGCTCGATTCAGCAAGCGTGACGCGCCTAGCCCCACTATGGTAGTGTTCGTTTCCCACCCTCTAAATTTTAGCACTGTCACATCAAAGAGAATCTTACTATTTAAGAATATTTTTATTCATTTAATGACAGAACCTATGTCACGATCCCCCCTCTAAATCGCGAGACGAATCTAATGAGCCTAATTAATCTATGTTTTGCTACAGTGATGCTACAGTAACCATCTTCTAATCACATCTTAATTACCCTCATTAGATTCGTCTCGCGAATTCGAGCGGAGTCCTGAAATTAGTTTTGTAATTAAACTTTATTTGTAATCACAATATTTGTTACAAAAACCCTCTAAAATTTAGCACAAAGAAACGAACACTACCTATGCTTAATTAGTCGTGCGACGTACAACGGCTAGGTTATAAATTTGAAACTGCGTTTAGAACGATTGATGCTGTGGTATCTAGTGAAAAAACTCAGGTGCTAATGTCACTCAGGTGCTAATGACCGATCCGGCGGCGGCTCCGGTCGATTTCCCTCTCCTCCGGCGGCCCGTAGGGCCTCGGAGGGCCGGGAAATCGCCGGCGCTGCCGTCCGGCCACTTGTCTAGCTCCTAGTTTGTAGGTAGTCTAGGTGTTTACCCGTTAGGGTTAGGGTTCCGGCGTTCTCTTTCATGGGAACGGCCGGATTTCTTCTCTCCCCTGCCGGATCCGGAGATGGAGTCGTCGTCGGAGGCGGCAAGATCACCGGTAAGGGCTTGTGGAGTTCGTTTGCCTTCCCTTTTTGTGCGAAAGGAGGGATGGGCTTTTGGTTCCCCTCGCCGGCGTCGTCGGTGATGGTGGATTGCTTGTCCGAGTGCTCAGCGTCGAGTTTTGGCGTCGAGTTCTTCGGTATTTTGCTCCTGGCTGTGATGTCCCTGATGGTGATGATGCGGTTCTTCTTCTTGCGGCTGAGATTGTTGCGTTGGTCGGTTTGGTGCTCTCTTCGTTCAAATCTAATCGACTGTGTCAGCAAAGTGTTGTTGCCGCCGATCTGGTCGGAGGAGAAGGCCGGTCGTTGCTGTTGGAGGTCGTCGCCGGCGAGGAGAAAGTGTTCGGGAAGGATCGAGTGGAAGAGGGACTTCCTTGTAATTTCCTTTTTCTTCGAGGTCCTTTCTGTAAATGTGCCCGGGGGGCTAGTTGTAAAAGGATGTGGGCTGTACTGTTCATCAGTTTAATATAATTCCCACCCCCTTTCGCAAAAAAAAAAAACGATGCCAATAGTGTCTTCGAATATACTACTCCTACTAGTAGGATTTATACTTGCTTACTCGAACCACGGATGAAGGAATAAACCAAAATTATATAGTACAGTACAACTGCTAGCCAACTTGGCTGCACTAGTCAACGGTGCACACTGTACACTACGCTAGCTGCCTGTAAAGTAGGAGTACTACACACACTGTACACTCATTTTGGTACGGTGGTGAAAACCGGGACAGCACAGCACGCAACAAGAAGGTATGGTCGCGCAGCATGCAACAGAGAGCAGCTGCCCGTTTTTCTTTGGTCCCTCGCCTCGCCTCGTCTGTCTCCAGCATGCACGCAACACTCACATCCTATGGCCAAATTGAAGTACTCCCTCTTCCTTCTTAAAAAAAAAAGAGTACTCCCTTTGTCCTAAAATAATTGTCATTTTAGCTCTCAGCATGAAGATTAAGAAAATTTGGTCAAGATAGGTATGCAGAAAACGAGAAAAAGAGAGATAAAAATAGAGATGTATTGAGAAGAGAGAAAGGTGCATCGAAAAGTGAGAATGACAATTATTTTGAGAAAACTAGATAGAGCTAAGATGCCAAGTAAACTGAAACGGAGGAAGTACTTACTTACTAGTACCCACTACCACACTGATTCGAACGTCTAACGTTGGTTGCCACCTCACATCATACTAGATGAACGTGATCAAAATCAGGGTCAAAGGGGCGTTCGGCATATGGGGTCTAAATTTTAGAGGGTTTTTGCAACGAATATTCTAATTAGAAATAAAGTTTAATTACAAAACTAATTTCAGGACTCCGCTCGAATTCGCGAGACGAATCTAATGAGGATAATTAAGCCGTAATTAGACGATGGTTACTGTAGTATCACTGTTGCAAAATATAGATTAATTAGGCTCATTAGATTCGTCTCGCGATTTAAAGAGAGAGTTGTGACATAAGTTTTGTCATTAAATTAATAAAATATTTTTAAATAGCAAGATTCTCTTTGGTGTTAAAAATTATAGGGGTGGTGCCGAACACACCCCAAGTCTCAAAGTTTTGAGGAGGCAATCGATCGAGCTTCCGCAAATTTGCACTGACCAGCGACAAGCAGGCCCGCCGCTCGAGATTGTTGTGTTCGTGCTGGATGATTCCGGATCGCGCGCGGCATGGCGGACACGTCCGCCGGTTCTGCGTGCCTGACGATCCAGTCCAGGCTGATCCATCGGCAGGTCTGCCATGCCACTGACTGCAGCTGTCTCGGCTGCTGTGCTGTGTCACACAAATTTCATGCCTCTCTCTCTCATCTGCAAGATCCGAGCTGAAGCGGCTTGCGCATGTCGCCGCCGATCCCGCAGCTAGCTAATCGCTGTCCCTGCCCTGCGTATGTTATGAATGCTGAATGCCGATCCCAGATGTCCGCATGCACAGACACGATTAGCAAGCACACGCACACGCACACGCACACGCGGTGGCATTGCGTGCTCGTCGATCCGATCGTCTTCATGATGTCCGCATGATCCGTCGCACCTGCAGGCCCCGGTTAGCGCGCTGAAACGCGTTGCAGACAGCAGACAGCTGCCAAATGTACCTTAATCATCAATTGGCACTACATGTCTCAACTAATCCACTGCTACGAGTGCGTCGTCCGTTGACCTGCTGCACATCATCGATCATCCTTTAATGTCCTATTTAAGCCTCTAACTGCCACTTATTTATCCTGAACCATATCCACTTTCAGCACCCCAAGTTGTCAAAATAATGACCAAATTAAGATATGCCATAATTGGTGGTTTATGCCTGTATCAAGTGCTCCAGTGGTAGTACTACGTAATCAAGGAGAATATATCACCGGAAAGCCGTTATTGCTTTGTTTATTATCACTCATGCTCCGGCAAGCTGTGTTGGGGCCGGTGGAAAAGGCGTGGGGACGGAGCGAGGCAAGGCGAGGCGTACTACGTCGAGCAGGCAAGTGCGCGCGTGATTAGCCAGGGAAAGAGGAAGATTCCGGACCCTAATAACATAGATTATCCCCCTGCTCTCTCTAAATATATGCCTTTCCAACGTGGCGGCATTCCTCGCCTCGCCGTTATTCAAAGCGAAGAAGAAAGAAGACGGGGAAGGCAGTGCATGGTGGCGCTCGGAGCAGGGAGACCACAATTTTGGCCTGTGGCTGGCGTGCGTGAAGTGTGTGTCCGTTTGAAGTGTGAAGCCGTGAGCGGGCGGCGGCCCGCGTACGTGCACTTTTTCTCCGGATCGAAACGCGGGGCCAGCAACCGGGACGGCCGCGCGGCGCATATTCGCTTCGACTGATCTCTCCTCGCTCTGTCCGCGGTTTGGGAGACGACTCGACCGATTCCGGATTCCATGCCATGCGTCTTCCACCACAGACCGCACAAGGACTAGGAGCTCGCTGACCGCGTCACCGCCCGGCCCCTTTCTGCTCCGGCTCCGCCGCGTGCGCGCGCTTTCGACGCAGAGGAGGAGAGATCTTTCGTTGAACGATTCAGCGTCGACCCATCGTCCTCGACGACTGGTCTTCTTCACACGAGCTCATATACATAGCTGACCTAAGAGCATCTCCAACCGATCTTCTATTTTTCATCCTCTATATGGCTAGATAGAGGATCCTCTATCCTGTTTTCATCCTCTATTTATCAATACACTCGAACCGATACTCTAAATCCCAATCTCTATATCCATTCATCTCTTTTTTTATTACTATCCATCTCATTTTTTATTACTATCTGTAACTGCTTCTTCCTCTCTCTCTCGCCCTGCCCGCCGCCGACGCACTGCCGCCGACGCACGCCCCCACGTCCTGCGTCGCCGCTGCACGCCCCCGCCGTCTCGCCGCGCGGCCAGCCTGCTCAACGAGCCCGCCGGCGCCTGGTACAGGGCCGCGCTGGCGTGCTGCGCCTACGCCCTGCTCGCGCAGCTCGCCGCGCTGAGCTACGAGGTGGCCGTCGCCGGCTCGAGTGTCGCCGCGGGGGCGCTGCTGCTGCCGGCGGTGCAGGCGGTGGCCTGGGCCGCCCTGCTGGCGCTCGCGCTGCAGGCCCGCGCCCTCCAATCGCGTGGAAAAGGAGGTCGACTGCTTCTTCCTCAAGCCCGGCCGTCGGGGCAAGCTCCACTTCGCCGGTCGATTCTTCTTCTCTGGTGAGGCTCAACCCAATCCTCTTGGCCTGGAGCTTGTCCTCTCTATGGCGCATCCGTTTGAACCTTCTCTGGGTCCTCTCGTGCTGCCGAGCTCCTGGATTGGAAGGTTTTCTCGAGCTCGTCTCCGGGCACTGGGAAGAGGAAGAAGGGGAGTTTTCACCTTGGCGCGGACGGCCGAATCTGGCGGCAGTTGGGATAGCGATCGACTTTCGGTGCTCTACATCTAGAGCATGGAGGGAGGAGATAGCGTTCGGAACAGGGATAGAGGATGGGATACAATATCGGTTGAAGCTCGTTTTTGGCCGATCTTCTCTAAAATGTTGGATAGAGAATGGGATGGCACACCGGTTGGAGATGCTCTAATAGCAGCTAGTCATTAGTTTTTTGTGAAGATACCTCTCACGTCTCTTTCACCAGAAAATGCTAGTAGTAGCGGCAGTAGCCTATTAGCACCGCGACAGGTACTGGTGCATAGTAGCATATCTTGCAAGTGCAGGCAGCTGATAGTAGTTAATTAATTAAGCTACCTAATGATGGTTATGAGTAGGGAGGCCCTTGCTGTGTCTCAAAGAAACAGGATACAGCTAATTAGCTTAGCGACCTATTGATCGAGCCGCCCACGGATCGGCATCGGATGGGACTAATGAGCGAGGTTAAGTAGCTGGTCACTCCACTCCCAGCCAACTAGACCACGTGCAGCGCGATGTGGCAACCGCCGAGCCGCGGGCCGGTGTACGTGGTGGTCCACCGGATCACCACCGGTCCCTGCTGCACTGCGCACCAGCCCGCCTGCCGAAAGAGAAGAAAAGACGTGACCACGGGCACGGGCGGGGCGGGGCGGGGCGGGCAGGCTCGGCATCACATTCCGGCCTGTTTTTTCTTTTCTCCAGGACAGAAAAATGCCATTCCTGCGTGCGTGTTGGCTCTGTTCCTGACTGACAGCCTCCCTCCCTTTTATGTTGCCCGTGGCTTCCTTCCCCAATTCAGCAAAACCTTTTGTGCAGTTCGCGTCACGCTACTCTAGAAAGGTCAACCTCACCGAGAGACAATGTACTCAGGTCTTGCTGTTGGTGATCATTCGGCAGTGTGGCAGAACACTGGCCATTTGGCCTACTCCCCCACCCAGTCCATGAACAAGTCGTCCTAAATTATAACCAAGTCGCCCTAATCAAGGCTAGCCAATCCTCTGCACTGCTACGGTATTGATCTGGAGGCAACGTGCCGCCCAGTAATACATTAATCCATGTATGGAGTATATACTCGACGCGTTCAGCGGTCACTTTCACTAGTAGCACTAATCTATTCCGCGGATCATAAAATGCAAGTCAACGGGAGCTGGACGAAGATAGTAGAAGCTCAGCCGTTCCCCTCGGATTCAGAGTCAACTCGACGCAGGCATTTGATCAACCGACGTGCTACACAAATCAACCCGGAGTAACACTGATTGAAATGCGCAGGGTAGCAAGTACGGACAGCGCTGAGAGAACCTACACCTGCCGTCGTGCCGGGATAAGGGTGAGGGAGTTGACTTTGCAAGCTTCATCAAGTCAAGGCCCAAAAAGCAATGGTGTGAAAGAAGGAACACGGCGACGAGTTCAGTCAGCGAGTGAGTCCGGACTCCGGAGGGGGCGATTGGCCCGCATGGATGGAAGCAGTACTCTACCCGTGGTTCGTTTCCCTACCGGCGGTCCGAACCACCTGTCCGTCGCGGCCGTCCGTACGGGGACACCTTTCGCCATCCCGCCGCCTCCGCCGCGCATCCGACGGACGCGAGAGGTTTCCGTCTCTCCACGTCTTCCTTTCACCGTGCGGCAGCCACCAACGCAGGCAGGCAGGCAGCAGCAGCACGCTTCCCTCCTTTTCCGTTCACCAGCGTGTCCTCTCCACGCCACCGGCCGCCTCGGGCTCGCCGCCCGGCCCGCGATAGCCGGATGGCGACGAACGACGATCCAGACGACCGAGTCGCGCGCGCGACGCGGCGCGTCCCGTTCCGTTCCGAGCCCTCTCGTGACGGCTACGGCCGCCAACGCCAGCCACTTGGGTCCGTTCCGTTCCGTTGGCGTCGCGTCCCGGCTCCGCTGGCGCGCGGCGGACGTTGCGGCCGCGGGAGTGAATGCTCCGCTCCGTGCGTGGTGGTTCAACCGCAACTGTTCCAGGTGGTGTCACGCAGCGACCGTGAGGCGAGCAAGCAAGGAGGGGGTGAGCTAAACCAGCGGCCGGCCGGGCCCCACCTACTTACCTGCGAGCGCAATCAAACGGGTACGAGCGCAATCAAACGGGTAAAGGCTTTGCTTACTAGTCCTGGCCTACGGACGGAGTGGCCAAATCCTGCCCGTACCGTTCTCAAGGTACTCCAGCAACGTACTGCTACTTTAACTAAGCCTGGTTAGCAGTATAGGTGTGAAAAATGTGACGAATAAAATAGTGATGGTCACTTCCTTCGCTTTTGCTACCGAGTGATGGAGACAGTATATTGACGTCAAATTGCTCCCACGAGGAAAATGACTTACAATTCTAAATATTTTTTTCGAGCCAATTACAAGTCTAAATATAGTAGGAAGGTAAACATAACACAAGTCGCACGGGTCGAAGAGGGAGTTGGACTGAGGCGGGCGCATTTGGAATCTCAAATTGGAGGTACAAGTAAAATGAACAACAGGAGGAAGAAAATGGAGATAAACAGCGCAGCCTCAGCCATTCTCTGATGATTGCATTTTCGACTCTGTTTGGTACTTTTAGAGTCCAGTGACATACTAGTAAGAACTATTTTTTTCTAAAAAAAAAAGACGACATCAAAATACTAGCTCGTTCCATGGAAAAGGAAAATCGCACACTGGTCCCTTATCTTGTTGACATTAGCTAGCATAAATTTGGTCATAAAAAAATGAAGGAATATACAGTAAGACCTAAAATTACTTTTGTTACCGAGTGAAGGAGACGTGATATCGACGTCAAATTGCTCTCTCGAGGAAAATGACTTACAATTCCAAATATAGAAAGGCAAACATAACTCAAGTGGCGCAGATCGAAGAGGCGTTGAGAGTGCGGGCGGGCGTAGCCCTGGCCTAATTCGGAAATTCAAATTGGAGGTTCAAGTTTAAGGAATACCAGGAGAAAGAAAATAGAGATAAACAGCGCACGCAGCATCCATCACTTTCTGGTGATTGCATTCTCACCTCAGTTTGGTACTTTTAGAGTCCAGTGAAATACTACTAGTCAGACCTAATTTTTTTTTTTTAAAAAAGAGTGAATTGCACCAAACATTAGGTTTTGAATCACATTGCATGTTCTCAGCCTAAATTATTAATTTCCAGTTTTTGAATCTAGTGACATGATCATCCAGATTGCATTAGTAAGGCAACTTAATTTGTCCGTTGAGCGTTCCCATTTTTGATCTTATGCCACCAAATTGATTCAAATGATCTAGTTGTCACCAAATTATGTTCAAACTCTATCTGCATGAACATGTTACGTTAGTTTATGACCTCTCAACTATTCACCGCCAAAAGGTGGTGCAAGGTGAGAATATTTGAACTAAAAACTGGTGCAAGGTGAAACGTTCGCTAAAACTTGGTGCAATGCGACAATATAGTTCCAAAACCTAGTGTTTCATGCAATTCACTGTTAAAAACAAAAAAGAGCTGAATGGCATAGAAATACTAGCTCGTTCCATGGAAAGGGAAAATCGCGCACTGGTCCCTTTTCTTGTTGACGTAAGCTAGCATAAATTTGGTCATAAAAAATGGAAGGAATATACAGTAAGACCTAAAAATGGAAAACTGAACGGCGTCAAATTACTAGTACTAGCACTAGCTCGTTCCACGAAAAAGGAGAAACTGCACACTTTCAGAAAGCTTGTTTTAGGGGCAAGCGTGAGATTTAGGGTCCGAGCCAAGTGGCAAAGACGACATTTTGCGCTTTCCGCACAGGTGAAAGCTGCTGGTAATCTAACCATGAGCAGCAGCAGCAGGCAGTGTCTGTGTGCGCGCGCGCACGCAGAAGCCAGCGCATGGTATGGTACTACCGCTAGCGTGTGGCTTTTAGGCCAACTGCCGCGGGTTTGGCCAGGTGGATAGAGGAGTAGAAGTAGGCTGTAAAAACACACTGCACATGCACGCAGGTGGCATCCATTCCTTCTTTCTCATCGGTCTCTCTCCTGTTACTACTACTACTACAAAATCCAAAAGGAAAAAAATAAAGAGCAACCACCCTGGCGAGGGGGCCAAGGGCAGGGACGGAAGACGGACAGAGAGAGAGAGAGAGGAAGGGAGAGCGGTTGTTCGGTTGGGACGGACGGACGGATTGATGGAGAGGGAAGGGAAAACAACGCGGTTCCGTTAGCGCGGTGGCGTTCGGTGGAACCAACTCTGACTGACTGCATCCTTTTCTCTCCCTCTCTCCCGCGGCCACACGGGCACTGGACGGACTCGCACGACAACCACAACCACCGAAGGCCGAAGCGCATCGTCGCATCGCATCGCAGGACCTCGCCTCTCCGTCCTCCACATCGCCGCGTAGCAACAACACAAGTAGACGAAAAAGCAGCGGGGGCAGCCACGGGGCGGGCGAGAGCAGAGAGGGAGAGAGAGCAGGTCATCCCTTTGCATAGCCTTCCTGTGCTGTACGCCGCTGCCATCCCTTGCCTGCCCTGCGCGCTGCTGCTTTTCTTCCGGGTTTTCCCATACCACCCTTCCTCTCTCTCCCCTCCCCAACAAATACTAGCACCAACACCAACCACTCGCGTCTGACCCCCCCGGTTCCGTTCCGTCCCGTTTACTCCTCCTCCTCCTCCTCCCCATCCATCCATCCCGTCCCCTCCCTTCCCTTCCGGCGGCCGACCTCTCGCCGGCCACCGCCGCCCCCACCACCGCCCGTGGGTGGGGCCCACCCCATTGCTGGGAAAGTCCACCCTCTTCCCCTCTGTGTCCGGCGTCGCGCGGGAAACTAACTGAAGAGGAAGGAAACACGAAGAGAGCGCGACGCAGAGGAAGGCTTTGTCCGTTCCTGGCGCTCCGGATCCCCGGCCGCCCGTCCCGCCGGAGCCGCCCGGAGGGGAATGTGGGACCCGCGCCGCCGTGAATTCCCCTAGGCTCGACATGGTGAGTCCTCCCTGCCTCCGCATCTGCCTGCCTCCCCCTCCCTTCATGTTCTCGCGCGCTTTTGTTTCGTTCGTATATAACCGCCGCCGTAACGTAATTAGTCGTTGCAATTGTCAGTTACTACTGTTCGATTCGTTCGTCGCCTTGCTGCTCTATCTCTCTGCTTTGTTCCCCGAATTATTCTCTTCTTCTTATATAAAATATATATATGGTAAATTAGACTAAATTTCCTTGTGCAACCCCCCACCGCAGCAGCATCATCGGCCGTTTAGCCTTCCCGCAGATTCCGCGCCAAATTGCCGCAGGGCCGCTTACAATTTCCTCGTGAATTTGGCAGTGCCCGCTTGCCGGGTCCGCGTTCCTACCCAATTCGGCAATCTCGTCAATTGCTGCGCGCGGTCCCGGTGAATTCCAAGTCAATTGGCGTTGGAAAAGTACGCGGGCGAGCCTTTCCGCCTTTCCTTCCTCTCTCCTTCCTCCTCCCCTGGTTTACTCCGGCGGCCTCCGTCAGGATTTGGATTTGCGTGACGCGCGCGGACCAGGTCAACGCCTCCTCGTTTTTGCCTCATTGGCGCACCTGCTGCCGTAACTCGGAATTTTCCTTCCAAACTTTCCGTTTCGTTTCCTTTTAATTTTCTTTTTGAGGAATATAAAATGTTTGTGTATATATATATATATATATATATATGAGGAATATATATATATATATATCTATATATCGAATAGTAATACTCCTGCTCCGTTACTATTAGCTGGTAGTACAAGCCAAGGTTGTCCTATCCTTGCCGTGCGGGGTTAGGTTCCGTCGTGTTCGTGCGGCACGCCGGACACCCCCCTCTTTTCGACGACGATTTCCCCTCGTCAACAGGCTCAATATGGTCATACCGCATGTGCGTAATTTGCTGCCCCACTTTGACCCCGTCGGATTGGAAGATTTCTCGTCTCTTCTTTCTTCTTCTTCTTCTCCAAAAGGGCATACTCGCGCCGTTTTTTGATCTGCGTTCTCACCTCTTTCATCTGATGGAATCAAATTTTGTGTTATATTAAGCAGCTGCCAATGTTGTGAAACGTTGGTTAAATGCATGAAAAATTATCAGGGATAGCTCTGTGGATAGGGCGAAGGAAAACTACTAGAAAGGATAACTTTGGCCGACTGATTGTGACTTATGACCGTGGTAGGGAAACAACCTTGAGAATATTAATGTGTGCCGTGTTTGGTTTCGACACCTGCAGCTTTCTTGACTTGGTTTACCAGTTACTGCTCTTTTGTTACTACCTGCGACTGCGACTAATATGTGGCTTGCAAACTGTTGGCGCTCATCCAGTCTGCTGTCTTTGTTGGTCAATGCCTGCTTGCAATGCTGCAATAGATATCCGATGCTCTCGCTCCATTCCAAAACTGACCGCGCTTGGCTATGTCACAGGTGGAGGGTAGGAGCTACCTCCCTGCGGAGGTCAGGAATGGCCTCGAGACGCTGAAGCGGAGGAGGCTTGAGAGAATGCGCTTGAGTGCTCAGAATGAAGCAGGGGACAATCCTGCGGTGGCTGCAAGGAGTGGTGGGGATGCCTTGCGGAGTCCCGCAAACTGCGGGGTCAGATTGCATTCCAACAATGATACAGGTTTCCCAGAAAATGCGCAGGACAAGGATCCTTTCGCAAAACGCAAGGTGGAGAAATTCGATATGTCCGACCTTGAATGGATTGGAAAGATACCAGAGTGCCCTGTGTTTTGTCCCACAAAGGAGGAATTTGATGACCCCATTGCTTATATACAGAAGATTGCTCCTGAGGCTTCAAAATATGGTACAGCTCCCTTTACCATCACCTATTTCGCAATAATGCATCACTCGTTGGTCCAATGGCCTCACTATGATCATGTTTTTATATTAAATAATGACCATTGCATTCCTTCTGTATCAGGCATTTGCAAAATCGTGTCTCCAGTAAGTGCTTCTGTTCCTGCTGGTGTCGTACTGACGAAGGATCAGCCCAATTTTAAGTTCATGACTAGAGTTCAGCCCCTTCGCCTTGCTGAATGGGCTGAAGATGATACAGTCACTTTCTTTATGAGTGGAAGGTATCTAACCGTTTGTCTATTTTCGCTACACTTTACCTTTATGTTCGATAAAACTTATCATGATTGTGGCATGACTTTGCAGAAAGTACACTTTCCGAGACTATGAGAAAATGGCCAACAAAGTGTTCTCTAAGAAATACTCCAGCACTAGTTGCCTCCCAGCTAGGTATGTGGAGGAGGAATTCTGGCGTGAAATTGCTTTTGGCAAAATGGATTTTGTAGAATATGCTTGCGATGTTGATGGGAGTGCCTTCTCTTCTTCCCCTCACGACCAACTTGGGAAAAGCAATTGGAACCTCAAGGTGAAGAATACTCTCTCTTGGGTGTGTGGTTGTGTTGTATTTGCTACATGGTCCTCATCGATGTCTTTTATGTACCTGTAGAATTTTTCACGCCTCCCAAATTCTGTTCTTCGACTTCTTCAGGCACCAATCCCTGTAAGTATTTTAGATTGCCCCCGATTGATGTTTTATATTCTTTACCATGGCACAGCTCTTGATTGTAAATGCCATAATTCAAAACAGGGAGTGACGGATCCGATGCTTTATATTGGAATGCTATTCAGCATGTTTGCATGGCATGTGGAAGATCACTATTTGTACAGGTAAAATTTTTAGCCTTGTTGGTAATGAAATTACTACCACCTTGTTTTTAAGCTTGGGGTGGCTGACATTTTTTTTTCATCATTTGACCAGCATCAATTACCACCATTGTGGGGCCTTTAAAACATGGTATGGGATACCAGGTGATGCAGCTCCTGGGTTTGAAAGGGTTGCTAGCCAGTATGTATATAACAAGGACATCTTGACTGGTGATGGTGAAGATGCAGCGTTTGATGTTCTACTGGGGAAGACAACCATGTTCCCGCCTAATGTCTTACTAGACCACAATGTTCCTGTATATAAAGCTGTACAGAAACCTGGAGAGTTTGTTATTACTTTCCCTCGTTCTTACCATGCCGGCTTCAGCCACGGTATTTCTTGTGATTTTTTATAATATTCTTTTGCTGCATTATATATTCTACATTCTAAGAAATTCGTGAATCATGCAGGCTTCAACTGTGGAGAGGCTGTTAATTTTGCTATTGGTGATTGGTTTCCTCTGGGTTCTTTGGCTAGCAAGCGCTACGCCCTTCTCAACAGAATTCCATTGCTTGCACATGAGGAGCTGCTTTGTCGTTCTGCTGTGCTTCTCTCACAAAAACTGTTGACCTGTGATCCGAAGTCCCTGGATAAATCGGAACATCCATACACCCAATATTGTGTGAAATCCTGCTTTGTGCGGTTGATGCGATTCCAGCGACGTGCACATAGCCTGCTTGCTAAAATGGGTTCTCTAATATGCTATAAACCAAAAACATATCCAAATCTGTCTTGTAGCTTGTGCCGACGTGATTGCTACGTTACACATGTGTTGTGTGGATGTTACTTTGATCCTGTCTGCCTACATCACGGTAATAATGCTGAACACTTCTGCTGTGTAGCTTTTTATTGACTTTTTTTGTTGGCTTATTTGATTGTTTTAATTGGAACGCAGAGCAAGAAATGAGGAGCTGCCCTTGTAAGTCCAACCGAATTCTCTACATTAGAGAGGACATGCAAGAACTTGAGGCTTTATCAAGAAAATTTGAGCAGGATATCCGTTCCGAGAAGGAAAGGGGTACTGGTTTATATAATGAGGCTGAGATGGTTGATATTAATGTCCCAAAAAGACAGGAATTCAGCAACAATAAAGATGTCATTTCAGGCTCAGTAGCTAACAATGGAAAGAGTTCCTCGGCGTCTAGTTTGGCATCTTCTGCGTATCATGAGGCACCTGGGCCTGCAGAAGCAAGGGTGAGTTTACTAACCTCATATTGACACGCTTATCCAGTTTTTATTTTCCAGTTCAATAATATTCCTCCTCATTTAGGTCCATGCCACACAAACTGAACAAATTTACTCCCCTACCAAGCAGGCCACAGACACATCAACAATCAAAGCAACTTACGCTGTGGATGAGAGTTCATCTGGTTTGGATGATGGTTGTAATGAACTCAGTTCGTGTAACGTGTCAGCCGCGGAGTACAGTGCCAATTCCGATTCTGAACATGAAATCTTCCGAGTCAAGCGCAGATCCACCACGTCTGACAAGTCTGCTTCTTCTGACTCAAGGACATCAAACTTGTCTGAACAGCAGGTATGCTAAAAATTAGTTGTCTAGACTCTAGAATTTAATATTGAATGTGAAGAAGCCAGTTTATTATGTGGTCACACACAAGTTTCACCGTGCACAGTTATAAATTTTTTAGGTTTGTTTGTCAGTAAATGTGAGTGTGCACGTGCGTGCAATAAGCATGATGAACTGCTGCTGAGTAGTGATGCCTTGATTGCCTCAATAATGTTTCATAATGTTTTGAGGATGTTCAGGCTTTATATAGATATATGTCGTATAATAATGGAGTAAGTCACAGATATGCAGTAGAAAGCCAAAATTTAGTAAACCCAAGACATATATGGAAAGTCGACTGATGAATTTGAACAGGAATGATGAGCACACAATATTATAACCCCTTCTGTTTTCTTGCTTTTCATATATTGCATAGTTCGTTTGTAATCGTTATGTTGATCTGCTTTCATCAGGTTCTGAGGCGGCTGAAGAAGGCAGGCTCAGGAATGCAAAGGGACAGTAAGAGACTGGAAGAATCTGATCATTGTTCAGGTCCTTCGGCCCGTATGAGCCAGAAGATCACGAATGCTGTCTCTTCTGATGAGGAAAGAGAGGACATGTTTCCCATTTCTTGGAGGATGAAGCGGCGCCAGTTGGAAACTGAACGTCATGACAGTTCTCACAGTGCACAACCTAATTCGTATCCATCTTCCACTTCCAACAGCTCTCGAGAAGAGTTGATGGACATGACTAGAGATGCAGCATCAGAGCTCCGTCCCAAACGAGTGAAAATCCGGCTACCTTCTAGTGCCGCTAGACAGAAGATTGAGCAGAGCAGTTCCGGGCAGAGATTTGCAAGAGACGACAAGTCGCTTGGTTGGCCTCGTACATTTTAGGGTAATCGCTGACGCACAGGTGCTAACCTCAGGAGATGAATTCTTTGTTTAGGCGCATTCTTAACTACACGAGGGTGGGATCGGTGTGATTAGCACAGGTTCTGACTGACTTTAGAATTGCCAGCAAAAGGAAGAGTGGTTAGCTAATCGATTCTTTGTGCAGTAGGGCCTCCAATTTGAGCCCTAGGGCACGCTTAGAAGACAGACACGTGACAACATTCTTGTTGCCGGAGGTTCTCCGTCACTGCCGCTCGCTCTTTCATGCCTGCCTGACTGTGACAGGGAGAGAACCTCGCTACCATTGGTTCTGCAAGTGTTTAGCAGTAGCCTAGTTGTATATCTCTCATTCCATGCTGTACGTCCTTAACTCTCTCTGTTTTTTTTTTCGTGTCAACAGCCTTAGTGCTTCACTTGGTTAATTGTATTCTTTTGTTGCTTCAACCTCCTGCCGCTGCTGAATATTCGATTCAATTCAATAGTGAATCATTCTTTCTTTCCGGATGTCTTGTTTGTAATGTTGTGTGGTCTAGTGCTGCCTCTCACTGTTTGAGGGAATTTGATTCAATGGAATCTTCTGCTGGGACACTCAGTCCTTTCGCTCTTGTATGAGCGAATGGTGAAAAAAAAAGGTGAACATGCGGCAGCAGTTGATTTTTTTTAACAGAAAATAGAACTATATTATGAGACCATAGGCAAATCGCTCAATACAGTCAGCGATAAACATGCTGGTACATCACCATCCCAACTCCATGAGGACACACCCTCCTGTTTTATGCAGCAATAGAGTGTGCTACAGTATTACAGTTTCGCGTGACATATACAATTAAGCTATCTTGAAAAGATGACATTTGTTGTTAATGCTTTGGATTGTAGCCGCCGCCGGTGAGCAATCCATCTCCTTGCGTCTGATTGCCTGCATCACTAGCTGAGCATGTCTCGATGATTATCTTACTGATCCCCAACTCGTCCACTATATGATTTTTTTTTTTTATGAGCGACACTCTTCCACTATATGATGATTGAGGTCCAAGGCTGCGATGAGAATCAAAAAGAAAAAACGCAGCTGGACGCAAAAGTACGGCCTGGCCCGGCCCAACACACACGTATACATCTGGCAACGGGTTTATCATCTTCTCGGACAGGCATCTCAGGCGGACAGGACAGACAGTGAGCTCGTCGCCGTGATGATAGAGGCAGCGGCAGCAGCAACGATGGCCGCCTGCTCGTCCATCCCCTACTCCTTCCCGACAAAGACTGCCCCTCGCCAGCGCAGCCTCCCCAGCCCTCGCCTCCTCCGCCTCCCTGCTCTGCCATTTCCTCCTCTCCGCAACCTTCTTGCTGCCTCCGCCCCGCCGGCGAGCCGCCTCCGCCTCCTGCCCCGGGCCTCCGCTTCCGCGTCTGCCTCTACAACCAAGGATTACGAGGCAAGAAACCATTGCTGTTCAATATTCGCTCCAGTCTCTTCTTTGACGTGCTTGCTTGTGTTTGGTTATCTGCAACTGCCGCCACCATCTTCTCACTGCTAATTGTAACTAATTCAATGTCAATTTGTTGTTGAAAAATAACTAATTTACTAACTCTCACATCAGCTCAGCCTATGGGTAGCGTATCGTCTCACTAACAACTGTTACTTGTTCAATGTTATTTGCATTTTTGTGCCTCAAACTATATATGTCATGTCATGACAAAAGTTGTTATACGCAAGGTTGGATTTGTGCAAAATTTCCACCATGGCTGACTCATTTATTGAACCTGAACTAAAACACAGTATTCCCAGTGCAAAATGTATGATACAGAGTATAGTATACTAATTTGTGAGATGTTCTTCATGAGTGTAGCTGAAAATATTTACCATATGGGATCTATGCACCTTGTTAGAATCCAGTTCATGAGTTCGACAAACATGGTAGCTTAGGATTTGTTTCGATCCCATAGCAAAGATTTCAGGCGTATTTCCAAGAATTTATTCGTTAATGCTCTGTGAATAACATCCTGCTGTAAATGCACATTACACGTCATCCTGCAGAAGCCTCTATTGGACAAATGTGGCTCTTTCGTATGCTGCTAAAAATGATCATCTGGTATTATTATCTGTATAGTTCACTGATAGCAATGGAGAGGTGGAGCTGAGACTGGACATTGGAAAGCTTGGCATTGAGACTTCAAAAGATGTTTTTCTTGATGTTGATGATACATCTCTACTGATCAGAGGCAAGTCTGACGGGACGTTGAAAACTTTGTTGAATGTTACCACACTGTTTGATAGGATTAAGGCTTCAGAGATTATATGGTATGTATCAATCATTTAGTATCCCGCCCGCTCGTACTTGTAAGGGCATACCGTTTACTTATTTTAGTGTCGCAGGTTCATTGACGAGGATCAATTGGTGGTGAATCTGAAGAAAGTCGAACAAGAGTTGAAATGGCCTGACATAGATGAATCTTGGGAATCCCTCACTTCTGGGATCACCCAGCTGTTGACAGGTATCAGCATCCACATTGTTGGTGATTCCACGGACATTAACGAGGCGGTTGCTAAAGAGATAGCCGAGGGCATTGGGTACGTGCTTTATTTCTTTATCTCTTCTTCGAGTCGCTATCCAAGTATATACCATGCTTTGTATAGATTCCATTCTTAATTATTCACTTATAAATTGGTTGAAATAATGATTCACTTGTGAGGGAGCCATGTTCATTTTCTTTAGAAGATAAAAGGCTCAGAAAGGTGTCTCCTCCATTTGTCATGACATTGCAGGTATCTTCCTGTTTGCACAAGTGAGCTGCTGGAAAGTGCCACTCAAAAGTCTATTGATACATGTAACATTCTCTCCTCATTTCACTAACAAAAATGCAAACATTCTTGGACCACTGAAATCTGAATATCAGTGTAGCTAGTCATGTACTCCCTCCGTATGAAAAATACTGTCGTTAGGACGGCCCGATGCAGTTCAAAAATGAACTGGCCGTGTTGTCTGAAACAAATAGAAAAAACATCCGGAGGGAGTATATTTCATATTCTTACAGTGAGTAACGAAATAATTACCTGTAGGGGTGGCTTCGGAAGGAGTGGACTCCGTAGCTGAAGCAGAATGTGTTGTCCTGGAGAGCCTTAGCAGGTTTTTTTACATCTTTCTTTAGGCCTGGTTGATCTCTTTTGCAAAGGTTCTGCTAAAGGATTATGTCTGTCGCAGCCATGTCCGTACCGTAGTTGCAACTCTTGGGGGCAAGCAAGGAGCAGCTAGTAGATTTGACAAATGGCAGTATCTTCATTCTGGTTTTACGGTTTGGCTATCAGTGTCTGACGCCACTGGTAAGGAAGCCATTTACCCATACACTGATCTAGAGGTTTCATTTCATTATCTTGAGGCTCTTCTCCTGGTGTGTGTGATCCAGATGAAGCTTCCGCCAGGGAGGAAGCCAGAAAGAGCGTCAGCTCTGGAAGTGTTGCTTATGCAAAGGCAGATGTAGTGGTGAAGCTAGGTGGATGGGACCCTGAGTACACGCGAGCTGTTGCGCAGGGCTGCCTTGTTGCTCTGAAGCAGCTAACCTTAGCAGACAAGAAGCTAGCAGGTAAGTACAAACTACAGTTAGACCATCCTAGTCAGGTTAACTTACCGCTGTTGCACTACATCACTTTCGTCATCTGCGAACAAAAACTATCCCTGTTTCATCAGGCGCCTTCTACTTGTAGCTGACACAGGGAAGGAAAACGTGAGAAAGAGACTTTGTGAAAATCCTAAGTAATCCTGGGTGCTAAATCACAATAGGAGTGGACATGCATCATGCCGTAGTTAGCGAGCCTTTTGATTCTAATAGTTTAGAGTTACTGCGGTACTAATGGCTTGGTGTGATGGCATCGCAGGGAAGAAGAGCTTGTACATCAGGCTAGGTTGCCGAGGGGACTGGCCCAACATTGAGCCACCAGGCTGGAACCCTGAATCGGACGCCCCACCCACAAACGTCTGATCATCATCATGTAGTAATATATTTATTTATTTAATAAGGACTCAGTACGCCGACCTATTTCTTCTCCACGATTCTTCGTCACCTTCTCTCTATCCTCGCCACTTCCTTCACGTTCTGCATGTTTTATGTGCCGATGAGAGCTTACCGGCCATGTGGACAGCGAATAGACTAGTTCAGCAACTAACTAGTCAAAATGGCAAATGTACTAACAGTCGGACGATAACGCGCTAACAGATGGGTAAACTCTACGACAAACAATAGCAAGCACGCTAAATCTCCAAAGATTAACCAACGAAAATTAATTATTAATACTGTATATAAAACCAACACTGACAGTATGACTCGACGTCCTCAAAAGGGGGGTAACTGGAAGGTAAACAAGAAGCATTTCTCTTGTAGCTCTCTATTGCGACCAAACACTCAATCCTACGACAGAAAGAAACCAGTAGCCATACAGAGACAGAAGTTACTAGGAGGCTTATTGCTGCCTCCAAGTTGATGTCAAGTCGGCCAGTTTTCTTTCTCGTTTTCCTCGCGTAACGACTTCACGGTTTCGCCACCATCTTGGCTGATGCCTCACGCGTCCCCACTGGGGGTACCTGCGGACGGACAAACACAGGTTTTCCTCAGAAAACAATATACAACAAAGCAGATGACAAAACTGTCCTGATGCTTTTTAAAGGAAGTTATGAGAAAAGATAAACGTCTGCAGATAATGAGCGTAGCAGTCCGTCACAAAACCCCACCCCAAAGCCTTCACCTAACACAATTTCCACATGAACTAAAAACTCATCAGAGTAGGAGTGCAAACCTTATCTTGGAGCCGCATTATTGTCGAGATCAGCACTCTGTCACCAACTATATCCCTCAGCTTCTTTACCAGCTCAGCTCGGCTTATTTTCTTGCTCTGGCAATTATTACATATATACATGCAAATACATGTCAGCCGAAATAACCCCAGAAAGGGAAGACAAATCCAATGCAGAAAATTAATACGAACAGATCAGACCTTGAATTCTTCATAACAACTAATAACCAGGTCCATATTGTCAGGAGATACTTTGGTTGAAATTGCAGCAAACAACATGGAGAAAGGCATCCAAGGTGAGCTTGGAGCCTTGTCCATTGAATCTCCTAGCATGGGGGCTGCACAGGGACCTCCCGATGCTGGAGGTGCTTGGATATTCATCTCCTGTTTTGAGTGTAAAATGATGTTAACTGATGCTTTAACTCATTCAAACATAACATAGCATAGTTTCAAAAGGAAACTTATCATATTCTGGAGGTTTCTATCATAGATAAAGTATATAATCAGCTCGAAGTTATAATCTCAATAACGCAATCGCAAGTCAACTGTTGAGTCAAGTCACTCAATCTGATTTACTGCATGCTCTTGCTGCTCCAACAGTGGAACTTGTCTGTATGACAACATAAATTGACCCTATCGTGACAGTACTATGTTAACATGCCCGATGTAAAGCATCTTACCTTTGACGTACAGTCAGGTGAGCTAGAACTCAGGACCAACGAAACATTAGACGAATTGTAACAATCTTCTTGTGTGACAGCTGAATCTGGAGCAGAAAAGGCCAAGTAATGAGGAAATTTGGGTTGCCACAGATCAAGTATACAGAAGCTAACAAATTGACAGAACAGTTGTCATTGATTACCTTTTGTTTTAGAAGGCAATTTGAAGGTGACTACAAACTCAGAATAGATGTGACTATTCAGATTCATATCCCACACAATGTAATGTTGCGGGTTTTTAAGGTCATCTACTCCACTATCAAAGTAGTCATTACTAGGTCGGTCCTGCTTAGATCCAGGGTGAACTATTTCTACCTTCCCCATTATAACACGGCACAACATCATATGGACAATGCCAGTTTCATCAACATCAGAATAATTTACCCTGCAGTAATACAAACATTGAATTTTAGAGAAAGAAAAAAAGAAGAATGAGAATAATAAATTGAACCAGTAATTAAAAGCGTATCATGCCAGTTAGAAGAAAATAATGAACTTGAACATATGAATAACTGAGAGATATCCACAATAACTAGAAGAAATAAGGAAAGGCCATTAAGAACATACCAAGTATCGGCGCGATTTGATGGTGCAAGGAGCGTGCCGTATCCATAGGCTGGACAATTAATGGGCTTAATAACTTGCAAGCTGCCACCCAGCATCATTTCCTGCACAGTGCTTTTGGAGCATGCAAGCCATGCGTAACGGACATTTGCGTTCCCACGAAGACATCCAGTAGCTTGTACTTGCTTTCTAAAAAGAGAGTAACGTACTTCTCCACGATCATCTAGTACTGGAGTTCTGTATATCCCAATGATGTCCTTGGGGCCAATAACACCACCCATTCCCTGTAGCAACAATTTCTCCACAGCTTCGCTAGTGCGTTGAGCTCGTGAAAGCTCACCCAGCTTATCTTGCAGTGGGGGCAAATTAAAAGCTGTAGGCAACAAAGTGCATGGCTCATTTTCTCCAATAGCCTCCATCACATCACCATAGTTTTTGCCAATGAAGCTCATTTCAGCCTTAACTCTCTTCGGACTGGAAACATCTTCAGTACCCGACTCGAAGTTTGAGCTTTCTGCAGAACTTTCTGATGGGAGCTGGCCATTGATTTCTCGTGACCCATTTGGCTCAACACTTACGTACTCATGATCTCCGTTGCCGATGTCTTTCTTCCTAAATAATTTCTGATCTTGAATAAACGTTTCCGGAAAGTATCCCTTTCCATTTTCATCAATCCAAGCTATCGGCCTCTGAAGACCAGTCTTTGATTCAGTAAATGTCATATGCACAAAATCAAGCAAAAAAAGCTGGTTCTGATATCCTGTCTCTGTAATTGTTTTTCTCGCCCTGAAGTCAACTTTGGCCAGCCTTACAATTTTTTCTGGAAAGTCTTTCCAGTCACCACCTTGGCGGAGTAGAACGCGCTTAGGTGGCGCGCTAGACATGAAATTCTGATAGCCCTGCAAGATCTGTCTGTTTAAGTGGCACACGATTTTCGCCTTGCGATCCTGATCAACATGAAACCTCACAGCAGAGGCTCCGGCAGGAGACTGAAGTAATTCAGAGGTGCGGTGGGCACCAGCATGGTTTGCAGCGGGGCTGCCTCGCTTTCTCTTGAGACTATCTATGTTCCTTCCACATTTACCCAATACCTTTTCGTTCATCGCAGCCATTATTGCCAGCAGAAATGAACACTAACCCGAGACTAATTCTTCCAACCAAACTAAACCTGAACAAGGCTAATATTTACACTAATCTAATGCAGAAGCTTCTGGAGATACTTGACTTCGTAATCAACAAGGCTAAAACTAATAAGAATCGGATCACAAAGGAGAAAAGGCAAAGTGGTCCTGAAAAGAAAAAGGATGATTAATGGGTATCAGCAAAACAATGAGATATATTGTTGCTGCATTTCAAATTCAGGAGTACACAAGAAACGAACTATGATATCAGCATGCCATTGAAATTGAAAGATCCAAAGATGTTAGCAACTGTTATATTAAGCATGGCCAATAGATGATAAATATGGAGATTTCTTTTGGTGTGGTTGCATAACAATGTCCTTCCATGCAAAAATATGTCCACGTAATAGCACAAAAGCGAGAGCTATCTTTTGGCGTGTTGCAGTAATGAGACAGACCAGGGCGCAACTTCCTTTGAATCATGAACCCATGAAGTGAAGCACTTTCCCATCGTACGAATCATGATCGCAGGAAGTGAACTGAGGAAAGAACACAAACATGTTCTTAAACTAATTTATATCACATAGTGATTAATAAAGCACATGTTTTTCCATGAAACAGTTATAATCATCGGTTTAGTTTTAGAGAAAGCAAGAAATTGGTTACCTAAACAAAGTATCCATAGCAGATGCTGGTACTAAAACGGACTAACAATTAACAAAGGCATATGATCAACGTAGTAAAATTAACCAGAATTCTCATGTAAATAGCACCATCGGAATCAAAATATACTAATTTCCTCACATGAAGATGAAGTCAGACACAGGCATGGACAGGCAAAATTATCAGGAACAAAGAACAGTCCACCATAATTACGATCAACAGGCCCAAAAGGTGAAAAATTAACAATTCAGCAATACATCGAATTATCATGGGAATCTCCAAAATCTTCAGCCCACAACAATCACCACCCCAATCGCACACAAAATTACATAACACAGAATAAACAATCTCCAGATCGAACAGATATACAAAGGGGATCCTCTCCCGCGAGGAATCAGGCAGCCAGTCAAGCAGATCCGCCGAGCCGACGCTTACCTAGGGTTAGTAGTAGCGGCGTTAGCAGGAGCCACGGCGGACGAAGCCGAAATCTTCATCTCTTCCGGTCCGATCCCTGTTTCCCCCCCTAGGACTCCCCTACGGACCCCACTTCAACCCCGGCGGCAGGCCGGAGCGGTGGCGGCCGCTGCTTCTCGTTCTGCTGCTGCTGCTACCTCCCTCGCCGGCGAGACGATCTGCTGGTCAGAGGAGCTCGAATCGGCTGCGGCGGCGGAGGGCGAAGGCGAGAGGAAGGCAGGGGAGCCGTGCGGCGATGGAATTATTGGGGCAAAACCAGGCGCGGAGGGGATGAGAGCGAGGTCCACGCCTTTGTCGTGCCTGGCCCCCCAACTCTTTTTTATTCTACGCCACCCACCGCCCTACGCCTCCAACGCGCTCCCCGACAGCGGGGCCCGGACCCACCTGGACGCGGGTACACCGTGCACTAACTTGGATGCCAAGTTGCTCAGCCTCCTTCCTTGCGCCGTAAGCAAAAATGGCGACGGCGTGATGCCGACGTCTGCTCATCGGACGGTTCACACCGGCAGTCAACGGTCTCTGCGCCCGCCGCGGACGCATCACGGCCGTCCACTGGCTGCAGATTTTTTTTTCCCTTTTTTCTACAAGGACTCGTTTGCGTGCGTTACTGGGGTAGTACAAGACGACGACGTCGTGGGGGTGCCGGATTCCGAAAAGTGTTTCCCCACAGTTCAGATTTGCCTTCGCTTCGGATCCATCGGTGGATTAATTAAGCCTAACTTGTTCATGTTTATGTACCAACAATTGTGTATTTAAATCGGCGAATTTCACTTCATGCTTCACGAACCTGTGGAATAAAGAAGGTCACGAACTTCATGCTTCGGGGATTTGTTATGCTTAATTTATGGTGAAGTTGCAGCCTCAACCGCACCCATGCTTCTAGGTGATTTCCTACTCCATACCTAGGCGGCTAATGAAATTCTATTCGACTTTCTGTTGCAATGGATTCTAAAGCGACATCCAACTTTCTTAAGTGTGTAATCTTGCGGCCGGCGATAAAACGTTTGTTTACTGACTTTGGGAACAAACCTCTTGGTCCTCACAAAAAATTGACTGGCTGACTTGGAGTTAAGACCTTGTACTCTGAATAGCGTTGTAAATACTCTCCGTCTCAACTGCATGTGGGCTCAGTCATAGTTTACCTAACGATCTTTGATTTTTGGAGTTGCAAGTCTTCAAAGTCGTCTTTAGCACGAACGTAAATAGAGTTTGATGTGAATGCAAGCATAGGTGCGAAGGGGCTCCTGGCGCAGTGGAAAGGCCACTGGCCAGTGAGGCTCCCGCCCAGGGTTCGAGCCCTGGGTGCCGCACTTGCCGGGGATTTATTCTCCGGCGCACTGTAGCACCATGTAGCTGAAATGCTACGCTGCAGTGCGAGAAAAAAAATCCCCTCGTCCTCCCCAGGCCAAAGCATAGGTAAAGACTCGCGCCGCAGCTCACAACGGCCAGCTGAGTCCCTGTGTATGGATGGGGAGGGGGTTCGGGGATTTTCTCGGCCTGCGTGAGAAGGCTCTTCTCCTTAATATAATGCCGTCGGGGGCGGTTCTTCCCCTGGCAGGTCGAGTTTTTTTTGAATGCAAGCATAGGCATGCCCACAACGAAGTCTTGTACCACGTCTTGCAGTAGTAGCTAGGCACAATCATAGAGTTTGTTTGTACACATATACTTTGCGGGAATTCACCCGTATGCCCAAGTGAAAACCGGGACCTTATGAATACCAATCACCTACCGATTTTTGTGTAGTGCTATAATAAACATACTATTGTTTTAATGTAAATTCTTTTGTGTAACTTCTTCGACTTTCAGTGCATAAATTAATGGGTAATCAACTAAATAAGGCTACAGTATGTTCAATAGCTCTTCGTAAATTACTCGCTCTAACATTTTACGACTAACTTGTTTCAGTGATAGACAACGTCCCATTGAGACGTTAGTGGTGACAACGTGAATTTCAAGATCGGCCGATACAATCTCTCTCTGGCGCTCATATGGGTAGGTGGTGCGTGCATATCAGTGTCTTGTATTGTGGTTCGCAACCAAAAAACAAAAAGCTCTTCATAAATTATAATGTCTTAGTTTGTTTACGTGAAACGAAAAAGGTTTAACTCCATCTCTACGAGATTGCTCCTTATATTTACATGTTTCAATGCGCAATGCTAAAGGACGATATCTATTCCCTTATTATCCAAGGGAAATAGTTGGCCTCCCATATACCAAAACAACTAGTTGTAGTGCCCACAGGTTCTTTTGTTGTTGGAAGATCAAACGGTGAAAGCACCTCAAACGGTGAAAGCACACCATCACATATCCCATTTTGTTATTGCTATTAATTGTATATGTTAGTTGTGTTTCTAGAACCCTAAGGCCAGTCTCAGTGAGTAGTTTCATTTCACATTCTTCAAAGGTGCCACATCAGTTTTGGAGCTTTGGTTTGGTAGATGAAATGGCCTCTCTCAATCCATAGTTTTATTTCACATTTTCATAGACAAGACATAACATCAAATTCTTGCATTGTGATTGGTTTAAACATGTTGAGATGAAATTTATTACTCTCAATGGGGGTTTCAATGAAGTTTCATGCATATGAAAGAGTGCCAAATGAGTTTCATCCCCATGAAACTCATTTTCTCTCTTTCATCTTAATTGTCTTGCCATGTCATTGTTTTTGCTGATGTGGAGCCCTCTTTAATGCTAATGAAACTCCCATTGAGGTTGGCCTAATTAGTCATTTGCCAGTTGTAGCGTTTACCAAGTATCAATGGCAGCCTGTAAGACGTTACATGGCTACTTAGACTGACTCCAACAAGGTGAGCTACTTTTGAGAGGCAAATTCATCTTTGCCTCGTCTAAACAGTGTTTTGCTCTGCGTTCGCGTGGCAGCATCTCCAACAGAGGTATTGCAAATCCTTCACGCCGGCTCCGACCTGCCTGTCGCGGCGTCACGCCGACCCTCCGCGCCTCGGCCCGGCTCCAGCAGCTTCGCCGCAGCCGCGAGGAGGACGGCCCCATCTCGCTCGCCTCCTACCCGCAGGCGGGTGGCCTGCCGCCGCCGGACGCGCTGCTCTTCCCCTTCGTCGACGCCGCCACCTCGCGCTTGGTCTTGAGCTCGTTCATGCCGTGGCCCAGCGCATCGATGTTACTCGCCGCAAGACATGACGTAGCCGTAGGTCCGCTTGAAGTAGTCCTTGAGCGACCGGACATCGTGCCCACGATGGACACCACGAACTCCCATCTCCACACGCCCAAATCTCCAATGTTCGCCAAGAAAGCTCTAATCTTTGACGCCTCGCAGGGCCAAGAATTGAAAATCGGAAAGAATTGGAGGCTTTGAGCGTTGATAGATGAAAGAGGCCTGAACTCGAGCAATTGCTAATCCCAGAAGCGGATGCACATGGGATTCTTGGGAGACATGGACGAATCGATTGGATTTTGATGGAGAAGGCTGAAGGAAAGGGAGAAACTGGTGGTTCTCCGATGAGGTCACAGGCCAGAGTCCACTGGCTCCTCAGCAGGGACGACAAATCGGGACGCCGCTCGCCGTCGCGCCTCCTCCCTACCTCGCGCCGCCCCGCCGCTTGCGCCCCTCCGCCCTGCGCCCCACCGCGCTCGCCCTCACCCCGCGCGCCAGGGCTCGCCGACGCCGTCTGCTGCGCCCCGCAGCCCGCGCCCGCCGACGTCACGTGTGCCCGTTCGCCCCGCGCCCTCGCCGGCGCCGCGCTCGCCGACGCACGTGGACACCGTCCGCCACGCCCCGCAGCCCGCGCCTGCTCGCCACTTCTGCCGCCCGTGCCCGCCGCCGCAGCCCGTGCTCGCCGACGCCGTCCGCCGTGCCCGTGCCGCCCGCCGCCGCAGCCCGCGCGCTGCAGCTCGCCCCGTGCCCTGCTCCGGCGGCGGTCCTCATCAGGGTGGCGACGACCGACGGCCCCGTCAAATGCATAGGAGGAGAGAGGGAGTCCATTTTTACCTCCCCTCTCTCCTCCGCAGGCATAATGCATGATGGTTTGCATCGTCTGTTGGAAGTGAAATCGGTGATGCACAGTTCAGTTCTGAGATGCATATATGCCTTTGCATCTTCTGTTGAAGTCAGCCTTATGTGTAGTTCGGCAACCTAATTTTGTTTATGATGCTTCTCTGCCTATTTGAGGTACTCGTCATGCTTCTTCTAAGTTTTGGATAAGTGTGTCCTAATAATGCAATTAGGTGGCTTTGAACTGCATTTTTCAAGTAACATTTACATGTGTTAAGTTTATTTTATTTTTTATTCATAAACACATGTCGTTTATTGTGTATCATTTTACAACTGCAACAAATAAAATGATAGTACAAATAAATCAAGAACGACACACATATTTATATATCTTCATTTTTCATAAAGTTCCACACCGTGAATGCATTCTCTAGACCTAGTAAAGTTTATGTACACCAAATTAGACCAAATGTTGTGTGGAGAAGAGTTTTACATCAACACAATGACATCATCTTTTTTTTTGCGAGGACACAATGATATTTTGTTTACGAAATAAAATGTAAGGTGAGGTACAAAACGACTATATGCCAACACAATGGTCTGGTCTCTGTATATGAAGGTAATAACTTTTAATGGAATAAAAAAATTCAATCATTTTCAGTTGACGTCAAAGATGAATTCCTTGGCAACAGGAAGGATTTCTATAAACCGTCTTATACAATACCGCATATGCTTTCTAGATGATGTTGAGAAGAGAAAAGAGGACACTATTCCACGAAACAACAATCTAACAAATTGGGCCTTGTTTGGCATGGCTTTTTTTCCTGGCTTCTTTGCTGGCTTATGAACAAAAAAAAAAAGACAATAAGCCCTGCCAACACTTCATGAGATTGGAGCTATGAAACTGCTTGCATGAGATTGAAGCTTACACTGTCATGCAATTCAAAAAAAAAATCCCATTACAAATTGGGGAAATAGAATTTCCACAAGACAACCATGAAAGACTAATACTGTAATAAAGCTTTCTATGTTAAATAAAAAAAATACATATCATAGTTCTTAGCACTGTGCAAGAGGATAGACCATAGACAAGGACGTGTGTGCAAAAGCCAAAGAAAGAGAGAAGAAGAGGTGTGGTGTCATCCAATGAGGTCGCGCAACGATCCTTACCCACACAACGATAGGCGTATAAAACATCACATTTTCCATTTTCCTCGGAAAGAAAACAAAACAAGAGAAAGCGCAGGAGGTGGTGGGCGGCGGGCCGAGGCCTGCTACGCGCCGTCGATGCTCTTCGTCCTCTCCGTCCTTGGCCGCTTCTTCCTCTCCTCCGCTCCGCCCTCCGTACCAGCTTGACTCCTGCGCAAATCCCCACGCCCGCCACTCCCACTAGGGTTTTCGGATCAGGCTTCTAGAACCTTCCGCCGCCGCCGCCGCCCCACATGCACGCGCCGCCGCTCGTCGCGCTCGCCGGGGGCGCCTGCCCCGCGTCCTCCTCCTCCTCGTCGCCGCCGCCGCCCTGGGCCACGACGCGGGCCGCCATCCTCGCCGCGCCGGCGAGGCTCCTGCGGTCCCGGCGCGGGGCGCTCCGGCTGGAAGCCAAGGCCGCGTGGAGGGCGGCCGGAGGCGGCCGGGGCCCGCGGGTCGCCTCCTACATGGGCGCCGCCGAGGAGGTGGTGGGTCCATCGCCACAGCTCGACGAGCGCGACGACGAAGGTTTGGATTGTTGCTTACCAATGCCATACGCTTCGCATTTATATTTTTGCCCCATCTGCTTTTTTCCTTAGTCCATTCTCTTTGATTTACACCAATAACTCCATTTGCGTCACTATCCAGTATCCACTGTTACTACCGAATACCGATGGATTCACTCTAGCAATGCAGCAGCTGAGTTGCAGTATATACTAGTAACGCTTACAAAAAGGAACTGCACAGTTGTGTTGTTACAGGTGGAGTGATCCTAGGGATTAATAATTCATCGGTGCCACTGATAGGGAATGATCGGTGGCAGTGGTGACTGATATGTTGTTTTACTGTCGTGGTGCACAGAGTTTATCCTGCAAGTCAGAAAGGAACTGGAGAATGGGAAACTGCCCGCGGATGTTGCGAGCAACCTGGAAGAGCTGTATTACAATTACAAAAATGCGGTTAATACTATTGCATTTCATCCTTGGTCTCTTTTGTAAGTTATGATAATCATGCTCCACGTATGACTGTATTTTGTTCTGCCAGGTCCTTCAAAATGGAGACCCTAATGGATACGAGATCATGATTTCCAACATGATGGCTATGTTTGATCGTGTGCTGTTGGATGTGCAGGTTCTGCTTTCTATTCCTGTTGCATTAACAATTTTTCGCCCTGGCAATTCCTTGCATGCTCCAAGGCTACTTTTCACACCATGCTTCATCCTTTTGCAGAATCCATTTACATTCCCACCTTATCACAAAGCTATCAGAGAACCATTCGACTATTACATGTTTGGTCAGAACTACATTAGACCACTGGTAGATTTTAGGTAATGCAAAATCTGACCTGAACATCTGTGAAGCTTTCCTGGAATCATGTAAATCATGTCTCCTCTATTTATCATCGGCATCGCTCATTTAAATTGGAGTTGAATCATGCCTTCTCAGCTGTATTCATTATAGTCTCTAGAGGATAGACTGTCGAGGATCCTTTTTTCCTCCCTTCTCTTGATGTTTACAACTTCTTCAGTATGTAGCACAACAGCAGATGCTGATTTCCAAATCAAATGCTTTCTGCAGATATTTCTAAAATGTTGTTGGCTGTTTTGTTTCATTCCTTTGCGTTTACTAGGAAGGTGATAAAGACTTACTTAATGTATAGTATTTGACCTTCATTTCAAGATCCGGAAGATTTGCAGCATGCAGTTATTTACATATTAAACTATTAGTTTAGTGAGAGGTGTATCTTTTGTTCAATAGAGATATATTTGCAAACATAGTTAAATTTACTTTGTTACTATTGCATGCCACTGGAGACTTGCTCCGTTGATGTGTATTATGGATCGACATGTTATGGTTCCCTCTGCTTCTAACATCACTTCGTATGCTCAGGAATTCCTTTGTCGGCAACATTTCCTTTTTTGATGAAATAGAAGAGAAGCTCCGGCAGGTCTATTCATCTTTCTGTTTCCTTCTGTGACTTCCAGTTTCTAGCTTGTTTCAGTACTAAACCTAATTGTCTGGTCAATTCAAACCATGAAGTCATGTCATAAAAAAGGAGACGGAAAGCCATCATTGATTAATTGTGTTTTGATGACTCAACAAAATCATATCAGCAATCTAAAGTTATAAAGTGGATATATCTCTCCAAAGCCCACCAGTATTGGTTCTTATGTTTCTTTTATAATCCTATAGGAGTATCTGATGGAAGATAAGTTATGCAAATTTGCAAATAGGAATTTGTAATGACTCGAAATTTGTGTGTTCTAGAGAAGAAAGAATTCCTCTTGTGTGATGGTACTTGAAACACACCTGGAATAATATACTGATGAATCTAATTTATTTTCTTTTGCAACTGGAAGCAACAAGGAATAATGTTGTATTTTATTTCATGATTTCAGAAAGAAATGTTCTGAAAAGTATTCTATTTCATTGCAGGGTCATAATGTTGTTTTGATGTCTAACCATCAGACAGAAGCAGATCCAGCAATTATTGCACTGCTGCTTGAAAAAACACACCCATGGATTTGTGAAAACATAGTAAGATAGTGAACATGTTTTGTCGAAGTTACTAGCGAATTGCATGACATCATCAAGTCGGTTTAAAATTTACAACCTGCTGCAGGTTTACGTTGCTGGTGATAGAGTTAGTACAGATCCTCTTTGCAAGCCATTTAGCATGGGAAGGTCCTTTTCTTCACCCCATAGATTTTTTTTTTCTTCCCTCCATAGACTTCTTAATATGTGATATGTCTCTGCTACTCTTTCCAATTTGATAATGAAGCATTTTTTCCCCAGCAGAAATCTTCTTTGTGTTTACTCAAAAAAGCATATGAATGATTATCCTGACTTAATTGAGATGAAGAGGAGGTCAAATACTCGAAGCCTCAAGGAAATGGCCTTGCTTTTACGGTATTCTTCCCTTACAATAACATGTCAGTTTTCATTTTTTTCCCCCTACATATATATTGAGTCTCTTTGGCTCAGCTGTGTATAATTTGTGTGGTAAGCTGGTGCCTAGTGGCCTCACAATTTGATTTGATTAAAACATTTAAAATTCTCACTATAAGGATAGTTTCACAACATATGGGTTAGCATCTACACCACTTCAGTAAAGATTGTTCATTATGCTCAAATGAACATATATATATGAAGCAATGGTTATGGTTTTCTTAGATTATCTGCAAGCCGTTATTTAGTTGACTTTTATTCTCTTGTGAGGCAACTATATTCTGAGTTGAACCATTTAGTGCATGAGGTTATATGTTCTGTCCTCTTAGTGGGCTTGAGCATGTTTATTTTTCACAACATTATGCAGAGGTGGTTCACAGATAATTTGGATAGCACCGAGTGGTGGTAGAGACCGCCCAGATCCCGTGACAGGAGAATGGTGCCCGGTACATTCTCTTGCCTACTGGTCCTGTTCTTCCACCTAGTTCTTCCCTATTGTTTGGTTGGCTTATCATGTTTTCCAAGAGTGCTATACATTACTGTGCATAAATTGTTTTCGATGTGATGACATTCTTACTAAACAAAAGTAAGTTAGATGGTACATTATCAGCTTTGGCCATGGTTGACAAAATGTGATTTTATCAAAGACAATTTTTGACAACTTTTCAGCTTTTGTAACTTAGATTTCCCTTATTATGTTTACCTTATCTACTACTTGCAAAAACAAGGGCAGGCGCTATTCGATACATCCTCAGTGGACAATATGAGGAGGCTTCTGGAGCATTCTGGCATTCCTGGGCACATATACCCACTGTCATTGCTGTGCTATGAAATTATGCCTCCACCACAGCAGGTATAATTTGTTACTACATCATTAGCAGTTTAAATCTTTGTTGCAGAAACTTCTTGATTTTCTTCTCATTAAATCAAATAGGTTGAGAAAGAGATTGGTGAGCAAAGGGTGATATCGTTCCATGGTGTAGGCGTATCAGTAGCAGAAGAAATGAAGTACGAGGATATTACTACTCATACCAAGAATGTTGATGAGGTCTGTTCTTTATGGTGTATGTATATATATATGGTCATGTTTAATTTCTCTACAGCGCTGGCTTGTTGGCTTTTTTTTTTACGTCTTCAAAAGTATTTTACTCAAAGCTACTTTTGTATATTTTTTGCTTTCGTGGTACGGTTGTGGGGTTGGGGCAGCCATCATGCAACCAATTGTACCACAGTTTCTTAGTCCAGTAGACAAACTTCCAGGTTTCTCCATGCCTCCTTTGTGATAAGTTATTACTGGATCGCTCTAGACGTCATAAACTTAAACTTCGTGGTGGAAGTGGTTAGATATTTACACTGTTGTTAACAGAGTTGAAATCAACGGATTGGAGGCCCCTTTTAGGGGGAATATACATTGGTTCATCTCTTTCTTTTCTCCATGGTATGATTCATAAACGGCTGGTCCATTCTTGTTTTAGTTTGAAGATGGATTCAACCTGGTCTTCCATCGTGATGCAACTATTTACCCCCTTCTTGTTTTCCTTTAACTGTATATGTTTACCAACCTTATCTATCTCACTGGGTACTGCTGTTTGATTCCCTTATTGATTCCCGATTTATGATGGTCTTCAATGCCTTCTTTGTTAAGCCAAAAAGGATTTTTGTTTAGAAATTAGTCTAAGTTGCTGTACGCTTACTGCGCAAATAGATTTGACTCGATGTACCTTGCCTTCATTTGTCTAACGTTGTTGGTTATTTTCAGAAATTGTTTGTGAATATATCTCCCCTATTTTCTTTTGTTCAGGGCAGGGAGTTATTTGCAAAGACTTTGCACGACTCTGTTGTTAATCAATATACTGTGCTCAAGTCTGCTATCTTTAAAGATCATGGAGTAGCCGCATCAAGCCCTGTCGTCTCACTCTCGCAACCGTGGCGATGAATCCAAGTATTTCAGTTTTGTTCAACACTGACCTGAGCTTCATTCGTTATATTTATTGGCTGGACAAATACAAATATGGTAGTATCTATTAAAACTGATGTGATTCTTAACTTGAAGTTCAACACTGACCCGTACCGTACTTTGAACTCTCACAGTTGCTGTTATTTGATATCTTGACCGAGAACCATACCTCCCACATGAAAAGCACATCACACTTGCCATCACGTAGATTTGTTTTCATGAAGTGAGTTCTGTCCTGAAAGTTGTGGATTGTATTTTATAGTTTTTTGCCAGAATACCTCTCTCATGTTGGCCCTGTTTAGCACAGGTCCAGCACTGATATCCATGCTGGGTTTTGAGTTTATAAGATACAATAAAGTGTATTAGATATTTATTTTTACTACAAAATAAATACAAATGACTTAACCAAAGATCCGTAATCCATACACAGCGCCAGATCCATGGATTTCTGAAGCTAGATATGAGCAGCTCCAAGAAATCCATGGATTTAATGAACTGGAGCGTTGCCAAACAGGGCTTTTTTTTCCCCAGTTCACGATTGCCTATTAAACTTGAGCATTTATGCAATGATATCATATTCTTTCACGTTACATCTGGCTTGGTAGAGCATTAATGCAATGATATCATATTATTTCGCATTACATCTGGCTTGGTAGTTAACTAAATATATCTATTAATTAAGCATTATGGCCACAGCCCTCATCAAGCGCTTGTTTCGTCCGTCAATGACAAGACAATTTGTTCACTGGATAAATATTATGCAATTTTCAGGTCCGGATTCCACTTAAATTACTTTCGTTTCATTTTTGGAAGAGCAGATGAACTGGGTGCAACTTTACAAATTATGCTGGGAGGAACTCGTAACTCTATGACCACACTTATTGATCATGGAGGAACATGTTTCTGTTCTGCTGATGTTCCTGTAAGCTCTTGAAATCATGGGAAAACAAATGTTTTGTTCACTTTGGAGTTATATAAGAAATAATATGAAATTGCTGGCAGGTCAGGGCAATGACTTTGCACGGACGGCGGTGGGCAATTATCCCTTGCAGTCATAGTTTGTGCACGGACTTACCGTGTAAAACCATCCTTTGCACATGCATAGTAATGCAAGTGGGAGAGCGAATCCGTCGACGCGCAAACCTCGTACATGCTTGCGAATACAAGCACTCCAGTATGTGGATTTCTGCTGTTAAAGTTTTTTTACCCTTTTAGTTCCATGTATATAGATTTGATATTTTTGGCACCAAATGTGGAGATAAAGTAACAGGTGCTGTGTTTGCGCTTCTATTGATCTTTGTATGTAAACTTCTTTTCCATGCTCCGGCGGATAAATTTTCTTGCGGCGTACATAGTTTAGCATTTTTTTTTTTCCTCTTGATACCGCGTAAGAGATGGGATGATGATCGTGCGTGCGCGCGTTATTACGTCTTTATGGAGAAAGGTACTGGTCGAACAATTGGCCGTCGTCATCAAGCGCACGCGGTCGTAGCTCTCAATCAACGAGATACAGATAACAATTGCCCACGGACTCTGAAAGAGGTGTCCAACTGTTCATGACAGGGGTTGTATTTTCCTTGCAGCCTTCGAAGAACCATTATCAGCGATGTAGGTTTACTCGCATCTCATGACGTCTTTTGTCTATAGCACAAGTTGCAAAAATCAAACACTTGCGTGATCTATTGATAAAATCAATCAATACATGTGCCCTGGCTGCGTCAGCCAAGGTAAAGGTAAGTAATTAGCAAGTACTATAATGGGATGAGGTGAACACTATATTTTTCTTCATAATCGGAAAACAACTTGAAATAATTCAGAAGATTGAAACCTTGGCTATAACATTTAAAATCGTGGCAACAGATCTCTTGAGATTGTTCCAAGATAAGGATATAGTGAACGTTATTAGTTGACCATATCTTTTTTTTTGGCGTATATAGTAGCCCGTGTTTTTTGTTAATGCAAGGTAAATAATACTCAATTCATGTCAAGGGTTAGGATGGTACATCCAGATTGACACAGGAAGGGGAGAGGGAAAAGGCAGAGAAAAGAGAAAGGAGCCGAGGCGCGACGCGGAATCCATCTTTCGTGGTGGCGGCACGGGTGCAGAGGGAGAAGAGGAAAGTTGAGGAAACAAAGCGGCAAGGAGCGCCGCGGCCGTAGGAGAAAATATCAATCCAAGGCGGCCGCCGTCAGGTACTCTGGCGCGATCCCTTCATCTCGCACCGCGGCGATGAGGGAGGTGGTTTCTTCCCCGAGTCTGGCGCGCAAGAGAGATTAGATTTTTCTTATTATACTGTGCTGCTGCTGCTGTTGCGATCTAAGGCTAAGCAGGGGGGGAGGGTCTGTGGTGCCCGTCAGTACTCTTGGATTTGATCTTAAGATAGATCCCTCGCTGTTAACTTGATGCGGCTGCTGTGCCAAATGCTCTTGCCGTACAATTTTACTCGTTGTATATGCAATTAGGAATACGGTTAATTGAAGCACCGTTCCCAGGGTCTCGTTTCTCCAAGTAGTGTAAACTAGTATCACTCTGAGAATTCCAGTGCTCTGTTCTACTCTCCTCGTTCTCTGCCTATTGGAATCCAACAGTAAACTTTTTCTTGAAACACTGAAGAACAGTGATGGTTTCAAGTTCCCTCTTACTTGCATGTAGAACAATTACTTTTAGGAGCTGATATAGGCTTAACAGTATTTGATTTTTGCTGCCAGTCTGCTTAGCTGTTCCATGTTAACACTAAGCAAATTCCTTTTTTTTTAATCTCCTTTCTCCACAAATAAAAACGTTCGTTTTGTTATTCATGCTAACATGTCTCATTGTAGCAGAGAAAATCACTCTGCCAAGATGAGCGACAATCTCATGGATAAAGTCAATGCCTTGGGCGAGCGGCTCAAGATAAGTGGGGCAGAAGTTAGCCGCAAGATGTCAGTTGGCGTGAGCAACATGAGCTTCAAGATGAAGGAGTTCTTCCAGGGCCAGAACATGGCGGACAAGATTGTCGACGAAGCCACTTTGGAGACCATGGATGCGCCTGATTGGGCTACCAATCTTGAGATATGTGATATGGTCAACACGGAGAGGGTCAACAGTGTTGAAGTGATCCGTGCCGTCAAGAGAAGAATTATGTTGAACAATCCACGGGTGCAATATCTATCTCTCGTCCTGCTTGAGACCATTGTCAAAAACTGTGAGAAGGCTTTCTCTGAGATCGCTGCTGAGCGTGTGCTTGATGAGATGGTAAGACTGATTGATGATCCACAGACTATAGTCAACAACAGAAACAAGGCCCTTATGCTTATTGAAGCATGGGGAGAATCTGGAGATGACCTGCGCTATCTTCCAGTATATGAAGAAACCTACAAGGTAACTTCCAAATGGTGTTTTGCTGTTCGATTAACTTACTGAAATATAGGAAACAGTGGCTTACAGTTGATCTGACAAGGTTCAGGTCAAGCTAATTTTTTTTTTCTGAGTGACAGTTGACGTTATCGGTATGGAATTGCTTGCTATGCATCCATTCATTAATTCTGTGTGTCTAGTGTTTCCATTACTTGAAAACATGCAAATTACCTTTTTGATATTCTTTTCAGAGCTTGAGATCTAGGGGAATTCGCTTCCCTGGGCGTGATGAAGAAAGCCTGGCGCCAATATTTACTCCTCCCCGTTCAGTACCTCCAGCTGAACCGTATTCTGAGGCTGCACAAGAAGGGTATCAAGAAATTCCAGAGGAGGGTTTTGCTCCTGTTCGCACTGTTCCTGCTGTGCAAGTAAATGAAGCATTTGAGGTGGCTCGTAATAGCGTGGAACTTCTTTCGACGGTGTTATCTTCTTCTCCTCAGAAAGAAGTCCTACAGGTTAGTCTGTTGTCAGTCCGGTTGATTAAATGCTCTTGCTATGTGATGGTTATGCGAGTAGGTAACGGATGGAGTTGTTGTTCTTGTAATGGATGGAGTCATTCCTTCTCAAACGCAGTGTTGAAGTCTTGTTGATGACTATTTTGGTATTATACATGATAAGATTGGATTGAGATTGTTAAAATTTGTTACAATTCGTGGTAGTGTACACAGCAAGGTACTCATTGACATTCATCTTGTATCTTTCGTATTTATAACTAGTCTGTGCATGGTAATATCTGAAATTTACTTAGAAATTGAATGGGAACTTCCTCATTTCATATATGTTTATTTTATAGTTCTCTAAATTCAATAATAATAAAAAGTGTTGCTCTGTCATCAACTTTCTTTGTTGATTTTTGTACCTCGTGCATGCAGGATGACTTGACTACTACCCTCGTTCAGCAATGCCAACAATGCCAGCGCACAATCCAGAGAATCGTTGAAACGGCTGGTGATAACGAGGGTCAGCTCTTCGAGGCCTTGAGCATCCATGAGGAGCTGCAGAAGGTCCTGTCCAAGTATGAAGAGCTGAAGGAACCTGTTCATGCTGAACCAGAGCCTCAACCAGCAATGATTCCAGTTGTGGTGGAGCCTGAGGAATCTCCATCTTCTGTGACTAACATAGATGTCCATGCAAGGAAACCATCAGGTTCCGGAGATCGGTCTAGTGGAGATGACTTACTTCAGGATCTTGACGACATGATCTTTGGTAAGAAAGGTGGCACCTCGTCTCAACAAGACAGAACCCCAAGAAAGGACCAAAAGGATGACTTCATTAGCTTCTGACGGCCAGATATTGCCTGTTAGTTCTTCCATGTGTGGTGTGCTCCTCTCTTCCAGTATCTTAGGGATTTTTCGGTTAGTTTACTAGGGCGTGGTGAGTTGCTTGCTGTACAGCATCTATTATCAAACATAGTATATGAGCAGATATTGGCTTATGAGTTATGCTTGGAAATACTATATTATTTATCTAATTCATAAGCTGCGAGTGTCTGTACTGGCTCCAACATGAAACTTTTCATTGTGGTTGTTGGGTCTTTCCATTTGTCCACCTGTTGTTTCGCTGTGGGCAGCCATAGAGCATCTACCATGAGCCATCGAAGTTTTTGATTCAGTAAGGACATCGGTGAATTTGTGAGGCAGGCATCGGTCGGGTTTGACAGCTTTGGAAGAGGAGAGAGTGAAGATTATGAGGCGACAAGGGCAATAAGGGCCCTGTTTACATCGGATCAAGGAAGAATTTGAGCCCAAGAAAAAGGTTTCAGGGCGAGGGCGGCCGGTTGAATAATCAAGGGCTGGATTTAGTTCAGGGTATAAGTAATAATAAAAAGATAACCATGCCTAAAATGGTCGATGGAATTTTTCTATGTTAACTTGCACTGTTCAATGCAACACAAAACAATCCTATTTCTGTTTTTTCTACCTTCATTGACTTTTGATGACGAACATGGCTTAAGAAATGAGGTTGTGGATCTATTTATTTATTTTTGCCATTTTATTTGTATCAGATGGGCCACACGTTCTCCATTTCTTGATTTTCTTTTTGGGTCCATTTTCCCGATTTCTCATCTTATTGATTTCACGAACTTAGATATTTCCCTGCCGGCAAAACTTAGAAATAACTGCCGGCAAAACTTAGATATTTCTCTTCCTCTCCGTTCAGCACCTGCTGCAGGAACATTTTCCATGGTTTGTCGATTACTATTATATTCTACTCCTGCATGACGTCGCCTCTGATGTTGAATTTTGCAGTGGTCAACAAGCCAGGCACGTAGTAGATTTATTTATGAACCTGACTGAGCTGGGAGCAAGATTGGCGTGATCGTGTGCGCAACTCAGAGGAAACATGTGGAGTGATGCCACGCATGATGTCCTGGCCTGTAAACTCCACCGCGCGTCGTTGGACCTCTCGAAGGCAAGGTTGGTTGGTTGAAATCAAAGTTGAACCTGGCCTGCTCGTCGCTGTTGAACCAGTCTAGCATGACTGCAGCAAACAGAGGATGGAATAGGCAAAGGCAAGCAAGTCACACGATCGAGTGGGCAAGAATCGTTGAGGAGCTTAGCGGTTGGGGATTTGTAGGTTGGATTGCAATCGTATCCCGTTGTTTGATGTCCTGATGAGCGGCAAATTAAGAGGAAGAAGTGAACTTAGGAGCAGCTGATCGAGGAGTCGCATGCACGATCCTTGAGAGGATGTTTTCTTTCATCTGACCTCCACGACTCCAGATGAGTTTATCTGTTAATTCCCTTGGGAAGGAACCTGCTAAGATGTTGACTGTGGAACATTCATTGATCATGGCAGAACTTGCACTCAGCAAATCAAAGGGGAAAACCTAGCTTATTTGGACCATATCACAATGTTACCGCATATATATCGTTTTTTTTTATTTTGCGATTACACATTACAACTCAGACCATTTCGTATTTTTTAGCAAGAGTGAAAACCGAAAGGGTTTACTTTCAAAACAAAAAATTAAAAACGAAAAGAATAATAGTACGTGTGTATGAACTTAAGTTACAGCTATATGTTCTGATATATGTTCATGAGTAATTAAGCAGGTTCAGGTGCTCCTCTAAATCGAGGAGCCATGTATGAACGAGCAGAGAAGCTACACGTTCAGACCCGAGTCCATTCGCGCGTTTGTTGGTTAATTAGGTAGGACCCACATGCCATACTCTCCCTGTTAATTATAACAATAATATAAATTTCATCAGGGAGCACGGCCAAGTAGGTCGTCACTTCAGCTTGTTGGCGTTCGTGCGCCCCACCTCTGTTCCTCTTCCTCCTCTGGCGCCTCTCCCCACCAAACCAATCAGGCAATCACCCCGTGGATTCAACCTCCGGCCATTCAAATAACGATCGACGCAGCTGGCTGCCCCGGCCATACTATCTCAGCTTTCTCCTACCTCTCGTCGATCTCGCCGTCTCTTGAGAGCAGCAGATATGCAGAGCCTTCGCCTCCATTGAAGCCTTTGCTTGTTCCTAGCTACGACGTCAGTCAGTCTGCGGTTGAAGCGATCCGCCGCATTGCGTTGGACAGGTTCAGCTTTCTTGCGTAGGTTTGGCTTTACATCCTTTTGATTGTTGGACTTGGTCTCTCTGCTAAAAAAGCTTCGTACCAAATACTCAAAAACTGCGTGCATTGTCCTCTGCTGTGTGCGCGTCGCATTGCAGATGGTGAAGAAGAGGTGAGCTCCTTCCATTTTCTACGCGCTTTGTTTTCATTTTGCTTGACAATTCCAAGGAATGGACTCCAATGTAGTATGCATATACTGATGGATCAATCACTTTGAGAACTTGCCTTACTATGCTAATTTATCTTATCATTTTTTTCGTTTTACACTTGCAAACAAATTAAGCTATAGAAAACTACTAGTATTGTGTCGCATTGCATTCCTTTTCGTTTAGTCTGAAACAACTTTTAGGAGCTCAGACGGGAAGCAAATTACAAAGTTCGATGGTCTGTGGCCTGAATCAGCTTGCAACAGAACAATCAATTTTAGCTATAAAATGCATGCTTCCTATGGGAGGGTGAAGAAAGGGGGTTTCCGTAGTCGCAGGAGCTGCAAAAGGAGATGCCGAAAACAAGTAGAATCAGGAGTTACTGGTGCTATACCAGCACCTTCAGTTGCTGTCAATCTTCTCTAATTCGTTGCAACACCAATCCTCTTTTACCGGGAGCAGCCACATGATCAAGCTGCTTTGACACCATTTTTTTTGTTGCATCATCTTGTAGCAATATAGCAAGTTCGCATCATGGGGAAATCTACATTACCACTTTCCTTTTACTGTTAATAAATTCATTTGAGATTCACTGCATGCCCATTTTGCGTGTCCTGGCTCACGCGGAAACTTACCATTTGTCTCCACAAACGGGATTCTGCAGATCAGCAAGCGCGTAGTAACAACGAAGCACGAGAGCTGCTTCGGTGTTTGAAGGAGACGACGACGACGAGGAGGAGAAGGAAGAAGAGGAGCTAGCCTCTGTTCCGGCAGCATGGCGTCCAAGGGGATCCTCAAGAACAGCGGCTCGAGCCGCATGCCGCCGCAGGGCGGCTCCGGCGGCAAGCCGCCGCCCGCGCCCACGGCGGCGCCGACGGTGGTGTTCGGGCGGCGCACCGACTCCGGGCGGTTCATCAGCTACTCGCGCGACGACCTGGACTCGGAGATCAGCAGCGTCGACTTCCAGGACTACCACGTCCACATCCCGATGACGCCGGACAACATGCCCATGGACGACGGCAAGGCCGAGGAGCAGTACGTCTCCGGCTCGCTCTTCACCGGCGGCTTCAACAGCGTCACCCGCGCCCACGTCATGGAGAAAGGCGGCGACGCCGGCGCCGGCGGCCGCGGCGGCAAGGGCCCCAGCAGCTGCATGGTGGAGGGCTGCGACGCCAAGGTCATGCGCGACGCCCGCGGCGACAACGTCGTCCCCTGCGAGTGCGAGTTCAGGATCTGCGTCGACTGCTTCACCGACGCCGTCAAGGCCGGCGGCGGCGTCTGCCCCGGGTGCAAGGAGCTGTACAAGAACACCGAGTGGGAGGACATCGCTGGAGGGGCGGAGACCACGCGGGCGCTGTCGCTGCGCCGCGGGCCGGCCAGGGCCGACAGCAAGATGGAGAGGCGCCTGTCGCTGGTGAAGCAGACGGCCGGCAACCAGTCCGGCGAGTTCGACCACAACCGGTGGCTCTTCGAGACCAAGGGCACATATGGCTACGGCAACGCCATTTGGCCACAGGACGGCGCCGATGACGATGGTGATGCAGGCGCGCCAGGTGGGCACCCCAAGGAGCTCTTGACCAAACCGTGGCGGCCACTTACCCGCAAGCTCAAGATTCCAGCAGCCGTCATCAGTCCTTACAGGTGCCGTTTCTACCATCATTTACATTCTTATTACTCCCACAGAAGCCACTGTTTCCCTGCAGTGCAGGCAGTTGAATTCGAATATATATCATCGGTACAGACTAGTTACCTTTCATGATGCATATGCACCTTTGAAAATAGTCATTACAATAAAATAACTCAATAATCCAAATTTGGATGGTACTGGATATTGAAATTTGCTTCTGCATTTAAAAGAAGTTCATCGACATATTGCTGCTTTGCCGCTGTGTTGCACCAACATTGTTCTCATTGTTCCTCCCATGCAGGCTTCTTGTCCTGATCCGCTTGGTTGCACTGGCATTCTTCCTCATGTGGCGTATCAAGCACAAAAATGACGATGCCATTTGGCTCTGGGGGATGTCAATTGTTTGTGAGCTATGGTTTGCATTTTCGTGGGTACTGGACCAGCTTCCAAAGCTCTGCCCCATCAACCGTGCTACGGACCTCTCAGTGCTCAAGGAAAAGTTTGAGACACCAACACCTAACAATCCAACTGGCAAATCCGATCTACCTGGAATTGATATCTTTGTGTCAACTGCTGATCCAGAGAAGGAACCAGTCCTGGTTACTGCAAACACAATTCTCTCCATCCTGGCTGCTGAGTACCCTGTTGAGAAGCTCGCCTGTTACCTGTCAGATGATGGAGGAGCACTTCTCACCTTCGAAGCAATGGCTGAAGCAGCAAGCTTTGCTAATCTCTGGGTGCCATTCTGCAGGAAGCATGACATTGAACCCAGGAACCCTGACAGCTACTTCAATCTGAAGAGAGATCCTTTCAAAAACAAGGTGAAGCCTGATTTTGTCAAGGACAGAAGACGGATCAAGCGTGAATACGATGAGTTCAAGGTTCGTGTTAATGGCTTGCCTGATGCCATCCGCCGCCGCTCGGATGCATACCATGCCCGTGAAGAAATCCAGGCAATGAACCTTCAGAGGGAAAAGATGAAGGCTGGAGGCGATGAGCCATTTGAGCCAATCAAGATTCCCAAGGCAACATGGATGGCTGATGGCACTCACTGGCCTGGTACATGGCTCCACCCCTCACAGGATCATGCACGAGGTGATCATGCAGGAATCATACAGGTACTGCTTCAATCACAATCACTTACGAGCTCCCTCAGGTCTAGACCTATACTAATATTTCCATTCTTCTGTATCTCAGGTTATGCTGAAACCACCAAGTGACATGCCGACGTATGGGATCAATGAAAAATCACCTCTTGACTTTTCAGGAGTCGACACACGGCTTCCAATGCTGGTGTATGTGTCAAGAGAGAAGCGCCCAGGATATGATCACAACAAGAAAGCAGGTGCTATGAACGCACTGGTACGGGCATCAGCAATCATGTCCAATGGTCCATTCATTCTTAATCTGGACTGTGATCACTATGTCTACAATTCAAAAGCCTTAAGGGAGGGTATGTGCTTTATGATGGATCGTGGTGGAGACCGCCTCTGCTATGTGCAGTTCCCTCAGCGGTTTGAAGGCATTGACCCTTCTGATCGTTATGCAAACCACAACACTGTTTTCTTCGATGTCAACATGCGTGCACTGGATGGTCTGCAAGGGCCAGTGTATGTTGGGACTGGATGCCTCTTTCGTCGAATCGCCCTCTATGGCTTCGACCCACCTCGTTCAAAAGATCACAGCCCTGGATTCTGTAGTTGCTGCCTCCCCCGCCGCCGCAAGGGATCGGCTTCCAACGCCAACTCCGAGGAAACAATGGCTCTTCGCATGGGTGATTTTGATGGGGACAGCATGAATCTCGCAACATTTCCAAAGAAGTTTGGAAATTCAAGCTTTCTTATTGACTCCATTCCAGTGGCTGAGTTCCAAGGTAGACCCTTGGCTGACCATCCATCTGTCAAGAATGGACGTCCACCTGGTGCTCTTACAATTCCACGTGAAATGCTGGATGCATCCATTGTGGCAGAAGCAATCAGTGTAATCTCATGCTGGTATGAGGAGAAGACAGAGTGGGGTGTACGGGTGGGGTGGATCTATGGGTCTGTCACGGAGGATGTGGTGACAGGGTACCGAATGCACAATCGTGGATGGAAGTCGGTGTATTGTGTGACTCAGCGTGATGCCTTCCGTGGCACCGCTCCTATCAACCTTACAGACCGCTTGCACCAGGTGCTTCGATGGGCTACTGGTTCTGTTGAGATCTTCTTCTCCCGCAACAACGCACTGTTTGCCAGCTCCAAGATGAAGGTTTGCGCTATACATACTACCCCTTAATAATGATTCATTGTGGATTCTTCAATATAAACTGACCAATGTTCTCTGTGTCAACAGGTGCTCCAGAGGATTGCATACCTTAATGTCGGTATCTATCCCTTTACATCCATCTTCCTCATTGTCTACTGCTTCCTTCCAGCACTCTCCCTCTTCTCAGGACAGTTCATTGTGCAAACACTCAATGTTACCTTCCTGACATACCTACTTATCATAACCATCACACTTTGCCTCCTGGCCATGTTGGAGATCAAGTGGTCCGGGATTGCACTGGAGGAATGGTGGAGAAATGAACAGTTCTGGCTCATTGGTGGAACTAGTGCTCACCTTGCTGCAGTCCTTCAAGGTCTTCTGAAAGTAGTTGCAGGGATCGAGATATCATTCACACTAACATCAAAACAGGTCGGTGATGACGTAGAGGATGAATTTGCAGAACTCTACATAGTGAAGTGGACATCATTAATGATACCACCCCTTACAATCATCATGATCAACCTTGTTGCCATTGCTGTTGGCTTCAGCCGAACGATTTACAGCACAATCCCGCAATGGAGCAAGCTTCTAGGGGGAGTGTTCTTCAGCTTCTGGGTGCTTGCTCATTTATATCCATTTGCAAAGGGACTGATGGGCAGGAGAGGCAGGACACCCACTATTGTCTATGTGTGGTCTGGACTTGTTTCCATCACCATCTCATTGCTATGGATTGCGATCAAGCCGCCATCAGCAACTGCCAACTCACAGCTTGGTGGGTCTTTCTCTTTCCCTTAACCCAGTATGCCTTCAAATTTACATCGCTTACTGGAAGAAGTCAATGGAAACAACCAAACACCATTCAAGTTCTGCAGAAGACCTAAAGATACCTTGTGCTTCATATAGTTGGTTAGTCTGCAGCTCAGTCTCGCTACAGAGTGGAAAGCATAGGATAAACTAGTACATTAAAGGTGGTATCGCTGTTTTGGTTCTCCGATTTTTTTTTTTCAAGCTCACTCTCATTTGAATCTTGTGCCTGCAAAAGGAAAAGGGTGTACTGTGTTGTTAGCATGTTAATAATGTTACACTAATGTGTTGTTTTCCCCTTGACCGGAATTCCATTATTTAGTCATAAGTCATTTTTCAGAAAGGAATTTGGCTATTGAGCAGAATATTTAGAGCATGTTTCATAGAGTCAGAGGTGCCTTATGATCTAAATAATATGATTCCATACAGATAAAGTCAGACATAACCAATAGCATTATCATATAACCCTTGCACTGACCACCACCACCACAACAACAACAAACCCTTGCACTGACCAACGTCGACAAAATAAACCGTAGGAAGTATATACAAAACAATGCTGGCCACTATTATGTGGGCCAATTTAAGGCATAAATAATAGAAGCTTGTAAGTCTCTAAAGAAAAAGGTTATATTTGACTGCTTGAATAAAATCATTGCATTGAAAAGGTATGCAGACATCTGCAACGAAATGTGAAGAAATACAATGTTGTGTACAATGCATGAAAATGCAATAGTGTAACTCTGAGCAACAATTAACAAAAAAAAAAAAGTGGAGATATTAAGTGCAACTCAGCAACTGTGAGATTTTGAATCAGAAACCAAATAAATTAGAGTAAATCAGCAGAGAAAAAATGGGCATGTATTCAGTTGACTCTATCTACATATTTCACAACCAAATTCATTTTGTGGAATAGGGAAGTCTAATAAATGATAAATATAAAGGAAAACAAGAAACGTCAACTTTTTCCAAATTAAAATTGAAAGTTCACATGTGACAGCGCAGTACAGACTACAGACAATATCATTATTTTTCATGTTATACTTGGTGCCAAACTAATAGTTGATTTGCATGGTTGACCTTAATATTTCATATGTTCTCCAAGATATGGTTCTCTTTGATTTAATCTTTAAGGAAGTGTGGCCGAAAATTGTGAAAAATCTAACTCATATGCAGTTCCCATAATGTAGCAAAAATCCTACATTATAAGCCCCTTAATTTAAATTTGCAATTCAACAGAAACAAAAGTGATATTTATAGGCACCAAACCACTTCAAATCTGGCGTTAAATAAAGTTATATATACGACTTCCTTTCTCTACAGCATAAAGCATCAACAACCTATATCAAAGCAGGATCAAAAGGAGCATGACATTTCCTTTCAAGTTATTACTATTTACTATTGACAAGGGCCTAAACATAACTCCTTGAAAGAGAGATGAGAAGGCAGATTCAACATCGTGTCATTGTAGAGTCAAAATTTTAGCTAGAACCAACACAACTCACGCGCTCACCCACTCTTCACCCTTGACACGCAAGCTCTGCTTCTTGGGCCGAGATCCACGTCGAGGCCCATGGGCTGGCTTGATGCTTGGTGAAGCGGATGGGGACATGGCGCTGACAGTTGTGGGCACAATGGCCTGCTTTTCTCTCCTCCTTTTCCTGGCCCTCCGCAGAATCTGCTGGCCTTCCTCTGTCGCTTCCTTCATCATCTCCAGGCTCTCCTCCTCCTCACCTGCTGCACCTCCGTATATGCACATACACACAAAAGGATATTAGTCATCTATCCAAGGGACAATGAAAATTCACACATGGTAAATGTTGGTCGCTACCTATTTGTGTCTTTAGAATCACGCAGGATAAACTGCTGTCGCTGTCATCATCTGAATCGATGAGTATCATGACTGGTGGTACCTGCGCTTTGCATTCACAAGCAACCATCATCACTCACCGATGAAAAGATCATAAGGCAAGTGCTTTTTTTTGGCAACATACGAAAACTATAGCCTTCGCATCGATGAAGCATGCATCTCCCAGCAAATTCGTTTATGTCTATCCACATCGACCACCAATGTTTCTTATTCTCCCTATAAGCTAAGCTACTTGTTAACAGATTTTATCAAAAGTATTGACAATCTGAAGCAAGACTACTCGATGACTCAAATTTGGAAGAGCATTTTTCCTTGATGAGTTAAAAGCAAGCAACACATGTTACCTTCTTAGTTGCTACTTGCCTCCGGGTGACCCTTCTGTTCGGCACTTCTTCCTGTTTAGGTATCACCCTGGTTCCAGAACCAGTCAACTTTTGTGGAAGCACTTTCGTCTTTCTCTGATCTATCTTCAGCTTCGGATCTGCCACCTTCGCTGGGCAAGCCAAAGATGCTGCATCACTGGATCAATAAGCAAGCCTAGTCAGACTACAAAATCAAACTAGGACACAGAGGAAGGAAATTCATTGCAAGTATACATTGGAAGTGTATAATCTTTGTTGACAGAACACAAATGGGCACAAAAGCATATGCAACAGCATTACTATGCTACCATTTGAAGATTCTAACCGCTGTCAGTAATCAGATGCAGTAGAAAAGGAGAAGCTTATCATGTGTCTATTCTTCTCAGAAACTCTGAAATCATGTAAAAAACTCCAAAGGTTGTCTTTGAGGGTTCAAGATTTGGCGTTACAGTTTCAATTTGATTTCAAACTTCCAGTTCACTGGTCCATACCACAGGGACTAAAAACTCAGGCTAAAAGCAGAAAAGGAAATTCAGTGCATGTGTAGTCAGAAATTAGTAGCCATGTTTGTTCCTCCAAAAAAAATGGCAGCCATGGTATACAACTGAAGAACATCAACATAATCTTGTTCAGATGAAGATGAGGAAAATAGGGTAACTGCAAGAGCAGAATAATATGTTACCATTTAAAGACCAGAATCGCCACTATTAACAAGGTGCAACAAAACGATGCAGCCTATCGATGGTTCACTTTTTTTAGGGGAAAAGCACTTTGCCACTTTGATTGAGTAAAGAACTTCCAGTTAATGCTCCATGCTAAAAGAATTAAGATTAACTGATAAATGGAGATTCTAAGAAACTGAGGCTAGAGTGTTACATTTTGGGTGCTGGCTCTTGGTTCTTATGGCACCTTCCACTTGCTATTGGTTTCTGACTCTTCTGTGGTTCTCCATTTGATGCGGGTAATTGGTACATCAGAGGTCCACCATTCGCCGGTGTTTGGATCATCAGGGCTTTTGCATTTGCAGCCGGCATTTGACTCATCAGGGATCTTCCATTTGCTACTAGTGTCTGGGTCACCGGGGGCCTTCCATTTGCTGGTGTTTGGGTTACCAGGGTTGCTACTAGTGTTTGACTCATCTGGAGCCTTTCATTTGCAGCTGGTTGCAGGTTCATCAGGGGCCTTTCACTGGTTGTGCCACTCTGGTCCTTCAGCCAAAGACGTGGAATAAAGAAACTAAAGAAAGATGATACTGATGGAATTTGACTTAGATTGCTTTGCTTTAATAAATAATACATACTTTCGGCATTTGTGTTGCAGCAGGCCTACCATCGAAGGATCTGATCGCTCTAACAACCCCCTGTGCAGAGAGGCAAGAATCAGCCAGTTTGGAGCAAACATCAGTGACATGGGTAGAGAATGCAAAATGATATACATGATTGAACCTATATTTTTGTTCCATCTTATATGGTTACGTGAAACTGAACCAACATGTAATGTAAGAACAGGAGAGTCCATAAACTGAAACTACCAAGAGGGCCAGATAACTTGAGTGCATATGCCATCCATTGGAAAGAACCAAAAGAAAAATAAGGCTATTTGAATTGTATAAAAAAGTACTGATGAATCGAAGCACAAGAAACCTAAGAGCTACCTCCATCTCCTTTGTGAAAATTCTGAAGATGTCACTCTGTTGTTGCCTTAAATCTTCCTGCATTTGTTTTGGCCAGACTGAAAGGGCAGAGGATATCAAGTCCAGTTTGCTGGAGTGTGAGTTCAAAACATCCAGCTGATCAGAATTGCTTTTGGTGCTGCTCTCAACAAGTGCTTTGAGATCACCTTGCTCCTTAAGCTGCGATAGCACGAGCGAATAAATGAACCTTTGTTGTCTATAAAAATGAAAGAAATGGGGGAAAGGAACGTGGTATCAGTCATCCTTACAATTTTCTGGATTGAGTTGTCTAGGAGAACGACTTTTTGTTGTATGCTGCCCGCTGAATATGACAAGTACATGCTTTCAGTGATGCACTATGTTGAATAAGAACATAATTAGGGTGCAGAAGGTCCTGAAGGACCTGAACTAACAGGAGTTGCTGGAGTTGCTTGTGGTTCAGAGTAAAGTGCATATTAGGGAAACTTACAGTCTAATGATGCTTCCTTCATGGCTCTGTTTAACTGCATACAATCAGTTTGCACCGAATCTAGTACCATTCCCATCTTATGAACTGAACTTGCCAAATGCTGAAATTTGCGCTCAAGATCCTCCTTAGAAATCTGACCTGTTAAAGTATTACCTGTCAGGCACAACAACAAAAAATAGAGATGCCATTACACCATGGTAGCTTAATGATTGTTTAGTTTAGAAACAGTGGGATTCCCTTTTTCTTTTTCTTATTAAAACATGCAATATACCAGCCTACATCTTTAGCAAACGAGATAAGGAGTACAGATCTATTAAAAATCAACTATTGAAGTTTTTCTGAGTACTACTCACTTACTCCTCGCACTTATTTTTCTAAAAAAAAAAATGCTACTCTTATGCTGCTGAGGATGAAATGGAAAATATACTAAACATAGCATAGGGGATGAAAATTCACATCTTCTGTCTGGAAGAGAGGGGTTCCAACGATGAACAGGGTTGCTTGATATTTTTGCCAGTTGCGGCTGAGATTCTTCTGGCACACCAGAAGCTGAACTGTCAGGCAGCAGATGCATCTTCTTCAAGGAGCCATCATGCAACCCGAATCTCTGTAACCAATTAGACAAAAACAGAGGTCACAATTGTGCAACAAACCCTAGTTATGCACATCTGAAACTAGCTAGCTGGCACTAGAAACAACGGTGTTCTGAGAGAAACACCAGAAGCAAATAAAATGTCAGTTTGGACATCCACTTATCGTCCTGCATTATTGAACAAATTAAGTCATTTGTGGTCCAAAAAATAATGTGACGAAATCATATACTAGAATAAGCCTAATTAATCACAGAGTGAAGCCACATATTAAGACATAGCTTCAGTGTATACATATGCACCAAAAGGCAACAACCTGTAAAAAGCACTTTCCCCGGTTAGAATTGATGTTTGATGTTTCATTCATGTAAAGATGATTATAGGAACAGCTGAATAATTGGGAATTGGACAGTCTGCACAGTGTGGTTCTGCATCCTAGAAATTTGTGCAACCGACACCAGCCTATAAAACTGAAATTCTGCTAGCTAATATATGTCTACATTTAGGTTCGCAACAGCAATTTATTCTTAACACGCATCAAATAAACACAATTGAGTTCACTTGAGGCAGCTTTTCCAAAATGATGACCCTGCTGCAACTGAAAAATCCTCAAAATCTCTGCAGGTATATGGGCAATTTGTAATACACACCAATCAAGCACAATTGAGTTCACCTATTCCAAACGATGAACCTGCTGCAAGTAGAACGGAATTCAAGGAAAATCCCAGATCTACTAATTCCCTCCGCTGGTCCAGCAAAACCACCAATTCGGCTGATCAAACCAGGCGAGTGGAAAACGAATAGCGGTTCGCATCACCAATCACCGCACATGGACAGCAACGAGAGGGAGATCGGGATGAGGATTGGATGAAGAGCAGACCTGATCGCACGGGGGCGAAGCAAGTTGGAGGGCGAGGAGGTTCTCGTCGAGGGAGCCCTGCATGAGCTGCGACTGCGTGTGCAGGAGCGAGGACCCGACGCTGCTCCCCACACCGACCTGGGACTGCTCCGACAGCGGCTGTGACCGCTGCTGATGCGGTTGCGACCCTACCGCCGCAGCTGCCGACGAACCCGACGCATCTGCGCCACCGGTTCCTCCGATCCAACTGCAAAATCGCGAAAACGCCACGAATCGAGCACATATCAGATTCAGAACGCGGTAGCAGCGAGCGGTGCGAGAGGGCGGAATTGTGCGGGGAGGCGGAGGATTTCACGAACCGGGGAGGGAGGATGGAGATGGACCTGAGGTCGCAGGCCTTATTGATCTGAAGCTTCATCGCCTGCTCCCGGGGAGTGGCTCGACGGCTCGAGAGAGAAGGAGGCGGTGGCTGATCTGGCGGTGATCGCCGGTGATGAGCGAGAGGGAGGAGGCGTTGCAAATTTGAAATTTTTGCTGCCCTCTGCCTAGCTGGCCCCAAAGAAATCTTTTAGAGAAGAGGCGGCCATGTGGGCCTCCGACTGGAAATTGCGGCCCCACTTGACGTGTTCTAGTACTTCCTTAGGCACTGACACCTGGAGCCCAAGTTTCTTTAAATAAAAAAAGAAAAGAGAAAAGCTTCCTTTGGCGCGTAGCAACATCTGGATTTGTTTCCTGAACCTACAGATGTCAATGAAAAGAAGCACAAAATCAAATCACATACTACTAAAATGTTCGGTTTATATACTTTAGTACGTATTTTTATATAGTACTACTGAAACTGGAACACTGAAATAAACCAAACTCAAACCATTGTGTTGTGCAGACTGCAAAGCCAAAGCAAACAGGTACTCCCTGATAAGCAAAAAGATATGAAGCTGAAACAGTTTGGTGCCCAAATGCATCTCTACCTTCCCTTCATATATCACATAAGGCTGACTCCAACAAGCCATTGCAAATTTGAGAGCCAAATCCACCTTTACCTCTCCAGTACAGTACACTGCCTTTCCTTTCCAACCCACATTCTCCAACAGCAACAGGCAACATACACTCCATTTTGGACCCGGCGTCGAGCTCGCCACGCAGCCGCGCACCGAGCTCGCCTGCGCCCTCGCTGCCACGCGCCGAGCGCGGCCCGCCCCGCCGCACCGAGCTGCCGCGCGCCGCGACCTCGCTGCTGCGCGCCGTGCCCGCCCCGCCCCGCCTCACCGAGCTGCCGCGCGCCGCGACCTTGCTGCTGCGCGCCGCGCACGCCCCGCCCCGCCGCGCCGAGCTGCCGAACGCCGCGCGCGCCCCGTCGCGCCGCGCCGAGCTCGCCCGCGCCGAGCCGAGCGAGCGCAACAGGGGGCAGCAGCACGTGCCTGCGGTGCGTGCGTGACATCCGCGCGGAGGCCGCCGAGCGGCAGGAGTACGCGGGGATGCGCCTCGCGCTCCCGCATCCTCCCTGCCTCCCTGCCTCGCGTTGCCGCGCCGCGCCGCTGCCCTGCTCGCCCTGCGTCTTGGACTACAAATCGAGGACTAGTAGCCGGCGAGCTATAAATCAAGCAGAGCTCGAGCTCGGTACCCCGCCTCTTCACTGCTTCCCTGTCCAAACCAAACCCATCCGAAGCTCCAACATGGTCACCTGAAGGTTCCTCGGCCTCCATTTCCCTTCGTCCCGCAAGGAGCAGGGAGATCGAGCCGTCATTTCCAACCTCAGCCACCTCGGACCACCATCGACGCCGGCGTGATATTCGTTTGATTGGGTAAGCTAGAGTGCAATTGCTTGTACATGCAACCAGCCACTATTGTTGCACACCATTCTTGACAACATCTTGGTCTACGGAAGCACTGCAGGCTACCAAGATTCAAGTTTCCCCGCCGTCGCCTTTGTACACATTCTGCCTCACAGTTGAGCTCTACTCTCCCATCCTCACCGAGCTCGCCGGAGAGCCACACCTTGCCAGGCGACGAGGCCGCGCAGGCCCGCCGTGCCACCACGCAGTCATGACGCGCGTGAGGCCTGTGCGCTCCTGTGCGCCATCGCCCGGCCTCCGCGCCAGCGCCCGCCGACGAGGCCGCGTCCTGCCTCCGCGCCTGCGGGGCTCCAGCTCCGCCGCACGGTCCAGCTCCACGCCCGCGCCGCCGCACTCCAGCTCCGCGCCCGCGCCCCCACGGCGCGCTCTAGCTCCCGCTCGCCGTTGCTTCCCGCGTCCCAGCTCCCTCCGGCGGGCCCACGCTCGCAAATGCATTGGAGGAGAGAGGGAATGTATTTTTGGCTTCCCTCTCTCCTCCTATGCAAAATGGCTGCTCCATATGCATGATCTGTTGGAGAACAAAACTAACATGCACAGTGTTGAGGGACATGCATAAATGGATTTGCCTTGCATTGTTGAAGTCAGTCTAAGACTGACTCCAACAGAGAATGCAAAAGGACAGGCAAAAGGGATTTGCATCACCAATCTCTACTGTAACATCACGATTTCGTTCTCCAACAGAGGAGGCAACAGGCGAGGCAAGTTTAGCTACCAGGAGAGAGGAGATGCAAGTATGCAATCCCTCTCTCCTCGATTGCATCTGTGGGAGGCGGCGGGTCGTGTGGGGCCGTGTCGGCACCCAGGCCACAACGGCGCGGGATGGGGCGGAGGCGAGCGCGAAGCCGAGCGCGGAGGAGCTAGGGGAGGGGCGGGTGCGGCAGCGCGATGGAGGCACGGCAGAGCGGGCAGGATGGGTCGCTGCGCATGGAGGCACGCCAGGACACGCTCTGGCACACGGCGCAGTCCCGCGACGACGACGGCGAGCAGCATCACCACGATGACGGCGTTGATGAGGATGCTCGGCGAGATGCCCACCACGCTCCTGCTCCCGCCGGCGCGTCCCCTCCTCTTCTCCTCCGCCCCCGTCGCCATCCAGCTGCGGCACCACAGGCACCACCGTCATTGGCGGCGGCCTAACAGCGGGAGAAACCATCAGCTCCTTCCACCCGTCCTCCGCCTGATCTCTCACCTGCGGGCTGGCGTGGAGGCGGCGCGGCGGCGCGGGCGCGGGTGCGGAGGCAGCGGCGGCGCGCAGGCGCGGAGGCGGTGGCGGCACGTCGGGGCGGAGACGGACGCGGCGGTGCGCGTCAGGAGAGGAGGAGGAGGACCTCGCAAGGCCTGCAAGAAGGCGGCGTTCCCAGTCGTCGCGGCGCCGTCGCCGAGCAAGAAGAACATGAAGATGCACGAGTCCAATCTTGGAAATCAGGGGGCCGCGTCGGGGGTGGCCGGGGTGCGGCGGAGGCGGTGCGACGCAGCGGCCGCGGCGCGGAGCGAGCGGAGCAGGGGCGGCGCGAGCCTGGCGTGCGGGGCAGAGCATGGGCGAGCAAAGGAGGGGCGGCGCGAGCGCGGTGTGCGAGGCGGCGCGGGGTGGCGTGTGGCAGCGCGCAGGGCGGCGCGAGCCCGGAGCGCGGGGTGGCGCAGGGCGGCGTGCGGTGGCGCGCGATGCAGGACGAACGGCGCCGCCAGGAGCTCCACCGAGCACGCGCGAACGAGCGGGGAGGAGGACGAGGATGGGGGCGCGTGCAGGTGAGCGCGGAGGACGGAAACGCCGGCGCCGGTGCTGGTGGGGGTCGTCGGGGCAGCCTCGCGGCGGTGGCCAAAGCTGCCAGGTTCACGCGAGATGGGAGGTGGGAGGTAGAAATGCAAGCTCTCTGTTGGAGACGAGGAGTTGGGAGGTAGAGGAAAAAACACTGTTCACGCGAGCTATCTCTCAGTTTGCATCTCAGAAATGCGTTTGCTTGTTGGAGTCAGTCAGTATCAGCAAACAATGGAACTCAAACATGACATGATTGATACAACCATTTATTCCTTTAGATCAACAGATCAAACACACTACAACAGAGACTTCTTGGGGACAGGAGCACGGTAACAATAAGCAGCACACTGATCACACAACACTCTCTAGTGACCCAAAATCAACAAACAGATCACAGGCGGTTAAAAAGTGAACTCACCACATCTACAATATACAACAGGAAGCCAATTCAAGAGTTACAGCAAAATTAATGTGTAAATGATGGCACTGATTGATCTGAAGCAAACTGAAAAAACTAATGTAGGTAATATCTGCAGCCTGCTACTGATTCAACTGCACGGTCCAAGTCCAACCCTCCAGTCCACCACATGAACCATTTATTGACTTGTATAGCTGCTGCAGTACAACTCCAACTCCTTGGTCGCCATATTCTGTCCTGCGAATCCAAAACCAAAGAGGGTATAAGATTCAACATGACCACCCATTACTATCTGAAGAATGTATTTATCACTTTCTGCAAACCAACAATGTGACAAGAGGCAAATGTTCCTTAGTTTGCATGAAGCAGTGGGATTGGATGCTGTAAAAGCATGTGCATCAAAGTGATCGAACTAAGAACATTCTGGAGTTGTCAATAAAACTTGGGGGGAAGCTTTGGTCTAAATGACTGGTTCATGACATTCAATGCTATGTTGAAGGAATACAGTAAAGCAACTATAACAATCATATCAGGAAGAGTTGATGGCAGTTAAAATCAAGATACCAGCAACCATAAAATAGCATTTTCCAAGAAATAGAAGAAAAAAAAGCACTTTAGACATAGGAAAGAACTGATTGCAAGAAAGAGTAACAGTAGCACAGTAAAAATATTAGAAAAACTAGTGCAGGATTAAGGATGTGCCCCATAGGCTAAGTAGATAGAGCAGCAAGGCCAGCCCGCTGCAAAAGGAAAAAGACGAGGATTGTCCAGCAAACTCACAAAAGATGAGGAGGTCCTGAATTGTCTCACTCTCTTGATCACAGAGAGGACAATGTTCAGCATATGAGAGCCTTTGCTGTGCCAGATGGTCCACTGTCCAACAACAATTATGCACGAACAATTATGCCTAAGATTTCCATGAGCGTACCATAGGACCGAACTGAACAGCCTCTTGAAAGAAAGCATCATACATTGATTTGGCCGAGCACTGACCTGGGCTTGAGAGCTGCCAAACATTTGTATCAGGAAGAACACCTGGTTGCAGCACCAATACGAACAGAATGTCCCAGATATTAAAATATTATGCAAAAGCAGCAATGGATGGCACACCCTGAACATCAAGAATCCATCACTGATCAGTCATGGCGATGGCGTCAAGGACTATTCTCTTGTTTGCTCTTCGTGTAAAATTGTTAGAATGACTGAAAATAAGAGTAATAAATACATTTGAACAAGAATGGATAGCAAAACAAGTGATTTAGTCATTTTAGTCACCTTTTGGATCAAGTACAATAGAACGAGACCGGATATTAAAATAAAAATTCAGAGGTATTTTTGGCTTCACATTTTGTGTCAATCAGGAATAACATTTAAATTTATGATCATAGCTAGTGCTAGTTCTACAATGATGAAAAATGTTTGCTTACGACCTTGTTGCACGTCTACGTGTCCCTAACAGAGATTTCATCCTGCATCTGCCACAGGATGTAAATCACATTCTGTATCTATTAACCTAAATGCATGACACTGTCGTTATTAAGTTCAAATAAGGAGCAAAGCAACATAATAACAGAAGATTTTAAAAGTTCAAATAGGAGAAGTAAACAGTCATTCAAGAAATGCAACAGTTGCTGTTGGATATCTCAAGGAATTGAAGGAAAATGGTATATAACTTACGGAAGGCAGAAATCATCGTGGATTCACCGTCCTTTTGGAGTAGTTCATAACTCTGTATCTGTATGCAAGCGCTCATGACCAAACCGGTTAGGGGCCTTAGGGCTAGAAACAGTATGCTTGTTCATTTGACATAATATTGCCTATGAAGCTGAGCATACAAGTAGATCGCTTGAGGACTCAGACCCATCACTTTCAGCACAGAAATTGTCCTCCAAAATTAATTCAGGGCCAGTCGACTGAGAAAGTACCGAGCAGGTTTTGGTATCAATTTCCATGCCTAGTTTAAGCATTTGTTTGACAACTGCTAGAGCTGAGCTCGTACGCTGTGCCTTACATAAGAGCACAACAACTGCATTGAATGATATACTGTCTAATGGAACATCAGCACATTCCATTTCTGTTAGCAGCTGCTTGACAGCATCCAGGTCCCTGGCTCTACAAAGTCCACGGAGCATTACATTATATGTACAAATGTCGGATGCCATTCCTAAACGCTTCATCTGGTCAAACAGCCTGGAAGCCTCTTCAACCAGATGAGCACGTAACAGGCCATGTAAAACAATTGAGTAGCACACAGCGTCAAGAGCATATTTTTCACGTACAGCCTCCCTCAGAATTCTTAAGGCCGCAAGGTGCTTGCCCTGTCTAACAAGACCATAAAGGATTGCTGAATGAATATAGGCATTAGACTCAGGATCACTTGCAACGATACTGTGGTAGAAACTCACTGCAGTGTTTACCCTTCCCAACTGGCACAAACTATCCAGTATCTCGACATAGGTGTAGCTGTCTGGCCTGATGCGCGAATCAAACTTATCAATGTAAAATTGGATGGCTTGCGATGGAAAACCTGACTTGCACAGAGCACTCAGCACAGAATTGCAGGCCACAAGATCAGAAGAGATATCTGAGCGCAGAAGTATCCTGGGAAGAGCGGGAACGAGACCAGGGTGCTGTGAAAGCTGCAATAACCGAGCTAAAGTAGATAAAGTGTATGCGTCCGGCTTTATCTGGCTGCAATGGATATGCTTGTAATAAATGTATAGAGCTTCAGCGAATCTGCTCTGCTTTACCATGCTGTCCATCAGAACATTGTACAGAACAAGGTCTGGGCTGCAGCTGGCGGACACCATGGATCCCAAGAGCTCAATGACCTCGTCATTCCTCCCAGCTCGCAACAATCCTCTGACAAGTGGCGTGTAAGTGACCACGGTAGGAGAAGAACCAGAGTCCACCATCTTCGTCAGCATTGTACAAGCCTCATCTAGTCTCCCCTCACGGCACAGGCGAGCGATCAAACATGTCCACATGGCCGAGGTGAGCTTGCAACCCAAGACATGTGCGAAGGACAGCATCTGTAGCAGCTCAGACATGGTGCCAGCCTTACTGCAGCAAGCAAAAACCGACGTTACACAAGCAGTGCTGGGGAGAAACCCCAGCTGCAGCATCTCCATGAAACAGCTGCGCACCCATGGCCAATTCCCAGCTCGGCAGAGATGAGTGAGCACGATGGCGTAGGTGAGGTAGTTGGGCGACGGGTTGTCCCGCAAGGAGCGCCGCGCCGCGTCGACGTCGCCTGTCCTGAGCAGGACGTCGAGGACGACGTTGTGGGCGAAGGCATTGGGGTGGAATCCCCAGACGGGCATTTGCTCGAACAGCTGGAGCACGAGTGGGTAGAGACCCCCACGCCAGTAGAGCCTGAGCAGGAGCAGGAAGGTCTGGGGCCTGATGGGGCAGCCGATGCCGTGGAGCTCGCGGAGGAGGGAGGCGGCAGTGCCGACGCGGGAGGCGAGGCGGGAGGCAGCGGGGAGGAGGCAGTCGAAGGAGCGCGGCGGGTGGAAGTAACCGGGGCGGCGGGCGCACCAGAGGAAGAAGGAGAGCGCGAGCGCGTCGGAAGGGCAGCGGGATACGGTGGCGTCAACGAGTTCCGGAGTTAGTCGCGGCGGCGATGGCGGCTGGGGCTTGGAGGAGAAGAAGGCGGCGGCGAGCGCGGCAGGGAGAGGCGGCGTCCGCCTGTGCGCGGCGTGGAGCATAGAAGCGGGTGGACTGGGACGGAGGCGTCGTCGCTGGCATCGCAAGCGCAGACGATTAGCGGGAGCAAGCAGCAGTTGATTCTAGGCGACGGCGCGGCGCTCAAACACCGCCGGTAGGCTGCCGCACGGCGGCGGCGGCTCGCTCAGCTGGAGTATAGCAGCAGCAGCGCGCACAGCAGGGAAGGAGGAATGGCTTGACCTGCCGGTAGCCCATGAACGTTTGGCCCAGACTAACTATCCGAGCGATCGTGAGGCCCAAGAACGGCCTGAGAATTGTTTTATCAATTCTCATTCGTACGCATGAGCGATTTCACACATCAGTATTATTATCTAAAAATTTTTTTTGCACTCATAACAGCGCATAGACAATATCATCCCTAATAATAAAATAGTAAAATGTAGTAGCATCTTCAAAAGTAGGTCCTAGAAGCATGTGAGAAATACCACAGAACCCTAAGTTTGCTCAGGAAATTAGGCGAAGTACTTTAAAGATATATCTAATTTATTCAGAAATATCATATAGGTCTCTGAAATATCTAAGTTCGTATACTTTGGCAAATTTTTCATCTATAGCTAAAACACTGAAAACACCACCTGGACTGATTTGTCTACTCATGACACCGCACATTATACCTGGCCACATGGGCTGGGTTAAAAAGGGCCGGCCCGAGGCTCGGCCATTTTGGCCTGGTCCGAGCACGGCACCGCCCGGACCATAGAAGAGCCGTGCTTGAGCCTAGGAGCAAGCCCGCCGTGCCGGCACAACACGATCCGTTTAGCAAATGGCTTGTTCGGCCCTTTTTCCGCGGCCCGTGTAGCACGACTTGGTCCGTTTAGTCTTGTTTTGTACAAAAAAAAATTAAAAATAGAGAAAAAAACCCTACCCTTTCAACCATGGGCCTGCCCGGCACGACCCGTTAGGCCCGTGGCCCAGCGCCGCCCGTCTAACACTGATCGTGCTGTGTTTGGACTTGGCCCAGACCCGTTGGTCAGCTATAGCACACATTATCATCGTTCTCTCCTCTCCCAAAATGTCCATGGCCGAATTCACATCCTCTCTCAACTAGTGTGATCACCATTACAGAAAATCGCAACGACATGAACTCACAACACTCTCTTTAGCTGCGATAGTGCCACTTGTATGGACAAAGAAAAATCGAACAATGCATGGCTTGACTTAAATGACACATTTAATACTTCATTTTAAAAGCCTGACACTGCACATAAAAATTCAAGACCTAAGACTATCTCCAAAGGGTCATCTATATGGTGACCCATACCCAAAATAGGTCATAAAAGAGAGAAAAACAGCCTCCAACCGACTATTCAAATAGGAGACCTGAAGTCCTCCCCCTCGCGATCCACATATGGGGCGGCTGCCGCCGTGACCCAAACACGCACCATCGTGTAGCACCCCCCCCCCCCCCCCCCCGGTTGGCGGCGGGCGCGCGATCTCCACCGACGACGCGGAAGGCGGCGGCGGTGAGCGGAAGGAGGCAGTGGCGGAGCCGGAGCCTGCTCCGGCGAGGAGAGGATGAGCAGGAGGAGAGAGAGGAGGCGGCGGCTGGCCATGGCAGCGAGGGGGAGGGAGGAGAGAGAAGGGTCAGCCGGGAGAGAAAGGAGGAGGAGAAAGGGGAGTCGGTTGGAAATGAAATTTTTGGATCTAGATCCTTCGAACTCATATGCATCTATTTTGTGTGGAGAACTAGAGATAGCCTAAGAGCAAGGATAATAGTTGGGCAACGTATCCTATGAGAACCAGGTTCGTGTGAGAACTATGAGAACTCCAATCTGGGCCACATGATCTTGATCCAATGGGGCGCATAAATTCAGGTGGGAAGGGGAATTTACAAAATCACCGCCCACTTAATCATACTTTTGCAAATTCCCCCTCCCACCTCTCCCTATACGCCCCCCTTGGATCAAGATCATGTGGCCCAGATTAGAGTTCTCATAGTTCTTACACGAACCTGGTTCTAATAGTTGAGCCCGCTTGCCGCCTGCAAACTTCTCATGCCAGCACAGTAAGAGTTCATGGATAGCTAAACCACAGCCCACGGGTGCATGCGCGGTCTATGTGATCAGCCCGGCTGATAACCAAGCGCCGACTGAAGGAAATTTTCACTCCCTCTCGCTCTCTCCACCTCAGCTCCGGTAGTGCTCTAATGACACCACGAGGAACAAGAATTCACATTAGGTAAATTGTTAAAAGAAAATGCCTGTGTTGCTATACTAAATTGTAAAACTAAGTCAGATGAAATAACACAGTACTGAAATACATTACCTACCTCTATACTTCTCTGCCAAACCGCAACACAGGGCACGCATACGTACTATCATCCGAATATAAAATACAAGCAATACTATTCCGCCGTTTCTAAATTAATGATGTTAAATTAACATTACAAGTAGATTATTAGCTAAATAACATTTTAAGTACATATTTAGCGTCAATTAAACACAGGAGGAAGCAGTATTCGCGATGAAACAAGATTTATGTTTTATAGCAAAGCAACACGACAACGCAGGCACAAAAAACATTTCAAAGAACCTTGAGAGAGTGAGCTAGATTTTCCTGCATCCCATGTCCAACAAGCAAGCATAAACTCAGTTACAAATTAAATTCAATGGAGAAACTACAGTAACATCCTGCCAGTATGAATCCCACAATCCACTTGGCATCAGCTCCGTGATACAATGAAGTTCTAACCATCCATGTCCAGAGGATACGAAATGCAAATTACATGCCCTGATCAGTGGGACGCAGGCGACTCGCCAAGGGCAACTTGTTTCAATTATCCAGGTTCCGAAGAGGACTACAAGCGGCACACCCAGAGCATCTCATTGAGCAACGCAACCTTGCTGACAGGGCCTCTCGCAAAAGGTTTGTAGAATATCCATCGAAAAGTTATGCAGCAACAAGATCAGGGGTCTCTGCCTCAACCGAAAGCAATGTAGTATGAACCTTTCCGACCCATGCGTCCAGCCGATCACGCAAAGCCATGACTTGTGGAATCCCAAGTACTCTAGGCTGGACCCATGAAACATGAACTGTACTGTCCACCTCATCGATAATTCCCTCAATAAGATGAACCTGCAGTGGAAAAGACGATCAGAAATGCTAAATATCTGTAACCAAACACTACAGTGATGGAACCCAAAGACTACAGTGATGATGCAACAACTTAAACAAAATGCTTCAACAGGTTCTCAAGTCATTATGGAAATATCAGAGAATCAATCATTGGTTCGATAATCGCCCATAAGAAAAACACAAGTGAACTGGAAGGACCTGAAAATAGTGATACAAATAAGGCAATACAAACATGACACACAAGGCATAAACAAAACAAGAAATTTGTGACTGTGACAATCCACAAGGACTGGGGTCCACTACATAGGTGATACAAAAACAATTCCACATAATTACTTGTTTTTAGGGTAATAAATAAAGTAGGTAAGGCCCCTATTAATGAATATCATATGACCAAAAGAATGTAGAGAAGTTACCGAGAGGCTTTTCATAAGAAGATATTCCACATCACTGATAGACAGCTTAGTGCTTTCAGCAATGACACTCAACGGGATAGTCCTGTCTTCTGATGGTCGGCTGTAAAATGAAGACAAGAACATGTCAATTCAAGAAAAAAAAGGATGTGAATATGTGAGACACGAAAACTGATGGTTGGACAGATGTACCTAAAGATTATCTCCATCAGACACAGAATATTGATCTTCTCAAGCAGTTTCCGTTCATTCTGGACCAAAGCAGGCTGCGCGCTAAGAGCAGCATTGTGTACCCGGCAAAGTTCTTGGTAGAGAGCAAGGTTCCCAGTGTTGAATGCTTGTAGCATATGATAGACCCACTCCACCTTGGTTCCAATAAGACTATTGATCTAAGGGTACAGATAAAGTACTTTTAGATCAAAGATGTATCAAATCAAACAAGTAACTGTAACTTGCAATAACACTCGGATTCTGGTAGTTATATTCATGTTGCATTGGTCACTTTGTCTTGTACTGAAATAAGATGCATATACCCAAATTATTTTGTACAGTCATTTACTATTACCATGCTAACATTATATTGACCATCTTCAACCTTAACCAAAAAAAAAAAAAGAAAAGAAGATTATTCTTTGACGACTATAACAGTGATTGTGGTATATTGGTCTGTATATGTGTGTTTTATGTTCAAAGTTCTGCATTATGATGTGATACATCTACAGCTCATAGTTTTTACCATCTCACAAAGCTGCATATATAAATTTTTGTAATTGGCACCGATATTTAGTAACAATACAACTGGTCTTTGTGTACGAAACTATGATGTTCAAAAAAAAAAAATCAGCAGCAGGTGGAATAGATAGCGTGAAAAGGAAACTACCAATACATCTTAGGGATGAGAACAGATAAATCGTGCACAAGCAAAGAGTTGCTTACAATCGGATGAGCTAACAACTCCCCAAAGTTGTAAATGTTATCACCCAACAAGGCTGCAAGGGAAAGATCAAACGCCAAGTCCTGTACGATTGAATATCATGTTGTCAATATCTTTAACAACAACAGTCAAGGCACACTTCGAAAATCAATGAGAAAGAAAAGAACTAGAACTAGTCCAGCTTGAGAATTACTCCCTCTGTCCCACAATACTTGGCATTCTGGCTCTGTACCAGGTTCATTGAACATTCTCTGAACCTGGACAACCTGTCTGTCCAGGTTCATTGAACATTCCATAAATCTGGACACCAGAAAACACCCCCACAATGTCAAGTAAACTAGGACGGAGGAAGTATGACAGAACATACCAGCTTGAAAGATTCTGAGAGAGACTCCACAGTAGTGTAGGCCAGATAGAGAAGAGCATTCTTGTAGAACTCAGCAAATTCCTGGCGAGCCTTGTGGTACTGAGATGATATCCAGTAAAAGCTAGCGTGAACTGAGGGATCAACGTCAGTCATGCTATCCAGAGTGGTTTTTCCTTCCTCCAACAGATTCTTGCACTCCTTCTGGTTTCCCTTCTCAAGGTTAATAGCTGCAATCTGCATCTTCACGTAGATAATCGGCTCATTAATCCGCAATTCCCTTGTCTCACGCAGCTTTGTGATCACCCCCTCCAAGAAAGTAATTGCAGCATCCTTGTCAGGATATTGGCGTGAAGCAATCACCGCAAAGTGAGCAAGTTTCAGCAGATTAATCTTTGTCTCAAAATCAGTGATGAAATTGTTGTAGAGCTGTATGATAGTGTCGCCAGTCTGTAGATGAAACAGAGGCAAAATGAATGTTTAGACAACAAAAACGTTTGACGATGGTGGTAAGGAGAATAATACAAAGCAAGATAAAATAAACAGAAGTTTCAAACGTCAGAAATCAGGCTGCAGTTAGGTCAGGGAGGCCCATCACATATTCAAATTACATTAACAGAAAGTCAAAAACTAACTACCATGAAAGCCCATCTGTATGTTATAAACAACCAAAGAGTTCTGTATTGACGAGATAAGGTAAAAAAAGGGAAACAACAAAATACAGAGTACCCAGTTGCTTAATCATCACAGTTAACAACTTAACACCACTAGACGAGACTGAATCTCAAAGCACAGGGGATATGGATACAAATGTAGGCACGTGGATACCAAACAAGGTCGATAGGAAGAGAAGTGATTCATATTCCTATCAAGATTTCCCTTGATATTATTGTTAAAGAATTATGCATGTAACCGGAATCCTACATGAGTAATTAGAGCTCGGTTAAATCTCCTTTGCAAACTGGAAACTCATATTTTACATCTGATAAATATCAGTTCCATTATCCAGTTGCTGATGAAGGATAACTGGAACTATTTGCCGATCTCTATTTGTGATTTTACATATGCTTAGCTCAAGCAGATTGCAGTTACAGCCTTACAGCTGTACGAGTACACAAATGTCCTTCTGAATGTTATAAACAACCAATGATCGGTGTTAATGAGTCAGGAAAAAAGAAAAAGAAAATACATAGTACCAGTAGCCTAATCATCACAGTTAAGAGCACTAGACAAATAGAACAGAAAAACACAGAAGAAAATGGAGACATGGACATAAGTGTAGGCATGTGTGTACCAAACAAGAGAAGTGATTCATCTTCTAATCGAGATCTTCCCTTGACATTACTATACAGAAATGGTGCACGTAACCAACATTCTCCTTGCATAATTTGAGTTCAGTTAAGTCTCCTTAAGAACAGACCTACGTCCTATACATATCAAATCCATCTTCTATCTGAGGTCATGTGGTTTTGCTTAGATTGGAGCTACAGCTGGATGTTTGAATACAACAACAGCAGCAGCAGCAGCAGCAACATAGCCTTTTGTCCCAAGCAAGTTGGGGTAGGCTACCGATGAAACCCATCTTCTATCTAGATGTTTTGAATAAAAGGACAGGCCCCAGTGCTGAACCTCCCACGTGATGTGGGGTCTGGGGGAGGAATTTTCCCGGTCTAGCCTTACCCCCGCATGCGGAGAGGCCGCTCGAACCCAGGTCTCCTGGCACCAGTGGGATGGCTTTACCACTGCGCCAGGGCCTGTCCTCCTAGATGTTTTGAATAGCGCACATATAATTTTATGAATTGAAGAAGAAAAGCAAGCAAAGCAAGGATTAGTGTGTTCGCAAATTCAAAAGCATGCACGTGACGTTGCCTGAGTCACTGGAATTCATATGGCCCATGAAAGTTCACAGTATATATGATTGCCTTCATCTAAAACTATATTACGAATCTAATAATAAAATCAGGCATGGTCCTAACCTCGAATTAATAATATAAGTAGGCTACACAACACAAGTAGGTTTACTCAAGTGAGTTGGTGCGTCGGACTATAGAAGGTTCACTAGTCCCCCTCCAATTCCACCAAATTGGCAAAGAAAAGTCACTAGCACCCATCCAATTCCTCACAATTCAGCAAGAACCATAACGAATCCAAATCGAAGCGCAGGGAAGGGGGCATGAGTAGACCCTAGGAGGCGAGAGATCCGTTGTACGAAGTAACACATCTGGGAACCCATCGGTAAACCTTCCCTAAGAGGATGAAGGGGAGCAGGCGAGGACGAACCTGTGCGGGCTGGAGCTGGAGGAACTGGTCGAGCTTGAGGGTGAGCTGGTGCCACAGCTTGCGCTGGTAGAGGTCGGCGAGGGAGGCGTACCAGTCGGCGAGGTCCGGGCGTGACTGCCGCTGCGACTCCACGTACTGCAGCGCCATCGGAACCGCGGCTCCTGGGTCCCAAGACGATTGGACTGCCCGCCCTCGGTTATTAGGGTTCGAGAGAGATCTGCAGCGGCGGCGGCGGCTGCGAGGAAGGCGAAGAGAGAAGGGTAACAACAACAACCACCAGCAACAGCGAGAGGTGCGGTGAGGTGGGGTAAAATCGGATAAAATAAAACCCTAGCTGCAGTGCGGTGCGATGAGGTGGGAGAAGGGAGGCGGAGGAGAGAAGGAGAGGAGACTTGCCGTGCAACGGAAGGGAAGGATCCGGAGCGGTCGATCAGATCTGCAGTTGGACTCGGCTAGAACATCAACCAAGCCGGATGGACTGACGCGAGAAGAAGAACGGCGGCTTCGTGGAGCAGAGGCGGACTGCCCAATGCGGCAATGCCGCACGTTAGGTGTGTGCGCGGCGGCCCATCCAACATCGACAGAGCTTTTCACTTCGCACCAAACTCAGCCCATCGGCCCAGTCAATACAGTGGTGGAGTTTGAGATTGAGATTTAGGGCGCCCGTTGTTACGATTCCAAATTCTTCTTCCAGAAATGTTTTTTTTTTCCAGAAACGTTTTTAGCGTGAAACAGAATCTCTTATGAGTCCATAAAAAAAATCACTTATAAAAACGTTTGGCTAACAATCTCACCAAAAATAGATGAATTATCAATCAGGAAAAAGAGAGATGAATGATACATAATGTTCATTTTCCCATAGTACTTGCCAAAATGATAGTGTCACCAATAACTTAGGGCCTGTTTGTTTCAGTTTTACAGCTGGCTTTTCCAGCTGAAACTGAAACAAATAACAAACTTCTGACCTGACTTTGGAGTGCTGAAAAGCTGACTTCTGATGAAATGAACTAAAAGCTAAAAAGCTTGCTGAGAGCTGCTTTTCTGACTTTTGGCATGCTCAGAAGCTTAATATATATTACAAAAATCAACATTAAAAATCTAACAGCCAGCTTTTCAACTACTCAAACAGACAGCTTTTCCAAAAGCTCAAAAACAACGGCCCAAACAAACAGGCCCTTACCTACGATGCACCTATATTGGCTTACTATTATCACCTCTACATCCTCAACCCACGTCTAGGGACATAGCCAATGATATGAATATTGGAAGCAAAAGATTGAAATCTCAAAAAAAAACCAAAAAAATCAAAACCGATGAAATCGGATCGGTTACCGACAAAAACGACCGATAACCAAATATGCTACAGTACATAGGTTCGGTTTTTACGATAACTGGACGTCCGATGAAACCGAATCGGACCGATAAGTTCAGTTATCACGATAACCGACTGGTTTTCGTCGGTTTTGAAAACCACCAAATCATGATGAGTTGATTTTCCTCGTAGAGTAGGCCAAATGCTAACAAACAAAGAGAAAAAAAAAAGAAGCAGCGCGGGGGGGGGGGGGGGGGGGGGGGGGGGCGGCGTGCATGAGCTCTTCTGTACCCTGGGCCTGGCTCTGTCAAAGAAGAGGGACAAATTAGCTATCTAGTCAAGTTGCTACTAAGACAAAACCCATAATTGGTTATCCAGTCAAGTTTCTACTAAGGCAAAATCCATAATTGTTGTTCGTCCTAATGGTTTCACCTTGGTATTGTATTCAGATTACAGTGGTATTGCAAAGGGAATGGGCTAATACGGTTTTTATTTGGTTCACGATCTGTAATGGTTTGAGGTTCTTGTTCCTCTGGTAGCGCCATCGCCGTCGCCGGCAAGGTAGACCTTCTTCCTTCACACGTAGTGCTCTCGCACGCGCGCGGATGATGGCGAAGCAGGAGTATACGCCTTCGATGATGCGCAATTGCTCTTCCTCTCAGGATACATTGGCCTTCAACAATGGCGACAGACGAGATGAAATGGAAGAAGCGGCGGCTCCAGCCCGTCGCGGCGGGGGGGAGCGCGGATAGGCAAAGAAGAGATCAACGAGTTGAGTCGCAGAGGGGAAGAGATCGGAGGAAGCAGCGGGGATGGAGGTCGCGGTTGGGAAGGGATCGGAGGAGGCGGTTGAGACTGAGGGAGGAAGACGATACAGGGGAATCGATCCGATTGCGGTGGGGGGAGACATGTATCGAGTTTGAATAGCGTTGTATCCCATTACAGCCGTATCCGATTACGGTGGGGTCAAACAAACAAAATCTAACGTAATGAGAAGACCCTGTAATTCCGTTGCGTTACATTTCCGTGAACCAAACAGCTCGCTAGTCTTTTCATATAATTTTACACACACGGTGAGATGTTCTGAGCGCTCGCTCTGTGGCGTCCCTCCTTCCTACCAGCGACCTTTAGGCGTCGACGGGCAAGAGAAGGCTACCTCTCGTACTAAGCGCGAACGGCAGGGTGGTGTTCTTTCATGATGAATTCGGAGAAAAAGACGATGTCGATGACGATGGTGACATTGGCGGCAACTTCACCAACATGAAATACGCTTTGGTTTCCAGGCACTGATGGCAAGGTGAAAGTGTAAACGCTGATCATGAATAAAGTGTTTCGGTCCCTTCCTTGTCTTGCCGTGATTCTTCTTGCCTATGGTTATGAGCTAGTGAGAGCCTTAATGCTATCCGTATCATAGGTCTTGTTTGAATTTCATTTGTACCGGCTAATAATAAAATATTAGATCTATATTAACAGTCTAAAATATAAAAACCACTCGTGTTCAGCCAGTTCAGGACTTCAGGTGTTACAAAACTATCCTCAAATCAACGGTTTCCGTACTCTAACCGAACGGCTTCTGCAGCAGCGCCGTGAGGTAGACCTCATCCTTCCCACTATTGCCGCCGCCGGCGGCGACGGTCTTGTCGCCGACGGCCCACTTGACGGTTTTGTAGCCGAGCCTCCGCAGCATGGAGGCGTACACGCCTTCCAAATCGTTCCTCCGGCACCAGAAGTGGTCCACCCAGAGCAGCCCGCCGGGGCGCAGCACCCGGTCGGCGTCGTACCACAGGAACTCGAGCGCCGCCTCCGGGATCCACCGGTTCACGGCGTGCCCCGCCCGCACCACGTCCATGGTCCCGTCCCCCACTGGGAACCGCTGCTGCAGCGGCGCGTGCAGCGGCACCACCCCGCGAGCCGCCGCCGCCTCCGAGTAGGGCGCGCCCAGGTTCATCGTCGTCGTCAGGACGGTGGCGTTGGCGAGCTTCTTGAGCCGCGCGGCCAGCGTGCCCGTGCCGCCGCCGACGTCGAGCCCGAGCCGGATGGGGCCCGCGCGGCTCAGCGACGCCAGCCGCAGCAGCTGCGACGCCGTCAGGTCCAGGGCGCCCCGCGCGCGGAGGAACCGGGCGGCCTCCGTGCGCGCCACGTCGAAGCCCAGCGACGGCGGCAGGCAGGAGAAGGATCTGCACTTGCCGTCCTTGGGCCAGCGCACGGCGGCGTCGGGGAGCGGGGCGAAGGGGTCGGTGGGCAAGGGCGCCGACGACGCCGTGGTCGGGGAGAAGCATCTGCGGCGGGGCAGCGGGTGGCATCCGCGGAGGAGGAGCGGCTCGGCGAGGGAGAAGGCGTCGTCGGGGCAGGGCGCGAACGGGGTGTAGGACATGTAGCGGTGGAGGAGGTCCGGGTGCGCGGAGCAGGCGGAGGCGACCGGGGCGAGGCGGGAGTAGAGGAGCAGCTCCGGCGGGGGAGGCGGCGGCGGCGGGGACGAGGAGCGGAGGTGGTTCAGCTGCGACACGCCGGCGCGGATGGCGCCCAGCTGGCGGATCAGCTCCTCGTCGTCGTGCCGGACCTGCTGCTGCTGCTCGCGCTGGAGCGAAGGGAGGAGCGGCGGCGCCGTGGCGGCGCGGAGGGAGAGGTGGTACAGGGACACCAGGTTGGTGGCCACCACCGACAGCAGCAGCAGCACGTTCAGCCTCAGGTTCAGGTTGAGGCCGCCGCCGCCGCACGGCCAGCCTCCCGCCCCCGTGCCTGTGGCTGCGGAGGTCGCCGTCTTCTTCCCCATCGCCGGCACGCCGGGCTGGGAGAATGTCGGCGGGATCTGGGGAGGATTGCGACGCGTTTGCTGCTGCAGTGGAGGGTGGACTGTGTGTGACCTGAGAATTTTGTTATTTTTGTTGACCTCTGTCAGCTTGCCTGCTGGATTGGATTGGTGGTAGCGGTGGTCAGTGGCTGTCGCTCTCGTCACTCGACACCTGTGGTGTGTACACGAGTACTGATCTGTGTTCATATTTTTGGATCGGGTTGCAGATTGCACACTGTAATATGCCTCTGCTTTATCTAAATATGTTCACAAAGCATCTTATCCCCGAATTGCGCCCTTCTTTCAGACCTCCTGCTCGAGTTAACCGGAGTAAGCATTTACAAGCACGCAGACAGGTATGTTACTGATACTTGATCACGGAATTCTCTCACCTTCCCTGAACATGACTTTTCCTTTTTTTTTTCCCCGGGTGAACATGAATTTGTTTTCTATAACAGGAAAAATGGACTTTTTTCCCCTTTCTGAAGGACCACATCCCTTGAAGATCAATCATCAATCAAATAATTGAACGGATGCAGCTATTCGCAATTAATGCAGTGCTTGCATCACTCATCACAAGCTGCTCTTCAACCAGCTATGAAGATCAAGCTTTGCCTTACAGCTGGAACCGAGCAGATTATTGAGCCGAAAATCCCAGTTAGACCATAAGCGATAGCGCAGAAAGGGAGCGCTTCAGGCTCCTTGGCTGACAGTGCTGCTGTTCCCAATCCATGAGCACTGCACCAACCAAAACCGTAATAAATTTCCATTCAGGACCTGATCATGCTCACAGAATAAAAGAATGACATCGACCGGCTTAATTCGACCGAATTACCTGGAAGCTGTCCCTATTCCTCTGGCGATCGGGTCGTTCAGACCAAGTTTATCCATGGCTGCTTGGACAAAATTCGCACCGATGAGCCCGGTAAGGACAACCACGGCAGCAGTTAGTGAAGAGTTTACACCTGAACCACAAGCAAAAGCCATGAACAATCAGTGATCGGTCTCAAATTACTCCAAGGACACGTGGCAGGAGGATTCAATCTTTTTAACGAAATTTTCAAACAGTTTTATGTAAAGTAATCGACCTATTATTAACTTGCCCCTGTGAAAACAAGGGAATGCTCATGATAGCCTAGGATTTAACAGAAGAGACGGATACCTAACCTACTCTGCTTCATCTCTACTGCAGGAACATAAACAATTCACGAGAGAATGGACAGCAAGGTTTACCTTCAAAGAAAGACACTATGCTTAAAGCCAGTGCCACCGTAATACACCTCGGCAATATTGATATGGTTAATGTTGGTTCTAGCCCAATCAAGCGTCCTATGACTGCAGTAGAGTACAAAGAGAAAGCGGACGCGAGGGCAATTGATGTGAAAATCTCTGCTGCATGCCTCTTTACAAGCTGAAGTTCAGAGTGAAAACAAATTAGCAAGTAGGCAGCAGGCAGAGTAGCGAAAAATGGAGCTAATTAGCCAAAATATGTCATGGAGTAACCATGCTAACTAGCTAGTTGCTAATTCGCTAGTAGTACCTTTCTCTGCTTGAACATTGAGAATGCAAATGATATGATCACGGACCCAAGGAAACCCATTAGAACATCACCAGCTCCAGGATTTGAAGGCGCCTTTGTCAGGTAATCACCTGGACAATCAGTTTTCTGAGAGCATTATGACATTCCGTATATGTATCCTGTTAATTGTGTAATCTCTACTGTCACACTGGCTACAGTGTTTTCAAGGAAACTCTTCTGAGACTAATTTAACTGTATGGATAGTGGAGTTCAGCTTATGAACCTAGCACGGCATCAATTCCAGACCCGGACAGATAACCATATGCTACAGCTGCCAACTCTGCCGAAAGTGCACATGAGATGATTGGGTGTAGTAGTTTCTTGACACCAGCTGGCAACCTGAACATATGCACCCAGATGGTTCAAGTAAACTAAATAGAACAAAGTATGAGCATACTTTAGATCATATTTGAGTATATATGAGCATATTTACCCAGAACCAACCATGTATCCCAGAACAGTGGAAGAGAGCAGAAAAGGAAGACATGTTCTTGCTGTCGTACCAAGTGCTGCTGGATTGAAATACGCGACACCAAACGATGCAACGAAGATAGCTGCCCATGCCCATATTTCGAATGTCGAGAATGGAGATGGTTTGCTCATGGGCTCTGCAGGTATAAGTTGTGTCTTCACAAGCTTTCTCACGGCAAGCGTTGTGTAGCCCGCGACCGCGAGGGAAGCAAACCAGCCAGCAACTAGAAATGAACAGGAGACAACATGTAAATCATGTACTTCGTAACTTTCAAAACGTTTTGTACTAATAGGTGGTTGCTAAATTGGAAATAATACAGTATCAAAATATCAGATGACATGGTGTAGGGGATGCTGAACTGCTGACGGTTTATCAGGTTGCGGTACAACTAGGTAGGATGCATCTTTTAATTAATCTCTGATTGTATTTCAATTCAGGTGTGAGAAAAAACTGAGAGAAACGGTACATACAGGTGATCACTAAAATCTTGAGGCCCGAAGCAGCCGGGACGTCCCTGACGGCGAGCGGCAGCACGACCAGCGACGGGACGTAGAACAAGGGCAGCCACCGCTGGATGAAGAGGGTGGCCGGCTCGAAGAAGTCCATGAACGCCTTGGCGAGCGCCGGCACGAAGGTGTCGAAGACGACGAGCACGGAGAAGACGCAGAACATGCCGAAGAGGGCGCTGGGGAACTTGACGGACGCGGCGACGAAGGTCTGCTTGAGGAACTTGTCGGCGGCGAGCACGATGCCCAGCGACACGGCCAGGTGAACGGCTCCTAGGATCTGCGTGCGTGCGAACACCGCGTCTATCGGATTCAGTTCCAGAGCAGGGGAACATGAGACTATTCTCTTTTTTTGTTTTCTTGTGATGATAACAGGATAAAGAAACAAGAACGAAGCATGTGTGTCCTGCTCACAGTGGGCAGCAGTCCGGACGAAGTGCTCGCGCCGCCGGTGCCGGCGCTGGAGCAGGGGGCGATCAGGCCGTGGCGAAGGTCGGACGACGACGACGGCCGTTGCCGCGCGGCATTGCGAGCTGGACCCATGAAGCCAGTGCTGACGCGCTTCCTCAGTGCTGCTGCTGTCTCTGTGCGTCCACGGGGCGTAGAGGCAGAGGAGGCGCATGTAAAGACTTGGCGTCGGCGGCATCGAGGAAGCGTGCGGGGGCGGGCGGCCGACGTGGCGCGGGGGCGAGCCGGAAGCGGCCGGTGGCAACTGGGGAAAGCAGGGATCCCAATCATGGCGGCGGTCGTTGCCAATGGTAGAATCTGATGCGTGGAGTGGACTGGAAGCGTAGCGGAGCCGAGTTGCCTTCCCCCGACTCGACTCACTGACGTCGTGCCTCCTCGGCTCGCGCGCGCGCGTATGGTTTTTTCCCGGTAAGGTGGATGCGATGCGACTCGATTCGATGCGACGGGACCAAGGATGTGGCCAGAAATCTTCGGATGGGGTTGCGATTTGGATCGTTGGGCTCAGGAAACGCCGCACTCACTTACCCCTGATCGATCGATTGATTCTTTGCTCCCCTCTCGTCACAGGGAAAACGACGGAGAGGTGGTGTCGAGCGCCCTAAGGAAGGAGGAGATTGATTGCTTCGAGCCGGCCGGCCGGCGTCACCGGCGGTTACGCCACCTCAACGGCTCAACCTCACCGTGAATGCCATACCTGGCCCAGTAGCGCTCGGCCTCCTTCCAAATATCGGGCCTCCGGCCTGCCAGTGCCACTCTGCTTCTGGTACAGTGGCATGCACAACCTATAGGGGGCCGCTCTCACAAAACAGTGGATGGAAATGATCTTCAGCCTGTTCGTCTGGCTGCTTTGCAGCAGCTACAGTGTTTTAGTTATTTCTTCAGCAGCTGCTACAGTAATCTCAGCAGCCGCTACAGTGTTCGTAGTTATTTCTTCAGCAGCCGGAGCTGCAGCGCAGCCTGCCGAACAGCCCCTTTGTTGTACTCCTACTCTAGAACCCCCATCACAAAAGTGACAAAACACTGGAAGCAAATGTTATACATTAGAAGCTACAACAAATTCAGATCCCTCAAATAAAAAAAAGCCAGAACAGATTCAGATAAACGCATATGAATACATACAGAAGTATTACAGCAGACAAATTTCATGTATCCAACCACTTGTATGTGCTGTCCCCGCCAAAGATCACTGCATTGGGCCCCACGAAACAAAGATCCATCTCAGTACAAACGCCTCTGCTATAGACTTTTTTTTTTTGAAATAACTCTGCTATAGACATTTGCATTAACAATGAAAACTCTGAAGAAATCGACAGCATGACGGCACGATACCATGCCCAAAACAACCAAACACCTCTCCCATAGATATCCGTGGACGGGAAAACTCAACTACCTTACATAATTACAAGACAAAAACACCCTAGCGGCCAACTCCTCGACTGCGTTGTACAAGCATCGTATTCCAAGCACACACTCAACGACCCAGTACAACTACCTCACACCACGGAGAGTCACGAGAGGATGACGAGCATTTACAAAGGCGTCGGTCCATTTGACCGACTCACAGCAGGTCCTCAAGGCTTCGTCCAAACAGACTGCAGAGAAAGTTGTATTTTAGGTTTTGTAACAGAAAAAAAAGGAGTTCTTTACTCTTTCGTAATATAAAATACAAAGTTCTTTCCCTCGCAAAAAAAAAAAATACAAAGTTCTTTACTCTTTCCTTCTGAAGGATCATATCCCTCGAAGATCAATCAAATAACCGAGCGGATGCCCCGCATCTGCTAATCGCAATTAATGCAGTGCTTGCATCACTATCCACGAGCTGCTCTCAACCAGCTATGAAGATCAAGCTTTGCCTTACTGCTGGAACCGAGCAAATTATTGAGCCGAAAATCCCCGTGAGACCATAAGCGATGGCGCAGAAAGGTAGCGCTTCAGGTTCCTTGGCTGACAATGCTGCTGTTCCAAATCCATGAGCACTGTTCCATCAACCAAACATAGTCAAAAGTCCATTTCCATTCAGTCCTGATCATGCATACATAATAAAAGAGTGAAATGGACTGACACGATTCGACCGAATTACCTGGAAGCTGTTCCTATTCCTCTGGCGATAGGGTCGTTCAGACCAAGTTTATCCAAGGCTGCTTGGACAAAATTCGCACCAATGAGACCAGTAAGGACAACCACGGCAGCAGTCAGGGAAGAATTTACACCTGAACCACAAGGAAAAGCCATAAACCATCAGTTCCAGTCATGAATTTTACCTCGGGACACTTGGCAGGAAGATTCAATCCTTCATAAAGAAATTACAATAGATTTAAGTAAAGTAATTGGCCTACTGTTAACTTGTCTGTGAAAACAAAGGGAGCGCATCATGATAGCCTTAGGACTGAACAGAAGAATTACCTAACCTACCCTCCTTCATCTCTACTACAGGCACGTTAACAATTCACAAGAGAAAGGATGGCAAGGTTTACCTTCAAAGAAAGATACTATGCTTAAAGCCAGTGCCAACGTAATACACCTCGGTAATATTGATATGGTTAATGTTGGCTCTAGCCCAATCAGGCGTCCTATGATGGCAGTAGAGTACAAAGAGAAAGCGGATGCGAGGGCAATTGATGTAAAAATCTCTGCTGCATGCCTCTTTACAAGCTGAATTCCAGAATGAAAACAAGTTAGCAAGGAGTAGTAGGGAGCAGGCACGAGCAACAAAAAGTGGAGCTAATTAACCGAAAGATATTACTGAATGCAAATTCGTTTATAGTACCTTTCTCTGCTTGAACATTGCGAATGCAAATGATATGATCACGGACCCAAGGAAACTCATTAGAACGTCGCCAGCTCCAGGGTTTGAAGGCGCCTTCGTCAGGTAATAACCTGGACAATCAGTTTTCTGACAGCAGTATGATATTCTGTACACTTATTATGTTAATTGTGGAATAATCTCTACTGTCACACTTGCAACAATATTTTTAACTTGCAAGCCAACTCATCTGAAACTTGCAAGGAATCTGCAAAAATAAATAAATGAATGACTAATGGAGTTTAGCTTGTAAACCTAGCGCGGCATCAATTCCAGACCCGGAGAGGTAGCCATAGGCTGCAGCTGCCGAATATGCAGAAAGTGCACATGAGATGATTGGATGCAATACTTTCTTGACGCCAGCTGGTAACCTGAAACATACGCACCCAGATTAAATAGATTCGCAAAAAAAAAAAGGTCAGATGAATAAAAATAAGTATGGGCATACTTAAGATCTTATTTGAGTTCATTTAAGCATATTTACCCAGAACCAACCATGTATCCCAAAACAGTGGAAGCGAGCATGAAAGGAAGGCACGTCCTTGCCGTTGTACCAAGCGCTGTGGGATTGAAATATGCGACCCCAAATGATGCAACAAAGATAGCTGCCCAAGCCCATACTTCGAATGCCGAGAATGGAGATGGTTTGTTCGTGGGCTCTGCTGGTATAACTTGTGTCTTGACAAGTTTTCTCACGGCAAGCGCTGTGTATCCTGCGACCGCGAGGGAAGCAAACCAGCCACCAACTAGAAAAGGAAGCAAGGTGTAAATAATATCAGAAAACAATATACTTGTTCTAGTTCTTTCTTGAATAAAATCTGGAGTGTAAGGCCAGAAAGAAATTCAGAACATAGAACTAATGTTGTCGAGTTTTTAGGGAAGTGATCAAATCTTATCCATTTTTCCAAGTGATACTATTTTATTTCCGGTTTATACATAACTGATCCACTGCATTCATCGAGTAAACTATATCTATGCAGAGAAACTTTATCTAAAAAAAAATTATTCAGAGAAAAAAACTGAGAGAAACGATACATACAAGTGATCACTAAAATCTTGAGGCCTGAAGCAGCCGGGACGTCCCTGACGGCGAGCGGCAGCACGACGAGCGACGGGACGTAGAACAAGGGCAGCCACCTCTGGATGAAGAGCGTGGCCGGCTCGAAGAAGTCCATGAAGGCCTTGGCCAGCGCTGGCACGAAGGTGTCGAAGACGACGAGCACGGAGAAGACGCAGAACATGCCGAAGAGGGCGCTGGGGAACTTGATGGACGCGGCGACAAAGGCCTGCTTGAGGAACTTGTCGGCGGCGAGCACGATGCCCAGCGACACGGCCAGGTGAACGGCGCCAAGGATCTGAGTTCGTACCAATAGGCGTACCGGATTTCAGTCCCGGGGAACAAGAGAAGATTCACACATTTTTTTTATTGTGATGATGAGAGGATAAAGAAACGAGAACGAAGCATGTATATGTTCTCCTCACAGTGGGCAGCAGTCCGGAGGAAGTGCTCGCGCCGCCGGTGCCAGCGGCGGAGCAGGGGGTGATCAGGGCGTCGCGAAGTTCGGGCGACGCGGCATTGTGACCTGGACCCATGAAGCTGGTGCTGGCGAGCTTGTTCGGTGCCGCTGCTGCTGCTGCTCGCTGTGGGCGGCCACGGGGCGGAGAGGCAGAGGAGGAGCATGTAAAGACTTGGCGTCGGCGGCGAGCCGGAAAAGGGCGGTGGCCACGGGGGAAAGCAGGGATCCCAACCATGGCGGCGATCGTTGCCATGGCGTGGACTCTGATGCGTGCGTGGAGTGGAGAGGAAACGGGGCCGGAGTCGAGTTGCGTTCCCCCTCACTGACGTCGTGCCTCCTCGGCTCGCGCGCGCGCATATGATCTTTTCCCGGGGAGAGTGGGATTCGATGCGACGGGGCGAAGGATGTGGCCAGAAATCATCGGCCAGATGGGGTTGAGATTTGGATCCTTCGGCTCACACAGCGCCACAAGGAAAGCGACGCGCCCCCGAGCAAGGAGGAGATTGACTGCTTGGCGTCGGCCGGCCGGCGGTTCCGCCGCTACCTCAGCGCCGTGAATGTCATACATGGCCCAGTAGCGCTCGGCCTGGCCTCCTTCCAAATTCAGGGTCTGCTGCGGCCTTCCTCTCCGTTTCTCTTCTGGCATAGTGGCATGGCATGCGCTACTAAAGCTATGTTTGAAACCCTTAAAGATAATTATTAGCTGCTAAAATTAACATTAGAGATTAACACTCAAACTAATAGCTCAGTTAATGGTTAGCTAACACCCCTAACTAATAATTATCCTATTAGCTCTCTCAACCTAGATAAGACCTTGTTTCAAACCTCTAAAGATAATTATTAGCTGCTAAAATTAGCATTAGAGGTTTCAAACATGCTAGCTAATAGCCCAACTAATTATTAGCTGGGTTAGAGGGAGCTAATAGGTGACTAATAGTTAGCGATTTCATACCTTGAGCTTACATTTAGCTAGCTAATAATTATCTCTAGAGGCTTCAAACAAAGCCTAATACTAGCTAATAGCCTAAAGGTCAGCTAATAATTAGAAATTTCCAACACCTTAGGTAATAGTTAGCTAGCTAACTATTAATATTAGCTAGCTAATAAATACTCTCTCCGTCCCAAAAAACTGCGCTTTTGACTTTTTAACATTACCTTTGATCGTTCTTCTTATTCAAAAAATTTACGTAAATATTAAAAAAAAGGTCATGATTCAAGTATCTTCAATGATTAAACAAATTATAAAAGTAAATAATATTTGCACAAAAGATTTAAATAAGACGGTCAAACGTGATGCTCAAAAGTCAAAAACGTCAAGTTTTCTAGACGGGGAGAGTATCTTTAGAGGTTTCAAACATAGCCTAAAGGGGGCGCTCTGACAAAACACAGGAAGCAAATGTTCTACAAATACAATAGAATAGATTAAGAACAACACATATGACTACATACATACAAAAGTAATAACATTATATATATATCCATGAAACAAAGATCCATCTGAGAACAAACGCCTCCGCTATCGACATTTGCATACGAAGAAACTCTCAGAAAGTCGACAACTTGACGGCATGACGCCATGCCGAAAACAACCAAACGCCTCTCCTATAGACATCTGTGTACGGGAAAACTCAACTACATCACAAGACAAAAACGCCTCGGCAGCTAACCCCTTGACTGCGTCCTACAAGCATCGTATTCCATGCACACACTCAAGATGACACAGTAGCACTACCTCACACCACCATGAGTCATGAGAGGATGATGAGCATGTCCAAAGGCGTCGGTCCATTTAACCGACTCACTGCAGGTCCTCAAGGCTTCATCCAGAGACTATAGAGAAACTTAGGCTGCCACCGGTCGCGGCACTAGAGCACCGCTTATTCCTTTGCTCAGCTGCCTTCCCAGCTTCTCTTGTATCCGGTCCTTGATGGCGGTTTCCTGTGTAACAGTAATTCAATTAGTGGGGAGCGAAATACTACACAGATGCAAAAACAACTAAACTCAGTTAACTAGCTTACCACAACATGACAGTGTTGCTCGAACTTCTCGAGGAAACCGGCAACCCAGCGATCCGCATTGGCAAGCCATACATCATGATTTATCCCAGCCGTCTTCGCCACAGTTTGCAACTGCAAGACATAGTTGGACCCCCAAGCTGCATATTAGTACGGGTGCTTGCAAAAACCAATAAGGTAAACTCCCCAAGTGAAAGAAAGCAGCAATGACCATTTCCCCCGACCAGTTTGAATCATGGATCCATAGAACACCGTGGTTACCTTTTCTTGTTGCGCCTTCACAGTCTCCCGCAACTTATTTATCTTCATATTAACTTGGAGCTGTTTTTCCTGAATCAACAATAATAAGACAAAGCAAAATTGTAATTAGTTATGGCAAAGCCATAATACTCCATGCATTTTTCTTCAGAAAGTATATGTATCTATACATAAGAATTTCCTAAAGAACCAAAATAAAGTGAGATTAGAATGTGTATCACCTTAACATAGCTCACGCCTAGATCCTTCCTTGAGTATCCCCGTGCTAAATTCCTCATGACATACTGGTTGTAGTCCTTTAAAATCCTCATGATGAGGTCTGAAGTAGATACCCCGTCCGTCCTTTTTGTTTCCTTGAACTTTCCGATCTTTTTGATCTGATACACACAAGTGGACCTTTCAGTGACCAAGCAAAGGAAAAAGAATAACCTATTGTCATACGCTGTATAGATAGGCAACACAAACTTACAAATTCATAGACGTCGTTTGTAGCACCACTAGTATCTGCATAACTGTAAAAAAAACAGAGATTGTGTAACTAATTGAGCTGATCAGATGGAAAAAAAAAAAGGTGTCAATCTGAAATCGAACTTGTGCAAGTCAGACTTACGGCAGAGCATCGTGAGCAACATAGTCAATCTGATGCTTATCGATGAACTCTTGAGTAAGAACCCACGGAGCATCAGGAATGACCTCATCAACCCACCTGAAACCAACAGATAGATGGTTAGATAACGAGGGCGGCAGAGGGGAGGATCATGGTTAAATTCCATTTCACTTGTCAAATAGCAAGGTTTCAGAACCTGCTCTAGGGATGATTATAACTTGTGGAATAATAAAGTTTCAAAACCTGTTGAGGTGTTCTGTGTCCAATTATCTCCAAAAGTCTGCAGTAGTCTAAGTGAATTGTGACAAGAAAACGAAGGGCGATTGAGAACGTTCTAGACAAGCTGGGCTGCAGCAATGGTAAGGGCAGTCCATTCTACCGAGCAGAGGCTTAGTAACCAGTAAATGATTACGTGATGAAAATATGGGAAAATTTATTAACATTGACCGAAATTACAGTCTCTTCAATTAACTGAGACCAAATATAAGGTTATACGCAGCATAGTGAGATCCAATATTAGCATTGAGGTAACTCTCGTCCTGTTGTGTCGCTATTGATCTTTTGCATTTTGCAGATCCCAAGAGGAATCGAGGCAATTGACATATGCAGCATTGAATAATTGAGGTGGATCCATTTCGAGATGGTACGATGATGGCTGACACGACATAATAATAGTAACAACGTTGATTTGAAATAGGAATCGACACTGTGCGCTTACTTGCAGTGGCGCAGGGACTCGTATCGCTCCTCCTGCGTCATGACCGTCTTGCCCTTGTATCGGTACGTGAGCTCGTCGTTGCAGCACCCCACGAGGAGATACGTGTTGGGGAACCTGCACGCATAGCATATTCAGAATTTCAGATCCAGCCACCCCACCCAGGTGAAAAATGGTGTGTAAATTGACGGGAGGGAGAAACGAATCGAGATCTAGACAGGGAGATCGACGGGAGGGAGAGAAGGAGACGCACAGCTTCTTGGCCTGCTCGAGGGCGCGGGCGTGGCCGAAGTGGAAGAGGTCGAAGATGCCGTCGGCGTAGACGCGCACGGGGCGGTCCCCCTTCCCCTCCTCCTGCTGCCCCGCCTTGCTCTCCCTCTTCTTGGCGGAGGCGTTCTGGTTCGCGAGGGGATCCGCGGCGGGCTTGCTGGCCTGCTGCCGCTTCTTGGCGCTGGAGACGCGCGCCATGCCGAGCGAGCGAGCGAGCGACGACCAACGATGACGACGTTGATCGAAGGAGAGAGGGCGCGGTGAAGAAGACGAAGGGATTTGTTGTGGCTCTGCACGCGGTGGCGGCACGGGAAGGAGAGGCGCGTCAATAAAAAGGAGCGGTGCGGCGCGGACTCCGTGTCCGTCTGCTCTAGTAGCGCCACACCAGCCAGCCACCGTGTCGCTCCCGTTTTTTTTTTTTCCCCTATATGCAGGCACTCAGGCAGAGGTAGGGATGAAAACGGACGGGAACGGTCGAGAAAACACCCCACCCGACACCCCACCCGTTTTCATTTTCACATTTATTTTGTCGGACGGAAACGAAAACGGAAGAGCCGGAAACGAAAACGATCGGGGCCTGTTTGGGAGTATCGTATTTTTTCTCACCTGTAAAAGCTTTCCGCTTGTAATTTCTTGTGCACAAGAATACGGCGATTTCTTTTGCCACCGGAAAATTCTCTTGGGTAAAAAGATTCCGGCCTCATGATGCCCTCGTTTCTGTAAACTCACGCTCACACAGTTCATATACTAAATCCAACTCTCGATCTGCACCATGGGCTGCGTCCGTCCGCATCTCCCGTGCGGTGAGCTGGAGCATATGAAGATCGACTGCCGTGAGGAGCGGATCGAGAAGCGTCTGCACAGAGCAGAGCCTAGCGGCTGTACAAGCAGGAATCAGAGGGAATCTCGCCGCCGCAGGCCCGCAGCCTATTTACTCTCTCCGCTCGCTCCGCCATCGACGGATCACGGATTCAGCTGATGGGCTCGTCACTGCATCAGCCTCGCGACCTCCGCTCCTTCGCCATGACGTGGAGGAGGAAGACGATGAAGCTTTGATTCCTTCAGATCCGGTGCACTCCGGCCTGCCTGACAACGAACCAAATCTGCCGCGCCTGACAGCGAATCGAATCGCAGCTGAGTGCTCGATGATTTTGTGGGTGCCACCACGGCGGCGATGGCCGGGAGGAGAGTGAGGGAGGCAGGGAGGAGAGGCGAATCGGGGAGACGAGGCGCGGCCCGAGTGCCCGACATCCATCGGAAAAGAAATGTCGCGTCGGGAGGCGATTATTTTTTTCCGGGTGAAATGGACCGATACCGCTGTAAAAGAATTACGATTACATGCTATCCAAACACATATTTCCGACGCCGGTCGTTTAACTTTTAGGCTGCTATTTTACACCGGTTTTGGGTCCAAAACCGGCCTTCCAAACAGGCCCTCGGGAAGATATCGGGAACCCGAAAAACGAAACAATACGGGCGGAAATATGTCGGTATCGGTCGAAAACGGGTGACGAAGTCGGACATCGGTCACAAAACCGTTGCGTCAATAAAATTGAGAGTCTTTGAACATAGCAGCAGTAGCTTCATGTGCTCTTTGTTTAGCTCCCGTGAACAATACAGGAAAAAGGAAAAGAAAAATAAAAAAGGAGAAAAAGAGAAGTCGGGTAATGGGCTGCCCAACCCATCAGAGCCCACAACTAGTCCCACTTTCCTCGCACCAGCCCTCATCCCTACGGCCGAATCTCCCGTCCTCATCCTCTCTTTCTTTCCTCGCACTCGCACGGACCGGCGGCGGGCGATGCGTGGCTGCGGCGGCGACGACGGGGAGCCGGGCGCTGGATCCCGCGGCTACGGCGGAGCAGGGCGCTGATGGCACAAACAGCGGCGGCGCGGCACGGCGGCACAAATGGTGGCGGCTCGGATGAAGGCTGCGCAGAGGATGGCGGCGCCGCGGCTCGGCGCAGCGCGCGGATGGAGGTGGCGTGGCTTGACGACTTGCGCGACGCCGGTATGCTCTTGCTCCATCCTCCATGATTCCTGGATAATTGTAAACGGGACTCAAAAACGGGACCATCCCGGCTTGAAACGGGATTCCGAAGAAACGGTCGGGAGAACGCCTCCGCCGTTTTCGATCCCGCGTCCCGCATTTTATTTCCCGTTCCCGTCCCGTTTCTGTTTGACACCCGAAGATCCGAAAATGAGCGGGAAAAAATCGTCAATACGGTGATACGGGAGCCGGTCGGGACGGGATTTTCCCGTCCCACTTTCATCCCTAGGCAGAGGCAGCCGCCGCTGTCCGTTTTTACACTGCTTGGCCGTGTGCTGTTCGAGTCGGATTTTTTTTGATAATACGTATCTGTATTAATAGATAAGGAAACAGTACAAATCCCCGTACACAAATATGTACATACAAGGCCGGATACAGTCAACGCCACAGCATACACGCACACATCGAAGAGCAGACCTCGCCTCGCCGGAGATCGTCGCCGCCAACGCCCGCGCCGGACGACGACGAAACGGCCGGCAGGCCCCCAGCCTCCAGGTGAAGCAACGCCAACAAGCTACAAGGGCCGAAAACCTCCCCATCCACCAGAGAAAGAGGCTGAACGCACCGGGGAAGGCTCGCCGGGGACACACCCCATGCTTGGCACCCGAAGGAGGGAGAAGAATGGCCGCCGCCGCAAGCCGGACGAAGAAGACGAAGCACCAACCTTCAGATCCGCACGCCCCACCGCCGCGCCACCGCATCCGACCTTCAAAAGCTCCGCCGGCGCACATGGAAGACCACGTCGCCGACGAACAGCACCTCCGGACCGGAGACCGAGACATCCCGGCCTCCACCCTCACGGATCCCTTACCGCCGACGGAGGCAACGACGACAAGGCGGGGAAAGATCGGAGGGACCAAACCCGAAAACAACGCCGACGAACCCGCCTCGCCGTCGCCGCCGGGACAAACCCTAGACTAGCTAGACCTACAACTACCCGATCCACCGGATCCGCACCGTCTCCCGCGCCCACCAACACCCAGATGGGCGCCGGCGACGAAGGAGACCGCCGGATCCGGCGGCGGAAGCTGACGCGAAGGGGAACTCTTCTTTTTCGCCTCTCCCTACTGTAGCAGCGAGAAGCATCGAGAGAGAGGTGCAGCACTCGGCGGCCTGTTCGAGTCGGATTAGTCGAGTTGAATGAAGTCTTTGGAGACATTCCATAGGTATGCCAGCCGGAGAGAAGTTCCGGTGCAACCGGCCCTTCTCGTGCTACCGTGCTACCGAGCACTGTAGCACGAGAAATATGCATCGAAAAATTGCAACAAAAATATGGATGGATAGTGCATGCAACAATCTACAATTCATATTTTTGGTTGAGGTGCAACCGAAGCTCGTACAAGAAGATACAAAAAAGAGAAATCAGGCTGTGAACAGTGCGGGTTGCAACTGTTCATCACACACCCGCAACCCGTTACTATTCACAGGCTGATTTCTCTTTTTTGTATCTTCTTGTACGAGCTTCGGTTGCACCTCAACCAAAAATATGAATTGTAGATCGTTGCATGCAGTATCCATTCATATTTTTGTTGCAATTTTTCGTTGCATCGTTTTTGCGCTATTCCGAGTGGTAGCACGGTAGCACGGAACCCGCGGTAGCACAGGAACTTTTCCCAGCCGGGCGGAGCTGGCTCGACTAGACCTCTCACAGCGGCTTTGCTTGGTCAATTTTGAGGGTAAAAATCCCCAGAAATTAAAAAAAAACTTGGACTACCGAGCGAGTTGCCATGCTGTACCGCTACTGCTCACCAATCAGTCACGTGGATGCGTCATGGCTAAACGTGTCTGCCTGTCATCTCAGTAACGAATCTCTCAGTCAGTTGGTTATCTACTTGGTACTACGGAGTATAATGCAGCGTGATCTAAATACTACTCCTACCTTCAGTGTGTCTGGTATACATGTACTGTACCTTTTTTTTTTGAGGCGCACATGTACTGTACTGTATCTATCCCATTGGCGTCTGAAGAGAAGAAGACCGAAACGAGGAAGCAAGCAAGCCATGGGCCCATGGCATCATGTGTCCTCGATAATTTTCTGAACCGCAAGCACATTTTCAGACTCGATAGTATACATGTCACATCACAGACTTTTTTTTTAAAATAATAGTATTTTAATGATTAATTGCAGATCTGGGGTCCGATTAGCAAAAATTGTAGAAATGGGTGCCTGTCGGTAACTGGATGACCGACAGGCATGGTATCGGTAACTGGATGACCAATTGGTCACCGGATGACCGATAGGCGGCGTGGCAGCCGACGTGGCGGCGGGACGGGAACCTGTCGGTCACCCAAATACCGATAGGTCCTATCGGACCGACACCCAGCCCCGATAGGGGCCTATCGGTCATGGGCCGACCGATAGGAACCTATCGGTCACGGGCCGACCGATAGGAACAGTCGGTCATTGGCCGACCGACAGGCACCTGTCGGCCATTGGCCACCCGATAGGCCCCTATGGTTTTTTTCCCCCTGCTCCCTCCTACAAAACCTTATCCTCTACCTTCTGTTTCTTTCACAGCACCCTCTCTTGCATCACAGCGATCCACTCTTCTTCCACTCTTCTTCCACTCTTCAACAACACCGTCCATGGCAGGACCATCTAGTGAAGGTTTTCCATGGACACCACAATACATCGAAAGAGCACTGGAAGCAATCTGGCGTGTAGTGCGTGAACACCGGGATGATCCTTTTAGGGAGAACAATCTCGCACAAGCTGTCTTGATGTTAAATGCAGCAATGGCGCCGCAACATCTCACCACAAATGACCTTAGGGCCCTCTTAGAAGATCAAAGGCATTTGTATCATAGGGTTTGCGAGCTGGCAAACCACCCGTCGGTGTTAGGTTTCTCTAGCACTAGATTCAAGATAATGATGCTCCCCGATAAATATGCCTCCCACATTCAGGTACACAATATTTTTTTTTATGTTATCGGTTTATATTTCGATGCTAATTCGACTGCTTTTCTTATGTTAGGCATTTCCGGAAGACAAAGAATTGATCGACAACCCTATCCCAAACTTTTTCTATCTATTTATGTTCTTCGGTGGAGGTTGCATGCCAGGTTCACGTAGAAGGCGACATACCTCAGCCAACAGTAGTGTTTCGGAGGCATCCAACACAGGAACATCCCGTCGAAGAAACACTGCAAGCAGACGCGCTCCGCCAACGCGTGTGCAACCAAACGCCAACGACGATGAAGACGACGATTTCATGCCCATGCCACCCTCAAGACCTCCGCCTCCACCCGAAGACCCTGACGACAAGGCATTTAGTGAATCTATTTTGCGAGAACGACCCTCCAATAGCGACTTCTCAGCGCCACCTCGCCCACAGCCATCATCCAACCCCTACAGTATGGACATTAACTTCAGTAATATGTCTCGGCGGTGGGATCGAAGATCGTAAGATTAGGTGGCAAATAATGAGTTGCATGTATTTATCATATGTACCAAATTTTTATTTCGTTTCATTGTGTTGACTGTTGGTGAGGCATTGGATGCTCTGGTGGCTTGGAAAAGATGGTCGTGTAGAATGATGAAAAATTCATTGGATGCTCTGCCCGTCTGGTCGTTTGGCAGTGATGCAGTGGAGGCAGTGATGCAGTGGAGGCAGTGATTCAGTGATTCAGTGCACATCGAAATGATTAAAGGAAAAGTGAGACCTGCATGCATGTGGCTGCTTTATTGTTTTAATGTCATGGACAGTGAGAGGTAATTGTTGGTAGGGCCATTGCACTCCGCCATTCATAGCGACACAGAAAGGGTGCACATCAAAATGATGAAAACAAAAGAACCCGGATTTAAAGTTCATAGTAACATGCAACATACATAAACTGGAGGGAACAATGGCGTGTTCCATACACATAACGACTAACATACATAACCTGCTGCCCTAGCGCGGCGAGCTACTGAGTGCAACGGGGATATTTCCCCTTTCTGAAGGCATCAGGACCTGCTGCCCTAGCGCGGCGAGCTCTCTCGCGCATCCTCTCCCTTTCGGCCTCACGGGCCTCATGAGCAAGGCGTTCTTCCTCTTGTTTGCGCCTTCGTTCCGCCTCCTCTCTTTGCTTGCGTTCCGCTTCGTAGTTGCGTCGACGCTCTTCCTCCTCCTGGCGTTCTTCCTCAGCAAGCGTGAGGCATGTTTGTTGAACAAATAATTAAAGAGTGAAGATAGGCCATAATAGAAGAAAGGTCATGCATAACTTACGAATATTACAATAACGAAACAAATATAACAAGTCCATGATCTCTAAGTCATACAAATAACTGTAACTAATACACATAAACATATCCATGATCTCTAAGTCATCCTCCACGCCTACGCTTGCTGGGCTCGCCTTCAGCCCTCTTGCCCTGGCCCTTTCTCCCTCGTCGAATCTGATCGGTGGGGTACGTGAGGTGGTCCGGTGGGCGACTCACCCTGGGCTCTAGTGGTGTCGAAGGATCTAACCCCTTCGGCTCCTCATCACGTGGCATAGGAGGTTTTTTTTTAACATCATCCATGTAGTTGCCAGTGAGCTTGTCCAGCTCGCCCCATAATGTGTCAAATTTGTTCCTTCGGTTCTGTTTGCACAACTTCTTAAACATATCCATAAGTCGCTTGCTCTTAAACTGCCTGTAGAAGTTTGCCCCCAGATGCCTCATGCACCATCGACTATGCAGGTCGGGCCAAAATTCTTGATCATTATAGTCTGTCTGCAGCGTTTCAATTGCTGACAATAATCCCGCATGGCGATCATGTAAGATGCAGACATTGGGTCTCTGCATAACAACCGCTCGCTTCAACCACCTCAAAAACCACAACCAACTATCTGTATTCTCACTCTCCACAATTGCAAAAGCAATTGGCACAATCTGATTCTCCCCATCCACTCCAATAGATGTGAGGATCTGCCCCTTGTACTTACCAGTTAAGAAAGTGCCGTCCACAGCAATAACAGGTCGGCAATGCATGAATGCTTGTATCATACAACCAAATGACCAAAAAGCTCGGCGTAGGACCCTATCCCCATTTGTATTTTGAAACTCGTCCACTCCAACCACGGTTCCTATATTCCTAGCTTGCATAAGCTCAAGAAGACCAGGTAGGTTGTGGTACGAGTCCTCGTATGTCCCGAACCTTCTTTCCAGGGCCTTTTGTTTCGCTCTCCATGCCATATCATAGCTTATCTCATAGCCAAGTCGATTCTCAATTGCATGCATTATAGCAAAAGGGGACATACCGGTCTTCTGCACAATCTCCGGATACATGTACTCAGCTACAAACTGTGTAGTCATGTTCTTGTGTTTAAGAAGAGTCCTATCCAATGAACAGGAATGGCCTACCACAATAGACGCCACAAATGACGTCTCAGCTTTAGGCAGGAATCCGTGAACCCTCCATGTGCAATCAGGAGCCGTGCACTTGACGTCATACGTCCTCGGGTTCGAAATGACCACCGTGAACTCCTTCTTCTCTGAGAACGCCCACCTCTTCACGGCATGCTGAAAAGATATCTTATCAGGAAACATTTGCCCTTGACGAACCTCTACAGCATCATACTGCCAACATGAATTGTGTCCATCATTAACTGTTAAGTTCTCCATATTGATCCAGTCCTGCGGCTCTTCATATCCTAGGCCCCATCCCTGACCGGCCTTTCCATCAACGAAGGTACGATACTCGTCATCATCCCTATCCATTTCATCAACAATTGCCTCATTGACCTCCCCTGAATCTGCTTCTAGTGTGTTAACATTTATTTGCGGCTCATCCTCACTGGTTGCGTGAACCATAGGCTCTCCACTAACATACTGCTCCGCATCAACAATTTGGCCAACAACACCATCCTGCTCTACATTGACGACATTCTCATCAACCTCTTCATGGTGGGTGGTTACCCGATTACATTGCACCAGCAACAAGTGAGCAAAATGCCGTTGCAATCCCATACTCACAAATTGCTTCCAATGTTTAGTGCTTCTCACTTCTACAAGTTCCCATCTCCATGCGCCTCCATGCTTTCTAGGAATCATAGCTCTCACTACAAACCGATATTCTGAAGGATCAACATTCAACAGACTATGTAACCAGCCATACACTTCGCCCCGTTGCATCTCTATCGGATCATTCAAAGAACTATCCACATACTGGAAATTACTCAAATCTACCCCATAATCACGATGCTCAATTTGACCTTCTCCGTAAAAAACTCGGAAACTCACTACACCAGACATCCTGCTAAAAATATATTAATTACTATCGGCATTATATGTTTTACATAATTAATTTATCCATATACATAAATATTTTAACACTCATTAACAGATAACAATGCATCCTTTTTTTTACAAATTTAATTATGCATTTCATAATTTATTAACTACCTACCATTACACTTCACTAAAAATACTACTCTACTACTTACACTAACTTCCCTACCGTTAACTAATCCATACACTAATATTATTTAACTAATCTAAAGATAATTTACTAATCCCTATACTACGCAGCCACTAATCAATACTAATTTACTAATCCACATAGTTAATCTAACTAAACAAATCAGAAAAAAAAAAAAGACAAACTCACCTCGCGGCGCGGGCGAGCGGGCTGTCGGTCACCGGACGACCGACAGCCAGCTCCTCTCCCTCCCCGCCCCTCCCGGTCCTCCTCCTCCTCCCGCCTCGCCCGTCGCCCTCTCTCTCTCTCTCGCCGTCGCTCGGGACGATTCGAATGGAGGAGAGAGAGAGGGGACGGCGCGGCAGCGGATAAGATTCCGCGGCCTGTCGGTCACCGGGAGACCGACAGGCACCTATCGGGCGCTGGGCGACCGACAGGCACCTATCGGGCGCTGGGTGACCGACAGGCACTTTCTGGACGACCGACAGGCCTGCTTGGACTACCCGATAGCCTACGTGGCAACCTGCCGAACACTAATCGGGCTCTGGATGACCGATTAGGGTCCTATCGGTCATCCAGTTACCGATACCATGCCTGTCGGTCATCCAGTTACCGACAGGCACCCATTTCTGCAATTTTTGCTAATCGGACCCCAGATCTGCAATTAATCATTAAAATACTATTATTTTAAAAAAAAAGTCTCACATCACATGTGCTTCGCCCCTGCAGCACCACGTGGGGCCAGATGCACCGGTTGATATTTTGGTTGCGGATTAGCTGAGCTGCCGCCTCCCACAGATCAGATTCATTAACATCAATGACGCTATGCTTTCGATCGGCATCATGGAACCAAAGCATGTCGTCGGAGTCGGTCTTCCTTTGCACCCCAGAGCAGAGCACATTCCCAGTCATGACCGCATATTCTGCTCTCCGCTTCGCTTCTCTTCTATAGACTAGAGAGGGAATCATCCTCCACTGGATGTATGTTACAGTATATATTTACTCGCTAAAATTCATTTAGCAACGCACTCCATCTCTCTGCCTTGCTGGGCTCTTCTTTTCATATAGATACAAGGGAAAGTGGGAAACTTTCCACGTTTCTTCCTCCAGAAACATGACTCACATGAAAAAAAAACTGAGAAAATATCAATATTCTGTTCCCTATCACTTCATCAGACAAAGACAATTGGAACATCCAATCCATTGGCTCATCAATTCAACCATCTGTTTCGTAAAAGTTGATCGAACCATCCAGTTTTTATACAAACACAATCAACCACACGCATAAACCAGACAATAACATTCGTAAGCAGCAGTAGTTGCAGTCATCGATATATGTACTCTCTGAAGAATAATTCAGCTATAAATCAAGCTCAAAAACGCTGCCGCGACTTGACTGATCCTGCCTGCCTGAGGTTACAGTCTGGAACGGCAACTGGAACCGGACGTGGTACTTGTTGAAGCCATGTCGGCTCTAGCAAGGCCATTGCTTTGTCTCATCGACCAACACGTCAGCTAAAAATCTATGTGGAGGAAAGAGAAACGCATTCTGACAGAGGAACGGTCGCGGCTGCCGACGATCGTCGATTTCTGCCTTCCGCACTGTTCGTCGGCCCCACAGCCCATCTCTTCAGAGGAGAGGAGAAACCGACGTAAGATAAAAAATTATTTTTCTGCAGCCTTGGCTAGTCGCGTGCGCTGAACGAGCCGGGCCCAACCATTGGCTGAAGGAGGACGTGTCCGTCGATGCGTCGTCTCGCATTGGGCTTGCTCGAGCAAGCCCATCGCGGCTCGGCGCATCGGCGGATGAGACAAGCATGCAGACTAAAGAATCCAACGCTTTGGCTCACCGCCAGCCGTAAAGTAATGCTTCTTTACTCATCTCAAGGAGCCACAGTACAACTTCTGCGATATGTGTGAGGCCGGAGTGATGGCGGGCTCCACCAGAGGTGCGACGCGATCGTTGCCGGCAGAGTCGACAAGGTCTCTGTCGGAGACCTTTTCTCTTTCTTCCACATCAGCTTTTTCCTACGTGGCTTGTCTTACCGACAATGCATTGGCCCTGCTCTAAGAGAGTCCTTGAGAAGCCTTCTGAGAACCTTTCCAGCAGCAGACCTGGGAATCGACTCCACGAATACAACCTTCCTCACTTTCTTGTAGGCTGACACCTGCACCACCACCTCACAAGCTTTAGGGGAAAAAAAACACAAAACCATCTAACAATTCCTCCAGATGTCATCAATGTGTAGTATATTAACCCAAATAGACTAGTGATGCATATGGCATCGGCGAGTGATTCTATTTCAAGCTCAGCTGGCTCGGATACATTACTTAATTACCACTACATAATATTTGAATTTTGAAGCCATCAAACGACAGCCCGCCTATAATGCAATGCATGCTGACATGGCCTGGACATAGTCCAGAAGAAACAAATTCATCAAAGACTTTCTTGCAGCTCTCTATGAAAAGGTCTCCAAGGAACAGCTAACGTGTAAATTGTTCTCCCCTTCTCCACCAAACATTTTTCTGCAGCTAGCGCAACATCTCTCTCGAAGGAAACGAGAATTCACATCTCGAGTCAACAAAGGGAGGAGTGCATGCCAGCCTGTTCTATTAGTGCTTGCTAGATTACAGTATATGATAGTCACTGGATTCTCTGGGATAGAAAGCCCAAAACAGGATATGATATATGTGAGGTTAGCCTACTACTGCCAAACCACCTGTCCTCACCACACTACCAGTTTGCTAGTATATGCATTGCCATCCTTACTGATAGAGCTGAGGAGAGTGAGAGCACACCAGCACATGAAGGGCGTGGCAGCTTCTAGCAAGAGCACAACGGCAGTACAGGTGGGGAGCATGCACAGCAACCACAAGCATGACCTCATGACCTCATATATCTGCCTTATCAGTTAACAGTCCTTATTTGGTGAATGAAACGCATATCAGTATATATATAGACTTATTAATTAGAATCCTTGTCATGTCTGCTTCTACTCAAATTTTATGGCTAAGGGACGTGTTTCACAGCATAATTAACATGCTTGAAGAGGAAACAACATAGTGAGGTTCAATATTTTCTTTACCTGATTAGCCACATACTCAATCACTTGCGTACATGAAAGCGCGCTTCCAGCTTTCCTCACAACAAAAGCCACTGGTATCTCTCCAGCTTCTTCGTCATCAGTACTATCCATCAAACCAGAAATTCAAGGAAATATAAGGTTGATGCGCATGACGGAAGATAAAAGTTAAACGACCATAATCTTATCAGGCTAGCTATTTTTAAACTCACGATGTCACAGCAACATCAAGAATTTCAGGGTGCTCGATCAGAACTGCTTCTAAATCAGCTGGAGCTATCTGATCATAACAGAAACAACTTGTTACAAATGGAATTCCTTGGGACACACGAAGAAGAGAGAATCGTAAGTTCCATGGCTTACCTGAAATCCTTTGTACTTGATCACGTCTTTCAAGCGGCCCACTATGTACAAATACCCATCTGAATCGAAGTAAGCAATGTCACCAGTTTGCAGCCAGCCACCCATTCTTAAGCATGTGTTCTCCCCATTCAAGTATCCTGTGAAGAAATACGTTTTGTAAATCAAATAAAAATACGGAACACAGAAAAGAGGTACTAGATATGAATAAAAAAAACATAATACACTTTAGATGCTAGGTACACCATAACATCACAAATCAGACATAAGAATTGACTATAGTTGGTGCTACTGCTATATAAAGGCGGATAGTCAATTCCTTGCAGTTGAATTGGACAGCTGCAACAGTGGGCAAGGTCCACAGATTAAAATCAGTTAGTACAGGGGACTACACAACTTAACCACATACTCCATCAGTTAGTACAGGGGACTACACAAGCTTAACCACATACTCGGATACTCCCTCCGTTCGGGAATTATTGACACAACTTTGAGCCAAGCAGCGTCAACAATGCCCGAACGGAGGGAGTAGAAATCAATTGAGCGAGGTGTAGCGAACAAAAATGCTATCTTATGCTTCTACGCGAAATGGCAGCCAAAGAAGACAAAAAACAGATGTAAGATTTTGTTATCTTACAGCAGAGGTTGAGTTTTATAGTTTTCAAGTACTACCAGTTTGCAACTTTGAATTAGACTGCATGCAAAAATGGTATGATGAGGGAGGGGACTGCCAAATCGTACCTTTCATTATAGCAGGACCATGGAACCATAACTCCCCACAAGATCCTTGGGGCAAACACGTACCAGTTTCCCGATCAACAATTCTGGCATGCATGTTTGGGGCCAAAAGTCCTACCGAGGCAAATTTTCTCTTCTTTGGAGTGTTGAAGCCGCGAGTTCCTACAGCAGCAGATTCTGTCATGCCGTAACCCTGTGCAAACATTATGTTGCGTGCAGGTAAGAATGGGATGGAAAAGATGTTACTAGCAGGTACACAAAACAAGGTAAAAATGACCATTTCACTTCTTAAAGGCCACACGTTATGCTAGATCGCTGCAATGTTAAGAATACCTTGACAACACTGTAGTTTTTACTTGAGCATATTTTTTAGAAAAAAGTCCATTCCGTCTCCCTCAACTCTTTTACCGGAGTCCGAGTTTTCCTCTCTCTTTACAAAATCGGATAAGTTGACTCCTTCAACTCGTGAAACCGGATCTTTTTCCTCCCTCGGCAGTTTTGGACGGCAGTTTCACTGACATGGCAGCGGGTCCCACATGTCATATGCCACGTCACCAATAACAATATATGTGGGTCCCACTGATCAGCCTCCTCCACCACCCTGACCAGCAGGGTCCCACATGGCTCGTGGCTGCCTGAGCATGCGCGCCGAGCAGAGCTCGCGCCTTGCTCCTGCCTGCGCGCCGCCATGCCGTGCCACCCGAACGACCTTTGCGTGCCGCCGCCCTGCTCCCGCCAACGGTCGCGTCTCGACTCTACGGCTCCTCGGGCAGGGACTCGCGAGCCTGGAGGAGCTCAACCTCAGCCCCGATCTTCGCCGCTGCCGACGCCGGACTATGCACCGCCAACCTCTCCTCCAACCTGCTCGGCGACACGCTGCTCGACCTCACCGCGTCCCGCGGCCTCGCTGCCAGCAACAACTCGCTCGACGACACGCTCGCGCCACCCGCCTCACTACTGCGATCGTGCCTCAACGAGGCCGGCAAGATGGTTTTTAACACGCTCGGCCGCCGCACCTGCGCCGGCGCTATGGAGCGGTCCGCGGGGACGGCGGTGGGGGAGTCGGCATCGGTGAGGGTGGCGGGGGAGTTGGCAGAGGGGGCTGGGGAGAGGCGGATCTTGGGCAGCATGCTCTGGTGTTGCTGTGCTGTGACGGTGGCGGCGGCGTTGGAGTCGCGGTCGGGATCGGTGAGGACGGTGGCGTTGCTGGTGAAGAGGTCTTCTCGGCAGTGGGATCGTCTAGGGCCAGACTCGCGAAGGAGGGGCGGGCTGAGAGACGGCTTAGGTTCAGGAGGCTTCGGCCCACGGATGGACGGCGGATGGAGGGCAGCGGCGAGCATTCCGGCGAGGCTGGCAGTGCTCCATGATTTGTAGCCGGAGGAAGAAGACTAGACGGGAGGGGATTGAGGAGTAAAAAAAAATTAGTGGGGCCCACATCTATTGTTATTGGTGACGTGGCGTATGCTGCCACGTCAGCGAAACCGCCGTCCAAAAAGATCCGGTTTCACGAGTCGAGGGAGTCAACTTACCCGGTTTTGTAATAGAGGGAGGAAAATCGGACTCGAGCAAGAGTTGAGGGAGGCCGAATGAACTTTTTTCTATTTTCTATTTGGTAGAAGATTGACCATTTGCCAAGTGATGGTGAGTTGGTGACAGGCATATGCCATACTGGGAAGCTATCCCTTCTTAATAATATCGAATATAAAGCGTGTTGGTTGCTTTGATTGACTTGTCTGATCCCCAGCCCCAGGTTTGTACTGATGTGCTGATCAAAACAAACCGGACCCCATCTCAGCCGTTTGGGAGCTCGCTGGGGACCCTCGTTGTTTGGCAGCTCGCTGGGGACGAACGAATGAAAGAATGGAGTGACAGACAGGGGTGGGGTGGGCGGGGTACACGAAAGCACATACCTGAATGAAATCAACGTGGGGGAAAGCCTGCACGAAGTCCCCGATCAGGGTGGCGCTTAGTGGCGCTGCACCGCTCGAGACCTGTACCAATGAATTCAATGGCAATGCCGCCGTCTTGGCCGCCGCCACCAGCGCCGCCATGATGGGCGGCACCAGCGGGAAGTGCGTGACCTTGTACCTGTCGATGGCCTCGACGGCCGCGGCCGCGTCGAACCTCTTCATGACCACCACCGTGGAGCCGAGCGAGAGCAGCCCCACGGCGAAGAGCGACAGGCCGTAGACGTGGAACATGGGCAGCGCCGCCAGGTAGACATTGTCGCAAGCAGGTTGCGCGTACTGCGACGCCTCGAAGCGCACGAACAGCTCGACCGTGGCGATGAGGTTGCGGTGCGTGAGCACCACGCCCTTGCTCCGCCCGCTCGTCCCGGACGAGTAGAGGATGGCGGCCGCGTCGTCCTGACCCACCACCGGGGGCGTCGCCGCGCCGGAATCGAGAAGCGCGAGGAAGGGCGCGAACTCGGGCGCGCCGCCGTCGCAACGGTCGAAGCTTTCGGGCACGAGGACGACGGGGGCGCACAGAGGCGGGATCTTTCTGGCGTTCCCTGGCGCGGCGAGCACGACGGCCGGCCTGGTCTCCCGCACCCGCGCGGCGATCTCGGCGGGGGCACTGGAGGGGTTCATGGTGGTGGCGACGCCGCCAGCGGCGAGCACGGCGAGGAACGCGACGGGGAAAACGACTGAATTGGGGAGGACGAGGAGCACGACGTCACCCTTGCGGAGGCCGAGGCGGCGGCTGAGGCCCGCGGCGAGGGAGGAGACGAGGCGGCGGAGGTCGGCGCGGGAGATGGCATCGGAAGTGGCGGCATCGAGGAGGACCGGGGCGTGCGGGCGAGCGCGGGGAAGGCGAGCGAGGATGTGGGGGACGAGGGAGAGGGAGGGTTCTGCGGGGAGGGGCACCGGAGGGTGGGTGCTGGCGTAGACGCCGGCGTCGGCGCAGAAGAAGCTCGCCGTGGCATTGGCATTGGCGCCGTGGGCCGCCACGGCGCCCTGCATCCTCTGTTTCTGTAGATCCGTCCCTCGTGGGGGATAATTGCCCTCACACCATCTATAAATGTGACCATCTTCATACCCCATTAGTAAAGAAGCCTTCTCCTCAACATCACTACTAAGCACACATGTTCCTCCAAAACACCAACCAAGGCCAGATCTCAATTTTCTCTGCCGAGATTGCCCCTGCCTGCCTCGTGAACAACCGAAGCCGAAAGAATTCGAAAAAAAAAACAAATCGAGGGCAGGTGGCGGCGCAGCTGCCGGACTTCGGGGAGACGTAGGTGGGAGACGACGGCTGACGGCGCAAGCCCTCCCGTGCGGCTGCGGGTGCCCTTCCGACGCGGCGGTGAGCGCAGCAAGGGAGCAGCTCGCGAATCGGCTTCTTCCCAGGCGCCGGGCGCCTGCCCCGCACACGAACTCGCCGCCTGCCCCGCCGCGAGATCGCCGCGTCTCTCCGTCCCGGCGACCTACCCGGCCATCCTGCCGCGTTGCTCTGCTGCGTCATGCGCCAGCCTGTCGCGCCGCCCTGCCGAGCTTGCGCGTCACCCGCCGCCGTCGGCCTCGCCTTCCCCCGCCTCCAGAATGGCCCCCACCTTCCCCCGCCTCCACGCCTCAGCTCGGTGACGAGAGGTAGAAGAGAGAGGAAGAAGGTGCGGCTAGGGGCCAAAGTGGAAAGAAAAGATTGGATTTGGAGGCTTTTGGTATTTTGGAGGGTGGGATTCACTCAAGGATGGTGTTGAAGAGAATGCATGCTTACTAATGGTGTTGAGGAGATGGCTCTCCTTATCAGTGGTGCTGAGGCAATTCCCCCTCCCTCATGGTAGGGATTCTGCAGCTTTTGCCGCCGAATACTTGTGTGGTCGCTGTAGTCTCGCGATCCTTTGAGGTGTTGCCGTGCCATGAATTACATAATATTTTCAACAAAAAAATAAAATAAAAAATCTAATAAAAATGTCAAATAATTAACCATGTTAAAAAAACTTAAGGCGCATGGCAATAAAAAGAGAAATCCGTATGAATAGTTGTCGGATATACTATTAAAAACTACCCGCAAAAATAACCCGTATAAATTAGCCAATTTCCTCTCTCCGACCAGAAAAGGAAGCCCTTTTTGGTTTGGTTGAAGTCAATTTTTCAGCTCTGGCTCATAATATCTATAAAAATAAATTATCTTAATAGGAAAAATTGTGTATTATGATATGTGGCTTCAAATCCAATAGCATTAGTTTTAGGTTGTCAATCCTAGCATATTTTTCTTTTAGTATAGACAATTAAAGTAAAAAGCTTGACCTCGATCAAAGCTAAATATGCTTAAAAAAATGTTACATAGAAGAGTATTTAGATGTTACATAGAAGAATATTTTTCTCCATCATGTAAATTTTTTTCTTACTATCCACAAAAAAATGTTTCCATACGCCTAAAACTTTGTATGGTTGTAGACATGGATGCAAATAGCCCGCTATAGCTTTTTGAGGTAGATGCCGCGATGATATTGCAAATATTCTAATGCCGCTAACTCCGCTTTACGGGCTCCGCTAATTGTATCCGCTAACTCCGCTATAACTAGGTTATGAACTTATATACTTATGATTTATGATTCATAAATCGTAAGTCAAACGAGTTGATGAATTTGTTTGTTTATAGTTCAACTTCAAATGATGCTTGCTTTCTTGATTCTATGGACTATTTCACTGCTTGAAAAGATGGCAAATCTATGCTAGGATGATGGTATGTTTGGACAAATAGCATGCATTTTAAAAACGTGGGTTCAAATTGACAAATTTACCAATGTTTTGGTCAAAAGTATGCTATATTTTGCAAACCGCTATTGGCAATAGTTGCCGCTATAGCTGCGCTATAGCTTCTATAGCTTTTCTGAGAGTACTCCGCTAAACTTTATAGCCCGCTATTGCAACCTTGGTTGTAGATGATGAAACAAACCGTCAACCATATTTTTGTTTAATTTTTTTATGAAATGCATCAATCTTCTTCGTTGGACTGGAGCAATGCAAGTCACGTTCAATAACTTTTCATTGTGAAAATATTTCTTTTGTAAACCAAATTATGTGAATAGTTGAGAAATGATAAAAAAAAGCACATGAATAAAGAATGCAACAATGCATCTTTGTGCAAAGTTTCAAGTCATAATGTATTTTGAGAAAAAAAATAATCCCCCCCCCCCCCCCCACCCCTTTAGTGAGGGGCAGCTAATATCCACAAATTTGTAGTGTGCCTTGCCAAATTTCAACTTTGCTGTGTGTTGTGTCCTAAATCATCACACGCAAAAAAAAAAAAAAGAGACCAAGTCAAGATGGTTGGGGGGGTGGGGAGTGGTTCAATGCTCGAGGGCGATCCTTCATGTAACCATCTTCGCTGCGATGTAACCATCTTCGCTGCTACACTGGAGCAATCTAAGTCAGGACAGGCTCAAGCGCTGTGAGGACCAACTGTGACGGACCACCTTGCCGGACAGGCTCAAGCGCTGTGAGGACCAACGGTGACGGACCACCTTGCCGGAGTCCTGTGACACATGGACCATCCCAATCTTCAATTCCTTCATTAGTTTTTTTTGAAAAAGAATCTCATTAATATTGAAACATATTACATGTCCTGATTATAAGAGCATCCTAATCTCCACAATCTATTCTAAGATCACCATCCCAGATGAATATGTCACGCACAAAAACTCCGATCTAAATGAACACGACTATCTCACCATCCACCACCGCGATCCTCATCTTTGATGGGGAAAAACTGAAACCCAACCCTATCGCAAAAGAGGGGTAAACTGATATTCCACATGCAAGTACGAAAACTCGCTGCCGTTGAGCCCGTAGCCGAGCCCACCGTCGCCTCCTTCACCATATTCGCAATGGGAAAACACCAATCCGAGCAACATCCAGATGAATATCATCGAAAACCAAACTCTCACTGCCCACAACCATGGCCATGAATGACCACGATAAGACAAAAGAATGACCGGAGTACCTTATTCTTTATCGATGGTGGCGCCCCTTCGACTCGCCATCGCAGCCAATACGCATCGTCCTCAAGTGGTCCATGCTTATGAACTTGACGACGATGCATCGTCGCTGTCACTCTCTTCGACCGATCCAATGGAGAAACCCTAACCCTAACAACCGCAGCCTCTACCAAGAATGACCACGACGAGAAGATCTAACTATCTAAGAAACAGACACCTGAATAGCCTCCATCCTCATCCCACGACGACGCAGCCGAAGACGAGGGGACCAACCACGTTTCCTCGGCGAGAGTCACTATTTCTTCATTAGTTTTAGTGTTTAACATAACAGTACGAGTATTATAACAAGTTGTAGAGTTTTTTTACTAGTTCTCAAGGTGACCGAGATTTTTAGTGCTTTGTTACATTTTTGAAATAAAAAATTATACACGTGAAACATTTCTGTTGTGAAGCTCGAAAATTTTTTAATTAGAGTTGATACATTTAGTTCTTCAGTGACGTTGCGTAGTTCTTGATTAGTTTATATGGAAAATAATTTAGTGCAAGTCTAGAACATTACTTTATTACTAGGAGGGAAACATAACACGTCGCAATTATTCTGAGGGAAACATGGCATTTATGATAGCACGATTGTATGAGTGGCATCGCCTGTTCATAGGTCACAGAAGCGTATGCTTGTCATGTCTGCAGCAGACGGTGCACGATTATATGATGGGCAGCGCTTATTCATGTGGCATATAATTGCCACTTTAAAGAAAAATATAGTTTCCGATCACCCAGGTTCCCTCTTTCTCGGCCACACATTCTGTTTCTCGTTTTCTATGCCCAGCTGCAGGCGCACCAGCAGGAGTAGAGTTGTTTGGTGCGTCTTGTGCCATTTTCTCTCAGCATCCCGTTACTTGGTGTGTCTTGTGCCATTTCCTTTCTATGACTTTCTGAATAATTTAGAGTACAACTGATCAGAAATTATCTGTGGAGTGCATCCTGACAAAGAGGTAAATGGAGATCTACTTGCCTACGAAATAGGAGAGCATGATCCGTTCTTAAGATCTTAGATTGCTTGGGACGTTGTCAAGTAAATCGCACTATAAGATTTTGGTTGTTGTCTGGCAAGTTAATTGATACTTGTGCTCAAACTGTTTTCTTTTAGAGGTGGCTAGTATATGAGGATGGGGTTGATTGGATTTGGAAATGCAAGATTAATGAGAGTACATGAATAGTTGCTTCACATTTGTACCTTTGTGTGCTCTTCACTTTGTGCTCAAATTGTTGCTCCTTTTGTTCCATTTTTGTAGAAGTAATGGTAATTTCATAAATATCGTGGTTCCTTTTGTTAGGTGCAGATTGTTCCTCTATGGTTCATCATCTGGAAACATATCCAAATATTTATTCAAATTTGTTAGAGTTTCAAATGCGCTTTTTAAATGTTCAAGCACAAAGTCGGTTCAATAGGTGTTCTTTTGATGTGGCACAGGTTGTTTGAAGATCAATTCTTTTTGGCAAAAAAGAATGAACCGAATTACTTTGGCTTGATTGTTTAGCGCAGATTGTTTCTATGTTCTTCAAGTGAAAATATATTCAATTTTTTGTTCAAATTTGCTAGGGGCTCGGAATCCTCTTTTTAAATGTTGAAGTACACGGGCAGTAGGGTTCTTCTAGTGTTCTATCTCGTTAAAAAACTTTTTTTTTGCACCTTTTGGCATTACTTAAGAGCGCATAAATTGTATCGTAACTTCTTTGAATGTTGTTTTCAATGCTTCAGTTTCCACGGATGTTACTCTTATCCAAGCACACATGCGTAGATTAATGTTTAGTGCAAGAACAAGAGGCAGCATTTTCTCTGAAATTTAATGCTCAGAGACTGTGACTAAATGATTCTATCAATTTTTATAGTTCAGCAGAGACTACCATTTCTTTTAATTGTAGAGTGAAACTTCTTTTTTTCTTAAGTTCCAAATCCTCTTTATAAGTTCAAACACGGAACATTTACAAAAATTGGGCAGCCAATCTCCTCACACAGAACCCACATCCAGTAGGTTGAAAACCCACCAACCTATCTTCATTTATTGGGCAGCCAATCTCCTATTCCAACCGTGTGTCAGGTGCAAAGTGTGTGCGTGCGTGTGTGTGTGTGGGTGTGGGTGGGGGGGGGGGGGGGGGGGGGGGGGGGGGGGGGGGGGGGGGGGGGGGGGGGGTAGCGGATAATGGACTCAATGCTGTAGCATCGTGTTATCCAATTGATGCGCATTCTGCAGGAATGATTCCCCGCCGCAAGCTAGGCTTCCAATAATGGAATATGGGCCGAAAAAATCTCTACGATCGCGATCTCGATTCAAGGCGTAGTTCGGAGCAATGATTTCACACGCTATAATTTCCACCGAGGGATCCGCCTCAAGTCGCCGAAATCGAAGGGAACGATGACGGCGGCGCCGGAGACGAGAGAGAAGAGATGGCGAGGGATGATGAATAAATGAACACAGCCCGGCCGGGGGGGGGGGGGGGGGGGGGGCTAAAACAGGCCACAGTCGTGCCAAATGGACTGGCGCGACTAGTCAACCCAGCTCTGCACATCCGACGTGTTCGTCAACGCCAACGTGGCATTTCGTCATGCCCGTCCTCCTGGCACGACCTTAAATTTCGTCGCTCCAACATAATTGGTGCGACCACATGCTCTAGAATTTGAAAATAAAAGTTTTTTGGTTTAATTTTAAAATATTATTTAAGAAGTTTAAATTATATTTAAAAAATCAGATACTTTGCGTGCCGTACTCCAGAGTCAAAAAGACTCATGGTGATTCCCTATCATTTTGCTGCAGGCAATCAATGTTGAGTCATGTCAAATATAGCTACAGTTACTACCACGCTACACACTCGCATGTACATATAACAAATCATCAATGATCAGCGGTTCATCAGCACCAACTTGGGGTTTGGGTAACTAAGCGTTCACAAAATAACCAGAACGACCAAATCACGTTAGGGACAGCTGCTTCTCAGCATCGTCAAGGCTCCGCGTCGTAGTGGTACACGAAGTGCGGCGGCGACGGCGAGTCCATGTCGCTCCTCACGTGGATCCCCTCATGATACTGGCTGCTCCTGACATGGCTCTCCTCATGGTAGTACGTCGTCTCGTGTGTGCTCCTCAAGTGCGTCTCCTCGTGATACTGTGATGAGCTCCTTACATGACTCTCCGAGTGATGCTGCTGCTGCTGCTGCTGGTTCTGGGCTTTGTCAATTCGCACCTCTATTTTCTCCTCTTTGTCAACTTCCTCAAAAAGATGGAAAATGGGGTGCAGATAAGCATTAGCCAAGTAGGTCTTCAGGTTCAGGTTAGGCTCCGAAGCACGCTCCATATTGTCCTTCTCCATCGCTTCCTGACAGAGCAAAACAATAACAACATTGCAAATATCAGTCAGAGGTGCCTCTCACTGATAACAGCAGGAAGAATGAATGTTGATGAAAAACTGCCCCCAATGTGGCTGACCTCTAGAGGATACTTCCGGAAAGCAGGTTCGAACCGACTTTTGCAGTATTTGTGGAACCATATCGTCAGCATTGGTAGGAAGATGAGCAAAGGGGTGGAGTAGGCTGCTTTCTTTGTGCCCAGCAAACCAAACAGAGTGACATGGGAGATCAGCAGGCTTGCTATTATCCGCGAATGCACCTGAGGCCAGAATGTAGCAGCACTCTCGTACTCCTGGTTGTACACATTGATAATCTGAAACCAGCCAAAAACCAGAGGAAGACATGATAATGGAGGTTAATGAAATAGGATGCATCACTGGAGACATCATAATCAATAGGAGAGCAGCTGACCTGGTGTCTGTAGACAAGGAAAGCAAAGGCGAAGAAGATGATTATGAATGGAAGGAGAATGGGTGTGATAACAGCGTAACAGAGCCCCAACAGGAAATACAGCTGAAGGGATGGAAGGTTTTCTCCAAGTCCGATGCTGCCAGGATTCATTGCTTTCTCCCTATCCCTTTCCGTCTTCACGATGAACATGTTCTTCAAATGGTATATCACCAATGGCTTCACTCGGAGAATCTCGTTAGCAATACCAGCCCAGCCATCAACCATTATGTACGTCATGAAAAATGTAGCCTTCATTGGGATAGCTACCCCGATGGTCGTCGGTATTCTGTATAAAGAAGATGCCGTGTTACAGTTTATAACTACATCCAATCCAGATACCAGTTCATTTTTTTTTTTGTGTGAAGATACCAGTTCATTTCACATATTTGAGAACTTAAAAAGCATCAGTAGAAGTGCAATTTGCTTGTTTTGCATATAAATCAAATAACAAGATACACAAAATATCTGGAAAAGAACATGTGTGAAGAAATTTACTGGGTAGGAGGCTCGTGGAGAAAAGAATGTAGTTGTTCAAATGCTGTGCCAGCAATTATGCTTCCAAGGAACACATTCACCAGCATGAAGTAATAATATTTCGAAGCAGTCCTTCGTTCCAGTGATGATAAAGAGACATAGCCTTCAGCTTTTGACATAATCATTAGAACTGTAGGAAGGATATAGAGAAAAAGCTTCAAAGCCAGACCGGGAAGAAACCCCTGCAGGAAGGATTTTATCACTCTTCTGCAAATAAAAGAAGCATATAAACCGTAAGCGAAATGGGTTATGATCTAAATAACACCAAAAGAGTTGACAGAATCAAGACGGAGAAAGAAGACTTACGCTTCTATTACTGGCCTCAGAAATGGAGCAACTTTTTCAAGACCCTCAAGATTGGCAAGTGATTGCACAAATGTAATTGGTATCATGTAGAAAAATATTAAAGCAAAGACCGAAACAGATATCAGAAACCTCCGAATACTGAGAGAGAAAAATGGGATGGCAAGGTTTTGCCAATAAACATCCCGAGGTTCAGGAGCCCAATCTGTTAGCCATTGGGTCGGATTCTTTGACTGTTGCGTCTGTGCACATACAGCAGCACCCCATCTTGAATCAAATGTCACAAAGGAAACTGGCATTACAGCTTTTGGGTAATTGAGAACTTTCTGACGCTCTGATGCCATCTGAAAATATCAGAATGACAAACAGCTTTGTTAAAATGGTTAGAGAATGGACAGAAAGTAATGCAAAAATATAAAATGTTTTGTGCATATCATTGGTGAGAAACCATCACGTCAAGATTGCAGACCCACCCTCTTCTCAAGCTCGCTGATTCTAGCCTGGTAGTAGTCGATTTGGTCCACCTCCCTCCCGCAGAAACCAAGGCATCCTGTCTGGAACACCAAAACATCAAAATGCTGAGACATTTTTTGAAAAGTAAGCGTGCAAATGAAAGAAACAACAGCATAAATGTGAATACCCTTCCAGTTGGTCTTTTGTCAGGGTGCCTTTCATACTTCAGCTGGTAGTAATCCAACCAGTTTTGGAGCCTCTCGCGTTTCTTAACGAGTTTAGCATATCGGTTTGCATTGTAAACAGCCTGACCACCCGAAATAAAGTTAGTCTTGTGATCAGCACATTGCGAAGATTGGTATAAAATAAGCAAAGGAGAGGATCATATACCTGCTGACCAAGATAGTGATCTGGATGATTCCTACGGAAGAATTCATCCACTGTTTCAGATGTTGAATGGCTTGAAACATGAGGAATGTTTCTAACAATCACCTGTCATTAAACACTCTTAAATGCTACAGCAGAATCAAGGATCACAATCGCAAATGCTAATTATATCACAACCAGTACACATTTCACCCGGCAAATCAAAATTTCAGATATTAACAATAAATCTGTTCAATTATTGTTCTCCTCCTAACTCTTAACCACAAATGGCGTAGAGCAATATGTCGTATCGTGATGGCATAGGCTATAAACGGACTAGATATATCAGCTTTTTTAATGTACTTACAGTGAACTGGTCAGCACAACGCTTCTGAGAAGCCAGGAAATGCAGTCTCATAAATGCCACATTGCTATATTCCTTGTACAGCATGAAGCATGTCCAAAATGTGAACACATATGCCATTAAAAGATGAATAAAGAATCTGAAATGAAATGCAAAAGCAGTGGTCAGATTGTTTCAAATACATCACAACCGAAAACCTGCAGTCAAAACAATGTCGATAAAAGGAAAAAATAATTAAGAATGTGCGTTCATAAGATTCTTACCTGTTGGATCCAGGGCTAACATTTGATATGGAAAGCTTATCGATATCACTGAAAACAACTTCTTTTCTTAGATTGAGCAACGTGCCACCAGATACATTGACTGGAACAAGAACGAGTAATGCAGCAACCGTGATAGGCAAAAATATCTTGAGCCTGCCAAGCAGATGACAAAATATGCATTAGTAACATTAAAAAAAGGGGGAAACTGCATCGCAGGAAAAATGAAAGTGCGATACAAAATATGACAGTGGAGTGACCCAAAATGTGGATATTGTATCCATGTCTAGTAGTACAGCTACAGATATTCCTCCCGATAATAAGAGAGCGAAGTGGGGAAAAACGATTGCCCGAGGAATTAAGGTTGAAATTACATGCACATTTTGTGTGGATGCAAAGCAATGCATTGCCCATGTGCCCGGCTAAACGTGCACTAGAAGCTTGATATTTAGTAATTAACAGCAGAACATGTGACGGGGGAATTATTCCTGTTCAGTCCAGGGTAGCAGAGACGTGGGAGAACACTCAGGTGCATGCCTCCTCTTCGTGTCACAGTTGCATTCTGAATAGGGAGAACCTTTCGAGTGAATTTTCATCGAAAGTTCCAAACTGTACCAAGAAAAGCATCTCCAGTTGTAAATCCGGTCCGCTCGGCTTGAGAGATTCAGTTGGTGCCGCTACCATCACAATGACAACGACGCAAAGTTCGTCATGGCCCTTGGAACGCGATAGTGGTGTTGTTTAGTGGACGAGCACTACATAGGGATTTTTTTTTTCTTTTAAGTGAGCACGAACCTTAGGAAATGCACTTATGATATGTGATTAAAACGGCCAACGACTACTAGGCTCCAAGCACGGAACTTTGTGCCTTCCCGAAAGAAAGCCAGGAATCGTGCAGATGAGGTCAAGCTTATTATTTTGACGACACCAATTTCAACGCACGACTGAGGTGGCCGGGATAACAGCACCACCACAACGTGCTGAGGACAACATTATCACCAACTCTGTCATCAAACACAAGCAATTCTCCGGATAAGCAACCTTCATGTTTTTTTTTTCCTAACCGTGCCGTCTCCAGACCACCTAAATACTGTAGTATGAAGGCGTTCTCTCATGTGAAACAACCATCTCCAGAGCACCAAAAGCGTGCGGTGTTCATCATCTCCGAGAGACAATAAATGTCGCATTTTTTTTTAACATGGAAACAAAACAAGTCGCGGAAAGCAATGCAGCACTGACACGCAAACGCGCATGCATTCCAGCCAGGCGCGCGCGGGCATCAATCTTGATACCGGCATTGGTAGGAAGAATTAATTGCAGGCCAAAGAAAGGAATGAAAATATACTTGATTCGGCGCGTTTGGAAGAGAGGGGAGAGAAAGGTGAGACCGAATGTGATCTCCGGCGAGTTTGCCTTGCCGTGCTTGATGGAGGAATGAAAGGTGCCATTTCAAAAAGAAAATCATTTTTACCGGTGCTCCATTTAATCCAGTAGGAAAGAAAGGGTGCCATCAACATCAACTGCGCACGCAAACCACAAACAGAAAAAAAAAAACAAGAAAACGTTGCGGCTTGGATTAAGCAACCCAGCAGAGCAGAGTGCTGGTGAGAACGAGCAGAATCGCAATTCTAACTTGACGCTGCATTCTAGTACTACTAGCTCCAGCAGCAAGGACGCGCAAAATTCGGGTGGAAATAAATTCAATTCAGTGCAAGAAAGAAAGCAGAGAGTGAGTGACGGGAGTTACCCGAGCGTGTAGATGCGCAGGTAAACGACGGAGTCGAGCCCGGCGTGCGCTATGAGCTCGCTCTCGGTCATGCGGAGCGCGCCGGGCACCCAGCTGAGGAACCTGACGTAGGTGCAGAGGTTGAGGTTGACGAACCTCCGGAAGGCGGAGCGGGAGTCGTGCGCGGCGGCGCGCTTGCCGGCGAGGTAGAGCTTGGGGAAGTAGACGCGGTCGTTGACGGGCTGGATGCGGAGCACGGCGAAGAGGACGAGGAAGACCAGCGCGCCGAGGATGTTGATGAAGGCCGACACGCCCAGGTCCTGCAGCGTCGCCATGGCTTTGGCTGGCTAGCGAGCTAGCTGCTCCCTCCTCAGTCCTGTACTCCTCGCTGCAGGGTCGATGGATGGAGAGTGGAATCTTCTTTGCCGTTGGTGATGAGGAAGGGAATCAAGTGGAGAGATGCATGGATGGGGGGAAGGTCTTCCGGAATTTGGTGTGGAAGGTGAGTGACGCGACGCGAGGAATTCTTGTGCGGGGAAGGAGGGAATTGATGAATGCGAAGGAAGCCGCGTGCGCGGGGTGAGCGCGGCGCGGTAGTGGTGTGTTGTGGACTTGTGGGCGGGGCAGGACAGTTGGCGACAGCCAGGTTTTGTGGCCTGTTTGTTGGGTCCCCGCCGCATCCGTTTCCGCAGTGTCGCGGCCGTTGGACGCACTCGGAATTCTTGGCTGCTGCTGCTGCTTCTTCTTCTTCTTTGGGGCCCGCGCAGGCAGGCCGTCGCTCGTCGCCGTCAGCCAACACCCGCACAAGCAAAGCGTTTGGAGCCTCCCACTCACATCACATGCGTCCGGTTCACGGGCTCCGGCTGCGGATATGACAGAACGAAAAGCCGCGCTAATCACGCACGGAAGGAATGATTAGGCGCGGCGCAGGAAGGAGAGGACGGCGACGAACAAACCCTGTCATTAGTTTTATTTACACAGATATACACTACATATGTGATGAATCACATCACATGAATGCATCGCGTACACGCCAACAGTCAACAGACGAGGGGAGGAAGAGGGAAGCCAGCCACCGTCCGTCCATGTGCAGACGTGCTTACCTTTTGCACCAACAACTCTCAATGTGCACCTGCAATGAGCAACAAGGCTCTTTCGGTCTTTCCTCTCGAGAGAGAGGATGAGGAGGGAGAGGCGGTTGGTGCCTGCTGTCTAGCTAGAATCGGCCGGCGCCATCGTCGCATGCGACGTTCACATGGGGGATCGGATGTCCGTCCGTGTGTGCATCGATCATCCGGCCAGTGGATGCACCCGCCAGCCGCCAGCGTCAATGTGAAAACATTTTACGCGCATTCTCCTCCGCGCACTTGCCTGCCAGCTAGAGTATCAGCAAGTTCGTTTTTGTGCAAAGTGTACCAGTACTCACAAAGGAAACTGATGGTGAATGAAACACCTCATAATCTTTCAGCGACCTAACGTTTCGTTTTAGAAAAAAAAAAAAACAGTACTTACTTTGCCAAGGATTGGCTTCGTCGTAAAATGCGACCGTCACATGAGGATCGGAGGCCGTGTCTCATCCCGGGATGTTGACCCTCCAGAAAGGAGTCAATAATATTGATTAGAAGAGAACATGAACGCATCAATCGTCCTCTGTCCTCTAGTGTACTGCCTCCCGGTTAGCACGAGGCCTCAGTCAAATGAAGTGATTATTTTGTTGCTGTCTGGCAACTTTTTTATTAGTATGAGTGCAGCTAGAGGATGCATATATAAATTGGAGTGACAAGTCATTGCTATTTGTTTGGTCCGAAACTTTTACATAACCTGTTATTGGGCTAATTTGACACTGCAGGGGGAAGTTTTTTCAAAAGTCCGCTTGTGTGAAAGCTATGCAACTGTTTGACGGCCCTTTTCGATGGCTTGGCTGGTTCCTTAATTATGATCAGAATGAAGTACGCAATTATTGTAATATCCCCTGATTGTTTGGACGCAATGTGCATTTTGGATGGCCTGGCTGAATGGCTTATGACCCAAACGAACCATGAAACTTCTACCATAGCCAATTGGAGTGAATGTTCTTTATCTACGTAAACTATGTATAAAGTGTGCAATTTTTTATGCGCTCTCGACCACGTTGCCAGTGTGTATTTTAATCTTCTTAATTAAAGGTTGTTTGGATGATATTTCTTGAAAATACTACTAGTATTCCATTATACTTCCTAAATTACATAGTTCAAAACGAAAGATACTAGGCCGGCCCATAAACTAAAAGTAGTATGAGCAGCGGGCTGCAAGCGAGATACCAAGGCTAGCTACAACAATCCCTTCAGTTCAGTTCATTGAAATCTTCTACAGACTGGCTTCAATCTCCTCCAGTGTGAGCCCTTTCGTCTCCGGGACAATGAAGAATATGAAGACGAGAGACGCCACAGCGATCACTCCGAACCCGGAGAAGAGCAAACCAGTTCCAATCAAGTCCTACATCAGACATACAATATAGTTACTAACAACTAACTTCATACTAGTAGTATCTTGCAGATCAACATAACATTCCTATGGCAGTAACATCAGGACAGGCTCGTACCTCCAGTGGAGAGAAAGCAAAGGTGACCAGCGCATTGGACGCAAAATTCACAAGAACAGCAACGCTCAGTCCACGGCCTCGCAGCTTCAATGGGAACACCTCTGAGATCATGAGCCAACCAATTGGACCAAATGACAGCTGCAGAACAAGTTTGCTTCATCAGATAGATCATGAAAAATATATACTCAGAAACAAAGTACAAGATCATATACTTAAACATACAGGGCAATTCTATCATGATGCACAGTTCATCAAATTCTCAAATAAGGTAATGAGATATACATTGAGAAAGTACCTGGTAACAGCCGACATATAGTAGAAGTGCTATTACAGCAACATAAGAGGCATCCTTCAGTAAAGTGTAGTAGGAGGACAGCAAAAATAAGGAAACAGCCTGGAAAGTGAGTAAGCTTAGCACTTTGCAGCATCTCCGATAAAAAAATTTATATTCCATTCAAATGCCAAATAGATTGTCATCTTGTTCAGTTTGTGATAATCCACATGAAAGCAGACTTACAATTCCACTGACACCTCCAATGAGTAAGGGTCTTCTGCCAAGTCTGTCGACCACAAGGACCGCTACTCCAGTCATGATCAACTGCAGTAATGAAACCATCACATCATTAGAGTACATTAAAAATTCATAAATTCTTTTAGAATAACTATAATTTTAAAAAATCAGAACTACTTCAAGGAGTACTCTGTATTTTGGTCACCATGAGGGTAAAACATATTTAGAAACAGTAACAGGTTTTGTTATGATAACGTGTGTAACCTTACGAAGGAAGACATACAATGATTCAGATTACGGTAAATACAGCACCCTCCGGTCATTATATAATGATGGATTATACAATAAATTGCTGCAAAAGCATTTTAAGGGGCGTCTATAGACCAGCTTAAAGTTGCAAAATACCAGGGTTGTAATCCCAACAAATCTTATACACGAGTATTGACATGTACCTTTAGTACGCCAAGAAGAATTGACACACGAGTGGCATCAGATGCTCCAGAGAATCCGGCACTCTGGTAACAAACAGAATTAGCTACGAGTAATACCAAAATAAGACAAAACAACGCTGGCATATTCATTCCCCCTTAAACTTAGATTAACAATGTTTTGAACCCTTGAGTCCCAAGTGGGATTCATTATCAAAGCTCCAAGATGAATGGACTTCCATTTACAAAGCAACTGTATCACAAAACTGGGACATGCTTGAACTGTCTATTTCTATATAGAAAACCAATATTACCTGAAAGATTGTAGCAGCATAATACAGCACACTTGGTTGACCAGTGATCTGACATTTACATAAGGAAGATCAGATGTAAACGGCATATAATATACTTTTAGTAGAAAAGAACGTCCTCATGCCATGGAATTGGTTAGTAGAAGCAAAGGAATACATAATTAATGAAATACAAGAGATCACCTGCTGAAAGAACACCAGACCGCATCCAATTGTCATTGCTTTGAGACATTTTCCTTGAAAGATCTCACTGAACCCAACTTGTTTCTCTTCATCAACATATGAAAGTTCCTCCAGAATCAAGTTGATCTGATCCGAGACCAAATCAGGAGAAGCTTGACCCCGCAATCGACATAAGCACTGGGTCGCATTTTCTTTTGCCTCCGGCAGATTTCCCTTCCCTTGTATGGCACATAACAGAAGCCACCTAGGCGAACATGGTAACCAGAACATGCCAGCTCCCATTATGAGACATAATGGCGCGCTGGTGGCATACATGTAACGCCAACCGGAAACCACTTCAACATAGAAATTGCCTGCAATATAACCAAGCTACAAAAAAGAATATATATAGAAAAGGGTGAATAGTGTAAATGATGACTAAAAGAGAAGGGAGAGAAGCGAGGCGAGATGGGTTATAATATGCACTTACAAGCATCCCCAGAACAATAAAGAACTCCTTCAGAGAAATGAGCATGCCTCTTATCTGGCTTGCAGCAGTCTCTGCAATATACATCGGAGCAGCATGCATAGCCTGACAAAAGCATCTCATATAAGCCTCATAATGAAATATTCATGTATTTGCTAATGTCAACTATGAAGTAGAATATTGGGTTCCATTACCAGTCCAATTCCTATGCCATATAAAAAGCGGCCAACCACCATGATAGGGAAGTTGGGTGCTGTTGCTGTCAAAAGGGCTCCAACCAAATATGAAATAGATGAAAGGATAAGCTCTTTGCGTCGCCCTGTGAAAAGCAATTAGCATAAATAATATAAGACTACCCAAGCACATTGCACTCAAGAACATCAGTAGCATAGAGCAGAAAGGAGGGGGGCTAGACCTAAAATATCAGCAATGGTAAATGCCAAGACAGAGCCAATCAAAGCACCATAGAGTGAACCACTGACCTGCATCATGCATAACAAAGATCAAATCATCTAGAAACAGCACGCTAGTTAGTCAAATGAATTGAAAGTTTCTATACGGTGCAAGCATTACCACAAGGCCAGTTTGCACAGATGATAAATTGTACCAAGTTGTACCACTAAACGTCGCTGACTGCAAAGTGGAAATTGAGGAGAAACTCATTAGCAGGAATATGCTTGAGTTGATGTGGAATTTGCAATTCGACATTTGTGTTAAGAAAGCAGGCATAACACATGCAGTACTGTCACCGTGATACCTTGAGCGATATGGTTGCGCCGGATGTTGCCCCAATGTCGTAGCCATAGAGAAGGCCTCCTAACGCTGGAAAGAAGAAGCTGCATACAGTTCACAAAGTTTATTGTGAAACATATTGAATCTGGATGTGACACGATTAATGAGCAAGTCTTCGCATATTTGTTGAATGTCAGGAAACTTTGGCTGCAGACATTTTTGCAGTACCAAATGTCTTGGGGCGGGGAAGTATGTTGTGGGCTCTAACACAAAGAGAGGTGAATTACCTGATGAGAAACGACTATAATCGAGAAACAATTAAAGAAATACAGTTTATTTTATTAAGATAATAGGGAAGTTCCCCAAGTTTTCATTGCGAAAACCAAGTTCTAAGAGATACAGTGCGCAGTGAGTTTTTGATCAATTCAATTTAGACATCAGATACAAACTGAGCAGTCCTAGCGAGCAAGATTTGGGCTACTGACCGACATGACTGACGGTGACGTGACTAACGGTGAGCACATGTGGCATGACCGCATGATACCGAGGTTGTCCGCGTTCTAGAGACGAACTGAAGAAAGAGGAAAGGAGAAGTGCTCACGGGAGGATGGCGGCGGAGACAGAGTAGCACTCGGCTTGCGCGGGAGTCTTGGACAACAAGGGCCGCCGGTTCTCCAAGTCGTCGTCGGTGCGGACACCGCCGGAAGAGACATGGATCTCCTCCTCGAGCTCACCCCGCTCCTGCTGGCCAAGCAATCGAACAAATTAGTAGCCGCGCAGGTACTGAAATTGAAAGAAGGGAGAGCGCGGCAACCAGCCATACCTTGGTGGACGCCATCGCAGGAGCTGAACTGAGCTTCGCCTTTGGTGTACAACGGAGGGGCTCCTGGACTTCTGGTGCGTATGGTATCCCGGTTTGAGAAAATGCTGCGTGGTTTGCGTGGGCGGGTTGGTACTTGGTGGTGGGTGAGGAAGACAACCGAGAGGGGTGAAGGAAGCGGCCACGTCTTGACCATCCCGGCACGTGCTCAGGCCCAGTTAATCTCGTTCAGTTCAGACAGAGGTCAGAGCAGTTACCAGATTCAACAGCCATCTAACTTGTGTCAGTCACGTGGATGCTCCTACATCTCACGGTAAAAGATCGACGAGACAACAGATAGATCCCGTCAGTCGGTTCTCCCGGCATCTTCACCGCAATCACCAACTACCCAGACATCTCACTATCTCAGTTCATTTCATTATGACCCAGCGGCATACAAAATAGAGATGATTCCTCGCATATTTTAGCGATGATTCAATTATATTACAATGGAAAGGAATTACTAGCAGCAGTGACGCAACAAATAGAAAGCTGGTTCAACACAAGTACCAATCTTTCCAAATCAAATAGAGATGAAGATCCATTTATATGGTGAGTATTGCTGTCAGATAGCGCGTACATTATTCAGGCTCAGTTCACGAACCCAACGCCGGGTGACTCATACAGCTCTGCAACACCCAACACAACACAAGCAACGAAAACAGAAACAATATCCGATTGGATACAACATGTAGCCCCGTTGTGCTCAGGAGGCTTCTTCTTTCTTGGGTTCCCAAGGCTGGTACCTTGTCCAGTCCCTCTGTCCCGGGTTTAGAGCGTGCCCCTTGGAGTGGTAGATCAAATCCTCACCCTCACCTGAGTAGTTCTGCTTGTGTGCCACAAGGTACCTAGCAGTCTTCTGCTCCAGCAGCTGTCACACCGGGAAACGAAATGAAAGATCAGCTAACCAGTTTTGACTTCCAAAGTTCAAAAATGCTGGCATCACAATCTCCTTGTACCAAAGGAAACAAACCTCGATGGACGCCCATATCACCACCAGTATTGTATATCATAAAAAGGGTGATAACGTTGCTACTCACTATTGCACAGAATTATCTATAAGCATCCACGCATCCACGCTAGCAGAATGGAGTATATCATGATTAGTGGAATTTCACACATCCACACTAGCAGAATATATCATTAAAAAGTGTAATTATACTACCTCAGTCCTTTTTAAGGCGTTAGGACACGTGCAAGTTGCACTAATCATGATGTCCTAACGTCATATAATAGGGGATGGAGGTATCTCGTCTAGAAAAACAACGAGGACAGAATATTTCAGAACATGCCCTTTCACATTGCACATTTACACATCATTATCAAAAGCCATGTTTTCAAGTCGGTCGGTTTAATCTGGTCGCCAGGGACTGATAAGGCCAATCACGCGATTAATTGTCCGATCAGGGCGATTAGTCGACGCCTGATCGGTCCGATCAGGTGGCCTTATGTCCAGTGCCCCTGGGACCGATCAGGGTATATGTATACACTATATATGAACTTTTATATGAGAACTGAGTAATTCAAGTGCGCAAGTAGAAGAGATTTGAGTGATACACTAACTTCTTGCCATGTTGGCTGCTGCAAAACTGCAAACCAATAGCAGCGGTATAACATCCAGAAGTTGGGGCATCAGTAGGCAGTAGCAGCACCTTGCGCATCTTATCAACAGCGCAGTCGTCGGGAAGGAGAGTGAGGCTGTGGTGAGCAGGAGAAGAGTGTGGCGGCTATCTTGAGGAAGAGGGAAGGGGATGCGGGCATGCGGCTGTCTTGAGGGAGGCAATGGGTGGCGGCTGGCTTCAGAGAGGGAAGGGGCGGTGGCAGGCGGTGCGCTGGGGAGAGAGGAGCAGCGTTGCCGGACTGGGAAGAGAGGATCAGTGTTGCCGGACTGGGAAGATAGGAGCAGAGAGCGGGGGCAGCTGAAAAGGACTTGGGGAGAGGAGAGAACAGGGCAGAAATTAACAATTAGATGGGCTCAACTCACGTGAAATCCTAGTGGGCCAAAACCATCAGGCCCAATTGACGTTAGCCTCACTAGCACCTGGTCGCCCTTGACTATTTTGGATGAGTAATCCTAATTAATCGGACGACTTGAAAACGTGAAGCAAAAGCCTTACTTGCCAACTCATTTGACACCAATAATGCCACAGAATGAGAGCAAGCACTGCTTTCATAAATAAGAACGTACACTGGAAGAGCCAAGTTTGAACAGGTATACAGATATTTTTTTAAAAAAAAAAAAAGATGCAAGAAAAATGTATACAAAACTTGCCTTGTCCCCAGTGTTATCTGTGATGTGGTGCAGCCATCCATGCCATTCCGGAGGCACTTGAGATGCATTGTACCGACCTTTTTCTGCATATTCTACCCACCTATGCCTTCCTGCCAAATTAAACAATATACTTAGTGTTCCAACGTGCTACCTGGGGAAGCTATATCTTTGTAACACGACTTCCTGATCTAAACTCTAATGCAAGAATGAATAACAACAATCATAGTGGACCAGGTAGCAGATGAGAGTATCTCTCACCATATTGAGTGTCATCTAGTTTCTCATAGTACTTGTTTCCAAACGTGTCAGTCCCCACAAGTGTTGCACCAATATTATGGATTTTCGTTTGCCTGGAAAAAAAAGAAGAAGAAGAGAAGATTAGTTTGTGCTACCCATAGTCACAGCCATTCCTTAGAAATTGGAGGGAGAGCGAGGAGGTTGGCCACTTACAACAGATTCCCATCCAGAAGGCATTTGCTGTAAATTACACCATGTTAGAACATCACAGCAACTCATTCAAAAATCAACAGAAGTGGAATAAGCTGCCTCTCAAATTGGAGAATTCAGAAGCAAGTATGGTATAAAACGACTGAAAGGAAATATAAACATGAAACAGACATGGCGGGGCTCCTTTGCAGAAAAGCAACAGATCACAGATAGAAGCCACAGTAAAGCGTCTATGCCTATTGCCTATTATCATTGAGAACTGAACCATGTATGTTCCATCAAGATTGGTTACAGTAATCATTGGCACTTGGAGCAGCAGATGAGGCTAATTTCGTTAATAAACACCTAGATATGATTATAAAGAATAGCAGTAGCCAGACTAGTTTGACCTCACTATGTGTGTGCGTCATATAAAGCTAAACAACAAAGCATAACCTGGCAGATTGCAGGGACCCTAGGAAGTGGGCTCAGCTATGGAGATAGAGTCTCCAAACATTTTATTCTATAATGCTAGGCACCTATTTCATATGGTTTTGGATTTATATCAAAAGAATGGTATTAAGTAACTTGTTTAGAGCTTGTTTGGATAGAGGAGAATCCATTTCAACATATTTGGATTGCAAGGGATTGAGAGGGAAATTTGTTTATCTTTCCACTCTAATCCATATGGGTAGAGTTTACCGAAACAAGCCCTCAATGAAAGAAGTATAAATACATGTGGGTATGGAATGGAATAAATCAATGAAGCAAGCAGAGACAGGCAGGAATCACATGGTATATGTTGACAGCCAAAAGTGAATGTAAATTCAATATATCCTCAATCCCAGGACTGAATCTCTATCGTGTGCTTGTGATGCTGTCTGTGGGATTATTATCGGTTAGACCAGACTGCTGGAACTAATAAGCGTGAACGAAACCAATATCGAAAGGTACGTACTGGTTTCAGCAAGGGACCCCTAATTTCTCAATCCTAGGCAGGTGGCACTAATCAGCGTGAACGGAACTGAATCCGCACGGAATAGAATCGACAGAAGCCAATCAGTCTGGTCAGATCCGCAGGAACCAAAACTATCCTTGAATAAATAATCGAACCAATCAAAATAAACAAGGAGGAGGATTAGTAGTAGTGGGAGAGAGGAGGGATCTGGATCGAGACGGGGATGGAGACGGAAATGGAGGAGGGAGAGAGGGGGTAGGGGGTTGATTGAGCTTACAAGTAGCCTTCGTCGCGGACGTCGCGGATGAAGTTGGAGAGGCCCTTCTCCTTGATGCCCCTGAGCACGCCCCGCACCACCGCAGCCATGGACGACGTCGACGACGAACTCGCCGGAGCAGCGAGAGGAGAGATGCGTCTGTCTGTCTGTCCGTCACGGCTCGGGTCGTCGCGGGCTGGGTAAGGCCGCTGACCATACGAAACCTGGATCGCTATGTGAATGGGCCAGGCTACCACTCCCTTCTCTCCTGCTCGTTGAAATGGGCCCAGAACATTAAGTAGATAGGCTGGGCTGGGCTGCATCTGACCTCATTGACCTTTTTGACTCTCTCGTGCTCCTCCCTTTCAGTCCTGCTGCTGCTCGTGTTCGCCGCCACTGCCCACTGCAGGCTGCACGAATCGAAACTGCCAAGCCAGTGGCGTGAGGAGGAGCCCACCGTTTCGACAGAATCTCCGATGCATCCATAGGCGACAAGGAAAAAGAAAAGGCGATGAATGATCATACTATCCGTGGAAGATCATGGGAATGTACACATGCAGCAATTCGATCGATCACGAGCTAGCTATCCATCTATTTCAAGCTAGATAGCTAGCTAGCTACTTGGATGAGATCTCTGAAATCACATGTGGAATCAGTACGCGCACTCCCGATTCAGGGAAGATGCATCGTTGTTGGCCGATGAAGGCTGTGGAGCAATTCAAACTGCCAATAATTATACGACATGCGTGTATGCAGTAAACAACACGGGGTGTTATGTCATCCAATGCTTTTTGTTGGTCGATCTGTCTCATCCATACATCTCTTGTTGAGATTATGGGCTTTTAGCCCATAATAATAATCAATTAGTCTAGGCCCATAATTAGTGCATTAATGGTTTAGTCCCACATGGGATTCCTACCATAATTAGACTCGACTTATTAGATGGATTTCCGGTTGATCCCCTAGAGAAGTTGAGAGAGGCTAGTGGTGAACCACACGCGCGCGCGCGCGCCGCCGCCGCCGCCGAGCCGAGGCGTGGCGTGGCGTGGCGTGGCGTGGGGTATATTGGAACGGCGCGTTCAGATGCACCGGCGCCTTTACGTTCGAATAGGTCGCGCCCGTTCGTACGGTGTGAAGGCGTCGCGTCTGTTCGTACGGTGTGAATGCGTCGCACCTGTTCGTAGACGGGCGTCCTTTCGCGAAGGAGTCGCATCTGTTCCGTTCCTATATATAGAAGCCTTCCCGGGAACGATTAAAAATTCGATCATTCGTTCCGCTCACCACTCGCGCACGCATTGATCTTCTGCTCGCTGTTGCCAACGAAGAAGACATCTCCGTCCCGGACTTCTGCGCGCACAGAATCTGGGAGAGCAGGCCTCCGAAGCCCCGTTCCGCAAGAGACATCTGCCGGGTGTACGGGCGATCAGGTTTTTAGGGAGCGACATCGCGACTGCTCGTTCGACTCCCTGATCGGCGTTCTGCACTGCTTCAACGTCGTCCTGCATCAACTTTGATCGACTACATCGAACAACTCAAGAACAATGGTTCTTGGGAATGGATCTTCCAGCGCCTCCAGCGCAGGATCTTCCGCTGGGTACGTTCTTGTCTTTCTGATCAATTTGTTCATCGTTTTTATCACCTTATTGAGGAATTTATGGATTAAATTAAGTAGGAAAATGCCTAATTTCTTAACAATCCAAAAACCTGATATTAGGCAATTTTCTGTTAGCGGTTTTGCTGCTGCACTGAAACCAAATGCTTTTGATGGGTCATCCTATAAGAGATGGCGTGCTCAGATGGTCCTGTGGCTTACAGCAATGAACTGCTATCACGCCGCGAACGGAAAGCCAGAACAGTTCACTCCAGAGGAGGAGGAACGGTTCAATATGGCTGATAATCTGTTCAGAGGCGCCGTGATTAGCGCTCTTGCTGATAAGTATAAGGATTCATATCACGTGCACCTCTGCGAAAGAATTATGGGATGCTCTGGACGCTAAGTTCGGTGTTTCTGATGCCGGTAGTGAACTGTATATCATGGAGCAGCTTTTTGACTACAAGATGGTTGAGAACCGTTCTGTAGTTGAACAAGCTCATGAGATTCAGGCTCTGGCAAAAGAACTCGAACCGTTTCCATGTGTGTTGCCTGACAAGTTTGTGGCTGGCGGTATTATCGCTAAGTTGCCACCTACTTGGAGGGATTTTGCTACCCAACTGAAACATAAGAGACAGGAGTTTAGCGTGTCTGAACTCATTGGGACTCTTGATGTTGAGGAAAGGGCAAAAGCAAAAGACACACGTGGAAAGAACGTAGGAGAACCTTCTAGTGCCAATATGGTGCGAAAGGTTACCTCATCAAAGAAGAAGAAGAAGGGGGCTGAGAAGCCTAAGCAAACAACCACTTTTAAGAAGAAAAAGAAAGACAGTGGCTGCTTTGTTTGCGGGAGCACTGAGCATTGGGCAAGTGCGTGCCCAGACCGCAAAGTTAAGCAGGAGAAGAAATCTGCAAACGTGGTCATTAGCGAGACTGGAGGGACTCCTGGGTACGGTAATCCAACACCCATTGTCCTTTCTGTCTGTCAAACACCTGAGTGGTGGATTAACACTGGGGCTAATGTACATGTGTGTGCTGATATCTCTTTGTTTTCTTCTTATCAGGCCGGAGTGACAGGAGACTTGTTGATGGGAAATGGGTCACATGCTCGTGTTCTTGGTGTTGGTACGGTCATTCTGAAGTTTACTTCGGGAAAGACGGTACTATTGAAGCACGTGCAGCATGTCCCCTCAATCAAAAGAAATCTTGTTAGTGGCTCTCAATTGTGTCGAGATGGTTATAAAATAGTTCTTGAGTCTAATAAATGTATACTTTCTAAGTATGGAACATTTGTTGGAAAAGGCTATGATTGCGGAGGCTTGTTCCGCTTTTCTTTACTTGACATTGGTTGTAATAAGGTTGTGAATAATATTCTTACTTCGAATGAGTCGAATGTTTGGCATTCACGACTTTGTCACATTAATTTTGGTTGTATGACGCGGCTAGCAAAACTGAATTTAATCCCGAAATTTGACATGGTCAAAAGTTCTAAGTGCCATGCTTGCGTGCAATCTAAGCAACCTCGCAAGCCTCACAAGGCTGCGGAGGCGAGGAACTTAGAGGCATTAGAACTTGTTCATTCCGATCTATGCGAGATGAATGGCGAATTGACTAGAGGTGATAAAAGATACTTCATGACTCTCATAGATGATTGTACTAGATATTGCTATGTGTATCTGCTGAAATCCAAAGATGAAACTTTGCATTACTTTAAAATCTATAAAGCTGAAGTAGAAAACCAACTAGAGAGGAAGATTAAACGTTTAAGGTCTGACCGTGGTGGAGAATACTTTTCTAATGATTTTTCTGAATTCTGCGTGGAACATGGTATTATTCATGAGAGGACACCGCCTTACTCACCTCAATCTAATGGGATTGCTGAGAGAAAGAACCGAACTCTAACTGATTTGGTTAACGCCATGTTAGAGACAGCGGGCCTTTCTAAGGAATGGTGGGGTGAGGCGATCTTGACAGCATGTCATGTCCTGAATAGAGTTCCCACAAAGGATAAAGAAATTACACCATTCGAGGAATGGCATAAGAAAAGATTAAATCTCTCATATTTGCGTACTTGGGGTTGTTTGGCCATGGTGAATGTGCCAATCAATAAGAAACGCAAACTTGGACCTAAAACTGTTGATTGTATCTTCCTGGGTTATGCTATGAACAGCGTGGGCTATAGATTTTTAGTAGTAAAATCTGGAGTACCTGACATGGTGGTCGGTACAATTTTGGAGTCCAGAGATGCTACATTCTTTGAGAGTGAATTTCCTTTCAAAAATACACCTAGCACATCTAATCATGAGTTTACATTACCCCATGAGCATTTCATTCCGATAACACAAAATGAGGAACCCCCTGTGCAAATTCCTGAGGAGGATAACAATCTAGTCACCCGTAAGGGTAAGAGACAGAGGACTGCAAAGTCTTTTGGAAATGACTTTATTGTATACCTCGTGGATGACACTCCCAGAACCATTGAAGAGGCACTTTCATCTCCCGATGCTGACCTTTGGAAGGAAGCAATAAGGAGTGAAATGGATTCAATCATGTCTAATGGTACTTGGGAGTTGGTCGAGCGTCCTTACGGGTGCAAACCCATAGGATGCAAATGGGTGTTCAAGAAAAAGCTTTGGCCTGATGGTACGATTGAGAGGTACAAGGCAAGGCTTGTGGTAAAGGGATATTCACAAAAGGAGGGTGAAGATTATTTCGACACATACTCACCTGTTGCTCGTTTGACCACGATTCGAGTATTACTTTCCCTGGCAGCCTCACATGGTCTTCTCGTCCATCAGATGGACGTTAAGACAGCTTTCCTTTATGGAGAGTTAGACGAGGAGATTTATATGGATCAGCCTGATGGGTTTGTGATAGAAGGTCAAAAGAGCTTAGTGTGTAAATTGTTGAAATCCCTGTATGGCCTCAAACAAGCTCCTAGGCAATGGCACGAGAAGTTCGAAAGGACTCTGATATCGGCTGGCTTTGTTGTGAACGAAGCCGACAAATGTGTATATTATCGGTATGGTGGGGGTGAAGGAGTCATCCTGTGTCTATATGTCGATGACATACTGATCTTTAGGACCAATCTTAATGTGATTAAGGAGGTCAAGGACTTTCTGTCCAACAACTTTGAGATGAAGGATTTGGGAGTAGCAGATGTTATTCTTAACATCAAGCTACAAAGAGAAGGCAATGGTGGGATTACTCTCTTGCAATCTCACTACGTGGAGAAGATCTTGAGTCGCTTTGGGTATAGCGATTGTCAATCTGCTCCCACGCCTTATGATCCTAGCGTGCTATTACGGAAGAACCAAAGAATAGCAAGGGATCAGTTGAGATATTCCCAAATCATTGGTTCGCTTATGTACCTTGCTAGTGCTACGAGGCCTGATATCTCATTTGCTGTGAGCAAGTTGAGCCGGTTTGTGTCGAAACCGGGAGATGATCACTGGCGAGCTCTTGAGAGAGTAATGCGCTATCTTAAAGGTACAATGAGCTATGGCATTCACTATTCTGGGTACCTAAAGTACTTGAGGGATATTGTGATGCAAATTGGATATCTGATGTTGATGAGATGTACGCCACAAGTGGATATGTGTTCCTACTTGGAGGTGGCGCTGTTTCCTGGAAGTCTTGCAAGCAGACCATCTTAACGAGGTCAACTATGGAAGCAGAACTAACAGCATTGGATACAGCCGGCTTAGAGGCCGAGTGGCTTCGTGATTTCCTTATGGATTTACCGGTGGGTGACAAACCAATACCGTCTATCTCCATGAACTGTGACAATCAAACTGTGATAATCAAAGTGAACAGTTCAAAGGATAACATGAAGGCCACAAGGCATGTGAAACGGCGAATAAAATCTGTCAGAAAACTGAGAAACTCCGGAGTTATTTCGTTGGACTATGTACATACGTCCAAGAATCTGGCAGATCAATTTACCAAGGGACTATCACGTAATGTGATACATAGTGCATCGAGTGAGATGGGCTTGAGACCCACTTGATAAGCTGTCATAGTGGTAACCTGTTCTATGCGATCGGAGATCCCGTGAAGTAGAATGGTGCAACAAGCTAGTGACAACTTGAGAGGAAAGACCCTTGACTGGTCTATCTCAGATGTACTTCTTTCCTAGAAAACTGTATGGAAGGCTGGTTTATTAAACTTAATGTGTTCCGAGTGGCTTATGAGAAGCAAAGATATCGTCCTACAGGATATCTTTAAGGAATACACCTATATGAGTTCGACTGCTAGTCACAGTCTATGAGATGGTGGGGATCTCTAGATACTCATGAATGGGCCAGAAGTATGACTTATATGCTTCAAAACAGAGGGGATGCTTGTGGCAACCTAGTATCGGTAAAGGACTTAGGTGAAACCTCTTTCGCACAAAACTGACAATTCAAGGCTTAGTCCATTGCTCAGTTGTGAATAAGGCGTAACTTTTGTTCTAGATGGAAGTTCAACTTAACAGTCTCCATCGAAACACCGGTATATCAAACGAAAGGAAGATATTTTGTGTGCAGTCATTATGAGCTCTAGACTTGGTGGGGATTGTTGAGATTATGGGCTTTTAGCCCATAATAATAATCAATTAGTCTAGGCCCATAATTAGTGCATTAATGGTTTAGTCCCACATGGGATTCCTACCATAATTAGACTCGACTTATTAGATGGATTTCCGGTTGATCCCCTAGAGAAGTTGAGAGAGGCTAGTGGTGAACCACACGCGCGCGCGCGCGCCGCCGCCGCCGCCGCCGAGCCGAGCCGTGCCGTGGCGAGGCGTGGCGTGGCGTGGCTGGCTGGCTGGCTGGCTGGCTGGCGGGCGAGGCGTGGCGTGGCGTGGCGTGGCGGGCGGGCGCGGCGCGTCGCGTCCGTCCGTCCGTCTTGGACTTTTTGGTATATTGGAACGGCGCGTTCAGATGCACCGGCGCCTTTACGTTCGAATGGGTCGCGCCCGTTCGTACGGTGTGAAGGCGTCGCGTCTGTTCGTACGGTGTGAATGCGTCGCACCTGTTCGTAGACGGGCGTCCTTTCGCGAAGGAGTCGCATCTGTTCCGTTCCTATATATAGAAGCCTTCCCGGGAACGATTAAAAATTCGATCATTCGTTCCGCTCACCACTCGCGCACGCATCGATCTTCTGCTCGCTGTTGCCAACGAAGAAGACATCTCCGTCCCGGACTTCTGCGCGCACAGAATCTGGGAGAGCAGGCCTCCGAAGCCCCGTTCCGCAAGAGACATCTGCCGGGTGTGCGGGCGATCAGGTTTTTGGGGAGCGACATCGCGACTGCTCGTTCGACTCCCTGATCGGCGTTCTGCACTGCTTCAACGTCGTCCTGCATCAACTTTGATCGACTACATCGAACAACTCAAGAACAATGGTTCTTGGGAATGGATCTTCCAGCGCCTCCAGCGCAGGATCTTCCGCTGGGTACGTTCTTGTCTTTCTGATCAATTTGTTCATCGTTTTTATCACCTTATTGAGGAATTTATGGATTAAATTAAGTAAGAAAATGCCTAATTTCTTAACATCTCTTCTATCCTTTCAAGCATTACATTACCTGTCCATGTCGTCTCACCATCGTCGTCGTCGACCATCGTGCGCACGATCCAACGCTATGGCTGTGCCTCTTCTCCTCTTCGCAACAGCGACGTTGTATGTGCATCAGTCCCCTTCCATCCACCCGTCCAACAAGGTCTAGTCGCTGCATATCTAATCTATGTTACAGCGCCTAACTCTGTATTGATTCATTTACCAATAATGATTTCTCATTGATTAGGTGCTTGATATCGATCCATCATTTCTCATGTACAATGTCTATGACGTGACCCCGATCATCATCCTGATTTCATTTCATTCATTTGAGTAGACAGGATAGCAGTGATGAGCACCTACGACCTGGGCTTCTCAATGTAATTGATCATACATTTCTTCAAAAAAAAATGTAATTGATCATACTTGTTGCTTCCTGCTAGACCAGCTACTGAATTTCTATTAGATGATGCAAGTCATCAACCGATTTTTGCTGCGAGATATGTCTATAGCTAACGTCGATCTTACTTAACATGACCGTTATGTTTGTGAAGAGAAACCTGGCCGAGTCAATTCTGCAGTCGACTAGCAGAAATGGCCAACCTTGTTCATCTCACTCAGGTTCTCGTCATCTCGTGCAGTACATTAGTGAATCGAGCGATCCACTGTGCATTCGAGTGAGAGGTGCCTCAGAACTGTATCTTGCAGCAACCCGCAATGGCATCAATCACTATTCTACTCTTTTTCCTGAAATCTGAATCCAGATCCGATTCCTATCTATCTGATACAGTATAGCACTACTCCAGAGGGGCGTACGCACATGCTCAAAGGCTACCTCATCATAATTGGGATCGATCAACCGTAATTTCTAATAAGTTGGTAAGACCGGCCCGCAATAATACTCCTCAAATCAATTCTGCTAGTGACCAGCACAACAAAGCACCATTTACAGAAAAATAGAGCAATAAGAAAAATAATTCGGCTCCAAATACAACATAGGTGCATGTTTACTACACCTTTTCCTCTTTTTTCTTTTCAAAAGAACAAAGGAATATAGACAACAGTTTGTAAAGGCAAAGGTACTTTCTGGAGTGCAGGCATGGATAGATGTCCTCCCCTGTTCATCAAAGTCATAAGCAGTTGCAAATTGACGGATTCAAGATAGCTGCATGCTACATGGAGCACGATCAACGCAACGCGATGCAATTCCACCATCCATCGAATGTAGCGGTCGGTTGATGATGGATGTGGACGGATACAAAAAGGAGCATGCAGGCGCGCATGATGGATGGAGCCCAAGCAATGAAAAGAAAAGATGGATGAAATGACATAGGCTAAGCTAGGTCACTAGCAGCTACTCATCATGCCATTGTCTCAATGGAAGATATATAGGGCAGGATGATGGATGTTGTTGTTTCCGTTGATCTGGGCCGTCGATGCATATAGACGGCCGGCGAGCTGCTAGGCCATTCCATCGGCGTGCATAGTAACGCTGTTGGCTTGATTATATATGTTCGCTGCCTGACCATTACAAATCTCCCTCCTCCATGCGTGCATGTTCGATCCGTGCCTCCTTGTTGCATGCCAACTAGGACCCCTAATGCCAACTCTCCATCATGTTTTTCTTTTGATTCATCTGATGTATGAAAACAACATCATTGATTGTTTGTCCTTCTAGTTCGTTATTGGTGAGTCCTCCGCCTGCTTTGATTTCTAGTGCAAAATAATAAAGTCATGTGTGACTTCTTTTGGCTGTCGCCGGCCGATCAAGGCGACCTCTCAGACGTCGTCCGGCAGCAGCTGCCGGCGGTGCAGACTCCCGCCACCGCCGCCTGCAGCCATGAATCATTGGGCGCCCATGATCTGCCGGAGGAGGACGAGCTTCTGCTGCTGCTGCAAGGAGCAAACTGCCCCGGCGATGATCACGATGAAGTGCGCTTACAGCAGCAGCAGCTTGTACATGGCGATGGCATGGGAGTCATGGTGAGCAGCAGCTGTTGCGATCCTCTCTTGTTGCAATCGGAGGGGCTGATCCGACGACACGTCATGTCCGGGCCACCGCCGCAGCTGGGCGCTGCCGGCGGCGTCGAGGGGGAGTGCGACGTGGCTGCTCTGGAGATGGACGAGCAAGGCCTGGACATGGCGGTGGACGCTCATTCTCATGCCCCGGCGATAAAGCGAAGGTTCGTCATCTTGCGTGATCACATCATTGTTTAGTGCAGTTTGCACCGGCAGCATCTGCACAGATGCATGATGACATGAGCAGTGAATGAACACTACGTGCATGTACAGGAAGAGCCAGATGAAGAAGGTGGTGTGCATCCCGGCGCCGACGGCGGCGCCGCCGGGCGTTGGCGGGCGGCCGAGCACGAGCGGCGAGGTGGTGCCGTCGGACCTGTGGGCGTGGCGCAAGTACGGGCAGAAGCCGATCAAGGGGTCGCCGTACCCGAGGGGTTACTACCGGTGCAGCAGCTCCAAGGGCTGCTCCGCCCGGAAGCAGGTGGAGCGCAGCCGCACCGACCCCTCCATGCTCGTCATCACCTACACCTCCGATCACAACCACCCCTGGCCGACGCAGCGCAACGCGCTCGCCGGCTCCACCAGACCGGCAGCCTCGCCCTCGGCCACCGCCAAGAGCCACCACCATCAGCATCACCCATCGGCCGCCGCCGTCGTTCCTCCTCGTCATCCCACTAGCAACATCGTCGCCGGCGGCAGTGGCACGCGGATCTCCATCGGCAACCATGCTCATCACCAGCAGCAGCTGCCCAAGCAGGAGGTGCTCGACGTGATGGATCACCCCAGGCCCGAGCAGCAGCAGGCTGCTGTTGCTGAACATGACCTGGACATGTTCGTGGATATGGACGGCGGCGTCCTCAACATCCTGTCGGCCTCCAGCTTCGGTTCACAGAAGGAGCTGCAGCATGCCACTGCTGCTGATGACGACGATCACTTGGAGCGAGATGACAAGCAGGGGCAGCAGCTGTTGGATCCGTTCAACTTCAGCTTCTTCGACTGGGTCGGCGCTTCGTTTGGAATCGGAGAGGCAAATAAAGATGGTTATACTTAAATGATGGTGCGAATCCATCAGTTAACTAGTTCTAATCCAGAAATGATCTCTACATACACAGCCGGGGTGCCGAATTTCAACGACGTGCCACAGCGCCAAGAGATCCTACTCATAATTTTAACTAATCTCCTGGAGTATTAGATTCTATATGTTACCCTTTTATTTTTTTGGCTAAATGTGTTTCGGAAAAGGATCAAAGACCTGTTATTAATTACGAAGTGAAGGGAGCTTCAGACACTTCAGTCTGGCTGAAGGAACACCTGCCAATTATAATTGGTGATGTTTTCAGCTAGAGTGAAGATACAAAATACAATAATCTTCCGTTTTGAATCGATCTGTCACTTCAAGTTTCATAGTCTGCTGTCCTAATGATTGAAGGCAAAGATAAGTCCAAAAACACTGTTTAACCCAAGAAAAGTTATAAAGGAAAAAAAATGATAGAAAAGTGGAACAGAATGAAAGGAGAATCTGCGGACGGAATTCTTAGATAAAAAGTTCAAACGACAAGAAGAATCTTCTTACCACAATGCAAATATGGAATCACTGTTGCTCATAGTTGCTGAAGAGACTGGACGATGCAAGGGGCTTTACAGACAATTCAAGCCTTCCAGAAACTCCATTTTATTTCTGCATCTACATTTTCTCTGAACCTAAGTTGCTCAGTGATCACTGAGCTGCAACATTTATGTTATACCAAATGCCTCTATGCCAAATGATCGCATCAATATCGTTGCAGAACTACAACCATAAGTTTGCAACAATCATATTAGCAGCAATTCCACATAAATAACAACTGTCAGCAGTTTCTACATTCATGTTGCAAGCAGCTTATTTACTAGCAGCAGTTTCCATATTACTCTGAGAATGTGTAACATAACTGAATAAAGCAGATATTTATCAACATCATTTTTTTTCAGAAAACAAACGGCTTGTATACCGTAAAGTGCTGATCCATTGCTAAACAGGAGAGAGCACAACATCTGAACCAAATAACAAAAGTAAGAATTTAAACAAGGTTCTAGCACTTTGGAAATTGCATCACGATGGAGGCAGTCAATATCACTCAATTTGTTTCCCCCCGCCAAACTCCGGTCCTGATGCCTTAATTTCCTACGAGCAGAAGTTGAGCTTCTTTATAACTTTTGCGTAAGCTAAATGCACCAGTGCAGGTTTCCGAAGTCTTCGTTTTGCTTCCTTGGACTGCAAAGCATGATCATAATAAATCACATATGCAATATCATTGTACAAACACATCAGTAAGGGAAAGGTGATTATATGCAGCAACAACTATCTGTACAAACACATCAGTAGGTCAAAATGTTCTGAGACAGAGTTTGATGATTTTCACAATCGACAGTCCCGTAAATCACAGTTGAGGTATTGTTTTGGAAGCATAATGCCAAACAAGGTCCCAGCCATAGGAGTGGATACCCACGAGGCCAATAGCCAGCTTCCATTGGCCAGATGATAGCTCTGCTTAGAAAACCAACTAACCAACATTCTATAATTTCTCATGGAGAAGAAAATAATTTTAGCCCAGGCCAGGAACTTCTTCCCCCTCGGCATTAGATACATCTCACTCCCCTTCCTTGGTCGGTAGGGAGTCGCAACAGCCTCCACCCCACCACGTACCGTGGAGTCCTTACCTACCACGTCTCAATGCTTCGTTCAACAACACCATCCCCTCTCCTCACCAATGAAGGCTCCACCCATAAGAAGATAACCGGACAACCAAATTGTCTGCCCAACTGAACTGGAACAGCAGTAACAACTTGTTCATTATGGATTCGGACAAGTTTTACCCTGTAGCCAAATTCAACTGTAGTTGTCATTGATTTGAGCATATAGCTCTCAACTGTAGTTGTCGTGGCTCGCAGCATGCTCAAGGCAAAGAAGATTAAGCTGCTCTGTTTTGGATTAGAGGGAGGTTTTTTCAGCTGCAAACTTTTGGCGGCAAAGTAGCTATAGCAGCAAGTAGTTGCAGTAATTGCTAGCAAATAGAGGCATGGTGTAAAGGTATGGCTGTAGTATAAGGCATGGGAGTGGTTGTACCTTTGTACCTTTGCTTGTATAGGGAGCCATGCTCCAATTCAAGGCAGCTCAGCCACTACAAAATCAGTGTGTGTGTGTGGTGAGATCTCACCTTTCTTCTTGCTCTACCTGTGGAGTTCATGTGTGTGTGTGCTGTGAGGTGAGTGGTGTTGATGCTTGGGCTAACATTATTCCCATGAGAAAAGTTACTTCGAGGCTCTAGCACCCAAACAAACTGTGACCGAGGAAGTGAGCACCTTCCACTTCACATAGACAATAGGAGAAAATGTAGCTTTGTCAGCTGTATTATGTGCATTTTTAACACTTCCATCGCACCCCTTCTAAGTTGTACTAGCACAAACTGTCTTCTGAACTGCTCAGACTGATTGGCATTTGATATTGGTGCTATCATATAATATACAGGGACAAAATGGCAGCTATATATTCCAGTATTCTATCATATACAGCAGTTTTGCAGCAATCATGTAACATTTGAGAGCAGGATGTGCATTACTTATTAGCTATTCAAATATATAGTAGTAAATCAAAACTGTGCCTCGCATATGGAAATAAGCGGGGTATTCGGAACAATGTTCATGAGAATATGGAACGTCCTATCTCTACTTTAGTACACTACAGTCTACAGTCTACACATACTGGACAATCAGATTTTACGGGCACTTACTCAAAAGAATTGCCTATAGCAGCGCACAGTTTGGTGTGGTTCACAGTTACATGGAGATCAACATCAGTCAGTGCCGCACATTGATGGTAATAGTGTTGTTGCGAAGATGGAGAATAGATTGTAACTGAATGTACCTTGAGGTGTGCATTGTGGCGCTTGCCGGCCCTCCACCTGCGGATCTGTCCGTCCTTCATGGTCCGGAATCTAAACTTCATGGACCTGACAAGCAGCAGCGGAAGCAGCTTAAGGTGGTTGAAACGGCGAGGAGGATGTGAAAAGGGGAGGGAAGGGAAAAGTGGGCGATTACGAGGGGGCCTTGAGCTTGTATTTCTTGACTTTGGACTTGGTGGGTGTTCGCGGCGAGCGCGGATTCGTCACCTTGTTGGCATAGTGCCGCACCTGCAGCTGGTGCACCGGCTGCACCTGCACGACACAACCGGAGAGAAATGAACATCAACCGGACCGAACACACGGGGAGAGTACAGGGGAGGAGAGAAGAGAGCTCACCGGCAGGCGGAAGGAGAGAGCAGTGGCTGTATGGAAGAACCCCTGGGGCAGAGGCGCGCTGAGGGAGTGGTGCCGCCGGCAGGCGAAGGCGAAGACGAGCGGGGCGGAGGGAGCTCTCGAGATCACTGGTGGCGGCAGCGGTCGGGCATGAGAGGCCGCAGCGGCGGAGGACGAGGAGAGGACGCGGCGGCTCAGGCCGCCGGCGGCGGACCACCACCGCCGCATCGATCGATCGATCCGCAGCTCCTCCTCTGCGTGCGCTTGGCGGGCCTAGGGTTCGTCCGCAACGATCCGGCTTTGCTAGGCCGGGGCCTTACTGCTGTTTCTTCGTTTTGTCATGGGCTAAATATTATGTAGGCCTGTTTGATTGGGCCCAAATAAAAGCCCAGAAGACGCTGAAAGTCACGACTCAGGAATTTTTACACAGCACTGTCATAGAAGGTCCTCGCGATCCTAACTGTCAGCTAAAAGCAGCCTTTTGTTGATTAGTCTTTTTCTTTCTTTAAACACAGTACAAAGGAAGACGCCATTTACATGTATGCACACTCATCACTATAATTTTTTTTTGTTGCTAAAAAAATCACTATTTTTTTTTTTGCGAATTGATCACTATAAATTCAAACATGCATACTCTTTATCTATGACATTACGTTTGGATGTAGATATTGAGCTTCAGAATTCGGAATTGGCATTGATAACTCTGAATACCAGCGTTTGGGTGGCATAGAATTCCAATACCCAACCGGCATTCACCTACTCTCCCTCCCACACCCTCAATACAAGCCCAGACCCTCCGTATTCGTTGGAATCGCGTCTCTCTCTCTCTGCCTCTCTCTCTCTCGACGGCGAGCCCCTGGCCCAAGCACCGCTCCCCGCCTCCCTCGCCTGCGGCGAGCCGGCCGCAGCGCCCCTCCCCGCCTTCCTCTCCGGTGAGCTGCGCCCAGGAAACAGTGCCCCTCCCCGCCTCCCTCTCCGGCGGCGAGCCCCAGGCCGCAGGGCCCCTCCCCGCCTCCCTCGTCGGCGCCGAGCTCCAGGCCGCAGCGCCTCGGCCCCTCCCCACCTCCCTCTCCGGCGAGGCGCGCCTCAGGCCGCAGCGCCCCACCCCACCTCCCTCTCCGGAGGTGCGCCCCAGGCCGCAGCGCCCCTCCCCACCTCCCTCTTCCTCAAGTTCGGTGGGTGAGATCTTCCTCCAACCTCTTCTTCCTCAACTCGCGCTAGAAATCCTCAACTCCGGAGCAAATGAATTCTCAATTCGAAGTCATGCCCATCCAAACATAAATTGGTATTTGCCTCTGAGTTGAATTCCATCTTGTAATTCCATCTACATCCAAACAATGCTTTAGTATTGGACTTATTTCAATGCCTAGGCTGATTTGATATTGAGCTCAATTCAATGCCAAGGTCACCAATATCTACATCCAAACGGAGCCTGAATGCTTTTTAAGAATTGAACCGGCTGATTTTGACATCAACAAAGTCACCATAGGCGTCTCCGTATCAACGAAAACGTCACCTCCTGCTAATAAAATAATTAGCCATAAATACGAACCCTATGTTCAATCCAGAATTTGAACTCGAATGAGTAGGCTCCACAACTAGAGACTTTACCTCCTCTTAAAGACTGGGTCGGCTGATCTTCACGAAGTCGCTACAAGACGCCTCGCTATCGATGAAGACATCGCCTCCCATTAAAAGCACAACGCCGATCTAAAAAATTCGCTCCTACCTCAAAACCTGAGGTGCTACTGAGGTTCTTGTAACCACTATACTACACGCTTTTTTGCAATATTTTCTAACTAACTAGATTTGATAACATATATTTTTTTTTTGCAAATGTTTGATACTACTTCCTCTGTCCACAAATATAAGAATTTGTTTACTTTCAGCCAACTCGTTAAGGGCTACACTAGACTTTTTTTCTTTTTTTTTCAAATGTTTGATAGCATATCACACAATAGTAGCACCGGCAAACATGTACATGAGGCATATGCAGTGTCAAATTTGGCTGGCAAATTAAGGGCGGTAAATAGCAGAAAGGGTTGTGGGAATTGAAAGGTCATTTTGATGAGAGGGATAGGAATGACTTTTTTTTGTCTATTCATTATCACATTGCTTAGTTTTGATTGTTTTAGTTTGTGATGTGTGTGGTTTGTTTAGGGAAGAAAAAGAAAATTCCATTTATTTTTGGTTTGTTTTGTTAGTTTTTCACTTTTTACTCTGTTCCATTCAATTTAATTCTGTTATATTTCAATGAGTGAACCCTTAAGGCGTGATTGATTCCCACACGCCTCATCCTTGTATCGCATTGGTGAGCCAGGCTCTCCGTGACCAGGCTGCTGCATTGCAAATGGCCACTGATTGGTTGCTTGAGCGCATACAACCGAGCAGAGAAACTGATTGGTTGTCTGGACGCACGAGCTGGTTTTGCACCGCTGCTCTCTCTGCACTGATGCAACTCGCGCGCTCGCGCCGGTCTGACCCGACGGAAAAGTTCTATTCCTACGTTTCCAGCGGGCTTGGCTGGAAGGTGCATCTTACATTGCGAGAGCCTGGCTCGGCCGCTAGCGCAGCAACCAATCTCGCGGAAGTCGCATGCTGAGAGCCTGATCTGGCTGGAACCAAGCAACCAATCATCCTCTTATTACCTCTGTAGGCTCTAGCAAATGTGTGCCGCATCCCTTTTCCTTTGAGTAGATAAAATTACTTTGATATTGTAAGATGAGCAATTTAAAATGGATTGAATAAGAATTGAGAATTAAAAATTATCACACCACAAAGCTAAAAAAAAATAGGACTGTTTCGAGAAATAAATCCACATCCACGAGTTCGGCATGTGGGTTTGTCCTGAAAGAGACGACTTGCTGTTTTAAAAAACACTCTTGAGCAGTGGAGCCAGCAGAGTAGCATCACTGCATCAGCAGAGTAGCATCACTGCATCACGGTGAAGACGACGCAATGAACGAGACTGGCCGGACCCACGTGTCAGTCAGCGTTCTTCCGCTTCGTCGTGCTCCTCCTCTCCGCATAAGTCGTCGGCCGGCGCTCCTCCTCCCGATCCGGTGGGGGCGTAGATTAGAGTAGTTGAGGGTCATGTGCAAGGCGAGGCCAAATAATTAATACTCGACAGCTGATACTTCTATTCTACGCTTGGACCTGGACCTGGAGGAGCAGTTTCTTTCTTCCTTCTCTCGTGTAGGAAGAGGAGGAGAAGAAGCTTAGGAAGGCGGCGACGGCGGCGGCGCCATGGACGCGGAGAGCGGAAGCGCCCACTCGCCCTTGCTGCACCACCCGCAGGTAGTTCACCTACCACGGCTCGATTCCTAGTTTCCCAGTGAAATGAATCGCTCAAGATTCAGAAAGTGTTAACTGCTCTGCACTCGGCTTAAACTACTGCTGCTTTTCACCTTCACTGATTCTTGACCCACGAACCTCTTTCATCATATTCATAGTTATATCGATCCTGCATGTTATTTTTCCTTTTTTGGTACACACTGTCACTGTCTATTAACCAAGTTCATATGTGCTCCTGCAGCTCGCCGTGATTCTTACTATCTCCGTTTCTTACTTTCTCCCTGCAGGATTCCTTGGCGAATGAGCACTATAAGAAGCCCTTCAACTGGAAGGCTCCTGCCATTGTTTTGGGTAGGAAATACACACCTCATCTCATTGATGCAAATCAACGTTATCATATTTTAAGCGCCCTGTTCTGTTTAATTTATACCTGCCAAGTCCCTGCAGGATACCTCATCTCATTGTTTTCAACTTACTTTCTTGTTTTCTGCTTATCTAATTCTAAACACTTTGTGCAACCACAGCCTTTGAGTTCTTGGAGAGCATTGCCTATTCCGGTATTGCTCTCAACATGGTAGTATATCTTGGAACTGTCCTCCATGGAAGCACCGCATCCAATGCAGCAAATGTTGATGCCTGGAACGGTGCCACATTTCTCACGCCGGTTCTTGGTGCCTTTCTTGCTGATACATACTGGGGAAAGTACAAGACCATATCCATCTCTATAATATTCTATCTTGTTGTAAGTGCAGTCAGCACGCTCCTTTACTAATTCTCTTATACGTGACAATTTGTATGTTTGTAGAGTTTTTTGTTAGCTGGTACCTCATACAACGATGATTTACTGTCCACATATAGGGGTTGCTCATCATTACCGCCTCTGCCGTCATTCCATCTCTAAGGCCTGCATCGTGCGAAGGAACTTCTTGCCCTCCTGCAACAGGGTTTCAGTATTTTGTGTTCTTTGCTTCATTATATCTTGTTTCGGTTGGAACCGGAGGGGTCAAGTCGGCTTTACTCCCCTTCGGAGCAGACCAATATAATGATTTGAACCTCGAAGAGAGTAAACAAAAACAATCGTTCTTCAGTTTGTTCTTCATTGCTGTCAACCTTGGAGTGTTCATCTCGGGCACTGTTGTTGTCTGGATACAGCAAAATGTTGCTTGGTCTCTTGGATTTGGTATCTCCTCAGTATGCCTCATTATTGCCACAATTGCCTTTTTTGTTGGAACACCAACTTATAGGGTTCAACTTCCAAGTGGAAGCCCATTGAAGAGTATCGTAATGGTATTTGTTGCCTCTTTTAAGAAGAGAAAAGTGGAGGTTCCTGCTGATAGCTCACTATTGTTTGAAGGAGATAATACTGACATAAGCAACGCAGTGCCAAACAGAATAGCGCATACTGATGGATTCAGGTTGGTTTATCACCTTTTCCCAGTATAGAAATGGAGTTTAGAGCTCACAATCATAACATGAAAATTAGCTTGCATTTGTTCTTCTAGCTTGATTGCTATATTTAACTTGCAGTAAACCTGAAATGATGAATTGCAATGCGAGTAAAGAGCCGCATATTGCTCTCTTTAAGTGGCATCTAATGGTTTGAATTAACTTGTTGCTATTAAGTGAATTTTTTTGTCATTCTGTTACATAAAGTCTACGGCTATATGCCTTAATATGTGTAGTTCGTACTAAAACTACAAGTTTTGTGGTGTGGTCAACTGCATTTCTTTTTAATGCTTTATTGGATACCATGATATAGTTTTCGCAAGAAAAAAGGATACCATGATATTGTCCTCTTTGACACTTCTTTTTTTTAAGTTATGCTGAATACTGTGGTTATTTGAATCAATCAGGTGCTTAGATAAGGCTGCTGTTATTTTGGAGGACCAAGAGATAAAGGATAGCCACCGTCCATGGCTATTATGTACAGTAACTCAGGTGGAGGAGGTGAAGATTCTGATTAGGATGCTTCCCATATGGTTCACCTGTGTTTTCTATTCCGCTGCAATGTCCCAGACAGCCACAACTTTCATTCAACAAGGGAATGTGATGAACACCAAGATAGGATCCTTCTCTGTTCCTGCTGCTTCTTTGAACTCTGCTGAGGTAATCTTTATGATGATATGGGTTGCGTTCCAGGACAGCATCGTGATCCCAATAGCCAGAAAATACACAGGAAATCCAGGAGGACTTACACTCCTTCAGCGGATGGGTGTTGGTCGGTTTCTAGCTATTCCAGCATTGGGTGCAGCTGCACTAGTTGAGATGTGGAGATTGCGCAGTGTGAAAGCTGGCCACAACTTAAGCATAGGGTGGCAGCTCCCCCAATTTATAATCCTGGCTTGCTCCGATGTGTTCTGTGGCATAGCACAGCTTGAGTTCTTCTACTCTGAGGCGCCCACGTCGATGCGTAGCTTGTGCTCAGCATTCCAGTTCCTTGCAATGTCACTTGCTTACTACGTGAACACACTCGTCGTCTCGATCGTGGCTGCTGTGACTACGGCTTGGGGTGGGAAGGGTTGGCTTCCTGCTGATCTGAACGATGGTCACCTGGACTACTACTTCTGGTTGTGGACGGGAATCAGTGTGGTGAACTACGTTGTGTACACGGCATTCGCAAAGAACTACACAGTGAAGAAGGTCGTCCCGCAGTAAGCAAGACCACTGCCTCTTGCTCAATAAACTTGCTCTCTGTATGAGTGTGTATGTGAAATTCATGTCCTTCTGTTCGTCTGAAAACAGTGTTCTCTCTGTACGAAAAAGATTCATCATAATCCTTTTCGTTTGCAATCTGTATACACACATGTTGATATTTATGGAAATGAAACGAGTCCATTTGTTTTATGTTTGCCACTTTGATGAGTCCATCTAGACTTCTGGAGTGAACGCTGATGTAACTTTGCAGCTCTCTTCCCTCTATGTTAATCAGTGGACCTTTTTTTTTTTTTTTTGCGGGGAATCAATGGACTGATGTGCCCTCCAATCCTTTTTGTTTTCGAGGGAAATGAGCTTTGACTTGTGAGAACAAAATGGCAATGATCACTTGGGTTAGTTAGTTGGTACACGGTTATGATCCACTGAGACGTTAATTTATTTGTGCAGCGTGCTCATTCAACGAGCTGCTGTGTTGCGGTAATGTAACTGGGTTCATGTGCTTGATGTTCAACGCAGCGCACATACTTGCTGTTGGGTAGATGGATCGGCATTTGTTTTGCGCAACCGATGCATCAAGTTGAGTGATTTCAGTTTCGTTGACCAAAGCAGCTGCACATTTGTTAAATCAAATTGTAGCTGGCTAGCTCGTGTCCATTTAATAATTCGCAAATTGTGCTTCGGTCGATATTAGTTGAAGATACGTACTAGTAAACACTCGTGGGTGTCACGTCACATGGTTTTAGGCTGTCACCAGCATTTGCAGGCATTGATAACCATTTTTCTTAAGAAATGGCCCGGGTCGCTCAGATCTTTCAGAAACCACGGTGGAGCAGCTACCCCAGTTGATGTTACTCCATGAAAGGGGGAGAGAGAGAGAGAGAGAGAGTTAAAGCATTATGCAACGGCCACTGGACATGTGAGGCAACGTGAGGTTCGGTGCTTGCTTGCCTCCCTGCCCGTGATTGAGCTGCTGTGCTGACCAGGCCAACAATTCCTGCGAGCATCGTGACAACTGGTGCGGTCTTAAACAAAGTCCTATAAAGAACTGAATGTGTGCCATGCACGACTTTAGTTTCAGCAATTTCAGGAAAATATCTCTGTTTCCTGTCTACTCGTAGTAGTTTGTTTTGAGAGGGACATAACACCTTCGAATGCCGTTGGTTGCGCCGTAGCTACCTGCTCTCGACATGAAACGCGAGACAGTTGCCGCTTCATCTTCTTCTTTAGTTACTCCCTTTCCTTTCTCGTGAGATTTCTTGAGTTGTAAGGGAGGGAAGGGAAGGTGTCGACGTCTCTCTCTCTCTGTGTGTGTGTGTGCTTTGGTTGCATTGGATTGGATTGTTGCATCTCCCGTCTCCGTCTGCCGGTCTGGCTCAAGCTCAACAACCATGGGCGGTAGCGGTAGGAGGAGCCGTGCGGACGAAAGAGGCGTCGCCCCACTGCTTCCGGAGCCGCAGGTAACTGACTGGACATTTTAATTCCTTGGCTGTGTCATTCCCTGAAACTCCAGTCTGCCCCCGGTCAAGTTCTTGGCTGCTTCAATTCCTTACATGGCCCGTCATTACTGTACAAACGTAGAAGAGGAGTTTTATTGTCCAAAATAATAGCTATTAGTTTGACAAAACTAATGACTATTAGTTCAAGGGTAAATTTATAATTACACTATTAATTAAACAAAATTTAGGTTTTATGTCATGAAAGATAGCTGCCACGTCAATCCCAAAAAACCGATAATGATGAACAATTCCACTCTTATTTGTTCCGATTTTACCCTCAATTTGATAAAATAATGGCCATTAGTAGTGAATTGTCAAGATCAGATCTACACCGTTGGATCAAACTAATGGCCATTAGTTTTGATCAACTAATGTCAATTATTTTGAACAATAAAACTGCGATTACGTCGCATTAACAAGCCGGCGCTAGCGGCCGTTGATGATGCCGGGATGGGTGGTTGGCGGATGTAGATAGATAGATGTAGCAGGATGTTTTTTTCTTTAAAGCCTATAGCAGGATGTTGTTGGTATATGCTGCAGCCACCGCTGCGCTGACATCTCCAAGCCCGTCACCCCTTTTTGTTATCTTGCCATCCTTCTCCGGCTCGTTTTGATTATTTAACTTCTTCTCCCGCGTGTACTCTACTCTAGGCCCCCTCCTCCAGCCTTCGAGTTTAGTCAAGGCGATGCTGATAAGGGAACGAGATTCTCTGCAGTTGTGTCCGGTGGCTGCTATGTGGAGTCACACGCGGGTCTCTCTGAAGTTACTGCAGAGGATCTGATTCCGCTGATAAGCTAGACAGCGATGATGCTGGTTTCGTTTGACTTGCTGGTTTCATACACACTGTATTTATTAGTAAACAAACAGACATAGGGAGGCGGATTGGGGTCGCCGGCCGGTCCAACAGGTTGGCAATGCATCTTCCCTGGCTGGGATTCGTATTCATTGTCATTCATCGTCGTACCGCGCCACTGATTTCCAGATCAGTCCTTGACTGTTAGCTGAGCTGTTGAAAATAACACTAGTACATCTTCTTCTTTCTTGTGTGCCTGCCCCTGCAGAGCAGCAGCATGTCGCCGCCGCCTCCATCAGGCTCCAATGGCCACCACCACCAGCAGCAGCAGCCCACGGTTTCGTCGATGGAGCGCGGCGGTGTCGAGTCAGGGACGACGGCGAGCAGGAGGCGGTTCAATTGGAAAGCCCCAGCAATCGTTCTTGGTAAGAAGGAATTCGATCTTGTTCTCTGGTCCTGATCCGTGCGGTGATGTGAATTGGGTTCTGATTTCGGAGCGAATGGTTTGAATTGCAGTGTTCGAGTTGCTGGAGAGCATCGCCTTCTCCGGTCTGGCTCTGAATCTGGTGGTGTACCTGGGCACGGTGCTGCACGGGAGCACCGCCTTCAACGCCGCCCACGTCGACACCTGGAACGGCACCACCTTCATCGTCCCCGTCATCGGCGCCTTCCTCGCCGACAGCTACTTCGGCAAGTACCGCACCATCCTCGCATCCATCGCCTTCTACCTCGTCGTAAGTTGGGACATGTCCCCATTTCTTCATGTTCTTCTTTGAGAAATCACCGGCAGTGGTGGAATCTTGAATGCGAATGCGAATGCAGGGCCTGGTTCTGCTGACCGTGTCCGCCGCCATCCCGTCGCTGCGGCCGGCGACGCCGTGCCAGATGGGGGCGACGTGCCCGCCGGCGAGCAAGACCCAGTTCTCCGTCTTCTTCGCGGCGCTGTACCTGACCTCCATCGGCACGGGCGGCGTCAAGTCGGCGCTGCTGCCGTTCGGGGCCGAACAGTACGACGACGACGACGGCGGCACGGAGCGCCCCGAGCAGAAGCAGTCCTTCTTCAGCTGGTTCTTCGCCGCCATCAACCTGGGCATCTTCATCGCCGGCACGCTCATCTCCTGGCTGCAGCAGAACGTGGCTTGGGCGCTCGGCTTCGGCGTCGGCACCGCCTGCCTGGCGCTCGCCGCGGCGGCGTTCGTGGCGGGGACGCCCTGGTACCGGGTGCAGGTGCCGACGGGGAGCCCGCTCCGGGACATCCTCCGCGTGCTCGTCGCCGCCTTCCGGAAGCGCCGGGTCAGGCTGCCGCCGGCCGGGGAGGCCCACGCGGTGGTGCTGTACGAGCCGGAAGCCAGCGACAAGGACGCCGGCGCCGGCGGGCAGCAGCGGCTGGCGCGCACCAAGGGGCTGCGGTGCCTGGACAAGGCCGCCGCCGTGGTGGATGCGGCGACGGACGGGAAGGCGAAGCCGGCGGCGGCGGGGCCGTGGGACCTGTGCACGGTGAGCGAGGTGGAGGGCGTGAAGATCCTGGTGCGGATGCTGCCCATCTGGTTCACGTGCGTGCTGTACGCGGCGTCGCTGGGGCAGATGACCACCACCTTCATCCAGCAGGGGATGGCCATGGACACCCACCTCGCCCGCGGCTTCAAGGTGCCCGTCGCGTCGCTCGTCTCCGTGGAGGTGGTCTTCATGCTCCTCTGGGTGCTGCTCCACGACGCCGCCGTCATCCCGCTGGCCCGCCGCGCCACGGGCCGGCCCGGCGGGCTCACGCAGCTGCAGCGCATGGGCGTGGGCCGGTTCCTGGTGGTGCTGGCCCTGGGCACGGCGGCGCTGGTGGAGCGCCGCCGCCTGCGCGGCGTCCGCGGCGGGGACGCGCCGATGAGCATCGCGTGGCAGGTGCCGCAGTTCGTGCTGGTGGCCGGCTCCGACGTGTTCTGCGGCATCGCGCAGCTGGAGTTCTTCTACGGCGAGGCGCCCGCCGCGATGCGCAGCATCTGCTCCGCCTTCTCCTTCCTCGCGCTCTCGCTGGGCTTCTACGTCAACTCGCTCGTGGTCACGCTCGTGGCCGCCGTCACCGGGAAGCCAGGGTGGCTGGCGCCGAACCTCAACGCCGGCCACCTCGACTACTACTTCTGGCTCTGGACGATCATCAGCGTCGCCAACCTGCTGCTCTACATGCTGCTTGCGTCCCGGTACACGCCCAAGCAGGTGGCCGCCGTCGAGCCCCGCCAATCTGCCTCCGGCTCCAGCACGGATGATTGATGTTGAGGATTTGATGAGGACAGCAGTACAGCACCGAACCATTACCAATGACGATGTGTACGAGGTTACAATCTAGCAAGACAGTGAGTGATACCGACTACATCGGATTCGATTAATTAATGTGGGATTAGCTAGCTAGGATATACTACTACAGTAACAGTATTTGCTTAAAATTAGTTACCTGATCGATCTATAGTACAGTTGTACTACAAGTAAAGGTGACCAGACAGTTAAAGCTGAGGTTACGTATATGTAAGCAAGCTACACCATCAATTGCGAGGTAGTTACCTGTAAAAGTAAAGCACTGCTAGTTGTTTCTGCTTCTGCTCTGCTGTTAGTTGTGACATATCGACCTGTACAACTTGTATACTAGTGTCCTGACAGACACTTCGTTATAGTTTGAGGTTATGTATGTAAGCAAGGTACACCATCGAATTGCAAGTACCTGATTGAAAGAATCAGCATGTGTGTACAAATGATGACTGCAGAAGATGTGTAGGTGACGGAATCCAATCGATTCGATGCCCAGCTCACCCCTAGCCTGTCCACCATTCTTTGCAACCAAAACCGGCCAACCAAACCGAACCACCTTTGGTGCGCATCGCGAGCGGACGGTCCAGATCGCTTGAAGCCGGCCTCGCACCGCATCCAGTGGACCAGACCGCCCAGGTTAGGCCAGGTCAGTCTCCTCCCTCCTCGCTTCGGCCGCAACATCCCACTCTCGTCGTCGCCGGTCCTTCTCCCTCCAGACCTAGCCCACAGCTCCGAATCGAATCTTCTAGAACCTTCCTTCCATCCGAGGTGAGGCGCCCCTTCCCCGTCTCGTCTCCACCCCTTCTCCTTGGTCTCTGTGGATCAGCTCTCCCAGATCCGTTAGCTCGGAGAGGGCAGGCGGGTGGGTACCAGTACCATGGGGCAGGCCTTCCGCAAGCTCTTCGACGCCTTCTTCGGCAACAAGGAGATGCGGGTACGCTACCTATGCCATCTCTCCCTTTCCTTTTATATAAGAAGAGACACTCGGGATTCCTTAGCTGCTTTATGAATTGATCCGTTCCGTTTACAAGGGATGGAGATAGATTTGGTTCTGGTGCTGAATCAGTAGTGATTCATTTGTGCAAGCAGCAGTCTGTCTGGCTACCGATCGCTAGAATCCAAGTCCTGGGTGTGATCGGATGAACTGCTAGCAGCTTTGGCTGTTGGCTGCCTTGGGTTGCAGAAGCCTACAGTAACGTATGTCCTGGCTGCACAGCCAAGAGCCAAATCGGCAGGGGAATCAAAATAGAATTGACTGTCTTCTATAACACGGCCCTGTTGTACTTGCTTCATGGGATAAAAGGGTTGCGCGACATGTATACTTACACATCAAAAAGTGAGAATAAATTTATGATGCAACATAAGCTAAACAGAAATATTCGGTTCCCACATAACTATAGAAGTACATGTTCTTACAAATCAAATAAGACAATGTCATACCAAGCAATCGAATAAAATTTTGTCGTCATTAAGACCACCATGAACTAGTCAGACTAAACATGATCAGCGTCCTTTTACAATAGTAAAAGGACAATCTTAGGGTAGCATCACTTAACTACAATGCACAATTTCACACAAGTCCTGTTAAACCATACAAGCCAGCTGCGATCCAGTCACTGAGAAGAATGGTAGAAGTTGAAAAGCTCATCCAGGCACTGAGGGGAACAGGACCATGTCCTCTATCGTAATGTGGATAAGGTTTGGAAATTTTTTGGGTTGCAACCGATCGGCGGGGCTGTGCCGCTGCAGCCCAAAACGCTGTTGGTAGCTCATCCGATCACACCCAGGGGAACCAGTGAGTGGTGATGACACTGACGAGCCAGGGTGTGCTTTCATGATTTTACCTGCATGTGATTGTCGTGTGGTAGATTTTGGTGTATATTTTGCATCTTTGGTAGTGACCGGCAACAGTCCACAAATGCGCTAGTGAGCAGATAGCATGGTGTTTTAGTTATCAAATCATGTCATACCAGGGCAGTTAGTGCCTTAGTGGTTCGAGTGAATTTCTGATTGGGGCGGCTCAACCCCGGTAATACTTACCTTTAATTACATGGTTTTTATAGATGTGATATATTGATGGATTCTTGATTCACATAACTGAAATTTTGGCTTTTCATCATCCGTACCGCACCACACAATTGAATAAGCAGGGCTTTTTGTTTTCCTGCATGTGTAATGTCTTCACTTTCGCAACCATACTACGCTTGTCTGCATGGTCTTCAGTTTCGTATTTTGTGAGGTCAATACCAACGCCATTGTAGTAGTTTAAACTGAATAGAACAGTGGCTTTCCGTTGTTGACAGGTTGTCATGCTTGGGTTGGATGCAGCTGGTAAAACAACCATACTCTATAAACTGCACATTGGCGAAGTCCTCTCCACCGTACCTACCATAGGTACGATATACTACCTGTATCCTTGTGTGTTGCTGTGTTTCTTCTCCTTCCTTTACAACAGTTGCCAACCACAATTTCCCATGTTTCAGGTTTCAATGTTGAGAAGGTTCAGTATAAGAATGTAGTCTTTACTGTGTGGGATGTTGGAGGCCAGGAGAAACTGAGGCCCTTGTGGAGGCACTACTTCAACAACACCGATGCTCTGGTCATTATTCACATTTTGTTTCTCAGGCATAGGAGTATAGAATTGAAATTGTTTCTTAATATTATTTGTGCCCTCTGATATAGTTTCGACTTCTCATAGTGCAACTTAAAATATTAAAATTGTTGTAGGAAATATGCTCATTTTTTGTGGATCTAGTGCACACCACCCCTGATATTCTAACCTAAGACCTTCATATTTCTTTGCTAGAGTTCAACTTTGATTTGGTTGCTCTAGATTTAATTGTGTGCATGCATACTTCATTCTCGGAATGTAATTGTTTTCTTTCCATGTAGATTTACGTGGTTGATTCACTGGATAGAGATAGAATTGGAAGAGCCAGAGCCGAGTTTCAGGTTGATATCTTTTATTAGAGGGCTCCTACTTTTATAGTGATATACTGTGTGCTGTCTGCTCTAAAAATTTGTTGAAATCTAATATCTCTTTCAGGCTATAATAAATGACCCTTTTATGCTCAACAGTATACTCTTGGTGTTTGCTAACAAGCAAGACATGGTACGTCCAGACATCCCATCTTTGGAACATCTAATTTATATTTGACTTTGTAATAGAACAAGAACATGTGTGGTTTGTGGCCCCATGCTCTTATAGATCGTAGAGTTGTGGCTTATCTGCTTGTGATTTTCTGTAGTCTGTTTAAGCCTGGGTTTTCTCTGTATTTATAGAGCTAATTAGTATGTTTCTTATATGAAGACACTTGCAAAATCTAATTTCTTTGGAAGCATTATGTAATCATGTCCATGTCTGTACTTGTGGATCTATCGTTTAGCGCCTGCAAACAGTTTCATCTCATTTTAAGCAGCAGTTGTCAATATGTTGGGTTGGTTTGTTTGGCATAAAGTTGCACATCAGATGGATTTTGCATTGTTTTTACCGCGCTAGCAAATCATTGATGTATTTTGTCTCTGTTTTAGACATGTTCCCTTTTTTTGACTGAACGACTTGTTCCGTTTTTACTGAATTGTTGCTAACACATCTGTTGATGCAGCGGGGAGCAATGACTCCCATGGAAGTATGCGAGGGTCTGGGGCTGTATGACCTGACTAACCGCATCTGGCACATCCAGGGCACATGTGCTCTTAAAGGTGATGGCCTGTATGAAGGATTGGACTGGCTAGCGACTACCCTGGACGAAATGCGAGCTTCAGGGCGGATAACCTCATCATCATCATCATCCTGAACAGTAACAGTAATAGGAGGCACATATCATTTGATCCTTGTGATGCGCTGATCGAAGGATCATCTCGCCACGGCCTTTATTTCTTTTGTGCTCCTATTGTTGTTAGCTATGTTTACCTCCTTTGAACTGGGTGATGCTCATGGCAAAGCTTGGTCCACGGAGTTGTAGTAGTTCTCGGTGAGCTATTGGTGTTTGGTGATGATACGCCTTTGCGAAGAAGAAAAGCTGAAGCTGAGGATTTCATACCTGTGTGTCCTAGTCGAAAGTGCGTCAACATCATGATCCGTTCATTGTGTGTTGGAGTGATTGTAAATACATCCACTGATTACATGACGCTCTTGTGATTTAAATACGAAGAAATGGAATGGGATCCCAGATGTGTTTGCTTGTCGTTAAATTGTGTTGGTTATTAGTACTGATCTGGGTGAAACCGTCAGCTGAATTACAGCCAAACTGTTTGCTTTCGATGTAGTTTACTGTTAGCATGTGTGGAGTAGCTGTCATCAAATCACTGGTCTGGACGTAAAAATTTCAAGAAACTGAACTGTAAGAACATACAGTTTTTAGTGCCAATAACGAACAACTACAAATAATATTATGGTGGGCTTTAAGGGGAATACAAACACTTTGCATAAGCATTGCAGGAACCTAGTGTCAGATGAATGATGGTTTCTACTGCTAAATGGCGAATTAGTTGTAATTTTACGCAATCGGCACCAAAAATTGTCTTGCAACTCGGATAACTGTAGTGCCTAGTGCAGCAGAGGGAGCCGCACCGATGAGTTGCGTAGCGGTATTTCGGTCAGAGCGCGGGCTCTGCCAGCTCAGAAGGTCTACAAACAGAGCAAGCAGAAGCAGAGAGGATAAGGCGGCCGGCCTGTCCCCGCTCCTCTCTCGAAGCTAAGGTAGCGTCGTCTCGAGATGAGGTCCGCCCTCTCCGCCTCCGCCAGCACCGGCGGGCTCCATCTCGCTCTTCCGGCGGCGCGCGTGCCTCCTCCCCCTCTTCCTGGTCCTCGTAGCAGCAGCCGCATTAGAGAGAGCGTGGCAGGAAGAGGAAGGTTACGGGCGGCAGCCGCGGCGGCGGCGCCACCGCCACCGCCACCAACGCCGGTGGTCCTCCTGGGCCGCCCCCTGGAGTCGGTGTACAAGGTGCGGGTGGAGCGCGGCGCGACGGCGGCGGCGCGCGTGGAGGCGCTGCGGGTGATGGAGACGTGGTCGTCGTGGCGCACGGGCGGGCGGTGCCGGATGCCGTGGGACTGGCAGGTGGACCAGCTGGTGTACATCGTCTCCGGGGAGGTCAAGGTGATCCCCGCCGGCGCCGTCCACGGCGACCACTACATGCACTTCGTGGCCGGGGACCTGGTGCGCTACCCGCGCTGGTTCGAGGCCGAACTCCACTTCGAGGGGCCCTACGAGGAGCGCTACCGCTTCCTCGCCTACGGAGACGACAACTAGCCTAGCTCTACCAAGAAGCAGCAGCAGCGAGAGCTAGCTCTGCATCGCCGGCTCAGCTCCCGCGATCAGCAGAGTGGAGCGTGGATTTGTAGCAGCAGCAGCAGTAGCACTAGCCTAAGATGTTTACCTCACAGATTAGAGTTGTTTTTAATGCAATGGACTTCTTGTGGTGTGTTCTTTTTGTCGTATGATCTCTAGTGGCTACAAAGGAAGCAGCTCATAGTCTAGCAAAAGCCATGTTGAATACCATCCGTTCCATTTACTATACTTCACAACTATTTTACATCTTCGTGTTCCGAACTCTTGTAATTATCACGGTGCAATGCTCACGCTTCCTGAATTCCTGATAGATTTGTTCAAACAGTATGACGGTTTCGGTCTTAAGCCCACATTTACCTGTACAACTATATATCTATATCAACTTAACAAGACGGTCGACTACTGTAACTAGTGCGCAGTGCAGAGGAAACAACTGAATTTAGACAACACTAACATAAACCAAAGATGAGCATTTCAGATAGTCTATCTCACATTCATGTCAGGTGCTACCACCAGGGGAAAAAGTAAAGAGAAAAATTCAAAATAACCTTAACATGGTGCAGACTGCCACGGCCTACAAAAGGATGAATTGAGGAAAAAGTAGAGAAGGATTGACAAGTTTGTTAATCTGTTTATCTCAACACAGCTACCATCAAGCAAGCCTGGCCAAGCATCAATCAACTGTAACTTGTCCTGTGTCTCCTGCCATCCTGCATCCCTCGTCCACCTGCTGAATTTGAATTGCGGTTGCTTCTTCCTCTCCTCTCAGCCCAGCCACCGTTAGGCCGGGAAGAAGCACCTGCACTAACATTAGAACTAGCGCTATTGTCGCGGTAAAAAGAACCGCTACCCCCTGTAACCATTGCATCAGTGCTCGACTGATCTGCTGATGCTCTTGCACGATGACGGCGACCATGCCGTCCCCCGTTATGATTGTGTGGTGCAGCATTAGAGTAGCCAAACTCTCGGTTATGACCGGGTATGATGCTGTTAATGTCAACATATTCAAACTGAGGATGTGAGTGTGATGAGCTGGGATTAGTAACCTCAGCCCCAGTCCCAGCAGGCGCAAACACAGGAAAACTCAGCAAATTGTAGTCATGAACCTCATCAAAACTGTCAGCGTTGTACTCATAGGTGTAGTCATCAAATTGATCTTCCATCTCCACATCATCAAAGCTGGGAGACATGAAGCTCCTGACCGCATCCCTGACAGAGGTAGCTCCAAAGCCAAAGTTCATCATGCTAGGGAAATCAAAGGGGTCATCTTCTACGTCATCATCCTCGTACACTATTTGGTGGGGTGTATGCAGATGGTGGTGGTGCTGATGCTGTTGCCTGGAGCTCTCGACTCTAGCCCCGGTGGGCCTTGGCGGCGCATTGTCAACAGAGGCCGCAGAGCCACCACGCCCATAGATGGGTATGATGGCGTCTTCGGCAACCTGGCCCTTGCAGACAGGGCATTCACGGTGCTCGGAATGGACATGGAGCCACTGGTAGAGGCACTCCCAGCAGAAGAGGTGGCCGCACTTGGTGACGACGGGCTCCGCAGCCATGTCGAAGCAGACGTTGCACTCGAAGTTGGCCGCATTGCGGTTTGCTTTGTCGTCAGGATCCTTGTTGCTACCGGCAGGAGCCACGGTCTCGGAGGCGGGAGACTTGCCTGTGGCTGAGGAGGGGTGAGTTATCTGCGCGTGGCGTGTGGAGGTGGAGGAGGCCGCCTGTTCGGACAGGGCGGGTCCGGTGGATGGCGGCGAGTGGCGATGAGCGGCGTCCACAGGGCGGTACCGATAGTGAGGCTGCGGGGGCGGCCTCCCCCTGGACCTCTCGCCTCTCCACCTGCCGCCGCCGCTGCTGCTACCGCCGTGGACGGCGTCGCTGGTATAGCGGCGGTTCGTGAAGCCTCTCCCTCCAGCTCCACGGCCGTTGCCGTTGCCGGCGCCGGCGCCCGTGGAATTGACCCAGCCGGCCATGGAATCGAATCGGCCCTAATCGATCGGTACGGCGAAATCGACGAGGAAGGCCCGTGGCCCCTGGGAAAGAGAAAACAAGATTCGTTAGAAATTTAACCTTCGCGCATACACATCAATCCAACCTGTTCTGTTCTAGAGGAAAGGGAGAGAGGAAGAGGGATTAGGGTTTGGAAATTGGAAGACTGGTAGGCTGGAATCGAAAATGAAAGGGGATCGAGGTATTAGGAACGTACCCGGCAGTGGAGGATGGAACAGTCGGCGACGATCGATGAAAACGAAGACGGCTTGGTATCTGAGTAGAGATAGGAGGAGGATGCGGCCGCCGGTCGGGAAGGAGAAAAGCGTCGGGGAGCCCGCCACCGTCTCCGATTCCTTTCCTTCTCCGTTCTCCTTTCCTTGATTCCCTTCCCCAGACCCCCACTCGGAGGAGGAGGGTGGGAGGCAGGCGGGCGACGCGACCGACCCGACCGAGCTGGGAACTTGAGAACTCGGCTGGCGTGGCGTCTTCATTTCCTAGAGAGGTGTTGGGCCGTTTGGATTTCTCAGTTGAAAGTCCATCCAGCCCAATTCAGTCCTCACATTCTCGACAAAAAGAACTACTCGCTCAAAAAAAAAGACAAAAAGAACTACTGATTCCAAAAAAAAGAAACTCTCCTAAAAAAAAGACAAAAAGAACTACTCCCTCCGCTCAATTTTAAATGTTATTCTAGCAACACAGTTTTTTTCTCACTTTAAGTGTTATCTTTGATTCTCAATGCAGCTCTGTTTATACATCTCTCTTTCTTCGCTGCTCATTGTTTGTTTTCAGCACATTCTTTACTTTTTTTCATCTCTTTAAATCATTTGCTCAAGTTTAAAATGACACTTAAAAAGAAACAGACGAAGTATATGCTCTCACTTTGATTGGTGGTTGACTAAAAAACAATCATAACTATTGGTGACATAAGTGCTAAAACCAAGGTTTACAAAAACAAAATAACCACACCCCAGCGGTCATGAAAACTGGTGAAAAACCCGACAAATGTAAAATTTTGAATTTGAACAAACTGAAAACGGTAAGCCGAGCGGTTCCATCGGTAAAACGCTTGGTTTTCACAGTTATTTCATCGGTTTGAGCGGTTTATGTAGTCTCAAATTTTCAAAAAGATAAGCCGGGTGGTTTTCTCAGTTCACGGCTCGAATTTTGTAGTTTCAAATTTTAGAAATTTCTTTTCTTTCCCCCCTCAATTTTTCAAAAATAAATATTTTTTTGGGTCGAAATCAGCCGTCCACCTAGAATCGATCGGACCGCTTTTCTGGTTTTCGTTGGTTTTTAGAACAATGGATGAAACTATGGTGGTACATCGCTATCGCTTTCTTGATGTCTAAAACATGATCATATTGTTAAAATGGATCTTTATATTTTTCTTCAACATGTGTCACTGACCGCAAGCCATCGGCTATGGCATAGGATAGGGAGAACCTGGAGGTGAGAGGAGAGAGTAAAAGATAGGGGCGATTGCAGCCAGAAGCTAACGAGCTGGTTTTGGATGGGATTGGGCAAGTGAACATCAAAACAACAGTAGTAGCTATTGGGTAAGTGTTAGATTGAGCAGAGATGGCACAGGGTCAATATTATGAGGTGCACGTGCACCTCGATCCTTTTTCCATTTTCCAAATTGTTTTCTTGTTTATTTCATTCATTTAATTCGGCTTCAACTAACAGACATCCAAAAGTGAAGTCCAAACGGCGGCGTTATTTTGAAAAGGTAGGGGCAAAATCACACTGCTTACAGTGAGGGCAAAACCAGATTGAAAAATATATTGAGGGCAAAACACAATTGCCCCTTCATATAATATAAGAATGTCTTGAAATTCTTAGCATGCCCAATGGTAGAGGCAGTTTGTTAACTCTTACTGAGAATCTTTTTGTGTAGGATCCACATGACAGTGTCTCATTTATGTTAAGAGTTAACTCTTGAATAAGAGGTAGCAGCACTCTCTCTCTTTCTTTTTCTCAATAAAATACTATTGTTGCTGCCTCTTATGCAGCCCGTTGGGGACTCTCTTAGAGCTCAAAGTGAAAGCTGTAATGTGAATGTCACGAACTGAAACCTAAGCAGCTTAGGTCCTTTTGACCTGATGTTATTGCTCGGGATCACTGATTTCATGTTTTACAATTGAAATAATTTACTAGTTGTCATTGTAATTTTGCATAGTCTCCTATTGGCCCGTGGCACACCAATGTAAAATAAGGGACCCATTTTCCCTTTTGCAATAGGGAATAAGGAATTGTCTACAGTTACAATTCACCAACATTCGCATTCAAATGCTTATAACAAATTACAACAACTAGATTACATAATCAACGTGTTTAAAATGCGAGATATACATCACAACAGAGCAGACATCAGTTAGTAGCCAGGGTAAGGTGAGGGCGGCCCAGCCCTGTCAGTGTTAGAACCGCCTCTTCTGCTGAGGATACCCAGGGTTCTGCATCCCCATCCCTTGATCAGCCTTCCTTCTCAACTGTAACCCACATAGACATAGGCGTACTTGTGCTTCAGTAATCACAATCCTCGTTCAACAAGTATATTCAAGTAACCGGAGCAACAAAAAGTACCTGATGCGGATGAGACTGACCACCTGCGCCTCTTTGCATGGGGATATTACCAGGATTCAGGCCACCCATACCTGCCTGAGATGCAGCGTTGAAGGCAGCCATATTTGCCCCAGCTGGCATTCTTGGCATCCCCACCATGGGTTGTTGCATTTGTCTTGGCACGGGTCTCGGTACTGATTGACTTCCTGGAGGCGCATTACCTGATGGCTGAAATACAGACATTTTTTTGCATTATAGTTCGGCTAGCAAGATTTCACATCAAAGTTGCACGCAGACGTGCTGCAGCTAATAAGTTGGGTTCCTTAAAACTTGCACGAACCGGTTGAGTTGGTTGAAGGCTTGTTGTTCCTTCAAAATCTGTTGTAGTATCAACTGGACGAACAGGATATTGTACAATTTTATCCCCTGGCTGGGATGGTAGAAGCGCACTAATCGAACAGGAATTTGAGTCAGGAGGATGAGAAGTAACTGCATTTGATAAATGGAATACTATGCCAAACATTTCAGAATTATTTAGCTCGTGGATGTCCAAACGACAAGTATATATTTGGGAAAGTAAAGGATATTAGGATTCTGCTCACACATAACTTACTTTCGACCAGGCAGTGGATCCATTCGAAAGTACCTGTGCAAAGAAAGTATATCCATAAGAGTTCATGCATTAAAAAGTAGTCACAAACAACACAACATTGGACTAGGGCCCTGTTTGGGGGAGTTTTTCTCAGCCTCTGCGTTTCCAGGAAGCTGAGAAGCGAAAAGGTCCCCCAAACGGGGTTGCTTCTCCAACCAGCAAAAGCTGTAAAAGCGAGGAACAGCAGTAGAAATGAACTAAAAGCGGAGAAGCGAGTCGACCGTCGCTTCCCGAGCTTTTTGCCGTCTTTCTCATCCCTCCGCCGTCTCCCTCTCTCCCTTCCTCACTCCCTTTCCCCCTCAAATCGGCGGCGTGGTCCCTGCCATGCGCAGCGCCGTCTCCCTCTCTCCCTCCCTGAATCCCCTCCCTCCTCAAATCGGCGGGGCGGACGAGCGGGCGAGCTCGGAGGAGGCGCGGGCGAGAGGGCAAGCCCTCGCGGAGGCGGTGGGCGAGCGGGCGAACTCGGCGGCGGAGCAGGCGAGCTCGACGGAGCGGTTGCACGGTACCTGCTCCAGCGGCGTCCCCATCCCTGTCGCGCTCGAGTGGGAGCGGCACCAAGCCGAGCTCCCCACTCGCCATGGCCGTTGCCGAACTTAGCTACCCTCTCACCGTGGCCGTCCCAGTCGAACGGCACCACGCCATGGCCGAAGCTGAGCCAAAAGCCAAGTACGCCAAACACCACCCCTTTGCTTCTCCGAAACGCGCTTCCTGGGCCAGCGAAACGCTGCTTCTCCAAAACGTCGCTTCTCCCAAAAACGGAAAAGCAACCGTTCCCCCAAACAGGGCCTAGAGGGGTTTTGTCAACATTTCAGAATGGAAACAATATTTATCCTTTTTTATGCTAGACAAATGTTATCAAAGCCTCAGACGTCAAAAAATAAAGGGAATAAAACCCAAAAAAAACATTATGTTCTCGTGTTGGTAATGCAAAATTCATGAAGCACAAATATTTAAAAGGATGTTGACACAGCAGATAACTCCTGTTGGTTTGGCCTAGAAAAGTAATCAAAATTAGTAATGACAAAAACTTAGATTTGAATAGAAACAGAACAGAACAGGTTTTGTGAATCTATTTCATAATATTAAAATTTGACTATCATATCAAAATACAGAAATAAAGGGTTAAATGAACTTATACGTCAATGCAACAAGTACGCATGGCAGGATCGCAGTGAAGTTGTTAGCTAATGTTCTAATGAAAGCTAAAGCATGATCCAGAGTTTGAATATTTGACTAGAGCTGGTCGGTGGTCCACAAGGTTGGCTCTAGCATGTTATTGATCGGTATGCCTATCATAGGTTGACAATGACATTCAGGCAAGCTATTCAAACAGATCGGGAAAGGGCTACCTATAGATATTTGGAGATCAACAAAATGTACAATCAGGCCAAAAAAAAAAAAGAACACCAAGTATGTGAAGGTATTTAGTTATTTACTCATGCTCCAACGCTTGTGCAGCTGTTATACGCTTTCGAGGATCATACCTATAACAGGAGAATATATCAGGGCAATAAATCAAAACAACAAGTGAGCATGAACCTAGGCTAGAGAACAATGAGCAGGTGACATACTCAAGCATTTTTGAGAGAAGATCAAACGCAGGACTCTTCTGAGGCAAGTGAACAATGTTATGGAGACCTGGGTTGTCACTGCAAGGGAGAAATGATTACCTTCAGAAATGATAAAGACATAATATTTCAAGTCTCTTTATAGAAGCAGAAACAAATGTCTGACATACTACTTATGCCCCTGAATATGTTGCTGATCATTTTGCCAGCATGGAAGATTTGCAAGGGTAGGCCACTTTTCTACCGTAGGATGACCTACATAAAAACTGGATTATTACAATATAATAAAAATACGTGGCAAAACAACACCAATGCAGAAATGAGGCACCCATACCTAAGACCTTAAAAATCTTGTCCAGTTGATCAAGCTAAAAGACATGCGTAAATCAACTGTGAGATAGATTGACTGAACAGAGAAAAGTTTCTGCAGGTTGTAAAAGGGCAAAATATACAAGGTAACAATATGGCAATATTTACTCCCTGGTTATCTTTAAGGAAGGTCTCATCACAAGAGATAGCTCATGTAAAAGGTAGCAATTTTTGTCTATTGATCTATCTCAAAACAAGGTAAAAATAGTAAGTACTTGAGTGTATGTGCTCATACTTGAAAGGGGTTTGGAGTCGCTTTGGATTCAACACCTTGGAACAGTGGTTTTAGGGTAAGCAATTCAGCAAAAATGCAACCGACTGCCCACATATCTATAAATGATTTAAGGAAATAACTTAATCAAATAAATAGAAATAGAAGTGAGAAAAGGAGATTCTTTTTGCGCTCCTCTGAAGGATACCAACAGCGCTCGTGTAGTGTTTGGCCCCAAGTAACAGCTCGGGAGCACGATACCAGATGGTTACAACAACCTGAAAAAATTCGTGAGCATATAAATAAATAATTAATCTTGGTAACAAACCATGTGCCCCAATGAACACAAGAGAAAAAATGAAAACAAATAGAGATGTTTCACTGGTGTATGCATAAAATAAGCCTCAAATTTTTGAAATAATGGAATGGCATGGGTAAGTGGCTGATTATCATATATCCGCATCAGCTTTTACTTTCCTGGTATTAGACGAATAGAGGAGACAAGCATGCATGCTAGCTAAATGGCACGCAAATGTGGGTACTCACCCCATTGTCACTTAATGGTTTAAGCGGAGCTTGATATATCCTGGCAAGGCCAAAGTCAGCAATCTTTATAATTCCATGTTCTTCTCCTTCTCCCATGACCTATGCATGGAAGCAGTCTCAGTAAGAGGGGTTTCACGATATCGTACAAATTTATTTGTAAGTTGTAAGCAGAGGCTACCAGTATGTTAGAAGGCTTGAGATCTCGATGTATAATCCAGTTACTGCATTTAGATAAGACATTCCAAAGAAAAATAAAGAACCCTAGTTATGAGAAATGATACTACATATCTAGGTGATTGAAAATTTAGAGGATAGCACACAAACCTATGAAGATAGTTGAGACCATTGAGCAGTTGCCATAGCAAGGATTTGACAGTGTAGGTGTTAATAGGGGCGCTTAGCTTTTCCCTATGATGCCTGATAATCTCCTGCGGTTCAGTTGGTGGTTATACAATCAGGGACGTAACTGAATTACATGGGAAGGGAACTGAATTCAAAGAGAACTGAAGACATGATGACGGACATAGAGGTCATGCTCGGCGTAATCAAACGCGAGGTAGAGGGACATGTCGGCGTGGTTGATATGGACATTGACGAGCTTGACGACATTCTCGTGGTTGATCTCGCGCAGGAGCTGCCATAAGTGGCGTTAGGGTTTGGTGGCATAGTTCCAAGCAAGGGGATGGAGAAAGTTAGGAAGCAAAGCAACGGGATGCCGGAAGAACAGACCATGATCTCCCTGATCGCTGTGGGCGAGACGCCATCCCCCTCCTTGGACTGCTTGAACTTCTTGATGGCGATGGGGGGACCCCGTCGGCCGGGGGCAGGGTGCGCCGGCTTGAGGCGCGCGAGGAAGACAAGGCCGTAGGTGCCCTCCCCGATCTTGCCCACCAGCTCGTACTGCTGCAGCCACGCCGGGCGGTTCGAGCCGCCGCCGGCGCGGCCGTCCCCCATCCCCGACGCGGCAGCTGACCTCGCCGCCGTCGTCCTCTTCTCCGACGCCCCCCCGCAGTGGGCTGCAACAAGACCGTCTGCGCGTGCGGCCTGTTTGCTTGACTTGCTGGACCCACCCAGCAGCGACAAGAACACACACAGGTAGTGGGGTTCTGGCCCACACCCACGTTTGGCCCATATAGACCAAGGCCCAATATCTTCTTCCCTTCCATTTTCTCCTCTTTGTCCTCTCCTACTGTAGGCCTCCTTTGGGAGCATTGGGCTAGCAAACCGGGGCCAGCGCCCATGACAGGGAACTCCCCTGCACGTCGCCACCCGGGATCGCGCTCCCCTGCCAGGGTGTGGCTGACTTTGGCAGCAGAGGGTCCCGAAACCCAGGGAAAAAAGCTTTGAAATGTAGAAAAATCGAAAAAATCGAAAACAAATCAGGAAAAATCGAAAAGGACTCCGAAAACTCAGGAAGAAAACAAAAAAGACTCCGAGGATTAATGGGAAATCGAAAAATGACTCCATGAATTCAGGAAAAATAAAAAAATTACTCCAAAAATTCAGAAAAATCAAAAAACCACTCCGAAAAATCATGAAAAATCCAGAAAAAAATTATGACTAACAAAGAACCAACATCAGACCAACTTTTTTTAAGGGCAAACAAATTTATGAGTCCCAAATATCACTATGTTGGCAACAAACCAAGAATTCAAGAAATAATTCATCGGTACATACATTATTTTGCTACCTGACATCGCAAACAAAAGTCATACATTGTTTTGCTAGCAAACGAATCATTCCACCAACTTTGTGATTGACAAACAAACATCATTTCTGCGGCTCCAAACACATTACTACACCATCAAATTAGGAAATTATAATCAGAAAGGTTCATCTCTTGTTTGAGAAGCAAATGGACACTGAATGCATGAAGTAGGGGACAACGATTCGGCGTGGTTCCTGCATTACAAAGAAAGTCAACTATCAGTTGCTGCATACCAGATGCACCGTGCTGAGTCAGAAAAGGAAACAAGCTGCCATTTTGAACTACCAGATAACAGTTATACGTCAAGATATCACTTTCCAATCAGACTTCAACTAAATATTATCCTACGATCTACTTTGACAGAAATGGACATCCACGGTTTTCAGTTCTTGCTTTTCAATCAACTTGGCACAAAGTGAAATTCTCTTGAGCCCAACACCTCACCACCCATTCTAAGCAAATGTACAAAGTACTCCTGAAATCCAATGTCTAACAGGCATTAGACAGCAATTAAGCAGCTAATGTGTCCCCTGCCCACACTTGCAGATTTATGGACCTGAACCCATTACTGATGAACACACATATTGACCGAGCTGTAAACAACACACCTACTGTGCAATATTTAAGTTTTGCATAAAGAAGTTACAAGAGTCCTTTATCTTCCTAATAGACAGGTCATCCAGTGAACATGGCCGTAAATCAAACCAGACATTCAAAAATTAATAAAAACTAAACAACAACAACACATTTCTGTTATATATACTCAATAGAGAAAGAAGCCAAAGACTTCTTTACAGAGAGAACAACACTCTTTTCTAAAAAGAAGTACCAGTTTCATTCTTGACACAAACAATTTCTATGCAAGCCTCCATGATGGATACAAATGTACAAGTCTCATTATTGACACAAACAATTCTTATGCTCCAAGCACTGGCACAGGCTTGACCTTTTTATCTCAAATGTTCCAACAAGCACAAAATGGATGACCATCATAAACAGGCAGCAAGTTCAGAGCTTAATTTATAGCAGCTGTTCAGCCTAGGCTTCTAATCTGGTACTAAGGAAAGAAGATGGCAATGTGGGAGCTCGATGCACCAGAAGATACTATATTCCAATCATGGTTGTAGGATCGAATTCTTCAAACCTAAGGCTGAGGGAGAGCGAATTCCTGAAACCATAGTCCTGCACGACCGAAATCTTGAGAACTTGGGAGGATGAGGGAGAGACTGAGATCTCACCGTGAGGTTGTCGTCGAGGCCCGGCTCACGGATCTTGAGGTCGCCTCCCTCCTCTCCGTCTTAGATCTGGATACTGCAGCAACGACTTCATGAGAGAGAGAGAGAGAGAGAGAGAGATGACACGCTCACCAGAGTAGAGGTGTGGTGGGCATAGGAGGCGGCCGTCACCGCTCGAGTCGACAGGGAGGCGGCTGGCGCTGCGCGTGTCGACGGGAAGGAGGATGCGGCGTCGCGCGAGTCGATGGGGGAGGAGGATGCGGTGCCGCGCGAGTGGACGGGGGAGGACGATGCGGCAGGGAGGAGGATGCGGCGGCGTCGGCGGCGGGCGAATCGAAGATGAAGCGACGGGGAAGGAGACGGGACAGACTGCCACGCCTCGAGGGACCGGTTTTCTCTACCCCTCCAACCCGGCCGGAACCGGGGCCAGCTAACGCGCCGAATCGGTCTGCCAAAGGCCCATGTTACTGGCCCGGGTTTTGCTGCCGCGTGGGCTGCCTGCCCCGGGAACACGCGGGGACCCCCGCGGGGGTTGGGGTTCCCAAAGGAGGCCGTAGAGAGTGTGTTATCCATTTCTGCCTCTTCTCTCTAGTGTAGCAGCAGCACGGCACGCCGCCGCCGCCGGCTGCTCCAGCCAGTCAAGCTCCGTAGGACGGATATGGCTGCGGGGAGTGCCAGCGCCACCGCGTCGCTCTCTGTTGCGGCGGCTGGTGTCCTGCGCATCAGGCAGCCAAGTGCTCGCGCTCCCGCTTGGGCCGCCTCCTCCCAGCGGCTGCAACGGCCCCTCCTCAAGCTCAAGCCTTGCGCCTCACTGTCGGCGGCGGCGCCCCCTATGTGGAGAGCCGAGCATGATGGCGGGGGCGGTGGGGCCGGCTCAGGTGACGTGATGGGCCTCCTCCTCCGGGAGCGCATCGTCTTCCTCGGCAACGAGATCGAGGACTTCCTCGCCGACGCCGTCGTCAGCCAGCTGCTGCTCCTCGACGCCATCGACCCGGAGTCCGACATCCGCCTCTTCGTCAACTCACCAGGAGGGTCCCTAAGGTCCAACATTTCCTTTCATTTTCCTCCTCCTCTGTTCATTCGTCATCATGGACCGCTCAATTTATGCTAGCTGCTGTTCTAAATCCGATTCAATGAGCGCACTTGTCACTTCGTACTGCTCTTGCAATGTACAAACGTCAACCCGCTGTACTAGTTTATCTTATCCAATTCATGAATCATGATGCTTTCTTTTGAGAACCGAAACCTTATGAGGTGTGGACATCGTCGATGAAGTCATGCAGATGTGATAGTCACAACCACATTCATATGCAAGGTCCACATTGTGGTCTCGAGATACCATATGAATCCACTGAGTGACCTATATTCATACCTTCTGGAACTGCTCAATTTTGGAGAACTAGTTGATACCCCACGCATTACTGTGTGGTATATTAAATACAAATTTGTTGCTTCGTAAGTGAAAATTTGTAGAATGGTTGAAACTTGAAAGCTCCCTGAAATCTAAAAAATTGACATTTTGATTTGGTTGTTGATCCATTAATCAAATAATTTCCTTAAATTTCGATTGGAATTGAACTTTTGTGTTAATTGCTTGATCTACTCCCGATGGGCGAGAGGCGCTTAACGGCGTAACAGGTCTGTCTATCCTATATTTGAACTCGGAATTGCTTTGGTCTAATTTAGGACTTTCCAATCCATTTTATCTTACCTAATTCTATCTACGCCCAGGGTGTTTACATGAAGTTTTGACAGTAGAGATAGCGTATGCATAAATTTGTAAAATATAGGTCATCGATAGAATTACATTTTTTGGATAGCTGGGCCACTTACAGTCAAAAGTTGGTTCAATGTAGTGCAGATCAATATTATGGAACATAATCACCTGCAAAAAAAGGGAAACTAATCCTGTAATAGTGATAATAAGTAAGGATAAAAACAACTATCATATGAATTGTTTAAATAAAATGCAAAAATAGCTAGGATGGTAATTGTGAACACTCATGTAACAACCAATCTGCTCGAGTACCATTGCCAAACCTTAATTGAGTGATGGAAAATATTAGCTAGGAAACATTTTATTGATTTGAGTCATCTTGTAATGGCTGCTGACCCTTCCCTTATACATAAAGCTGCAAGAACATGAAATGAAAGGACACCACTTGGAATATAGCTTTACTGCTAAAACATGTAAAATATCATGGCGCAACACTGCAACCAAATACGTCCGTGCACCTAAAAAGGGTAAACAAAAATGATAAGAACATAAAGGCAGTCAGATATTGGTGCGCCCAATCTATATGACAAAGTGCAATGGTTAAAATTGATGGAATTCTGAAAGGAAAAAGGGGTGATGCAGATACGAGAGAGGGAGGGAAGAGCTGTCACGCGTCAGGGAAAGGGAATCACCATGGCTCTGCTATTTATGTACAAACTGCATAGTGGGATGGTATTAATAAGAGAGACGATGTGGCTGTACCGGAGAGCAGAAAAATAGCAATTAACAACACTTAATGGGTTGCACTTATATAAACGATATAGATTCTTTCGTTTCTTATTTATTCATTCACTTTAGTGTCTGCTGATCTCTTTTTTGTTAAATGTAGTATCTTGTTCTCGTTTCCCACACTCTTTCTGTTTTTTGTATTTTTTTTTTCTCAAACTTATTGGTACTTGCTAGCTACCATGAGAGTGGTAATTTATGGAATTCCAGCTTACTGTTGCAAAACCTCACATGCACTCAAAGTCAACCATAATCGTTGCTAACATCTTGAGGAAATACTTGAATCTGCTTGCAGCACTTTGGATTGTGCTGTCTAACCTTATATCACTGGTTCACTGATGAGTGATTTCATATCGCATTCTGTGTCAGCACCTTCCATATATGTAGATCATCAAATTCTGCACATATGATTAGTTATCTCCATTGTCTCATCATAGCCTTGTGTATTCAAATGCTTTTGTGACTGACATTTTGGTTACCCTTTCAGTGCAACGATGGCCATCTATGATGTCATGCAGCTTGTGAGGGCAGATGTCTCCACTATTGGGATGGGCATAGCTGGATCGACAGCTTCTATAATCCTTGGTGGTGGCGCAAAGGGAAAGCGATTTGCCATGCCCAACACCAGGATTATGATCCATCAACCCGTGGGAGGTGCGAGTGGACAGGCCTTAGACGTCGAGGTCCAAGCCAAAGAGATATTGGCCAACAAGAGAAATGTTATCCGGCTGGTATCAGGCTTCACGGGCCGCACTCTGGAGCAAGTTGAGAAAGACATTGACAGAGACCGTTATATGGGTCCTCTTGAGGCTGTCGATTATGGACTCGTCGATGGTGTGATAGACAGTGACACCATAATCTCCCTTGAGCCTGTCCCGGAGAGGGTGAAGCCTAAATATAACTACGAAGAGCTGTACAAGGATCCGCAGAAGTTTCTGACACCAGATGTCCCAGATGATGAGATATACTAGTCTATAAGCTGGATGCGCAACTAGCAGCTTCTTTAAATTTGTCAAACAAAGATGCTGTACTCCTAGCTCTAGCAGTAGCTTATTGACCTCGTTTACCGCCCATGTTGCTGGCTAAATGTTGGTTTTGAGCAGGCAGTTAGGCCTGTTGATTACTTGGTTGTGCTTGCCATTGCAATGTTTTTGCTATGATGAGGGTTGAAATGGTCTGGCTGTTGTGTTATGACCGTTTCAGGTATGGCCTGTTGAATAAAGAATAGCCAAAATTTCAATTGACAAAACAATAAACCCAATAGAAGCCAAGTCAACCATTTCCTGCATTGCCAGTTTGCCACGATGAAGAAAAATCTGAAAAAGATACGGCAAGCACATAATAGTACTCCTTCCAATTTTATTTTGATGTCGTTAGGACATGATGTTTAGTGCAAATTTGTACTAACTTTTGTGTCCGAACGACTTCAAAACAGAACCGGAGGTAGTAATTAGTAACGTTTTATCACGAGGAGTTGCTTAGAGGGTTCAAGGAGGAACAACGTTTTGTTGGCGCACAAGGTCTGCATGCATCAGGTTTAGGTTGTATTGTCGAGCCAAGTTGGTTGGTTTCTAGGTCAGGTCTTACCTTATTTTGTTTTTAAGATCAGTTTTCATCAATCTTGTATTTACAATCCGTCACAGCTGAAGTGAGGCGAGTGGTTTGGAACGGATTGTTTTTTCTTCTCTATCAATTCAAACCTGTGTATTTCAAGAAAAAAAATTTATCTTATATAGTGTTCAATGACAATATACGCTTCGGCTTGATTGGCTTGAAAAAACAATGTACATTGAGAGAGATCTCAAAGAGAGTAAACATCTGTCAGCTTCTGAACATGTTCTCTCGTTATTGGCTTTTCAATTTACCCTCCAAATAGGGCCAAGAATTCGTCGTCAATATTAACTCTTTCATAAACTCAAAAATATAATAATAAATACAACAAACAGTGAAGTTGATACAATTGAAATGAAACCAATCCTGTCATCAGTTGAAGGCACCAACAGCAGGGACAAGAACTGGAGAGGAACCTGAGGCCATGGTGCTTTTGACTTTCAGGGCAAGCGGATCCCAGAATTGGACAACATTGTCGTTCCCGGTTTTGAGGTTCATCGGCGTTTTAATGCAGTCAGCAGTATCACCATGGCCCTCTGCTGTCGATCTTGCTGCTGCTACCCGCTTTAATCTGATACGTTCAGCTCTTGACCCAATAGTCTGACCCAATATTGAGGCCGCTATAGTAAGGGCCATGGCTGCCTTCGGCATAAGCACAGACTTCCTGAGCATCCCAATGAAAGGCACCGCAGCATGCACTGCAGCAAACCACTGTACTGAAAACTTTTCTGTGTGCTCTCTCCTGATGCCAAGAGGAACATTTGCAGCCATACCAAGCAATGCAATCACCAGTACTTTTGTCGGCAGCGGCTGAGGACGAAGCCCCTTTGCAAAGGCAGTACGGGATAATGCTGCACGGGCAGCGACCACCGCAGGTGGGCATCTCAGTTGTATACCAGCTGGGGGTTTCATCATCTTTGCAACAAGGGGCACAATGCCACCTAATGCCCTATACGACTTTGCAAGTGGACATTGGCCATTTTCCAGCCAATCGTTGCTCAGCGCTTCATGATTGTTAGACTGACCTTTGTTCTGAAATGACAGGGAAAGCAATATCAGGTAATTGTATGGCATGTTCCTTTACTAACAACATGGTAAACCTTTTTACTCTGCCTATTATGTAGTACCATTCACAAAAATCATATCAAAAATAAGACTACACCTGCTAAGATAAATTACCTGGGGAAGGTTGTTGGGGTTCTTTTTGTTGGAGTTTTTCTTGTTGCGCTTATTCGAGAAATCACCAAAACTGAAAAACCCTCCAAATGCCGAGAGACTGATGGTTGCTGCTTTGGCTGCCAGGGGGTTAAATTCAGGGTTGGGCTTTGGCAATGGCTTCTCAATCTTTGCTAAAGATCCTTCTGATAGTGGAACGACCCCATCTCTACCATGGAAAACTCGAAACGCCGTGTCAAAATTAGGGCCATCTTCGAAAATTGGACCCTTGGCTCCTCTTACCTTCACATGCAACAAACAATACAATATAACATCCAGAAGACAATGGAGTGTCAAAAACAGATAGAATGCTAATTTGAAGTGAGGGAAAGCAATGGACATACGGGAACAGGAAAGTTGGCAGACGAGAAGGAAAAGCTTGTAGGCTCATTGATGTTCCTCAGAAATGGGCATCTTTCAATTCCTTGCTGGACGGCAGTCTCTTCCAAGCACATGGGTTTATTGAGAGCTCTTTGAAATATGGGATCCATATGAATACCCCTGGCAATTCAACCTGCAAGTGGGGAAATGTCGCGAGAGCAATGTGAGCCACTTGTCCAACCACACAAAGTTGCTTCGTAACAAATGAGCTACAAAACTATGGATCAACAAGATGCATATATGTGGTAGCATCAATGGGCATAATGGGAAGGGTAGCTAATGCAATGTCATGTTGGGGAGGTTGATGATGAGGCTTGAGAAAAGTTTGATCACCATGTGTAAAGTCAACTCTAGACTAGATTAATGGTATGGTAGAACAAAAAAAGATGGTCAGAAGCCAAACAATGAGCTGCTGCATAATCGAAATTAGCTGGCAAGCTCAAAGCATGACTTTTGGGTGGTATTGCAGATCTGAATCCGATTAGATTGCAGTTGAGTATTAGTTGTACTTCCAGGGAAACAAATTGGTCGCCAATGTTGATTATTAGCCCGCCGACCTACCTAACAGCAGTTGGCACATGCGCATGGCGACCTGACCCCCTGCCGAGCACCCAAATTCTTTTACCAGGCTGATTGTCGAAATGTTGAGAAAGGCCGGGCTCGCAACGAAATGAGAAGGGGAAAAACAGGGGAGACAGAATTCATCATCGGGTTAGGCGGCCGGATTCTCCCTTCCTTTTCGCATGCGTGCGTTTAAATTCTTGAATCGAATCCCCTCTCTCTCTCTCTCTCTCTCTCCAGAAAAGAGAGAAGCGATCCCCTCCACGTCTTAATCTCACCAAGATCCTCACAGAAAGAGAGGATAGGAGAGGATACGAGAGGGGAAGAGATGAAAACGAGATACCCGGGAAACAAAGAAAGAAAGAGAGAGAAATTACCTCCGATTGGAAGCTAGGCGGAGGACGAGCAGGCGACGGAGATCTTCTTCGTCTGGGCTTGGTGGTTGCGTCGCGTGTGGTGAACACAGGGCGGGCGAGGGCGAGGGCGGGGGGCGGGCACACGACACGGCTCCTTGAGGAAGGGGAATTGGAAAGAGAGAGAAAGGACCGCGAGGTATGATGAATATGGAGCAGCTGGTGCAGTGGGTGGGTGGGTGGTTCGTTGCCTTGGCGCCGGCCTCCATGGCTTGGTCGCCGTGCGGAGTAGTTTGACTCTGACTCGGCCGGCCGCAGCTGCCGCGCCAGCACGCACGCTTTTCACGCGCTGCATCTCGTGAGACGCTTTACGAGATGATATCGCGCACGTCCCTTTCAATTGCGACAGAAGAAGAAGGTTCGCAAAGACAACGCAAGGCATTTCGTCACTTGCATTCTAGACGGATGGTTACATGGATAGTTGTAGAGCGGTCACGTCAGCTATGCACTAGTATGGTCGTGCACATGGTTTGAAAAACTGTCGAAAATTGATGTTTGGGTTTTCGAGTTTGATTTTGCGCCAAGCCTCTTGCAAGTTTTCGTCTGTCACGTCCGTGCCTTCGGCGGAGCTTGCCATATTAGCAAGGCCAATGGAAGACTGGCTTGTAGCCAGCCCAAAGCTACAACGCATGAATTTTTTTTAGCTCCAACACACATGTGGGCTTCATGACCATTGGAGTTCGGAAACCCCAAAGGTATGAATGTTTTTGGTGATTGGGTGACCATATTGATGTGACTAACATTTCCATGTAGGATATTCAAATGGTCATGTCAATGAAGCGTCGTCTCACATACTCTATCTATCGACGACTTGGTGATTGGTTGCCTCGACAATTTGGATCGAGAACTTGATGGAGTCAAGGTTGAAGATGGATCAAGGCTAAGGACATGATAGACCAAGCAAGTGTTGGCTTGGTGTAGATGCTAGATTGAGTCCATAGGAAAAACCGGACTATCAAGAGGGATCGAATTGGTTCTCTTAGAGCACACTAGGTTAGAGATCAAATGGATGCATTGTGAGTCTCTTGAGGGCTAGGGTGGCTGAAGAGAAGAAGAGGAACCAAGAATGAATAAGTTGGAAGCAAGGATCAAGAGTGGATCAAGTTTTCAGCTTATCCGGTAGAGACCGGACAGTACGGTCCTAGGGACCGTATGGTACGGTCTTCATTGAAGATCCAGACAGAGAAGTGAAGTCTCGGAATGCTGAGAAAATGAAGACCGGACAATGGACCGTATGGTACGGTCAAGAGGACCGGACAGTACGGTCATCAGAAGATTTCCAGACAGAGAAGTTGAAGTTTCTGGAAGTGGAAGAAATGAAGACCGGACAATCGACCGGACAGTACGGTCTTAGGGACCGGACAGTACGGTCTTCATTGGAGATGAAGAAGAAGATGGAGATGCGCCTGGAAATAGAGACCGGACAGTACGGTCTGGAAGAGACCGGACAGTACGGTCCTATTGTACGGTCTCTAGTTTCGCAGGGCACTTTTGGGCAACGGCTAGTTTTGGGTTGGTAGCCTATATATAGTTGGTTGCCCGCCCCTTGAGGGGTTTCTTGGCCATTGTTGGAGTGCAGGAAACTCAGAGGAAGCCAAGAGCAAGAGAGAGAAGCACTTGTGAAGGATTTGGAGTGATCCTAGTGCTTGAGAGAGTAGCAATTGCATCCACTTGATCTCTAGGCTAGTGTGAGCTTGAGAGAGTCACTTCGGTTTGTTACTCTTGGTCTATGGCAAGGCCTAGACCGGTTAGGCATCGGTGTTGAGCTGTCCAAGGAGATTGTGGAAGCTAACACAAGTTTGTATACGGTCTTGGAGCTTCGTGCGAAAGAAGCATCACTAGTGGAGCGCCCTTTGGCACGCATCACGTGCGGAGCCTTACCTCCGGAAGAGTACCCGGGATCGAGCCCGGCGGGACGTGCCCGCGACTTCACTCGGAGGGTGAAGTGTGCTCTAAGAGGGATCGCCTTCGAGCGGAGGGACGGGGTCGAGACTCCGGCGGGAGTGACCCAACGTGGAGTAGGGGAAGGCGCCATCCTTCCGAGACCACGGGAAAAATCATGAGCATTCCTATCCTTATCTCCTTTACTTACTAGCATTTATGTTTCCGCATTTACCTTATGTGCTAGTAGAATTGCATGATAGGTTGTCTCTTTACTACTTGGTAGAATTGCTTGCTAGGGTGTTGCTTGTTGCATAGACTAGATTGTGTGCGCGCATCGCTTGCTTTTGTTATCACCATATCTAGTCTTGCTAGCTTCACGCCTAAAGTACGTTTGGGAGAAATTGTTGACACACCGATTCACCCCCCCCCCCTCTCGGTGCCCTTGATCCTTTCAGAGCTATAGATGGAACACACATTCCGGTCGTAGTAAATGAGCCAGTGCATGATGATTTCATCAGTAGGAAAAGTTACACTAGCCAGAATGTCGTGGCTATATGTGACATTGACATGTGGTTTACATTTGTCGCCGCTGGTAGGAGGGGCGGTGCTCATGACATGGCCGTACTCAGGGACGCAATTAACAACTCGAACTGTTTTCCTCACCCACCCCCAGGTGTGTAATTGAAGGCAAACATCATATCGGAAATTTGTGTAGCTTACAAGAAATATATGCATCATGACTTCTTGTATTTTGCAGGTGTAAGCTTCATGACCATTGGAGTTCGGAAACCCCAAAGGTATGAATGTTTTGGTGATTGGGTGACCATATTGATGTGACTAACATTTTCATGTAGGATATTCAAATGGTCAAGTCAATGAAGCGTCGTCTCACAAACTCTATCTCTATCGACGACTTGGTGATTGGTTGCCTCGACAATTCGGATCGAGAGCTTGATGGAGTCATGGTTGAAGATGGATCAAGGCTAAGGACATGATAGACCAAGCAAGTGTTGGCTTGGTGTAGATGCTAGCTTGAGTCCATAGAAAAAACCGGACTATCAAGAGGGATCGAATTGGTTCTCTTAGAGCACACTAGGTTAGAGATCAAATGGATGCATTGTGAGTCTCTTGTGGGCTAGGGTGGCTGAAGAGAAGAAGAAGAACCAAGAATGGAGAAGTTGGAAGCAAGGATCAAGAGTGGATCAAAGTTTTCAGCTTATGCAGAAGAGACCGGACAGTACGGTCCTAGGGACCGTATGGTACGGTCTTCATTAAAGATACAGACAGAGAAGTGAAGTCTCGGGATGCTGAGAAAATGAAGACCTTAGCATTGACCGGACGGTACGGTCATGAGACCGTATGGTACGGTCATCAGTGGATTTCCAGACAGAGAAGCTGAAGTTTCTGGAAGTGGAAGAAATGAAGACCGGACTATTGATCGGACGGTACGATCCTAGGGACCGTATGGTACGGTCTTCATTGGAGAAGATCAGACAGAGAAGAAGAAAATGGAGAAGCGTCAGGAAATAGAGACCGGACCGTACGGTCTAATGGAGACCGGAGGTCAATGGTACGGTCCCTATATTTCCTGGGCACTTTTGGGCAACGGCTAGTTTTGGGTTGGTAGCCTATAAATAGTTGGTTGCTCGCCCCTTGAGGGGTCTCTTGGCCATTGTTGGAGTGCAGGAAACTCAGAGGAAGCCAAGAGTAAGGGAGAGAAGCACTTGTGAAGGATTTGGAGTGATCCTAGTGCTTGAGAGAGTAGCAATTGCATCCACTTGATCTCTAGGCTAGTGTGAGCTTGAGAGAGTCACTTCGGTTTGTTACTCTTGGTCTATGGCAAGGCCTAGACCGGTTAGGCGTCGGTATTGAGCTGTCCAAGGAGATTGTGGAAGCCGACACAAGTTTGTACACAGTCTTGGAGCTTCCCGTGCGAAAGAAGCATCACTAGTGGAGCGTCCTTTGGCACGCATCAAGTGCGGAGCCTTACCTTCGGAGGAGTACCCGGGAGAGAGCCCGGCGGGACGTGCCCGCGACTTCACTCGGAGGGTGAAGTGTGCTCTAGGAGGGATCGCCTTCGAGCGGAGGGACGGGGTCGAGACTCCGACGGGAGTGACTCAACGTGGAGTAGGGGAAGGCGCCATCCTTTCGAGACCACGGGAAAAATCATGAGCATTCCTATCTCTATCTCCTTTACTTACTAGCATTTACGCTTCCGCATTTACTTATGTGCTAGTAGAATTGCTTGATAGGTTGTCTATTTACTACTTGGTAGAATTGCTTGTTAGGGTGTTGCTTGTTGCTAGACTAGATTGTGTGCGCGCATCGCTAGCTTCTTGTTGTCATCATATCTAGTCTTGCTAGCTTCACGCCTTAAGTACGTTTGGGAGAAATTGTTGAGACACCGATTCACCCCCCTCTCGGTGCCCTTGATCCTTTCAAGTGGTATCAGAGCCTCGTTGCTCAAATAGGGCTTAACCGCCTTGAGTAAGGATGCCGGGAGGAAGTGGACCGCCCCCGTTCGATAGGACCGACCATGCCTATTGGAAAGCTCGCATGCAAGCTTACCTCGAGGCTCTCGATCCCCTCGCATGGGAGGTGACAAGTTCCGGTGTCTCTCTAAGAACTCCTATTGGTACTCTTGATGTGAATCTTGCAAAGGCAAATGCTAAAGCTAAAAATGCCTTGTTTGAAGCAATCACTAAGGAGGTCTTTGCTCGAGTCAAGTCCGTAGGTACCGCTCATGAAGTGTGGACTCAAATCCAACAAGTTCATGAGGGTTCCTCGGATGTGAAAGAGGAAAGATACTATGTCCTTGAGGACAAATATGATGCCTTTACCATGTCTTCAAATGAGCTAATCAATGATACTTACTCTCGCTTGAATGTGCTTGTAGAGGATATCAACTCTCTCGGTGTGAAGGACATTGATGATGGTGACCTTGTGCGGAAGATCATGAGGATTCTCCCAAGGGAGAAGTATGGAGTACTCATCACATGTCTCTTCAACACCGACATGCGAGACCTTACCACCCACAAGCTATTTAGGAAGATCACCGCCTTCGAGAGCTACAACCTTAACAAGAAGCTTGATGAGAAGCCATCCAAGAATCTTGCTTTTGCATCCGAGGGGTCAAGCAAGAAGAAGATGAAGAAGGTGGTGACTCAAGATTCAAGTGATGAAGAGCTTGAAGAAGATGATGAAGACTTGTTGCAAATCCATCCCAATGACCTAGCACTCCTCATGAAGAAAAGCACCTTCTTCAAAAGAAGGTTCATCAACAAGAAAGATGCCGAGTGCTACAATTGTGGGGAGAAAGGTCACTTTGCCAAGGAATGCCCAAAGCCAATCAAGAAGAGCAAGAAGAAGACTCAAGAGTCAAGCGATGATGAAGAAGAAGACCCTAGAAGCAAGTACAAGACAAGAAAGAGGTTTGTCAAGAAGGAAAGCTCTAGAGGCAAAGACAAGAGAAGATCATCTCGCAAGGGTCTCTTTGTTGAAGAGTGGGTCACGGATGATGATAGCGATGAAGAAGAAAGTGATGACTCATCCTCCAAGGGCAAGAAAATGGCCGGCATAGCTCTCATCAACATCTCCGAGACTCTACCTCCACCACCTACTTGCTTGATGGCCAAAGATGATGATAGTAGTGATGAAGATGAGAAGAGCGAGTCCAAGGAAGAGTTTGATGAGGAGGATAAGCCCACTTATGAGGAACTCTTGGAGAGCATTCTCCTAACCGGCAAGATGCTCAAGAAAAAAGACAAGACCATTGCTAGGTTGGAGAAGGAACATGAAGTGGCCGCTTTCCGAGTCCGTCAACTTGAAGGTGAATTTAGGGACTTATCCATCTCTCACAAGGCTCTAGATGAGGACTATGACAAGCTTGAAGAGGACCACATGAAGCTCAAGGAGAAGTCCAAGTTACTAGAGGATGAGCTCAAGCACCTTTCTACTTTTCTCATAACCTTGAATGAGAGCTATGACAAGCTCAAGGTTGATCACAAGAGGCTCAACGACAAGTTCAAGGTTCTTGAGGAAGAACATCAATCCAACCTCGAAAAGAGTAACACTTCTTCTTCTAGTTCATCTATTTCCGATTCTTCATATGTTACTTGTGATGGACTAACTCCCTCTCTTGAGAGCATCTCTCTTGATGAGAAAATCTTGAAGGAATATCATCAACTCAATGAGGAGAGAGCTTCGGTGATGGACGGCTTCGAAAAGCTCACAAGGGGAAGGACCATTCATAAGGAGATACTTGGTCGCAACCTTGTGAACAACTCCGAGCACAAGGGACTTGGCTCCTACCCCGCCGCCATCAACCTCATCGGCAAGGACGACAACATTCCTCCTTGGGTGGTACCTCGGCGGACGATTACTATTGTGAGAAGTGTTGCCGTAACGGGCACACTAGCAAGAATTGTCCCAAGGTGAGAAGTTCCAAGGTTTTGCGTAACGCTAACTTGTTCCATGAGAATACACACTACAAGCTCTTTAGGGACAAGCGGGGCAAGGTGAAGGCAAAGGCTCTTGGATCACCGGACAAATGGAGGAAGACAAGAAGGATTTGGGTGCCCAAATGCATAGTTGACCTTGAGAGGCCAACCAAGTGCGAGTGGGCTCCCAAAAACAAGACCTAGAAGGGTGATGGTGGTGGACCGTGTGCCGCAACGTCAACTCATGAAAGTTCACCATAAGCTTTGAGTGCTTCATCGACAAATCTACTCTTCAAGGAGGTAACTTGTATCGTAGTAGGTTTCCTTTCTTGCATTGCTTGCATGGTAGCTAGGTACTCCTTTGTGAACTAGTATGTTTGCATCCATGCTGTGTTAATAACTAAAAGAAAAGAAAAAAAAATTAGTTCAAGGTCTAACTTTCTCAAGATAGCTATGAGCAAGGGGGATGCTTGAGTTGGTGGAACGATGGGCTTGTTGGCGGTCGTTAAACCATGTTTTGACAGCCACCCTACAGGTAAATAAATGTATAACACCAAGATTTTATGCATAGTAGATAGGAATAATGCTACTCCACCGGTTTTGGTGGATATTTGGATGCAGGAGTGAATAATAGAGAAAAGTGGGCCCAGCCAGGGAAAATCCCTGGCCGGCCGGCCCCACCTGGTGGCCGCAGGCCCCAGACTTCCCCCAGTGGGCTGGAAACTAATCTTCAACGCATAATTCAAGCCCAGCCCGGCAGAATTCCACCGCCATTCTAGAAGGTGGGCTATTTAGGCCTTTACTTGGCCCTCACTTCAATTCTGCCGACCCTACGAAGTAGCCGACCTTTGGACCGCCATCAGGAGATGATCTGGAGCGTTCAGGCAGAAGACGGTGGCCAACCGACAGAAGGGACGGCCGGCCGGCCACCCCCCTAGGCCGGCCGGCCGACTTTGTCGCCACCGCCTCTCCAGCTTCGGCCAGGGTGCTCCCACCGCCTTCACAAGCTATAAATTGGACCCCTCGGCCTCCGAAGCAACTCGCACCATCACACTTCATCCAAGTGTTCATTAGTTTAGTTTAGTAGTAGCTTTGGGAGTTAGAGTAGAGTAGAGTAGAGTGAGAGCTCTCTCGGGCTTCCGGAGTCTTCTCGGAGTTCGGTATAGTTCTTTGTATCCTTACTCTTTTGAGATATTATTTTATTCAATAATTAGTTTTATCTTTATTTATTTGTTTTTAGTAATTCTTTTCTATTTAGTTTATTTATCCTGTTAAGTAAGTGCTCGTAGAAGTCTTGTTGTGGGATTCGTGATTGTTGGAGTACGCAAGTACGAGAGAGTGCCTTCGTCGAGATGACGTCGTGTGAAATCTATGCTTGTTTATTCTTAGATAGGACTGCTCCGTTGATCAAGAGTAGTTCCTCTAGGCGGGTTGTAAGCATGGCGCTTAGATCTTGGCCTATGCACGTTTGGCACCCAGCCCCACGGAGGATGGTAGCCGCGAGTGTATGTGACAGCTGCACCGGTCTCTGTAATCCACCACGTCCGGGTTGGACTCAGCAGGGTCTTAATTATAGCATACGATTCCCTAGGTTTGAACTAGCATCATCGGTTGACCTAGCACGTGTGTGCCCCGAAACGACATGACTTGTATGTGTGTGATCTTAACTAGAGTAGATAACCTTTGTAGATTAGACTGCTAGAAAGAGTAAATACTAGGTAAACATACAGGTAGCCTTAGCTCTATCTCGTTGCTCTCAAATGTATACTACAGTTTTTCTTTTATTACCTTGGATTTGAGGATGTGTGTGCCATCCATAAATATATCATGCCTATCTTACCCCCGTCTCAAGTATAGTTGATACATTATGTCTTTCTCCAAATTATCCAGTGCATTGCTACTGTTCAGCTCCCTTTTGCTCTACTTCCCTGCGGAAATATAAATACGATAACCCTAGAATACTCCAAGGTGAAATGCTACAATGGTGATCCATGCGCTTGCGGAATTAATGAATTTAATTTTATCGCATAAGAACAGCCAACAAGCATTTCTGGCGCCGTTGCCGGGGAAGTAGCAGCTAGGAACTGAATAAATGCATTGCAGTTTGTGAGAAGAATAATTATCACTTACTTTTGCGGGCTTATCCTTGTTCTGTCTTTCTTTGTTGTGGAAATTTGAAACAGGACTGTGCATGACTGGTTTCGACCTACCAGAAAACTTCCACCCAGATCTGGAACAGTTCTTGAGAAGGGTGAGGGCCAGGCTTACCCCTCCTCCCACCCACGCTCGATCGAAAGTTCTGGCTCTTGAAGGATCCTTTCCGACGACTGTCGAGCACCCTCCGTCTTCATCAACGAACAACAACATGGGTGATCCAGTCGAGAAGACAATCAACGATTTCTCCGCGCCAACTACGGAGAACATCCACGTGGGTCCCAACCCGCGCATCACCAACAAGGACTACGAGATCAAGCCAGCCTTGATCAACATGATCTTGGCCAGTCCTTTCTGTGGGAAGCCGTCGGAGGATGCAAATGCTCACCTCCAAAGGTTCCTGATGACATGCAACACCTTCGTCATAAAGGATGCACCTCAGGACGCCATCCGACTACAGCTTTTCCCATTCTCTCTGTTGGGGAAGGCTCTCCAGTGGTTCCACGCGAACCAAGAGTCCCTCGACACGTGGACGGCATGCTCCAATGCCTTCCTCGCCAAGTTCTTCCCGCCGGGTAAGACGACTGCCCTGCGGAACAAGATATTGGGCTTCCAACAGCTCGCAGAAGAGTCGACCGCGGATGCCTGGGACAGGATGCAGGAGTACGCTCTCTCATGCCCACACCATGGCATGGAGGAATGGCTCCTCATACAGAGTTTCTATCACGGTTTGAGGCCGTCCGCTCAAGAGCACCGCGACGCCGCAACAGGCGGCTCTTTCTTCTCTCTTAGCGTGAAGAACGCTAAGAAGTTGATTGAGAAGGTGGCGGCCAACCAGACTCATGGTGAACGCCAAGCGGCGAGCACCAAGACCCGTGGAGTGCACCAAGTGGAGACGATGGACATGCTCGCCATCAAGCTCGATCAGCTACTCCGCAAGGTGGAATCTCCGCAGGACCTGCAAGCTGCGGACTCCCGCATAACTTGTGAAGAGTGCGGCAACACAGGGCATATGGGCATCAATTGCCCGAATGCGAGAGAGGAATGCAATTTCCTCAACAATGGCAATGGGTACCGCTCCCAGAACAACTACGGTTGGAATTCCAGGCCTGACCTCTCCTTCAACAAAAATCAGGAAGGTAACAATGGTAATCTTTCCCGCTTTGAGCCCTCTATCAAGGATCTAGTTCTCGGCCAGGTCAAGATTAATGATAGCATCAGTAAGAAGTTTCTTACTACCGACAAGGCTTTAGAGAGCATAGATGCCATGCTAGAGTCGTTCAGCACTGCTCTGCAGAATCAGCTAAGCCATAACAAAATGCTAGAAACACAAATTACGCAAATAGCTTCAGCTGTGCAGTCTCCTCGTGCGGGTAAACTTCCTGGGCAACCAGAAGTTAGCCCCAAGGAGAGCGTAAATGCAATAACCATCAGGTGTGAAGAGAGCGACGTGGAGACCGCGCTTCCCAAGGATATGATCCGAAAAGGCCCTGGATGGCCAACCATTCCGTGTTTGGTCAATGACCGGTGTTTTGCTCGGGCACTATGTGACCTGGGGGCGAGCGTGAGCATCATGCCAAAAGCGATGTACGATGGGTTAAACCACCCATTGTCCCCAACGATCATGAAGCTCCAGCTTGCAGACGGGTCACTACGCCTGCCCTTGGAGATTGTCGAAGAAGTCCCCGTACAGATCGGAAATCTTTTCGTCCCAGTCGATTTCGTTGTGCCCGACATGGAAGTGGATGTCAAGACCCCTCTCATCCTCGGGAGACCGTTCTTGAGCACCACCAACGCCAGCATCGACGTGGGGGTAGGAGAGATCCACTTGGACTTCAACGGCAGGGAAGAAACGTTCAGCTTCAAGCCTAAGGTTGAACAATGCAAGCAAGTGAGGGTCATATATGGAAAAGGACCCAAGGAGAGTGGAGAAGATTGAGATTACTCCACCCATGCCTCAGCCGCCAAACACACCTCAAGCCCCTCTTACTCCTCCCCCGCAAGAAGGAGTAGGCGAGTCACGATCGCCTAAGAAGAGGAGAGCGAGGCGCTCAAGAAAGAAGAAGGCAGCTACGGTATCGACCGATGAGAGTACAACGAAGGCGCCTAATAAAGAAAAGGTCGCCGCCACAAGTACAAAGAAGACAACTAAAGTGTGGCGGAAGAAAGAAGGAACCTCTACCTCGCCAGATTCTCCAGCGAGCGAGGTCCAAACAAGTTGAAGACATGGAGAACGTCTAGCTCAAAGACGTAAAAATGAGAGCGCTCCGATTGGGGAGGCCATCCCAATCGTTATCCTAGCTAGGCCTAGCACTTGTTTTTCTTTTTTCATAAACCATAAAAACAAAATTTAAAAACAACAAAAAAAAATTTCCCGGCGATGCTCATTAGGGGCTAGCCACTTGTATCATCCTCACTCTTTTTTACAGGTCAAGAAGGAGGAGGAAGAGCCTGAATCAAGCTTAAGTCTTGCAAAGACTCAAGCTTAGGGAGGGCCCCCAGGTGAGACAGAGTTCAACACTAGCTCGAGTCTTGCAAAGACTCAAGCTTAGGGAGGACCCCCAGGTAAGTATTTCTAACTTTCTTAATAAATAAATAAACTCCCTGTTTCAAATAAATGCTAGAATCTTCGTGTTATGCTACGCTTAAGGGAAATGATGATCGAGTTACAAATTAGCTTCTCATGTGTCGCATAGATGCAACTTCTACTCCTGACATATGTGTTATTTTTATTTGAGCATGATCACATCATGATTATTGCTTATTTCCGCGGGTTGCATTTGTTACACCAAGTCTGAGCATTGTGGATTGTGATATGGCATGATTAGGACTTGTTGCAATTTCTTAGTATGGTTTCATCCAGAGACGTTTTTCTTGAATTGCTGCAAGTACCTAAAACCCTTCTGTTTTGGCACACTTCTCTTAGTGTGAGGATTTATTTACCTACCAGAGCCATATCATAATATTCGAAACAGCCCCACTCATAGCCATTTGCTTATGTATTGAGTTTTGTTAAGGTTTGATGTACTCTTGAAACTAAGCACTCCTAATTTTGGTCATAATTCCTTCGCGTGTGTTTTCGAAAATTTCTTTCCACCAAATAAAAAGGGGAATGTTTGGATAAATCAACCAAACATTTTTCAGAGTTTGCAAAACTTTTGGTCCATCCAAAAAGCTCAAGAATATTTCAAAATGTTTCCTTTGAACCATGCAAAAATTATGGCCCTTTGCACCATGGAGTAGTTAAAAAAAAAACTCCATGGTTGCATGACAAAAGTCAATGGCTATATGGTTCTTATCATAAACATTTTGAGCAAAATAAAGGACCAATGTTTTCAAAACCCCCTTCCACAAGTGTGAGTCCATTTTCTCCCCCTCCATCACATCATCTCTTATGACCAAAATAAATGGAGTTGCTATGTTGATTGAGACTCATTCTTTAGCTTTACAATATATGCATTGCACTTATGCGTTCCATACCAAGCTCCACATACAAAGCCTCATCTGGTAGAAGGTAGGATGAGTGAAGCTTGTAGGAATAAGACTCACATCGGAGTGGTAAGAGAAGTGCCACCCAAAACGAAGGAGAATTTTTACACCTTACCTTGCAGCACATAAAAACTCTGGATGCATACCTGCTAGAATTGTTTACTTGTCCAAAAGTGTCGTTCTAGTCTTCAATGCTGCATGACAAGGTGTAACTTATAAGCCCCATGATTTTTGCAACACTCATGAATATTTCGTGCCCTCGTAAACTTACCACTGTTTAGGGAGTATGTTGTTGCATCTTTATTACCCATGGGGCGCTTCTTTGTAACTCCTGATCCGCCGGTACCCTGAGTTGAGTTTGCTCGGGACGAGCAAAGTTTAAGCTTGGGGAGGTTGTTGGCGGTCGTTAAACCATGTTTTGACCGCCACCCTACCGGTAAATAAATGTATAACACCAAGATTTTATGCATAGTAGATAGGAATAATGCTACTCCACAGGTTTTGGTGGATATTTGGATGCAGGAGTGAATAATGGAGAAAAGTGGGCCCAGCCAGGGAAAATCCCTGGCCGGCCGGCCCCACCCTAGGCCGGCCGGCCCCACCTGGTGGCCGCAGGCCTCAGACTTCCCCCAGTGGGCTGGAAACTAATCTTCAACGCATAATTCAAGCCCAGCCCGGCAGAATTCCACTGCTATTCTAGAAGGTGGGCTATTTGGGCCTTTACTTGGCCCTCACTTCAATTCTGCCGACGCCACGAAGTAGCCGACCTTCGGACCGCCATCAGGAGATGATCTGGAGCGTTCAGGCAGAAGACGGTGGCCAACCGACAGAAGGGACGGCCGGCCGGCCACCCCCAAAGGCCGGCCGACTTTGTCGCCACCGCCTCTCCAGCTTCGGCCAGGGTGCTCCCACCGCCTTCACAAGCTATAAATTGGACCCCTCGGCCTCCGAAGCAACTCGCACCATCACACTTCATCCAAGTGTTCATTAGTTTAGTTTAGTAGTAGCTTTGGGAGTTAGAGTAGAGTAGAGTAGAGTGAGAGCTCTCTCGGGCTTCCGGAGTCTTCTCGGAGTTCGGTATAGTTCTTTGTATCCTTACTCTTTTGAGATATTATTTTATTCAACAATTAGTTTTATCTTTATTTATTTCTTTTTAGTAATTTTTTTCTATTTAGTTTATTTATCCTGTTAAGTAAGTGCTCGTAGAAGTCTTGTTGTGGGATTCGTGATTGTTGGAGTACGCAAGTATGAGAGAGTGCCTTCGTCGAGATGACGTCGTGTGAAATCTGTGCTTGTTTATTCTTAGATAGGACTGCTCCGTTGATCAAGAGTAGTTCCTCTAGGCGGGTTGTAAGCGTGGCGCTTAGATCTTGGCCTATGCACGTTTGGCACCCAGCCCCACGGAGGATGGTAGCCGCGAGTGTATGTGACAGCTGCACCGGTCTCTGTAATCCACCACGTCCGGGTTGGACTCAGCAGGGTCTTAATTATAGCATACGATTCCCTAGGTTTGAACTAGCATCATCGGTTGACCTAGCACGTGTGTGCCCCGAAACGACATGACTTGTATGTGTGTGATCTTAACTAGAGTAGATAACCTTTGTAGATTAGACTGCTAGAAAGAGTAAATACTAGGTAAACATACAGGTAGCCTTAGCTCTATCTCGTTGCTCTCCCAAATGTATACTACAGTTTTTCTTTTATTACCTTGGATTTGAGGATGTGTGTGCCACCCATAAATATATCATGCCTATCTTACCCCCGTCTCAAGTATAGTTGATACGTTATGTCTTTCTCCAAATTATCCTGTGCATTGCTACTGTTCAGCTCCCTTTTGCTCTACTTCCCTGCGGAAATATAAATACGATAACCCTGGAATACTCCAAGATGAAATGCTACAATGGTGATCCGTGCGCTTGCGGAATTAATGAATTTAATTTTATCGCATAAGAACCGCCAATAGGGCTCAAGGCAAGGTTTGGCTCATAGTGAGTAAGCTTGAGAGAGGCTCAAACTTGACCTTGAGTAGGTTTCCTTTATGCGTTGTCTTAACTTTGCTTGCATATCACATGGCATGTTTAAATTCCCATTGCATTTGTATGATATGCTTGTCTCATGCATTGCATATAGGAAATCACAAAGGAGTGGCCACACTATGAGGAAGTGTTTCATTCGTAATATGATCTCACATCTCATAAAAGTGTGACAAAGGAAAAAAATTGCGCTTCATGTCCATTGAGTCTTACTAAATGATCGTCAAGGTTAAATCTACTTGCACGGATCATAGGCAAATGGCTCATACATACCTTTTTTTTTTGTTTTATCTCTTTTGGCTCTTATTGGATGCTTCTTATTTGCCGATTGAAAAATTACTATAAGCCTATGCGCAACCTATATTGGTCTATTTCCAAAGGAGTGTTTGAGAGTTCCCCTTCTAGTCCATGTTTGGTGTTTATTTGGTTTTTGTGTGAGAAACTTGGACTTAGAAGGAAATTCCTTGAAAATCTGCTTTTTCGGAACAGACCGTACCATACGGTCATAGTGACCGTACCATACGGTGTGCTTTTGCACGAGATCCTTTGAACCCTGAGGCAGAATGGAGACCGGACCATACTGTCTTTAGGACCGTACCATACGGTCTCTATAGGAGACTGTCAGGGGTAAGAAGGAGACCGTACAGTACGATCTCTAGGACCGTACCATACGGTCTGGTCAAGTTCATCGGGAGATTGTTTTCAATCCGCTCCGTTGATCCCTTACTCGATCGATCTGGACCGTCGATTCAAAATTAGACCTAATGCCAACGGGATTCGGCGTGTTACTGTGCTTCTTCCCCCAATCACCGCCACCGCCCCTACAAGAAAATTTCCCTGGCACCACGGCTCAAAAGTGTTGCAATGTGGGTATTTTTGATGCAATATTAAGCAATTGCAACTAAATATAGACGTTGGGAGGTGTTGCAAGTGCGGCCGATGCAATAGGGTATCGCAACACCTTTTTGAGACATTGCTATAACTTTGGTGTGTTGCAACGACGTGTGGTGTGTAGCGATAGCTTGCACACGTAACGCCACAATCGTTGTTGCTATAGTGGTTATTGCAACAACGTATAGTACAAATTTTGAATTAAAAAATACGTTTTAAAAATAGCAAAAATATTTTTTTTAATGGGGGAGGGCCCATCAGCCAGCCCATCCGTTATCAACATCAAGTCGCAAGTGTAGCATTTTTCACACACTACGCGGCCGACAGGATTCGAACCCACAACCTCCAGCTTGCACATGGAGCCCCTCTACCACTACACCACAGCATCACATGTGCCTATGTTCTGTTTTGAATCCAAATATATTAGATTAAACCAAGTGTCAAGTGCTTGTTTGAGGCCCTAAATGAATTCAAATAGAAAAATTGTCAATTACAAAGTTTCATAACTTTTCGAGATCTACAACTTTCATTTTGGTCGTTTGTCCATCCGAGGTCGTTTGAAAGTTTTGAATTTTAAATTTGAACTCTTTCAAACTAAATTGCAACACTACACAATCAGTGGCAACGATTTTGGTTTTCGTTGCTATATCTAAGAGTTATTGCAACGATCCAGGTTTGCGATGCTATATCTAAGACTCTTTTTGCAACAATTCAGATTTATGTTGCCATAACATAAACTTTTGGCAACACACAATAGCACTAATAGTAACGTTCTATATTCGTTGCAACATTCTCAACTATTGCAACCATTAGAAAAAACATGGCAATAACTATGTCGTAAATGCAACACAAATTTATTCGTTGCGATATATAGTAGCTATTGCAACTATCAAAATTTAAATCGCAACACTACACAATCAGTGGCAACATGTCCTTCTATTGCAACTAAAATTGACAACTGTCGCAATAGGCTCTATGTATTGCAACCAATATCACATTGTTGCAAAAAAATTGGTGGCATTAGCCCTAAAACCTTGTAGTCCGCTCGCCGTTCGCGCTCCCGCCTCCGCCTCATCTTCCCGCGCGCGTCGCCGCCGTACGCCCTCGCCACAGCTCGCCATCGACCAGCCGCCGACGTGCTCCACCGCAGCCGCGCGCCACCTTGCACCACCGCACCAGCACCCGCGCCCTTTCGCGAACCCTAGCTCCACCGCGCCGCGCCACACCAAGCCGCTGCCGCTCCGCCATTCGCCCGCGCGCCGCTGTGCCGGAGTTGAAATCGGGGACGATGACCTCGCCGACGACGTGCTCTAGGGCTAGGAGCTCCACCACTCACGCGCTTGACCGCGAGCTGCTGCTCTTTCCATCTCGCGCGCCACGAGTTCCTCCCCACCGGCTTCACCGAGCTCGAGCCCTCCTTCAGACGATCGTCATCGATCGATTTGCTCCGGTGAGGCACTGATAATCATGAATTGCACAGTAGTCTCGATCGATTCCTTTACCTATCTAGGGTTTGAGCCGATCGTCTCCTTCTTCGTTTAAAATCCCTATAAAATCAATCCAAATTCGGTCCTTTATTGCGATTTGCTATGTACTGGTTCAATTGCTTCGCAATCTAGGTCATTTGCCTATCATTGTCATAGTGTTCGAGTATTGCACTTCATTTATCTATGACATGTTGGTAGTTGTTCACTATTGTGTCGATTTCCTATTCCGTACCATAATCCACTAGCTCGACACTTAGTGCATTTTCTCGATTAGTGGTAATTGAGTCTATTGCATATGCTTTATGTACACTAGTCGATCGCCACTCATAATCGACAATGCCGTAGTTCCCCGTTGCATATTTGCCGGCATTGTGTCCTTCACCTCTGCGCTAGGATTTCATCTAGATTTACGCGCTTACCTACGATTCTTGCTTATAGATTATAGTAGGTTATTCTATACTCATATACCCTGTCTATTCCTATCGTGCAGTGGCAGTGGTCAGTGGACAGTTGGGCAGTTGACAGCAGAGCAGAGACAGTGGACGGATTGAGGGCCAAGCCCTTAATCCTATCTTTGGCAGTCAGCCGTCAGTGGACGGGTTGGTGAGCCAAGCTCACTCGCCCTATCTTGTCTGCAGCCCAGTCAGCAGAGATGGCAGGAGGCAGAGGCAGAGGCAGGGGCAGAGGCGACAGAGATAAGGGAAAGGCCAAGGCTCCAGATCCACCACCCAAGAAGAAGCAGAGGACCGGAGATCGTGAGTGGGTCCAGGCTCTCAGGGCAGCGTCAGTGGACCTACCTACTGGCAGAGACACTGGTTTCCGGATCAGGGACACACCTGCTGGAGGACAGGGGGAGACAGTGAGGAGGCCTTCGAGACCTAGAGCTACAGTGCAGCGGACTCCGTCCACCCGTGACGTTGGTACGTCGAGGACCGCGCTACAGGCACAGCCAGAGGCAGAAGAGGAGGAGAGCTCTTCCAGCTCCGGTGACGGACCTCCTGAGGTCACCGAGATTGACAGGCAGAGGATGAGGGAGAGGTTTTGTGCACTCAGCAGGAGTGTATCCTTCACTGAGGTTCTTGCTGAGGACGCTCTCAGGCTGCCAGGACCCGTCCTCAAGAAGTTCAGACGTGTGGCAGAGGAGACCTGGGTTCCTGCTAGGAGAGACCCAGCAGCTGGGGGTAGGTTCTGGACCCTACTCTAGCAGAGGATTGCAGCAGGACTGAGGAGCAGACTACACACTGGAGGAGCTGGGAAGCTCTTCGTTACCCACCAGCACTGCAGCATAGAGGCTGCCACCAGAGGTGCCGGGACAGATTTCACCCAGCACTTGTCCTTCATCCCGGGCCTCGAGGAGATCATCACTACACCGATGAGATGGGACTATGATATAGTGATGGACTTCTTTGCTTCGTTGTGGATTGCTCCAGATCGTTCAACCATCTGGTTTATGCTCAGAGGGCAGCCACACAGAGTGACGAGGGAGAACCTCGCGGAGGCTCTTGAGACCGTCCAGCACGAGACCAGAGTGTTTCAGCTTGCTCACCCAGGGATGGAGCCTCCCCGCAGACTTCTTGGGGACACTTGCCGACAGACGATGACATGAGCATTGCCTTCCCGCCACCTCATCCGGAGAACTACAGCCGTGCTCACACCAGGTTGACACACGAGGGCAGAGTTTTGAGGAGTCTGTTGAGCAGGACCATTGTGTCTAGGAGTGGCTACAAGGATCAGTTCTCTATCCTTGCACAGTGGATTGTGATGATGATGCTGAGGCACAGAGGATTTGACTTGATAGACTTGATCTTGTGCCAGATGGAGGATATCATTGCCGAGAGCATTGCTGCCAGACACTTAGCCTTCGTACCTCTGATTTGCTACATTCTGAGGAGGCTACAGTTGTTGACTTAGGAGGAGTACGATCACCTGCCCAAGATGACCACAGCTTACACACCCCTTCCTGCCTCCGACAGACGGGTTGCTGCCCGGGAGTCAGCTTCACAGGGGAGTTCTTAACAGGGGCTAGGCGACACGGCTATCGAGACAGAGCAGCACATACAGACTGGTAGCCAGATGGAGTCCATTCCTGAGGACGTGACTCCGGACTCTAGAGCAGGACCTTCAGGCTCAGCTACAGCTCCAGCTCAGACAGATTCTCTACTACGTGCAGAGCTTGCAGCTATCCGTAGAGAGCTCCAGAGTCAGAGAGAGGATAGAGAGAGGGATCGACAGATGTTGGACAGTGTCATACTTACTCAGAGGGAGATGGCTACTGGTCTGTCCTCGATGTTCACAGGTTTTGAGATGATCGGTCAGACTCTACGACTCCTCGGACAGGCAGTACCAGGACTTCCGCCGTTCCCGCCTATCACTTTCCCAGGTGTGCTGCCACCAGATACGCTCTGTTTTCAGCAGCAGCAGCAGTTTGCTCAGACACAGGCAGGACAGTCGGCCAGCCAGGGACAGTACTTCAGCACCCTACTCGCGGCTCCCATCTCACCTGCTGGTGCACCTACGGTGGGGCCGTCGACGTCCACGTTTGTTGATTTGGCAGGAGAGGCATGACCTTGACACCAGTACTTGTCTTCACCAGGCCTCTCCATGACACCGTCAGCACTTCTAGCTACCACAGCTCCGAGCTTTTCACCGCTACAGCTGACGAGTCCGTTCTTTGTGTCCCCACTGCCAGCTCGTACCCTTGACTTCGACACAGTAGCTCAGACCGCCTCAGTACAGACAGACTCCGTACTTACAGCTTCACAGGCAGAGGTCGTGTCTACTACAGTAGAGACAGCAGCAGTAGCAGACAGAGTCTCCTAGGACTCCTTCACTGCCTCCAGAGTTTGAGTACACCGTCACTTCTCTAGAGCAGCAGCAGCAGCAACCACAGCAGGGCACCACTTCAGCTCCAGAGCTTTCAGTGACCACTACTGCTGCACCACCTCCTCCAGCCTCCGATGCGTAGGACAGCAGTCTTTCTCTTTTCTCTTTCTCTTATTGGTCATTGGTGCCACCTTCTCAGCAGCAGCAGGACAATGCTCAGCCTTCTACCAGTTTTTCAGCACCTGCTGCCACTGCACCTCCTCCAGCCTCCGACGCGTAGGACAGCAGATTTCTCTTTTCTTCCTTCTCTTTTTGGTCATTGGTGCCAAAGGGGGAGAGAGATAGAGATCTTGTATAGGTCTAGGGGGAGTAGTGGAGCGATCTTGTGTTCAGGGGGAGTGTGAGACAGCTTTTGTCCAGGGGGAGATCTTTTGGTACTTCATTTGTATATTCTTTTGGTACTTCGTGGTTCTTGTTGAGCTTGTTTTGCTTTTGCTGGTGTTTAGCTCATCAAGAATGCACTTGGTTTCATTTCATACACTTGCTCGTTATCTATATATCTTGTATATTGCTCTGGTATATTGCTCTGAGTTTGTGTATGTTTACCTGGATGCCCTTATTTATATCTATCTTGCCAGGTTTTCTCTTTCTGTGATGATATGTGCACTCACTTGCTTTTGCAGGAATATCTTATAATCTTATCATCACAGAGTTGTGGTCATAGCTCATGTTTTTACTCCATATATATCACCCATGTGCTTTAACTCTATTTTGCAGGTGATACCTTTTGAGCTATGACTACCTTGTTCTCCGTTTTACTTGTTCTTCATGCATATTTAATCTTCTCGATCACTCTTGCGCTTTACATTCTCTATCTTTTGATATCTTTTGATTTATGTTGTCACCAATCACCAAAAAGAGGGAGATTGTAAGCTTCATGACCATTGGAGTTCGGAAACCCCAAAGGTATGAATGTTTTGGTGATTGGGTGACCATATTGATGTGACTAACATTTCCTTGTAGGATATTCAAATGGTCATGTCAATGAAGCGTCGTCTCACATACTCTATCTATCGACGACTTGGTGATTGGTTGCCTCGACAATTCGGATCGAGAACTTGATGGAGTCAAGGTTGAAGATGGATCAAGGCTAAGGACATGATAGACCAAGCAAGTGTTGGCTTGGTGTAGATGCTAGCTTGAGTCCATAGGAAAAACCGGACTATCAAGAGGGATCGAATTGGTTCTCTTAGAGCACACTAGGTTAGAGACAAATGGATGCATTGTGAGTCTCTTGAGGGCTAGGGTGGCTGAAGAGAAGAAGAGGAACCAAGTTTGGAGAAGTTGGAAGCAAGGATCAAGAAGTGGATCAAGTTTTCAGCTTATGCCGAAGAGATCGGACAGTACGGTCCTAGGGACCGTATGGTACGGTCTTCATTGAAGATCCAGACAGAGAAGTGAAGTCTCGGGATACTGAGAAAATGAAGACCGGACAATGGACCGTATGGTATGGTCAAGGGGACCGGACAGTACGGTCATCAGTGGATTTGCAGACAGAGAAGATGGAGTTTCTGGAAGTGGAAGAAATGAAGACCGGACAATCGACCGGATGGTACGGTCCTAGGGACCGGACAGTACGGTCTTCATTGGAGATGAAGAAGAAGATGGAGATGCGCCTGGAAATAGAGACCGGACAATACGGTCTAGAGGAGACCAGACAGTACGGTCCTTTGTACGGTCTCTAGTTTCGCAGGGCACTTTTGGGCAACGGCTAGTTTTGGGTTGGTAGCCTATAAATAGTTGGTTGCCCGCCCCTTGAGGGGCCTCTTGGCCATTGTTGGAGTACAGGAAACTCAGAGGAAGCCAAGAGCAAGAGAGAGAAGCACTTGTGAAGGATTTGGAGTGATCCTAGTGCTTGAGAGAGTAGCAATTGCATCCACTTGATCTCTAGGCTAGTGTGAGCTTGAGAGAGTCACTTCGGTTTGTTACTCTTGGTCTATGGCGAGGCCTAGACCGGTAAGGCGTCGGTGTTGAGCTGTCCGAGGAGAGTGTGGAAGCCAACACAAGTTTGTACACGGTCTTGGAGCTTCCCGTGCGAAAGAAGCATCACTAGTGGAGCGCCCTTTGGCACGCGTCACGTGCGGAGCCTTACCTCCGGAAGAGTACCCGGGATCGAGCCCGGCGGGACGTGCCCGCGACTTCACTCGGAGGGTGAAGTGTGCTCTAGGAGGGATCGCCTTCGAGCGGAGGGACGGGGTCGAGACTCCGACGGGAGTGACCCAACGTGGAGTAGGGGAAGGCGCCATCCTTCCGAGACCACGGGAAAAATCATGAGCATTCCTATCCTTATCTCCTTTACTTACTAGCATTTACGTTTCCGCCTTTACCTTATGTGCTAGTAGAATCGCATGATGGGTTGTCTCTTTACTACTTGGTAGAATTGCTTGTTAGGGTGTTGCTTGTTGCATAGATTAGATTGTGTGCGCGCATCGCTTGCTTTTGTTATCACCATATCTAGTCTTGCTAGCTTCACGCCTAAAGTACGTTTGGGAGAAATTGTTGACACACCGATTCACCCCCCCCTCTCGGTGCCCTTGATCCTTTCAAGTGGTATCAGAGCCTCGTTGCTCAAATAGGGCTTATCCGCCTTGAGTAAGGATGCGAGAGATAGGGGACCGCCCCCGTTCGATGGGACCGACTATGCCTATTGGAAAGCTCGCATGCAAGCTTACCTCGAGGCTCTCGACCCTATCGCATGGGAGGTGACAAGTTCTGGTGTCTCTCTAAGGACTCCCATTGGTACTCTTGATGTGAATCTCGCAAAGGCAAATGCTAAAGCTAAAAATGCCTTGTTTGAAGCTATCACTAAAGAGGTCTTTGCTCGAGTCAAGTCCGCGGGTACCGCTCATGAAGTATGGACACAAATTCAACAAATTCATGAGGGTTCCACGGACGTGAAAGAGGAAAGATACTATGTGCTAAAGAACAAATATGATGACTTTGCCATGTCTTCAAATGAGCTAATCAATGACATTTACTCTCGCTTGAATGTGCTTGTAGAGGATATCAACTCTCTCGGTGTGAAGGACAAGATTGACGATGGTGACCTTGTGCGGAAGATCATGAGGATTCTCCCAAGGGAGAAATATGGAGCACTCATCACATGTCTCTTCAACACCGACATGCGAGACCTCACCACCCACAAGCTACTTGGGAAGATCACCGCCTTCGAGAGCTACAACCTTGACAAGAAGCTTGATGAGAAGCCCTCCAAGAATCTTGCTTTTGCGTCCGAGGGATCAAGCAAGAAGATGAAGAAGGTGGTGACTCAAGATTCAAGTGATGAAGAGCTTGAAGAAGACGTTGAAGACTTGTTGCAACTTCATCCAAATGATCTAGCACTCCTCATGAAGAGAAGCAACTTCTTCAAGAGAAGATTCATCAACAAGAAAGATGCCGAGTGCTACAATTGTGGGGAGAAGGGTCACTTTGCCAAGGAATGCCCGAAGAGAATCAAGAAGAGCAAGAAGAAGACTCAAGAGTCAAGTGATGATGAAGAAGAAGACCCTAGAAGCATGTACAAACAAGGAAGAGGTTTGTCAAGAAGGAAAGCTCTAGAGGCAAAGACAAGAGAAGATTATCTCGCAAGGGACTCTTTGTTGGAGAGTGGGTCACGGATGATGATAGTGAAGAAGAAGAAAGTGATGACTCATCCTCCAAGGGAAAGAAGATGGCCGGCATAGCCCTCACCAACATCTCCGAGACTCTACCTCCACCACCTACTTACTTGATGGCCAAAGATGATGATAGTAGTGAAGATGAGAAGAGCGAGTCCGATGAAGAGTTTGGTGAGGAGGATAAGCCCACATATGAGGAACTCTTGGATAGCATTCTCCTAACCGGCAAGATGATCAAGAAGAGGGACAAGACCATTGCTCGGCTGGAGAAGGAACATGAAGTGGCCGCTTTCCGAGTTCGTCAACTTGAGGGTGAACTTAGGGACTTATCCATCTCTCACAAGGCTCTTGATGAGGACTATGACAAGCTTGAGGAAGACCACATGAAGCTCAAGGAGAAGTCCAAGTTACTAGAGGATGAGATGAAGCACCTTTCCACTTCGCTCATGACCTTGGATGAAAGCTATGACAAGCTCAAGGTTGATCACAAGAGGCTCAACGACAAGTTCAAGGTTCTTGAGGAAGAACATCAATCCATCCTCGAAAAGAGTAACACTTCTTCTTCTAGTTCATCTATTTCCGATTCTTCATATATTACTTGTGATGGACTAACTCCCTCTCTTGAGAGCATCTCTCTTGATGAGAAAATCTTGAATGAATATCATCAACTCAAGGAGGAGAGAGCTTCGGTGATGTACGGCTTCAAGAGGCTCACATGGGGAAGGACCATTCATAAGGAGATACTTGGTCGGAACCTTGTGAACAACCCTGGGCACAAGGGACTCGGCTCCTACCCCGCCGCCATCAACCTCATCGGCAAGGACGAGGACATTCCACCTTGGGTAGTTCCCCTCATGGCGGACGACTACTATTGTGAGAAGTGTTGCCGTGACGGGCACACTAGCAAGAATTGTCCCAAGGTGAGAAGTTCCAAAGTTTTGCCCAACGTTAACTTGTTCCATGAGAATACACACTACAAGCTCTTTAGGAACAAGAAAGGAAGGGTGAACGCAAAGGCTCTTGGATCACCCGACAAGAGGAGGATGATGAGGAAGATTTGGGTGCTCAAATGCATAGTTGACCTTGAGAGGCCAACCAAGTGCGAGTGGGCTCCCAAGAACAAGACCTAGAAGGGTGATGGTGGTGGATCGTGCGCCGCAACGTCAACTCATGAACGTCCACCACAAGCAATGTGTGCTTCATCGACAAATCTACTCTTCAAGGAGGTAACTTATATCATAGTAGTTTCTTTTCTTGCATTGCTTGCATGGTAGCTAGGTGCAGCTCCTTTGTGAACTAGTTTGTTTGCATCCATGCATATGTAAATAACTAAAAGAAAAGAACAAAAAATTAGTTCAAGGTCTAACTTTCTCAAGATAGCTATGAGCGTGGGGGATGCTTGAGTTGGTGGACCGATGGACTCAAGGCAAGGTTTGGCTCATAGTGAGTAAGTTTGAGAGAGGCTCAAACTTGACCTTGAGTAGGTTTCCTTTATGCGTTGTCTTAACTTTGCTTGCATATCACATGGCATGTTTAAATTCCCCTTGCATTTGTATGATATGCTTGTCTCATGCATTGCATATAGGAAATCATAAAGGAGTTGTCACACTATGAGGAAGTGCTTCATTCGTAATATGATCTCACATCTCATAGAAGTGTGAGTAAAGAAAAGAATTGCGCTTCATGCCCATTGAGTCTTGCTAAATGATCCTCAAGGTTAAATCTACTTGCACGGATCATAGGCAAAGGGCTCATACATACCCCTCCTTTGGTTTTATCTCCCTTGGTTCTTATTTGGTCGCATCTTATTTGCCGATTGAAAAATTACTATAAGCCTATGCGCAACCTATATTGGTCTATTTTCAAAAGAGTGTTTGAGAGTTCCCCTTCTAGTCCATGTTTGGTGTTTATTTGGTTTTTGTGTGAGAAACTTGGACTTAGAAGAAAATTCCTTGAAAATCAGCCTTTCTGGACTGGACCGTACAATACGATCAAAGGGACCGGACAATACGGTGTGCTTTTGCATGAGATCTTTCAAAACCTGAGGCAGAAAGGAGACCGAACAATGCGGTCCTCTAGACCGTCCAATACGGTCTCTATAGCTATCTGTCAGGGTGAAGAAAGAGATCGTACAATACGATCCCTATGACCGTACCATACGGTCTGGTTGATTTCATCGCGAGATCGTGTCCAATCTGATCCGTTGATTCCTGATCAAGTCGATCCGGGCCGTCCATTCAGACTTAACCTAATCAAACGGTTCTGGCCGGGTTACTGTGCTTCGTTCTCAACACTCCGCCGCCGTACGCGCCCCTGCTCCCGCCACCACATCGCCTCCCGCGCGCGCCCGTACGCCGTCGCCATCGCCGCCGACGAGCTCCTCGCCGTCGAGCGCCACCGCAGCCGCCGCGCGCCGCCTGCTCCTCCACGCACACGCGCCCGCGACTCCACGCGAACCCTAGCGCCGCGCCGCTTCACCTCGCCGCCGCAGCACCGCGCGCCGCCGCCTCGCTTGACCACGCCGTCGCCGGAGTCGACGACCACCTCGCCGACGACGAGGACCGTGCTGGACGACTCCATTCCCGCGCGTTTGACTTCGAGCTGGTGCTCCTTACCCCTCGCGCGCGAGCTCCTCCCCGGCGACCTTCACCGGACCCGAGGTGCTTCACACCGACGATCGTCGTCAATTGATCGCTCTGGTGAGCCACTGAGACATAGAGATTGCACAGTAGCCTCGTTCGGATTCCGTCTATAGGGTTTGAGCCTATCAATTCCTTCATCGATCAAAAATACCTAGAAAATCATCCAAAATTCGATCCTTTATTGCGGTTTGCTATGTACTGTTCAATCGCCTCGTAATTTAGGTCGAATTAGTTACCATTTGTCATAGTGTTCGAGTATTGCACTCCATTTATCTATGACATGTTGGTCGCTTTGTGTCGATTTCCGATTCCATACCATTCACTAGCTCGACACTAGCATTTCCTCGATTAGTGGTACATTGAGTCTATTGCATATGATCTATGTACACTAGTCAATCTCCACCGATAATCGACAATGCCGTAGTTCCCCTTTGCATATTTGCCGGCATTGTGTCCTTCACTTCTGCGCTAGGACTTCATCTAGATTTACGCGCTTACCTACGATTCTTGCTTATAGATTATAGTAGGTTATTCTATACTCATATACCCTGTCTTATTCCTATCGTGCAGTGGTAGTGGTCAGCGGACAGTGGGCAGTTGACAGCAGAGCAGAGACAGTGGACGGATTGAGGGCCAAGCCCTTAGTCCTATCTTTGGCAGTCAGCCGTCAGTGGACGGGTTGGTGAGCCAAGCTCACTCGCCCTATCTTGTCTGCAGGACAGTCAGCAGATATGGCAGGAGGCTCAGGCAGAGGCAGAGGCAGGGGCAGAGGTGACAGAGACAAGGGCAAGGCCAAGGCTCCAGATCCACAGCCCAAGAAGAAGCAGAGGACAGGTGACCCTGAGTGGGACCAGGCTCTCAGGGCAGCAGCAGTTGACTTACCCACCGGCAGAGACACAGGGTTCCGGATCAGGGACCTACCTGCTGGAGGACTGGGGGAGACTCCGAGGAGGTCTTCCAGAGCTAGAGCCACAGTGCAGCGGACTCCGTCCACCCGTGAGGTTGGTACGTCGAGGACCGCGCAGGAGCAGCAGGTGCAGCCAGAGCCACAGGAGGAGAGCTCTTCCAGCTCCGGTGACGAGGTCACCGAGGCTGACAGGCAGAGGATGGCCGCGAAGTTCTGTGCTCTAGACAGGACTGCTTCTCTCAGAGACGTACTTGCTGAGGACGCTCTCAGGCTGCCAGGCCCCGTCCTCAAGAAGTTCAGGAGAGTCAGTGAGGAGACTTGGGTACCTGCCAGGAGGGACCCACAGGCAGGAGGTCGCTTCTGGACCTTACTACAGCAGAGGATAGCAGCTGGTCTGAGGAGCAGACTGAGGACTGATGGAGCTGACAGGCTCTTTGTCACTCACCAGCACTGCAGCATACAGGCTGCCAGCAGAGGTGCCGGGACAGACTTCACACAGCACTTGTCTTATATCCCGGGCCTCCAGGAGATCATCACCACACCGATGCGTTGGGACTATGACATTGTGATGGACTTCTATGCTTCTCTCTGGATAGCCCCAGATCGCTCAGTTATATGGTTTATGCTCAGAGGCCAGCCCCACAGAGTGACGAGGGAGAACCTCGTAGAGGCACTTGAGACTATCCAGCATGAGACCAGAGTGTTTCCGCTTGCTCACCCAGGGATGGACCCTCCCCGCAGACCTCTTGGGGGACACTTACCTTCAGATGATGATATGAGCATTGCCTTCCCTCCACCTTACCCGGAGAACTTCAGCCGAGCTCACACTAGACTGACACATGAGGGCAGAGTTCTCAGAAGCATTCTTAGTAGGACCATTGTGCCGAGGAGTGGATACAGGGATCAGTTCTCTATACTTTCACAGTGGGTCGTCATGCTGATACTGAGGCACAGAGGTTTTGACTTGGTGGATCTGATACTGTGCCAGATGGAGGATGTTATTGCTGAGGGGATAGCTGCTAGACACTTAGCCTTCGCACCGCTGATCTGCTATATTCTGAGGAGGCTACAGTTGTTGACTCAGGAGGACTACGATGAGCTGCCCAAGGTGACCACAGCATACACACCCCTACCTGCCTCCGACAGACGGGTTGCTGCCCGGGAGTCAGCTTCGCAGGGGAGTTCTTCACAGGGGCTAGGCGACACGGCTACCGAGACAGACCAGCATATTCAGACTGGTAGCCATATGGAGTCCATTCCTGAGGATGTGACTCCGGACTCTAGACCTTCAGCGTCTGCTACAGCTCCAGCTCAGACAGATTCACTTCTACACGCAGAGTTAGCAGCCCTTCGCAGAGAGATCCAGAGTCAGAGAGAGGATTGGGGGAGGGATCGACAGATGTTGGACAGTGTCGTACTCACTCAGAGGGAGATGGCTTCTGGCTTGTCGTCGCTATTCACAGGCTTTGAGGCGATCGCTCAGACTCTTCGTCTCTTTGGACAGGCATTGCCAGGCCTCCCGTCGTTCGCTCCCCTTACTTTCCCAGGTGTGCTGCCACCAGATACAGTACAGTTTCAGCAGCTACAGCAGCAGCAGCAGCAGCAGCAGTTTGCTCAGACACAGGGAGGACAGTCATCCAGTCAGGGACAGTATTTCAGCACCAATGCACGTGCGTCACGCACGTGTTTAAAAGGTTCAAAATGATATTTACAGTTTAGCTGATAGCATAGTATAATTGGAAAAAAAATTATGTGACAATGGCAAATTGTTTAAAAAGGGGCTATTGCATCATTACTACCCATGGTTTTCATATCAATTTTTATTTTACCCCTCTTTTTTAGGGTTTGTGATGTGCTACAAAAAGAAACCAAAGTTTACCTCTATTTATTTTTCAAAAGAAACCTGAGTTTACCCTTCTTTCGTTGGAAGCACTTAATAACAGTCTTAAATCTTGTGTAAAATGATTGAAATGCCATTGTTATTTTACCCCTGTTTTGTATCAACATCAATGTATGACTTGACGAATTTTTAGATACAATTTGTTAGCCAATTTGAATATATTTCAAATACTCGAGACAATTTAAATTCAGATCTGAGTTTGAAAAGTCAGTCTTGACGATTTGACAGAAATGTCTTTCCCAGCTAGAATAGAAAGATGAACATTAAATCCATACACTTTTCGACAAAAAAATCTGAAAATTCTCCTCCCAAATCGTAGCACTCCATGCCCCATGGACAGATGTTGTTCCAGGCTAAATTCATGCTATGACTCACTTGTTCCCAAACAATTTTTCATTTGAAGCCAACCCATGTTTCAAGCTAGTGCCAATAGCAGGGAAGAGCAGGGAAGAGGTTTGATTGCTAATAAAATGAGTGGAAGAGCTGCTCGGTCAAAGGTCAAAACAAGGGAATGAGTGCAGGCTTGTCATGAGGGAATAAGGTTGCAACATAATGGATGCAGAGGTTTCTGATGTTATGTTCTAGGTTAGAAGAGAGCACTGTCATACACAGACCAACTGATAGTACAGCAATTGAGGTTTTCCTAGCCTAACTACTGAACAAAGAGGAGATATTTGACTCAAATATATCAGGTAAGGACTCCTAATAATGTTTATGAGCGCAAAGAATACCTCCTGAGACCCCAAAAAAAAAACAGAAACTGAGATGGATAAAAAATCAAGTAGCCGATAGAAAATGTAGGCAGTGGTAAGAAATCAAATGGGTCCATACTGAACTCTAAATCCACATTACTGGAAAGGCCTACATTGCTTTCGGAATCACACAACTGAAAGGGGCAACACAATGGACTCTAAATCACACAGATATCTTTTTGACAACAAACAAGCTGGCTAGTGATCAACGCTTCCATAAGACTATCAGAACATCATTAGGCTGCTCTGTTTGCAGCTGTCCCATTAATAATCCCCTGAGCAACACATATGCTACTATAGTTTTGCAGCGAATCTAACAATTTCATTTCAAGTTCGGATCTATAGCCAATATCTCACACTGGATGCATTGTAAAAAATAAAAAGCAATAAATTCACCTGATCGACCTCGTCCCACCACTGGAACTCACTGAAAATTTCAAGCAATTCCATTTTATGGCACCATGTGTTGCCACATGTAAGGTCAGCATGACGTACTCGAACAAATTGTCATGAGAATATAGATAGTGTAAAATTTTAAGGTGCTCAAAAGTACATACAAGAAAATAAATCTTTTCCTGCAGTGATCTTATTACGTGAAAAAGCCACACCATTACTTCCTGGGTATTCAGAATAATTTGATTCATTATGGACGATAAAACACACATTATATACACTGATTAAAAATTGATGCCATTGTTACTGGATATTCATGAACCCATCTAATTCATTATACAAGGGCAACACAATTTCTCTGTCTGCATAATATGCTTATTAGTTTTAGATTAGACGAATGCAAAGCAAGTACTTGATACCCATCTCTCTAAACTCTTGCCTTTTGCCATTGTTCGCCGCTACTGGTTCATTCTCCATGGGTCAAACCCAAGACTCCTGCATGGATCCAAAAAAAATAAAAATTAATCTTCGATGTGAACCAGCCAACACTAAACTGAGGCAACATGCTAACTCTTGAAATTTTCATGTGTCTAATCTGGGAGACTTAAACTTGCTTGCCTATCCGCTGCAGCACAAATCCCCGCAGCGCCTGCATGGGCCAAGAGAAAGATTGAATATAGAACATTCACAACATTTGTCAAGAATTCCCCTAACCACGAAATCAGAGATGTACTCCATCCATCCCAAGCCAAGAATAACCAAGAAATTATTAAGTGAAGCAAGCCACGCCGATTCGACCTCGTGGCTTCTCCAGTTCAAGAAACCGGCAGAAATGAAAAACGAAGACCGAAATCCCGCAACAATCCCTCTCGATTGAGTGAGCCATACGCGCTGCTGATCGTGACCTTCCCGTATCGAAGGAAACGCTGACACGTATCAACCAGGCAAGGCTCACGGGACGTGGGGGTTAGCAACGTTACGTTAGCACTGCAATTAATCAATGGAGGATCAGACCTGACTGTCCTTGCGCAATGAAGTGCCGTGAGAATACCTTGCCGCGGTCTCGAACTCTCGATGCGCCGCTGGCAGGGCTGAGCTCACACGATCGTCGACGATCACGGCAAGGATCCTGATCAAGACGATGAGGACGAGTTCTTCACGGCAAGGAATGCGATCAGGGCAACGACAAGATCCTGAGGGCAAGGACGGCGATCAGGGCGACGATCAATTGCTCCATCAAGCTCATGAGTTCCGTCCGGACATGGCGATTAACGTACCTTGGCCGGTAGGAGGCCGCTGCTGTCGCCGGAGACGACGGACGCGAGCGCCTTCTTGACCTGCAGCGACGTCAGCAGACGCCTCCCCATCCGCTGCTTCCCCGTCTTTTTGCCGTCACCGCCCGCGTTTGCCCCTCTTCCGGAGCCACGGCCAGCAGAAGGCGAGCCACGAAGCCTAACCCGAAACCTTCGTCGCCGGCGCTGCCGCTGCCGCTTCCCCGGCGCGTCCTCCGTCCGCCTGGACCTGGAGCCGCGCCAGAAGCCGAGCGGAAGGCACGAGCACCGCAGCCTGCTGTCTGCGACGACATCTACGTCGGCATCGGCGGCAGCAGCGCGATTCTTCTCGAGCAAAGACGTCATCCTTCCCCGCCGCTGGAACACCGACGACTGCGTGCATGCGAATGGAAGGAAACGAAATCATGGAAATCATTATCTACGAAAGGCAACCGTGATCGCGATTCGCGAAGCTACGACGCGGCAAGGAAGGCAATCATCACTCCATGAATCACGCCCGGTAAGATCGGCGGGGGTAGGCTTTGGTCTGGGTGAGAAAAAACCTTTTTTGGAGCGTTACTGTCATGCAACATCCTATGGAAATCAACGTAACCCCCTCAAGGATCGGGAGGAGAGCGTTACCGGGGGTGCCCGGAATGATTCGATGCGTTGGATATTGGGGCCACGATATGGCAGTAAAATAGCTGGGTGGAACTTATTTTCTTCACAACTGGTTTTTTTATTGCTTTAGATAGATAGATTAGATTCTTATCCATGCTGAGCGGTGCGTACTCCATCGTTCTCATCCACAAATCCACTACTCTCTCTCTCGTCCTCTTGTGAGAAGAAAAATCATGTCGAGCGGTGCGTCTTCAAGGCAATCTCGCTATCAAGCAGCGGCTCACGGTGCAAGAGCAAGCAGCAGCAGCGCGCGACCATGCTCTGGGCATGGGCGGCGACCTGGGCGAGCGTGGGCAGCGAGAGAAAAGGGAGCGGGGATCGATGGCCATGAATCCAGCCGAGGAGGAAGAAGAGCAGGACGCGCGGTGGAGTTCCGCCCCGTGGAGCGTGGTCGAGGAGGTGCTCTCCATGGGGCACTTTGACGAGCTCTGTCCCGCCGGCGTCTTCCATCGGGGGTGCCTGGTACGCTGGAGCCTGGACGGAGCACGACCAGCGCACCTGCCGGCTCTGCTGCCGCGTCGCCCAGGCCTTGCACGCCTTCTGCGTCGCCGGGTTTCTTTCACGTGCTCGCATGAGGGGCAATCTTGGACGGTGCTGACATGGACAGGGGAGGGAGCCGGCGAAGCACCCTTTCTGCAGCTCCCTACTTCGGCAGGATTTCGGGTGCGGCTTCCTCCTAGGGATGGCAACTTTACCCATGGGTGCGGGCACCCGATGGGTACCCGACCCGATGAGCGTGGGCGTGGGTGCCATTTCGCGTCCATGGGTGCCACCCGCACCCGACCCGACTCAGACATGGGTGAAATATGGGTGTCGTTTTTCACCCATGGGTCACCCATGGGTGACCCGATTATAGTCCATCCGCGCCTCCCCACTCCCAAACGCGACGCCACCATCTCGTCTCCCACTCTAGTGAGTTTAAGATGATGATAAACTTCTATTTAATTGTTGTTGGAGATGTATTGTGACTAAGAATGTGACTTTATAATATCTATTTGTCGAATTTTCATGTTGCGAGATGATAAACATCTCTATATTTATTGATTTTTGATTTTGTATATATGTTTTATGTATTTTTGTGCTACACCCGATGGGCACCCGACACCCACCCGAAACCCGATGGGTGTGGGCGTGGGTGTTAATTTTCACCCATGGGTGTGGGTGTGGGTGTCACTTTTCACCCGATGTTGTTTTCGTCATGGGTGGGTTTTTGCTCCACCCGACCCGAACCCGACCCATTGCCATCCCTACTTCCTCCGTTTTTCCCGGAGAAGCCGGTGTAGGAGCACCCTCTTTGGCAGCATGTCAGGTGAAGCCGCTTCGGGAGCCGGCCAGGGAGCCGAAACAAAGAGACCTTTAAGATGCCCCCACCCGTACCCGTACCTCCGCATCTTTGTTTGCCTCGTGCCTTCCATGTTCGCAGACCGGCCCCCGACTACCACCCCCGTTGCCTCAGTCCGCGTTGCCCCGCGCCCGTATTTCACCGGCTGTCGTCCACTATTTTTATATTTTTCCATCAGTTTTCAGTCACACCCAGGCGTTTAAAATTTGAATTTTACTTTAAAAAATCTATTTAAAATTTTATCCTTTTTTTGAGCGTTTAAAGTTTAAACCCCTCCACTCTAGTTTGCGCGGTCCAATCCATTTTCAAACCTTAGTATGCACCCGCATCATGTACAAAAATGGCGTAATAATCAACTTGGTCCCTCAACTATCACCCGAAGCTCAAATTCGTCCCTCAACTATCAAAAGGTCCAATTTGGTCTCTAAACTTTGGCTGGTAGGTTCAATTTTGTTCTAAGGGACTGGTTTGAACCGAGTAACTAAAGTTGAGGGACCAAATTGAAATTTTTGATAGTTGAGGGACGAATTTGAGCTTTCAGGCAAAAGGGTAAGTCAGACTTTTTTTTTTGAAAAAAACTAAATTTGAAATTCTGTTAGACATTCTCAAAAAAGCTAAAATAGATGCATTAATCCATAATGGTCTATTTATCTTTGAAGATGATCAAGTATATTGTATTTAATTTATTGTTGAGAATTTTTTGTTTGATAATAATATTCAAGTCCAGAATCTAAAATCTGAATATTTTTCTCGTTTTATTGCTAATATGTTCGTATGCTCTGTTTAGATCCACCGAACTAACAATTAGTCATGGACTAAAAATTAGTTGACTAATTATTAGTCAGCTAACTATTAGTCAAGTACTAGTTTGGAGGCTGGACTAATTGGTGAACTAACAATTATGCCGCATTAGTTGGGTTCCCTGACTAATTGGATTACTATTAGTCCCTTGGTTGGCTAAAAATCAGTACTCTGTTAGTCCCTCATGTTTTGGTTCTCTATGGACTAAAATTAGTGAACTAACAATTAGTCTTTTTATATATATGACCATTAAAAAAAACCACAGCGAAATAATCAATGTCGTCCCTGATTTTCGGCCAAAAGATTAAATTCGTACTCCAAGTATCAAAAGGTCCAGTTTGGTCCCCGAACTTTGGTTATCCGGTTCAAATCAGTCCATCAAGAACGAAATTGTGCCAAAGTTCATAGACTAAATTGTATCTTTTGAAAGTTAAAAGAACAAATTTCAGATTTGGGCCATAATTGAGAGATAAAGTTGACTATTACGTCTATAAAAAATCACAGCGGGCGAAATGGGCCGGCCCGCGGGATACCGCTGCCGTGGGCTCAGCCTGTAGCAGCATCCCTTCCAGTTTCGGCCTGGAAGTTCAATATATTGGCTTGGGGTCGGCTTTGGACCAGCTTGCCAACCTACGGAGGGAACGCGCACTCAACAACCCGACCTCTCTCGAAAGCTCTCTCCCTGCTACAGGAAAAGAGGGCGAATCGGGGGCGATTTCCTTTCCGGCGGCGGATCCATCGATTTCCTCTCGCCCCCGGCGGCCGGTTCGGCGCCGGAGGTGGGCGGGAGTCATGGATCCGCCGTGCGGTGTACAGTTCCTTCCTAGATGTCTTAGTTTTAGGTAGTCTAGGGTTAGGGTTAGGTGTTCTCGCGTCGTCGTCGTCGACGGCGGCGAGGTCCTTTTGTCCCGGTGGGGTCTCCGAAGGTGGCGGCTGCGGCTGCTCCTGGCGAGCTTCGTGCCGGTGTCCAAGTTTACCCGTACCGGAGCCTCGGTGCGGGTCTGCTCTTCTCCGCGGAGACGTCTTTGATGGGCGACGGCGGGGGTGCGGTGAGGACGGCTCCAAGTTGGGCTTCGGGTTCGTCTTCTTCGTCTCCTTCGCCGGTTTCCCGGCCCTTGACGACATCGACGCTGTGAGATTCTTCTCCCTCTTCTACCTTCTGTGCGGAGGGGAGTTGTGGGGCCTCCCCGGAGGCACACTCTTTCTTCCGATGGCTGGTGGCCATAGATGGGTCCATGCCACCGGTGCTTTTGTCCCTCCTGAGTACCTTCAGCAGCTGCGTTGATGGTGATGTTGCTGTTGGGGAGGTTTCGGTGAGGTTTGTTTACTCCTGCCTTGAGAAATCGGGTTGGAGTTTTCCGGCTGGTGTCTCTTCGCTGCTGGTCGATTTAAAGTCGCCGGCAGTCCTTGGGGCGCTAGATCTCCTTCGTCTTGACGAAGGATTTTCTGGGCGTTCAACGATTCATGTGTACATCGATTTTTTTTGATGTGCCGGCATGTGCCAAGGTTGGTTCCAAAAACTTTGATGTGGCTTCGTTAGAAGCTTCCTCGTCGAGCTGGAGATCGGCTTCAAGTTACTTGCTCGCCGTTCCTTTCCATGAGAGGGACGAGTGGTGGCTCTGGTTGCCAGCAGAGAGGATCGCCGGGAAAGAGCTTCAAGATCTTGGTTGTAATTTTTCATCTTTTAGGGTTGTTCTTGTAAGCTGTAAACTGTTATGTTAATAAAAATTTAACCCGGTTTCTCAAAAAAAAAAAAAAAGAAGCTTGCCAACCTACGTCCCCATCACTCGCGTGCGCGTCCCCTGCTCTGCTTTCCTCCGGCGTGCCGGCGCGGTGCTGGTGCTGCTTCCTGTTTTCTTCGATCACAGTTCACATGCATGCTGCAGCATGCATGCATGCATATGCTAGTACTGGCTCAATGTGCGCTGGATCCATGTGCGTCTTAAATTTGAACGTATCGTAAGCAACAGTACTTGAGTACTAGTAGCAGCGGGTCACGTAGTACTCGACACGTACGAGAGAATGCCTCCGTGCAAGGTGGTAAGCAGTCGATGGATGCACAAGACAGATGAATCCAATCCGATCGACCCACCGATCGCACCCGGGACTGTCTGACAACTAGCAGGAGGGCGACGGCTGACCTATACAGAGCATGCACTAATTAAACAACTACTCCCTCCATCCCAAAAAGCTTGACGTTTTTATTTTCAGAAAAAAAGTTTGATTGTTCGTCTTATTCAAAAAAATTTTGTAAATATTATTTTTTTTATAATTTATTTTATCATTAGCAATACTTTAATCATGACATATTTGTTTTAAAATTTGCATAAAAATTTTGAATAAGACGGACGATCAAACATGATGGTAAAAAGTAAAAACGTCATTCTTTTTGGGACAGAGGGCGGACGGGCCTGTGGCCCGATGGCAAGGCGCCCGAGTGGCTGCCGCCCGGTCGGGAGTTCGACTCCCGGCTGCCGCACGCGGCACTGTAGCTGGGCGCGGCTACTGTAGCACGCACAGTGCTCTGCACTGTAGCAGGCGGGGTACTGTAGCACGCACAGTGCAAAAAAAAAATCCCCTCGCCTTCCCCGGTCAAAGCACATGGTAAAGACTCGCGCCGGAGCTCACAACGGCCAGCTGAGTCCCTGTGTAGGATCGGGGAGGGGGTTCGGGGGTTTTCTCGGCCTGCGTGAGAGGTTGTTCTCCTTAGCAAATGCCGTCGGGGGCGGTCTTCCCCCGGCAGGTCGAGTTTTTTTGGGACAGAGGGAGTAGCATGTACGTACGCGAACAGATGGCTTACGAGGACAATAACCTTCCGGTACACCACAGCAACAGTACTGCCACCTTGCATAAAGGGGTGTTCGTGTTTTTAGGCGTAAAGGTCACATCAAAACTAATTTTACTATTTGGCGTATTAAATAAGTCTAATTACAAAACTTTTTTACAGATGTGTCCTAATTTACGAGACGAATCTAATGAGTCTAATTAAACTATGTTTTACTACAGTAATGCTACAGTAACTATCGTCTAATCACAGCTTAATTACCCTCATTAGATTCGTCTCGCGAATTATTACAAGGTTCTATAGTTAGTTTTTTAATTAAACTTTATTTAATACCCTTAAATGACAAGATTCTACGCGGTCTAAAATTAAGCCTAGAGAAACGAACAACACTTAAATGCATGCACGACGTCGATCCACAGTGAAGCTCCATCCCCGATAATGGCATCAGCACCGACAGGCAGACAAATCCATCTGATGCCTCCTCTGATATTCTGGGGTTTATCACAGTGCCTGGCAGCTGGCCAATAGGCGAACAGGATCGGATCGGGTGGAGTCCGAACAAAATATATGGTCACGCGTTCCCGTTTCGGCGCGGCGCGGCGGTGCCTGTCCTAGCTGCCATCGTCGTCTTCCCTCCGCCAGCACCTGCAAAGTTCCCCTTCTTTCCTTCCTACTCCACTCCACAGGGAATCCTCCTAGCAACGGAATTGGAGACGGAGCCCACACCCACACCCCGGCGACCCCGCGCCGGCCGGGAACCAGTTGTGCATTCAGGGTTTGGAAAACCGGAGCGAAAACCGGTAAACCGGGCGAAAACCGGGGTTACCGGTCCGGTCCGGGTAGTAAAACCGACCGGTTTTTCAGAAGAATTTGAACTGTGTTTCGGAGGGAACCGATAAACCCCGGACCGGTTTTTGAGATCGGTTTTGGCGGTTTTTCCGAAATTGTGAACCCTGTGTGCATTCAGGAGAACATCTCGGGTGTTACCGCGGGTTTGTGTGTTACCGTGTTACCAACTTCAATAACGCCTCAAATATGCAACGAAAAATTGCAACAAAAATATGAATGGATAGCTCATGCAACGATCTACAATTCATATTTTTGGTTGAGGTGCAACCAAAGCCCGTACAAGAAGATACAAAAAAGAGAAATCAGACGTTAAATAGTAACGGGTTGCGGGTTCGTGATGAACAGTTGCAACCCGCACTATTCACAGTCTGATTTCTCTTTTTTGTATCTTCTTGTACGAGCTTCGGTTGCACCTCAACCAAAAATATAAATTGTAGATGGTTGCATAAGCTATCCATTCATATTTTTGTTGCAATTTTTTGTTGCATATTTGAGGCGCTATAGTGATCAGTAACACGGTAACACCCTAAGGGGTGGTAACACCAGAGATGTTCTCGTGCATTCAGTGCAGCGTCCTCTCCACAGCCAACTCCACCGACTCTCAGGTTCAAAAAAAAAAAAAAAAAACTCCACCGACTCTCTCTAGTCGCTACTCTCCCTGCTCTTTTTTTTCCCCCGTTTCCCTTTTTGCGTGGTACTAGCAAGCTTGCACACACGTGCCGTCGATCGTATCTATCTCACCCTCAAAAAGAGGGGGAAAAAAATCCTTGCGCTCCAAAATGAAAAAAAAAAAACAAATTCACGGATATAATCTGAGGCATGTTGCCGTGTCTTTGTTTTAGTCGCACAAGGCAAGGACACACTATCGATTAATTAATCAACCGATTGGTACGGTCGCTGTGACGTACACAGAATCAGGGCTACCGGCGGCCAGGCCGATGGACGGGCGTCACATGATCGACGCCGACGCGGAGCCCGCCGCCTGCCTGCTGCGTGCCAGCCGAACTTGCACGAGCTGGGACTCGGAGTGAGTACACCACTGCCAAAATAAGGTTTGGTTAATTAATCAATCCGCACGCAATAGGAAATATATAGTCCCGGGTACATTTGTTCCCACCATCTGGACTCGCCACGTGTCCTCCGGCTCTCGTCGGGAACCACACGAAGCTGCAGGTCCAGAATGCATACGGTAGGGTTCACGTACACATACGGTTCTGCTACGAAATAGATCAAACCGGCTCGTTCTCTCGCATCTCTCATTCCCTCCCATCTCCCTCTCTCTCCTCCCGACTCTCTCTCTCTTTCTACTGTACCTGCGATGGCCATCTCGCCGCTCCGGCGGCCGGGGCGGGCCGCCCGGGCCAGATCTGCCCGCCTGGCCCTGGATCCCGTGGTGGCGAGCGGAAGGACGGCGACAACCTCGAGGCGGTGGCGGAAAGGACGCGACAACCTCGAGGCGGCGGCGGCGGCGGCGGCCAAGGCGTACACCTGCCGATCTGGCCCGCGTTGGCTCCCGGTGGCCAGATCTGCCGGTTGCTTGGCCGGAACTAGCCCGCGTGGCCGGAACGGTCCAAGATCCGCCCTTGAGGCGGCGGCGGCTGCTCAACGGATCTGGCCCGCCACCCACAACGGCGACCTCGAGATGACCCGGTGGCGGCGGATCCGGGCCGTCATCGGCGGCGGCGGCCTCGAGGTGACCCGACGGCGACAGATGTGGGCCGTCAACCACAGCGGCGGGCTCGCACGTGCGGCTGCAGCCTCGACGGGCGGAACATGAGGAGGCGACGGCGTGGCGCGCGGGAGGAGGCGGTGGTACACCAGGCGGCGGCCGGTACGGCGACCCAGGCCAGTTCTGCACCGCCTAATCCCGGATCCCGCGGTGGCGCCCTTTGTTCCAGATCCGGGCGACCCGTCGCGGGGTGGAGGCGCCGGAGCATAGCAGGACGGCGGCGGCCCCTCCATCCACCAGATCCGAGCTGGCTCGAGCGGCGCGACGGCGGGCGAGTTCATGGCATACGCGGCGGTGGCGACGGCTGGACGGGGCCCCATCCTTCCTCCGGACTACGGCGTATGCTCCAGGCGTCCGCGACGGGGGCGCACAGCTGCACGACAACCCATCTTTCCTCCAGATCTGGGCGGGATCGATCACCGCGACTACGGCGAAGTCGAGGTGGCCGTGGCGGTGGTCGACGCGGCTGGACGACGACCCCTCCTAGATCCTGGCGACGGGGGCCCTTGATGGCAGATCTGTACAACAGCGGCGGTGCATCGATGCCTGATCTGGAGAGCGACGACCTCGTTGTACCTCGTCGGTGCCCGGATCAGGCGGTGGCACGTTCGATCAGCGCCAGGAACATGTGCTCCTTGGGTCTGCGCAGGACTCAGTGTGCATGTGCGCCACCAGCTGCTCCGGAAGGATGGTACGGCTCTCTCAGTCTTCTCTCTCTCTCAATTATTTTCTCAAAGCCTGATTACTCGTTGGGAGTTGAACTTTTCCATGCTTCTGACCTCATCTCTTGCTCACTAACTTACTTGAACTGTTCCATGCTGTGTGAGCAATAAGAACTAATTTACTTGAACTGTCCATCACTAATTTAAAGCACATGGTGTGTGAGCAATAAGAAGAGTGGTATGATTCTTTTCAAATTCTAAGTACAGGTTCACTCTTGAGAAAGATGGAAGTTCTGTAGCTGCATTTGTATCTGATTCAGTGAGCAAATTTTTTATCAAGTCGTGTGAATGTTCATGTGTATTCAGAGGTAAAAGTGAAGTTCATCGATGGAAATTGGATTTTCCTTTCCTCAGTGCATGTCAATGTTGCACGAGTGTTTGCGCGTCGCAACAAGGTCAGAGGCGGTCGCCGCGTTAGCTGCCACCGCACTCACTTCACTCATTGCACTCCCAGCTGAGCTGCCCGGCCGTGCAAGTGCGATCCGCCCAACTCATGGCACTGACTGATCAAGTGGTGATGATCGAGTGTGCTGGTACCGAAATTCACTGTATTAGCACGGGCGGTTAACTATACTCTATACGCCGTGTGTGACTGACTGACTGGCTGCCTGTGCATGCATGGGATGGGATGGGCACATACTGGATGGACCACGTGATGCCGTGGTCCACATCCACCATGTCAAACTCACTCATTCAGTGGCAGCAGATTAAATGCCCGTGATCTGGTCCAGGGATTAGGCGCTCGATCATCACAGCCCGTTTACAGGTTTGCTTTCAAAAATTCAAACGTGCCCATTTTCGAAAGAAAAATTTGGGGAACGCGCACCGGCCCGGCCGGGGCCGAGGCGTTGAATGGCGAAAGCGACGTGCACCCAAACGGATCAGCCAATTCTACCGTTCCCTCTCCTGAATGCATGTGGTGGCCACTGACGAATGTGAATGGACCCGTCGTCGGCCGATCGAGCCGCGCTTGCTAATATTGCGTTGGTCTGCCCACTTGGGGCTCCCATTCATTTCACAATCAACGGAATTCGATATGATGTTTGTATCGAGTGGGAACGCGCCTACCCAACCAGTTAAACCAAAGCATTAATCTGCTCTGCGGTATTAGTACTGTCGTTACTGCGCTAGTATCATTTGATAATGTTCCCCTTTTAAATCTGTTCGTGGGACGCGAGAGGGATTGTCCGTCGTTGTTAGGTTTGGGTTGGATTTTGGTTTGTTACATCTCCACTGCCAAAATCCAAACAAATACCGCCCCCTCCCTCTCCCTCTCCCGTCGCAGGCGCCATTGCCAGACCTTGCCCGCCTTTTCCATCCTCGGATGCCCGGGCTCCATATTCGTCGCCCCATTGGCATGTCCTATATACTGGAGTACTTAATTGAATCCGTGTCCTCGTCGTCTTCTTCTTGTTGTTGTTAAAGAAAGAAAGACAAGATCTCCGCTGTGCCATGGTGGATTCATTATTAGGGTAGATTAGATTAAGGCTGTGCTGGCCGACATCCACCCGCGTTCGCTTCCCCCGCTATATAGCCTCTCATCGATCTCTTCTCCCCTGTCGGTGGCGCCGGGCGGGTACCCCTCCTCTTCCTTCAGCTCACTCCATCAGTTCCAAGGTAAATTTTCCCCTGCATTTTCTTTTTCCTGCATCTGGTTATCAGCAGGAACACCGGCGTATCTTGTGTTAGTTTCTCGCGAGGGATTGTAGGACGCATGTTTTTGGTTAGTTTCGTTGGTCGGGCTTTGTTGGATCTCGTACAACGCCGCTCGCCCCGGGTATCGCGAGGACTCTGTTTTCCATACCTGCTCAACTCAAGTCGCAATATTTTTACCAGGCGAAAACAGAGTCCGGCGCGGAGAGGCGCCATGAAGTACAGCAAGGAAGACAAGCCCGAGCGGGCGGCCGCCGGCGGCGGGTCCCGGGCGGTGCCGGTGGCGCTGGTGGTCATCGTGCTGTGCGCCTTCTCCTTCTACCTCGGCGGCATCTACAGCACCGGCCGCAGCCTCCTCGACGCCATCCAGCCGGCGCCGGCGCTCCTCACCCTGGCCGCCGGTGGTGGAGGCCAACAAGAAGACACGGCGGTGGCCATCGCTACTACTAGCAGCAGAAGCAAGGCGCCCGTGGTGGTGTTCCCGGAGTGCCCCTTGGAGCTGCAGGACTACACCCCCTGCACGGACCCTTCGCGGTGGCGCAAGTACGGCAACTACCGCCTGAGCTTCATGGAGCGGCACTGCCCGCCGCCGCCGGAGCGGCGCGAGTGCCTGGTCCCCCCGCCGAAAGGGTACAAGCCGCCCATCCGGTGGCCCAAGAGCAAGGACCAGTGCTGGTACCGCAACGTGCCCTACGACTGGATCAACAGCCAGAAGTCGAACCAGCACTGGCTCGCCAAGGACGGCGACCGCTTCCGCTTCCCCGGCGGCGGCACCATGTTCCCCAACGGCGTCGGCGCGTACGTCGACGCCATGGCAGCGCTCGTCCCGGCCATGGGCACCGGCGCCGTCCGCACCGCGCTCGACACGGGCTGCGGCGTCGCCAGCTGGGGCGGCGACCTCCTCTCGCGCGGCATCCTCGCGCTCTCCCTCGCCCCGCGCGACAACCACGAGGCGCAGGTCCAGTTCGCGCTCGAGCGCGGCATCCCCGCGGTGCTCGGCATCATCTCCACCCAGCGCCTCCCGTTCCCGTCGGCCGCCTTCGACATGGCGCACTGCTCCCGCTGCCTCATCCCGTGGACAGAGTTCGGGGGCCTCTACCTCCTCGAGATCGCGCGCGTGCTCCGGCCGGGGGGCTTCTGGGTGCTCTCCGGCCCGCCCGTCAACTACGAGAACCGGTGGCACGGGTGGAACACCACGGCCCAGGCGCAGAAGGCCGACCTCGACCGCCTCAAGAAGACGCTCGCCGCCATGTGCTTCAAGCTCTACAACATGAAGGGCGACATCGCCGTGTGGCAGAAGTCCGCCGACCCCTCCTGCTACGACAAGCTCACCCCCGTCACCACGCCGGCCAAATGCGACGACAGCGTCGACCCCGACGCGGCCTGGTACGTGCCCATGCGCGCCTGCCTCACGCCGCCCAGCGCCAGGTACAAGAAGCTGGCGCTGAACGCCGCGCCCAAGTGGCCGCAGCGGCTGGGCGTCGCGCCCGAGCGCGTCAACCTCGCGCCCGGCGGCGGCGCCGCCGCGTTCAGGCAGGACGACGCCAGGTGGAAGGCCAGGACCAAGCACTACCGGGCGCTGCTGCCGGCGCTGGGGACCGACAAGATCAGGAACGTCATGGACATGAACACGGTCTACGGAGGGTTCGCCGCCAGCCTCATCAAGGACCCCGTCTGGGTCATGAACGTCGTCTCCTCGTACGGGCCGAACTCGCTCGGCGTCGTCTACGACAGAGGACTCATCGGCATCAACCACGACTGGTAATTAACTAACCAATCAACCTCGTTCGTCAAGCTGTTTTACTTCTTACCTCTGCCTCATTGCAAACTAAGAGTAAGTAATCCTACATGTGCAATGCAGGTGCGAGGCATTCTCGACGTACCCACGCACCTACGATCTGCTGCATCTTGACGGCTTGTTCACTGCAGAATCTCACAGGTGAGCAACTGACAGCATCATCATACGTCTCTGGGTGTTACAGTTCAAAAACACTTTGTGAAACAAACATGTGCAAATTAAACTTACTCGAAGAAGAAGCACGAGGGTCGCCCACAAAGCGATATGATAACATCACCATTCATTTGCAGATGCGAGATGAAGTATGTGCTGCTAGAGATGGACAGAATCCTGCGCCCCACCGGTTACGCCATAATCCGGGATACCACCTACTTCCTGGACTCCGTAGCAACCATTGCCAAAGGAATGAGGTGGAGCTGCGAGAAGCGTGACCCCGAGAACAAGACTGACAAGGACAAGATCCTAATCTGCCAGAAAAAGCTCTGGGCGGCAAAGCAGTGAAAAAGGATCCATACATCCAGGATAAAATTAGGAACAAGCTCGGACAGGCCAAGGCGTTTCCCCATCCACCACAAACAGAGACGAGGGATATGGACAGTCTGACACAAGAAGGCTCATAATTATCAAAATATAAATAAACGAGTAAAAGTACGTATAGGATCCAATAGCTCTCTCTTTGCCATTAATCACAGTTAATTCTTTTTGTATGATGAACAGTTAGGAGACGTAAAGTTTGGTATACCGAGAGGCAACTGTAAGTCACTCGATATATAGTGTTCATTTGTACTACTACTACATAGTATAACTTGGTGTTTGGGTTCAATGCTCGTTTATACTTTGTGTGTTCAACTGAACTTTCATGGCGCTTTCCTCTATAGAGGCATTGTTGGTTGACCGTTGCTGTCAGTTTGGTGTTACAATGAATTATAGCTGTGTTCTCAAAAGAGAAAAAGAATGAACGGATTATAGCTGAATATACATTTACTCAAAAGTGGCCAGCCGATTCTGGGCAAAGCAATAAAGGAAGATGATATATGACATCTTTTTTTCTCCTTTTGGGGATGATGATTTACAAACTGAAATAAAGGGAAAAATCTTTATGAACAATGGACTTACAAGAAGACACTGTCCACTAGTTCATGGCATGTTTATATGCATCCTCACAATATACTTCCACGAATCAACTAATATACACACTATAATTGGGTTCATCCATGATGTAAATACTGCTGTTGATTGATCAAAGAAGCACTTGATACATACAACCGATTTAGAAATTCACTTGATACATGCATGAGAAGGTTCAACTCTAGCCTCATGAGGTGTATGCAAGTTTCTTAGGAATTCTCCACCTCACACAATTGATTGAATGGGTGAACGAAATGCTCGCTCGTAAGCAGGTTTAGCTTGCTCCTAGCTCGGCTTTGTTTGGCTCGGCTTGAACGTAAATTTTAACAAGCCAAGCTTAAGATTTATCTTGTTTTTGTTAACGAGCTAGCTTGGAGCTGCTCGCGAGCCCAATGAGCTAAGAAAGATTAGTACCATGTCCTATTTTTCAACAATTCTGTTATCCTGAATCAATACTCTATTAGGTCTACAGGAATGGTTTATCCATGGTTCTTCCTCCTAGTTAATGAGGAGAAGAGCACCCCACCGACTACAAGTACACAACTACAAAGCAAGCTAGCCAAACAAACAGACGGTGTCTTTGTTTTGCTGGGTGGGCGAGGCAAACCCAGTATAATATATCTTGAATCCAAATCCTTCTGAAGCTGCATGAGTAAAATTTTTTCTGAATTGAAAATATGGGGCTGCGGCAATTTCAAGTTGTTCTAGTCTTTTAATTTTTTCTGAAGAATCGTTCAATCTGAACCTTGCCAATTTGAGGCAAGGCAATTCTTAATTTGTACTCCCTCCCTCGAGGTCAAAGTCAAGTTTTCTCAATTTTGACCAATAATATACGTATATATAATTTTTAAATAAAAAAGTTACATATTGTGATAATTGTTTCATAGTGAATCTAACATAATTTTCATATTATCAATCTTAACGATATTCTGCTATTAAACCGTCAAAGTTGAAACGTTTGACTTTGATATTATGATAATGGTTTCATAGTGAATCTAACATAATTTTCATATTATCAATCTTAACAATACTTTTGCTATTAAACAATCAAAGTTGAAACGTTTGACTTTGATATTATGATAATGGTTCCATAGTGAATCTAACATAATTCTCATATTATCAATCTTAACGATATTTTTGCTATTAAACAATCAAATTTGAAACGTTTGACTTTGGCGGAACCCAGAATTTGGATAGAGAGAGTAGATTAAATTTCAATTGGGGATAGCTACTGTAGCAGCAAGCTTCAAAAAATACGCAAGGACTAATAAGCAAAGGGAAAACGTAAAGAATGAAAGCATAACCTACAAGGCCGGGGAATGAATGCTCTCGTTGCTTGTTAGAATTTGGGCCATGTAGGTTTTGTTCTTTTTGAGAAAGTTAGCCCATCTAGGCAACAGAATGGACGAGCAGCCTGGCCCATCTCGTCCTAGCAGCAACGCACGCACGCCGGGTGGCAGCAGCAGTTTGGCACTCTGCATCGTGGGTTGCGTCCCGTCCATGGCCTCTGTCTGCCTCCGTCGATCGAGGCCGAGGTACGGAGGAGGCGACTAGGAGGAGTCCACCGCTGGACTGCCTGTCACCAGCAGCAGCATCAGCTGCAGCCGCGGCGGGCGGATCGAATCGATCGCCTCTTCATGCTGTGAGGTGTCGCTGAACTGCGATTGAGCGACAAGAGAAAGGGAGGGATCTGAGGGGAGGAGGAGGATGTCGTCGTCGGCGTCGTCCTCGGGGGTGGTGTACGAGGGGTGGATGGTCCGCTACGGGCGGCGCAAGATCGGGCGGTCCTACATCCACATGCGCTACTTCGTGCTGGAGCCGCGGCTGCTGTCCTACTACAAGCGCAAGCCGCAGCACAAGGACAAGGTCGCCGGCGGCGGCAAGCTCCCAATCAAGTCCCTCCACATCGACGGAAACTGCAGGGTCGAGGACAGGGGGCTCAAGATGCACCACGGACACGTATCCTCCTCTTCCTCTTCTTGGTCTTGTTCCTCTTCTTCCACGATGATTCATTTGGTCCCATGTCATGCTGCTGCAGATGCTTTACGTCTTGTGCGTCTACAACAAAAGGGAGAAGCATCACCGAATCACGGTAATTCTTTTTGACGACACTTGTAATTCTGTGTAGGAGCTCCATTCAGCATAGCATAGTTGGCAAAATCTCCAGAATTCTCAAGGCAAATCGTAACCAGTTTACTAGCTTGCTTCAACATGTTTAGTACAGTCAACTGTATTCACGGCAAATTGCATCGTGTCATCATCACCTAGTTCTTCAGTGTCATCTCTTGTGTGCCGAATTGTTCTGGAGGCTTTTGTTGCTAGCTTCTGGCTTCACATGAATAACCTAGAGTTCAGTACTAACTCAATTGCCTTTGTCCAACATGCACCAGATGGCGGCTTTCAACATACAGGAGGCTCTAATTTGGAAGGAGAAAATTGAGATGGCCATTGATCAGGTTTGAAATGTACAACTAAAAACCCTAAATCTTGTCACGTATTTGTCAAACTACTGCTTGAAACTGATTATGGAACGAAGTAAAAGAAAGAGTTGCATTTGTTTCCCCTTAACCTGGCACCAGTCAATTCTGTTGAACACTGCTCCCCCATGCACCTGAATTCAATTTATTGAATATTGCAGCAACAAGGAGTAGTGGCTGATGGTAATAGAGCCTTTACCTCATCGCAGCAGAAGGCTGGCTTAGAAAATGGAAGGAAATCTTCTTCCTCTGATCATGAAAGCCAGTAAGTGGCAGACTACCATGGCTCTATTTTGAGTTATGCCTTCCACTGTGTCAACAGACATTTCTGTTCTATCTGACCACAGAAGAAGGGAAATATGGACTTGAAACCATATAAATGCTTTAGAAATTCAATTTCTTCTAATATTTACTCTTTAAATTTGTCATACCTGTGAAATCCTTCAAACTGTTTCAAGATTGTATATGATAGATACACTTCATACTCCACTGGAGCATATGGCTGCCTGAGTGAGGCTTTGTTCCCATCTGTTCCACAATAATGGCGTAGAACCAATATCGTGGGCCCTTGTTACTTCCTTACAGGTACAGTAATGAAGAAGAAGAAGAAGATGAGGAGGAGGAGGAGGAGGAGAATCAACGATCACTGCTGAGGAGAACAACAATTGGGAATGGTCTGTAACAACTAACTGGGCTTGTCTGTTACCCTCCAATCCTCCAGACATGATTTTGTTCCTATACTAAACAAAGAATGCCTGCCTTTTGTAGGTCCTCCGGAGTCATTGTATGATTGGACTCGTGAAAATGACATGGGAACAGTTAACCAGGGAAGCCCTGAACAAGTTTTCTCTAAAAGACACTGGCGTCTTGTCAGATGTCAAAATGGCAAGAACTCGCTTTTTGCTCCTTACTCTGTCTATCTGCTGTGTATTTGGGCTTCTCTTTTAATAGGTGTTAATCCTTTAGGTCTCCGCATTTTTGAGGAGCTCCAAGATGTTGATTACCTTGTAAGTTGATTATTCTTATTATGTACTGGTAGGTTAATTCTCTGGCTTCCCTTTTTAGTTCTCACTTGTGTACTCATAGGCAAGAAGCTGTAGCAGAGCAATGAAGGCTGTTGGTGTGGTTGAGGCGTCCTGTGAGGCTATATTTCAGCTTGTCATGAGCATGGACACCGCACGCTTTGAGTACAATCCTTTTTGTTTTGACTCTTGATAAATTAGTTCCATAGTTGCGAGCTTACATTTTTTTTCTTTGGTTTCATAGGTGGGACTGCAGCTTTCAGTATGGTAGTCTAGTCGAGGAGGTAGATGGCCACACTGCAATCCTATACCATAGGCTACAACTGGATTGGTTCCCAATGTATGTTTTGCTTTTTTTGCTGCAAAATATCTTCTCGTTTCCTGTTGTACTCCACGAGAAGTGTGGGGTCATTGCTCAACCATTTAGAAGCAATGAGACATCTTATTTTCTTAGTTTACAACAAACATGTCATTATGTTATACTCATGAAATATATTTTTTTATGCATATGATAACCTCTTTAATTGCTTTAATTTGTTGAAATATAGTTCTAGGAGATATGGATTAAATACCAATTAACATTATCTGTTATTGGGTCTTTAACCTTAGTATTTCCTTGAATGCTTATCATTAAAATATATCACAAACTGGCCAATTTCAGAATTTATTTATTTTGTGGAGTCTGACAAGGATTCAATTAATATTTTGCTAGGTTTGTTTGGCCTCGTGACCTGTGTTATGTACGATATTGGCGGCGTAATGATGATGGAAGCTATGGTTGGTACCCTTGGGGTTACACATAGTCATGTGCATGTGCCCCAGATATCTACATGTATGAGTAGTAATTTGTTTCATGTCTTAACATTGATGATTATGCATTGTGATTTCATTTGCAGTTGTGCTGTTTCAATCCAGAGAGCACCCAAACTGTGGTCCGCAACCAGGATTTGTGAGGGCACATATTGAGAGTAAGGAAATAGCTCTGAAGATGTATCTTTTGCATTTGTGTTAATGTATAGCTATCAGGATTTGGTATTCCTAACATTTTCTTCTTCTCTTTTTACATTTATGTTAGGCGGTGGCTTCAATATTTCTCCACTGAAATCCCGTAATGGAAGAATCCGGACACAAGTGCAGCATCTAATGCAGATAGATTTGAAGGGTTGGGGAGCTGGTTACGTACCTTCATTTCAGCAGCATTGCCTCCTTCACATGCTGAATAGTGTTGCAGGTACTACTTCTCGTGGAATAAGCTTTTGAACAAACTTCTGTAAGATAGCACAATTAATTATCTATGTTGTATATTGTACTCCGAGACAACATAATTTTTATCTCCTTCTTTGGTTTAGGATTAGGATTAACTAGTCTTTGGGTGGCTGGTTTAATGGAACTTCAACTTAGAGTATGTTTGTTTATGGGGATATGAAAATCCTAGCCTACTCTGGCAAGTCTTGGACTCTTGGCATTTGGAACCACATAGAAAAACCTGAATTTTAGGGAGATATAATCTTGCTCAGCGAGGAGAGCAGAACTGGCTAGCTTTCATTGGCAAGTACTGTACAGACAAGCTACTGCAAATTTATTGCTGATTTGATGGAATCAAATATTACGTGGAACAAGGGTGGCTTTGCTCGCTTGAGCTTTTTTACCCATTTATGCCATAGCTGAACCCTGTTAACCAAACACACCCTTAGTATCTGAAGTTGCCAGCTTCTGCAGTGTGCATGGATATTTGTGGTCATTTTGAATGGCTGAAAGTGGATCCATTGCGAGTGTCGTGAATACCATGTGAGGTCAGATGAGTTAAAGGTGCAGGTAGGGCAGGGTGTTCAGGTTGCGTATTTCGGGTTTTCAGATTTTCGGATTTCAAGAATTCATACTTGAGATGCACCCAGAAAAATTACTACCCGACATCTCAGGTACCCGCAATTTTGGGTCCGGGTAATCCCGAATCACCTGAGTCCCGACATTGCCATCACGACTACTCCTCCAACCTCATCGGCCACGGTTGCAGAGAGGCCGCTGGCCTATGGGCTGCTGCGGAGACTGTCGGGCAACGCGCGCGACGAGTCCGTGCAGCTGTTGAGCATGCCACGTGCTGGCGTGCGGCAACGGGGTAGAGGCGCGTGCCACGGCCGAGGGCCAGCGGCGGCACGAGCCTGCAGCAGGCAGGGGCAGAGCTTTGCAGCGGCCGACACAGGCACGGGTGTGCGACGATGTGAGCCTGGGCAATGACGGCGTGAAGGAGGTAAGGGTGTCGACAGGATTTGAATTCCCTGTGAGGCTGCGTGGGGAGGATAGAAGTTACGGGATTTTTTTAAGATCATAAGTTACGAGATGAGGTGGGGGCATGGGGATAGAGGTGCCTACAGGGAGTGATGGGCTGCTTTTTTTCTTGAGCGACGTGGTGGGCTGCTGGCCATGGCCCTGAGATTGTTAGTGCTCTGTGTAAAAACTGAAGTTCGGGCTGTTCAGGTTGTTCGGGTACCGAGACTCAAAACCCGAATTTCCCAAACTAAATTCGGGTTTTCGTATCTGAGGTTTTTGGATTTGCTACTCAATATAGCACCCGATTTTTCGGGCTTCCGTTTTTTTGGGTTCGGGGTCGGGTTTTTTTGGTTTCGGGCTTCGGGTATCGGGTTTTGTGCCCGGTGCTAGGTGCAGGTGGATGAAGCGAATGTGATTGCGATCCATTCTGCTGCCATACTAAACTAAATAACTAACTAGTTGCATATCTTTTCTTTTGGAGATGCTATGTGGAGCAACATTTTATCGTCGTTCCTTTTCCGGTCCCTGAAGGGGAGCCCTGGTGCAGCAGTAAAGCTGTTGCCTTGTGACCATGAGGTCACAGATTTGAGTCCTGGAAACAGCCTCTTGCAGAGATGTACGGAAAGGCTGCATACAAAAGACCCAAAATGGTCGGACCCTGCGCAAACGGGAGCTATGTGCACTGGGCTACCCTTCAGTCCCTCATTCAGTGATGATCTGCTTTCTGCAAGTCATTGCAAGATTGTAACAGTTACAACCTCAGTCCTTAGGTTCAGTAAGTCAAAAGGTCGTTGCTTGATAATTCCACAGTTTTCTAAGCCATCCTGCACCGCGTCCCTGAGTAATTAAAGTAGGGGAGCGCCCCCCCCCCCCCCCCCCCCCCCCCCCCCAAAAAAAAAAAAAAACTTTATATGTGCCAATGCATGACGCGCCTAGAAGACAGTCGCATATATTTTCTTGCACATGACCTCTCAATTATATTATTATGTATTTCCTGCAATACCGATATACCATTGACTTGGATATTTGAGTTATCTTGCAAAACTTTAGCATTTCATAGGTGTATTATAATTTATGGTAATATCATCATTCATCAACGCTACTTTCGGTTGCTTTTACACATTTTACTTGCCATTATGGATGGCCAGCATGGCAGCATCAAGTTTTTACCTTCTGGGTAGCTCAACTTGATCTGTGTTCTATACTTCTGTTACTTACATTGTGCCTTCTTTTACCTCTGACAGGACTCAGGGAATGGTTCTCGCAAAGTGATGAAAATCAAGTGCTTCCTAGGATTCCTGTTATGGTTAACATGGCTCCACCTGTTCCTTCTAAGAAAGGAAGAAAAGGACAAGACAATAGTATGCAAACCAACCTTCCGATGGATCAAAGCAGACATTCTACAATTCTTGAAGAGGAGTCTGATGAAGATGAAGAATTTCAGTTACCTGAATCTGAGCTAGAGGTTGATGAATTGCACATATTGTTTTCTAGTGGATCTTTAATATTTTCTAAACAGGATTGTGTTTTTTATGCAGCCACCAACTCATGACAATTCTGCGGATGTTAAACTGCCAGGTATATCATATTTCCAATTTCCGTGATATTGTCGTGCAGTAGTAAGAGTTTAGTGCGGATATTCTAATTAACCTAATGAATTCTAGGGCTAGAGGAAGAGGATTCAGAGATTGATCTATCTGGCTTTTCTGGTAATTTACGCCGGGATGATCGTGATAAAACTCGTGACTGCTGGAGAATATCTGATGCGAATAACTTCAGAGTGCGAAGCAAGAATTTCGTATACGATAAAAGCAAGGTTGCAATTCAGTAGACCTCAATCATCGTGCTATTAATTCTGCAGAATCGCTTTGCTGTTTTGTAGGCCTTGTTGTTTATAAAGTTTATTCTTTATTGATAGGTTCCTGCAGGAAAGCCCCTTATGGAGCTTGTTGCTGTTGACTGGTTTAAGGATACAAAACGCATGGATCATGTTTCTAGAAGGAAAGGCTGTGCAGTTCAAGTAAGTTTATGTTTCACTCCTGATATGATTAATTGTAATCTGTAAATGCAAAGGAGGAAATATGTAGCACCCTCTTCTAATCCTCTGATATTGTCTATCAGTTTGTGCAACTGAATTATTGCTGCTGCTGTTGGTACTAATCTTAATATGTGTTGCTTAATGGATACTATGATGCTTGGATGGATTCGTATTTCTGCTTCTGGAGTGTTGGGGTTGCACATGTACGTGGAGTTTGGATAGCATTAAGTTATTGCACTGAGAGCCATGTTTTGTTGTTTTACTTTAAAATATCAGTCTTACATTTAGCTGTTATATTTATGGTATTTGGTTGCTGATAGCTTTTCTCCTTTTTTTTTTCTTTTTTTTGAGCCTTTATGTTTAACCCTGAAAAGTTTGATTCAGAGGAACTCAGGTCTTGCTAAGTTGTTCTTTTGTCCCTTTTCTAGGTTGCAGCTGAGAAGGGCCTGTTTGCATTGGCAATAAATCTACAAGTAAGTATTCCCATTCCATTTGCATTACTTAGTAAAATGTGCCGATGCCATATTTTTGCGTAGCAGGCATGGTACGCTCATGTTAGAAAGAAAACCCAATAATTATGCTACTTATTCCAGCTCTCGTGCTTGGTAGACATGTCTGATATCTTTGTTGCTTTATTTGAGAGCCAGGAATGAGAGATTATTTGGACATTGTCCTTTCACTTACCATACGGTTAGTTACTGATTAAAGTATGCTTGTATTTGTAGGTTCCTGGCACGACTAACTATAGCATGGTTTTCTACTTTGTTACAAAAAAATTGGTACCAAATTCTTTGTTGCAACGTTTTGTTGATGGTGATGATGAATTCCGGAATAGTAGGTTCAAGCTGATCCCATCCGTACCTAAGGTAAGGCCATCTCTGTCATGATAGAAATCTGGTGAGATTGATGTGAAAAATGAAGTAAGAAACACTCCTATTTGGTAGGGCAGAAGAAAGGATAAGTTCAATCATCTTACTAGTTGCTGGTGGTTTCAAACCCTTTTGTCTGACAGTTGAAGCATTTTGAATTTCAGGGGTCATGGATTGTCCGTCAAAGTGTTGGCAGCACGCCTTGTCTATTAGGCAAAGCAGTTGACATCACCTATATCCGTGGTGCAAATTATTTAGAAGTAAGATTTCTGCAACTTATGTGCCCTCCCTTTTGGCTAAGAAATAGAAGTTGGAAGCCCTGAACTGAGTCAACTGACCAAACACATGTTGTAATGCGGTTATGGACCTACGCAGATAGATGTGGACATCGGTTCATCTACAGTGGCAAATGGAGTTTTGGGGCTTGTGTGTGGTGTGATCACGACACTAGTTGTTGACATGGCTTTTCTTGTCCAGGTAGGCATTTTGGCGACCCAAGTACTTGTTTCAGCAATTCGTTTGCGCTAAAAAGTAGGTAATCGTTTGCTGAAATGCTAAAGTGAATGTTGTGGACAGGGCAATACATATGAGGAGCTCCCGGAACGGCTTATCGGTGCAGTTCGTGTGTCGCATATTGAACTGTCATCCGCAATAGTTCCGGTGCTTGAGGATTAACCGAAGTAAAGTGAAGATCCTTACCTTGAATCTTGGCATTATACAATGTACCATACATAGAGGAACCAACATGTCATATCCTTGCACAATGACTGAGTGAAGAAACTGGGCTGGATGCTTTTATGCATGTACGCAATTATGTATTATATTGCGTATATTAGTTGTTGCAAAGGTGATGTTAATTACGTAGGTATTAGTGACTAATTGACTAGACTTAGAAATAGCAGCAGGACAGGAGAATAGATGATGCGGCCTGGTCCAGCCTAACTTGAATAAAACGGGGGAAGAAATTGAGACAACGACAGCTGCGCGTTGAACCTCAAGAGACGACACCTTTTTTTATTTTCTTGTGGTTAATGTTGTAAACTTGTAATGTATCAACAATATGTATAATGTGGTGATAGCGTGCTCTTCAAATGCATTCTGTGGTGTCTCAGTCTATCTATCGGTAACATGTGCATTTTGTTTTATGAAGAACTGGTAGCTCTGAGAAAAAGTTTCCTCGGCCTTGTTCTTTCGTATATAATGTTTTCTTCTTTTTAAGGGAAATTTTTGTGTTTTCTTTCTTCACTATATTTTATTTGTTTTCTGAAAAAACCTTTCTGGCTTATACATCTGTTACCTTACCGTTGGGCTAACCAAAAAGGTCAGCACATTTACTTTGAGGACTAGAAATCATCAAATTAATAGTAAAAAAGTAAGCAAAAATCACCCGTAATGCCATTAGGATAAGTTTTACCCAAAATACCTCTTATTTTAATAAAATACCTTCATGCTGTTTATGATAAATTTAACTCATAATAGACCTATATCTATATACCCGTCACTGCCTTATTTGCATGGAAGAGATCAACGTTGCAATTCAAAATTCTTGACAGAAGAGATGAAATATAAAAAATAGTTATGATTTATACTCGCCGCTATACTAGTTAACAACAATACAAGCAAGTACATGACTACTTATTTGTTACATGGAAGATGCTATATGAACAATTTACCGCCATCATAAGTTCTTTAGTGATGAACTTCTTTCTCATCGGTAACCCAAGATGTTAACCACAACCGGGCAACCATTACATATGCAAGTAGACTTCCATTGATCCCATAGGTAAGATTTGCACCTTGGAATCCTTGTGTTCTGGTAGGTCACGTAGGTGTCACAGTACCAGCGAGTTGGTTCAATAGAGCCCAATATGAGTTATAACACTTGACAACATTCGATAAAAAATGAAGATAGACAATGCAGAACAACTTAATCATGAAAAAGAATGGGAAAGAAACTAAAGAAGAATAAAAGCCAATTCTGTTTATAAAAATAATGAGACCAACCCTCCCCCCACCCCCAACCCCAACTCAAAAGATCTTTGGATTTTCCTTTCTTCTTCTTCTTTTTTTTTTTTTGGGGAATTGATCCTGGGAAGCTAGGCTTGTGTCTTTTATTTGCAGCCCTATGTGTGCTGCCCTAGATGGCTTGAACGTCAGGGGTAGGGGAAGAAGTGAAGAACGCACTTGTATTTGAACGTGCGTGATTCATGTCAGAGTACAATTGACATGAATTGAACGAAGAACCGGGTTTTTTTTCCTTTCAAGTGGTTATTCTCGAAAGAAAAAACCCTTCAAAAATGCTTCCGCCGGAATTGAACGCACCAGGTGGAATGGGCCTCTGGGCCGAGCCAAGCCCAACCCAACTAAAAGAAGGGCTCGTCTTGTCTATCATCTTCTTCCTCACTTCGAAAAGAGTGGTCTCATAAGAAAAAAGAAAAAAAAAAAGAGTGGAGACCAATCGGCGCTGATGGAGGCGGCGCCGGCGGAGAGGGAGACCCCGGCGGACTGGGGTGATGGCGCAGTGGCGCTGGCTTTCCGAGTGAAAGCCTCTTCTCGCGAGTCGGCGTCGCAGAAGGCGAGCAACGTGCTGGAGCCTGACCTGCGCTCTCACTGGTCCACCGGCACCAACACCAAGGAGTGGATCCTCCTCGAGCTCCAGGTCTGTCTTACACTGTTTCTGCTTCGTCTTCCTCTTCTCCTCTCGCTTCCCCCCAGTCTAATTCGAATTGAGTAGTCACCCACTCACTGACCAAGGACTGAGGGTCCGCTTGCAGGAACCGTGCCTCCTCTCCCACGTCCGCATCTACAACAAGTCCGTCCTGGAATGGGAGCTCACGGCGGGACTACGCTACAAGCCCGATGCCTTCGTCAAGGTCCGCGCGCGCTGCGAGGCGCCCAAGCGGGACATGGTGTACCCCGCCAGTCACACCCCTTGCCGCTATGTCCGCATCTCTTGCCTTCGCGGCAACCCCATCGCCATCTTCTTCATCCAACTCATTGGCATCCCCGTACCCGGGCTCGAACCCGAGTTCCAGCCTCTGGTCAACTACTTGCTGCCGCAAATCACAACCAGCAAACAGCCTCCGTCGCAGAATATGCACCTCCAGGTCCTTTTTCCACTACCATGAGCTTCTTGCTACTTTGTTTCTTCTCTCATTCCTGTAACGGCTTCGTTTGGGTTTGCTTAATTCCAGTTACTTAAAGACATTGCGAGCAGGCTACCACCATTTGTGCCTCAGATTGAGGTGAAGACAGTCTTTCTCGTCCTTGTTATATTGTCCATGCCTGGTGTTGGCTGAACTGCCCTTTTAACAGGCCGTTTTTTATTTAGTACAGGCCGACCTTAACAGTGTCGCAGACGACCCAGAGAACAGTGTGCGGTTTCTGGCTCTGCTTGCTGGGCCATTTTATCCTATCCTTCACCTTATAAATGAAAGGTCTGTGTTTCTTGTTCAACATGCAGCTCGCTAATAAAAGTTAAATTTGTGCTACTTGACAAGTTCTCTGCCATCATACATTGCTTTATACATTATGTTTTGTCCACATATGTTTGCATCTGCTTAGTTGTGTGCCAGTGATATCTAAAACGTGTCCTAAACTTACAGGGATCCTTCAAAAACTTCGATCAGTTCTGCCGATTCAGACCTCCCAAGAAATAATCCAGCTGCTACCCCAACAATTTCCTCAAATTTTGAGGCGTGTAACTTTTCTTCCTGCATGATTATGTGCGTATGTTTTCTTAGTCGTTGCACTGTGCTATAGTAGTGTGAAAAGTCAAAAACTCAAAACTGCTGCATTGCATCCAAAACTACTATCACATGTTGTTGCATTTGCGGCCTTCGTCATATGTCGTTTCTTAGTTATTGAAGTGGCTGTTTTGACAACCATTTCTCTTCTGTCCTTTTTAGCCCTGTCCTGAACAGATTTGATAAACATGGTGCATACACAGTTTACACACTGAGCTCCTTTGCGAGTTTTCGAAAGACTGCATATGCATATTCAGCCTGCATCTGAGAGAATGGCTGTTGACAATATGTCACCTGCATAATTTAGCTAATGTTACCCAGGATCTTCATGCAATCTTTTATTATCACATGGAAAAAGCTTTTGTTGACCATGCCGTATTAACTGACAAGCCAAAATACTACATTACCCCTTTTGTTAACTATATTAATTTCTTGCAAGAGCTGTATACTTCCTAAACAGGTTGTTCATTCATGGCAAATGGATCATATATGTCTTTTTGTCTGACAATCCGGTTCAAGGACATTTTTATAACAACATAGTTTTGAATTCTAACTGCGACTTGTTTCCTGGTGGTTTCTAAAGAACATGAAATATAAATAACATTTAGTGGTATATGAGTAATTGTGAAGAAACTTGTTCTTTCTGGGATTACTAGCAACCTATCTGTTGACATAAGGATTTTTTTAAAAACTTGCTCCTGTTGCATCCGTTATTCCTTAGCTAGTACCAAAATTCTTGTACCAACCCATTTCAACGTAATATTACCATTGTGGAAGTCCTAATACTCTGCAAGAATCAATATGAATTTTGTAGCTCGAAGAAATGCCAACTTATTATAATGTTCTATTCTATGAGGAAAAGTAATGCAAATCGTAATGTTTTATTTTACAAAAAAGTGACCATCATACAAAGCGTGCATCCTTTTAGTTTACCCTACCAATGTGCCTCTTTTATTAACAGAGAGAGAACTGCCATCTAGACGAATAGTAGAAGTTGAAGGGTTGACAATCAGTAAATCAACAACAAAATTTAAGTCTATGTGCTTATCCAATATCTTGGGGGAACATAGATGCACTCAGCTTAATGTTTCGACCTGATATTATCATTCTAAGACTAAAAGTTTTTTCATTACGTCCAGGCACAATCTAGGAGATCACGGAGTCCATCTTCTGTTCAGCCTGCTTCATATTTACTGGCATTTCGATCTGAAACATGTATACTGCTCCTAAGGAAAACACTTAAGGACAAAACTCTTGGAATTGTTTGCCTTCGAGTATGTTCTCTAGTACTTTACTTTCTTATTATGGTCACGTGATTTTCCTCATAAATAGTTTCTCAGTAGCTGTTTCTTTTAACTTAGGCATCAAAGGTGCTGCAAAAACTTTTGCAGCCTGATCGATTTTTAGACAAATCGATGTCTAATGGTGCCATGCTTTCAAATTATAATGGTGATGAAATTGCAAAAAGTGATTCTCCCAGCCTGGTTCTTTCGACTGACTACTCTGGTTTATTTGGAGAAGAATTTAGCATATCGGAAACCCAGTTTGGTGGTTCCTTCCTGAATATTTTGGATATCGCTGCTGTTGAAGAAGGTATTCTTCATGTTCTATATGCAGCCTCATCACAGGTTAACTATCTTATTGTTCCATCGTCATCTCTCTGATCATCATATTTGTACCAATCTATTGAAAAAAAACTTATTTCTATCTTGATTTGTAACTATAGCCTCTGCTATGTCGCAAGTTCGCTGAAATCACTTCAGACATGTGGTCTGTCTTACCACTTGTTCAAGCTCTTCTTCCAGGTAATGACTGAGCTGTCATGTTTTATTTACCACTCTTCATGGAATGTTTGCTTTCGGTGACCCATGCATTCGGACAAGCTCAATCACGTGTTACTTGCTCTGGTCACAGAAACGATAGCTTCAATGACATTCATGGCTGCAATAACCAAACACAATTTTGGTTATCAATTTTAAGATAGTTATGATGTTATAATTTTTTTTCTGAACAACTTTCGATATACCATTTTTGTGTGACCTACTTAAACAACTACATCAAATTCAGAGTTAAATTGTTTTACTGCCTAGATTCCATGATTTTACCTATTTTTGACTTGTGTTAGTATCTCGTACTAAGTGGTGACAGGCCGATGTGGCTGTGCCGACTGGCATGGCATTTGTGTCTTATGGCTAAAGGCCACTATCTGAGTCCTGCTGTGTACAGTCAGTTTATTTATGTATTTTCGGATACTTGATGACATCACCACTTAGCTAGCGAGCCTTATGTATGATTGCAGCCAGGCCTACCAGGATACTTGTGCCTTGTCCTGTAACTGATAGTATGCTGTTGATCTTGTGTTTTTGTAGCTCTTCGTCCTCCACTCACTTCTGGTCCTACCGAACAGATTGATGATTCTTTTAATCAATGGAAGCATCCAACCGTTCAGAATGCTTTGTCCCAGGTGCCTTGATGGTTTTGATTAATATAATTTGTTATACCATTCCTCAAGATAACTTTGGCTGCAGATTGTTACAATGTCAATATCATCATCAGTTTTCCATCCTCTTCTCAGAGCCTGCGCTGGTTATCTTTCATCCTACCTTTCATCACATGTCTGTATATCTTTCTTCTGTATTTTTTTTCGTTTCAGAAAATTATTTTTGTCACATTTTCTGTACATCCTACTGTCCAAAGTATCCTTAGAAAATTATTCATGCTTTTATTGTTTTTTGCCCACTTGTTAGGCAAAAGCAGCCTGTGTTTTGCTCGACTTGTGTAGAGGGCCATTGATAACATGGATACCCATGATAACAACGAAGGTCAATTTCTAACTTTGTTGGAACTTAGTTTTTTCTGTTACTAATTCCTATTGTGACTGATTTTTAATTCTGTGTATACTTTCAAAACAGATAGATTTTGCAGTTGAACTTCTAGAGGATCTCCTTTGTATCATCCAGGTGTGTAAGCGATGATTTAATTTATGTTTATATCTTTCCTGTGCTAATTATCTCGAAGGGATGTTGTATTTGAGATAAAACAATCAGTTATTCTCAACTGAGCTGAGTTGATGCTGTTGTGACAGTACTCATCCATGACTGCTATGGCTTTCCCCTTTTGAATCCAAGTTGACATCAACGCTTCTTTTTATTATTATACTAATTAAGGACTTTTTTATACAGTTGTCATTCCATATTTGTGTTCTTGACATCCTAATCGACATCACAATGCCTCATTTTATTAAACCACATCTGGACTTTTTAACAAGATTGCCATTCCATATTTGTGTGGCAAACTATTGACCTTGTTCTTTTTTATGTTGGTTAGGAAGCTGGCCGATCTCTTGCTCGTGCTCGTGCAGCGCTGAAGTATTTTATATTGGCGATTTCGGGGCACATGGATGATGTGCTCATAGAGTATAAAGTAAAATCATGTTTCCCTTTCTGAAAGTGGTTCTTAGATATGAATCCTTTACTGCTTCCCTAACTTTCCTACTTTCAGGAAGTCATGCATAAGTTACTTTTCATCTTGGAGATGCTAGATCCATTTATCGATCCCTCTACAAGTGTCATGAAGGACACAATAATATTTAGTGGTATCTCTGCTATATTTTTGGAGAAGCAAGCAAGCACGTATGATGTTGCCTTAAATATAATTCGAACAGCAGTAAAGAGGGCTGATGTTCTTCCTTCTTTGGAACTTGAATGGCGACGAGGAGCTGTTGCAACAAGGTTGGTAAAATAATGCCGCCTATTTTGAAAATACTTGTTATTCTGGCTATGCACTTGTACAAGCATTTGTCTGGGTGCATAGCTACAATGAAATGTATTTTGAAACTGCGGGAGTATCTGTTACAGCATTAACCTAAGTCTGACCCTATAATAACACGATTCACATGGCTGATGCAAAGTCAACATGCTCCATCAAAATCAACTAGTAGTGCAATCATGGGTTGATGCATATTTATGTACTCTTTATCTTTTTTTTAAAAAAAATACAGAACTCTATCTATTGTGGTAAAAGAACGAATTGCATGTTTCATCTTGGCGCCCTTAACAAGTCTAAACACAAAATACATTCTGACCGGATGGAGTCAAATGTACTGTTAATCAGGACTGGAAACTCGTTTTGCTTTCCAGAAGCTGTCTTTAAAGTATACGGTGAGGTGAGCGATATACAGTTTAGGGGTTATGACATGCTGTTTATATTCTCTTTAATAATAAAAAAAATCAAGCTCGCTTACCTAATGTCACTGATTGGTGGCCCTATCTCCTAATGGCTATTCTGATCCAAACCATTAGATTGGACTGGTTTATGATGTAGATCAGCTAGTTTTATCATCCCAAGTGATTTTAAGAGTTTGAGAATAGGAGAAGATATCTACGACTGTAAACTTTATCCAGTTAGCAATCAGGTTTATATACAAGATATGTTATTGGTATCAGCGACCAAATCGATCAAATGGCCATATGGACCAAATCTGATGCACGGGTACTCCATTTCAAGTTTTGCTTGTCAGATCCATATCCTGGACCAAGACATGCTGTATACGGTTACGGCACTTAATAGTGATGAATATAGTTTGCGTTTCAAGACCTTGATGCAAATTTCTTAACCATGGACTTCAATGTGCGCGTGCATATTATGCCATTGTATATGAATGTTGTGGACACCTTTATCGGCATCCACTACAAGGGCAAGGATAAGGGCAAATCTACAGTGGCGTCAGGTTGAGGTTAGGATTTGGGGTGTGTTGCCTGCTCGGTAGCTCATTTGTAGTTTCAGAGCTTGTTAGTCTCAAAGATTTGGTTAGTTGGAGTTGATTTGTAAGATGCCAGCTGTATAATGCCGGCGAGATAAATTGAATAAGCAAGCAAGAAATTAGACCCTAAACACTACTCAGCCTCCACGGAGGGCGAGTTCTTGCTAATCGTATTTCCTAATCCCTGCCATATCAATGAATTATTTCTCTTTCATAGAAGTACTATTATTCATGCTGGTATAACATGGTAAACCTAACTTTTGTTCGCAGTGTAATTCTTTCCATCTTGGATCCACATATGCCACTTCCTCCTGACATAGACCTCTGCAAAAGTACAGCGCATGAGATTGATCATGTATCTTTGGCTGTTTCGGATCATCCCGCGCCACAGTTATCAAACCCTGAAAATATTGATGGGCGTGATTCATCTGAAACAACCGTTAGAGCTGAAATTTTTGAACAGTGCAATTCTTTGTTTGCTCCTGAAGAGTTGAAGCAATCTGAGTCGACAAGGCTTATTTCGAAGGGAAATGGACATGTTGAAACAACTCAAACAAGTTTGAACCAGGAGATCCCTGAAATCAGAATATGTAATGAGAAGTTATCATCAAAACCTTTCCAGTTAGATAATATTGCTGCGGCTGATTACTTTGACTCACAGGCTGATTATAGACAGCTGGTGAACCACCAGGACTGTGAGCTACGAGCTCAAGAATTTCAGCGCTTAGCGCTGAACTTATGCATGCAACAGGAACCTACCCTTGAAGGGCATAATGCTGGAATTGATGCTCTGCTATTAGCTGGAGAATGTTATGTTAATCCATTTTTTCTCTTGGATTTCCAGAATTTAGAGCCTCTGGAAAAAATTGAACGCATCCATTCAGAGTTGATGCAAGGGAGTGTTTCCTTTGAGCCAAATGCTTTGCACTTGAAAGATAAAGATCTAGTAACAATCTATAATCTGGAGAACAAGCGGGATAAATCTGTCATAGATTTACTTCTTCAAGCTGCAAGATTTGACTGTGCATATAATAAAAGGATACCTGAAGGGGAACCTTATCCAGATACCTCCGAAAATGATAAACAGTCTGTACAAATTTCAGCAGAAGCTCTACAATCTGCTGATGCTCTAACTTTGGTCCGAAAGAATCAGGCTATGCTCTGCCACTTTATTATGAAGCAGTTCCAAAGAAAAGAGCATTCACATAGTGAAATTCTTCTCCAGAGTTTGTTGTTCTTGTTGCATTCAGCGACTGATCTATTCTGTCCAGCAGAGAATATAATTGATATAATTTTGAAGTCTGCTGAAAACCTCAATGAGCAGCTTTCATGTCTTTACAAGTGCATTAATGCAGGCGATAAGAAATTAGATAGGGTAAAATTACATGGTCTAAGAAGACGTTGGACTCTCCTCCAGAAGTTGGTTCTGGCGTCATCTGGTTGTGATAATACTAAAGAACTTGTCAGCGTTAAAAAAGATGGTTTCCGTTTTAGAAGCTTAGTCCCCCCATCAGCATGGATACATAAGATATCGGATTTCTCTAGGTTTTCTAGCCCGCTTCCTCGATTTCTTGGATGGATGGCAGTTTCTCGTTACGCCAAGGAATATTTGAACGAGAGGTTGTTCCTTGCTTCTGATTTCTCACAGCTTACGTCTTTGCTGTCAATTTATATGGATGAGCTTTCTTTGATGGATCGAGTTGCAACGCAGAATGCCAGGCCAGTAAAAGATGAACTATCTGATTGCAGTAAACACTTGCTCCTTAAGAAGGAAACTGTTCTGTCAGTTCAACCAAACATGACAAAACAGTTTAAGATTTTACTTCCTGAGTTGCATTTCTTCTTTCCAAGCATGTGCAAATTGTTTAATGCATTTGGAGAGAGCATCTTGGAGGCTGTCGGATTACAGTTAAAATGTCTCCCCAACAGTGCGGTACAAGATGTTCTTTGTTGGTTCTCCGAGATGTGCTTGTGGCCTTATCTTGAATGCATTAAGGAGCATCTTATGTTTGCTAACCAAGTGAGTTATTTGAGAGGAAATGTTGCTTCTAATGCGAAAGCTGTTGTCTTTTACCTACTTGAGTCTATTGTTGTTGAACGCGTGGAGGCTATTATTCCGGAAATGCCAAGGATAGTGCACATACTTGTGTCACTTTGTCGAGCTTCTTATACTGATGTGGCCTTCCTCAACTCTGTGCTGTCTCTAGTGAAGCCACTCATCTCCTACTACATGAGGAGCAGAGCTGATGATGAAAAAGTATTGGGTCATGTAACAGAGTGCAGTGATTTTGAGTTGCTTTGTTTTGAAGAATTGTTTGAAATTATCCGGTCTGGTAAACTATCAGAGGGTACAACCGGAGATAAGATTCAGGGACCCTTGCTTATCTTCATTCTGGGTTCGATGTTTCCTGATTTTTCATTTGAGAGGAGGACCGAAATACTAGGGTCCTTGTTAAGTTGGGTGGATTATCTCAGTTCCGACCCAACATCATTGTTATGCAGCTATCTTCAAAGCTTCCAGACTCTTATTGATGGTTGCGAGGCTGTATTAGTCCAGAATATTGAATTCCTTGGTATCAGAATCCTTGCTGCGACAAGCCATTCTATAGAATCTTCTGATTCCTTAGGTGTTGATAGCATCATGCAACCTGACAAGAAGGCACAGGATAGCGAAGAGGACTTACTAACAAAATTCACAGAACATTGCGAGAATGAAGAAAGTCGCAAGATTTTACATTCTTTGCACTCTAATAGTATCAAAGAATTTTGTGGCGCACTGGAGAAGTTTATTTCACACCTTACTCCATCTATTGAGGGTAGTTGGAAATGGCACGATCTGTTGGCTTCCAGGCTCTCTTGGTCGATTGCAAAATGTTTGTTGTTTGCAAAACTTTTGAAATCTGTTGTACAAGAAGACATAATTTCTAGAAGCAGTGAGCAAGATGCTGTTGTAAAAATTTCCTTCGAGCTTGCACAAAAGCATTGGGAAAGTGCCCTGGAAGGTCTTATGGAATTTGTATCAGTAAATCAGGAAACGCAATGCTGGCAGGTGGCATCATCTATGATTGATTATATAATTAAGATACCGAACATCCTTACATGGGGTAATGTTCTTAACAGCATATGCTCTGCAGTCAAGCACTTTTGCTCTCATGCGCCAAGGATATCTTGGAGGCTGCAGACGGAGAAGTGGCTATCATTATTGGTTTGTGGTGGAATCGAGGACTTCAAGACTAGAGAGGCCTGTTTGATTGATCTTTTCTGTACGATGTTGAGTCATTCTGAACCAGAGCAGCGCTCTGTTGCATTACAACAACTAGGGAGAATAATTAATTCAGCAAGTCACACTGATGCTGATTCATCATCACCTACTTTTGACCAAAATGCTATCGGATCTGGTTCAACAGTTGCATCCCTTTTGGCTACGCATACATGGGACAGAGTAGTAGCATTGGCTCTCCATGACTCTTCTATGCTATTGAGGAACCATGCAATAGCATTGCTTATGGAATATGTGCCTTTTGTTGATACGGAACATCTGCGGTCCTTTCTTGGATCCAGCAACAGCATCCTGAATAGTGTGGGTCAACTTTCTGGTGTAATAGAAGAGGGATATATTGCACGGATGTCGTTGCTGTTACTTTCTAGGGCATGTCTTTATTCTGCTCCTGAAGATATCGCTTTGATACCTGAATGTGTTTGGAGGAAGTTGGAAAACATGCAGACATCAACTGGTAAATTTGTGATAATAATTGTCCACATATATGTGCCAAGATATGTGAATTCTGGTGTGTCGTGTCTCATATCCAAGCTCTGCCTTTTCTTGTTTCTTACTAGGTGGTTTTAGTTATATGGAGAAAGATCTGTGCCGAGCTCTGTGTCAACTAAGAAATGAATCAAATGCTAAAAAAGTAGGTTCCCCTCCCCCTCCCTCCTCATTCTTTTGAACTATTTTACAGTGGGGAACTTAAAAATGTTTCATGCATGTTTTGATTACTGAGTACTGACTCATAAGATCTTCCTTTAGGATGTGAAAGAAGTTATCTCAGGATGTACAAGACAACCAATGAGCCCTGATTTTAAGAGCATTCGTGAATCAATTCTACAGGTCATAATTTTCCTAATGATTCCTTTTTTTTTTCTCAATGTTATTTGCATCTGTTATGGTTATCTCAGTTTCTACTTTCTCACTTGATTCTTCATTTCAGTTACTTGATTATGTTCTCATTATCAAATGTGCATATCACAATCATATCGTACTAGAAGTTACTGAGACCGTATGGTGTAAACTTGTGAAACACGTTTTGATAGGTGCTGTCCTCTTTGGCTTCTGTCGATGCATACTTTGAGTTTTTCTCAGCCAGGTCTGATCAAGAATATCAGGTTAGGAATCCAAAAGCCTTTCCTTTTGAGCAACTTGTTTTGAAAACCCTATTCGAAGTTTTGACACTTGATTAAATACAACACCAAGGAACTTGAAGAAGCTGAGATTGAATTGGAGCTTATTGGAAAAGAGAAAGCAGATTATGACTTTTCCGGGCATCCCCATGGTACCGTGGTTCATGATATGCCATCATGTGAGCTGAATCAATGTAAGGCTTATTGTTGTCAGTGTTACCTTTTGATATTGGCATGTCATAATGTACTTTCATTTACAGATCGTAAGCATGATAAACGGCTCCAGGAAATCCGTGAGAATATACGTTCCCTGTAAGTTTGCATATCATATGCAACTCTTCAAATTTACTGTTCTCTGATTTTTATGATGACTGCTATGTTCATCCAAGATTTCCTTGATTTAACACAAATGTACATTGGAGTCTAGAAGCATATCAACTCTTAATATGTATTCATAATTTGTTAGGGAAAGGTCCAGGCTCAAAGAGGAAATTACAGCACGCAGACAAAAGAAGCTGCTCATAAGACATGCTCGGGAAAAGTACTTAGAAGAGACAAGTTCAAAGGAAATGGAGCTTATGCAAGAGCTAGATAGGTTTGGACCTGTTGCTTTCTTCCTTGACCTTTTGAAGCGAGAGATATTTAGCTCAATTTCTTGTATCTCTTTGTAGAGAAAGAGCTCAAGAGATGGAACGCGAAATAGAAAGACAGCGACAATTAGACATTGAGCGTGCGAAATCAAGGGAACTACAATTCAACCTTGACATGGAGAAAGAAAAACAAACTCAGGTACAATGCGATATTTTTTTCCTGATTGAAACACTTGTTCGTGTTTGAAAGGATGCTTGCGATCAATCCTCCATGCATGAAACCATTAGGACAATTGCATGGAGAGAGCTTTTTGGTTTTGCCACTGCATTGATATTGTGCTGACTGGCTTTTAGAGAGAGCTTCAACGTGAACTGGAGCAAGTTGAGCTGGGGCGGTCGTCAAGGCGGGAGTACTCAGCCAATCCTAACAGGTTGTGTATTCTGGTTCTACTTTGTCAGCATTACATACCACGTTGCGTTACCCTTGTTTGCGTCACCTCCGGCTGTGATTTCCATTTGCAACTGTGCAGTTACATTTGTTAGTTGCTTGTACTGCAGCCGGTCCCGGGAGAGATACCGTGAAAGGGATGGCGGAAGATCACAGGAAGGGAGCATAAGGTCAAGCAGCCGAGGGAATGAGGGAGGAGGCTCTGCTCAAGCCTTGGCCCCAGCTGGGGGCCCTGGCCCAACAGTTATGCTTGCAGGATCGAGAACATTTTCTGGAGGCAACCTTCCAACGATCCTACAGCCTCGCGAGCGCCCTGCTGATGAGGACAGCGCCTGGGCCGAGGGCAGCAGGGACTCTGGTGATGCCAACAGCATCGGAGAGCCTGAATTCGATGGGGCGAGGCAGCATGGGGGGCCACGAGGCAGCGGCAGCAAGTCGTCATCGTCAAGGCAACTCGTCGAACGGAGGGAGCGAGATGGTGCTGCAGGCACGGCGAGGAGAGAAGGTAAGTGGGAGAGGAAGCAGCATTCCTGACATGCTAGTCCAGAGACAAATTGTAACGAACTTTTTAGGCACACCGCGTCTGTTTGGGTGTCGTCGGTCCATAAAAATGATCCTCATCCAGGACGTTCCCTTTTCTGCTTAATCGTGCTGTGGACTAGTACGACAGAAAAACATGCAGAACCGGGTAAAATCGTTTGTATATGTGTCAATGTGGTAATGGGTGGAGCTCAGGAGCTTGTTCACAACACCCATATGAATTTCGTCGCAAAATTAGACTCTTAAACTACTTGGCAAATTTCTTGAACTTTACCTCGATGCCGGTGATTTTAGGTTTGATTTCACCGTTAAGCTTAGAAGAGGCTCGATGGCAACTGGCAGGTGGACGGAGTTTGGGCGGGGACGACGGTGGCAGGGCGGGAGCGTGATTGAATTGTGTTGAATAGCGATGAATTGGAGGCAGAAGGTCATGGGATGCCATCATTCTTAATCGAACGCTCGTGTAATAGCCTAGAAAAATTTCAGTTACTCGTAGTAGTATAGTTTAGCGTCTCGTATCAATGACTCCCAACAGTCGTCTGCCTCCGAATAAATTATCTGACATACTGAAGGCGGTAGCAGACCGGTTCTGACGGGAAAACCGGCCGAACCCCTCATGTCCAAAATTGAGTGCCCCTTTCCTTGCTTTCTGTGTCGCGTCTCGAGAAATCGCTGGTCTGTGCACGGAAAAGGAAGAAAAATGAGAATCAGCAAGGTTTTAATGTAGTTACTTCGACAGTCAGGTGCCCAGTTTTACATTTCACTTCCCATCTCACTCCAACCCATACTTAACGCTCATATTTCACTCTTCTATATTGTTTAATATTGTAACTAGTTTATATTTAAAAGGCATTATTTTCTAACGGCTATATTATATCACACTAGGACCAGTTTACAAAATAAAGCACTGGCTAGTGAGTGGTTACTGATCCAGCATAAACTACTAATGACGTAAGATGAACAACGTTTGCATCACCCACCCCGACCATGTAATGTTTTTGATGCAGTTTCTTGGATGATTCATTGTTTTTTGTTCATGCAGTACTTTAATTCTTTGTTCTCTGGTCGCTATCCAGAGACTCCGCTTGATGCGTAGGTCGTCGTGTGATTCTTGACATTTTCCCTATAACTATGAGCAGTTGCAATTTTTTCTCCTGAACGTTGTTACGTGAAAGGTGAAATGACCATAGAACGTGCCCGGAGTGATGCATTTTTCTTGGATGATGCGTGTGTTTGTTCTTGGACCAATTTATTTATTTCTTTTTTGTCGCTATCCAGAGATCTAGTTTTTCATATGTGATTCATACTAGTACATGGCTTGTAACAGGTCCACGACATTGTGTTGGAAGAAGACAACCAATTGTCTGGTGACGGGAGTCACAGCCTTGGACTCCAAACTCGGAAAAGCTCGGTGCGACGACCTGAGAAGCTTCAAAATCCGGTCATCCATTGCGTCATTAGGATTGAAGATATGTTGACAGGAGCGCGGAGAGGAAGAGGTTGGTGGCGAGTTTAAGGATCTCGCCGGAGAGAAAGAGACTGGACAAAAGAGTTTGTCAAACGGTCAACTTTTTCGTTCCACAGATTGTACGAGATTCTCTCGATAGAAAGTTTCTTAGAGCAGTAGAAAAAGCGACTGTCCCAAACAAACCAGATCGACACAAAGATCACATTACAGTCTCACAAGTCACAATAGTACCTCAAATAGATACTAATACGGAGTAAAGAAGGAAATACTGCAAGAATTTGCTAGGGAAACGGACCGGAGTAAACATACACTACTAGCTCGGGAAGGCAAGCAGGTGGTTTGACGTGCCCAGTACTGAGAAATAACTGTGGTGGATGGATGGATGGCTAGCAGCAGTACGTCGAGGTGCTCTGATCAGAGGTGCAGGTCCACCTGTCTGTCGAAGACCCAGGAGAAGGGCACCCCACCACCACGCGGCTCCTGACGGCGGCGCGCGTCCATCTGCCGGTCCATCTTGCGCACCCTCTCCGGCAGCCGGCACACGTACTCCTGCGCGCGCCTCCCCTCGCCGGTCAACCCAACGCCGAGGTCCGCGACGCCCCACCGGCCGACGAAGAACTCGACGAGGTCGGCGTAGTCGGCGGCGGTGTAGACGCCGAGGCGCTGCGCGACGGCGGCGTAGTGGCGGAACAGGTCGCGGTCGGCGCCGTCGAACATGTAGACGGCGGGCATGAGGATCCGCTCCCGCATCATGTGTTCCAGGGCGCGCACCGCCGCGTCGGGGGCCACCTCGAACAGCTTGTCCACCACCCGCGTGTACGCCGCCTCGTGCCGCTTCTCGTCGGCGGCGATGGCGCCGCAGATCCGGGCGAGCGCGAGGTCGCCCAGCTCCTTGGCTTTCCTGGCGGTGTTGCCGTGGGAGACGGCGGTGGCGCGCTCCTGGAAGGAGGTGTAGATGAACCCGCGGAAGGGGCAGCCGCCGGCGGCGAGGCGCATCCCGGCGGTGACGAGGTGGTGCACCGTCTGCTCGACGCGGCGCATGTCCACGCGGCCGCAGAGGTAGAGGTAGCGGTTGAGGAGGTCGCCGTGCCGGTTCTCCTCGGCGGTCCATCCGCGGGACCACCGCGCCCACGCCGTGGACGAGGGCTCGCCGTCGGCCTCGTACCCGCCGCCGCCGACGCCGGCGCCGGCGAAGCTGTTGAGCGCCGCGTGGTACGTGGGGAGGGCCTCCTCCGTGACCATGTTGCCGACGAGGACCACGTAGTAGTCGTCGGGGATCTCCCGCGCGCGCGCGCGCAGCTCGTCCACGGCGTCGCGGAACCCCGGGGAGCACGAGTCCGGGAGCAGGTCGTGAGGCTGCCACGAACGCTCCACGGGCTTCAGCAGCGGCAGCAGGTTCGTCTCCGCCCAACCCTCCAGCGAACGCAGCACCTCCTGGGACTCCGGCTCCGGCGGCGGCGTCACCGTCGTCTCCAACCTGGCCGAGGTTACAGTGCCGCCACGGACCATCGTCGTCGGCCGGCGGAAGGCCATGGAAGCAGCCGGCAATGGTGCCCGCCGCATCCTCCATGGCGAGGGCGTCGTGGGGCTGGTTGCACGGACACAGCAGGCCTCCATGAGGGAGAAACAGAGCAGTTACTATACTACTCACTGGTGGTGCAGTGGTGGCTGGAGCAAACAGGTTCAGGGCTGCGCTGCTCAGTGCTCAGGGTAAGGCGACGAGAATGCTTTATATCGACCGATCTGCAGCGCAGTGACACACGGTCCAGTGCTTTGCTTAATTATTTTCCCCGGGGGGCAAGTTGGTCAGATGGTAAGTTGGAGAATAATAACAAAGGACTATGTTGGAAGGAGGATGATGATATGCAAGGGTCCCGTACCGTACGTGATTCGGTGCAAACACAAAGTTCAGTTTTTGTTGGACCAGGGGGTCTTGACTCATACGGTGACACACAAAGTTCGACGAAAATTTAAAGGTTTTTGGCAGTAGAGGATGTTCAATATACTAACTCAAATCTGTCTGTACATTTCAACAGGGATAGTAAACAGAATTCAGTATTTGTTGGGTTCACCACTGAAATTTATCTGAAACTACTCTACATTCAGTCCTTGCTTGGTTAATGGGAGAGCTGCTGCCCCTTATTAAAGAACACAAAAACAAACTGCTAGTCTCAAGTTTCATTTTCTGACCCAGGACCGACCTGAGAGTTGCTACTTGCACACCTTAACCACTAAGCCAAAGCTTCTTTCGCTTTTGCTAAAATGAAGTACGAGTAAACATTTGTACACGTCGTGGGTGGGTGGGGGTGTTGGTTGCTAATCTTGCGTGAGAAAATAAGGAAAGGAGTGTGGAGGAAGAAGAAGAAGATGGAAGCTCAGCCCCCTGACATTTTGTTTGCGTTCCCCACTGCCTGTAAGTCGTTTGTACTTTGTTCCATTTTGGTTTTCTTCCAAGAAATAGATCTGTTTTGTCAATTTGTTTTAAGACAGTGGATCTTGCGGCTTCAACAAATGCTAGGCGTCTATCATCGGTGGTTGAAATGGGCATGGCTTCGATTTGTTTCCTCCTCTTCATCGGTGTCAATCACTACAAGAGTTGTGCTCTTTCCCGACAGTTATTTTCTAATGGCCTATAGTTTTCTTGTTCATTAGTATTATTATTTTTGAGCGGCCAACAGTTTTTCTAGCTAGTACAAAGTGATCTGTTTCCCTACAGTTTTAGCTTATTACCAACAATCTTATTCCCTACAAGCTTATCACTCGCATTTAAAAAAATATTGACTTACCAATTATACTACAAACTGTTGGCCATTTGGAAATAAACTGTGGGGAAAACTTAGATGCCTTTGTGTTTTATTTGTCTTTCAAAGTCTTGATGTAATGGGTATGTACTTCAGCAAATTTTAAAACAAACCCCTTCCATTTGAAAAAAAAGAAATTCATAATTCTTTTTTGCCACTTTATGTTTTCATCTTCCTTCTAACGTTAACAAACTGAAATGGTCATGCTTATTTAAGTCTTTGACAGGAATACATCATCTTACTTTTGACAGATTCCTCCCTTGTTCGTCCTTTGTCCATATGTTTGTCCATGATAGCACCGAGCCAACCGTGATTAAAAACGAACCACATTATGACCAAATCAGAGGATCCACATCATTTATGCATGTCATTTACTCTGAAAAAATATCCACATCATCATGTGCGTATGTACATGTAGATATGTATTATCAACTACTTCTATCCAGAAATGTAATTTTTTTTGGATTTAGTCAAAATCAAATATTTTCAATCTTGACTCTCGGTTACAAAATGAATCATAATAACTAACATATAAAATAACTTTAATAGATTCATCGTGAAATCAATTTTCACAATACGTACTATTTTTATTTAAAATAATTTATTTTTATTCATATTAGTGGTCAAAGTTTATTTGCAAAAATTATAGTGGTCAAAGTTAAAAAATAATTTATTTTTTTTCAAATCTAGAAGTTTTATATTTTTTAACGGAGGTAGTATTTGTTCTGTACTATAGTCTTCAACGAGAGAAATATCTATATAAATTATTTTAGGGAACTAGATTAGTCTCCAATAAGATATATACCTTTCATTAATTATGCCTAATATGAGTCTATATTCGAGTCAAATTAAACATCAAGACTTATGATTGTGATTCACACCTCACTAACTTTTAATGATACAACGCAGGGTTCACAATTTCGGAAAACCGCCAAAACCGATCTCGAAAAAACCGGTCCGGTAAACCTGGAAAACCAGGCGGTTTACCGGTTCCCTCCGAAACACAGTTCAAATTCTTCCGAAAAACCGGTCTGTTTTACTACCCGGACCGGACCGGTAACCCTGGTTTTCGCCCGGTTTACCGGTTTTCGCTTCGGTTTTCCAAACCCTGATACAACGTCGTGCAGTGCCTTTGTGTCTATGAGTGAGACTGCTCCATGCATATACAGTTGGAATTATTCCAACTGCACGTGTGGACGGTGGAGATCTCTGTACACATGCTAGCATTCCCTCTATAGTCTATATACATGATTAATGGTAACAAAATAGGAGATTTTATAACTTGCTGGCGTGCTAGGTGAGATGTAATTTTCCCAAGAACTGTGAGTGGGTCCGATAATGACAAAATCTTGCATAGTTGCATGGCATATCAATCATCGTATTCGAGTCTTTGATACTCAGACTACTCCCGTTACAGGGTTTTGAAAATGGGTGCAAACCGGACCGGTAACCGGCAAAACCGGACTTACCGGTCCGGTCCGGTCAGTAAAACCGTTTGATTTTTCGTCCAAACCGACACTATGTACTGTAGCAAAACTAGAAACCTGTCGGTTTTACCGGTTTTGGTTGGCTTGGTTTCGGCTTTTTTGGTTTTGCAAACCTTGCTCCTGTATAGTATGCTAGTACTGTGGAGGTCTATTCGCAACTCTACTGAAGTAACTACAATGAAGTATCATATCAAGTACTAGCATACAATATAATCTGAGCTCTCTCGCTTTCTCTCTCTGGTCACATCAAGTTACAAGTGTTTGTCATTCCTATCCAACTGAGAAAGCATTACTAAGGGTGGATTCATCATCACCGCTAGCCACGCCATGCATGTAACAGCCACATCATAAATGTTGTTGCGTGTTTTGCAGCTCATTTTCACGTCTATGACGACAACGAGTGTGGCGCCAAAAATGAGCGCCGCACTTTGACAACGGGAGCTGTGGCGTGGCTAAGTGCGGCCGGCATCAAGGCCTTAATAAGTGCTGATGTGCATGCATATGATTTGAATACGTGTAGCGTGCTCTGATAGAATTTGCGTACGTGTTGCACATGTCGGTGTAAGTATGGGTATTAATTCCGAGTTCTCTCCTTGTCTTTCTCTCTCTGTGGTTGCATCAAGTTAGAGATGTTTGTCGCTCATGTCCAACTAAGAGAGCGTTACGAAGTGTTGGTGTGCATGTACGTGATTTGACTATGCGTCGCTTGCATGATGGAATTGTGTACGGCCGATACGCGATGCACATGATGCCGTAAGCATGGGTCTTTATTCAATTATATGGCGATGAATGCATCGTTTGCCGGTATAGCAGGTAGGCAGCGACGTCGATTTTTTCAACGCCGCCGCAGCACAGAAGCCACTCGTTTTTCAGTGCACGCCATGGTACTCCACTCATGGAGTCGTGGTGGAGAGAGGCAGCATGGACTAGCATGACGCATCATCAATACAATGCTGATACTTAGGCCTTGACTGCTCTGCTCTTGATTCATTGGTAACGACTACTCTGCTCTTGATTCATTCACTGCTCTGCTCTTGATTCATTGATAACGAGTACGCATCATCAATACCTACTTTGCGGGTGATTTGTAAATCACTGAACTGCTGTGATGTTATTATTTTCATCCGCTTCATATTAGGATGTGTTTGGTTCCTAACCTTCAATGGTGACACTGCTAGTGCGGCATCGCCACAACTGTGGCGCAGACGCAGAAAAAAGACCGCCCCATTTGCCATAGCCGCCACGAGCTAAACGATGAAAGGAAAACGTGCTAAACGCCCAGGATAGAAACCATGGCAGCTGAATCGTTTATGGGAACCAATGCACAACTCAGGCACCAAACGTACCGTGTGGCGAGCTGTGGTTGACATCCAAACATCTCCTTAGACCTTAGTACATAACTTGTGCTCAGCTAAAGGCTGTTTGGCATGCAGGGATACTTGCAATAGGCCACAATAATGCTACCGAGACCACATGGGAATTTCGACGAGGTAATCATACAGGTGCAACCAAAGAAGAAATATAGACTGAAGTACAATTCATAAGGATATGCTCGTTCCTTTAGTTTAACTTTCTCCTCGATTCAACATATTTAGTCCCAGGGGATTAAGAATAGCTCGAAATTCATGCAGAAGGAGCGACACGACGAAGGCTATCACAGACAGATTAGCCTTTTTTTTTTAAAAAAAAATATAGCGAGGCCAAGTTCTGATTGGTTGAGAGACTTCTGATTAATAAAATATTCCAAGAATTGCTTATATTTGAACAATTACCAAATGCTGGAACTGCTTATACTTCTAGAGTCATCGTAGAGCACCACGAGCCAGAAAACGATGAAAGAGTGCTTACAGAGGAACAAGTCCTGTTCTATAAGGGAAAAAAAAAAATCAACTCACGTCAGCACCCAGGCATCTGGTAAAGTCCATGTTAATAGCTGTAAAGTTCATGTACAAAATTCCTAAGAAAGCAATATATCTATCAATGTGGTCACCGTATCCTTTTGGTCAAAAGAAACCCGCCAAAATTCAGCTGCTACGCATGGCAACAAAGTTGACCACCCATGCTGATATCAGTACCATGAGGAACTTTCAAATCCAACTAACATATTTTTCTGTGGGGAGTATTCACTGTGTATGGCGATCATCCAAACTCGGTGGCGACAAGGGTGGCACAGCAGTTACAGCAGTATCCCACATAGTAGGCTCAACTGCTTGCAATATTTTCCTAGCAGATGCCTCTGAATTAGCTCTGATTAACTTTCTTGGTACATCTCCAGATCTAGTAACATTCTGGCTCTGAGCAATGGTTTTCTTCAGTGAGAGTTTATCACTAACAACAGGTTGCCCAGCTGCAATGACAGAAGTGAAGACACCAGATTCACGTAAACCTTGAACAATTGCCTAACGAAGAAGATAGACACAACCATATTAGCATTAAATAGTACAGAAATTGATAGTGATTTCACATCAGCATTATTACACACCATTGGGGCGTATATGCGAGTTAGCACTCCTTTCCTAAGAAGCTTTAGGTTGAGCTGCTTATCATTCCACACGACATGTTCATTGTACCTAGATCCCAATAAACAAATAAATAAAATGAGACAGAGAACAACAAAGAAAAAACACACCTGTGCATATATATTTCTGTCAGATAGTACAACTAACAAAAATGAAGAGCCAAAATTAACGCATTTAACTTGTATCAAGAAACAGATGGAATCGTTTCCATGAATGTTAAATCTGTTCGTGAAAAGGTCCAGCCTAGCCTAAGTTTTACAGCCTCAGGCAGGCTACATGGCAAGTTTGAGCTCAGCCCCGTCTGATGTGAGGGAACAAATTACAGTTCATATATTTATTTTATCGAGAAAACTATCTTCAATATTCTCAGATAGATCTTTTGGGCTTCAAGAAAAGCCTTGTCAAACTGGTCAAAACTTGACCCATGTGTTTCTAGGTCATGCATTTCAGGCCCACACCACTACGTGATTTCATTGAGATTAACATCTTGACCCTATGCACCGCAAAAAAAAAACATCTTGACCCTATGTTGGAACTGGGAAATCTTTATACATCAACTTGTTGCCATGAGCTAAAAAGCTAGGAAGTCATTCAGAATTCATGGATAGGTATAACTTCAACGGCAATGGTGCTATGAGATTCAGCTTGATAGCTTAGGATAGGCACAGATAGATTAAGGCTGAAGACGACAGAGACAGGATTAAAGGACCGTTTCATTTTGACTAGACCCTTCAGAAGGAATCTTTGAAGTTATAAGGAATCGCACCTACCAAACATATAATGTGTCTCAAGGAAAAATATCCTCTAGACAAAACAAAAGAAAACTAACTTTTCTATCTTCCAGGTCAACTACTAAAGCACCAGATGGCCTGAGAGAACAAAGGCTCAGCACCTAACCACATAAAACTATGATAAATTACCAGCGGAGCATTTCCTCTTCACTAGCAGTTGATGCAATTATAAATGCCTGCACAGAAATCATGACATTAGATTTTACAAGATACAGTGGCGAACTACAAGACAACAATTCCTAATAATAATGGTATGCGGATTCCAATTATCATGTAACTACATGTATTTATTTGAGCATCATAATTAAACATAATTACTCACCGCTCTATCAAAATCCAGCATAAAACATCTTTTGACATCTTCTTTTGTAGGCTTGCATCCACAGCGATCACGTCTAGATGTTAGATCTGAAAACTTTGTGTATGTATAGTGCAGAACTGCAGCCTCCTCCAACTTGATCTCACTGTTAATGATGTGACAAGTACCAACAATCTTAGTAAGGATACTCTATGATGTCTATACTTAAGCATGAATACAGGGCAAGAGTCACAAAAAACTGCTGTTTTGGAATTGAAAGGGTCCGCAACCTTGATCACTAATTTCTGCTGAATATTTTGTCAAACCCATTATAGTTATAATATACTTTGTGTGACAAATATATGCATGTGGTTTCCATGTTCTCAATCCCAACTAAATGTTGCTTAAAATTATAAGTTACCGCATGATCGAAACAGCTATTTGTAACCAGAGAAAGTAGGAAGATAATTAACTGTACAGAAAAAAAAATGTAGTTACAGAACAGTACTTTGGGCTTTTTGCATAGTTATGCCATCTGTGTGCACCATTAGGACGGAGATGATCTTGGATTCGCGCAGCAGATTTTCCATTACCATAAGTGAGAAAATAGTTAGGATTGCCACGCGTTGCTTCCTTATACATGCCAAAGTAAGTATCTTTAGGGAGATGATCATAGTTCTTCTTGAACATAGACACCTGGTAAGATATCGCAATTCACATAAGACTTGTCATTATAATATCATTAACTGTAGTAAGCCTGGAATACAAATGTAACTACATTATTCAGTGCTATTGCTCATGGACTATGCAGTTCCGAAGTACTAATTGGTGTCGATCAGCTAGTCATATACAAGATGTTTCCCTTGTAAGATGATGACATAAGTGATCTTATAAAATAGTCGAACACAACTAATATACAAGTAGGCGAATAGGCCTAGGACACGCTTAAAGTGTGGTATTTGCTGTAGGACATCGATTCTTTTTAACTTTGCTGCTGGAACCTCAGCTTTGTGACAGCACACATTAAAATAATATATCTAACTGAGAAGGTGAGAGAAACAATTCAAAATGATTAAAGTGCCCTTCTGATTAGCCAGCCCCACGCTCATCTTCACATCAGCGATCCCCTGCTGAAGACTAACGGCGTGCCCTTCTCGAAGCATGTAGAGGCAAGGTTGAAGGGGAGGAGACGGGGGAAGCCCTTCTGACTAGCTGAGCCCACAACCAATCATCCTACACTCGGCCCATTCCTTTCTTCCAATAGCAAGCAAGCAATAGCAATTCCATCTTCAATGCTCTCCCCCCAAGGAAACATCTCATCTGAATCTCTTCCGCCCTCCCTAATCCACTTCTCATCTGAATCTCCCTCCCTCCCTCCTTCCCTCCCTCTCTATCTCTCCATCCCTCCCTCCCTCCAATCGGGCTGCAGCAGAACATGGGCTACGGGAGGGCAGGGTGCGACGATCGTCGATAACGCAGGGCAGCAGGTGATGCACACGGGCAGGTCCGCGGGTGGGTAGCACACGGCCCGCACGGTTCGGAGAGCACTGAAGACGAATGAGGTGACGAGCCGGCAAGAAGCACAGGTCTGTGGTTGGGCAGTGCATTGTCCACGGTCTCTTTTCTGACGCATGGCTGCAGGGCATTGTGCGCTTCCTGTTGTCGACAGTGTGTGGGCCACGCAAGGCGGGCCTCCCGCACTGGCGTACGCCATGGGCTGTGTGCTCCACCTCACCGCGTGGGCGCTCGTCACCGTCGTGGCCTGCCTGGACCGTGCCGCCGTGTTGCAGGCACACCACCTACCTGCCGCGTCTCCACCGCCCCTACTGCCAGTTGCTGCGGGTGCAGACAACAACGGCAGTGGCGGCATTTGCTTTGGCTCGTGTAGCCGGCAGGCATCCAAGAAAAATGGCAAGACTGGCGAGTGTATCCTAGTAAGACAAATCAAGGGCATTTTAGACCTTTCACCATGACTCTATATCCTCCTCAGCCAGATAATATTATTTTAATGGGCCCGGTGTCTTTTGGCAAATAGCCACAAAGCTGGAGTGTCCAACAGCAAAGTTAAGAAAAAAAAAATCGATCTCCTACAGCAAATTCCACACTTAAGCGTGACCCAGGGCAAAATTCACCATACAAGTATGTAACATAATATAACAAACACTACGATAAATATGAAGCACAAAATTGTTTAATCTTATCAACAATTCATATATTATTCTGTTGTTGTTGGGAATGCTGCTGCATAGTCACTTGTTGCCCGCACAGGATGTACTCTATTTTCGATCCTTTTCATTTCACATAATTAGATAAGAGCGCTTCAAAATAATCATAGCAGAAGTACTTCAAAACAAAAGAACATGATTTCCCACGAAATTCTAGTGTTTTTTTTTTGGAGGAATGAAATTCTAGTGTTTTGTCGGAGCCTTCAATGAAAACTCAAAAATGAGCACTGGCATATGAAGCAATCATGCAGAGTCCATAAGGCATGAATAATTATCCTTATTAAATGCAAAAAAATGCATACAAATTTGCATCCTATCTGCAAATCATATCACAAGCTGCATGCATACACATATGCATGAGAGTCCTTATCACACGGGTGAACCCACAATGGCCACAACTCACGACCAACTAAACCTCCTATAGAAGTAAGCAATTTGCTGAGTCAATTAGATTTCATGTACAGTACATATACTATTAGTATTAAGGCCCTTTTATTGTTACAGATGGCAATTGGTAAAGTTAGTTCACAAGGTGTTAACATATTTGTCTAGATGAAAGTCTGTTCAAGTAACAGGCAATGCAATTATGCAAGTTCAAACTAGATTTATAACAAACATAGATAATCACAAAAACTAGAGTGAGCTGTTAATCACAAGCAGGGAAGGGTTAAGTTGTAAGGAACAAAGAAAGGGGTATAAAATATCCCACGCATCAAAAAACATAAGCTGGTCTTTCCATGTAGATGCCTTGCAAAGATGAGCAGAAACTACAGCATGGGACCATTCAGCTTTGTCGCTATACTAACTGGAGATTCAGAGAAAAAAGCTTACTTCGCTGAACGGATCTTTAATATTATCGCGCTCGACACTGCTTTCCTGCAGACATTTAACTTAGTTAGAACTTTGTAGACATGCAGAGATATGAATAGCAGTGCAACACATGATTCTTGACTTTCTTTCACTTACGTAATTTGGAAAAATAACCATGTCAACATCACGAGGGACCTCGTCTAACAAACGTCGAACAGAGTACTCAGCAGCTCCACCGGGATATAGTAACTCGTCGGTATCTAGATGTATAATCCAATCCATGCCAGCATCCTTCAACGAATAACATTGCCCTTAGAATTGAGTACCTAAAGGAAAACTAGAAACCTAAATTGTTGCATAGCAGCCACATTGATTAACTTAAATTTTTATATAAATGAAGTTCAATAATATAACAGTGGAGATATCTGACAATAGACATACCCGGGCCATTACAATAGCCATCTCCATGTTGAGTGATTGCTTCACAAAGAGTTCATAGTTGCAAGGTTTGTAGAAAAAACCTGCAAGCCAAGTCTCATTCCAGATTCGACTTCAGCCACACAACAAAAAACGTCAGAAAGGAGATATATGTGAGCCACATAAAGTATTAAGGAGCATGCCAACCTACACATTACTTGGCTGCTCAGCAATCAGCGGATTAGTATATTGCATTATGCTATGTCCTAATAGGCTAATAGAAGCTTACTACTCTAGCATGAAGAATTCTCAAGGTGAATAAAAATCTAGAAAGATCTTTTTTCCCACAATAATATCATAAAGGAGATGTAACAAGCGATATTTCAATGCTTCTTCAAATCAAAAGAAAACTCTGATTTGCAAGGCAGAATGTGATGCTCAACATTCTTTCCCCTGAAAGCACATGTATAAATCGTAGGATACGAATGCTGCAAACATTTATTTTAAAACGAAACCATTCTTTAATAAAGTTATAGCCCACGACCAACGAAAACTTATTGCATAAGCATAATTCTCCATTCACCCTTCATTGTTAATGGCTCAATGGGTTCTGAATCAATTTTTTCTGGCACCACCAAGAACAGTTTGCTTTCGGTCCTTACTTTAAGAAATGAAATGCATCAATCTTGCTTGTAGCAGGAAGAAAATAGCACGCAAGCGTTTCTATCAAAGACAATGACATGGCAAGAAGGAGCTGACCTCCGCGCCTGCTGCTCCTCGAGTTCCTTAGTTCTGTAAACCACTTTCACTCCCTGCAGCGTGAGGAAGGAAAAAAAGCACTCAATTAAGGGATACAATGGAAAAAAATTGTAGAACCTCTAAAACACGAATGCCCTCGAAATTGGTCACCCACAGGAATTGACTCGAGAACCCCGGCGACATGGGGCTTAGCCGCCCTCCCCTCCACGAAGAGCAGGAACTGCGACACGCCGATGACCTTGTGATAGAAGAGCCACGGCAGAATCTGCTCCAGCCCCGCGGAGGTGCTCGTCTGCACGCATATCTGATACGAGGCGAGGATCACGGTATTAGGACAGGGTCACAGGGCATTGAAAGAATGGTTGCGAGATAGTCAGGGATACCTTGGGCTGAAGGCCTTCGCCGGAGTCGGAGGGGAAGGACCAGCCACGGAAGTAGGGGAAGGAGGGGGCGGAGGAGCCGACGAGGACATCGGCGCAGGAGGAGAAGGGGAGGGACGGCGGCGTGGGCTCGGCCATGCCGGGGAAGGCGTGAGAGGGCCAGCGCGCCGTTGGGTCGTCGACGCCGCCGCCGCGCCACTGGAGCACAAACGCTAGGGCAGCGAGTGTGAGCGGGAGGACCGTCAGGAGGAGGAGCAAGTGGCGCCAAGCCGCGCCGGCGGCGGCGGCGGCGGAGGGTGCCGGAGCCGGCATCTAGAACGCCGATCTATCGAGCTCTGCCCAGTGTGCCCGCCGATGATGGGTTTCTTTCCGCTCGCTTTCTGGGGTTATGTTTTGTTTCCTTTGCTGTAAGTTAGATGATCCCATATTTCTCCTCTTATTTGTATTGCTATTGAATGTTTTTTTTTGCGAATGATTGAATGGTTGATACTTCTTTTTTTTTTCTCTATCTTTCTCTATATCATCAACTAATTTTGAATTTCACAAGTCATACCATAAGATTAGTAGGCATTTTAAATTTCACTATAGTATACTATCCTGTTCAATAATGTTTGTCCCCTGTTATTTTTGTAGAGTTAATTTCAAAAGATAAAAATCATATCTTTTTGTGGTTTTATGAAAAAAATTAAAGATCACAAATTATTTGATAAAAAGTCACAACTCTGGAACCAAATGAAGCAAATAATCTCATTATTGTTATAGTATGCTAATCTATCCATTTTTTTTTACAAACAAAAATACATGTAAAAATACAATGCAGTTTTCCAGGTGTTAAAAAATTATAAGTTACTCAAATCATGTGCATAGCAATGAAAAAAAGATGTATGAGTATATTTTTATTTCACTTGACTCTATTTAAGATATTTAAAGGTATTTTAATTGTCAAAAGATACTTTGTCAAAATCTAATGCTTACATATGTTATATAAAACAAAAGTTATTTGAATTTTCATTAACCAAAAGGAATGCATAGGCTTCTTACCCAGATTATGACAATAGTGCTACAACTTCGTGCCTAAAGCTTCACATATTCATCATATACTAAGGGTAGGTACAATGCTACACGTAAGCAGTTTTGTAGGCCGTCTCATGCAACTTTATATAGAATTTTTGATGAGGTGGAATAGAGAGATGGTGATGAGAGAAAGAGGTGGTTGTTTCGCGAAGCAACCACCTCATGTGCTAAAATTTAGGAGTATGAGATGGCTTACACACAATTGTATAAGTGGTAGTTGCTATGCAACTCATAAGTATTCCTTTGCTCACCCACAAATTAAGGAAAAATGCGAGTACTACGAGACAACTAAAACAATCACCCATTGTATTAGTGGTCTAATCATAATGAAACCGTTTGAAAATTATGAGACGGACTATGGGACAACACCTTTATACTTATCATATTTGGATTGAATGCTAAGCTTGCAACAATCAAAACTTGGGGAACCGTACATTTTTAATAGTCAACATTTCTGTACAACTTAGTCCGTATAACTTCTTGGTCATTGAGCCAACACGTTATAGATTGACGTTTTCTACCACAATCACGTTTCGTCTAAGGTTAGCCGGCTCATTTTCTTGCCATGAGTGTCACCTTATTAGAAACCAAAATGCACGATAAAATTCGTTGTCAAACAAACGGACCCCGAAGTCTACACCTCGAGCCGCGGCACCACCTTGAGTCTCTGCGTACCCCAGAATCTAACGTACCAAAATGTTTGGCAGTTTGGCACCGACTTCCTATGACCAAACACACACTCCATGGTTGACCCACTTACACCATACCCCCACCAAGTGTAATTATGAAATGAACGGTCCAACTAGAACATGCACTTGTCTCTACATTCCATACAAACAAAGGTTCATAAAACATACAAGCTGGCGCCATTAAATTGTAACCTCAAGACAAGGCTGGTCAAGTTTGCTCCTCTTCCTCGTCCATATCATTTTCACAAACTAGATGACCAAGTGACACTTTGGCCTTTTTCAACTCAGGTGAACTCGATCCAGCAACCACTTCACTTTTCCTCTTCTCTACCTGCCCTGCATCATCTCCGTCTCTCGTGACCTCACCTGAAGACACGTCGTTGGCCTTCTCGGCTGTTGTTGATGCAGAGCCGTCCTTCACAGATGTTAGCTCGCCCCCCTTCTTCAATGACTGCTCACACTCTTTCAGGAACGCACGCACATCATCATTCTCTGCAACATGTAGAGCTGTCTGCCCGCCTTTTGTCTTCACTGTGATGTCTGAACCTTTCTTGACAAGGTACTTCACAAGATCCAGGTGAGAGTTCTGCGCAGCAAGGTGCAATGCCGTCAAGCCTTTCCTATTCTTCGCTTTCACAGAGGCCCCAGATGCCAGCAGCTCACGGACCACTTCTACATGACCTTTCTGGGAAGCAAAATGGATTGCAGCAGTGTCATCCATTGCTGCAGCTCCGATGTCAGCTTTGTGCTTGCAAAGGCATCTCACAACCTCAACATGCCCAGCCCATGCAGCCAAGTGGAGTCTGAATGGAGAAATCAAATGTGTCAAGGAGAAAAATCAACAAAGAACACTGATAGGACTCAAGCAAATTTATAAGACAAAACCAGAAGCTACAAGACATTATTTCCTAGTAATGTTTTCAGGTAGAGAACACAAAGGAAGAAACAACATATACTTCCCACCTAGAAATACACTGACCTATAGAAAACAGAAAATTCAGCAAGAATGATACACCCACTTGAAAAGAGAAAACCTTATATGGATGCTAGCAGAATATCAGGGCTTGTGCGACAGTATATATTGCATGAGATTGTAACTAGTCACCCCTGGCATAACCTGAATCCAAGAGATAATGCAGCATGTTTTCCTTATACCTAATTACCAGCAATTTCAGAAACTAAAACAGCCATAGTTCAGTGAATTCAATTGCATTAGGCCATTAGCCATCCGTGAGATACCCATGCAGTTCCTTCAATTATTCCAGGTCACATTCACATGCTAATTATCCTTCTAACCAAGTTATCGCATTTCTATTCCAAATCCAACAACTTCTGCAATATAATTATGATGCTTCTTTATTCATTCTCATAGTAATCAATTCATTTTTTAATAGTAAATGAATATACCTCAATTTTAATTATTTCCACATGTTTCTTACTGTATAAAAGCTCTTCAAGTGTTTTGAGTTCTTAGTTTTATAGGAATCCCAATCCTCTGCATCCATATGGCTGCACAAGTTGCAGGGCTGTATTCCCCTTTAACTTATAGTCTTCTTTGCATATTTTACCAGATGCACAGAAACTTCATTCCTTCTAAGGTATTAAGCAAAGAACTAGATTATAATTCATAATCTATATATTTATTTTTAAGAATGCATGCAACTACTATTATATCAATTATCAATGTACACAATTTTCATCTAAGAGAAAAAAAAATCACATTGTTCTTTTCACAGCGACCGACCTATTTTTGTATGCACCAAACATATCTCAAGAACAAAAGCTTGAATTCTCATTTAGATGGATGATCCACTCTTTGCCGATGCTGTGGCTCGGCCAATTTGCAAAAAAGCCACAACATTAGAATATTTTGATTGTGAATATGGAATAAATTGGAGGATGTCATGCTTTATCTACAACCTGACCTATTTTTTTGCAGATAAGTGATATCTGTTTTAGGATGTCCACGCTGCTGAACGTTTGTAGGAGTATCTTACAGTTAGCTATGTTGACTTAACTGATCTTGACAGGTTGACCTTAGGAAGTCCACCTATTGATATTCTTTCTCAATCTCTGGTTTAACTAACATGTTCAATAAGAAAGTCAACTATTATTTGATCTTAATTACGAATTTACACCTAGGATTCAGCATGGAGGGTTATCAGTGATTTGTAATACTAACGGAAGTAACTTCGAGTAAGACTTACCCATAACAAAACGAGGAGTAACAGAAATTGCGTTGTGTTCTAGACTAAAGTTAGGGCCAACTAGAAAATATTAGGTTACAAACGCAATACACAGGATTGCTGCTTGGAATTGGAACAGTAATAATGATCTCTGGCAAAGGATATGGCTACCATGATATTATCTGCTCAGCGAGAGATGGAGAGAGAGGGAAAGGGATTTGCAGGGATGGCGGTGCGTACGGAGTGCGGGAGTGGCGATCCCGGGAGTTGACGGCGAGAGGGTTGGACTGGCACACCGATTCCGCCGCCGCCGCATCACCCGACCGTGCAGCCCTGTGCAGAGGCAGGTCTTCCTCGTCTCCTCGACCTCGGCCCCTGCCGCCTCCACGGCCGCCGCCGTCACCGCCGCGGCCGCCGCCTTGGGGACGCGGACGCCTCCCCATGTCTGTCGAATCTCGACGACTCCCCCGAGCAAGGAGCAGCACGAACTTTTTTTTTTTTTAGGAGACGAATTGGGCACGAACTGGGCGTGGGTGTCGAAGGATCGGATCCACGTATTGGAATCAAGCGGCAAAAGGAAATTAGCCGGCCCATATCTGAAAATGAATCGAGATACGATTTCTTGTGCCGCAAACGTCCGCCCAGTTTTGGCCCACGTTCTGTCGCATATTCATAAATCGCCTTATACTATGGCCCAGACAGCCCAATAGCACAAGCATTGTCGGCTCAGAAACAACCTGAAATAAATAGATCCTACGGCTCACGTCATCACGTGAGATACTTCGTCCCCCTCAAAAAAAACGTGAGATACTTGGTTTATCTAGATCCCAGATCTGAACATATTTAGCGATTGGCCTAACTCTATAACGCTCAGTGGATATTAATCCCAGATCTGAACATATTTATGCATTCTGATAAAAAAAATGTTCTAGCTGGCGATCAAAATTGTTCTGCGATGAAGGTTAATCCAACCAACCTGTTCCCAAAGAAAGAAAAGATTAATCGAACCAACATAAATTGTTCCAAGGAAATCAACCCAAATGATTTAATTATTTTTATGTCGTTATTATGTGAAGTGTCGCTTGGTTTGGGTTTGGAGTGATTGGATGGTGTCATTGGAACCTTAGAGTGTCTTATAATATCAACATGTAAATCAGTCCAATAGCCAACGAATTTGAACATCTCGACCCAACTTGACCGTCAAAATTTTGAAATAAAAATAACCAACATTTATAAAACTGTTTCAACATTTTTGGACCATGAATCAACAAAATTTTTTATATAGTAACCAAGAAAAGGTGACACGGTATAAACCAAATGTTGACTAACATTCAAAATATTTACGAAAATTTTGAATTTCAAAAATTCAAAAATATCCTTACTTTGAATTTTACACATGGTTCTACTTGATCATATAGATATCTTACGATATGCCAAGAGCGTCCATCGGTGGTGGTGGTTCTGATCGGTTGAAGTTGAACATCTACTTAATTTTATCGGAAAAATGCACATCACCTTAACTATCTTTAAGTTAAAATATATCAGCTATTATGTAAATATTTTTGATGCATTTTGCATATGTCCTTTGAAAATATTGTGATTACTTCCTTCGTCCTACTGTATTGTTGTAAGGATCATGTGACCGAGAGGGGGGTGAATCGGTGCACTCTAGAATCTATTTCCAAACACTAACACCCAAGCAACTCCTAGCGAGTAGTTCTAGTAACAAGGTAGAGCACACTAAGGAGTATCCTTAACCTATATAGCTAGTGGAAATAGATAACACAAGCACACCACACCAGCAACCTAGTACAAGATATATAGATAGCGGAAGACTTAAGCTAGGCAAGGCAAGGCAACTAGATAACTAGAGACAAAGACAACTAAAAATACTAGGCACACTAAGTAGAGTCCTTAGAGCTACTAGATAGGCTACAACAAGTAAGCACACGAGCAAGGCAAACAAGCAAACCTAGTGAAGCTAGTAGGTGCCTGTTGGCGGTTATTATGCGATAAAATTAAATTCATTAATTCCGCAAGCGCACGAATCACTATTGTAGCATTTTACCTTGGAGTATTCCAGGGTTATCGTATTTATATTTCCGCAGGGAAGTAGAGCAAAAGGGAGCTGAACAGTAGGAATGCACTGGATAATTTGGAGAAAGAAATAATGTATCAACTATACTTGAGACGGGGGTAAGATAGGCATGATATATATGGGTGGCTGTTGGTATTTCTTAACGATCACAGATAAATCCGCAAGCGCACGGAGAATACCGCTGTAGCATTTCACCCGGGAGTATTCCAAGGTATCGTAATTTATATTTTTCGCAGGGAAGACGATGGTCAAGAGAATACTATGCTCATAGTCGATGTCTACATTTAAATGGATCACAGTCCATGCATAGCTAAACAATAATATATGGGTAGTGTGACACACAAGAAAAGGATCAACTCTAATATACATCCATAGCCAAGTGGAGAAGAATGAAGAAAAGAGCTAAGTTCCTATTGTACTTCATTATACAGTGGCATAGTATACGACATACACATGCATGCACACAACTAAGGTTTAGGCATATGCACTCAAGCAAATTGGGCACCGGCTTACCCCTGGTCTGCCAGGCGACTCCGGTCTACAGCTCTACGCCGTACCCGAACGTGGAAGGATACCGAGGACGAATAGGGCTGTCACCACCTACCGTCTACCTCAAACAATCCGTGGGGCACGAGGCATCCAATGTATTCTACCAACCCAAGCACCATGCTTGCATTGCTAAAACATTACTCTAAATCCCCTAGGCGATGATATGGATCTAGAGCATAATCATAAAGATCATTGGACCTATGCTTGGACATGCAAATGCATGTAAACCTAAGTATATACATGGCCTGGTATACTATGTTCTAGGACACGTGACAGTACGGCAATTATGTCCATACTGCCAGCCCTCTAGGCGATACCCACATAACAGGCATATGAATATCACACTAGCACTATATAAGAAGATTATAATTACTCTATTACATAAGCAAGCCAAGGGTCCACAACCAAACAAGTAACGCTTAACCGAAGCTAGACTATATGAAAAGAATAATATTATTAAATAGAATAAAGTCGCAAAAAGAGAAAATGATACAAGAGCCATACCAAAATCTCCAAGAGGACTTGGGAACTAGAATAGCTCTACTCTAAGCCTAACTCCACTAGAGCTTGGAGACTACATCTAATGCAAATGAGTGATTTCTCTCTTGGTGTGTGTTCTAACCGGCCGAGCACCTCTCTATTTATAGCCTCAAATGAGAGGGGGGATTAAATAGAGCAAGTGAGAGGCGGTTGAGGAGGATTGGCCGCCAAGGTAGGCCGGCCGGCCTAGGTGGCAGGCCGGCCGGCCACACATTGTGGCGGTTGGCCACCGCCTTCCGTGTGGACGCTCCAGATTGCTCCGTGAAGTCGGTCCCGAGGTCGGTTTTCTCCTGGGGTCGGCAGAACTGGAGTAAGAGCCAAGTTTAGGCCCATTGTAGCCCATCTTCTAGAAAGTCTTCATTAAGTTCGACTTGGGCTTCAATATTCTGGTTTTTGTGGGCTTCTCGTGGCCTACTGGTGGAGGCCTGCAGGCTGTGGCCACTGGGTGTGGCCGGCCGGCCTGGGATGTAGGCCGGCCGGCCTGTGATTTCTCTCACAGAGGCCTATTTTCTCCAGAAATACTCCTGCACTCATAAATCATCCAAAACTCGTGGAAATTTATTAGTTGAAATAAATATGCGTATAAGAAATGCTAATTCTCCTTTATGTGTAGGAATATTGGCGGTCGAAGTTTGTCCTTAACGACCGTCAACAGTGGCACACACATCCTCAAATCCAAGGTAATAAAAGAAAAACTGTAGTATACATTTGGGAGAGCAACAAGATAGAGCTAAGGCTACCTGTATGTTTACCTAGTATTTACTCTTTCTAGTAGTCTAATCTACAAAGGTTATCTACTCTAGTTAAGATCACACACATACAAGTCATATCGTTTCGGGGCACACACGTGCTAGGTCAACCGATGATGCTAGTTCAAACCTAGGGAACCGTATGCTATAATTAAGACCCTGCTGAGTCCAACCCGGACGTGGTGGATTACAGAGACCGGTGCAGCTGTCACATACACTCGCATACCATCCTCCGTGGGGCTGGGTGCCAAACGTGCATAGGCCAAGATCTAAGCGCCATGCTTACAACCCGCCTAGAGGAACTACTCTTGATCAACGGAGCAGTCCTATCTAAGAATAAACAAGCACAGATTTCACACGACGTCATCTCGACGAAGGCACTCTCTCGTACTTGCGTACTCCAACAATCACGAATCCCACAACAAGACTTCTACGAGCACTTACTTAACAGAATAAATAAACTAAATAGAAAAGAATTACTAAAAGAAATAAATAAAGATAAAACTAATTATATATTGAATAAAATAATATCTCAAAAGAGTAACGATACAAGAACTATACCGAACTCCGAGAAGACTCCGGAAGCCATAGAGAGCTCTCACTCTACTCTACTCTACTCTAACTCCCAAAGCTACTACTAAACTAATGAATACTTGGATGAAGTGTGATGGTGCGAATTGTTTCTGCAGCCGGCCAGGGGTATTTATAGCCTCTCCAGGACCCAGGGGATTAAATAGCCGAAGCTGGAAAGTCGGTGGCGCCAAGGTCGGCCGGCCGGCCAGGTAGGGAGGCCGGCCGGCCGTCCCCTGTGGCGGTTGGCCACCGCCTTCTGCCTCAACGCTCCTGATTCACTCCTGAAGGCGGTCTGAAGGTCGGCTACTTCGTGGGGGCGGCAGAATTGCAGTAGGGGCCAAGTTAAGGCCCAAATGGCCCACCTCTGGTAAGTCGGCGCAAATCCGCTGGGTTGGGCCTCGAATTATACGTTGTGGACCAGTTTCTAACCCACCGGAGGAATCCTGGGGCCTGCGGCCACCAGGTGGGGCCGGTCGGCCTAGGGTGGGGCCGGCCGGCCAGGGATTTTCCCTGGCTGGGCCCACTTTTCTCCATTATTCACTCCTGCATCCAAATATTTACCAAAACCTGTGGAGTAGTATTATTCCTAACTACTATGCACAAAATCTTGGTGTTATGTATTTATTTACCGGTAGGGTGGCGGTCAAAACATGGTTTAACGACCGCCAACATGCTCTACGAAGGATCGCCATCGAGCGGAGGGACGGGGTCGAGACTCCGGCGGGAGTGACCCAATGTGGAGTAGGGGAAGGCGCCATCCTTCCGAGACCACGGGAAAACATCATGAGCATTCTCTATCCCTTCTCCTTTACTACATGCATTTACTTATCGCACTATATATGATTGCTTGTAGTATTTGAGTTGTGCTCTATCTAGCTTGTGCGTTTACCTTGGCACTGTTGGCGGTCGTTAAACCATGATTTGACCGCCACCCTACCGGTAAATAAATGCATAACACCAAGATTTTGTGCATAGTAGTTAGGAATAATGCTACTCCACAGGTTTTGGTGAATATTTGGATGCAGGAGTGAATAATGGAGAAAAGTGGGCCCAGCCAGGGAAATTCCCTGGCCGGCCGGCCCCACCCTAGGCCGGCCGGCCCCACCTGGTGGCCGCAGGCCCCAGGCTTCCTCCGGTGGGCTGGAAACTGGTCCACAACGTATAATTCAAGGCCCAACCCAGCGGATTTGCGCCGACTTACCAGAGATGGGCCATTTGGGCCTTAACTTGGCCCCTACTTCAATCCTGCCGACCCCACGAACAAACCGACCTTCAGACCGCCTTCAGGAGTGCATCTGGAGCGTTGAGGCAGAAGGCGGTGGCCAACCGCCACAGGGGACGGCCGGCCGGCCACCCCCCTAGGCTGGCCGGCCGACTTTGGCGGCGCCGCCTCTCCAAAGTCGGCAGGCTTGCTTCCACCGCCTTGGAAAGCTATAAAATGGACCCCTCGGCTGCAGAAACAAAGCGCACCATCACACTTCATCCAAGTGTTCATTAGTTTAGTTGAGTAGTAGCTTTGGGAGTTAGAGTAGAGTAGAGTAGAGTGAGAGCTCTCTCGAGCTTCCGGAGTCTTCTCGGAGTTCGGTATAGTTCTTTGTATCTTACTCTTGAGATATTATTTTATTTATTATATAATTAGTTTTATCTTTATTTATTTCTTTTAGTAATTCTTTTCTATTTAGTTTATTTATTCGTTAAGTAAGTGCTCGTAGAAGTCTTGTTGTGGGATTCGTGATTGTTGGAATAGCGAGTACGAGAGAGTGCCGTCGTCGGAGATGATGTCGTGTGAAATCTGTGCTTGTTCATTCTTAGATAGGACTGCTCCGTTGATCAAGAGTAGCTCCTCTAGGCGGGTTGTAAGCGTGGCGCTTAGATCTTGGCCTATGCACGTTTGGCACCCAACCCCACGGAGGATGGTAGCCGCGAGTGTATGTGACAGCTGCACCGGTCTCTGTAATCCACCACGTCCGGGTTGGACTCAGCAGGGTCTTAATTATAGCGGATGGATCCCCAGGGTGAACTAGCAGCATCGGTTGCCCTGGCACTTCCGTGCCCCGAAACGACATGACTTGTATGTGTATGAGCTTAACTAGAGTAAATAACCTTTGTAGATTTGACTGCTAGAAAAGTAAATACTAGATAAACATACAGGTAGCCTTAACTCTATCTCGTTGCTCTTCCAAATGTATACTACGATTTATTTTATTACCTTGGATTTGAGGATGTGTGTGCCACCCATATATATCATGCCTATCTTACCCCCGTCTCAAGTATAGTTGATACATTATTTCTTTCTCCAAATTATCCAATGCATAGCTATTATTCAGCTTCCTTTTGCTCTACTTCCCTGTGGAAATATAAATACGATAACCCTGGAATACTCCAAGGTGAAATGCTACAATGGTGATCCGTGCGCTTGCGGAATTAATGAATTTAATTTTAACGCATAAGAACCGCCAACAAGCATTTCTGGCGCCGTTGCCGGGGAAGTAGCAGCTAGGAACTGAATAAATGCATTGAAGTTTGTGAGAAGAGTAATTATCACTTACTTTTGCGGGCTTACCCTTGTCCTGTCTTTCTTTGTTGTGGAAATTTGAAACAGGACTGTGCATGACTGGTTTCGACCTACCAGAAAACTTCCACTCAGATCCAGAGCAGTTCTTGAGGAAAGTTCGAGCCAAACTCACCAAACAGATCCGCAAGAACGCTCTGGCTCTCGAATCGTCTCCTCCACCGGTTGTCAGGGCCTCCTCAACGAACAGTACCATGGCCGACCCCGTTGTTGAGAAGACGATCAATGACTTCTCCGCGCCAACTATGGAGAACATCCGCGTGGGACCCAACCCGCGCGTCACCAACAAGGACTACGAGCTCAAGCCAGCCTTGATCAACATGATCTTGGCCAGTCCTTTCTGTGGGAAGCCGTCGGAGGATGCAAATGCTCACCTCCAAAGGTTCCTGATGACGTGCAACACTTTCGTCATAAAGGATGCACCTCAGGACGCCATCCGACTACAGCTTTTCCCATTCTCTCTGTTGGGGAAGGCTCTCCAGTGGTTCTACGCGAACCAAGAGTCCCTCGACACGTGGACGGCATGCTCCAATGCCTTCCTCGCCAAGTTCTTCCCGCCGGGCAAGACAACTGCCCTGCGGAACAAGATATCGGGCTTCCAACAGCTCGCAGATGAGTCGACCGCGGAAGCCTGGGACAGGATGCAGGAGTACGTTCTCTCATGCCCACACCATGGCATGGAGGAATGGCTCCTCATACAGAGTTTCTACCACGGTTTGAGGCCGTCCGCTCGAGAGCACCTCGACGCCGCAGCAGGCGGCTCCTTCTTCTCCCTTAGCGTGAAGAACGCTAAGAAGTTGATTGAGAAGGTGGCGGCCAACCAGACTCATGGTGAACGCCAAGCGGCGAGCACCAAGACCCGTGGAGTACACCAAGTAGAGACGATGGACATGCTCGCCATCAAGCTCGATCAGCTACTCCGCAAGGTGGAGTCTCCACAGGACCTGCAAGTTGCGGATTCCCGCATGACATGTGAGGAATGCGGCAGCGTTGGGCATATGGGCATCAATTGCCCGAATACGAGAGAGGAATGCAATTTCCTCAACAATGGCAATGGGTTCCGCTCCCAGAACAACTACGGCTGGAATTCCAGGCCCGACCTCTCCTTCAACAAGAATCAGGGAGGTAACAATGGTAATCTTTCCCGTTATGAGCCCTCTATCAAGGATCTAGTTCTCGGCCAGGTCAAAATCAATGACAGCATTAGTAAGAAATTTCTTACTACGGACAAGGCTTTAGAGAGCATAGATGCCAAGCTAGAGTCATTCAGCACTGCTCTGCAGAATCAGCTAAGCCATAACAAGATGCTAGAAACGCAAATAGCGCAAATAGCTTCAGCTGTGCAGGCTCCTCGTACGAAGGAGAGTGTTAGTGCTATCACCACCAGGGGAGGAAGAGGTACTGTGGACCCTCCATACCCCAAGGGTGCAGAGAGAAAGACACCAAATACAGCCCCCAAGGAGAAGGCCGGTAAAAAGGTTCCAGAAAAGAAGGTCCCTGAAGAGGAAGACGCCGAGAAGGAGAGCTCCGAGGAGGAACCAACGACAGATCCTCCCGTTGAGCAAGCTCCACCCAAGGCAGCACCTCATGAGTATTTTGACACTACAGGCTTGCCTTACCCCGACCGCAGGAAGAAGCTCACTGTGGACGAGCGCTTTGATAAATTTGTTGAGGCTATCCGACATATATATGTGCATATTCCGCTGCTTGATGCCATGCAGGTACCTACTTACACTAGGTATTTCCGGGACATCCTCAACAACAAGCGCCCCATTCCAGCAATGGAGGTAGTGAAGCTTACAGAAGAGTGCAGCGCAGCCATTCTGAACATTCTTCCGGAGAAGAAGAAGGATCCAGGATGCCCTACGATCCCATGTTCGATTGGCAGCCAGCACTTCTCTCAAGCGCTTTGTGACTTGGGTGCAAGCGTGAGCGTTATGCCCAAGGCGGTATATGACAGGTTAAACTGTCCATTATCGCCTACGGCTATGTGCTTGCAGCTCGCAGATCAGTCCGTTCGTCATCCTGCTGGTATTGCCGAAGACGTCCCCGTACAGATCAGAAACTTCTTCGTCCCCGTCGACTTTGTTGTGCTTGACATGGAAGTAGATGTCAAGACCCCTCTCATCCTTGGGAGGCCGTTCTTGAGCACCACCAACGCCAACATCGACGTGGGGGCAGGAGAGATCCACTTGGACTTCAACGGAAGGGAAGAAACATTCAACTTCAAGCCTAAGGTTGAGCAATGCAAGCAAGTACGGGTCATATATGGAAAGGACCCAAGGAGAGTGGAGAAGATTGAGATTACTCCACCCATGCCACAGCCAGACAAGCTCATTGCATACATGAGAGACTATCTGGAAAGAGAGAATGCAAGAAGGCTAGCAAAATATTGGAGGACTCCAAGGAGGATGCCTCAGCCGCCAAAACCATCTCAAGCCCCTCTTACTCCTCCGCAAGAAGGAGTAGGCGAGTCACAATCGCCCAAGAAGAGGAGAGCGAGGCGCTCAAGAAAGAAGAAGGCAGCTACGGCATCAACCGACGAGAGTACAACAAAGGCGCCTATCAAAGAAAAGGTCGCCGCCACCAACACAAAGAAGACAACCAAGGTGTGGCGGAAGAAAGAAGGAACCTCTACCTCGCAAGATTCTCCAGCGAGCGAGGTCCAAACAAGTTGAAAAGACATGGAGAACGTCTAGCTCAAAGACGTAAAAATGAGAGCCCTCCGATTGGGGAGGCCATCCCAATCGTTATCCTAGCTAGGCCTAGCACTTGTTTTTCTTTTCATAAATCATAAAAACAAAATAAAAATTTGAAAAGTTTAAAAGACAACAAAAATAATAGGATTCCCGGTGATGCCCATTAGGGGCTAGCCACTTGTGTCATCCTCACTCTTTTTTGCAGATCAAAAAGGAGGAGGAAGAGCCTGAATCAAGCTTAAGTCTTACAAAGACTCAAGCTTGGAGAGGGCACCCCTCAGGTAAGAAGGAGTTCAATACAAGCTTAAGTCTTACAAAGACTCAAGCTTGGGGAGGACCCCCAGGTAAGTATTCCTAACTTTCTTAATAAATAAATGAACTCCCTGTTTCGAATAAATGCTAGAATCTTGGTGTTATGCTACGCTTAAGGGAAATGATGATCGAGTTACAAATTAGCTTCCCATGTGTCGCATAGATGCAACCTCTACTCCTGACATATGTGTTATTTTTATTTGAGCATGATCACATCATGAGTCTTGCCTATTTCCGTGGGTTGCATTTGTTACACCAAGTCTGAGCATTGTGGATTGTGATATGGCATGATTAGGACTTGTTGCAATTTCTTAGTATGGTTTCATCCAGAGATGTTTTTCTCGAATTGCTGCAAGTACCTAAAACCCTTCTGTTTTGGCACACTTCTCTTAGTGTGAGGATTTATTTACCTACCAGAGCCATATCATAATATTCGAAACAGCCCCACTCATAGCCGTTTGTTTATGCATTGAGTTTTGTTAAGGTTTGATGTACTCTTGAAACTAAGCACTCCTAATTTTGGTCATAATTCCTTCGCGTGTGTTTTCGAAAATTTCTCTCCACCAAATAAAAAGGGGAATGTTTGGATAAATCAACCAAACATTTTTAGAGTTTGCAAAACTTTTGGTCCATCCAAAATGCTCAAGAATATTTCAAAATGTTTCATTGAACCATTCAAAATTTATGGCCCCTTGCACCGTGGAGTAGTTAAAAAAAAAAAACTCCATGGTCGCATGACAAAAGTCAATGGCTATATGGTTCTTATCATAAACATCTTGAGCAAAATAAATGACCAATGTTTTTCAAAACCCCCTTCCATAAGCGTGAGTTCATTTTCTCCCCCCCTCCATCACATCATTTCCTATGACCAAAATAAATGGAGTTGCTATGTTGATTGAGACTCATTCTTTAGCTTTACAATATATGCATGACAATTGTGCATTCCTTACCAAGCTCCACATACAAAGCCTCATTTGGTAGAAGGTAGGATGAGTGAAGCTTGTAGGAATAGAACTCACATTGGTAGGTAAGAGAAGTGCCTACCAAAACGAAGGAGAATTTTTGCACCTTACCTTGCAGCACATAAAAACTCTGGATGCATACCTGCTAGAATTGTGTACTTGTCCGAAAATGCCGTTCTAGTCTTCAATGCTGCGTGACAAGGTGTGACATATAAGCCCCACGATTTTTGCAACACTCATGAATATTTTGTGCTCTCGTAAACCTACCACTGTTTAGGGAGTATGTTGTTGCATCTTTATTACCCATGGGGCGCTTCTTTGTAACTCCTGATTCGCCGGTACCCTGAGTTGAGTTTGCTCGGGACGAGCAAAGTTTAAGCTTGGGGAGGTTGTTGGCGGTCGTTAAACCATGTTTTGACCGCCACCCTACCGGTAAATAAATACATAACACCAAGATTTTGTGCATAGTAGTTAGGAATAATACTACTCCACAGGTTTTGGTGAATATTTGGATGCAGGAGTGAATAATGGAGAAAAGTGGGCCCAGCCAGGGAAATTCCCTGGCCGGCCGGCCCCACCCTAGGCCGGCCGGCCCCACCTGGTGGCCGCAGGCCCCAGGCTTCCTCCAGTGGGCTGGAAACTGGTCCACAACGTATAATTCAAGGCCCAACCCAGCGGATTTGCGCCGACTTACCAGAGGTGGGCCATTTGGGCCTTAACTTGGCCCCTACTTCAATCCTGCCGACCCCACGAACAAACCGACCTTCAGACCGCCTTCAGGAGTGCATCTGGAGCGTTGAGGCAGAAGGCGGTGGCCAACCGCCACAGGGGACGGCCGGCCGGCCACCCCCCTAGGCCGGCCGGCCGACTTTGGCGGCGCCGCCTCTCCAAAGTCGGCAGGCTTGCTTCCACCGCCTTGGAAAGCTATAAAATGGACCCCTCGGCTGCAGAAACAAAGCGCACCATCACACTTCATCCAAGTGTTCATTAGTTTAGTTGAGTAGTAGCTTTGGGAGTTAGAGTAGTGTAGAGTAGAGTGAGAGCTCTCTCGGGCTTCCGGAGTCTTCTCGGAGTTCGGTATAGTTCTTTGTATCTTACTCTTGAGATACTATTTTATTTATTATATAATTAGTTTTATCTTTATTTATTTCTTTTAGTAATTCTTTTCTATTTAGTTTATTTATTCGTTAAGTAAGTGCTCGTAGAAGTCTTGTTGTGGGATTCGTGATTGTTGGAATAGCGAGTACGAGAGAGTGCCGTCGTCGGAGATGACGTCGTGTGAAATCTGTGCTTGTTCATTCTTAGATAGGACTGCTCCGTTGATCAAGAGTAGCTCCTCTAGGCGGGTTGTAAGCGTGGCGCTTAGATCTTGGCCTATGCACGTTTGGCACCCAACCCCACGGAGGATGGTAGCCGCGAGTGTATGTGACAGCTGCACCGGTCTCTGTAATCCACCACGTCCGGGTTGGACTCAGCAGGGTCTTAATTATAGCGGATGGATCCCCAGGGTGAACTAGCAGCATCGGTTGCCCTGGCACTTCCGTGCCCCGAAACGACATGACTTGTATGTGTATGAGCTTAACTAGAGTAAATAACCTTTGTAGATTTGACTGCTAGAAAAGTAAATACTAGATAAACATACAGGTAGCCTTAACTCTATCTCGTTGCTCTCCCAAATGTATACTACGATTTATTTTATTACCTTGGATTTGAGGATGTGTGTGCCACCCATATATATCATGCCTATCTTACCCCCGTCTCAAGTATAGTTGATACATTATTTCTTTCTCCAAATTATCCAATGCATAGCTATTATTCAGCTTCCTTTTGCTCTACTTCCCTGCGGAAATATAAATACGATAACCCTGGAATACTCCAAGGTGAAATGCTACAATGGTGATCCGTGCGCTTGCGGAATTAATGAATTTAATTTTAACGCATAAGAACCGCCAACAGAGCACACTTCACCTTCCGAGTGAAGTCATGGGCACGTCTCGCCGGGCTCTCTCCCGGTACTCTTCCGGAGGTAAGGCTCCGCACTTGATGCGCGTCAAAGGGCGCTCCACTAGTGATGCTTCTTTCGCACGGGAAGCTCCAAGACCGTGTACTAACTTGTGTCGGCTTCCACAATCTCCTTGGACAGCTCAACACCGACGTCTAACCGGTCTAGGCCTTGCCATAAACCAAGAGTAACAGTTCTAGATGACTCTCTCAAGCTCACACTAGCCTAGAGATCAAGGGATGCAGCTTGTTACCCTCTCAAGCACTAGGATCACTCCAAATCCTTCTCAAGTGCTTCACACTTCTCCCTCTTGGCTTCTTGGCAGCACCTCCCCTCTTTCCTGGGTCCAAGAGCAACTCAAAGGGGCGAGCAACCAGCTATATATAGGCCACCAACCTCAAACTAGCCGTTGTCTAAAAGTGCCCAGAAACCAAGTCACCGTAAGACCCACCTTATGATACGGTGACCCTGATTATCATACGGTGACCATCCTGTCACCTGCCAGAGCATCTCCATCTCTGGACTTCCTTCTTCAGGCATCACCGCATCATACGGTGACCCCCACCGTATCATACGGTGGCTTCGACTTCTTCAGCTTTCAGCAACTGCCAACTCTCTGGAAATCATACTGTGACCACCTCACCATATCATACGGTGGCCTCTGTCTTCATCTGACAGAACATCCTCTTCTCTGGACATTTCTTCAGTGCCCACCGTATCATACGGTGACACCCACCGCGTCATACGGTGACCTCTTCACTTCTCTGCCAGAAACCCTGCTTCTCTGGTCTTCATATGCTGCAGTCACCGTATCATACGGTGACTGGCACCGCATCATGCAGTGACTTCACTTCTGCTGGAACTCGACCATTTCTTCGATCCTTGCTTCCAACGTCTTCATTCTTGGTTCCTTCAAACCTCTTCTGCCACCCTAGCCCTTGAGAGACTCACCATGCATCCAATGATCTCTATAACTAGTGTGCACTAAGAGAACCACCTCAAACCCTCTTGATAGTCCGGTTTTTCCTATAGACTTAAGCTAACATCTAACCAAGCAACACTCGCTTGGATCTAGCATGTCCTTAGCCTTGATTTATATCTTCTCCGCAACTCCATCTAGTCCGTTCTTGTGTAAATGAAGGCAACCAATCATCCTTGTAATTAAGTTCATGGTGTGTTGGCGTTCACCACCAACAGACGGAGCTTTCTTTATATGTGACCTATAAGATGTCACAAAGAGTGTTAGTCACATTCATAGTTCTCATCCTATCACCAAAACATTCATACTTTGGGGTTTCCCTAGCTCCAATAGTCATGAAGCTTACAATTGTATCACTTAAAATTTGTCCCGCAAAAGGCAGTGACATTATAATTTTATGGGTCCACGCAATTAAATCACACACTCCTTACTCATTTCAGTGCATGCAACGTTAAGTTGATTAGGATACAAAATTCATGACGCCATACAATAAATAAAAGTTGTGCATGCAACAATAATATGAGCCGTTTCCTAAAGAAATTGCTTCAATAGTCGATACAATGAAAATTAGCATCCATAAATAGGGGCATCTATGTCTTCCCCAACCAACCAACATGCCTAATTTTGGCTAGGGGTAGATTCTTCACCATTTTTTAAGATGCTGAAATATTACCTCTCATTCTTATTTTCTCTTATGTTTGCAATTCTTTTTATCTTTGACTTGGGCCGTTAGTTTTCCAACTCGTTTCATGGTTCTAATTAGTCCTTGTCGCAATGGAATCTTCAGCCTGTATTCTTTTGTACCTGACCTCAAGATTATGCTACAGATAGAAATTTTTTGCTATACTTGTTGAGTCTTAATACTCCTACTACTTTTGTACTCCCTTTGTTCCTAATTAACTAAGTATACAGTTTAATTTTTTGCGATTAGTTTAAAATTTAAATTTGTTCATGAATATAAGAGATTCTAAAGACAAACTTTGAGCGTTTAATTTGGTGGTGTAAAGTTGATGGGCTGAGCTAAAATATGATGCAAAACGATCTCTTTTTTTGTTCTATTATATGGTTTGGACTTTAAGGTTTTTATACGAAGGAATTTTTTTCCCCCTTTTTCGACGACGGGAGTTGGAGCTCTTTAAGCAAACTCTCGAGAAGTAGGATGATTGAGGACCATGTTGAGATGTGCCATGGTTTATGATGTCATGAGTAATTGACAACGAATGAGTTTGAGTTGAACTTGAGGTTCGGGTTTGAATTGCGGGATTTTGAGGGTTGCATAAGCATGTATGTTGATTATGTTTATGGCTAACCGGAGTTGGTGAAGGTGATGGGAAGAATGGAGGAGATGGAAAAATGTGTTTTCTTGTCTAATGATGTGTAGGTCAATGGAGTCAACTTGATGGTCAACGGCGAGAGGATCGAGAGGAACAAGTGGGAGGTTTGGGTCCGGGTGATCGAGAGGCCGGGTGAGATCAAGGGTGATCCACACTGTACACATGGCGGACAAGAAGCACGAAGGGTTTCGTGGTTTGGCTTCAAAACCGTGGAGGTGATGAAGACGGTGGGTTGACCAAGTCAAGGCGAACGGGAGGCCGAGTCAAGTGAAGGGTCCCGACGAGCAGGGACGAGAAGACTTGACGGCAAGGTTCGCGGGACGAGGTGACACGCGTCGACATCGGGATGGTTTCCCGGTTTGGCCTCAAAACCGGCAGGTGGACGGTTTTCCGGTTTGGGCCTCAAAACCGGCGACAGCGGATGGTGGTGCACGTGGCACCATCGCGAAGGTTGCGTTGAGACGAAGCGAAGTCGTGAAGGACCCGATGGCGTTCGGGCGAAGGAAAAAGAGTTGGACGATTTTGACCCTGGTGGTATGTGTGAGTGAGTTATGCCTTAGGGGCATTTTTCTAAAGAGTGAAGGGAATAATAGTTGGTGGAGATGGCTGCCAACTAGAGAGCCTCTTGGACCAAGTCATTTGCATCTAGAGATAGGACTAGCTAGGGGAGAGCTAGAGAGAGATGAGAGGAGGGGAATCAAGGTGAGAGCTTGTATCTTCTACTTTCAACAAGAGAGGGAGAAAGTGGGCGGCGCCCTAGCCTTGTACCTATGAATTTTGTGGTTGAATCAATGGAATGAAGTTTGTTTGAATCAATTTCGTGCTCTTGTTCTTCCTCCCTATCTAATTCCCGAATTTATCTTTTCCCCATTTTCGGAGCTATTTTCGGGTGATTTTTCGATCTCCTTTTTAGCTGCGATTTGGGTCAGATTTCTTGGATGGATTCGGTGCTAGGACATGTGGCAAGATGCCTTGATTGATTTTGCACAAGATCTCCGCACGAGCACATCGAATTTGTGGATTTCGTCCAAGTTTGACCAAACCCTTGTTTCTTCCACGTGATTTGAAATCCGAGAGGATTTTGTTGGGTTTTTGGTATGGATTCATTTGGATGAGGTTCTCCATCTTGTCACGCAGCTAGGGTTCAAGTTTCGCGATTTTTGGAGGTCGTTTGATTGGATTTCGGATTTTTGAGCACCCGGTCGCGCGCTTGTGTTCTTGCTGTTCATCGTCGACCGGAGTATCCGTCCGAGTACCGGAGTATCCGGACCTGGTATCCGACCGGAGTATCTGACACATTACCGGAGTATCCGGACTTGATACCTACCGGAGTATCCGACAATCTACCAGAGTATCCGGACCTGATATCCGACCAGAGTATCCGACGCACCCACCAGAGTATCCGACTAGTGACCACACTATCCGATAGGGGGTTTCTAGACTCGATGTATCAAGTCATCTTATGGAGTTCAATTTCGTTTGATTTGCTTCCGCAAGTGTTCCTACATCATCCTTGATCATTTCTAGAGTCAGCGTAACACTCTTCATGTGTGTGTGATCTTGGTGATCAATCTTGAGGTGGGTCGGAACATAGGCCGAATTCTTTGCAAGAATTTTTATCGGCTCCTATTCACCCCTCTCTGGTCGCCTTCTCGGTCCTTCAATGATTTTCTGCGAGACGTTGCGCTAATAATTCTAAGCGTCGGCTGCTTTAGGTTCGCCGCTGTAGTTGGTTCGGTGTGCCCCGGCGGTACGAAGTCTAGTCTTCGCCATCAGGGGCCGCCGTGGGACCTATGGTTACTGTTCACTGTCTAAATAAACTGGCGAGTGAGGACAAGTCCACCAATGCCTCCGATTCCCGATCCCTTTCAGTCTGGCCTGGACCAACACGAGATGTGACCCCGACTTCACCTTACCGATCGAACCGTTCCAACCGAACCGGACCGGTAAGACCGGTTACCAGTCGGTAACCGATCACACCGACAAAAACCGATAAAAACCAAACAAAATTCGTCAAATTTTCAAATTCATTTCAAATTTAAACTCGAAAACCAGTAAACCGAGCAAACCGAACCGGACAGGTAAAGCCGGTTGCCACGATAACGGATCGGTTACTGACGGTTTTGCAAACCCTCCCGGGTCCCAACCCATGATAGAGATTAGTACTCTGTCTTGCATTGCAGCTCGGCTACGGCATTCAACCATAAAGCGACCATTGAGTTTGAGTTTTGAGAAAGAAAATCAACAAATCGTTCCTTATTCCAATTCCAATTCCAACGGCGAATTGACGAGCGAACTAAGACCGTCTGACCGACTAGCAATCGCGATCGCTGGCTGGTCTTCGCCGCCGGTCCGTTCCGTGCGATGGATAAGAAGAATTTCCGTCCCTGCTAGCTGAAGCCAGCCAAGCCGCCTCACTCGATTCCCACCACCATCTCCGCCGCTGGCGATGGTTCCCTCCATGGCGGCCGCCGCCTCGTCCCTCCCCGTTCTCCTGCTCTGCGTCCTCCTCGGGCTGCCTCCGCTCGCCGCCGCCCAGCGGATGCCCTCCTTCTCCGCCAACGACGCGGCGTGGCGGCCCACCGACAGCAACCGCACCCTCGTGTCCCCAAAAGGGAACTTCGCCGCCGGGTTCCTGCCCTCGCGCACCACGCCGGGGAGCTTCCGCTTCGCCGTCTGGGTCGCCGTCTCCAACTCGAGCCCCGCCGACAACGCCGTCATATGGTACGCCCACGCACCGAACAGCTACTCCGCCGTCGAGGCCGACCGCACCTCCGCGCTCGCCGTCAGCGCGTCAGGCGGGCTCTCGTGGACCGGCGGCGCCGGCAGCAGCGTCCTCTGGGCGCCGCCCGGAGCCAACTCCTCCGCGGCGCTGCGGCTGAACGACACGGGGAGCCTGGTCTACGGCGGCGGGGCGTGGACAAGCTTCGGCGAGCCCACCGACACGCTGATGGCGGGGCAGGCCATCCCCAACGGCGGCAACTCGACGACGCTGCGGTCCGGCAACGGGCGGTACAAGCTGGTCAACTCCATGACGCTGCAGTTCGGGAACCTGATCTATGCCAACCTCAGCGCCGCGCTGGCCGACCTCACCGCCGACGGCAAGCTGGTCCTCGGCGCCTCGTCGCTCATCGCCTCCGACATGGGCAGCAGCAACCGCATCCGGCGGCTCACGCTCGACGACGACGGGAACCTGCGGCTGTACAGCCTCTTCCCCAAGGTCCGGCAGTGGCGCGTGGTGTGGCAGATGGTGCAGGAGCTCTGCACCATCCGCGGCACCTGCGCCGACGGCCGGATCTGCGTCCCCGTCGGCGCGGACGGGGTCACCTGCGTGTGCCCGCCGGGGTACCGCAACGCCACGCGTGACGGGCCCTGCGCGCCGAAGCGGAACATCAGCGGCCGCGGCGACGACGACCAGTTCGTCCGGATGGACTTCATCTCCTTCTCCGGCAACCAGACCACCTCGGCGTCGGACCCGGGCCCGCTGATGTCGAAGCTGCCGCCGCTGAACCTGGTGGACTGCGAGAGCCGGTGCCGTCGCAACAGCAACTGCGTGGCGTTCGGGTACAAGTTCGGCGGCGACCGGACGTGCCTCCACCTGACGGGGCTCGCCGACGGGTGGTGGTCGCCGGGCACCGAGATGGCGACCTTCCTCCGCGTGGCGACGGCGGGGTACAACGACACCAACCCGTTCACGGGGATGACGGACATGATCGAGACCGTGTGCCCGGTCCGGCTGGCGCTCCCGGTCCCGCCGAAGCAGGCGCGCACCACGGTCCGCAACGTGGCCATCATCACGGCGCTGTTCGCGGTGGAGCTCTTCGCCGGGGTGTTCTCGTTCTGGGCGTTCCTGCGCAAGTACTCGCAGTACCGGGAGATGGCGCGGACGCTGGGCCTCGAGTACCTCCCGGCCGGCGGTCCCCGCCGGTTCTCGTACGCGGAGCTCAAGGCGGCGACCAAGGACTTCTCGAACGTGGTCGGGAAGGGCGCGTACGGGACGGTGTACCGCGGCGAGCTCCCCGACCGGCGCGCCGTGGCGGTGAAGCAGCTGCACGGCGTGGGCGGCGGCGAGGCAGAGTTCTGGGCGGAGGTCACCATCATCGCGCGGATGCACCACCTCAACCTCGTCCGGATGTGGGGGTTCTGCGCCGACCGCGACCAGCGGATGCTCGTCTACGAGTACGTGCCCAACGGCTCCCTCGACAAGTACCTCTTCGCGCCTTCCTCCTCTCCTTCCGCAGATGGGAATGGTGGCGGTGACGGATCAGCCGCCGGAGACGAGAATGAACAAGATCAAGCGGCGCCGCTGCTGGACCTGCACACCCGGTACCGCATCGCGCTGGGCGTGGCTCGCGCCATCGCGTACCTGCACGAGGAGTGCCTGGAGTGGGTGCTCCACTGCGACATCAAGCCCGAGAACATCCTGCTCGAGGACGACTTCTGCCCCAAGGTGTCCGACTTCGGGCTGTCTAAGCTCACCTCCAAGCGCGACAAGGTCACCATGTCCCGCATCCGGGGCACGCGCGGGTACATGGCGCCCGAGTGGGTCATCCACCGCGAGCCCATCACGGCCAAGGCCGACGTCTACAGCTTCGGCATGGTGCTGCTCGAGATCGTCTCCGGCCGGCGCAACTACGGGTTCCGGCAGGAGTCCGTCGGCAGCGAGGACTGGTACTTCCCCAAGTGGGCCTACGAGAAGGTCTACGTGGAGCGGCGGATCGACGACATCCTCGACCCGCGCATCGCCGCGTCCTACGACGACGCCGCCAGCGTCGCCACCGTCGAGCGCATGGTCAAGACGGCCATGTGGTGCCTGCAGGACCGCGCCGAGATGCGGCCGTCCATGGGCAAGGTGGCCAAGATGCTCGAGGGCTCCGTCGAGATCACGGACCCAGTCAAGCCAACAATCTTCTGCGTCCAGGACGATTAGTCAGTCAATTGGGCCCCACTGCCCCACTGTGAGGGAGATAGTCATTCACCCATCAAGAATCAAGATGTAAATTCCCCGGCATTCGTACACACTACTGTAATTATTACTCCTGCTTCATCAGTAACTGGAGATCGAACTCCTCTGTAACAAATCGTAGTTCTTTCTTTCTGGCAAAATAAAGCCGAAAGAACAAACCAGATAGAAACAGTTAAACAGATGGAGCTCTCTAGATCGCTGCCTAATTACTTCTCTAATCCTCTTAGACTCAGTCCAACATGACGACGACCTGACCGGAAATTGTTTACTAGTAGTACTAATCTGCTCCATCTGCTCCACGTGCTCATCGCTTTGTGCGGGTTGAACACGAACTGCGTGCACTGTACTGTGTAGAGTTGACTTTCACTGAGCCCACCCGCCGCCGCCACCAATCAGCTTATCAGATGCTTTCGTTTACCGGCCATTATTTTGTTGTATGATTTTTTTTTAATTTCTTGTGCCCGTCATGCTATTGCCATGTTGATGGCAACCACTAAAAACAAAGGACAAAACATGGATGGCCTCTTCGCAAGAAGAACCAGGAGTATTTTCCATTGGCCACATATTTGACATCATTTAGACAGACAGATATATTCCGCTCATTTGTGCTCCTTGATTTCTAAAAATTACTCTGTTTGTCAGTGGGAATACATGTTTGTGGAAAGGAAATATTTTTGTGCTTAGGTATCTTGTATTTTGCAGGAAATAATAGATGAGAGAGCAAACTAGGAACAACTAGAGGTTGTGGATCATCATACTAACCAACCGAAAGCAAATATTATGATGACAGATTTCTGCTTGTAGCACCAGCTTCTGTTGTATCTCATAACTGTAGAATGGACATCACCAATTTATTATTCTGGTGCATTATCGTTTGTTTTCTTCCATAAAGGGGTTTTCAACTTCAAATTTTGTCTCCCCAGTTCCATGCCATGTTTGTTCCTCACCACTCTGAACAACAGATGTTCAGAAAATACCCCAATTAAAAGTTCCCATCCTCTCCCTCGCTCTCTCCGTCTACAGTTTGAGAGAGGCGACGCGGGAGGAGTTCGTCCCCGCCGGCGAGGCCGGTGGTCTCCTCGGCCTCCGATGCCCTCCGGGGCGTCGCGAGGCGGCGGAGACCGCTAGCTCCTTGCCGGCTGGTGGTTGTACAGGTCCTAGGGTAGGCTCTAGGTTTAGGGTTTCGGCGACCGGCGGTGTGGTGGCGGCGACGGCGGTCAATCGTCCGATTTTGTCCCTCCGTGCTCGGCCGTGCCCAGGGTTCTCAATCCCGTTCGAAAACCACGAAAACCGGGCGAAAACCGGGAAAACCGGTCCGGTCCGGTAGGCAAAACCGGCCGTTTTTTCGACAAAACCGAACCTAGTTACTGTAGCAAATTCGAAAACCGCCCGGTTTCTCCGGTTTACCGGACCGGTTTTTTCGGGATTGAAAACCGGCGTCCGTACGGTTTTGAGAACCTTGGCCGTGCCCCGCTGGCGCTCCTCTCCGGCGTCGGCGGCGAGCGTGTGGGGGTGGAGCTCTCGTTGAAGAGCTCCTTCTTAGGAGTCAGGCGGCGGCGGATCTGCGTCTTCCCCTCCGGCGAGACGAGGTACGTGCGGCCCTTTTGCGTCAAGGAAGCGGAAGCTGGGGCTTGGGGGAAGATTGGTGGTTGGATTTGGCTCGAGGATTCCGCGGCGGCTTCCATCGTCGTCGGCGAGCGGCGGTCCAAGCTGGGAGGTGCTCGGGGTGTGTCCCCGGCCGGTTGCTCGTTCTGCTCTTGCTCATCCTGCTAAGCGGGTGTCTGTTCCGGCTCGTTTCAAAGCCTTTGGGCGATGGAGGCCTCTCCGGCGGTGGGTTCGTGGTTGCGGCGGGAGCTGCTCGCGCCGGTGGTGGCCGGTGTTGGTGGGTTTCGCCGTCGGTGTGGTGCTGCAGGACCAGGGGCTTGTTTGTAAATCTTGTTTGTACTAGGGTCCTCTGTGGGACAGCTGTCCGTATCCTTGTATAACGTACCTGTGTACGTATGTATGGTTGTATTTCCTTAACTTAAATACAGGTATGTTTGATCAAAAAAAAACAGATATTCAGAAAATGCATACACCGAGAAGTATTTTGTATTGTTAATCAGGTTTGGTTCCACAATAGTTTGTACTTCCTGTCTGCGCTTAGCTTTGCAAATATTTAGCAATGTACAGTTCTCTTTGCAAGTTGGTGCATAGAGTAACTGAAACTGCAAAGTCTGCAATGTTCGACATCAAAGGGGGTCACCAGAAACCCACCTTTCAAACATCGCAAAGCATTGCCTTGGCATGTATTCGGGAGCAGTATGTCCACCGCCCTACATAAACCAATATATACAACAAGTCTGTCAAGATCATTCTTCTTGGTAGTCTATAGTAGTATTACGCAGAAATAATGAATATTTAACATAGCAAGCCAATAGGAGCACTGGACGGAGGGAAGATTCTTACCTTCACAGTAGCGAATGTGAGGTTATTAGAGTACGACCTTGTATATCTGCAGAAAGCGTATCTATTATCAGTATGGATGTTGCGACAGAGTTCCTCTGAGCTTCAGAAACATGTCTAAGTGATGAATACACTCGGTGCTCAAAAGTACCAAATCATGTAAGAAGATTTTTTTTTTTCCGGTGCTCAAGAAAGAAAAACAGATCTGGTTTGATGTTCTTGCAGTAGTCTGCATAAATAACATACAAGTATAATTGATCAGATATATTCTGGACCGAATGCTGTACTCACCCTGCAACTTGTCCGTCAACATACCATGGTCTCCACTTATCGACAACAGAGAAATTAAGAGACTTGATCCAGGCTTGCGTGCCAATAAAAGGTACAACCAAATCATGATCGCCGCTGTAAACTAGACTTCTATAGCCTTTAGTGGTCACATCCAGATGGTACTTCACCGTGCTTCGGATATCACAAGTATAAGGTATGTCATAGTTGCATCTTATCCAAGAAGGAACTGTTCCCTGCATTGTAGGGTATAATGAAGTTTATGGGTTATCATTTCCAAAGGCAAAAGGGAGTACAGTTTTGCTCAAAACGACTTAGAATTAATCACTTGTAGATTAACTATGGTAACATATCCCCAGCCATGAGCATGAGCATTGTTAAATTTGGAAGCAAGCACAACCAGATTGTCCAAATACAAAAGGCTGTGCTTCATCATTTCAAGCTGTCTTTACCGTGTGAATACCAAGAGCCTCTCTTACACTTGCATTGTTTGCCCATGTCTTGGACATTAGATATCCTGCCGTCTGCCAAGAATGGTGTAATTATTTCCAAATGTGTCAGATAAGATCACTTGATTGCCCAAAATAAAATAAAGTACCACACTACTTCAAACAGAAGAAAAAGTGAGTGGAGAACGCATTTGGTCACTGACTCTGCACTTCAAAGAAATATCAGACAAGTGAAGCTCTGCATCTTCGGTGTAGTCCAGGAGTTGTAGCATCTCCCGCGCACTTGAATTTATCTTGAGCGTCGGCTTGTTACGATGAGGACTCGCGAAAGTGCAGAGGGGCTCCAAAATGTGATTCGTGCATATGTCTTTGGTACTCTTGACATAGAAACCATTTGTCAATCGCTTTGAATAAGCCCATATAAATGTTTTTCTCGGATAAAAAAGAGATAATGATTCTTTAGTGTTCATATATATATGTAGGAGTACCTCATCTATGGCATCGAGACTGTTTGCGCATTCAATGGTTTGGTGTCTGTTCTCCCCCACACTGCAACTCTTCTTGTAGTCCTGAAAGCAGAGAAATACACTAGTAGTAGTAACAGAGTGGTGAGCTATTTACTATTCATTTAGTATCTTTTATAATCACCCATAATTGAAAAATGTTAGCACATCTTCAGCAGTATTTCCACAGGTTAAACTTGAGGGAATTGAAGGATCCAGTGGGTTAGCATGCTATGCTTAGATTTGAACAGTACATGAACAAAACATCAGCGCGACTGCAGGACACTGTTCAGTACCTCGTATACTTCATCCGATATGAGACCCATCCCGTGAGCAAATGGGATTCTCGATGGTTCATCAAAGTTGGAGGAATCTGTGACTGGATTGCCCACGAGGTAGCCCTGTCATGTTGTGGCCATCAGTGGCCTAGTTTAACCTTTTTGCTGGAACCCAAAATATTACTTTGTAGGCTTTCAATATTCCTTTGTACAAAACAATAAAGCATTCTCACCTTCAGATTGAGAGATGGTTCACTACCAACTTGTATACCTGGAAAGCCACCTGTGTTAATCAAGTTTTTTGCAGAGCAAATTTGCATATGCCGAAGCAGAGGAAATAAAAATAGAGCTCAAGCCTGAGTAAAAAAAAAAAAAAGAAGAAGAAGAAGACCTTACCTCTGGTAATTTGGGAGGTGACGGTTGGCACAATCATACCGGAGTAGGAATCACCAGCGATGTAAAGAGGATTTGACAAGAACTCCGGATGCTCATCAAACCACTGTAAACAAAGTTCCTCTGTTTTAGCATGTGTAGTGGATGCTTGGTCTTGTCTTTTGACAGTTGAAAGCTAAACTGAGTAGAGCACGAGAGATGACCTTACTGAGGAATACGACAATTTGCTTGACCGCTTTGGTGTCGCTTGAGTTGTATCCTTGCTCCGTTTCGGAATATGAGAATCCAGTACCGACTGGGGAATCAAGAAAGATGATATTGCTCATCTTGGTCCATGAGTTTTGGTTGTATAGCAGCTTAGGAAATCCATGGACATGGTTGTTGTAGTCGAAACTTAGAGGGCCTGCAAATTATATTTCAAAATAATTATCTTTTGTAAAATAAAAAGGCACTGTAAACTCTAAGTTGACCTTCGAAGTAATTTATTTTAGGCGAACCGACCTTCAAAGTAATTAGTTACGTTGGAAAAATAAGAAACTAAGAAGATTGGAAAAAGGAGCAGCTCGACCCTTTTCTTTTGTAAAAAAAATACAGAGTAGAAATTATATAAGGTGACGTTCAAAGTAATTTGTTGCATTGGAAAAATTAAAAAAATATAAAAAAAGGCATAAAATGAGTTGGCCTTCAAAGAACTTATAGCTCGATCCTTTTCCTTGGTAAAACAAAAAACATTGTAGAAATTAGCTGAATGGACCTTCAAAGTAACTATTTGCCAGAAAAATGCACCGGAAAAATACGATGGATTTCTTCTAAGAATAGACTTTGTATAAATTAGCTGAGTTGGCCTTCAAAGTAATGATATTTGTTGGAAAAACAAGAATACAAGGGGTGAGCTCGATCGATGAGTATGAGATAGTCTTTTACTCCCTCCATTTTTGTCTGGTTGACTTTCAAAGTAATGATTTTCGTTGGAAAAACAAGAATGTAAATTTGCACTAATTCAGCTGTACTAACGATAACAAAAAGAAAACAGAGTATGATCAATGGGGAAAAACAGCTACATATACCAATCTCGTAGGCGAGGGCGGTAAGGACAGAGCATCCGGGGCCGCCAGTGAGCCAGAGCATGAGAGGGTCGTCGGCGGGGCTGCGCTCAGAGCGGACGAAGTAGTAGAAGAGGCGGACGCCATTGCCCTCATCCACCTCCACGTACCTGCATAATCAGTTATTCATGCTATTAGTGTTTATATGATCGAACTAGCAGAGATTGAACAGACGTAAACAACTGGGATGAACTGATTGTTGATAAGAGTGTCATTGACTGCCGTTCTAATCCAACGCGTACGGGAAGCAACAAAGAAAGCTAGTATCTGGGTACCCTGTTTGGAGGTGGAAGGGGATGGGTCCATCGAAGCCAGGGAGGTGGGTGATGACCCTACTGCTACTGCTCTTGTCGATTTGGCGGGAGGTGGAGGACGAGGAAGAAGACGAGGATAAGGCGCAGCAGAGGAAGATGAACGCCAAGCACCAGAGTTCTCTGCTTGGTCGTGTCACTCTCATTGTGGCCGATCCGGAGACGTGGCCAACTGGTGGATGTCGAGTAGCTTGGGATTCTAGCTACTCCTTTCTAGTGTCTCCCTTTTCGTTTTTAGTCCTTTTTTTTCTTGTTTGGTCCAGGTTGCATGTGGTCCTTGTCGGGAGAAGTTCTGGTGCTACCGCGGGTTCCCGTGCTACCATGCTCCCACTCGAAATAGCGCAAAAACGATGCAACAAAAAATTGCAACAAAAATATGAATGGATAGCTCATGCAACGATCTACAATTCATATTTTGGGTTGAGGTGCAACCGAAGCTCGTACAAGAAGATACAAAAAAGAGAAATCAGACTTTAAACAGTAACGTGTTGCGGGTTCGTGATGAACAGTTGGAACCCGCACTATTCACAGTCTGATTTCTCTTTTTTGTATCTTCTTGCACGAGCTTCGGTTGCACCTCAACCAAAAATATGAATTGTAGATCGTTGCATGAGCTATCCATTCATATTTTTGTTGCAATTTTTGGTTGCATCGTTTTTGCGGTATTTGGAATGGGAGCACGGTAGCACCATAAGGCCTGGGAGCACCAGATTCTTTCTCGTGGTCCTTACCCGGACGGACGGACGGTTATCACTCTATTGTGTTCCTTTGGCGACAGTTTAGTTCCCCTCATTTCCTTGCAAAAATTAAAAAAATCCCTCATTTCGAGCTGCTCTGCATGCTTCCAGCTTCTTGCTGCTCGTGGGGCTACTATTCCAGTGTTTCCTCAGCCAGTTCAACTTTGTCGTTGTTCTAACTTTTAAGGTTCTGTTTGTTTCAGCTTGTTAGTTAGCTTTCTCAGCTGAAAAGCTGAAACAAATAGAAAATTTCTGATGTGGCTTTTGAAGTGCTGAAAAGTTGACTTCTGATGAAATGAACTAAAAACTGAAAAGCTTACTGAGAGCTGCTTTTCTGACTTTTGGCATGCTGAGAACCTTAATATATATTACAAAAGTCAACATTAAAAATCTAACAGTTAGCTTTTCAGCTACTTAAACAGCTAGTTCTTTCAAAAGCTCAAAAGCAACAGCTCAAACAAACAAGCCTTACGACTAGCCTGTTGAACCAATAATAAGACCGAAATCCTTATTGTATGACCTGCTTAGCTCAACACAGGAGCAGATGAACCACGTTTCCTTGCCATTATGTGCACAACTGCAAATCACCTCTAGATTTGAAAGGTTGGCCTGTTCGAAGCCAACAGGGAGTTCCGACATCTAAAGGATGCTACCTCATGGTCCTCATCTTATCACATACTGCAAAGACTATAATTATCTATCTTATTTTGTATATTGGTGTTTCTAACATAACAAAGATTTAATACTCTCGCCCACAACACAAACCAAGTTGTGATTACTAGACAAGAGTTCTTCTATCCTTCTTAGATCTTTTGGGGAAAAAATCCTTTATATGCAACTGGATAAAACATAAATCCTTCATACGACATTATCAGTGATTGTGATGTGTCTCATGTGTCATGGACACACTGATGGCATGCATATGAGGGATCAAAAGTTTTACCAATGGAATACAAGAAAATTCCCCTGATTTTATGCATACGTACGTTCAGATTCCATAGGGTTAGGACTTGCAATCACGAATCTACGACATCTAATCTGTAGAGGATAAAAGGCATATTAATTAATTTCTTGATTTTAAATTGGTATACGAAAACTTTACTTGATTCAAGTTTAAATTTACTATCTACACGAGTCTGAAATTAACCAGTACTATGTTGTTTCAATTGCTTGATGCAATTATTTTCTATTTTGCTTATGATATGGAATTTTCACGATCATTCAAGTTAACAAGTTTTTTTTAATGAACTGGAGGGGCAAGCCCCTACAGGTTAATATATTGATATAGATAGTTTAAACATGCATAAAGGAAACACAAAAACATGGAAAAAAGGAAAAACAGCTAAGACTACTGATTGTCATGTATCCATTGTTTCAAGTGATCAACACGCTTCTGTTTGGCCCTTTGGACAACCAAAGATAGCTCACTGAAAAACTTCTGCAATTCTGGATATCTTCGTTACTGAATATCCAGCCATTTCTTCTTGTAGTCAAAATGCTTCAACACATCAGAATGATTATGTCCATGTAAAAAGGGACACTCAATTTTCTTTTAAGAACTTTGATAAGAGGAAGGACTGGCAGGTGTGTTGGGATGACAGTGCCAATAGATGCCCAGCAGGCCTTGGCAAAATTACATCTAATGAACAGATGTAGTAAGGTTTCTTCTCTCTGCCATATACACATTTCACAGACATAACAGTCCAAGAACATATTTCTCCTTCTCGGCATTCCCCTAGTGTTTAGTCGATCTTGCAACAACAGCCAGAAAAAGATTTGATGTTTTGGCTGGCAAGAAGATTTCCATAACCAGTTAAAAGCAGGATCTATATGCATATGACCTTTCATGACTTTATATGCTTGAACTGTGGTATATGAATAAGTTAACAAGTTTTCATGATCATTTTCAATAACACGTGAGCTAGCGCACACTAGTAGTAGCTTACGTGATTTGTACGAGATCTAGGGTTTGATACATTGGCAGCACAAAACCAAGATTATATAGAAGTGATAATTTCTTCTGGTCCATTGAATGTTATCAAAATCCTTGAATTATTCTTGCATGACTTCTCGTCCCTTGTGTGCCATTGTTCAATATGTGTTTGCAATAGAAGTTGACCTAAGGTTATTTGATTGCCACTAAATTATCTTTTATTTCTTGTCATTTTTTTGTGATATTGTTTAGGCACCTGGTCCCTGTTGACGGTTCTTATGCGTGTAAGTTAAATTCATTAATTCCGCAAGCGCATGGATTACCATTGTAGCACTTCACCTTGGAGTATTCTAGGGTTATCGTATTTATATTTCCGCGGGGAAGTAGAGCGAAAGGAAGCTGAATAGTATCAATGCATTGCATAATTTGGAGAAAAACAATATATCAACTATACTTGAGACGGGGGTCAGGTTTGCATGATAAATATGGGTTGGCACACACCATCTAATCCGAAGTGATAAAAGAAAGTAAAAACGTAGTATACATTTATGAGAGCAACGAGATAGAGTCAAAACTTCCTATACGTTCATCAAGTATTTACTCTTCCTAGCAGTTAATTCTACAAAGATTATCTATTCTGGCTAAGCTCACACACATACAAGTCATGTTGTTTCGGGGCACGCACGTGCTAGGCCATGTGAACCGATGCTGCTCGTTTGACCTAGGGAACCGTACGCTATAATTAAGACCCTGCCTGTCCAACCCGGACGTGGTGGATTACAGAGACCGGTGTAACTGTCACATACACTCGCGGCTACCATCCTCCGTGGGGTTGGGTGCCAAACGTGCATAGGCCAAGCTCTAAGCTTGACGGTAGGGCTTATTTATAGCTTCTCCATGACGGTAGGGCTTATGTAGCCGAAGATGGAGTGGCGGGGCCGCCACGCTAGGCCGGCCGGCCAAGTAGGGTGGCCGACCGGCCGTCCCCTCGTCGGCTTGCCACCGCCTCGCTCCTGGACGCTCCAGATTGTCTCCTGATGGCGGTCCGAAGGTCGGCTACTTCGTGGGGGCAGCAGAACTGCAGTGAGGGCCAAGTAAAGGCCCAAATGGCCCACATTCTAGAATGGCGGTGGAATCCGCTGGGCTGGGCCTTCAATTGTGCGTGGTGGACCAGTTTCCAGCCCACTGGAGGAAGCCTGGGGCCAGTGGCCACCAGGTGGGGCCGGCCGGCCTATGGTGGGGGCGGCCAGCCAGGGATTTCCTTTGGCTGGGCCCACTTTCCTCCATATTCACTCTGCATCCAAATATTCACCAAAACTCGTGGAGTAGTGTTATTCCTATCTGCTATGCATAGAATTTTGGTGATATATTTTTATTTACCGGTAGGGTGACGGTCAAAACATGGTTTAACGACCGCCAACAGTCCCACAAACCTTTTCGCACAAGGTTTTAGTGGATATTGTGGAAGAAAGCTCTTTATCTCCTTTGGATATACGGAGACCGGGGATGAAACGAGATGAAGCAAAGAGTGAGAAAAGAATATAAAAAATTCACCACAAGACCTACATTAATTCGATAGTTTTACTACTAAGAAATAATGGCCAGTTGTTTGACGGTGCAAATCTGATCTCAGAAATCCACTAGTAATGGCCAATATTAATTGTGGGTAATGTCTGAAAAAATAAGAGTGGTGAACTTGTAATAAGTAGTTTTATTTTTTAATAAAATCAAATTAGTATTTGATTAATCCATGATGTTAACTATCTAGTAAATAGTTTGTTCATTATTATTAGTTCTTATTGGGCCGAGGTGGGCTGGCCAGATAGCCGTCTTCTGTGGCATAAAATGTGAATTCCTTAATTAATAGTGTAATTACAAATCTATCATAAATTAATGATCTAGTTTTGAGAAACTAATGATTATCTTTTTTATAGAAAAACTACTCTAATTGGAAGCCAATACAATAATCAAATAGTCACTATTGTTAGCGATAGAGCTGTGTGTTGGCTCCACCAGTAGAGATGCCCTTATGTTGTCTCTTTTGGAGATCAGATGGCAAATGGTTTTATTAAGGCACTCGTTGTCTGAAAATAGTTGTGTTTTTTAAGAAACATGTAACCTTTTTACCCCCAGCATTGCTTGATGCTGGATATATGACGAAGTTGTGCATGGACGAGATGCACGTCCGGGCCATATTTTTTCCCGACCAATAGACCCATGGTTTTGTACACAACAGACAAAATAGCATTGCCTTTTCTTGGAACAATTTCTTCTAATCTAACCAATACACTTCCCTTTACAACTGTAATGATGCAGAAAGTAACTAGTACTATGCCTGCAATGCATGGCATCAAAGGGGATCACCAGAAATCCACCTTTCAATCATCGCAAAGCATTGCCTTGGCATGTATTCGGGAGCAGTATGTCCACCGCCCTACATAAAACGAACAAGATACACAGCAAAAGTCTGTCAAGACTGGTAAAGGAGCAGTAGTAGTATGGGACTCTAATTGTAGAGTCCTTATCCTAGTTTAAGATTGAGTCATGTAACCTTTATATAATTATGAGACTGCAATTCTATACAAGTGCTATTCATAACAAAGACCATTCTTCTTGGCGTCCATAGTATTATGCAGAAATCTTGATATTTGACATAGCAGGCAAAGAGGAGCACAGGATGGTAACTGGGAAGATAAGGTGTTCCAGTGTTCTTACCTTTACAGTTGCGAATGTGAGGTTATTAGAGTACGACCTTGTATATCTGCAGAAAGCGTATCTGTTGTCAGACTAGCTGCTGCGAGAGGCTTCCTCCAAGAGTCAAAAAAATGGTCTAAGTGATAACTAATTCAGTACTCAAAGTACTCTTTTAACATGTGGGAAAAAGAAGGATTTTCTCTAGTACCAGGGGATCGAGAAATAGAATTTGTTTTGATGCTCATGCAATTGTCTGCATATTATATAATATATAATTGCTCCGAGATATTCTAGACCGAATATGTACTCACCCTGCAACTTGCCCGTCAACGTACCATGGTCTCCACTTATCGACAATAGAAAAATTAAGAGACTTTATCCACGCTTGCGTGCCGATAAAAGGTATAACCATGTCATGATCACCGCTGTAAATTAGACTTCGGTAGCCTTTAGTTGTCACATCCAAATGGTACTTCACCGAACTTTGGATATCGCTAGTGTAAGGTATGAAGTAGTTGCATCTCACCCAAGAGGGAATTTTTCCCTGCGTTGTGGAGTATAGTGAAGTTGATAGATTATCATTTCAAAAGGCAACGGGAGGACAATATGCATAGAATTAATTGATTATGGATGAGCTCTTTTTTTTTTTGCGGGTAGGATGAGCTCTGTAAATTGAAACATAAACTCTGGCACGAGCATGGGTGTTGTAAGCTCGGAGGTAAGTACTAAGTAGGAACAGATTAAGAGGCTGTGCTGCATCGGTTCAAGCTGTCATACCTTGGGAATACCAAGAGCTTCTCTTACACTTTCATTGTTTGCCCAGGTCCTGGCCATTAGGTATCCTGCCGTCTGCCAAGAATGGTGTCATTATTTCCTAATGTTAGATAAGTTCACTTTGTTGCCCAGAAAACAAAAGCTAGCCCTGCAGACAAAAGAAAAGGAAGGGAGAACGTGGAATTTGGTCACAAACTCTGCACTGCAATGAAATCTCAGACAATTGAATGTCTGAAATTGAATCGGCCGCGTAGTCCTGGAGCTGCAGTATCTCTCGAACGCTTGAATTTAGTTGCAGCTTCGGCTTGTAAATACGAGGGCTCGCAAAAGTGCAGAGGGGTTCCAAAATGTGGTTGGGGCATATGCCTTTGAGACACTTTACAAAGAAACCATTTGTCAATCACTTTGTTATAGATCAACAGTATCTCAAGTTCTTCTTGGATTCTGCTTGGAAAAATAATAGAATGGATAAAGTGTTCATATATATGCCTCGTATATGGCTTCAAGGCTGTTTGCGCACTCCATGCTTTGGTGGCTGTTGTCCTCGACACTGCAGCTATTCTTGTATGCCTGAAATAGCAAGACACATGTAAACATACAGAGAGGATATCTAACATTCGTTTTTCTTTATAATTACTCATTGAAAATACCAACACATCGATCCTCAGTAAATCAACTTTTGTGCAGATAAGATTACAACACGTGTGTTTGATTAAAGTTTGAGGTTGTGCAAGGATCCAATTTGCAGGATCTACTTACATTTCATTTTGTTAGATAATGATCTGTTTACATTTCATACAGGTATGAAACCTTAACAGGAAAATAGGACACTGTTTCATAATGTCTACTCTTACCTTGTAAGTTTCGTCCGATATGAGAGCCATCCCATGAGCAAATGGAATTTTGGAAGGACCATCAAAGTTGGAATCTGTAACTGGATTGCCCACAATATAGCCCTGAACAAGATAGACGATAAACATTCTCAAAAGTTCAAATTGAGAGTTTTTGTGCTCAGCTTATGGTTGAATCCTCAAACCTTCAGATTGAGAACCGGCTCACTACCAACTTCTATACCTGGGAAAAGTAGCTTTTCATCAAGTCCCTTTAAAAAAAGTAACGTGCAAAGAAATAAAAATGCTTAAGCAGAAAAGATAAAATAAAGCTGAAAACTAAGCACTCTCGCTGTTTCATTCTAAATGTCACGCTAGTTGTCATTCTTCCCAATGCAGCACTCTCTCCATATCTCTCCTCATAACTCTTTATCATTTTCTACGTGCTCTCTAATTTTTTATCCCTTCTTAATTCTCGTGCCGAAACCTAAAAAGGCAGTTAAAGTGAAACGGAGTAGTATATGAGAAAAGTTACCTCTAGCAATTCGAGAGGCGACTGTTGGCACAATCATACCAGAGTACGAATCACCGGCGATGTAAAGAAGATTTGAGAGGAACTCTGGGTGCTCACTGAACCACTGTAAAATTATTTATCCTATAATTTAGCATGCTCACCACACCCTCTGATAATTAAAATCCTAGTGCTTGAGACTGTTACCTTCCTGAGGAAAATAACAATTTGGTTGACAGCTTTGGTGTCGCTTGACTTGTATCCTTGCTCCGTATCAGAATATGAAAACCCAGCACCAACTGGAGAATCCAGAAAAATGATACTACTCACCTGAATTGTGCAACATGGACAAATGAGAAGTTACATCTTAGGCGTGGAGAACAGGGAAAGATGCAAAGTACTAACCTTGGTCCATGAATCTGGTCTGTATAGCAGCTTAGGCGACACAGCGTCGCTGTTAATGTCGAAACTAAGAGGGCCTGAAAATAATATTACAAAATTATCATAGGTCTATCTCTAATGAAGCGCGCATTGTCAAGATTACTGCACATGCAGAGCTAACATCGTAGCATGAATGGATGGTATCCAAAGGACACACATTTTTTAGAGAAGGTGAATAAACCAAAAAGGATTAGCGTATGGCCATGGGACCTCAGCAAAGGGGGTTGGGTATCTTTGCGTTAACATGGTAGAGAGAGAGAGAGAGAGAGAGAGAGAGAGAGAGAGAGAGAGAGAGAGAGAGAGAGAGAGAGAGAGAGAGAGAGAGAGAGAGAGAGAGAGCATGTGATTGGACACATAGCTGACCTTCAAAGTAGTTTCTTATGTTGTAAAAAAAGGAGAAAAGGAAAGAAGAATAGCTTGATTGATGAGCAGGAGTTAGTTGAAAGAGCAGTGAGAAAACAAGAAGGTTAGTACTAGAACATATATATATACCAATCTCGTAGGCGAGGCCAGTGAGGACAGAGCACCCTGGGCCGCCGGTGAGCCAGAGCATGACAGGATCGTCGGCGGGGCTGCGCTCGGAGCGGACGAAGTAGTAGAAGAGGCGTACGCCATTGCCCTCGTCCACCTCCACGTACCTGCATATACGTATGTTCAGTAATCAACTGTGAACTAGATTATTCGTAATCCTGCTCATATCGAACTGGCTAGCTGAGTACCCTGTTTGGAGATGGAAGGGAAGGGGTCCATCGAAGCCAGGGAGATGGGTGATGACCCTGCTACTGCTCTTGTTGATCTTGCCGGAGGAGGAAGATGATGATGAAGACGACGATAACCAGCAGAGGAAGATGAACATCCAACAGCAGATTTCTCTCAAACTTGGCTTTGTCGCTCTCATTGTGGCCGATCCGGAGATGAGGCCAAACTGTGGAGTTCGAATAGCCCGGGGTTCTAGCTCTTATTTCTAGTGTTTGTCTGTCTCCGTTTTTCTCTGTCCGTCTCTGTGCTTGCGTGTGTTGCTTCGGCTGCCGTCTGCCGAACGGCCAGGCTTGTTGGGTTCATTCCATGACCATGGCATCTCTCATTCTTGGCTGCTCTGTTTCCAGCTTCCGCAAGCTGTTCCAGAATCCAGCTGCTGCTGGGGGATACTATTATCTAAATCGCATGCGTTTTAGCCAGTTATGTTTGCTCTGGTTAAGAACAGCCTGTTGAATTGATAAGTGCAAAACTTTTACCTTTTTTTTTCTTTTGTATTGCTAGCTTAGGACAAGCAGAGGAAGCACGTTTCGTTAAGAAAGAAAAATCACATGTCACCTACCCTACTGGCCTCCAAAGCTGGTTGCGTCAGCTCGATCCAGATGCCATCCAATCGGAAAAAGTTACAGGTAGCTTGTGCTAATTACTAAGTCGTGACAATAACATTGATTATATAGATACTCCGTACATCACAAAGCAACTGTTTGCGTGATTCCGATTAGCTACCTGCGGGTCATACACGCCACACGACATTCTTACTCGTCTATTGATTGGTTGAAATTAACTAACTCCAAACACGCAAAAATTAAGTTATCTGTCTCTTGGTCGCGGACATTTTAGTAAATAAAAATCGGTGACTAGGCACCCAAGATCACATCAGGCAATCAGTACAACAATCATGAACAACAACTTCAACCTGCAGGAAACAAAAATTCAATGCGCAATAGGACTAGGACTATGAGTTGATATGAAATGGCACATACAAAATAATCAATGCCCTCGGAAAAAATAACTTGATGTTACCTGGTCATGTCCTTGATTTTCATTTCTTCCACTTAGATGTCATTATTTGTACAAAATTTTGATGTCATTATCTGGTAGTGTTTTTTTCAATAGATCCATTTTTTTCGTGATATGAACCGAGAAAATATATGTACAAAGTTATGCATATATGGAGTAAGTAAATAATAATATCCCGCGAAAGTTCCAAGTAGTTGGTACAATTGAGTTTGTTAATTTTTTATTTTCTTTTATATTGGAAGTAAATTTTGTTGAAACCTAGATTTTGTGATCTATTCCACATAATGGTATCGACATTGTTGACGGTGGAATTTCAGAACATGTTCTCAGTTTTGGTTTTAGTTCACACTTTTGGGCCAATCACTGTTTTTTGGCCAATCGAGTGGATTAGAGGCATATTGATTCGAGGTTGTTACATCGTTCTGAATGTTTAGTATGTAGTACCATATCTGAGGTTTCTATGCCACAGACCATAAACACCTAGGGTTTTACAAAAGAAGGATGGGGTTGTACTAAATTTACTCTGTATATATGGCATTCAGAATTGACAAATGATTACAAATGAGGAGCTGTCAATACACTTGCTGAACAAATTTGAAGTATTTGAGCAGGACAGTGTCCTGGTAAAAAAGAAAAAAAGGAACTGCCAAGCAGCGTAAGCTCGTCCCTTGTCCGTAGCTGCTTAATTCTCTCCCAGCGAAGCTAGTTCAATTTTATTACACATGCGGACCTGACAATAAGATATAGGGACGTCTGTTTAATTATAGTCTGTGTTAATTCCCAGCTGGATTTGCCAGACTTTGAATCAAATTCATCAGATCTGGCCAGCCGGTGATGTCCACCGATCCAGCATGGCCAGGCATTCCTTGGGCCTGTACTCTGGAGCAGTGTGTCCTCCCCCCTATTTATATGGGTAAAGAATGGACAAATTAGCTCATAATAATAATAGTATACCCTACATAAATAATTAATATCGTGCGTTATCCATACCTTTACAGTGGCGAAAGTGAGGTTGTGTGCATAAGTCCTAGTGAATCTGCACGCATAATCAATATGACATCGATGATGATGAGAAACATGGGCATGATCAAGGTTGAATCAGCCGGAGCTGAATCGAAGTACTGAAATGTGGCTACATATATATAGCCTATAGTATGTACTAGAGGCTACTAGCAAGTAAGTAGACTGACCCTGCCACTTGGCGGTTGGCGAACCATGGCCTCCAGTCGCTGACGATGGGGTAGCCGATGGACCTGATCCACTCTTGCGTGCCGACATAGGTCATGTCCAGGTCATGGTCGCCGCTGCATGCCATACGTGATCGAGTAAGAGAAGCTTCATTGGTTACGGTAGTAAAACAATCAGTTAGGCAGATCGATCTAGAACAAGCAATTATTACTTGTAGACGAGCGCCCTGTATCCTGCCTTGGTGAGGTTGACATGGTAGGGGATGACGGTGGCGAGGTCGTGCCGGAAGTGCATCAGCATGGTGCACCGGCTCCACGAGCCTATGGAGCCCTCGTGGATGCCCAACGCCGCCCTCACCTCCGGGTCGTCGGCCCAGATGTAGGACAGCCGGTACCCGTTGTCCCGGCACTCCACGGGGAGCCCCAGCCGGCCGGAGAAGAAGTCCGGGTGGTCCACGTCGTCCACCACCAGCATGGACCGCCGGCCGCCGCCGTAGCCCTGGAAGATGCTGCTGAGCCCGGGCGCCCGCCGCAGGGCGGCGCCGCAGAAGGGCTCGAGGATGTGGACCGGGTTCACGGCGAAGGTGACGAGGTTGATGGCCATCTTGGCGTTGGCGCACCGCGCGTTGCTGGGGTCGGGCCTCCGGTAGAAGTCGCCGCCGCAGCCCTCGCGCGCCGCCTCGAAGAGCTCGTCGGAGATGAGCCCCATGCCGTGCATGAACGGCACCTTGCCGCCCGTGTCGTACCGGTCGTCCGTGCCGGCGTTGCCCACCAGGTACCCGGCCAGGTTCAGCTTCGTTGGGTTGTCGTCTTGGTTGTTGGCGGTGGCGATGTCCAGCGCCGTGACGGGGACCGTGTAGCCGGAGTAGGAGTCGCCGCCGATGTAGAGCGGGTTGGACGCAAACTCCGGGTGCTCGGCGAGCCACTTGCGGAGGAACGTGTGGTGCTGCCGCCCGGAACCCGTCAGGCTCACGTTCAGGCCCGCCTCGTCACGCGAGTAGGAGAAGCCCGTGCCCACCGGCGCGTCCAGGAAGATCACGTTGGCCACCTGCCACCAACATCATCGTTGCGTTCATCCATACAGCAGGCATGGTGATCAGTAGTATGCTTGCATCACTACTGCAAGAGGGACGGGCTTAATTGCCTGTACGTAGTACGTATCTCCCTTAATTACCTTGGTCCAAGAATCTTCGAAGTACACCAGACGCGGGAACCCTTCCGTGTACCCGGCCACGTCGAACTTGAGAGGGCCTGAAAAATCATGTATGTTTGCGAGTTATAATTAACTGCCCCCTAATTAATACTGTCATCATCACACATAAGTGAATCTAGTTCAAGTTTCCACTAGTTATGTCGGCCCAAACGTCATATTTTTAAGAAGGGGATCGAGAGAAGTTTCACAACACTGTATTTTCACAACACTGTAACTTTGTCAATCACCAATGACTTAACATTTGACAGTAATGGGTGGTATGGTGTGTTAATATTTGGCAATCATTGTGACCGATATAACGTCAATTTTGTCAATCAATATTAATAGCTAGACAGACGACATGCAACAACATGAATTAAAATCTTAGATTCTGTAGCAGCCGGTGGTCCTGAAAATATAAAGTGACCCTGAGGCTAACAAAACAAGCGATCAGAAGGCACCGTCGGTTGCTGTCAAAGAAAAGGAGAAAAAGAGAGGGAACCCGTAGTAGAGCAGAGCAGAGCGGTGCGGTTTGGCTGCTGCTGCGGCTGTTGCCCAACAACAGCCGGGCCGTCACCGCCCGCCGCTGTCGCTCGTTTTTTTGTCAACACTTGCACCGCACCGATGTACATATGCGATGATGCTATGCTCGGGCGGTCGCGTACGTCTCGCTGAGGCATCTAGCTAGCTAGAGAGTAGATAGACTAGGACAATCACTCTGCCGCCACTCCATACATGTACATCGGTTCGTCTCGTCGGTGTGCAAGTCGGCCCGGATTAAATTTGACAACGATAGCAAATATATTACGACAGCTGCCTATGGGCATCCAAGCCGGCCGGCCGGCCATGGCCATGAACTGGTTGCACTGACTGGCCGGCCGGTGAAGGCTAGCTCTAGAGAAGGCGATCGAAGAAGAAAGTGACGGGACGAGGCAGGAGAGAAGGTATGCTACTACTACTGAGTACTGACCGATCTCGAAGAGCAGGCCGGAGAGGGCGGAGCATCCGGGGCCGCCGGTGATCCAGAGGAGGAGCGGGTCCTCCACCGGGTTCCTCTCCGACTCGATGAAGTAGTAGAAGAGCCGCGCGCCGTGCTCCTCGTCCACCTCCACGTACCTGCGCCCGCAGACATACACACATGTCCTCCATGATCCACGAGATGCAAACCAATTTAAAAGAACATGAGAGCTGATGAATGCACGGAACAGAGAGAGGTTCACAGCCATATACGCACCCTGTCTCGAGGTGGAACGGCAGAGGGCCTTCGAACCCCTTGATGTGCGTGATCACGTTCCGTTTCGCCTCCGCCGCAGCGAACAATCCGCTCGCGATGAGGAGCAGCAGCAGCCCTGAGAGGACGACGGGCGGCGAGCGGCCGCGCGAGGCGGGGGAAGACACCATTGTAGCTTGCTGCGCCGCGCGCCTACGTCGTCGCCGGACAATTCTCCGTTCTTAATTTGCTCGTCACTCTGTCTTCACCTGCTACCTACGCTACGGCTTTTATATAGTATATGGACCACTTCTCTCCGGCCACAAATATGTATGACACCTTGGCGCTGGATGTTATAAATATTTTTCCTCGGTGGCGTTCTAAGATTTTATAATAGAGCTATAGCTTGAGACAGGTACTTAATTACACTCGCTTCCGCATGGACCTTCTCAAGGAAGCCTAAGTGTGCAGATGACTTGATTGGGAATGTTTGGTTCTAGGCCACAGTTTGCCACAGCAAATCTTAGGCAACGTCATAATATTTTGCGTTGTCTGGTTGTTGCCACGTCACTACTGGAATAACTGTTACGTTACATTTTTCTTGCCCTCTACAGTCAAAACCGACAAACCGTGGCACCCATTTTTGCCGCTGAAACATTTTGCGGTTTAGCGTGGCCTGTGGCAACCAAGCATGCTCTTCTTCGTACCTTGTGCTGTGCATGTGTGATGATGAATAGAGTGCCACTGCCACTACTCATTAAATTGGAAATTCATATACACTGGCACCCCTTCCAATGGGTACCGCTAAGTATTCGTCCGTGACTATCTTCAATCAGGACGATTACTGCTACTCTCATTAGTATTTTACCTAGCTCACCGGACCCACTAAACCAACCCGGCCTATGGCTTGGATGAATCGATTCTGTGTCGGTCATGACAGTGTACGTGCGGTGACTGGCAACGTACAAGAGGAATCTCCAAAAGGTAATCGAGACGGGAGGATAAATCACTATCGGATGGGCTAGTGCCTTTTGTGCTGAGAAACATAGCCACATACCTCGTGGCCGCATGGAAAATCAAATAATTAGTGCACGTAATTTCTGGTCCAAAACGGAAAAAAGGGGAAATTAACAGTAAAAATGTTTTTACTAGTATATCTTTTCTCATTTTCATTTTCTCAGTACACCATGTCTACCATATTTTGTTGATAACTTGCAAATCAGGCTCCCGTATAATGGGAGTTACCGTTTTTCATGCCCAGCTAGTCAAAGATTGTTTCAAAGGAAAGAAAGCCTTATAATGAATTTCCACCGCAATTATTTGGCTCCGTTAATTCAGCTCGACAAATCCAAAGAGCCCGAGCCGTATAAGAAAAATCCATTTGGAATTACTATTGGGAGAAAAATCCTTCTAGAACGTAACTGACCATCTGTAAAAAAAAAAAAAGGCATTGTTCGGTTTTTGGTTTTTGGTAGACGGTGTGATAGCTGCTTCTTCGTCCTATGTCTATGTCTAGATCAAAAGAACAAGTACATGAAGTAACGATACCAGTCGCCGTAAAAGAAAGAAACTGACACCTGATATCTGTATGCGGGGTCGTCACTGATTGCGTAAGCTATCCCAATTGTTGTAGGTTTGTTTTCGGAGAAACCGGTGCGTGAGTGCATAGAAAGGAAACAATATTTGATGAGCGTCGGCATCGGCAAGAGCGACATGTTGCATGTCGTCTACCTAGCTAGCGTACGTCTCGCAGAGGCACCCGATCGAGATGGCGGCTAGCTTATTTTCTTCATTTGGTTTCGAAGTCTTTGCTACTGGAGTGTTGTTGTTATTGTTGTTGTCGTCTGTCCATGTTTAATTAGGATTGGCAGTGAACGAAATGAGGGGACAATGAATAACCAAACAAAGTCCTAATAAGGATGTAAAATAATTCAAACTAGTGACAAATGGAGAAAGATCAGCAGAGATATGATGTCGGAACGAGCTAATGTGAACAAATCAGCAGGCAGGCAGTGAGTAGCTGCTTGCAGCCTGAATATATTGCACGGTGGATGTTGACTAGTGACGTGCATGGTAGAAGGATAAGATATGCATGGCTGGCTTCAATCCAACTCGTAAGCAAAACTGAATTCAAAACAAAGAAGCAAGAATTCGTGTACACCACCAGAAGCAAGAAAATATGAAGATCTGTGGACGAATTCGTGTCCCACACGGCATAAACTCTCCCATAAGCCCGTATCGTGTAGGCATGCATAGACTGACGACTGTTTGTGTACAGACGCTAGCGGAAAAGAACCCTCTGCCGACTGATTGTTGGTCAACGAGACACCTTGAGCATTGACATGGATTCCTTCCTGGACCCGGAGCCTCCAAGAAATTTTTTGTTTTAAACTTTTAACATTTTAATAAAAATACGTGAGAAACTAAAATTTTAAAATCTAGACTATTTGGTCATGTCAGAACTGATTGGCGAGATATATACAACAGTCATGCCAAACAGGTTGGTGTGATCAGTACATAGGAAGTGGAACCCATGTTAGACTTGTCGCTCACTCGGTTGTCACGTACGCCATGTTGGTTGGTGTCACTGAAGTTTTAGTACGTATGCCATATAGGTCGGCATGACCAAACTGGCGGGTACTTAGCTGAGCTGGTCGTGCGAAGTGTTGGTCACGCCGTTCTCCATGGTGTGACCGCTGGGCACGTGCCACACAGAGAACAAGGGAGCAGGAGACGAGCACGCTGCTGACTAGAGAAAGACCACTATTGAGGGCGAACGAGTGGATAGCATTTGGGCTAGCTATTTATTAGTTCGGAGGCTCTAAAAATTAGTGGAGAGAGAAAAATTTTTTTACCATTTAGGAGTACTAAACAAAGTCTAATTACAAAACTAACTGCAAAACCTCTATGCTAATTCGCGAGACAAATCTAATGAGGGTAATTAAGCCGTGATTAGATGATGGTTACTGTAGCATCACTGTAGCGAAACTTAGATTAATTAGGCTCATTAGATTCGTCTCGCGAATTAGAGGGGGGTTGTGACATAGGTTTTGTAAGTAGACTTTGTTTAGTACTCCTAAACGGTGCCGACATTTTTCTCTTTCCTCATTTGAGCCTCCGAACAGGGTCTAATATGTTCGAGGTGTTATCTTGTGTGCGGGACATGGCTCTTGACAGGCCTCTAATGTCGCTGCTAATAATCAAATTATAACCCTGTACACTTTTTGTAATGCGTGATTTGCATCATATTACTTAGTTTTTCATTCCATCAATATCCTTATAGTGACGTACGTAGCCCGATGGTAGTGACATTAGTGGTGATGAGCCAAATTTTGGTTATGCATCATTTTGCAAAATAATAAATTTGCTAAGGTAAATCATCCGGAGCAATGGCAGCGGAGAGGTAAAAGTCTTGTTTTTTTTTTTTTGAAAGGAAAGCAATTCCATTACTCATGAGTCAGCAACTAGAACTCGAATAGCGGAGAGGTAAAAGTCTTGTTGGCCAAGCAAAGTTGGAAGGGAAAAAAAATAAAGATTAATAAAGCCGTTTGAACAATAAGTCAGGCCCATTTACATGCCTCGATAACAAAGTCGGGCCAGCCCTGTGAGCTGGCCACAATTTGAACATTAAGCAGTGCAGGCTGCAGGCTGCAGGCCCAGCTTAACTTATAATCTAAAGCGGTACTTTTTTTTTCAAGTATTAGTTGTGTGCAAGATTTTCCCTCCCAAATAGCGTAGTTCCTTCCAAAAAAAATGGTGTAGTTGCATGAAGTGAGAATATTCTCATTTTTTATCATTATAAAAAGACACATCACACAGTGACACAGACTTCACCGTTCATTCGGTTTACATTAAAGGTGAGAGTTGCTCTGAAATGCGCGTTTGACCAAGTGGAATTGTTCTGAAAGACCTCAAATCGTTCGATCCAGTCTTCATAGACCCAGGTCATTTTTATTGTGCAAGTTATTGTCTATTAATACAAGATTCATTTCCTGCAAATCAACCAAAATCTCAGACTGACCGCAGCAGCTCACTCTAAACGACCCTGGACCCTAAATTTAGAGTATCATTTTATCTGTACCCATTGCAACAGGAAACTGTAAACGAGCCTCCATCTTCCAGGCTCCCGTCGCGGCCCTCCAAATCTGGGGTGTCCTCCACCGGCGGCCTCCATCCGGCGCGCCCACTGCGCCAGCCGCTCGTGCCGCTCCTGCCGCTCCGCGCCCTCGCGCGCCACCACGTCGCGGATCTCCTCCCCGAGCACCAACCGCTCCACGCGCGCCCGCTCCGCCCGGTGGTGCGCCGCCGACGCCGACGCCGACAACCGTAGTAGTTGAGTGCCTCGTCGAACCGCTCCTGGAACGCCGCCGCATCGTGGTTCGCCTCCGGCTCCGTCACCACCATTATCGTCGGCGACAGCGCCTTCACCGCCGACAGGAAGCTCCCCAGCTTCGCCGGCCTCTGCGGCTGCGCCGCTGCCGCCAGTCCCCCCGCCGAACGGGATGTCGAACGCCTCCGCCTCCCTGGCCAGCACGCGGGCCATGCTCGCGAGGAACTCCCTGCTCTCGTGCACGGCGGTGACGCGGAGGTGCGGCGGGCCGCGGCGGCGGCCGCGGAACGCGTGGAACAGCGTGGTCAGGTACGCGAGCTGTCCAGGGACACCATGCCATCCCTCCCATTCCTTGTTGCCCTCGAGGCTTTCTTCTGCACGAACTCCTTTTTCCTTGAGCACCACCTCCTCTGGTTGCTCCGTTTGTCTCAGTTCTTGGGGAGCAGAAAGGGTCTTCCGCCTAGCAAGCAAGGTGTTCGACCGATTGTGCAGCCCACGTCCCGTTGGCATGAGCGAGCTCGAGGACAAGCGCCGGGCAGACGGGGCAAGGGCAAGACGCCGGGAAGGTGGCTGCGCAGGCGGGAGGGCGCGCGCGCGACGGCCCCCTACAGATTCATGGTGGGTTAGCATGGAAAGAAGATGCTAGATGATTTCTTGATGTCCTCCTATTTTGGCTGCGATTTGATTGTTTGGCTTGGTGGTTTCATGAAGGCGCTGGGACTGGGAGGGGCGGCAGGGGCCAACGGAGCAGACAGCCGCGGCCGCCGAAGAAGCAACGGTAGAGCAACAACAAAGAAGAGGAGCTCCGCCTCCGCGAACACGGCGGCGAGGCGCTGCAGCGTTTGCGGCGCGTCCAGGGACGCCATGCGTGATCTGCTCCAGGTAGAAGTTGGCGCGGTCGAAGGCGCCGGCGGCCACCTCGGCGGCGCACTGGTAGAGCAGGCCGATCAGACGCACGCTCCATTGGAGGAGCAGCGGGGGCAGGGGATGGAGGACCAGATAGAGGTCTACTGTTGCAAACAAATCGAATTTGGAGTGTGGAATTTTTTAGAGGAGATGTGAAATATTCTTTTAGAGGGTGAAAAATACAGGCTACTGCTACGGTCAGTCTCATCAAGACCCTGCATCCATGGATCCATTCCGATGGACGGCATTCCTTTTCGTTCCATTGGCAGTAGCAATGTTCAGGCCGTCCGATTTCAGCTTGACGAGGTGGTCGTCTTCTTCACGGCGCGGGCTGCATCCCGTGGTGGTGGTGCCCGGGTACGCCACCAACGAGGTCGACGCGCGCCTCACCGAGCTCTACCGCCCGTCCTCGTCGCCGCGCTGCGGCGCGCGCAAGGGCAAGGGCTGGTTCCGCCTCTACCTTGACCACACGGCCCTCGAGGACCCCGCCGCCGTGCCCTGCTTCGCCAAGCAGATGAGCACCGTCTACGACACCGCGTCGGACGACGACTACAACGTTGTCGGCGTGGAGACCGCGCCCCGTTCTCGGCTCTACCCGTGCCTTCCGCTATCCCGACCCAAACCGCAAGTTAAAACCGGAGGGAGTACACCTTACCATTTAATTGTGTTCACCACGTTTGAATCCCTGATGAATAATGTAAATCTGCAGGAACTTCTCGTACATGGACACGTTCGTGTCGCGGCTGGAGCGGATCGACTACCGCGACGGGCGAGACCCTGTTCGGCGCGCCGTACGACTTCCGGTACGCGGTGGCGCCGCAGACCACCCGTCTAGGGTCGGCTCGGCCTTCTTCCGTCGCCTCAAGCGGCTGGTCGAGACAGCGAGCCGGCGGAACGGCGGTGAGCCGGTGACCATCGTGACGCACAGCTATGCGGCACGCTGGCGTACCAGTTCCCGCTCCGGCGTCCCCTGCCGTGGCGCAGGCGCTTCGTGCCGGTGGCGGCGCCGTGGTCCGGCGTCGTGCTGGGGATGCTGACGCTCGTCGCCGGCAACAACCTCGGCCTGCCGTTCGTCGACCCAGCGGCGCTCAGGGCGGAGTACTGGAGCCTGCAGAGCAGCCTCTGGCCGCTGCCGAGCCCCGTCGCCTTCGGGGCGGCGGCGCGGCCGCTAGTGACCACCAGGAGCAAGAACTTCTCCGTTCACGACAGTTCCTCGACACCGTCGGGCTCGGGGAGGACGCCGTCGCAGCGTACGAGACCCGCGTGCTGCCGCTATTCCGAGACCTGCCTTCGCCGCGGGTGCCCGTCACCTGCGTCGTCGGCGTCGGGGTGGACACGCCGGAGACACTGGAATTCCCCGGAGACGACTTCGACGTGGCGCCGAGGATGGTCATGGGAGACGGGGACGGGCTGGTGAACCTGCCCAGCCTCATCGCTGTCGACCCGGCGTGGAGGCGTCCCTGAGAGTATTTTACGATGGACAAGGTGTGCAACGTGTCGCACTTAGCGCTCCTCGTGGATGAACATGCTCTTGACGTCATCAGCAGTGCCATCCTACGCAACAATTAATCCACTTAATCCATGCAAAAGCTCAAAGTTCAATATCTGATTTCAGAAGAAATCGGGGTTAATTAAGTTGGCAACTAGTACATTGAACACTTCCACATATTACATGTTAAATTTATTTACAAATTTGTAAGTGAAAATGTACCATTTTGTTTCAGTTTCATAGTGAAATGCTATTAGCACCAAAAATTGGTTTGGATCAACTTTAGCCTACAATCCTTATTACAAATGATAAGATGAGAAATCATGAAGCATATTGAGTTATGTTTCTTCATGTTAGTTTGTTAGTTTATCAAATGTTGACAAAGAAATCAACTCTTTTCAATTTAGTAGCCCTGTCCGGAGAATCCCCTCACTCCACTACGACATCTTTTTGAGGCAATTGTTGGAGTTTCTAATGATCGCCTGGCTTTGCCAATGTAATTAAAAGCAAAAGATTAAGGTTTCCTTACTTTTATTGCTCATAGAAAGACAACTAGTTTCTTAGAGTATATGTATTAGATATACAATAGTTGTTGCTATGCACTAAGTTATGTGCAAGTTGTTCCTGCATTTCTATGTCATGAGAATACACTTTTTTGTGCAATGTTCTGAAAGTATTTAGTTAAATGTTATTTTATTGGTATTCCCTCTACTTTCAAATGGTTTTATTCCAACTACGTAAGTTCTTTCATAGAAATAAAGAAGGTCAAGTGACATGTTTTGCTACAACGTGCATTCGACAATATGAGAGAAGTATTTGAGAAAAGAACTTTCACCAAAAGTGTATTGTGTTTGTCTCTTTGCTCTGAAATGGACCTGGTAGTGGGTTGTAAAAGTAGAATTGGGGTGAATCATTCAGTAATGTAACTCAATCAATGTATCTGAAAAAACTTTGTATTTATTATTCTTCTTAAATGAAATAGCAGGGCTCTTGCCCATTGTTCGAAAAAAAACACTCTATAGATTGAAGGAGTCTAGAATTATTAATTTGAAAATTAAATAATTATAGTAAAAGATCAAAAAGTAAGTGGGGGCACGTGCCCCTACTTATCAAGATGTAAGAAGCATTGAGCTCAAGAAAAGCACACAAACTTCTCGTGAAGCACGCAAACTTCTCGTGACTGGCCTAGGAAGGACACCAGACAAAGAGGAGCAGCCCAAGCACGGCAGAAGCGGACAACGAGCAGCAGGTACCCCACGAAGTGGCCGCACAGCATGGAAGAAAGGGCGCTGCACACACGAACGATCGATCGAGATCACGGCGTGTTTTGTTATACGCAGAGAGATTGCATTGTAACTAACCATTCTTTGTGTTTATGTACATTTCAAAAATTATTACAGTATGTTCATGTTTTTTATACACCGTTCGTACTTGTGGTTCTTGTGACACCCCAGGTGTCTCTTTTTCTGCTTTACACAGTCCTAGTAACTAAATTTGGTTTGTGGTTGTGAGAATACAAAATTTTGAGCTCACACCATTTATTCAAATTTGAATTTAAACCAAGTTAGGGCTAATTTATAAAGCAAGTTTAAATTTGCAATGCAACTTAGGGTCATCAAAATATATGTGGCAGAGGTCAGTGAAATAAAAATCTAGACAAAAATTCAGAAAGCTTTCACTTTGAGAAGTCCTCCAAATAAATCTTGCCGTTTAAATTTTAAACACTTTGTTTGAATTTCAAATTCCAAATTCTGCAAGATTCTGGACAAATGGACTGCACCTGTCCTCTGTACGTGTCACCCTTGCCTCATGCAAATTTTGGTGATTTGTGGAGTCCTGTAAGTATTTTGTTTCGAATTTAGAAGAGAGGGAAGAAAATCTGTAGAAAAGGAACAGCTGCGGGACTCCACTCATCTCTCTCGCTCCCTGTTTGACTCTCACAGCCAGCAGCACAACGCTTGCATGGATGCCACGCCATCCCAGCACCGCTCCAGATCACCTGGCTTGACCGAGCATCAAAACCGAGTTCCCAGCTCTCCTCTCTCTTCCCTCCTCGCTCACTCCGCTCGCACTGACTCTTTTTCTCTCGAGCGGGTCGCCATGGCCGCCGTCACTTGAAGCCATCGCCCAGCCGTCACACGCCACCACAGCACGAACTAAGACCACCCGTCAAACCTTCTCAGTCCCTGCTAGCTCTCAGTCAAGAATCATAACCATCCGTGGAGCGATTTGAGAGTATTTGAAGAATTCCTCCAACGACGTCTCCGGCAAACATCTCTGACGCCGACGCGAAATCCGTCGCCCACGGTGAGCCCCGTCTTCTCATTTCTCTTCCTTTGGATTCGAAACTCTCTGTAGAACCTTTCTGACCCTTTTTACCTTTGGATTCTCCGACGAGGTCGCCGGAATCCTTCGTTTCCCCATCGCCGTCATTGTACGCAGTCTGCAACCACGCCGAGCTCCTACTTCCAGACCTCCTCGTCGACGACGTGTTCCATGACGGTGTTTTCTGCAACCCCTTGAAGCTCTGGAACCGACTCGTGCAGCATCCCGTCGGCCACCGCGAGCCCACGACATCGCCGAACTTCGTCTTTCCACCATCGCTCGACGCCGGCCATCTTGCGGTGAGTCTCCGCCCTCGAGAACCTCGCCACTGAGCCCACCTCGACGAGCTAGTCATTTTGACCCGCTCACAGATTCCCCTCGATGCCGTTTCCCCTGCTCCGGCGAAGCGCCGTCCATTTCCGGCCGCCGTGAACTATGCGCGACCTGTTAAAACGACGATGGCAGTTTCGTAAATATGTTGCAACTTTCTCAGAACATGGATAAACTTTAAAAATTGATATCTGGAGTTCTAGATGTCCAAAAATTTCAAAATAAATTTTGTTGGATTCCTCTTGAGTAGATCTATCCACTGGTTAGCAAGTTAATCAATGTTTCTGCATGTTTTGATCTGTACAGTATTTAGAAGCTAAAAACCATTTAATTCCTAGTAAATGTTTTGCTGATGAGAAAAATGAAAACTCAGTCTTTTTAGAACCCTCTTGACATGTCCTGTTCAGTAGTGTATCACATACCCTTGTTTCTGTTTCTAGAATTAACTAAGGCTGTTTCTTTATCTAGATTCTTTAAATCACCATAAATAATCTGATGCTTAATAAATCTGGAACTTGTGCATGCATGTTGCTCAGACGATGCCCTAATTACCATGATTGTTGTTCTGGCCAGAAATGGTTTTGGGAATTTCGTAGAATTTATTTTTTTTTGCAACCTTGTTTTAATTGCTAAAATAAATCCACATAGGATAAAATCATGAAAATTTTGGCACCTGACCTGTTCTTGCATGCTAATACCATGAGTTTGCATGCTAGTACCATCAGTAGGTCACTCATGTCCAGATTGGTCATAAAAAGAATTATCTTGTTTTTCCTAGTTGTTTTAATGATAATTTAACTAGTTAATCAAAAGAGTTAATGAAGGAAATACTTCATACCAAATTTAATCCAAACTTCATCCTCAATTCAAAACTGTATTCACTACTTTGAAACTGAAATCAAGTCAGTCTCATTGCATCTACATTTTGGGTTATGTTCTCTTTATACTCTCTTCATTGACATATCATTACATTGATAGGAAACGATAATCAAGAAGTATTTGTAGAATCTGAGAGTTCTTTTCTTCTTTCATTTATTTTACTAGTTCAGTCCATATATCACATGATGATAGCTCTGAATTGCAAGTCTGAACTGTACTGTATAGAGAGCATGTTCTGTGATTATACATTGCATTATCCAAGCATGATCATGTATGTGTTTTCTCTGCTCCTATTTACACTGAAACTATTGCATTTTATTCAACTGCATAATAAAACTGCTATATAAGCTGGAAAGTAGACATGAGGTATTCTTTTTTCATGTTGTTTATTATTTTAACAAGATCAGTCCATTTAACGAGCACAGGCACATATGTTATGTTCTTATATTGTATTTTGTTGTAAACATGAATGCCTTACCAACATATGTTACCGTGTTGCTCTGTCAGTCCATGTTGGTTGAAATAATAGTATTTCTTAATTTACTTGTTACTTGTGTTGGCCGATGCACCTAGTTGTATGCTTGGGCAATGATATTGATAATTTATGTTGAATAAGGAGGAAGTCATGGCTGATTTAAGCGCAGAGGCTCTATCGGTGTACAATGAGATTGTCAGCAAGGTGTTTGGTAGCGAAGAGGAGGGTTTTCGGTTCTATAACAAGTATGCTCTTGAGAAAGGGTTTAGTGTGCGGAAAGGGTATGTTGAGTGGGACAAAACCAAACAGCAGATTGTTCTGAGGAATTTTTTGTGTAGTCGGCAAGGTTTCCGTGAATTGAGGCACATGGAGAAAGAAAATAGGATAAGAAAGCCACGGAACATCACTCGTGTTGGGTGTCAAGCTAGATTAGTGATTGCACAGCAAAAGGAAACAGGCCGCTGGTATGTCATGAATTTCATTGATGAACACAACCATACTTTGGCCACACGAGAGGGTGCTTGTCTGTTGCGTTCACATAGGAGAATCAGTGATGAGCAGAAAGCCTCAATCGTCGAGATGGAAATTTCAGGGATCCGCAAGTACCAGATCACGGATATTTTGAAAATGCAGTATGGTGGGTTTGATAATGTTGGATGCACAGACAGGGATATATATAATTTCTGCTACCGTTATAAGCAGGAGACGATAGCTGCAGGCGATGCTGATACAGTGATCAGTCACATGAAGGCACAACAGCAGAGGGGGCAGGTCTAGGCCACAACGGACTGTTGGTAGGACGGCTGCCCAACTCCTTGCAATCTGGGTCCGCCTGAGTTGTTTATTGTTTTGCGAACGGTTGCCGTATATGACTTTTGTGCATATACGTCCTGTACTTCGGGTTTTTCCCAGCTGGTGTAAATCGATTGCAATCGCTGTCCCTCGCAGTAATGAGTACCCGCTTGTGAATTGCGCCTTCACGTAGCACATGATACTTGCTTATGATGATGATATATGCTCTTGTTGGATTATTGATGTTGATATCCTTATGATTATTATTCAGATTTGTCTATGTTTCACCTGTTTGTTTGGTTTACATAATCATTTATGCTACTGTTTAAGAAGACAAAATTTCAGCTGAAATGTTGTTAGATATGATTAGATGCTTATTGCGAGTCCTTTTAAATTTAGCCTTCCTATGGTAAGCCTTTGCATGTCTAGATGTCATTTGATGGATAAGACTTGCTGAGTAATACTCAGGCTTTGTGTCTCTGTTGTTTTCAGGTAGTGCAGATTTTATTTTACCAGATGGAGTTCTGCCGTGGGACGTGCAAGTCCCTGCGGGTTGGACTTCCCACTGGGAGTCTGATCAGCCGCTGCAGTGATGATTGTTGCTAGAGTGGTTATCTGGATGGGCTCGGATAATTACTAACGCTGTACCGTGAGAGATCGATGTAGCTCTCGTGCTTCTTACGTGTTTTTGAACTTGTCTTTTATCGCTTCCGCTATACTCTGATCTATACTTGTAACAATAATGTAAATTAAGTCCTAAGTGTTGGTATTATCTCGTATCTGCTTAAACAGCACCGTGGGACAAAGATCTTGTGGATCGGACTGTTAGAGTTCTGATCAGCTATGCATCATTATGCGTGTGCCAATACACATGACTTGTCATCATTATCTGGCGCACGGGAGAATAAGACTAACTTGTGCTCAGGAATATCTTGTCCCGAAGGAGATTCCTTCAGGAACTTAATTTATTCTCTCTTGCACTAGATGAATCAACACACTCGCTAACATTCTATCGAAGAAAAACGCAAATAAAGGCACGGTGCATTTCTGGCGTGCATGTTCACCGGAAAGTATATGAATTCTAATTGAACTAATTTCCCCAATTTTCCTAGGAAAAACTGGGCTGTGTCTGCAGCCCGAAGCCGAACGGGAAGAGCGGGTCGTAGTGCTTGTCTCCGACGTTCATGGGCAGCTGCTCCGGCTTCCGGAACCACGTCCTCGCCAGCTTCCCGGTGAACCCGTAGTCGCCGAACAGCACGTCGGTGACGCCCTGCCCCTCCGTTCCCGGTAGCCACGCCGCCACCAGCGCGTCCATGGCGTGCAAGTAGGGCTCCACCACGAGCGGCCGGCCGGAGACGAGGACGACGACGCACTTGACGCTGCCGCACACGTTCATGACGGTGCTGGGCCCCGGCGCCGGGATGGTCAGGTTCAGGTTGTCCCCGAACGACTCGGCGTACGGCGGCTCGCCGACGACGACGACGGCGTAGTCGAACCTGTCCTTGTTCCGCGCCACGTAGCGGTGGTCGGGGTTCTCCGCGTACACCACGTTGGTGCCGGGATTCACGGCGCGCCTGATGCCATCGAGGATGGTCGTCCCGCCGGCGGTGAGGTTGTTCCCGGTGAGGCCCTGCCAGGCGATGGTCCAGCCGCCGCACTGGCTGCCGAGGTCGTCGGCGTGGCTGCCGGCGACCAGGATGTTGCCGGCTTTCTTGGGCAGCGGGAGCATGGGCTTGTCGCCGCCGGGCTTGCCGTTCTTGAGGAGGACGAGGGACTTGCGCACGGCCTCGCGGGCAAGGTCGCGGTGCTCCTGCTTCCCGAGCTCGCCGGCGAGGCTGGGGTCGGGGTAAGGGTTCTCGAAGAGGCCCATGGCGAACTTGACGCGCAGGATGCGGCCGACGGCGTCGTCGATCCGGCTCATCGGGATCGTGCCGTTCTCCACCAATGTCGTGAGGTCGTCGATGAACTCCGTGTACGTGTACGGGATCATGACCATGTCAATGCCGGCGAGGATCCCCAGCTTGATGGATAGAACGTACTCAGCGTGTTCCGGAGTCGTCATCTTGTCAAATCCTCGCCAATCCGAGATTACAAAACCCTGAAAATTAATTAATGTAACATGCATCTCGTAAAATTAAAGGACGTGTTTGTTTCATTCCGACGACACGACGAAGTACGCAGTACGTACCCTGAACTTGAGCTTGTTCTTGAGGAAGTCGGTGATGAGGCCGTGGTGGGCGTGCATCTTGACGCCGTTCCAGCTGGAGAAGGAGACCATCACGGTGGACACGCCCTGGGCCAGGCCCGTCGATGGGCATGGGCAGGGTGGACGACCGCACAGGGCCCCCAAAAAATTGGGGCCCCCAGCTCAAGCTTCACTCCTATGGCCGCAGATCCGTAGAGCTATTCGTCTACGCCATGGCGGTTCAGGTTCTTTCTGGCTGCCCACGAAGAAGACGACCAGCATGACATGAAGAGATATGGGCCATCCAAGCTTGATAGTGGGCTTGAATTCGAGCAATTCTCAGAAGAAACAAACAGGCTCACACCTACCTGGAAAGTGAAAGAAGGCCTATACCTCCATTCTTGACAGCAGGCCCAAGATCGATTGATGCTCAGTTCGTGCCTGCCCTTCTTTTTTGACTTTCCCAATTTTCAGTTCATTTCCTTCCTCTGCTTGATGATAGGTGCACGAGCTTTGGAAATAAAGGTTTTGATTTTTAGGCCGTTATGGGTGTTGGTGATGAGCTAATTTGGCGAAGTAGTGAATCAAATGATAAGTGATTTCATTTTGTACGCGAGTGTTTTTGATTGGGTGATATGCATTTCAAGACAACCGGCCTGTTGCCATTTGTTTCCTATTCATTCACGTGTATGCAGCAGCTATAAATCTCAGCATGCAGTTACAAATTTGTACTAATTTGGGGGCCTCATTTTGCATTTCGGACAGGGCCTCCAAATTCTTGGAGACGGCCCTGCCTGGGCGACTGCGCTGTAGTAGGGCGGCATGTGGATGCGCAAGAGCTCCTCGCGGGTGGCAACCGTGTTGCCCTCGTTGGTGCCGTTGGTCGTGCCGCCGTCGCCGACGTAGTGCTTGGCGCACGCCGCCACGTTGCGGCTGCCGGCGACGTACGGGACGCCCTTGGTGCCCTTCGCCGGGATCTCGCCCTGGAAGCCGGAGATGATTGTCCATAGAGCCAGACAGAGTCACTTAATTCAGTTAGAACAATGGATAGAAACCCGTCTGTAATTTTTCTTTAGCTTTCATTTTGTTTGTTTTTCTTCATGTACATGAACTTTCTATAATATGCAATAAAATGCTGTAGGGACCCTCCCTACAGTTTTCTTTCAAAAAAAAGCCGGAGATGATGGAGGTCATCAGCTGCACCACCTTGGGGTCCTCGCTGAAGGTCTCGTAGCACCGGCCCCAACGCGGGTCTCTGCAGACCTGCAGATCGATGAGCATGCAATGATATTTTCTTTTCAAGAAATTAAAAGTCCATTCAAATTTATACTAGTTGCTATATGTGTGCATTATTTATCGTCAATTTTAAAAAATCTGATTTGTACCGCAACGCATGGAGCGAAGACGTAGGGGATGCCGGTGGCCCTGACCTCCAGTGCAACCGCAGCTCCAATTTTCTTAGCTAGCTCTGGGTCCCTGAATCAGTTCTCACATGTACTCAGGTTTATGTCAAGATCAAATTATTCCAATGGTGCCAAGCATTGAGATTTGGATCCTTTCAAATCTAGGAGTACGTAAATATATACAGTACATCACACGAGGACAAAGAGATTTCAATAGTTTTCAAAGTACTCCTAGGACCCTTCGCAAAAAAAAAAAAAAAAAAAAAAAGTGCTCCTAGGACAGTGCATGAAGCTTAAAAATGTACCTGGTGCATCCGAGGCCCACGTTGTGCGGGAAGATGGTGGCCTTGTAGACGTTGCCGTGGCCGTGGACGGCGTCGATCCCGTAGATCATGGGTATCCCGAGGCGCGTCGAAAGAGCCCCGCCCTGCATCTCGCTCACCATCTTCACCCATGCCTCCGGCGGCGCGTTCGCCGCCGGCGGGCTGCCTCCGCCGCTCTCCACGCTCCCTTAATTCAACGCACGCACATATGATGCATTAGATCCACGTTACACTTAATACTCATAATACGTAACAAAAGCTTAGCTCGCTAGAGAGCTCCTAGCTAGGAGAGGAACAATACAAGATTAAGAAACTAAGAGGTATTACAATCTGAACCGTTGATTAAGAAACAGGCAAAGTATATGAAATAAAAATTTATCATAGATAGCAACAAATGAGTAATAATATGGTAACTAAATCAGAACAAGGCCTAAGAGAGAGATGTGTCCACATCTCTACCGGCCGGTTAACCTAGATATTTTCTTCCTACCATTTATGCAAGAACTCTCCACCGTCTAAGTAATTTGGAGAAAAAAAAATCATACTGAGTATTAACAAAACAATGTAAAGAAGGAGATAATCATGAGTAAATCGTATTTTCGTTCCTAATCTTCCAGGTTTTCTTTTTCTAACCTTCCAAATTAGCCAACAATCTTTGCAAAAAAGAAAAAAATATTAGCCAGTGGACGAAGTTACCTCCCTGCACTCCGTACTTAAGTACTACTTCCAACCATATTTATGTATCTTTTGGCTAATACCTTTATTTGTGGAGCGTTAGAGTGAGACAATGGACGGCTCATATTAACCGCACACAGATATAGAAGATCTCGGACAATATATAGCGGCTTTACGTTCGTGCGTTTACATGCATACCTATGAAGTACTTGTTGATGACGTCGGGCGTGGCGTTCACCCGCTCGATCTGCGACATCTGGCCAATCTTCTCAGCCAGCGTCATCCGCCGCAGGAGGTCGTTGATCCGCGTGTTGAGCGGTTGCTTCGGGTCCATGTACCTGGCGCCGCCGCCGTACTTTCCATCCCCTCCGGCTCCGGCCACGCAACTGCACAGCAAGATCAAAGCAGCGGCGGTGACCACCACCCTGCGGCAGCTGCTGCTGCCACCACCACCACTACCAGCAGGGACCCCCAATGCTCAAGCCAGTAGCCACAATGCCGTTATGGAAGTGCAGTGTAGTGTACCGTGCTTTTTGGAGCTCGCCCGTGGTGTGTATTTAATTAAGGACGGGTTCGGTCATCAAGAGTCTATATAAACAATATATAGTGTGAGATATATGTCTCGATTAGGCGATCGTTCACGTTGGCTTGCCTTGGGGTTTGCACATATAAAACGTTCAAGCAGCAAGTTGCACACAGGAAAGAGAGGCGGGGATCTAACCAGCATCTCGGGGCAATCTGTTCCTTTTCGGCCTCCGTTTATGTTCTTATTTCTGCTGTTTTCTTTTGGGCTAATGAGCTAGCCATCGTTAATTTCTGAACCTTCATGCATGTGTTTTCTGTTCCTGCTTCTGGGTTTGTAAGACTTAATATCAGGGCAGCCTTGGCTGCTGTCAACTGCTTCTTTCTCCTTAATGAATGGAAGAGCACCTGCCCTTTATCCTTCAGAAAAGGAAAACGTTCAAAAAGTATTGAAATGAATAGGCTGCAAATACACTATATTCAGCAGTTTAAATATATACATATTGATGAAAAATCGATAAATAATAATTGACACTACAGTGTAAGTATCTTGTTAACTGTATGGGTTGATTTACGTCAACATGCGAAAGTAGAAGAAAACGCTTAGTTGCACGTTAGATGAGGCCGCAATTTCTTTTTTGTTTCATTTGGGCCTAAACCTGAGGCAGGCTATTTGGTTTCGTTGTTTTGCCTTTAGATGAGGCCGAATTTGAACTTTAGTTTGTAGATTGGGTGCCTGCTTCCGATCCATTTCTTTTTTATTCCCCTAAAAAAATTCCTTTTTTTGTTTCATTTGGGCCTAAACCTGAGGCAGGCCTATTTTGTTTCGTTGTTTTGCCTTTAGATGAGGCCCAATTTGACGTTTAGGAAACTTTAGGGGGCGTTTGGGAGAGCTTCTCCCTCAGCTTCTGCTTCTGCTTATGAGAAAAAAGTGCCAAACACCAAAACTTCAAAACGGATTCTGAGCAAAAGGTATGGAGAATCCGTTTTGGATTTCAACAGAGAAGCACAAGCTGCAAATTGTAGCTTTTACCGGATTCTATAGCAGACAGCCTACCACACGAACCTCCCCGCCTCAACATCTCTCTCCGACTCACCTCTGTGCACTCTGTCACAACCCAGGCCCACAATCATTTGAAACAACTCATTTGTTTAAAAAATGCATAGACTACAAACCGAGCGTCGGAATTGCAAATCAATTACACCATTCTGATCGTTGCGATGAGACCTTCGAAACTAGACCACACTTGAATATATTTTGCAAAAAAATTAAAATAATAATTATTTAATATTTATTATTTATTATTTGTAATTATTTTCATTTCAATATTTAATGTGGAGGAATTGGAGCTTCAACTTAAGAGGTACTACAGTCATTACACAAGCATAATGTATTTCAAGAAATATCAAGATAATCTGTTTTGCCAAACGGCCTGACTGGAGAAGCTGTTTGACAGAGAATCCAGAAGAATCTAGAGAAGCTGTTTTTCCTCAGAATCCAGTGTAGAATCTGTTTTTTGCAGAATCCGAAGCCCTGCCAAACAGGCCCTTAGTTTGTAGCTTGGGGGTGCCTGCTTCCGATCGTCCGATGCGTTTTGTCCTGTATGCGCCAATTTGATGAAAACGCTTAAAAATGCGAAAGTAGAAGAAAACGCTTAAAAATGTACCAATTTGATGAGCGCCCGTGAGAAAAGTGCCAATTCCGATCCCAATCCCCTCACTTTTTTTTTTCATTTTTTTGGGTGCCGCAGAGAGCAGGCGGTCAGCTCACCGAAGGCGACATCGACGACAACAGCGACGGAGAGTAGGCGATGACTGCCGAGCTCAACAACGGTTTGTTCACTCAATCTGGCTCTCGCATGCGCCCTGTTGTTAAGGTTTTGATTCAGCAGTTTGTATTCTGTTAGAGTACGACACTGCAATTTCGGGCGGAATTGATTCGGGTACATTCGATTTCGGGCGGAGTATGGCCGTGAATATTCCTGTGGAATTCATTGGGAGCGTAGTGACTTGTGATGTTTCTCCTCAAATCCATCATATTATCCTACTCTGTGTATGATTTTCTAATGGTCGTGCTTGCTTGGTGGTTAAACTAGGGGCAAATTTTCTTCTGAATTTTTTTAACCTGAAAACCTGAATTTAGAGATGAGTTGTGCAATATTTCTTGTGTTATTTTTTCAGTGGTGTGCCCTGTCTTCCTCTTTCCTCAGTTTGTTCTTGTATCTCCTCTTTCTCAGACACCTGAAAATTAGTGTGAATGAAATTTAGTATGTCACTTATGTATCACTATTAGCCATAAAAGATTCTACCACTTGAAATATAGAAGAATGTGATGCTCAATCACTAATGATGCAGATTTTGTTGTGCTTTTCAGGTTGCTGGCAAGACAAGGAATACATATTGTTTCCACATTCAAGCTGTCGAAGATACTTTGGACCCATGGATTTGAAACTGGTATTTATTCACGGCAATATTTCTTCAGTTGATGTTCTGAATGGTCATCCTGAATTTGCTGGGTTTTCTTTTTTCCTGAGACCGCAATATGTTATCATCATTTTTATGACTATATAATTAAGAATGCAGCTAGAATTTTACCTGTAACAATGACATAGAATAGGCTTATGCATCACATATATTAGTTACTAAGTAAACTGAGTTCTGCGTACGGTAAAACAAGCAATCACAACAGGGAAAATAGCAGAAGCACTTGTACTCATGGTGCAGCATAATGTAGCACCTGCACTGATGTTTGCTTTCATAAGTTTTGTAAAACTGAACAAGGCCTTTGTTTTCCCTCGCCGGACACCTTCTCCTCTATCTCTGTATAGGCCCTCCCTTGCATTAGTAGTTCAATGAAGCTCAGGGGCATTTCCTGCAAAATTAACTAGTTCAACTTATTGGTCATGCTCATGCATGACATTCCGATTGCACTTCATATTTTACAAACTCGTTCAACATAACAACCTCCTCTGATCTGCCACCAGGTGCTATGGTTCAGAACTTGAATGGCTTGTTCTTTTACGCAGCGATGTCTTCTTTCTTCAATTGCTGTAATATCAATTGTATTCATCAATTTTCCGTCTATTACAGGTATTATACAAGTAAATATGTCATCTGTTTTACCTTTGTTAGGCATTCCCTATATAAATGTCCACTTCTGCAGTATATCTTCTTGCAAAGATGTGTCGCTTGACTCTCTTGGTAGTTCCTGCCATAATTCCAGTTTTTAGAAACCAATAATAAGCATGAAATCAGTCACTGTTCTCTGAAATACAAATGTTTATCCAACATTTCATTCAAAATAAATGTTGAAGGAATGATGGATTCCAAAAAGTTTCAGTTTATGATTTTGAGGTACCTGAATATGTCACGTTTACTGTAAAGTTTATTTATAAACGACATGTCATAAAGAATGCTAAAATCTGATATGTGGTTCATGGGTACAACTGACTGCATATTGAGTCAGATCGTGTCATGTAATCGTCTGACATTACATAAGACAATCTTACCATTTATTAATATTTTTTTTAAGTGACAGCGTTAAGGTTTTGTAAACAAAGTGGCATGGTTAAGAAGTTATTTACAGATCTGACATACTAATGCTTTTTTAAAGGAACTAACTAATAAATTTGTGCACCTGGGGCATGCGCTTGCACTTTTTCTTATATGCATGCTTCTTTACATGCATCTGCACTTAGAAATGTTAATCACAAACCACGTACTCATCTGAATGTTTTTTAAACATAATTCCTACCGTTCTAAAAAAAAAAATTTTCCTACCGTTCTCAAAAAAAAGAGAACATAATTCCTACCATAAATCAAGTGGCACGAGCATTATGTTTTGAATACAACACTGCAACTATTAGTCTATTATGATAAAAAGGATTCTGGTGTGTTTCATCTCAAGTAAACATATCTTTGACGTTCCTTTCAGTAAAATACCACCTAAACTTGGTGAACATCTTTTTTTGTGTGTGTGATATCAGAATGTTCGTAATTCTTTCAGATTGCAGCTCATGTTTAGATGAAAAATCTATTTTTTTCTACAAAACAATGCGAAAGAACTGATCTATCACTTTCATACTTTCAGATCTCAACTTGTGTCCCAGAAGATCTGAAGATATAGGTTTGATTCAGTGGTAAGGAACTTCTATATCGGTAACTTTTTTTTAAAGATTGCTAACCATTTTCTTGGGAATAAGTTTTCCACGACGCATTGCCCTTGCCATTTCTTTGTTTCGCACCTTCTTCCTCCCCGCTATCCCCCTCGCATCGATCTGAATATTTGTGTGTGTGCACGCGCGCGTGTGTTTGTGTGTGTATTTCTTAAGCTTCAAGTTTACCTGTCTGTTATGGAGATGTGCTTTTCTTAACGGGTCTGATGTTGTATTGTCGGCATCTGAGACTGGTTGAGGGAAACTGAGTGTACCTGATTCAGATTTCAATCGAATTTTTGCTGTGAAGTAATATTCTATTGAAATACAAACTGAAATCGGCCAAATTTCCTTTTTAACCATGAAACAACACTTCAAACGTGGCATGTTCCTGATTGGATCCAAAAATGGACCGAAACCGTATCTAAATTTAGCTGATTCAAATAGTCACTCCTTTTTCTTTGAATATTAGTTGTGGGCACGATTACTTTCTCAAACATGGCGTAGTTCCTCAGAAAAAAAAAGGTTTAGTACCATGTAATGAGAATATTCTTAATTTTATCATAAAAGGATACAGGCACACAACAGAACTTTTTTTGTTGGGGTGTGAAACAACACATAGGCTTGACGTCCTTCATTCGGTTTACATTATTAAGCAACGCGGGAACTATCACGTCTGATACGCGCCTTTGACCAAAGTTTGAGTTTTCTAAAAGACCTCAAACCAATCGAGGTCATTTTTCTTTATGTAAGTATTTTGTGTATAAATGTCTGGATCCATTTCCTGCAGATTAACTGAAAATCAAGATATGGCATTCATGGAGCGATTCCGACGATGGGCGGCACTGCTTCTCCTTCCATTGGCACTGGCAATGATCATGCCGTCCAATTTCAGCTTGACGAGGTGGTCGTCTTCTTCATGGCCCGGGCTCCATCCTGTGGTGGTGGTGCCCGGGTACGCCACCAACGAGCTCGACGCGCGCCTCACCGAGCTCTACCGCCCGTCCTCGTCGCCGCGCTGCGACGCGCGCAAGGGCAAGGGCTGGTTCCGCCTCTACCTCAACCATACGGCTCTCGAGGACCCGGCCGACGTGGCCTGCTTCGCCGAGCAGATGAGCGCCGTCTACGACGCCGCGTCGGACGACTACTACAACGCCGTGGGCGTGGAGACCCGCGTCCCGTTCTTCGGCTCCACCCGTGGCTTCCGCTACCCCGACCCGGACCGCAAGCGCGTTGCACACCTTTCTGTCTTGTGTTCCTCACGTTTGATTGAAGCCATGATCGATGAATGCAACAACTAGCGACTTTTGATCCATGATTGTGCAGGAACTTGTCGTACATGGACAAGTTCGTGTCGCGGCTGGAGCGGATCGGCTACCGCGATGGCGAGACCCTCTTCGGCGCGCCGTACGACTTCCGGTACGCGGTGGCGCCGCCGGACCACCCCTCCTGGGTCGGGTCAGCCTTCTTCGGCCGCCTCAAGAGGCTGATCGAGACGGCAAGCCAGCGGAACGGCGGTAAGCCGGTGACCATCGTGGCGCACAGCTACGGCGGCACGTTGGCGTACCAGTTCCTGCGGCGGCAGCGCATGCAGTGGCGCAGCCGGTTCGTCCGGCGCTTCGTGCCGATCGCTGCGCCGTGGGGCGGCGTCGTGCTGGGCATGCAGACACTCGTCGCCGGCAACAACCTCGGCCTGTCGTTCGTCGACCCGGCCGCGCTAAGGGCGGAATACCGGAGCCTGCAGAGCAGCCTGTGGCCGCTTCCGAGCCCCGTTGCCTTCGATACGAACCAGCCGCTGGTGACCACACGGAACAGGAACTTCTCGGTCGGGACATGGCGGAGTTCCTCGCCGCCATCGGGCTCGAGGATGCCGTCGGGCCGTACGAGTCCCGTGTGCTGCCGCTATTCCGGGAGCTGCCTTCGCCGCGGGTGCCCGTCGCCAGCGTCGTCGGCGTCGGGGTGGACACGCCGGAGAGGCTGGAATTTCCCGGAGACGACTTCGACGTGGTGCCGAGGATGGTCATGGGAGACGGGGACGGGCTGGTGAACCTGCCTAGCCTCGTCGCCGTTGACCCGGCGTGGAGGCGTTCCGGCGAGTATTTTAGGATGGACAAGGTGCGCAACGTGTCGCACTTAGGCCTCCTCGTGGATGAACGTGCTCCTGACGTCATCATCACTGCCATCCTACGCCCCAATTAATCCACTTAACCCATGCAAAAGCAAAAAGTTAAATCTCTGGTTTGAGACAACGGATTAAGTTGGCAACTAGTACGTTGAACATGTGCACATGTTATATATTAAATTTCTCTACAGAATTAAAGTGAAAGTGTACCATTTTGTTTCGGTGTCATGGTAAAATGCTATTAGTACCAAAAATTGGTATGGATGAACTTTAGTCTATAATCGTAACAAATGATAAAGATGGGAATCATGAACCACGTTGAGTGATGTTTCTTCTTGTCAGTTTACCAAATGATGACAAATCAAATCTTTTCGACCCTTCTAAAATGTTAGCAGCCCCATCTGGAGAATCCCCTCACTCCACTACGACACCTTTTTAAGGCAATTGTTGGAGTTTCTAATGATCGGCTGGCTTTGCCAACATAATTTACAAGCCAAAGATTAAGGTTTTCTTACTTTTGTTGGCCATAGAAGACAAGTTTCTTAGAGTATATGTATTTGGTATACAATAGTTGTTGATATGTTACATTAAGTTATGCGCAGGTTGTTCCTGCATTTCTATGTGAGGTTACACTATTTGTGCAATGTCAGGGTCGGCATCACGTACCAGAGGAGACGCAAGCGCGACCAACGTCGAGCGAAGAGTCAGGAGGCTGCGGCTCCGGCGGAATAAAGTTAGCGTTTCAGTTTCAGTTTGTTAGGAGATTTGTTAGCCGGCCTTGTGTGCTATAAACAAGGACCGAGTGATTAGGAATTGGCATCTTGGCATTTGTTAGGCTTTAGCTTGTACATCTCCTGCCTCGGCGGTGCGGCGTCGGTCATCACGGCTCCGCCGCGCCGACGAGGTCCAGGCCCAAGACCATCCACATCGTTTAAGTATAATCTTCGTCGAAGTGTTCTACGAATTCGTGTTCGTCCCCTGCGCGTGACAATTTGGTATCAGCAGTCCTTGGTTCCCCGCCCACCATGAGCTCGCCGCCGCTGCCCGTGACAGGGGACAACGACACCATCACCATGGCCGACCTCGCCAAGCGACTGGCCGCCATGGAAGGCCTTCTGCGTCCGCTCCAACCGATCGTCGACAAGTTCGCCTCCCTAGAGAAGACCGTCGTCGACCATGCCAACCAGCAGGCCGCCCTCAACCTTGCACTGTCACGCGTGGAGGCGTTCCTGCCGGGCTACTTGCCGGACGCCGAGCGGGAGTCGCGCCGCGACAAGGACAAGTTCCCGTCCGAGGAGTCGGGCGGCAATCACTCGCCGTCAGGCCACGGCCCGCCCCGCCCCCTCCGCCACCGCCCCCACCGTTCCATGAACATCGCCGCCGCCAGGAGCACGACGACGACGGGGTTCCCAGCTTCCACAAGCTCGAGTTCCCCAAATACGATGGCAAGAGTGACCCACTGCCGTGGCTGAATAGGTGTGAGCAGTTCTTCCGCGGTCGCCGTACACCGGAGAACAAGAAAGTTTGGTACGCGTCATTCCATCTCCTGGACGACGCGCAACTCTGGTACTACAGGCTGGAGATGAACACCGGTGCTCCTTCTTGGCGTCAGTTTGTCCAGCTGGTGAACACCCGTTTCGGCCCGCCCCTCACCGACAGTCCGCTCGGAGAGATTGCCATGCTGCGCCGCACCGGCTCCGTCGACGACTACTGCAATCGCTTCCTCGGCCTATCCTGCCGCGAGTCAAGCCTAACGGAGGCGCAGCAGATCCAGTTGTTCACCGTCGGCCTCGGCAACCCCCTCCGCACCGACGTGTCGCTGCAAAAACCGGCTTCACTCGACGACGCCATCATGTACGCGCGCGCGTATGAACAACGCCTCTTGTTGGCTGAGCCGGCGCCAAGCCGCCCCACGACGCGCGCGCTGACCAAGCCGCCGACGTCCATCACATCGTCATCAAGCACCGCGGCATCGTCGCCCGGCAAGAAGAAGCTGACACCGGCGGAGATCGCAGCTCGCAAGCTCGACGGCACCTGCTTCCATTGCAATGAGAAATTCTCGCAGGCGCACAAACGGGAGTGCAAGCAGCTGTTCGTCATCGAGGTCGTCTGTGGTGACCATGAGGAGGCGCCAACTGCTGAGGGTGCGGAGCCCATAATTTCACTTAGTGCTCTGACCGGGATTGAATCACGTGCAGGCAAGACCATCCAGGTGTACGTCCATGTTGGGCCCACGCGACTGACGGCCCTCCTCGACTCCGGATCAACACACAACTTCATCGACACGGAGGCCGCGGAACGTGCGGGCATCAGCCTCCAGCGGCGCACGGGCCTCCAGGTGGCCGTGGCCAATGGCGACCGCATCCAATGTTCCGGCTGCTGCGACAAGCTGACCATCTCCATCAGCGGCGAGCCGTTCGACATCAGCTGCTACGGCCTCGCCCTGGGCACATACGACATGGTGTTGGGTGTCCAGTGGCTTGAGTCCCTCGGCCCCATCCTGTGGGACTTCAGCAAGCGCACCATGGGCTTTGTTCGCAATGGCAAGCCCGTGGCGTGGTCGGCGTCTTCTTCCCCAACAGTACCGGCCACCCTCGCCGCATCAACGATGGACCTGATGGAGGAGCTGCTGAGTGCATTCCAGCCGCTGTTCGCGCCCCCCACCGGGTTGCCGCCGGTTCGGCAGCGCAACCACCGCATCCAGCTGCTGCCCTGGACGGCGGCCGTGGCGGTGCGGCCCTACCGCTACGCACACGCACAGAAGGATGAGCTGGAGCGACAATGTGCGGAGATGCTGCGTCAAGGAGTGATCCGCCCGAGTACGTCGGCCTTCCACCGCCCGTCCTCCTCGTCAAGAAAGCTGACGGCACCTGGCACTTCTGCGTCGACTACCACCGCGCCCTCAACGACGTCACGATCAAGGACAAGTTCCCAATTCCTGTCGTCGAAGAGCTGTTGGACGAGCTACGCGGCGCCGTCTTCTTCACCAAGCTCGACTTGCGCTCCGGGTACCATCAGGTGCGGATGCACCCCGACGACATCGAGAAGACCGCGTTCCGCACCCACGAGGGCCTGTTCGAGTTCCTCGTCATGCCGTTTGGACTCACAAACGCGCCGCGACGTTCCAGGCACTGATGAATGACGTCCTCAAGCCCTTCCTGCGCCGGTTCGTCCTCATCTTTTTTGACGATATATTGATCTACAGTTCGTCATGGTCCGAGCACCTCCGCCACGTGCGTCTAGTGCTCACGGCCCTTGCAGGAACACCCGCCTCTTCCTCAAGAAGTCCAAGTGCTTCTTCGGCGAACGTGCCGTGGCCTACCTGGGCCACGTCATCTCGGAGCATGGTGTCGCCATGGATGAGCAGAAGGTCCAGGCGGTGCTGGCCTGGCCGATGCCCACGACGGTGCGCGCGGTGCGCGCCTTCTTGGGCTTGGCCGGGTATTACCGGCGCTTCATCCGCGACTATGGCGCCATCGCAGCGCCGCTGACGAAGCTCCTGTGGAAAGAGGGTTTCCGCTGGACAGACGAGGCGTCGACGGCGTTCCGGGCGCTCCAGGCAGCGCTCACGACGGCCCCGTACTCCAGCTGTCGGCGTTCGACAAGGAGTTCGTCGTCGAGTGTGATGCCTCGGGCTCTAGCTTTGGCGCGGTACTTCATCAGGAGACCGGGCCAGTGGCATTCTATGCAAACAAATCGCTCCCCGCCATGCTAAGCTCGCGGCGTACGAGCGTGAACTAATTGGTCTTGTGCAGGCAGTCCGTCACTGGCGCCCATACTTGTGGGGGCGCCCATTCGTCGTGCGCACGGATCATTTCAGCCTGAAGTACTTGCTTGATCAGCGCCTGTCCACCATCCCTCAACATCAGTGGGCGAGCAAGCTTCTCGGCTTCGACTTTCGCGTCGAGTACAAGCCGGGCGTCACCAACGTGGTGGCCGACGCACTGTCCCGCCGCGACACGGAGCTGGTTGCGGAAGCCATGGCACTGTCCGCGCCCACCTTCCAGCTGTTCGATGACCTGCGGCAAGAACTCTCCACCGACCCGGCCCTCGTGGCTTGCACGACGAGATCGCCGCTGGGACGCGCACCGGCCAGTGGGGCATCACCGACGGGCTGGTCACGTTCGGGGGTCGCATATATGTGCCACCGACGTCTCAGCACTTGCAGGGGATCCTGGCTGGCGCGCATGGCACCGGCCATGAGGGAACGCAGAAAACTCTGCACCGGCGCGCGCGGACTTCCACGTTCTGGGAGCGCGCACGGCCGTGCGGGACTTCGTCCGCGCCTGCACAACATGCCAGCGCAACAAGGGCGAGCAGCTGCACCACCCAGCTGAGCTCTTGCAGCCGCTGGAGGTGCCCTCTGCTGTCTGGGCCGACGTCGCCATGGACTTCATCGAGGGGCTGCCCGCGCGTCAACGGGAAGACGGTAATCCTGATGGTGATTGATCGCTTTTCCAAATACGCGCACTTCATCCCGCTCAGCCATCCCTACACCCGCCACGACCGTCGCCCGCGCCTTCTTCACCGACATTGTACGCCTACAACTTATTCCGAGCTCCGTCGTCAGCGACCGCGACCCGGTCTTCACCGCAACTTTGGCGCGAGCTGTTCTCTCTTGCTGGTGTCGACCTCAACCTCACGTCGGCGTTCCACCCCAGTCAGATGGACAGTCCGAGGCGGCCAACAAAATCATCACCATGTACCTGCGTTGCCTTACTGGCGATCGTCCACGACAATGGCTCCAATGGCTGTCGTGGGCCGAGTTCTGCTACAACTCAGCGTTCCAGTCCTCGCTCCGCACGACGCCGTTCCGGGTCGTATACGGCCGTGATCCCCCGTCCGTGCGGGCTTACGTCAGGCGAAGCGCGACTACCGGCGGTACACCAGCAACTCCTTGATCGGGACGAGTTCCTGCTGGAAGTCAAAGACCGCTTGGAGCAGGCCCAACAGCACTACAAGATGTTCTACGACCGCAAGCATCGCGAGGTGGAATTCGCCGTCGACCAGTGGGTTTGGGTGCGTCTGCTACACAGGCCAATTGCATCGCTGGACGTCAAGGGCCGCGGGCGGCAGCTGGGTCCTAAATACTATGGACCGTTCAGGGTGCTGGAACGAGTGGGCACGGTGGCGTACAAGTTGGAGCTGCCGGAAGGTGCGAAACTGCACAATGTGTTCCACGTCGGGCTGCTCAAACCATATCGTGTGCGACACCGGCGGAAGGAGGGTCGCTACCTCCAGTGCGACATGGCCGGGGTGCGTGCCCAATGCCGGAGGCGGTGATTAAGTCTCGCTTGGCCCGTGGCGTGCATGAACTCTTGGTGCACTGGAAAGGACAGCCGGCGGCAGATGCTACTTGGGTGGTGCTGGACGAGTTCAAGCGGCTGTACCCAGAGTTCAAGCTCGAGACGAGCTTGTTGTCCAGGCGGGGAGAGATGTCAGGTCGGCATCACGTACCAGAGGAGACGCAAGCGCGACCAACGTCGAGCGAAGAGTCAGGAGGCTGCGGCTCCGGCGGAATAAAGTTAGCGTTTCAGTTTCAGTTTGTTAGGAGATTTGTTAGCCGGCCTTGTGTGCTATAAACAAGGACCGAGTGATTAGGAATTGGCATCTTGGCATTTGTTAGGCTTTAGCTTGTACATCTCCTGCCTCGGCGGTGCGGCGTCGGTCATCACGGCTCCGCCGCGCCGACGAGGTCCAGGCCCAAGACCATCCACATCGTTTAAGTATAATCTTCGTCGAAGTGTTCCTACGAATTCGTGTTCGTCCCCTGCGCGTGACAGCAATGTTCTGAAAGTATTTAAATGGTACTTTTGTTGGTATCCCACTTTCAAATAATTTTTTTTGGGCAAAGGACTTTCAAAAGGTTTTTATTCCAACTACATCAGTTTTTTCAGAGAAATAAAGAAGGGCAAGTGACATGTTTGCTACAACGTGCATTCGATAATATGAGAAAAGTATTTGGGAAAAGCTTTCGCCAAAAAGTGCACTGTGTTCTCTCTTTCGTTCTGAATTGTAACTAAACCATTCTTTGTTTATGTACATTCCAAATTTATTACAATATATTCATGTTTTTTATACACCATTCATTTGTGGTTCTGATCAGGTATGCATCATTATTCTTGTGCCAATACACATGACAATAAAATGGCAAGAAGTCCATAAATATGATATGTTTTGTAAAACACCACCGATGATGGAATATGGAAACCAAAATTGTGTTGCATGCTTCTTGTGGTCAAAGATAGAAATATCTAGACCTAGATATTTGCATGATAGGAAATTTCTTGAGATATTTTGCATGATAGGATGGTATTATGGAGAGCTAATTTACTTATAGAAGAGTGTATTTGTATGATTGTTTTGGCAACACTCTAAATGTGTAAGGTGTTGGAGTTTCTATGTACAAGAGTGATAGAAGAGTGCGAGAAAGCTCTCATGTTACATAAAGATAAATAAATTACTTAAAAATTTCTTCAAAGAGGATGTGTAAACTCTGTTAGAACTAGAGTTTTGAATCACGTATAAACCTTTGAGTATCATAATTGAGCAACTAGTTAATGCCTCAATTGCGTATAAACAACATTCCATTGTGCTCTAAACCTCATTCAGTTTAGCTTAATGTGTGTGTAAACAGGCACCCAAGTAAACTCCGTAGTTCTTAATATGTTGTGCTCGGATTAAAGTTTTGGCTTCAACTCAAATGTTTCAATTAGTTTATTGTAAGCTTCATGTTAATGCATAATTTTCCCTATTTTTGTGTCCTAATCCTATCAAACTTGTCTACCCTGAAGGTCTCGGGAACAGCGTACATCTTACTGTTGGCAGTCCTAAGGCCTAACAGAAATTAATCCGTAAGCGTACGGATACCGATGTAGCTTTCACCACAAGGAGTATTCCTAGAGTATCGAATCTACAGGGAACGTATAGTGTACTAAAGCCTAAACACTAGAGGGATTGATCCGAAAAAGTGGCACACGGGAGCGGAGGTGCAACAATAATAAAAAGGTCTTCTGGCCAGGCAATCAAATGATAAGAAGTTATGTAGCTGAGCAACTTGGTAAGGGTCTAACTCTATTATTCGTTTCGGGGAACACGCATGCCAGAGCAGCAATCCAATAATTAGGTTCAACTGCTAAGGGAACTACGTGCTATTGAGAACCCTACTAAAAACAATAACCCGGACGTGGTGGATTACAGAGACCGGTACGCCTATCACACGTACTCGCGACTAGCATCCTCCGTGGGGTCAAGAGCAAACCAGGGATAACTTTAGATCTAAACACCATGTTTACATCTATCATTACGACTAGCAAAGTACTAATAAGCTAGTCTACAATAGATAAATAAATAAATATTGCACACCTGGAACCCACAAATAAATAAAGCAGAATACCTTACTTTATTGCCCGACCAATAATCTTCTTACATGTTGCCCGCCCTGGAAGACTAAGAGAACTACTCCCATGCGAGGAGCATACCTGAGACGACGAAGAAGTAGAGTCCCGACATCCCCGGGGCTTCTAACTCTCCTTCCCTCTCACTCACTCACTACCAGCAGCGCTACGCTACTACCAAAAGACTAAATGAAGTATGAATCAAGGTGCGAGTTGCTCTGAAGCTGGACAGTGGTATTTATAGCCTTCTGGAGTCGGTGTGTTCTTATAGCCGAAGGAGGAGTGGCGGGCGCGCCAAGGTAGGCCGGCTGGCCTAATAGGGTGGCCGGCCGGCCACTGATGTGGTCGGTTCACCACCGACTTCTTCCTGGACGGCTCTGATCAGCTCCTGATGGCGGTAAGAAAGTCGGTTGTCTCGTAGGGTCGGCAGAAGTGGAGTGGCCTTCAAGTTTAGGCCCAAAAGCCCATGTTCTAGAATGACGGTTGTTTGATGTTAGGCTGGGCCTTGAATTCCATGTGAGGAAGCTGCAAAAGGCCTCTGGAGAGGAGCTAAACTTTAATGAAACCTGAGTGGGCCGGTCGGCCTATGATTGGGCCGGCCGGTGGGCTTTGGTCCCTGTTTCCTGTGAATTTCGTCCATATTGCTCCCTGCATTCAAATACTCCAAAAAATTCGTAGAGAGTCATTAATATAAAAGAATGTTCATTTAATCCTTGTTTGATGGCTTTTATTTAATGGTGTTGGCTATAAAATTTACGTTATAAACACCGCCAACACTTACCAAACAAAGATCCATTGTAACCTTTATGCAAGTTGTCCATCAAGTGTCTAAGGCACTCCCTGAGCTATGTCTGGGGTAAACATGCCGCACAACAGCTGCAACTCCCATGCAGTGGTCACTTTGTATGTTGAGGTGAGGTGGGCAGCCTATTGTCTTGTCGAGCTGCTCTAAGAACCAGGTCCAGTCTTCAGTTGTCTCTCTAAAGAAGAAGGCCCAAGCTAATGGGTACATCCAATTGTAGTCATCTAGTGCGCATGCTCCAGCCAACTGTCCACCCCACTTGCTAGTAAGTTTTGTAGCATCTACGCTTATATAGGGTCGGAAAGCTATTAAGAATCCCACTTTGCAAGGTGAAAGACAGCAAAACAACCTCCTAAAGTGTACTTGCCCGTTATGTACCACATATCTATCTCAACCACGCTACTAGGGGCATCCAGCTCAATCTGAGCTTTGTACCTGTACAGTCAATCGAAGCACTTGTTCCATTTACCAAACAGCTTCTCTGCAGCCCGCTGCATCCTAGCCCAAACCTTGTGGTAGGGGATCTGTATCTGATACTTCTTCTTCAGCTTGTCATCAAGATCAATTGCTCTAGCACAAGAGTTCATTTGCAACTCAAGACCAAGCCTTTGAGCAACCCACTCAGTTGACTTTCAAAAGAACGGTCATGGGAGACGGGGACAGGCTGGTGAACCTGCCCAGCCTCGTCGTTGTTGACTTGGCGTGGAGGCGTCCCGGGGAGTATTTTAAGATGGACAAGGTGCGCAACGTATCGCACTTAGCGCTCCTCGTGGATGAACATGCTCTCGATGTCATCATCAGTGCCATCCTATGCAACAATTAATCCACTTAATCCATGCAAAAGCGATATATCTGGTTTGAGAAAGCGGAGTTAATTAAGTTGGCAACTAGTACGCTGAACACTTCCACATATTATATGCTAAATTTATTTACAAATTTGAAAATGCATCATTATTTGGTTTGGATGAACTTTAGCCTACAATCCTTGTTACAAATGATAGGATAAGGAATCATGAAGCACATTGAGTTATGTTTCGTGTCAGTGTACCAAATGTTGACAAATTAATCAACTCTTTTAAATTCTGGACAAAGTTGGCAGCCCCATCCTTAGTCCTTAATAAAGCTCCTTTCCCTCACAAAAAGAAAAAAGTTGGCAGCCCTATCCGGAGAATCCCCTCACTCCACTACTGTACCTTTTGAGTCAATGTTGAAATTTATAATGATCGCCTGGCTTTGCCAAAGTATTTTACAAGCCAAAGACTAAGGTTTCCTTACTTTCGTTGTTCATACAAAGACAAGAAATTTCTTAGAGTATATGTACTAGATACGCAATAGTTGTTCAAATTTTATGCGTATTGACATTTGAATTACGTGCAGGTTCCTGAATTTCTTAAAATTATACACATGCCTGATCTTGGTATATATAGAATTGCTTACATATGGGTGGGTAGGAATAATTTCCTAACAGAAATCCATGCCGATTGAAATTTTGCTCACATATGGGTGTGGGTAGGAATGATTATTATGTCAAACTGTGCTGTTTGAGTGTTACATATGGTTTCCATGAGCATTTGAGGATGGAATCATTCCTGTTGTGGATGATTCAATAGACCGGGTTATTAGAGATTAAATTGTATTGAATCGGAGCTACAGCTCAAGGTTTTGTAAGTTCGCCTATTGGAGAATCAAATATACAGATATCAAAGCTTTTTTTGTTTTGGATACTTTTTGTGCTTGTATTCATTCAAGGAAGGATTACAAACACTGGAGTGAGCACACCTCATCGAAGGAACACCCCTAAACAGTTGTGGATTATATTGCTTTGAAAGAGCAGAGTAGCGTGCATGTGGACAGAGAACGAAGAAGCAAAGTCCATCTTTCATTAGTTTTTCACTCACAGTATACAGTGCACTGGTATGCGACTGTAACGAGGGTAGTGAAAAACATAATGCATTGGCGTACTACTACTTGGAATAAACGCGGTAGATCGATTGTTACAGTCACCAGCAGTCAAGACTGAAATATAATGCTTTGACGTGCTACCACTTGGAATAAACACGGCAGATCGATTTTTATATGTAGGTGCTCTTGAAGAATCTGCTTCTGATGGAGACAAAGCCGCCATGCTGAGCTCACCTCGTATGTGGGCAGGAGCACAGTTGTGCCAAAAGTCACCGTACCAAGGCCCGCGCAGATTGAAATTGAATGCGTATATATACACGTGCATGAAGAGGACGGGCATGATCCGGGGAAAACACCTAGCTATGGAGAAAAACCTTGGCCATGATCAACAGAGGCTGGGCATGCAGGACGAAGCGAGACCCCACCGGAGACAAGAGGTGTACAGCGTGCCGCCACAGGATTTTGCGCACACCGTGCAGAGGCTCACCGGCGCCACCACCTCAGCTCCGACGGCAAGCAGTAGCGGGTCATTGCTGCTGCCGATGCCAGGCCTGGCGGACTCAGCTCCGTCGCGGCCACCACCGACCCGACCGCCGCCAGTTCCGGCATTCAGCTTGTTCGGCCAGCCTACTACTTATCAGCCGCTACAGTGTTCGCAGTTATTTCTTCAGCTGCCGCTACAGTGTTCACAGTTATTTCTTCCGCAGCCGCTACACTAAAACAGCCTGCCGAACAGGCCGATTGTTAGTGTCGGTGCCAACGGCAACTGGGAGGTCTATGCAGGAAGCTTATTTGGCATGGTGCGACTCCAATAGCATCGTCCTCAGTCCAGGAACAATGGCGGAAATAATAGAGCACCAAATACGTGGTGATTATTGATTATGTTTAGTTGATGAATTGTTTACAGTGAGCCAGGGCATTACCCATCTTCATATGTAATTAATTAACTGCAGCAATGCAGCAACAATCTGTTCAGTGTGCTGTGTAGTAGAACTGGGAAGCAAAGAACAAGGAGATAATGCAGGGATACATACATGGTGGCGGGCGCCAACGTGCCGCAAGTCCAGGACCAGCACTCGTGCCGGCGCGGCGGTTGAAGAAGCCGTACAACTTAGGTGCTATTTGGTTCAAAATCGGTAACGCAAACGTAAACGGAATCAAGTCACAGGGGATTAGACGTTGGAATGGATGTTTACGTGATTTGTTTGGTTTCTTCCGGTAACGGTATCGAAAAGCGACCGCAAGATTTCAGCGGCCTGCTCCGGCCAGCCAGGCACGCGAATCGAATTAGCGGGCACTTGGCCGCGAATGAGCTGGGACACGGCACTAATCAGGACACCACAACAACGCCCAGCCATGGGCGCATCCTCCATGGAAGCTTCTGATTTGCTATTTCAGCGGAAGAGCATCAGATCGCCATCGCCGATCGTGCGCGCTCACTCTCCTCCGGTGCTACCTTGCGGTAGGTGTAGCTGCTGCCTGCGCTGCGCAGATGCATTTCAGAACCTGCATCCTCAATCAGCGCCGCGTCCAATCCATTTGCAGCAGTCAGCCAGCAGTGCACCGCCATTTGACGGCATCTGCAAGCCCCTACGCTTCCAGGCTCCAACGATTCCGAGAGGAGGGGATGCTGCGTAGATGATGTCCGAGATGGGAATCGCGCAGAGAGGGAGATCAGAGTTCGCGCAAGGAAGGGGAAGGGGGATGACCCACGAGAGGCGGCGGTGTTCAATTTTTCTCGCGGCTGCGGTATCGTAATGCGAAAACAGTCGGGGAGGGAGGGATTGGAAAATGAACAGCCCGGTATCTGATTACGCGTAAACCCAAAACGGAGCGAGCCGAAACAAGCACCTGTAACGGTTTCCATTACCCGACGTAAACCCAAAACGGAGCGAGCCGAAACGGAGCGACCCAAAACGGAACAGCCCGGTATCGATGCCATTTGTGATTTTCTTTAATTCTTGTGATATTACGCAATGACAAGGCTTAATGGTCAGAAAATTAGGTGAGGCAAAAGAAGTCTACAACATACACATGAAGGTTCTAGAAATACTAAGCGGTTTCGTGGTTGAGCCTTAAAACCACGAGCCTTCAAATGTTATTCGAGTTGTGCAAGAAAGAAAGACATGTGGACGAGAATTAAGGATCGTAGGACGAGGTTGCACGCAGCATGATCATGAAGACTTCATTTGGGGAGCTAAGTGAAAAGTCATACTTTAAGAATCGTGCAAGTCAGTTTCGCCATTAGGTTGCAAAGTTGTTGTGACAGATGGCGGCAAGCATGGTATTGTCACGGAACTTATGTCGAGATGAGCATCAATGGTGCCGGGTGATGGAGAAAAAATTAAGTGAAAACGCCCAATATGTGTGGTATACTCTTTGGTGTATTTTTGTACTGTGAAAATTTTGAAGGTGTCTTCTTCTCTTGTAAAATCCATTGTTCCAAGATTGTGTTGTCAAGAAAAAGTAGAGGAAGGGAATACGGTGCAGCTGCTCTTAGCTCTCAATGCTACATCTTCAGAAATTCAGTCCAGATAATGGTGGAATCGGTCATATATTAATGGATTGTAGAGAGATTTTAATTTGTGGCATTTTCTACAAAAAAAAGGTAACACATTAGAATTTTTAGGTTCCCGGTGGGAAATTCCATCGTTTTAGACATCTAGGAAGAGGCTTCTCTGGCCAGGCTGATAGCATATAGCCTGCTAATTTACTGAGTAACGCTAGAGTCACAAAATTCCCAGGTAATTCTCACACACTGAGTTCTACGTGGCTTGAAAAATGAATTGACCTACCTGAATTAAGGAGAAGCCCACCTAATGTTGAACCAATTAAATGCTGTCACATTAGCATGTGCGTAACAATCGCGTGAATCATTTCGTGACTCTAGCATTACTCCTGATTTACTGGGCTACTCATGTGTCAACCTGAGGTTGGAACAGTGCAATGCGTTGGCATGCTAGCTAAGCAAAGACGAATGAGTAGCATCATTTGCGCGTTTGTATATATCATATTCGTGCTACAAAAGAATATGATAGGTCCCACTGGAAAGTGACGGGGCACTAGCCGCACTACCATTGCTGGCATCCAGGTAGCATCTTCGTCGTCATTCACTATGTTTGACTAAAAAGCTACTCCACCAGTTTCTGAGTGAAAGATTCATTTTCCATATCAGACTAAAAATTGAATTTCTCATCGTACTGAAACTATACTGCTTACTTAGGTTGTGTGCAAGTTCATCACTTCACCGTAGTCCGACTATGGGTGTTCGTTTCTCTGCGGCTAAACTTTAGCCCTGTCACATCAAAAAAAATCTTGCCATTTAAAAAATTAAATAAAATTTAATTATAAAACTAATTGCAGAACCTCTGGGTTAATTCGCAAGATGAACCTGACGAGGGTAATTAACCTCGCAAAAAAAAATGTCATTAGACTAATCTTGTCCCAAAGAGAGCTTGCATGACTCCATTCTCCACTCGATCCACAGCCAATCGGCATGCATGCATGGACTATCAGAAAGCTCGACTCCATTCTAGGCTAGCTAATCAAAGGTCGCGGGTCGCCACGTCATATTTTTCCTTTTCTCGTTACTCTAAGCCGAATCGCAGGCTTTCTCGTTCATCACTAAAAGGAGACGTTTAGGAGAACAAAAAACAGAGAAACAATAAACAGTCTAGATTCTCTGAACGCGCTGCCAACAATTCGGGCAATACGTACTGTCTATCCATATGTCATAATAACAAGCAGAACCGCTACTTGTCTAGAAAGGTTGTTATTAGTTCGTCATTAAGCAAAGGGGAAAATTCGAAATGCTCTAAGTGGGCTGAGGGGCCGTGAATACTTCTTTATCCTAAATTTTATTGAGAGAGGTGTTAGTAAAAGTGGAGGGAGTGGTGGTAACCAAGTAGTATGAATAGCCAATTCGTTTTCTACCATTCTACTAGTACTAATCAGATCTGTCTCACATCATACAGGCATGCATACATAGGCGGTGACATCATCACAAGGTATGTTTCCCGCGTTGTTTGACTTCTGCAATCAACTGGTAACTACTGTCTCGAGCTCTCTCCCGACCCTTCTTCTCCTCTACAGTACTTTCCCCAAAACTCTCTCTCCAGCTGCTTAGATCTGGCCCCTCCCCTCCACCTCCGGCTTGCTGCCGGTGCTGGCTGGGTGAGGGACCCTTCCCTGTATAGTTGTAATAGGTAGTAGTTTAGTTTCTTTAATGAATAAGTATTAGTTTTGGAGAAACCTACCGGTTGATTGTTCTTCGTCGTTCCTGTAGACGAGATGATTCATTCGGTTTGGTTTTTCTCCAGTAAGTTCTCTCTTTTGGATTGTGCCGATATGGCTTTTGCCGGAATGGCTGCTGTCCTTGTCGGATTTCTCTCCGACAGGTGTTTCTTTCCTTTTTGTTTCTTCTTCGTTGCTGCTTGTTTGGTATGGCGAGGAGGTTGGTCTGATGTTTGTGCTACAAGTGCTGATTTCATCGGAGGTTGCTGGAATCCCCTGTCTCGGGTTGATCGCCATCAGCCTGATCCCCGTGTTCTTCAGGTGGATCTCCTCATTGTTCAGCCCGGTGATGCTCCTCATAGATCTACGGCTGCAACATCTTCTACCTCGTTTGATGCCATCCCTGAGGCGTCCGTCGGGTGGGCCGCCGACGTGATAATCAAATGGCATGCTGAGGCTTCTTCCCATCTTCACTGCGATGGCTGGACGACTCCTCTCTTCCGTCCACATCGACTGGTCCCAGAGAAGATGGAGGCGACTTCTCCAGCTGCATCGGCACTTGTGGTTCAACTCCTGATCTCCTTGTGCATGGGTTTCTCTCGGCTGAGCGATGGTCGTATTCCTCAGCGACGGCGAGACTTTCCCATGGAGGACCTGGTTTTAATTTGTGTATTTTCTTTATGTCCTCGCAGCCTTTTGCATGGACCTAGATGTAATTTCCAACTCTTGTAAGCACTCCCATGTAATTTGGCTGATGTACCTTACTGAGCAATGAAGTTTCTAGCCCTTTATGGGCGTTTTTCCCTCAAAAAAAAAAAAAAAACTGGTAACTACTCGATGATTCTCCTTCCGTTCCATCACAGTCCCATGAGCGGCAGCAGGAGAAGAAGCTTAATTATATATCGATGTTAAGGGCATCATATATCACAACTGCTCAGGTAGTATAATAATCTATATGCATGTTCGTGTCACCACTTGTTCCTACGGACACGAGAACTAATCAAACTCCAAGTGCTAAACGCACATAGATACACACATAATGAACAGGGAAGATACTAATAACACAACAGAGGACGGCCAGCAGCAGAGGCAGAACCTAACACTTGAGCACCAAAGCCGGCAGCAGAGCCCAAATCTCAGGGCGGCGAGGCCGTACAGGAGGCGCATCAAGCCGCCGGCGACCAAGGTTCACCACATCCCCGCCGCCGGCTTCCGCCGCTTCGTCCAAAGCCGAACCTGCTCGCTGCTCGACCGTGACAATGACGCCGCCGCCGCCTCCTCATCGACCGTCGCAGCTGCTCCGGTACTGCAACCAGGACCAGCTGATGAATTGGCATGCCGCAACACCGATGGTGCTGCTCATGGCGGCGATCAACCTGGTGCAATTGCAGCTTGTGTCGTCAATCCAAGATCTTTACAGGAGGCTTATATGACGTGGTGCTCCTCCAACGGCGTCCCGTTCAGCCCCGGAACCATGGCAGAACTATCTTTCACGATGCACCTGCCGTCCAACAACGCCATCAACGCTACTAGCAATACTGTTTCGGCCGACCACATCGCCGGATATGGGAGGGATCATGAATAGAAGTAGCTAGCACGTGTATTAGCTTTTTTTTACATCGAGGTCGAATCAAATATAGGAACAGCTGTGTTAGGTTGATCCCGACGAGAGTCTGTATGTACTTCGCTACGTACATGTCGAATCAAATTACTTATTGATGTGAATTGCGGAACCAAAATGTGACTGTGGAATCAAATTACCATCACAATTCATTGCAGATAATATTTTTTGACTGCATTATGGCACGGTCACAGATAAAGAGACATGATCCATGCCGTACGTACACGAAGCCACACTAGTAATATGGAGGTCTATTTTGGAATGAGTGAAATGCACCAGGAGTCTTTGAATTTGTTTTGGATTTTCATCTAAGTCCCGCTATTCTTAAATGTTGATTTAAATGGGTCCTCAAACTTGTTCCGAGTTCTCATCTAGGTCTCGGTACTCTCATTGTTGATTTTTGGGTACTTGAACTTGTCTCTGGTTCTCATCTAGATCCCAGAACTTGCTAAAAAGTCTCATCTAGGTCCAAATTACCACCAGATAGAAAAAAACATATTTTCAAAATACAAAATTTGCAAAGTCATAATTTCAAAGAACAACAAACATTGTTTACTGTTCAAAACACGTTTATCTCTCATGATGCCACGCATCCTCGATGATGACACACACTTTTCATATTTAAATACATGAGGAATGTATTTTTAGCTCCAGAATACAAAAATGACATAAAAGTATTTTTAACATTCAAAAATGTTTTTTGTTCTTTGAAATTTTGATTTTGCAATTTTTTAAGAAAAATATTTCCTATCTAGAGGGTGATTTAGAACTAAATGAGACTTCTTAGCATGTTATAGGACTTACATGAGATCTCGGGATAAGTTCAAGTAGTCAGAAACCAACATTTAAAAGAAGCGGGACCTAGATGAGAACATAGGACAAGTTTGAGGACCTAGAAACCAACATTTGAAAGTATCAGGACCTATATGAGAACCTGGGACAAGTTTGAGGACTTCCGGTGCATTTCACTCTTTTAGAATTTTAGACCTAGATGACACGGCGTCACAAGTTTAGGAAAAGCCATTATATTATACCCTACTAAAAAGATTAAGCCTTTATATGATCTGCCATCCTTGTCTAAAAAATAAGTATTGCTGTTTCTCAAGAGTTAAAAGTATTTTACATCTTTCACTATAGCAAAACGTCAAATTTAGATTTTCAATGCAAACATGATGTTACTAGGTTCATTTGTAAAACCAACAATCATAATACGTAACTTCTATTCAAAATAATTTGTGTATAAAAATGTCAAAATTAGAAAATTGTTTGACTCTCGCTAAATAAAAAAAACACGTATGTTTATGGATGGAGAGAGTACGTAAAAGTTAGTGAAAGGGTTTATGAGACTTGTGTCAAATATTTTGTCGTTCATTTAGATCTTCCTGTATAAGCAAGGCTCAAAACTAGATTTAATTTTCAGAATGTGTGGAATTTCAGTTTATTTGGAGTAGAAGTGAAAGCGGAACTGCGGAACTACAGGGCAGCCACATGCATAGGTGTATCTGGCCATCTGGGCAGCACAAACACGGTGCCACATTATGCGCTGCACTTTCAACCTGCACACGACGCGGCCGCACGGGGCGTCACTGGTTCGTCACCCCGCTCGACTCGGCGCAGGATTATTTATTTGAGTGACCTTCCAGCCTGTTAAGGTGGTGGACTATTCTACTCTCTGCGCTTGTTCTGGTGGCATCGTTCATTATTTAAATATTATCACTACAACTCACCCGCTCATCACACCCGTTAGCATCTAACCGATCGCCACGATAGCGACGACGCCGTGACGACATCGCCGCCGTCACCTCCCTGTGCCGGTCGTCGTCGTCGCCGCTCAACCGTCTAGTATAAGTAGCCGCGGACGCGCCGCATGTTCTGCAACGAACCCCCCGCCACACGAGCTAGCTTTGTTCAGCATCATCCTATCGCAGCTACCTAAGCTAATTAAGATCCGTTAGCTCCGATCCAGCGATTAATTGAGATCCACACAGTGAACTAGCGCTAATCGAGACATTAATGGCGAGCAGCAACAACGCCAATAAGCACCAGCAGGGCGCCGGCGCCGATTCTGCCGGCAATAAGCCCGCCGCGCGGCCGCACTGGAGGCACCGGGACCCCACGGCGCCGCCGGTCTACGTCGTCCACCCCACCAAGTTCCGCGACGTCGTGCAGCAGCTCACGGGCGCTCCACCAGCATCGCCGCCGGCGACGGCGGTGGCGGAACGTTCCTGTCACCAAGGAGGCAGCAATGGCGGCGGCACCGGCACAGGCAACGCCGCTGGTTCCAATGTGGCGGCGCATCATCAGCGGCAAGGAGGAGGTGGCGCCGGCGGCACGGCCCAGGGCGAGGGGAGCAGCAGCAGCAGGCAGCGGACGCTGGGGGAGATGTACCAGGAGTGCATGGCCTGGGCCAACGACGACGACCAATACGACTGCTAATCCGTCATGCGCATTACATACACAACGGTTGGCGATCGCCGATCTCCCGGGCGGGAAACTACATATCGAAGCCTCACTACCTTAGTAGTATTATTACTGTAAACTAAGCCACAGTATATAGATTGGATTTTTTATTTGACATAAACTATATATATAGTATAAATCAATGCCACGACATTTGATTTATATTGCTTATATATGTCCCTTTGTATATTTTTCCAAAGAGAATGCCAAAGAGAATGTTAGCAGTCGTGGCATTAATTTATACTATATAGCATAAATCAATGCCACGACATTCAAAAGAAGTATTTAACAATGTAGTAGCACACTAACACAATCTTCGTCATCGATGGGTGAATGGCTGCAACAAAAGCTCGAGTTCTGAAACTCCTTTAGCTCATCTTTTGCTTCGAGTAAGGAAAACAAATATAAAATAACAAGATATAGCTAAGAAATTAAAAACTCGTGCAATTATGAATAAATTGTAAGATAAGATTGACACAAAAGTAAAATTGCAAAATATAAAATATACTGTTAAAAAGTTGCTCAAGATTTCTCTTAGAGGTCTCTTGAGGAGTTCGTGTCTCCCCACCTATACATCCTCATTGGACAAGCACTCTATCGAGCCGTCTAGGTGACGTCAATCATCAATAACTAGTGTAGCAGCTCTTATAAACTTCAAAACAAGTATTTCTTTCGGTTCATATTTCTTGACATTTTGGACACTGACACGATGTTCAAAACATAGTTTTGACTAATATTGTTTTCTATAAAATTTTTATATAATATAGTTAAAATGTATTTTTTTTTGTTAAACTATATTTCAATACGAATCTACTTATATTATTTTCACATTTCTAAACTAAACATATAAAAAATATTTACAGTCAAAGTTTTAAAAAATTAACTTAGAACAACCTCAAAAACCTGTAACAATCGACTCAACATGTATGTCCGACTTGTTACAAGTGAAAGGTACCTAGCACTTGAAGGCTGCTTGTTAGCTCTTGTTGGGACATGCAGAATGAGGGCTTATTTGGCAATTATGCAAAAAAAAAGTTTTTGCATTGATCTATTTTCTTATGATCTATTTTGGTAGTGGAGGTGTTTGGCAATTCTGCAAGAGAAAGCTGGACATAAGGTCTGCCCCTGAATGTTGCCATTTTGCATGCATATTTAGTACGGTAGGGTGCCAGTGCCACACTGAATCCTTCACCTACAGGTGACGTCAGAGGTTTGCCATTTTCACTCGAAGTCAAATGATGTATACTCGGGTTCAAGAAAATCGATGTATACACCTACGTAGCCCAAGATTAATCATTTTGCTTGTTGTGTCTCTCTAGCCTTTGGCGTACGTATTTGCACACGTGGATCGCTGTCATGGTTACGTATTTGCAAGATGGCAGATTGACATGGCTTGAAATCGATCGTCCCCCGGCTACTACTTGAAAAACGTTGCCGCACAGAAACTTCATCGCGCGTGATGACGACGGAGCTTCGGTTGAACAAAAGTGGGCCTTGCCCCCCCCCCCCCCCCCCCCCCCCCCCCCCCCAAAAAAAAAACTACTAAAAGCACCAATTATTGTATCATTTAGGTAGACTAATAAACCATTAATGAAAGCAGTAATCCGTCATTGGTCCCTCTTATAATTGCTCACGCAACCAGCCAACTTACAAAGAGATAAGATAGAGCAGCAAAAATGGAGTAGTGACGAGGCATGGTGATGCAACGGTGAGGGCACCACCGCGCCGCTGAAGGTTGAGGAGGGCATGTGTGTTGTTGGGGGAAAGCTTCTTCGTCTGGCAACAGTAGAAGGGGGTTTCTGGGCTGCATCGACTACATGACGGTGTGACGTGATGGCGTTGTTGGAGCCACGAGCGGTGGGCGTGGTGGGAGAAGTGCTAGTGGCACAAGAGGATGAATAGTGGGATACATGGCAACTTTTGGTTAGGGTCGCGCGATCTCGTGTTAACCCTCCACATTGCTGTGTATTGTCATATTCATACTTATCGATTTTTTTTATCACTATCAGCTTATTTTTCAGATGATGGAGCAAGGGCAATGTATATTCTCAAATTGGCCTGTAGAATAGAGATAACATGGGTCCCATTCGGCAAAGAGAATCGTCAAGCACAAGCGCAGGTGAGCAATGACCAGAGTAGTTTATTATTTTTACTTAGCAAAATCATTTTTATTCCCTTACTACCGGTAGTAGTGCTATTGCCGGGTTTCAACTACTACCGTTGCGCACAATGTATACAAAACGAACCCAAGGTGAAGGTGACGAGCACGATCGTACAGCTTTTTTTCGTTACTCCAGTTGCTGATAAAAATAAAAATATATATAAATTGAGAAAGACCAGCTTCGTGCTGAAAACCCTCCGTGCAGGTTTATTCTGCTCCGTGCAGTACGTGCCAAGAAGAGGTAAGCCTTGACCGGATCCACCTGCTACCTGTGAATTTTGTGATAGAAGATATTAAAAGGGCTGCCTCAAGAAGAAACAAGAACTATTAGAAATGAGAGACGCGGGCTCGGTCAAGCTACCTGTCCGTGCGCCATGACGTGTGCGCGCGGTCCCACCCCAAGTGCACGTGAAGATGAAGCGAAGGCAGATTGGCGTTTTCTGGTGCTCGAACGCAAGCACGCACGAGCATCATCAAAAGTTGACTTGACCCGTTGACCGGCTGGGCGCGGCTGGCACTCAGAACTGACGTGCATGTGGGTCCGGCCACGTCCAGGGCATAGCCGCCCATCGCAGGCGCAGCCGTGACGGGTGTATGTGATACCAAGATGAGGTAAACGCGGGTGTCAAAAGATCATGGATTTATTTAAGCACATGAGAACAATGATTTTGGAGGGCATCAGTACAATTCCTGATGGCCCATGCCCCTCATTTTTCCATGCTGCTCTTCCAAATCAGCCGGCCTGACTAACTCGCAAAGCGGTTGGCGGCCATCCAACCTCCACCGACGGGAGTCACCAGCGCCGCCCCATCATCCCTGGGCAACCATCTGCACTTGTGCTCCCTCCATGCCCGGCTTCTCATCCCATTTTTTCAGTTTGTGAGATGCAGGTGTTGGTACTAACGGATTCCTCCTCCAATTTGTGCATAATCAATCTTCTAACCGGCCAGCATGGTAAGACATCAATCCCATAATTTCTTTACATGCCACGGTTGATTCGTTTGCAGCTAAAATTATGCCGTTGTATCAATCTTGTCCACTCTGTTGAAGTGTACATTGGTAGTTCAGTGTTTGTTAGGATTCTAGGGATGTTGGTTTTCCTGATCTTGCTATGGCATGGATGCAAACGAATATATTAACACTCAGGTCTCAGGATACTAGAATGCTATTACACTGACGCAAACGAATTTGGTATCATGCTAGTTAGAACTTGAAAGTCTACAGTTTGGATATACGGTATACGCATGCTAGTTAGTACTACTCTAGTATCCTGAAAACCACCACAATTTTGGTATCATACAAGTATTATACTACGGTGCATACCTTTTTCTTCTACCATTTGACCACACCATCTGAAATATGAACTTGACTTTTCACTTCTCAGATGTGACTTTAGATACTATCTGAAATGCTGCTAGCTAGATTCAGCCTTTGAAAAATCATTGTTTGGACTCTAGATTAAGAAAAACTAGTTGAAGTCCCCGCGCGTTGCTGCGGAATTTAAAGAAAAATTGGTAACCAACAGAGGAATGGATGCAATAATAATGAAGAAACTTATTATATGGGTAAGATTGATTTTGCATATATACGAACATTTGTATGTAATGTTTAATTTGTTTTAGAATATGTTGTAGACAAATAATGAAGAAAGGATGTTAAATTTCACAAATTATGAAAACGAACAAATGGATAAAAAGTCAGGGTCTAGATTTACAGAAAAGATACCCCTTTATAGAAGCAAGGATTTTCTGGAATGCTAAGCCTATTGCATTAAAAGTGTATGGCTGGGGATAGACCTTTAAGCATTTTGGCCAATCACCAGTCAACATAACAAAATTCCTTAATTCCTAACAACACTATGAAGGTGAAATCGGGCTATCTTGGAAAACAGTACAAACGGTTAGATGAAAATTGAAGCAAAAGGGATGGTCAAAAAGTCTCGTTACTCATGGACATTTGCACCGGACAGAAATAAGGGAGATCGAAAGCGTGAACAGTTTAACTGATAACTGTCGCAAACTTTAGGTAACGGGTACATAAATTTCAAGTACCACATAAATTTAAAGGACTGGTCAAATTTTAGATTCTTCATGTCCGATCCAATTCAACAGGAGAGCTGTATTGAAACATACTCCCTCCATTTCAAATTACTTGACGTTTTTGACTTTTGTAAATCATGTTTGACCGCTCGTCTTATTTGAAAAATTTGTGCAAATATCATTTATCTTGTTATGATTTGTTTTTTTATTAGAGATACTTTAAGTATGATTTATTTGTTTTTATATTTGTACAAAATTTTTGAATAAGACGAGCAGTCAAACGTGATATCAAAAAGTCAAAAGTGTCAAGTAATTTGAAATGGAGGGAGTAGATACTACAGACATTCTACGGGAACGTACAACCTCACCCGTGATCCATCTCTTCCGAGCCTCAGTTATGGACCATGAAAAGAGAAAGCTAATTGCAATGTATGGAAAAATCTTCTTAATCCTGCATGTCCACCTTCATCTGGAGAATTGTTCAGTTCAGACAAAAAAAGAGGGGGGGGGGGGGGGGGGGGGGGGGCCCCGGCAACCAAAGCCATCTGCATACATAGTCGAGAGTATAAAATAGAATACCAGGGAAGGAATCGATGTGAATTGAACAAAGAAAGCAGAAGGATTGATTCCCCATGCGTAAGCAAAATCAGAGACTCAGAGTTCGCTAGAGCTGGTGCCTGCAAACAATAAAAGTTGAAGGTAAAGTTAACTTATCATGCGTATTCAATAAGAGAATAAGGTGAGAACACCATATGATGGACCAAATTGGGTTGAAATTAGCCTAGAGATCACGGTAGCAGGGCATCGCAAATCATCAGAAAACATTCATGCAACAATATGATACTGACTCATTTCCTCAAACACATTGGTGCCCAACGGAGGGAGGGTTAGCAGAGCTGGGACGGATGGGGATTAGTTAATCAGCTGTGTTCAGGTGAAGGCGAAGACAATCAATCATCCATGTGTGCCACCTCCGACCTCGAGACCCCGAGGTCACATGCTCACAGAGACGGTGGGGAGGGGATCGCCTATATGCTCGCTGCGGAATTACAGCAGGGCGCAAAGGGCTGTGATGCTTGGATTGGTAACCTGCACAATTGGTGCAGGATTAATGCTATTAGAGATTCTAATTGCGCAGCCTCTCTTGTAAAAGGTATTATTGATAGTGGTAATGCATTGAGAAAAGAAAGGACGTGGGGGAAGAGGACAGAGGAGGAAGGCTGCAGAAGGGAGGGCAGAGCAGGATAGAGTTGAAAGCAACGGATGAGATGTGCTGTTTTAGCAGTGATCTAATGGATGAAAAATTTCAGGTGACGTGTCCTCATGAGAGTTCAGCTTTATAGGAGTAAATAATTGTTAGTGGGTTGCATCTATATAAGATACTAGGTGAGTTCCTCGCGCGTTGCTGTGGGAGTTAAGGATAATTTCCAGATGAATAGTAGGGTGTGACTACAGATTTGATGCAGCATTGAGTACAGGGTGACATATATAACAGGGTGTCATAGACAAACAAAAAATGAACATTTTTTTAGCTTTTCTATTTTCCTGTTTGAAATCGAATATCAATCTTTGTAATGACAACACCTAAAAATATCCATTATGAAAGTGCTAACTTTTCCATGAACATCTTCCTGTCTGATTCTTACAACATATGCTGGATGATCAGCGCGTCAATTTCCAAAGTCCACTACAATACCAATGAGTGCATCAAACAAATTAGCCCTGAGATGCCAATAATGGGGTGTGTATAACAGAAAACTTTGAACACACCTCAAAGACCTGATTTATTAAATGGAGGGACATGATGCCCAATTTGCATTTGTACATGAGAGAGAGATATATAGAACTCAGCTTGTATGGTGGAAAATGTCAGTCATTGCTGATTGTATTATGTGAATATCAAATGCAATGAAACCGGATTTGCCTCATACGTTGGTTTCTTATAATATTATAGGAATATTAAACGCCATGAATCTGAACCATTTATTCTCTGAAATTAAGGAATTATATGTTACATAATGGATTGAATGTGGGGTAGAGAAAAGAAAAACAAAGCGACAGCCATTATTGGTGGATAAAATGCAGGAAAAATGGTAGGAGTGGAAACAACGTGGTTGGTGTTAATGGGAGTAAAGTTGGCCAGGATGGTGCTAATAAAAAGTGGTGTATGGAATTATGATGAATGTAGTGTCTAATTATTGACATGACTGAGCACTGATTAAATTGTTTATACCTTGATAGGAGAATGCTTTCATGTAACATGAATAAGGGTTTCCTGAAATGATACATTCAGGTACTATATCATAGAGAAGAGATATGTGGAATAAATGAAAAAAAATGTAGATAAAGAGAGTGAAAATATCATCTATCGTTGTGCTTGTGATGTCAGGATGTGAGGGGAAATCAATTAGGACAGGTGGCATTATTTACGTTGCTGCATGTTTTTATTTGGTTTGGATTCCTTTTCACTTTGATAGTCAAGAAAAATAGAGCTATGAAAGCAAGACTCCGGTAGACGGAATCATAGTATGTGAGGAGCAAGGGCATCCCAGACCTGCACAAAAATTGCCATTATAAAATTATTCCGAAAACAACACTGATAGGCACTGAAGTATAAACATTGAACATGAAAATAATCTATTCCCTCAAAAAATAAGTGAGAGTTTGATCAAATCCTGCAGAGAATAAGAGTCAGCACATGCTATATGTGGAGGATAATGGGGGTAAGCATCAGAGTCAGATTAGGACATACCTGCATTGAACAAATATAGCTCATTATTTGGGCCATGCAACGAACAATTGAGGCAGAGAGAAAGATAGAGTACTGAGCTCATGACTTTATGGTTGTCGGAAAAAATTGAAGCTGGTGACAGATCGGAGCGATTAAGAGGGCGGAGTCAATTTAGAGAAGAGAGAGCCTGCTTAGTCGATGTAGCCAAGAGGGAACCTGTAACATCCGGGATGTTAATTCAATCCCAAAAAAAAAAAGAATCGGCCAGTTGTTCGGCCCATGGGCCGGGCCCATTGGGCCATGGTACTGTAGCGCCGGGTGCTGTAGCGGGCTACTGTGGCGCCGGGTTACTGTAGCTGAGAAACACTGTAGCACGGGTACTGTAGCGATCCGGTTAGTCTTATACCGGCTATTCACCGGGAGCTAGACCAGCTTAAATACTCAATCCAAGGTGCAGTAGTAACCGAGTTACCTTTTTACACGAAGCGAGGACGAAAGCGTAAGAGTTGCTACTGTGAGGTGGGGCCTGCACTGTAGGCGTACGGGCCTGGAGCCGTACTCTGGGCTGGGGTGTTACAGACCGAAGACAGAAGAGCTGCAGTACGGAGGTGCTGCTGGGTGTGGAGCTAGTGGCAGCTATCGTCAGCTGGTCACCATGACAGACTGGAAGAAAACTCAGACTGATAAAAGATGTTCAATGGGCACATGAAAAAATCAGAGATATATTTCTATTGTAATGGTATGCTTAAAATAAAAGGGCAGACGACAATTCATTACTTAAGGCCACAGGATCCGGACAACTGGACACTTGTAAAGTGAACATATTAACATTTTTCTTACCTAAATGACTGAAGAACACCAAATATCTTGCTATATCCAAAGGAGAAATCAAATAGACATGGAGCAGAGGGCCACGTGCATGAAAATGAAAAACTGCAGTGTGGATTATTGTAGATGCTTGAAATCAAAGGGCGATGAGAGCAGCTGAAGAATTGTAAAGTAACTAATGAACAACATTTAGCAAATGAATGCTTAGAATGAAAGGCTGATGAGAACAAATGAACAGGTTGAGTGATTTCGTTTACCTGAAAGACTGAAGGTCAAAGTTGTGGCTATATCTGGAGGGTGAATCAAACACACATGCTGCAGGGGATATCCATTCACATGAGTAGAACAACTCCAGAGATGATTTATGGAGAATTTCGTAAGGGAAATTGCATCAAACAGTTGGAGTGCAGAAAAAATGGTAAAAATTTGAGACAAAAACGACCAAAATCTGAAACATGGTAAATGCAAAATAGAATGGGTAAGGTATAAATCGTAGAACCTGTTTGATTTGAGGGCGAATCCAATAGCAATGGCGTGCTGGCACGCAGGGCAACAACAAATGAAACGATTGGTAGTGGGAGTCAAGAAAGAGCATGTCGACAGCATGGGCGGGATGGGGTGTGATGGTTGGACTAGTAACCTGCGTAATTGATGCAGGATTAATGGCATGAGTGAATGCTGAAGGATTAATGCAATTAAATCTTGGGGTATCTTCATTGGATCTTGATGGGGCGTCCAACATTCTGATCCTAACGCCATTGCTCGGGTTGGGGAGCCGCCATTGACGGGGTAGCAGCTGCAGTTTCTGAAATTGAATGACGAATGCCATTGATGGGGCGAAGAAGTGGGGCGGAGAAAGAGGAAGCTCGGGCTGGGGAGCTGTGCCGGAGTCGCCATTATGCGGCTGCCGTTTCTGAAACTGAATAAGGATGAGGCGCCATTGCTCGGGTTGTGCTCTGCAGCTGAAGGAGACCGTGAAAGACAGAGTTGTTCAAAGAAGAGGATCAGGAAGAACGGTCAGGATGTGGAGATTTTTGGAGATCTAACGGTGCACATTAGAAGATGACGTGGCTCATTGTGAGGGCAGAGAAATAGCAATTAAATACTTTTTGTTGGGTTGCACTTATAAAGAAAGAGTAGATATAGATGTGAATTATAACTCTCTGGCCATGGAGAAGTTGCAGGTAACTGTTGCTGTGTCAGGCACTCACTCGACAAACTTGCAGCAGCAGCCTCATCAAGATTCTATATTGCCTAAATTCTGTGTCAGGCACTCAAGCTATATGTATGATTCCGATTGTGAAGAACATTTATGTTAAATTATGTTTGTAAATTGTATATCAAAATATGATGTGTCGTATGTGGCTGTAAATTAAAATCTTAAAAAAGTCATAAAATGGCATACAAAGATTAAAGTTATGCTTGATCACCATGATTTTATAGATCTATGCGTGAATTAATTAGCTTACAAACAATTGACAACAGTGCATTCAGTGGCGGAGCCAGCCATGAACCATAGGAGGGGCCAGGAACAGTACTAACATAAGCCACAAGGCGCAAGCGTATTCCAATGTAGCCCAAATATGTCGGATTCAGGACTGAAAGCCATTTGGAGTCGCTCGCCGTACAATTCGAAGTCCGAGAAAATTTTGGAACCGAGAAGGCCGGAATTCGATCAGCGAGCATGGCCGAACTATCGAACTAGGATGAATACGATGGAGAAAAGAAGAGATTCATGGCAGCTGTTGGCGTGAGGGGCGACGACATTGGGCTATTCATGGCAGACGGCGAAGGTGAGTCGGTGCTAAGGAGCCCGTCAAGGCATCGCCGCGTCGAGTGAGCTTACTCTGCGGCGTTCCCTTTGGGGCTGGACGAAAAGCTCGCAGCTTGCAAGCTGGCTCAGCTCGCTCTTAGCTCGGCTCGGCTCGGCTCGGCTCGAAAGCAAATGTTAACAAGCCAAGCTAAAGATCTAGCTCGTCTGGTTAACAAGCTAGCTCGAGCCAGCTCGTGAGCTGCTCGTGAGCCAAATGAGCTGAGAAGATCTAGTTCTAAGTCCTATTTTCAATAATCTTAGTTCTCAAGACTATTGTGTGAATGTTCCAAATACTAAAGTGAGACGTTAATTTCTATTTGTAGCATAACTATGATTATTTGCATCTTAACCAACAAGAATTTAAATATAACATATATAATTTTACACTGATCATCTACAATGCCCAGCTCGTTGAGCCAAACAAGCTGGCTCGCAAGCTTAATGAGCCAAGCCAAGCTAAGTTTTCAGCTCGCTTCGATAACAAGCCAAGCCAAGCTAGCTCGCTAGACAAACAAGCTAGACCAAGCCAAGCCAAGCCGAGCTCGGCTCGCTCGACGTCCAGCCCTAGTTCCCTTCCTCATCCTAGGAGCGCACTTGTGCTTGTGAGAAGTGCAAACAGCTGAGCTAAGCCTAAGCTCTTCTTATTTGAGCCACGTTACTATGCACACATAGGCAGGAACAAATTACGAACGAACTACTGAGATACATGGGCATGTACAGCCTACGCTCTCTCCTGTCTTCGGGCCACTTGCAATTTGCACACGCATGCATGTGACTGCGGCTGCTGGCTAAGCGTCGAATACAACTCGATCTTCAAAAAAAATTCCGACCTCGTGTGGCTCCGCCAGTGAGTGCATTGTATAAGCTGTATGTTTGGTTGTCTATGTACGACATTCAAGACACTTGTTGAAGATGCCATTATCTCTTCCACCATCTAACCGCAGCCGTACTATATATGCAATTAACGTCGACATTTGTTTTCAGTTTTGGAGAAAGTAGTGCGAGAGAAAGAGCCAAATGTTGAGCAAAAGCATGCCATACTGGAATCTAGTTCTTTATATCAGTACCATTGATCTTAGTTTATGCTGGTGTGCCTGCATCATTGACTTTGTACCAAGATGGAGAACTTAAATGATGCCATTATTTCCCATTTTCCCTTAATTTGCAAGCAAGTTGTACATAGTTCTGGAGCTCAATGCATCTCGATCTGGAGCCCTATTACCGAAAGATGGCATGCGCCATACACTATTTGAGAAAGAAAAAAAAATTCTACACAACAGTGAATGATAATATATAAGTTAGGTAATACAAAGAGTTTTCTGTCCAATTTTTCCAAAACTAAACGGCGCAAATATGACCATCTCACAAAGGTACAAAACCATTAGTCTTAATATCTTATCAAAACTCAAGGTCAGTTAACAGCAGATCCATACACGACCAGTAATGTTTCATGACTGCATAGATCTAATTTCCGAACTTCACTCCGTTGTATATGTCCAAAGAGAGGATATCACGATTGCCAACCAAAAACACTGAAATATAAAACCAAAGTTTCCTTTTACCGCTGTTAGATGATATTTGCAGAGGCAGACGGGCAAAAATCATACAATCTAGCTGCAAGTATATAAGCAGTGCAACTGCTAGGAAAAAGAAGAGCACACTGCGCACTACTCGATCCTTATACAGTAGAGGCAAATGTAAATGAAATTATGGAGTATAGGAAACATCTACAACAATTTATTTCTGTATATTATCATGCATATAAAGACATATATCAAAGTAATGATTTATCTTCTGAATATGTATTACTCCTACAGTTAGAGCATAACTGGCCACCATTAAAGTTATAAATTAATATAATGTATAGTCTTACAATCCTCAACTCCTAAATTCGTTGTACGGTTGTACCTTATATTGAAATGTTGTAAGCACTCAAACTTTGATGGCGGAAGGATCTCATGAGAATCCGGCCATGCCTATGGCGATGTGATTGACATAAGACAAGTTAGTTATTTGCACAAAGTTATGCAGAATCTGAATGAACTTCATCCCAACCACTAGACCTTTGACCGTAGAGTATTTTCTAATGCCAGTTGGACAAGCATACAGTGGACCAAGTGTTTTCCACCCGGTGCATGGGCTGTGCACCTAGCTATTCCCCTACAAAAAAAAGAGAGAAGATTATCATGATATCCCACACCTCTTAATAGCTTTGGTTTGACATGAATAAGTAAAGCAAAACCATGGAAGCCACTTGCATAAACCACGCCTACCACACTGGAGGATGGGAATTGAATCGCTCGCTGCCTCGCTGGTCTGGACGAGGAAGTGAAAGTGGAGGCGGAAACGTTGACTTGACTTGCGCCGCGTTGCGCGCGGCTTGCTGCACTGCACGTTAGTTACCGCCTCGTCCACTCCCCTCGTCGACGCGCACGCGCCTCCCTCCTCCCTTAATTTTGAATCTGCCGCCGTCGACTCGACTCGTTCCAGTTTCAACCTCCCCCCTTCGAACTGGTACATTGTTTCAGTCAGCCACTGGCGACCTGGGGAGACGAGCGCGGGAGGATGGCGTCGTCGTACAGGCCGCCGCCGCCGCCGCGCCGGGGCAGGGGGCCGTTGGAGAACTGGGAGCGCCTCGTCGGCGCGGCGCTCAAGCGCGATCGGGACCACCACGGCGGCGGCGCCTCGTCGGAGGGCCTGGGCCTGGCCGGCGCCGTGCCGGCGTCCCTGGGACGGAGCACCGACGACATCGAGAGGATCCTGCAGGCCGCCGACGACGTCCAGGACGAGGACCCCAACATCGCCCGGATCCGTACGTGGCTTCCTTTCCTTGCTTCCTTCCTTCCTTACTTCCCCCTACTACTCGATCGGATCAACGATCATCTCCCGTTCGTTCGCCCAGTCGTCCCTCGCATGCCTCTCGTCTTCTCGATATATGTTCGGCTTACAGACAGACAGTAATAGCATATAGTACATGGCATTAGTAATTCAGTACGTTCGCGCGATGCCAACACGATCAATTAAGCCGGCGTCCAGTGCTCTTCTTTCGCATCCTCCCGTCCGGGTGTGCACGGGCCCGGCCATCTTCCAATGATGTCGTCGTTTCCGGCGAGACAAGGGTTTGGGGCTGTGGGGGGAATAAGCTTTAGATGTGGGACGGTGCGCCGTAGGAGACGCAGGACGACGGGCAGTTGGAAGGTGCGCGCAGATGGAGGCGTGAAGGTAGGGCTGGTTTGGTAGGCATTGTCCATCCAATCCACAGCATGGCTCGCACGAGGTCTAAAGGAACCCAGCCAACGAAATGTAGGACTTTTAAAAAAAAAAAAATTTGTGTGACACTTTAAGTCTGTTGTAAGTCAAACATAACAATTCGTAGAGATTAACAATGCAGAAATAATGAATTTACTAATTTCTCGTGAAACCAACCCTTATAATATACACTATTTTTAATAAAGTTATTTTAATGTTGGTGGCTAAAGCATCGGATGGAGGGACAATATGTTTTTGCAGCTTATGTTCAAAAAATAATATTAATGTTTTGGTGTCAAATAATAATAAAATAATAAAATAATATAATGATGTGTTTGCAGCTTAATTAACTACATCACATGACCTATGTTTGATTCACTTCCTTCACATCTCGATGCTCATCCCTCTTTAAAACTATTTCATCGCAACATATAAATTATATATTTAAAAATACTTCTAATTATGAATCTTAAATTATAAATCGCAAGTTAGTACCATACACAAATTTATATAAATTATTGGTAAAAAAATGTTTTTTACTTCGTTCAAACCTAGAACAACAATTATTTCGAAACAAGAGTAGTGGAATCTATACAACGTGCCAAACGGTTTTAGAAAATTTATATGATGATAATGGAGAAGCATTTCAAGATAAAATTCTGAGTCTAAAACGTTTATACGTGAATTGAGGACTTAATTGATCACGACCTAACACATCAAAATACTGTTTAATTTTCATAATTGTTCTTATTTTGAGGGCACATGAGACGGTCCTAGCGACCTAGGTTAATTCTACTTCCACTAAAGAGGGTTTGGAACAAGGTGGACAACGTAAGGATTATGGAACGCATGTGAGGAACATCCCAAAAGGAACAAAAAAAATTATGAACACGGAGGAAGGTGAAGAATGAATAAAAAAAGAAAGCCTCAACCGAGGCAAGAGAAGCAGAAAGAAAAAAAAAAACCAAAAATTGTTGGTGAAAATTGATCGTCAAATTAATTCAACTTGTATGTTGCGAAATAGAAAGACGAAGTTCAACAAGGGAGTTTATTACACCAAATTGATTTATTTGGCGGAGTAAATCAATCCACAATTTTATTTAGAGATGACATGAACTAGAGATGACATGAATAAGTTGAATTGTTCGGAGAAGTAAAATAAATTTTTCAAACGAATAAAATGAAGGACTTGCGTAACTTGTTGGCTCAAAAAACTAATTGGATAGCACAAGAAGTCTCAACTTGTAGGCTAAATATTTTGGCTAACATTAGGTTTTCCATGACATCAGCAAGATTCCCATGCTTCTAATTTGTTTTCTTGATCTTATTTGGTTAAATAACGGGTGGTCAGTTCGGAAAAAAAAATAAAATAAAAAAAACTGGTGGCCAAATTGGTGTCAAAATTTCACATCTTTTTTTTTCTTCAAATTGACCAAAGTAAATTCGGTCAAACCAAAACAGATATCTGGTCGTCTTCTTCCCCTCTTCTTTCGCTCTTCCGCTCCACTCCGGGTTGAGCGCCGCCGCTGTGCGCCTGCAGCTGCTCCCCCCATTCTCGACTCCCTGATGCTGTTGAAGTCATGGAACTCATCGGCGCGATTCCTGTCTCCCTCGCTCGCTCAAGTGATTCTGCTGCCAAGATGGCTGATTGGAATAGGGGCGTCACTGTCGCCGCCGCTGTCACCCTCAGCCTTGTAATCTCAGTGATGCTCATAGCTGGTGATTCGCGGACACACGATACGGTGAGTCCTCTAGCCATTAGGGGTTCAGCTGCTTCTGCTTGTGATTTTAAGAAATTTTCTTGGCATTGGAAAATCTGTGGGTGATCAATAGGTTATCTGTTAGTAGGTTTCAACGAGGTGCCACTATCTTACAAAATCAGAATCACGATTGCGTAAATTAGATGGCATTATCGATAGGAAAACTAGGGCAAACGATTCTTTTATCACAAAAGAAAATCATCTACTTTCTGCGATATCCTTGCGAGTCATTCCCTTTTTGGTGCACTCCAGTTTGCGAGCAAGCATACACAATGGCTCAAAATCTGGATCCAACCAGCGACGGAAGAGGTGTTCTGCAGTTTAAGACAGGTTTAGCATCGGTGATCAAGGTGTGCTTCCTCTCACCATACATACTACATTTGTTGTTCGTTCTTTGTTTCCGTTAATTAGCTCATGGTACCCTGCAGCAAAAACTTACAAAAAAGGATGGGGCTCCAATTGATTGGCAAAACGACACTCAAGTCCTGTGGAATTTCTATTTGCAATACAAGAGTCGGTGTCCGATTGATGATATACAACGAGAGCATGAGTTACTAAGGGAGTCGGGGACATTTAGTACAGAGTATGACCTCTCGTTAAGAAATCGTGGTGTTTTTTCCCCTTCTCTCCTTCGTATTTGTTGCTATATCGCTAAGGTCCTGATATTTAGATGTGTTTGTGATGGACTTTCGTCACCTAGAACTACATGCTGGCATGTCTTCTCCAATGAATCCATATAGTTTTAGTTCATCACCTATATTAATCTGATCTTTTGGAAAGGGTACATTTCAGTTTTACAGTGTCCCGAAGAGTTTGAGATTTGAAGTACATCCACTTTCTTTTACTGGATATATATACACTCTGTTAATTGCATTCATATTAGCAGTTAGTGATTTAGTTTACCCTGGAGAATTTATTGCGCTGTCATATTTTTGGTATAATGTATGCAAATGTACTGGGTAATTCTAGATTCTTGAATTGACTGGATACACAAGGCATTATTTTTGAACCAATAAGCACTGTAGTGTCAACTATGTCACTTGCACTTCTTGGAAAGTAGTTAGAAAAAATATTTGACCCGAGGGTTATGACCACCCCCACGGCATCCAATTAAGATGAAGTCAACCTCCTCTCACGAGCCGAGAAAACCCCCGAACCCCCCTCTCCACCCTTACACAGGGACCCAACACCCTGAGAGGTGACCAGCTAGGCCGGCCCACCGCCACAAACCCCTGGTTGGGCAGCACCGTTGCCATAGCGCGACTGGGCAAGGTCTTCTTTTTTCCTATGCTTTGGTATGGGGATAGGCGAGGGGATTTTTTTTTAACCCAGCCCGGAAATTCGCTCCCACTGGGGGTCGAACCCTTGCTACTCAGGTGCGTTGACCAATCAGCCAGAGCCCCTTTCGCTTCTTGGAACATAGTTAAATGAAGTTAGTACTATATGCTATGCTATGTGAGATTTCCATCAACAACCAATGTGTGATATGTTTTGACACTAAAACCAAATGGTGTTGTTTAGACACAGTCGATTCTAACTTAGCTGAGGGGTGTTGTATCCCCGATGTGACAGTATGAGCTTTTTAGTATATAGTTGAATTTTGGTTCTTGGGTATGCTTTCTACTTTTAGTCATTCTCTTTGTCTATACATTAAAAGCTGTTAAGCCTACTCCCTTCTACGGTGATTTTTATTCTATAATGTTACGCGTGACAAAATATCTTTAGTACTTTATCTTATTAGTATCCAATTTTGTGTCTTTTGATCAGGATGGGTGCCCGGGCAGAGAAAGTGAGAACGGTTTATGCTACCTTAAGGGCTCTGCTTCATGTTCTTGAAATTCTTGTTGGCCAATCACCAACTGATAGACTTGGTTGGCAAATTCTTGAGGAGGTAATTCATGACAGCACTCCTGATGACTCTCAGGAATAATTTTCCTGACGATGTATCTTATAATATTTCCAGTGTGTATTAGTTGATTCACTGACTCCTGTGACAAAAATATGGTTTGCTTTTCATTTTTTCTGATTTATATTATTTAGCTTAACAGTCCTCAACGTCTTTGAGACAAGAGTTTCATTGTTGTGGTTTTTCAGTGAACTTCGCATTGTATTTTTTCAGATAAAGAAAATAAAAGGATCTAATGAAGTCCTGAGAGGTGAACATATGCCGTACAATATTCTCCCCGTTGACGCACCATCATCAGTGGCTAATATTGTTGGGTTCTTCCCCGAGGTATGAATGCCCTTTTTTTAACCTAAATTTTTATTTCTGCAGTGGATATCGTGCAATCAATACATATGTATGTAGTTGTATAAATTACCAAAGTTTTTTTACTCCTACCTGACATAAATTAATTTCTCGAAAATTGACTAAAACACTATATGAGTTACCACTTGTTGCCTAAATAAATGTCTTGGACACTGGCAAAAACACTAATTCGGCTACAGCTTTTTGCTGTATTATGTTTGTAAACCTAATGTAACGTCAGTACCGCAAAAGTATTTGTGTGTCGAATACTTAAATTGAAAAATTCGTTTTCATGCGTTCTACCTAAATATTCATAGAATATGTCTGGTCAAAATTATAATATTTTCACCTATGTTTTCTTAGATAGCACTTTCTGTTTGAGTGTAGCGTTTGTATCGTATTTCTACCTACTTGTATAGTCATATCCCACCTTCTTTTTCCTCAGTTTTCAGCACGTAGATAAATAATGGGGGGTGCTTGCCTCATTCCGGATAATTAAAATGTTTTTGGAATTTACTTGGAGCTAATAAGAGCAGCAAATAGGCAGTATAAATGTGATATAAGTTGTCTGTGGTGGTGCTCAAGACTAAAGATCATGTCAATTATCTTGTCATGCCTTATGTTGCCAACAAACAATTCCGTAATTGTATTAGGTTCGGGCTGCAGCTGCTGCAATTCAGGACTGTGAGGACCTGCCACGATTCCCTTGTGATGCATCACAGCTAAGACAAAAAGACATTTTTGACCTTTTGCAGTATGTATTTGGCTTCCAGGTATGCCAACTTCCTATACCGTATTCTTTGATTTGATCACATCATGTTGGATCCTCTGTTAAATGTTTTGAATAGATTTAATATTTATCCTGCATGTAAGTATGCCACAGTTTCTGGGCAGCATAGTTTTCTTACTTTTGATGTCAGGTATCATAACATTTTTGAGAAACACAATGTATCATACTATTTGGTTACTACTATTATTGGAGGCATTCTGTGCTCACATCAACCATAGAAAGCTTTGCAGAAACACGTGCAAGCTGCTTAGCTCATGTGCTCTAATTTCAATGTGTCAAATGATTAGAACACAAGCCTGTTGGAAGCCTTCTTCTGATTGTTCACAAGCCACCTTTAGTTGTGGGACACTGTGTTACTCTGTTATCTTAGTTCTTTTTATTTTCCTTTTTTCTTCCTTTTTTCTTGGTTATTGTATTTTAGAACCTTTGTTATTTCGTTTCTTTTCAATATAATATAATCTGTAGGGGCTTTGCCCCTCCAGTTCAATCAAAAAAAAAGAAAAAATCACAGAGGAACATTTGTTTTTGAAACAAGTCAACACTAGGGCAAGTGTTATGGTTTATGTGGACTCGGTTGTAAAAGTTCGTGTTTCGTAATGCTGGGCCTTTTGTTATATTATATAACTTGATTATTCATTAAGCAACTGCGTGGGAAGTTATATCTTCTTTTTAGCTGCTGATTCAGTTGTTTATCTTCTAGATCTGATTTCATACTGTTCTATTGAGTTTCTGTGCCGTTTGAATGCTTGTTCCAGGATGATAATATTCGAAATCAGCGTGAAAATGTTGTGCTTATGTTAGCCAATGCTCAGTCCGGGCTCAGCCTGCCTGTTGGAACAGAACCAGTGAGTTTTTCTGTTCTTGATATTACGCAACACATCATCTCGTTTTGGGTTTTACTAAATACGGGTGACATTGACAAGTTTTCGCTGAAGGATGTATGAGATAGTAACAATGTTTAACATCTCCCAGTCTCGAAGATGTATGATCTGTATCTTTTTTTTTTTTTTTGGCGATTAATGTATGATCTGTATTGGATGTCTCACAATGGCCTTGCTGATGTATTTCTCACATTTTACTTGGCTTCTGTGTGGTATTGTAAACGAGGTTAGATTTGTTGAAAGAATGGAAAGCTGAATAATCAGTTTTCAATTTGTTTGTTTAGCTGGATACAAAATTAGAAGACAATTACTTGTCAATCCACTTCTGCTAATATGTAACACCCTGGCCAGTTAGCAGCTTGTATAATTGTAGTTTTGGCCCATGAAACCCAGAAATGAATTAGAGTTGTGGGAGTAGCACCAATGAATTGTTTAGGTGGGTGAGGCTCAACATATAATCCTTATTGTTCCAAGCATAACACCTCCAGGTTAACCCTTTTACTCAAAATGGTGACAGAGTGTGAGAGAGGTATCATGTGCATGCACATGCTAGCCCATACGGGGGCTGGGCGCTAAGCGGATTTTAGAGTGTTAACAGAGCATCAGTTCTTGCTGCATGTGCACATGTAAATGTGGATAGGCCTGCGGCACGGTCATGTCACGGAGGAGAGATTCTGTGTAATCCGTTTGCACCTCTTAGCAGCCTATGTAGTTGAAATATCGGCCTATGAGGCCCCAAAGGTAACTGATGTTGCGGGATTAGTCCCACATGATGGTTTAGGTAGGTGAGGGTCAGCATATACTCATTGTTGTTACCTTTTACTCAAAGTGGACAAAAGTGTAAGAAGGTACTATGTGTATGCGCGTGCCCGCCCCACGTGGGGTATGCGCAATAAACAGATTTTGAACGCATGACGTTACAGAGTATAATTGTCTAAGGAACTGAATTGTTTTTCTTTTCAACGTAAATCAAAATCCTGATGTAACGAGTGAGATTCAACAAATGCCAGATTGATTGATGTTGTGTGATGTATTGTTTGTAAACTTCAGACATTTGCCATGTTGTAGTTGTCAACAATCTTTACTATCAATTTTTCATAACTTTTCATAGATACGGAAGTATGGAACACATAGTCACACACTATATGGGGCTTTGCTCTTGCAGAAAATCGATGAGCGGGCTGTCACAGAAGTATTTTGCAAAGTTCTGGACAACTATACCAAATGGTGCAGGTACTTGGGCAAGAATGTTGCATGGACCAGGTGACGTAAATGCTTGTGGGATAGCTTCCTTTGTCCATGCTATTATCTTGCAGGATGTTTACCAGCTACCACCTTTTCTTGTACAGCCTTGAAGCTAAGAACAAAAAAATCATATTGGTTGCTCTTTACTTTCTGATTTGGGGTGAAGCTGCAAATGCCCGTTTTCTCCCAGAATGCCTATGCTATATTTTCCACAATGTGAGTCACTTCCTGGCCAACCAGGTGCTGGTCCCTTTTTGTTTGTGTATAGTTTCAAAGGCAAGGCATTTAGAGTTTAGTATGGGTTGTACCATTATGTACTTGGTCTTGTCAGTTTGTTGGGACATGGTTAAGTACTGCAATAATTTGTTGCAGCTTTCTTCTTTGTAAGGTTTCCTCAATTCCTTTTCATGTTTAATTTTGGATACTGTAAATTATCTGCTACATCTTTGCACATTACTAGGTAGTTGTCAACTACGGCTATTTCACTTTTGCTCCATAGCCTTTCTTTCATTGAATATATGTTCCTGGATAGCAATTGTGCTATAAGATTGACAGCACTTGGGGAAGCTACGTTGTTGTCCCTGGTGCCGGTGCACCAGGGTCAAAAACGAAATTCTGAGGTTACCATCTGATTGGTAACCTTATGTGCACAACGTGTTGAAGTGTGCACTCGGTTGCCCGGATCCCTAGCTTCACCACTTAGTAGTTTGCTTTGTCCAAAACTAGATACTCCATTCATTTAAATTTACTTATCATTCTAGTGAATCTCACAGGAAATGAAGGTGTGGCAAATGACATGTTACCCCTTATTAAAGAGGTGAGAGAGAGGGGGTTGGGGGGAGGGGGGTTTGATGAGAGTTGTGGGTGCATTAATGAGAGGCAGTGAAGGTCAATTTATCTTCAAAAGTGTGTTGTAATGCGACGCAGGGAGTATAATTTCTTTTCCCCGTACAATGCCTCACGTCTTGGTACAAAAAGAAATTAGTTCATCTAATGGAACAAAACACTGTTGCTTGAGTAACCAAATTTGCATTTTTGTCAATTTTGGACTATTCTGTTTTGTGGCTGGCGAATAATGCTGCTGTCCAGTGTATTCAGCATAATGATATCATTTTCATATTTTCAGATGGCAAAGGAACTCGATAAGATTCTTGCTTCATCTGAAGCTGAGCAGGCTAAGAGCTGTATCACTAGTGATGGTTCCTCCTCGTACCTTAAGAGAATAATTGCGCCAATATATCAAACCATGGCAGCGGTAGGTTTATCTATTGATAAGTTTAAGAGATAATTGCATGTCTCCCACCCTTTGCGCCAATATATCATATCTGCAGGTTTGCCAGTAGAAATAAAGTCAAAACGCCAAATTTGCCACTGAACCGCCTAACCCTACCATGTCTTATCTTCAAAAAAATAAAAAGAAAATGAGAAAAAAGATACCCTCTGTGCATGGCCATCGGCGGCCTAAGGGGAGAATGAGGGGCATTTATGCCATGTCAATGGTGTCAGTGTTGTCAAGGCAAGTCCAACGGGTCAAATGCTAAGGTGGTTCCAGTGGCAAATTTGCACTTACAGTTCAAACCAGTGACAAAAATGCAATTGTTATGTTCCATTGTTGTGTTTTACCACTCTTTGAAGCTGCAATTCAAATTCAAAATGCAGCAGCAGAGAGTGAAAAGGTTTTACCACTCTTTAATGCTAGATTCAGGTCGAACTCTTGAGTTGGGATAGTTTGTTTGATCCCCAGTGTTTGGTCAGGTCTCACCATCTTTGTTTCTGTATCAGTTTTTCCTTTTCGTTGTATTGAACAGCCCCTCATGGATCGGTCCGGAGTGAGGTGGTGGTGTTTGTAAGGGACCGGTATTTCTTCTCTATCAATACAAAGATACGCAACTCTCCTGCATATACGAGAAAAATAAAGCCAGCAATGTTTATCTTCAGAATATAGCTTTACTAATTCTACTTATTTTGTCTAATTTCTTAACTCAATTTACGTGAGCTGTGTGGCATTTATCCAATTTGCTTTACCGTATAAAGATTTTATCTAGTGTAGAAGCTGATTACATGCTGAGTGCTAACTGCCCTGGATATTTTGTTTCTGCATTAACAGTTTTTGTGTTTGTATCCTGCACAGGAGGCTAACAAGAGAAATAATGGAAATGCTGCACATTCTGCTTCAAGGAATTATGATGACTTCAACGAATATTTCTGGTTCGTCGTCACACTTGCCTTTCAACTTTTTCTTGGCCTATATCGGTACTCTTCTTTCTAAGTTTTCCTTCAATTGTTTCATATGTGTAGGTCATCTTCATGCTTTGAGCTTGGTTGGCCACCTGCTGATGGTTCCAAGTTTCTGTGCAAGCCGTCTAAGAGCAAACGTGTAAGTTAATCATATCCTCATGTCGGACAGTGGATTTTCTATCCATCGTTCCAGTGTCGACATTAGTGAATTCAGCACCTTGCCATGGTTAAAACATTCGTCAAACAATTATGTATGTCGTAAACATATATAGTAAGAGGCTGATGGCGCCTAGGCTTCCGCCATCCACAACGATATGGACGACGCATTCGCTCACCGTGAGGCCGCGTCGACTCCAGCCCGTCATGGCTGCCTCCAGCGCCCACCACGTCGGCGCCGTACGTCGGTGGCGGCCGGCGGGCCGTGGGCCACGAAGATCGACTGGTGGCTGCACCAGCCATGACAAACAGTGCTGGCATGGGCCGCCGCGCCACTAGTATAAGTAAACCTGCAAATTCAGTGTCAAGTCATCGTAGATATCAACATCATTAGAAAACAGTCACGGGCACTATTTGTCATGTGCTAGAAGTACGTCTGGTGTCTCTTGAATCTCTTGACGTAAAAAGAATCTGGAATTGAGTCTTTTGCAATTTTGTGTAACTAGATGCCTAGTACATGATTTTTTGATGAGTTTTCTTAAATATTCCAACATGTCTGATTAATTATATTTTCTATAATGGGGACACCTGACCCTTGAGCCCTGGACACGTACCAATATCCACATCATGTATGATTCTTTTCCTCTCTAGAAAGTGCAGGAGGGTTCATACTTTTCTGTCTGCTAGATTCTATCCTGGATGTTTTGTGTTTAATAGTTGGTTATGGATTTCAAAACCGAATGGTGATAAAATGTAATTACGAATCTTAGTCGAGAGAATCTGCCAGCTTCTGACTTGAAAACAACTAGCAAAATGCCCGTGCGTTGCAACGAGAGCCAAAAAAAGAACCTTAACAAATTGAGAATCAATAAATTTATAACATATATTTCACGCATCTCTACTTTGCCTAGTGAAGACATAAAACTTTTTAGATCAATAGTTGTTTATGCCTATACGTTGCATCAGTAAATTAACTCGTTCAATACTGGCACAACAACAACCATTTTTAAAATTATTGTAGAACTAAAAACCATACATCAAGATGTATTTGTTCACTACTCTCTTATTGGCACAAAGTGCTTTTGAATATACAGCCTCCTGGCCATAGTCCTTGAGCCACTCCGGCAGCTCCTCCATGCGGCACCGGCGGCCACACAACCACCACAAAGCCGCCGGCTAATTAAGTACCCACCGGCATGAGTGCGTGGGGCGCGGAATGGGTGAGAGAAGAAGCATCGCAGGATAGATCGAATGAGAAGATAGGAGGCTACGAGCAAAGTGTTACGATGTCGCACTCGCTCCCTTGCTAATGGAATCAGGGAGAGGATAATCAATCGGGAGAGAAGAGAAAGGGTTTGCAGGTTTCGCCGCTCGCATCTTATCTGCAGATGATCGATCTATGCTGAATTCATGGGGCCTTTTTTTTTTTTTTGGGGGGGGGGGGGGGGGGGGGGGGGTGTTCTTCCTTCCCCCTTAGTTCTTTCTATGGCAGGCATCAAGAATGCATGGGGCAGCGGCGGCAACCAGTACACGCACGGCGTCGTCATCTTCTTCCTTTCTTTTCCCTTCTCTCACCTTTTTCCCCTTCCGGCATTGAAGAAATCCACAAAATCGGTGCCAACTACGGGGCAATTTCACAATGAACGACAATCAGGAGACTATCCATCAAGTTAGAAATCCATTTGTGGTGTCAATGCGTCATCAGGCCACGAATCTTTATCCTCTCCTTCCTCTGTTACTTCCTCTATCTCTCCTGCTCCTCCGCTCGAAAATTAAGCTAGCTGAGTCGATATTCTGTTTCTGATTATATCTATTTTTTCGGTGTTTTTGTTATGCAAAGAGGAAACAGTGCTACATCATAAGCTTATTTTTTTCGTTATGTAAATGGAAAAACTTTTGTCCTAAATGTAGAAGTACTCAAAAGACCATGATCAAAAGTGCCAGGTGTGTCTTGAGCAAAGATTTGACTAAGTTGGATTCATTCTGACTAAAAAATAATAAATGTGTTTTTTTTTCAAAAATGTTGATTGCTGCTATTTATTTATAATTATCAATCTTTTATACTTACGGATTCTACTTTTAATTCCTTACAGACAGGAAAGACCAACTTTGTTGAGCATCGTACTTTTCTGCATTTGTACCGCAGTTTTCATCGCCTGTGGATTTTTCTACTGTTAATGTTTCAGGTTAGTAATTTGAGATTGTAATCAATTAATCATGAATAAATGTATGAAAGAATGTATAAAACATGACCTTTTTTTTCCTGGTTGGTGATGCAGTGCTTAGCTATTATTGCTTTTCGCAATGGGAAGATAGACACTGGTACCATTAAAATACTACTCAGTGCTGGGCCAGCCTTTTTCTTACTAAACTTCATTGAGTGTATGCGCTCTGATTTATTTTGATGATTTGGAATCTATGACTTTTTTCTTTCCCATTTCTATGTAATCTGGACTACGATCTGCTGATACTTCTATGGTACCCTTTAGTGCCCCATATTTTATGATCTTTCTTTTCTTTTCTAGGCTGCCTGGATGTGATACTCATGTTTGGTGCCTACAAGGCAGCAAGAGGTTTTGCCATCTCACGATTATTTATCCGATTTCTTTGGATAACTACAGTTTCAACATTTGCAACTTATCTTTATGTGTGAGTATTCAGATTGACAGATTTTATTCTTTCTTCCTGTTAATTTATATTACCTAATCACTTAAATGCTAAATATCGAGCAGGAAAGTCTTGGAAGAGAAAAAATTGAGGAAATCTGATTCGACTTATTTCCGGATTTATGTTCTTGTTCTTGGTGGTTATGCTGCCGTTCAGCTCGTATTTGCCCTTATGGCCAAGGCCCCAGCTTGTCACAGGCTCTCCAGGGTCTCTGATGGGTCACAGTTTTTCCAGTTTTTTCAGTGGATATACCAGGTATGCAAATCTTCATTCTACAAACTTGGAAGTTTTTTCCCCTTTAAATTATGCGCTTATCTTTTTTCTCTTATTCGTCCTTAGGAGCGACATTATGTTGGACGAGGACTTTATGAGAGTATAAGTGATTATGCCAGGTCCTTTCCCTTTATTGTTTTATCATTTTAGAACAAAGCGTGTGGTGCCATTATTTTGGTTGCAACCTGGGTTAACATCTGGAGCTTAACCTTTTTTTTTTTTTTTGGGGGGGGGGGGGGGGGGGGGTAACCTTTTGGTTATAGTTTTTATCATAAAATACCAATATCCAGTTGTTTTATGGAAACTGTAATTTGTTTTTTGAATTTTGTCTGTGAATTCTACTTTGCAACTACCCACAGCTCTCTTGCGCATTCGAGAAAACAACTATACTTTGCGCCTGCTGTTATTTTTTTTTCCCTGTGGCATTTAAGCTCCTTGCTTTTGCTTCAAGGGTAGGTACATGTGTCATGTGTGCGCTTGATATGAAGCACGGGAATGGTTATACTATTTCCCAAGATATACTGATTCGTGTTTTGTATTTACTTATGACAAATTTTCTTATGCAGATATGTTATATTTTGGTTGGTCATACTGGCATGCAAATTTACTTTCACTTATTTTCTTCAGGTGGCAAAGTTTCTTATGCAGAAATGTTATGTTCATGCTAAAAAATTTCTGTTTTTTTATGTTTTGTGATAATGAAAAACTCTTTGTTATTTGCTTTTGCAGATTCAGCCTTTGGTTGAGCCAACCAAAATAATAGTGCAACTCCATGATTTGCAGTACTCATGGCATGATTTTGTATCAAAGAGTTAGATCTTGTTTTCTTCATTTCTCACTTGTTTTCATAATTGCTCTAAGATTTTTATTACATTTCCATTTCTAAGCACAACACAACTCATGCGACTATGATCCTTATAGCATGTTCTTACAGGAAATAAAAATGCTCTAACCATTCTAAGTTTATGGGGACCAGTCGTCGCTGTAAGTTTCTGTGTTAACATGTAATGTTCTTCGGTAGGAGGACTCATGATACACTACGTTATATCCTTTCTATTTGTATTTATAGATATACCTGATGGACATCCACATTTGGTACACTCTTTTATCTGCTCTTGTTGGTGGTATTATGGGTGCCAGAGATCGCCATGGGGAGGTATGCTTCTATTTCCTGGTTCTGTTCGTGCACCCAAGCGCTATCATCTGTTTTGTGATATCCAAAATGGATTGTGATTCAGACATTTGCTAATACAATGCAGATCCGTTCAGTGGAAATGCTTCATGAACGTTTTGAGAGCTTTCCAGAAGTTTTTGCTAAAAATCTGTACCCTCAGAGGTTCTTAACCCTATTCTTTGAATTTGTGTCATTCTAAGCATCAATGACTAATAACGTTGTAAGATGTTTTTCTTTGCGTGATTATAAATTTGTTTCTGTTTTATGCTGCAGGATATGTAGCAGACCAGTCGCTCAGGTAAATGAACACCCGTTGGTCACATATATTGTTATAATACTTCAATTAGTTTGACCAGAAAATCCTTTAAAAAGTGTTTCCCTAACTGGTCTTTTTAGCGTCTCTCTCTCATGTTTTTGAAAATTCGCTCGTAATTGTAGCTCTGTCCTAACGTTTACCACTCTTGACATTAGGATTCTGAATTTCCTAAGATGAATGCCTCGATATTTTCCCCATTTTGGAACGAGATTATAAAAAGCTTGCGCGAAGAGGACTATATCAGCAACAGGTGCAGCAGAAAAAAATAATAAATTTGTATCATATAATGACCATGTTTGCTACGTTATCATGGTGAAGTTTCCTTACAGTGAAATGGATCTGCTTATGATGCCAACTAACTGTGGAAATTTAAGCGTTGTACAGTGGCCTTTGTTCCTTTTGACTAACAAGGTACTGGATATCCTAGTTCAAATTTACCTTTTTCTTGTAAGAACAAACCTTTTGTATCGATTTGGCTGCTACCAGTCTGTTGTTTGCTTATTTTGTAGATCATGTCAGTGAGTGACTATGCTTCTAGTTGTAAAGGCTCACAGTATGAGCTATGGTTTAGAATTTCAAAAGATAAATACATGGCTTATGCTGTCAAGGAATGTTACTACATCTTGGAAAGAATTCTTGTCTCCTTAGTTGATGGTGAAGGGAAGCACTGGTATGTTTTCTCAAATCTCAATGATGAAAGATGAGGAATCTAATACTGACATCAGCTATTCAGTGTTTGTCCAAAATTATGTCTTTACTTAATTGTAAAGCATGCTGCTGATACATGTACAGGGTTGAAAGGCTTTTCCTAGATCTCAAAGACAGTATGACACAGGGTTCACTTCTAGTATCTATAGATCTCATGAAGTTTAAGTCCGTCCTGTCAAAGCTTACTGATTTGACAGGTCTTTTGGTAAGATTATTCCCATCACTTTGAATCTGGCTTGAGAAATCCGATCTGAAGCATCTTCTGCATGAATATTTAGAAAGAATGTTCAATAGAGTTGGTTCATACTGCGTATTTGAGAAAAAAAAAATAGAGTTGGTTCATTATATGACGATTATTGTTGAACTATTCCTATTTGATCTATGTTTCATAAATTTATGCATTTATGATGGCTGTGTAATTAGATATGCGACGAGACTGCTGGAAGTGCAGCTGATGTTACAAAAGCCCTCATTGAGCTCTATAAGGTTGTTACCCATGAATTCCTTGCACCAAACCTGAGGTATGCATTGAAAAGAGTAAACTGCACCGGTGATACAACAACTTGTGTGGTTGGTGCGTTTTAGTCACAAAACTTGAAAATTGCTCAGTCGGATCACACAACTTGTTATGCGGGCGCAAATGAAGCCATAAACTAAGGATGGATTATAGGATAAGTTTGTATGGAACCAAACAAAATCAAGATTCAATATGTATTCAAATATCTGTTTTCATGACACATGTTTCACGTGGCATATACAAAAGTCACTTTGTTTTCTTCCTACTCTTGCAAATTCTACTGAATTCATTTTTATCAATGCCGCTACTCCAATGATGTCAAATTCTTCATTACAATTACCATTAGCTCATAAGTCACGTCATTTATGTCGACGTGGTATCCTTTTGCCCACATAATGGTTGGTCTTTGCTCTCATATCATTAAAATATGATGTTGTGGTATGGTTTATGACTTTATATGCACCGCTATAACAAATTGTGTGACCTAACTGAGCAATTTTCAAGTTGCGTGACTAAATCGCACCCACCTCACAAATTGTGGTACCATCAATGCAATTCACTTCATTGAAACTCATTTTTGTTTCCAATTAAAAAGATACCGCTTCTATTTACTTTCTATTGCTAATATTCTTCTTGCTGCAGGGAAAAGTATGTTACATGGCAATTGTTATTAAGAGCCCCAGATGCAGGGTGCCTTTTCTCTAGGATTTTCTGGCCAAAGCATCAAGAAATGGTACTTAGCTTATGGAATGAGCTGATTTTTTTTATATAGCTTTAATATAACCCTTGATGTGTCCCTGCAGAAAGAACAGGTTAAGCGTTTGCACGCACTTTTGACTGTCAAAGACTCTGTTGGCGACATTCCCAAAAATTTGGAAGCTCGGAGAAGGTTACAATTTTTCACTAACTCTCTATTCATGGAAATGCCAAAAGCAAAACCTGTATCCGAGACGATTCCCTTCAGGTACTGCAGGTGCATATGCTCCACTCTATCTCAAGGAAAACAAACCTATTAACTCCAGTTTCATGTGAAACAGTGTCTTTACCCCGTACTACAAGGAGACTGTACTTTATAGCAAGAAGAAACTTCTCAAAGAGAATAAAGACGGGATTTCTATACTTTTCTATCTTCAAAAAGTATACCCTGGTAATGTAGCATAAGTCTTGCACTTCTTATTTGCAAAATTTAGTCATTGTAATAATTCTTTGTCTTTAGGCATGCTATGCTTCTGCACCTTATCTTACTTTTTTCTCCCAAAGTGGTATTTCCCAGTTGTCTAAAAGGATTCTTTGGGACTTGTCAACAGTTTTATTGCTTGTGATATCTGTTTGTACAACTATCCACTTCAAAACTAGATGGTAACATGGAAGATGGGTGTCTCATGCAACAAATAGCATTGCCAGGAACCGGTACATCCATTTTGCATTTTCGTATACCCAGTCTATAACTGGGGGGGGGGGGCGGTACTGGATTTTGGTATTTATGGCACCATTTGTTTTATGCTACTTAAGTTCCAATCGGCGGTACGTCTTGGTACTAATCTAAGATGGTAAAAAGGCTCTTTAGGCCTTGTGTTTCCTTGCACATGTTTCTTGGCCACATAGAACATATGAGAAAATTGTCCTCCAAATATTTCCTGAAGAACAGAGCGCATTGTATCGCACAGGAAAAGTGATCTGTTTGCATGCTGCATAAATTTGCTTCCCATTTTTGGTTTAATTGCTGAAATTCCATATAATTAACTACCTTTGCTGAGAAGTTTCCTTTCGTGCCAGCCTCGAAAAGGAAAAAGGTTTTAAGATCTTTTCTTTGTTTACTGTAGCAGATTATTCAATAGCTCTACAGAAGACATGACTTCTTCCTTTGCATATATCATTTATAGCCAATACTTTAAATTTTCAATATTTGTTTTTTTCTCAAAAAAGAATGTTGCTTTTACATCAACCATGCATCTTTGTTGCAGATGAGTGGGAGAACTTCTCAGAACGAATTCGCTGTGCTAAACCATTACAATATGATTTCAACTTGGAACTGCGGTTTTGGGTGTCCTATCGTGGCCAAACATTGGCAAGGACGGGTCAGTTTGTTGTCTCATTTCTTTTAGTAACAGTTAAATGCCTAAGTAGAGAAATTATTTGCAACAAACATGTTACATGTGGGGTGGCCCAATGGCTTTATCTGTTATGTTTGTCCCAATAATTTGGGCCTTTCTTTAATTGCAATGTTCCTTTACTTCTTATTGAGGTAGTGCGTGGTATGATGTACTATAGAAGAGCCTTGATGTTACAAAGTTACCTGGAGAAGAGATACCTTGGAGGTCAGTATATAGTTTCCTGTTTGTTACTTATTCGACACATTTCTTTGATGTCTTCACTGTTGTGTTTTCTCTACCAGGTATTGAGGATGGCAATTCTTCAGCAGAATATATTGACACTCAAGGCTATGAGTCATCTCCTGACGCAAGGGCCCAGGCAGATATTAAATTTACTTATGTTGTTTCATGCCAGATATATGGGCAGCAAAAGCAAAATAAAAAATCAAAGGCTGCAGATATTGCTCTCTTATTGCAAAGGTTAATTGATTTTCATAAATTCTTGTTTATCGATGGGTTCTTCGATGGAGGAAATATGACCTTATAGCCTCTGCATGAACTAGAAATGCACATAGACAACTCACAAACATCTAAATAGGTGGATATGATTTGAACACTGGTCGGTGGAGTCATGCACCCTTGACTCCACACAGATGATGGGTTATTACTGGATTACCAGTCTAAGTTCTCTTTATCTAATAGATCAGCTATATGACTTTTTTCCCTCCCATTTTTCTTAGGTTTGATAAGTCTTAACATTTTTGTAAACTAGACTTTTGCTTCGAGGTCATTTTTCTTAAACATGTGAATTTTACCTGATTCATGGGTGAATTGATATGTTTCCTGTGAAGTTCTTGTTAAAATCATGTATCCAAATAGGCTCTTTAATTTTCACACTAATGGATATTGGTCATGATTTGTTTTTATTTGTAGAAATGAGGCTCTTCGGGTTGCTTTCATTCATGAAGTGGATAGTGTATCAAGCGACGGGCAAGTTACAAAAGAGTACTATTCCAAGCTAGTAAAAGCTGCTCATGGAAAAGAGCAAGTCAGTCTATTTCCCTGAACATTTATTGATTTCACTTTTACCTTTGTTGTGGTACATTTTTTTGCATCCCCATTAAGTCTGTTCAGTTATGACTATTAGCATAAGACACTTCATCTCGAAATGGCATTGATAGCGATAAATTTGTTTGGCTTGTGTTTTCTTGTCTCAACAGTCTGTTATGATCAAATGATAATTGTATCTTGATGCTCCACCATTCTTTTCTCCTTTATTGTGGTACCAGATACTACCTGAGCCCTCCTGGTTGATTAAATTTTCCTTGCAGAAAATTGCTAAATAGTGTTATTCCTTATATTGCCCCCCTACCTTGCACTTCTACCTCAGTATTCTACAAGGGAGACAGGTTTTCTTTTAATTTGTGGTGGGTGGTGGGTGGGTGTTGTGTGTCGTCATTTGGTTAGTCTTGCCAGTCTTGTTAGCTCCATCTTCGATACTATTATTCTTGTTTTTTAATCTTTCTTGATCCATATCTGATCATTTTTGTAGCATAGTGGTAAAGCTGTTGCCACTAAGCTATTATCCAGTCTTGTTACCTCCATCTTCATTTTTGAAGGGGAGCCCTGGCGCAGCGGTAAAGCTGTTGCCTTGTGACCATGAGGTCATGGGTTCAAGTCCTGGAGACAGCCTCTTGCAGAAATGCAGGGGAAGGCTGCGTACAAAAGACCCAAAGTGGTCAGACCCTTCCCCGGACCCTGCGCAAGTGGGAGCTACGAGCACCGGGCTGCCCTTTTAGTGGTCATTATGTCGTATCTTGCTAGTCTGTGACTTTTATCGCGATTCTTGATTTAGGACATTCTTTTGTGTTCTTATTCATTGGGTTACTTTTAAAGATATTTTCATTTGTCCTCTTGTATGATCATTTTTTTTTTACAATTTTTAACCAAGGACATTCTTTCATCAACCCGGATTTGGCGCCCATATTGGCCTGCGCCCTCAAAATCCAACCGCTGGTGGCTGCTGATTACGATTCGTGCCGGACGGCCATGTGACTGTGTCACAGGAAGCGGCATGCGTCATCCTCCCCTCTCTTTCTTTCACCCTTCTCTTCCTTGCACCACACAGGTAGAACGGCTGAGGGCCCGAGCTCGCTCACCCGCGTCGAGGCAGCCCCCAAGCCACCTGTGGCCGCAACCCTGTCCACTGCCGACCCTACCCGTTACCCTCCTACCGGCTACTGCCAATGGCAGCGGCGGTGCACACACTGCCACGCGAGACTACCGCCTGTCCAACCACAACCCTTAGCTCTCATCTACAGCCGAAGGGGAAGAAGAAACCCAAACCCCTGTCGCCGTCTCGCCGTGAGCTGGGGGGGGGGGGGGGTAGGTAGGTAGGTTAACACCGTGAGTCAACTGGGGCGCCGCTGACTTTCAGTTCTTTTATTTTCATCGTCACGACTCTACTCATGTTCATCGTTTTGAACTTTTTCGCTTGGGCTCCATTGTACGACAGCTGCTTTGATGAGTCAAATATAGATGCATTACCCTAATACTTTGTGTAGTGTTAGTATCAGCTTGCATTGCATTCAAGAAAGAGGGTATATGGGCTCTGAAATTGCAACTAGTGTACGGAAATTTGTATGTTGCAATCTTGTCTGGCATAGTGCATTTATGAATGCTGATTTTGCTTAACTTCTGATGTTTTATCTTGCAATCCCAATCCTGTTGGACTAGGAAATATACTCTGTCAAACTGCCAGGGAAACCCTTGCTTGGTGAGGGGAAGCCTGAAAATCAGAACCATGCTATAATATTCACTCGAGGAGATGCAATACAGACTATCGATATGAATCAGGTTAGTACTCTTAATAGTATCATGTTAATACTTATCATTTTTGGATTGTTCATTGGTTGTGCAATTTTTAGAATGTATTTTAAAGTATTTTCTTGATATTGAGCTATCCATGACAGATGATTGTGTTAGAGCAAATTTCTTATTTGCGATAAGAAATTATACTCTTCTCTTATTTGCCATCAAAATTTCGCATTTCTCTTATTTGCCATCGGATCGAATTTTACTTCTCTTATCTGCCACTCCAATCACTTTGGTTGTTAGATTATTGTGCTCTTATCGCTGCTGCAGTAGCAAAATAGATCCGTCTCAGTGTAGAGTATATGAGAACAAAAATTCAAAAATTTTGGATGAAAATTAGAAGCAGTATTTTATTTTTACTCAAAATTACCTCAATTTTTCATCCAAATAAATTGAAATTTTCTTGGCATAAAATACACACTGAGACAAATTTATTTTTGTAGTGTACCCTAAACACTGTTATCACATAATCAGACTTTTCTATGCGGTAAAGTGATTGGAGTGGCAGATAAGAGAAGTGAAATTTGATCCAATGGCAAATAAGAGAAGTGCAAAATTTTGATGGCAAATAAAAGAAGAGTATAATTTTCGATGGCAAATAAGAAATTTGCTCGTGTTAGGTCATGTCCATGCTTAATGAAATTTTCCATAGTGAATTTTTGTATGAGCACTTGGATGATGTTGAACCGGATACTTACTTCCTTTTTTTCGACTTTTCTCCTTTTGTTTATATTTATATTTAATAAAATTACACAGTAGGAGCCTCCCTTGCTGTATTTACGTAAAAAAAAAAACTGGACACTTCCTCTTTTCCATCTACATGGCCGAGAGGACAGATTCTTCTTTTTCATAGAACATCAAAGTTGTTTGGGATGCCCCTTTGTAATCTTCACTGAAAAAAGTTCTACGTAGGATAATTACTTGGAAGAGGCAATGAAAATGAGGAATTTACTTGAAGAATTTCGTAATATTCATGGATATCACGGTATTCGGAATCCAACAATTCTTGGTGTGAGGGAGCATGTTTTCACTGGGAGGTTATTACTAAACTGTTCTTATTTTTTTCACCAATACGCAGGAGAACTATTCTCACTTATTACCAGCTATATATATGTTTTCATATTAAGCTGTTCTATTGATTGCTGCAACAGCGTCTCTTCGCTGGCATCATTTATGTCAAATCAGGAAGCTAGTTTTGTTACTTTGGGGCAACGCGTCCTTGCTTACCTTAAGTGAGTAGATGTTTCCAGCCATATGAGTGTTTGATGTATTCCTTTATTAAGTATACGATCAATTTCCTTCAGAGAATAACTTCTGGTTGCACTATCCACTATATTCTCGATTTTAATACTGGTGATATTGTCCTTCTCTAGGGCTCGAATGCACTATGGGCATCCTGATGTTTTTGATCGGATATTTCATATAACTAGAGGCGGGATAAGCAAGGCATCGAAAGTGATTAATATAAGTGAAGATATATATGCTGGTGCGTATTTTTGTGTTGTCTACATTCAAGTTCTACAAGTCGCTTTTGATGCTTAGAACACTGATTTGCAGCTCTAAAAAAGTAGGAATTGGAATGAGACTCAAAAAGAAAAAAAGGGAATTGGAATCCTTTTGGAGACTTATGCAAGACTTTCCTTGAGACAATCTTTTTCTTTTGTTTCGTTCCTCTCCCTTTTTTTTATGAAGTAAAATGATCTCTTGCTATTTCTCTTAGAAAACTGCATTCCACATTGTGAGAGTGAGTCTTCTGTGTGTATTAGCAAAAAATGTGAGAGTGAGGCTTGTTATCGTTACTAACACTTGGTACTAATGTTGAGATGTTTGGGAGAGGTTCTAGAGTGATTTGGTTCTTGAAATCGAGAGAAGATTTTGTTACACGATTATATTGTTGCTGCTAGACCCTTTTTAATTATGTGTGAATATTTAGACCCCTGGGTGAGATGTGGACTTTTGCGATGTCATCACATGATAGTCATATAAGCTAACGCTAGTTAGGATCACTTTTTCATACATGTTACTCAACTCTTCAAAAGTCAACATCTAAGTGTTAGCGCTCTCTGCAGGATTCAATTCGACTCTGCGCCAGGGAAACATAACGCACCATGAATATATCCAGGTTAATATCTGAATTTACTTGTACAGCAACCTGAGAATTACCCTGAAGTTCGACATATTAATGGTTATTTGACTTGATCGGACATGTGCACTAGCATAATTTTGCGCTCAAATATCTATGTATGTGCATTATTAGATAGTCAAAAGGCAACATAGACAACACATACTTCACTATTGATACTTGGAAAAGATCTACTTTACGACTCCAAGAATCCACTTCGTTTGTTGTACCCTCCAAAGTCCAAACAAAATTGTAGCTAACTTATTACCCTTAACAAATCCAACTTGATCAATTACCCATTTCCGAGATTTGTCCTTTTTATTCTATTTTGAGATTTTGTACACAGAGTGTGTAGATGTGTGTGGTATGTTGTTCTCTCCTTCTATAGTGCAATGATACTCAACTCCTACGTGTTCAAGAAAAAAAATTCCTTTTTGTACAAATTGTTTTCTAGTTTAAATTTTGTAACAATATGTGACATTATACCTCATTTAGAAAAATATTTCTATTTTCATGTATTTTTTCATATGCCATAATTTTATGATCGGCTATAGATAACGTCCACACAATGTTTTTTTCAAGATCGGCTTTCGAGATGCATTCATGTTTGCACTTACTTAATGGTTGTCGTCCATTGTCTGCATTTCCTATTCCAGGTTGGGAAAGGACGGGACGTTGGCTTAAACCAAATTGCAATTTTTGAGGGGAAAGTAGCTGGAGGTAATGGTGAGCAAGTTCTCAGTCGTGATGTATACCGTCTGGGGCAGTCATTTGATTTCTTCAGGATGCTGACCTTCTTTTTCACAACCGTCGGATATTATTTCTGTACAATGGTACTGTCCTACCTCCCTTCCTTGCTCCTTCTGCACATGATTTCACTTTGTTTTTACTATGTTCTTTGTGCTGCATCTTATTTCTTTTATCAAAATTCGACATAAATATGTCTTGAATAGGTGCATCCAAATGATTCAGTTCGAGGTAGTTCATTCTCAATTAAGCAACTCCTAGTATGCCCCCTAATCTGTTGTGGGCCTTTTAAGGCGTGCAGTATAGGCACAGGGATAAGGGCAAAACTAAAGTACATCAGATTCAAGTTAGGATTTGGGGAAGTAGCTCGCATGGTTGGTTCAGTTTACGTAAGTATCTGTTAGTCTGGGTTGAGAGTTATTAGATAAGCATTTGTTAGTTCATTGAGAGTTTCTTAGCTCTCAAATATTTGGTTTGTTGATTTGAGATGTAACAGCCGGCTATATAATGTCGGTTGCATTGATTGAATAAGCAAGCAAGAATTGAACCCCTTTATACTGCTCAGAACCTCTTCGGGGCGAGTTAGTAGGACTATCTTGGTAATTTCTCCCATATTCCCTAGGGCAAAGCTAGACAAATTTAGCATCGGGGTCAGCCTCCTTAGGTGATGAGGTCACTCATTTATCTTGATTCACCAAAGTTTATCGTATCAGCTGACAAATCTCACCTGTAGTTTCCTTGCACCAAATTCACCCTTGTTGCCATTGCACTGTAGGAGTTGATACTCATTTACGTTGTCATTTCCTTGACTTTACTTAGGTGCTTTTCCTATCCCTTCTTTGGCTTGATTCAAGAGGTTACCAGAGCTCCATAACTATCTGCTTTGATGTATTGGAGATATTTCAGTTTTATTATGTCTTAACACTGAGGTTAAATTCTTTCAAATGTAAGGCTCTTCCCTATGCCTTGCATTTAGGCGGGATTTTAGGAGTATCCACTTCCCATTCATTATTAGAGTCCTTTTTCATGTTCTCTATTATATACTCTTTATGTTGGCCGCCTTACGGTTTTAGTTAGTCGTTACCCACAGAAACTCTTTTGTGACTATGAGGTGGGGGCACAGGGGAGGGTGCGAGTGCTATGGTTGAGAGTGCATGGATCATGAAATATCGAAACGGCCTCCTAGACTAACTGGAAGATACTCGCAACCGATAGTATGGTCGTGTCCAATCATTTACGCTCTCTACCTTGCTTAGATCCGTGGTGACCCCCTCATTTGAGATGACATGTCCAAGGCAAATCACCTATGTTTACTTGAATGAGTAGTTGGATCGTCGCAGGTCGAGGTTGTGGGTGCTCAGCACTCGGACGACTGTCTTTACAGGTTGCAGATATCCTTCCCAAGATGGGAATTGAACGAAAAAAAAAAAACAGAATGGATATGTGAATAAATTTTGTCCCTTGGTTTGCTCATTTGTTGTTCGAACAACTTAGCCACTTCTAGCTTGCGCAGAGTTGGAAATCTTCTTCCTCCATGGCCTATACTTCTAGTCAACAAATGAATCCACAACATCAGATAACACATATAGCTATGCTAGAACTAAAATTGTATTGATGCGATTAACTTTTGAGGTTCATCGTAAGGATAGCAAATCAACTTCCATGAGATACAAAATGCTTTATAGAATATATTGATTCTAGTTGCACGAGGAGCTTTGATTATGCCAGCCCTTTGTTAAACTTTGGTCTATTGTTCCCTTAATAATATGCGGCACATGTCTTTCTCTTGTAGACTTGTCTACCTAGAGACATATCTCTAAACTATGGTAAGATCCAACCAGATCAATGCGGTCCCTTACAAGTTACAGTTGAAAGTAATATCTATTCCCTTATTATTCGATTTAATTTAGGTACTAAGGGTGTTTGGGATGCGCATGCTAAGATGTATATCTGGCCAAAAAAGAGATCTGGCCCGGAATGATGATATATGTGAGAGAGTTGGGGTAGCACCAATTGAAGAGAAGATTGTCCAACATCGTTTGAGATGGCTTGGACATATAGAATGCAGGCCCATAGAAGCGGTGGTGCATAGCGAAGATTAAAACACGTGGTCAATTTTGAGGTCGGGGTAGACTAAACTTGATGTGGGAAGGGTCCATAAAGTGGAACTTGAAAGAGTGGGGTCTCACCAACGAACTAGCCGCAGACCGGGAAGCGTGGAAGTCAGCTATCCACGTGCCAGAACCATGACTAGTTTATCGAGATCCTTTGGTTTCATCTCTAGCCGACCCCAACTTGCTTGGGACTAAAATGCTATACTGGGAACCAAATTTTGATTTTTTTTCTTTAAAAAAAATAAGGGAGCTTTCTTGTAGCTTGTGCTATAGATATAGATGGACTGGGCTTGGCTGCCATAGTCTGGCCCAGCTGTGGCTCAGCCAGTGCCCATAATCCACACATTTCACTGTAATTTATGGGCTCAAGGCCCATAATACTATGAGAGTTACAAAAAGGTTGTTTGGCGAAAAGTAGAATCGAACTTGTGCTTGATTTATTGTGATTATAGATTGAATACTCACTTTTTCCGTTGAGCTTAAGTCAAAAGCTTGTTGATTCTGAACTTTCTGAATAGTCGTAATTCCATTGAAAATAGAATTAGAATTCTGGTCAGTTTTTTGTTCCCTGGTTCTTTCCCAGAAATCCGGTTCTTGGTGCCCCCTCTGGAAACAACCATGTATTAATCTGCTTATAGAGAAACCGGTTCGGTAGGTTATGTATTATCTCTCTGGTTTGCCTGGTAACATTGTATTTTATGTATCAGCGACATGCCTTCATGATGTTAACTACTATCATTGCACTAGTTTGTTGACTTCTTATGCTTGCAGATGACTGTTCTTACTGTATATGTCTTCTTGTATGGAAGGGTATATCTGGTAAGTACTTCGAATTTCCATTGTGTTATGTTCCTCGTCGATGCAGATTTTCACTGAATGTTGTTTCTTTTGATACAATTTGACCGAAACTTGCTGTTGTACTTTTCAGGCACTCTCTGGACTTGACTATGCAATACCACGTCAGGCTAGGTTTTTGGGGAACACAGCATTTGATGCTGCTTTGAATGCCCAATTTTTGGTCCAGATTGGTATTTTTACAGCTGTACCAATGATAATGGGTTTCATTCTAGAGCTGGGGCTGATGAAGGTGACCTCTCCTATTTTGAAAAAAAAAAAGGAAATATGTTTGCTCTTTATTTGTAGTGACATCAATTTTTTCAACCTTTTGCAGGCTATTTTGAGTTTTATTACAATGCAACTTCAGTTTTGCTCAGTCTTTTTCACCTTTTCGCTTGGAACGAGAACACATTACTTTGGTAGAACTATCCTTCATGGTGGCGCAAAGGTACAAAAGTTGTAGTCATTGTTAAAACCATTATTGCTAGAATTGTACTGACAGTCTCATTTATGCAGTATCGTTCCACTGGAAGAGGGTTTGTTGTTGAACACATTAAGTTCGCTGAAAATTATAGGCTATATTCTCGAAGCCACTTTGTCAAAGCGTAAGTTATTAACCGAGCCCCAGATGGGGAACCCACACCACCCTAGTAGTTATTAATGACCTAATAAATGGCCATGAAATATAATCTTCACTTTAATGGATAAAAGAACTATTTTATGTCAATTGTGATGCTTTTGTAGTATCTTATGTTACTGTGCCACATGCGAACTGTACTTATCTGGTATATTTGTTTCCTTGAAAGAAATATTGATTCATCTAAACATAATATCCGAAATATGATTGCAACACATGTTTACATTGGTGAAAAGCCTTGGTTGTGGTGCTTGAGAAGGTTCAGACTTCCACATGGAACCACTGGTTATATCATATACAAAAGTACAATGGTGCACCATGGCTCCCGTGTCCTAGATATCGGACGGATGAAAATCGATCAGATGTTGCAAACTCTTGTAACAGATGACAAACACCTCTCACTGTATAACAGTCTGGCTGTGTGTAACAGAAAAAGAGGACTGGATAAAACTCACCGGAGAAGAAGCTCTGGCTGATGACGGTCAGTGCCTTGGTGCCACTGGTGGTCGGGGTTTCTCTGGAGGTTGTCGTCTCCCTCCCCGGATGTAGGAGCCGGTAGGAAGGTGGGACATGCGGCGGTACTATGAGGCGTAGGGGCGCCGCTGGAGCCGCGGGCGGCAAGAGGGCTGTGGGCAGGGCATGGGGTGGTGCTGCCGTGGCTTCAAACGAGGGGGCAGCGGGAGGCGAGGTGGGCGCCGCAGGCTAGCCCTGTGCATGGGTTAGACAACCCGCCCAACCCATCCACCCAAACCGCGAGAATGTCTCATACACGGGTTGGGTCAAGGCGGGTTGAACCCATGAGACCCGCGGCAAGCATGGAGCGGCCGGCGGGGCGACAACCAGCAGCAGTTGGGCGTCCGGCGGGGTGACAACCAGCGGCGGTGGGGCGCAGCAGAGCACGACGGCGGTGCGGCGGGTCACTGCTTGGCGGTGCGGTGGAAGCTTGCGGTGGCAGCTCGTGGCATGATGGCAATGCGAAGGCACGTGCGTCGCGGCAGCGTGGAAGCGCCGGGGAGGCCCAAGCGGCGAGGCGGAGCGCGCACGGCGACGAGGACGCGCCCGCAGCGTTGTGGCGCGGAGGAGCGCGGTGGAGCACGCGACGCGGACGCGCGCACGGGCTGGGGCAACGTGCATGGTGGCGGTGCGCGAGGCGGCATGGGAAGCACTAGCGAGCTCCATTGATGAGGGAGGAAGATGGATCGGTGGAGACGAAGTCGAGCCAGGCTACGCCTATGTTTAACACAGACCCATGTAACCACCCAGCCCACCCAATCCAAACCCATCTAACTATCTTTTATGGGTGGGTTGCAAACCCATCATTACCCATCTTAACCCACCCACGCTCAGGCCTACCACAGGCAGTGTGGGGTGTCACCGGAGCAATGGATCGGCGGGCACCATGGTGCACCAAATCCGCTTTGTATCATATATGTATTCATAGTCATTACATTACAGTGGTCTGAAACATCAAATGGGATGTTTGATTCTTGTTACGTTTAGCTAGCATTATTTTATAGTCCATTTTAACGACTTTTATATTGCAGGTTTGAGGTTGGTCTCCTCCTCATCATTTACATCGCGTATGGCTACTTGAAGGGTGGTTCATCTTCCTTCATTCTGATAACTATCAGTAGTTGGTTCCTAGTCATATCCTGGCTTTTCGCGCCATACATCTTCAACCCTTCTGGTTTTGAGTGGCAAAAGTATGTTTAGACCAATCTTTTCTATAGATTCAGTTTATTTCAAGTTGCTATTAAAGCAAGATGACCATTGATTGGAAAATACAAAAGTTTGGTTAGTCTATTACACCATGGAGAAACAACTCTATGTGATGAAATATTTTCTCTGGAAATATGGGGTTTAGTCCATGCACTATCATTTTGTAGGGGGTAAAGATATGTTTGTTTTTGCATGCATAAAGACATCTAAGCTGGATGGATTTTTTTTTTCAGAACAATAATAATCCATTTATGTAATGCCCATGCACTTACTGTTGCATTTCTGGTATTTCTTCCTCCCTTATATTGACTGCAATTTAAGGACTGTTGAGGACTTCGATGACTGGACAAGTTGGTTGTTTTATAAAGGTGGGGTTGGTGTCAAGCCCGAGGACAGTTGGGAATCTTGGTGGGATGAGGAGCAGGTCAGTTGCAATGTATTTGTGTTTGAACTATTTTACAGCAAATTTCAGAAACTACGTTAAATCTGGAAAACTATTGTAAATCATATGTTCAATAAATGATTCCGAGAAACTACAGTTCTGTTGATATTCTACATTGCAAGACTACAATTTCGAAATCTGCACTGCAAAAACTGCAATTGGTCTCTTATGCCATAGTATGAAGCTACACATTTCTTGGTTCATGTCACAAAACTAGATTTTACATCCCAAATAAGGTGGGTTTTGCGGTATGGGAGCCAATAGATGTGTAGTTCTATTACAAGTTATAAATAGAAGTGTAGTTGTGAAATTGATTGTTATTATGTGATAATTTTTCTTGAACGTATTATGTGATACTTATGGCTATAGAAGTGTAATAAGTCAAAATAGCTCTAGAAAAGTGTAGTTTTTCTGTAGGGTTTTTCAATCTTAGTATACTTTTCTGGAATTTACATAAAGAACTAACAATGTGTTATTGATTCGAATTTGGCGTACAGGCTCATATCAGGACGTTAAGAGGACGTATCCTAGAGACAATCCTGAGCCTGAGGTTCCTTATTTTTCAATATGGCATCGTGTACAAGCTTAAAATTACAGGACATAATACTTCGATTGCAGTAAGCTGAGCTCTCACGATTAGTTGCTCTTTTGTAAATCTTCAATTGCTCTGCCTCTTCACATTAACTATTCATTGTTATCAAATCATGAGAATGTGTGAGTAGCACAGGGGTAATTAAGACCTCAGGTTGTGGGGCTACCAACCATAGCTTGAACCCTGGTTCTCACCAAAAAATCACCATACGTACCTCTATGTCAACATCAACAGATGGCCAGGCTTTGGGGTTTCTTGGCCAGGATCCCTTAGGATAATGCCATGGGGGCAATCTCTCCCCCACCGGTCTAGTTTTTTTTTTTAAATGTCTTGTTTGCACTTATCTAGTTGGTCTTGACTGTTAAGAGTATTAGTGTCCTTTAAATATTCAGCACTAGCCTTGTTTTGCATTCCTTTGCTGGCTTGGTAAGTTACCAAGGTTCCACTGGCTTTAAAGAATCAGACTGGAATAATTATTTTTATATCATGTCTGTTTAGTATGTAGTGTGCTCTTCCAAATGCAATGCTAATGTATCCGCCTTGCATATGAGAAAGTTGTTCGAAGTATTAGCTGCTTCAATTTCTTTTGGCAGTAGGTTCTTCGTCGTATTCCTAATGTTTCCCTCATGTACTCTTATACAATGCCCATTGGGGCTGTTATTCAAGACAAGAACTATTCATAACTTTGATCACATAGCTGATCAATGGTGTGGTAGCTTTTCTTATGCAAGTACAATTAGTGTATGAATCCTTTAGCCTTTCTTTTTTTTCTACTCCTAAAGTGATTCAACCAGGTCCGTCAACAGTCTGGAGCTAAATACTTGCTCGCATTTTTTATAATATTTATAATGAAAAACTAATTTGGTCTTAGTAAGTTATTGGACCTGTTCAATTTGTTTCCTTATAATTCTGCTCAAGGTTTTGGAACTGAAGTCAATATTATAGAAATTTATAACTCTTAAATGTTAAATATAAGAAACATAGGGCCATTCTTGTGTATAATACTTCTTACTGGACAGGTTTACGGGGTCTCATGGATAGTACTTCTTGCAATGGTCATTCTATTTAAGGTTAGTCATTTTAATACTTTTGACTTACATCTATTTCACGGCTTCAAGTTATGAGGATTCAGTTGCCAATGTTTTGTCTTGTATTTCAGCTGCTCACTGCAACTCCAAAGAAGTCAATTGCCTTGCCCCCTTTTGCTCGATTTCTACAGGGCCTCCTAGCTCTTGGGATTTTAGCAGGAATTACCGTGCTTATAGTGGTTAAAATGTTTACAATTGCTGAACTGTTTGCCATTGCACTTTCTTTTACTGCAACTGGTTGGTGCTTTCTATGTGTAAGTACAACTCTTCTTAGTCATTTTTTTACTGTATAAACTTGCTACGTTGTTGAATGGAAGTAGGATATCACAAGCACCTATTGCGTCAAATAACTAGTAACTTGTCCGATGACGTGATTTACGTCAATTTCTTTCCATCCTTTTTTCTGTTTCCAACAATTTTAAAGAAAAGTTGCACAAAAAAGAACAATTTTAAAGAAAAAATAAATCAGTTTGTGCTAGAAAAGTTCGCTGCAGCAATCAATGTCTTATTGCCTTATTGCTACGAACATGCATGCATTAACATAAATCATTGTATAGATAACTAGATTAGGTAATCACATGCCTTCTCAGGTCTACTATAGAGCAAGTAGAAGGGAACATGAATTTAGAGTAATTAAATAAATTCTTGTAAGCGATATATAGTTCTATCCTGTCTTACTAAGTTGTTTCATGTCATGATCATGGCAGCTGGCCGTCACATGGAAGAAACTAGTGAAAACCCTTTTGATATGGGACTCTGTCCGCGAAATTGCTCGGATGTACGACGCAGTAATGGGTGCCGTCATCTTCATGCCCATTGTGTTCTTCTCATGGTTCCCCTTCGTATCCACCTACCAATCACGTGTCCTGTTCAACCAAGCCTTCAGCCGAGGCCTGGAGATCTCCCTCATCCTAGCTGGAAACAAGGCGAATCAGCAGGCATTGAAAAGCTAGCCTTGTCTTTGGAATGGATGACAGTATGCTTGTGTTGCGCATTTTCTTGAAATCAACGATGATTATTTAGTTTGAACAGTGTTCAATTGTTGTGGTTTACTTTTTTTGAACAGAAACCTAACTGCCCTCAACTATTTGTACACTATACTCGTGTTGAGAGAACGCTACAGCGGGATGTTGTAACCTGAGAAGATGAACTTTTACCTGGTTTTAACGAAGTAATTATGGTTTGGACGCTACCTGCTTATTACATTATTAGAGGATTTCGTCGACCTAATACTCCACATGGATGTCTGTCAGCCCGGACATGAACCGTAGGGTATATAGTGCGTTTGTTGATAATTGATGATCTGGCGTTTTATTGCATGGACAGGAGAAAGGAGAGCCCTGCGTTATATTGAAAGCAAAGATGTTTACACTGGTGATACCAGTTTTCGCGGAACGCTCCCAAAGCAGCTAAAAAGAAACTAGAGATGTTCTCCACATCTACCATTCTCGAAGGGGCAGAGAAGCGAACAGTTTTTAAGGCTAAGTCATAACGCCTAGGGAAGAAAGCGGTCAGGAAACGATCGAAAGAAGGCTAAATCGTTTTTAGTTTCATATTTTTTTTCTCGGTACGGAAAGCGACAACAGTACCGGCGGAAACAAATACAACGTTAGTATTACGGAAATATCGAAAATGGAATTGGCACGGACCGTTCAAGAACATTCCAACTAGCCACACAAACTAGCTAAAGAACACAAAGATAGAGAACATTCAAACTAGATGATTTACAAAGACATTTCCGGTATGAAAAGGAACAGTATAACACATCGAACCTTACACCAGAAACAACATGAATTAACACCGGGGGAGTATGGGAAACAACACAATTCAAAGTGTTTACGAATTGCGAACTTATTTATTGTCATCTACAAACATGTTTAACATCACGCTGATCATTTATTTTGTGGTATACAAATACACCCAAAACTAATCCCATGGTAAGAGAAAATGCACAAGCAAAAAAATTAGACAATCGCATAGAAAATGAAATGCATATATTGTTATACCTCCCTATGCAGGAAATTGATGCAAATAAAATTGATAATTTTCTCTAACACAGTCAGCACATAATAGATGGCTACATTAATCGGTTCATAACAACTTGGGCTCATATTTATCATCCATATCCCAGGCCGCAGCAAAATTAAATTGCATTAAGGGACAACAACCTTCCTATGGAGTATAGAGTTATAAATCTGCCAACCTTACGTTGTTGTCTCTTATTGCAGCAAGGGTTATTCGTTTTCTCAAGCCTAAACTTTAGTCTTGTCACATCAAAAAGAATCTTATTATTTAAGAGTATTTTGATTAGTCTAATGACAAAACTTTTTTGACAGATGGGTGCTAATTTACGAGATGTATCTAATGAGCCTAATTAATCTATGTTTTGCTACAGTAATGCTACAGTAACTATATGCTAATCACGGCTTAATTACCCTTATTAGATTTAGATCGTCTCGCGAATTAGCCCAGGGTTCTGCAATTAGTTTTATAATTAGACTTTATTTAATACTTTTGAATAGCAAGATTTCTTTAGATGTAACAGGGCAAAAGTTTAGGCTTCACGAAATGAACAGCCCTAAGTCAACAGCAACAAGAACTCCATAGGAAGGAAATTTCATTTATTTAACTCATTTTGATTCGTGGGAGGCCGAGTCCTGTGCGTGTGTTTTGCACTCATGCTGGCGACAAAAACAAGAACGGACGTGTAAAGCTAACGAGCGCGCATTGAAGCAAGAGGCAGCCGTGCGTCGGTAGCAAAACGAGAAGACTTTGGACCGTGGGCTGAATTGTATAGGCCAGGCCAGGCACAATATACCAATCCTTTTTCTTTTTTATCCTTTGTGAGGAATTGCCCAAATGATTCATACAAAGAATTCAATCGATGGCGTGATTTACCCAAGCGATGAGAGATGCCAATGTAAATCATGCACCCCATGCGTACTAGAGCTGGATGAATGTGCACGAAGTTAATATCCCTGGCAGTCTACTACTCAATTTTTGCCCGTTGTTCCATGTTCATGCAACCTAACCAATCAAGAGTTCGATGGTTGTAAACCTGTGAAGTGGTTGCTGGTGCCGAAGGATTCACATTTCGGTGGCCACAAACTTGGCAGTGATTTTTGATCCAGTGATTGCTTATGGTATTTCAGTCCTCTACATGGCGCTGAAGTATGAAACATATATTTTGTGCTTGTTGTCATCGGCAACGACTATAAGGGCTATGATACTTCTTGAAATTTCGGTGCTAGCAGTGTTGAAAGGGATGATGTTGTGGCCATGGTCTTTCAGGCAATGGAGGAGTATGGTGAGCTCAAGCTATAGCCTTCGAGGTTTTTTGTTGCAAATTCACAAAAATCAGCCTCTTTAATGTGCCTCTAGTATTGGTCTGTCTTGAAGATGGTATTGGCACTCATGTTCTTCTCTGGTCATTTCGAAGATGTGGAAGGAAAGACTTTTTGAGTTTAAGGTCCCTTCTTTCGTTTTTGATGATTTCAGAGGCCAGAATAACTTGAAGGATTCAGTGTTACATAGTAGTATATGTTTAGGGATTGTAAGTTAGGAGTAGGAGTGTTCTTTTTTTGTAATGATTGTAATAAAAAATAGCTATATGCATTATTCGATGCAGAGGTTGAAATTAATATATTATTTTTTCTAAAAAAAAAAGTCTACTACATTGAGTGAGCTTTATTTCTCCAACAGTGAAAATGCGTGACACTATTGTTGCGAACTGTCAGCCGCCGGGTCCAATGAATGCGCAGACCCGTACGTCACAATGGCATGCAACCCTCGTGTGGCAGCTGGATCCAGGATACGTTGATTTCTCTCTGTTGTGTTCCGATTTTTTATCGGTGATGGATGTTTTATATGAAATCACAGCTCGGTTTAGGACCAGACTTAAGCTGTTCTTACAAATGAAAACAAGATATTTTAACAAAAGAAGAGTCCAAAAGGAAAACGGGGTGAATTTCTATTCATTGTGAAATCTATAAGCATTATATTCGCTAAGCTTTGATGGAAAGAATGCCACGTACGGGTCTGCCGATACAAGTTTTATTGCAAACTGCTGGTGACATCTGCCCATACTACATTACTGCTGAAGCTTTGACCCTGATCCTCGACACTAGGTTTTTTCCAACGCCGACTGCACAACACTTGGAAGGGGCACGGTAGTGCTTCGTCGGCCAGTTCTTATTGACCACCAGTCCACCAGGATGGTGTGAAGAAACTTTTCAGTTTCAAGTCCCTTTCTGATGCCATCCATTCCCAATCAAATTCTGTGTGTTTTTCATGTCATAATCTTTTCAAATTGACAATACAGCATATATGTAGGCCACGCAGACAGCTCTGCACTTGAGGTCCCATCTTAACAAAGGTTTCTGTAGCTTATATGGTCTATTATTGTCCAATGAATGTGCAATTGCTATGGAGCTGGTGGCTGGAGTACTTAGAAGGTACCATTACCATTGGGCATGGCAAGTAGCACATACTGGAGTTGAACGCATCTGAATTTAGCCATGGTAGATAAAAGATGACTCTTGACTTTACAGCTACTGAGTAAACATTATTTCTACAACAGACGGCAGGCAACGCGCAAACACTAATGCAACTGCCACAGCCTCTGTAAAGAAAATGAGATGCAGATAGGGCAAATGGCCACATTTCCACGCCTAGAGGTCCAACCATTTGTATTCAAGTCATCATCAAAGATCAACAAGTGAGAGTCTGAGATACAGCAAATCAGCGACAGGAGAAATGCAGATAGCATCCAAAAGCATGGCCACATTCCTCATTTAATTCATTCATGATACCTTCGATTAAGTTTCCCAACTTATACATGGGTCAAAACATTCATAAGACAAGAAATCAAGCTCTATAGTCGGGGAATGAAAAATCACAAACTCTGTTCTTCAAACAACTTCAAAATTTGTACTAGTTCGAAATAGGTATACCGCAACAGTCAAAAGTATGGGGAAAAAAACACGTCGTGCTCACATTACTTGATGACTGACACGAATGGTTCAAGAACATTCGAACTAGCTGCTAACTCACATGGACAGATAAAGAACACTCAAACTAGCTAAAGAACAAATAGATAGAGAACATTCAAACTAGATGATTTACAAAGACAATTCCGGTATGAAGAAGAAACAGTATAACACATCGAACCTTACACCAAAACAACATGAATTAACAGTGGGGGAGTATGGGCAACAACACAATTCGAAGTGTTTATAAATTGTGAACTTATTTATTGTCATCTACAAACATGTTTGACATCATGCTGATAATTTATTTTGTGGTATACGAATACACCCAAAACTAATCCCATGGTAAGAGATCCGAATAAAACTGATAATCACATAGAAAATGAAATGCATATATTGTTATACCTCCCTATGCAGGAAATTGATCCAAATAAAACTGATAAGTTTCTCTAACAAAGTCAGCACATAATAGATGGCTACATTAATTGGTTCATAACAACTTGGGTTCATATCTATCATCCATATCCCAGGCCGCAGCAAAATTAAAATGCATCCTCATAATATAAGTATTGATTTCTCAAACATTGTTACATTGTACCAGATCTACACGGTTAACCTGTGAAGTTTTTGGCAGATCAACCAACGCAACATAGCCCTTTTGGCTTCACCTGTTTTTCTTACATATCGTCTCCCTGGCAGATGAATGGGTGCTTGGATTTTACATATCACTCAAAACTAGGTCCTCCAACATAACTTGTATTTACTAATGTTTTGCTTCTTCCTATGAACCAGGGGTGTGACGGACTGCGGCACTACTAGTGTTCAGACTTTTGATGGAGGCTCGTATGCATGACGAGTCGCGACCATTCCTGGTACCATCCATTCCGAACCAATTTGACTATTTGCAACCCCCAACAATCACTGTTAGTATGAATTTCATCTTTTTAGTGTCTGAGCTGACCACTAGCATCAAATCAGATCTGGATACTGAATGAGCCATGCTGCTAGCCATAGAGACGGAAGAAGGCACAAGTCTGGTATTCTAGTAACATATAGAGTTATAAATCTACCAACCTTACGTTGTTGTCCCTTATTGCAGCAATCAAGTCAACAGCAACAAGTACTCCTGAAGGAAATTTCATTTATTTAACTTACGGTGCCACATGCATCTAGGTGAGCTGTAGGTGTGCAGAATTTCCTAAACGTCATGGATGTTAGAAAGCCAGGATAGCTCCTTGCATAATTACTCTAACGACCTCCTATTCCTCTGCCACAAATCATAGCAGAGAGATAATGACAAAAACAAAGCATATCTCTCTTATTACAAATCGTGGAAGAGGGATAATGGCAAGCACATGCAAACAAGTTACTATTCCTGCTGGTCTGGCTGGTTGTTTCACATAGCTTAGGAACATAAAACAACCTAGTGGCAACTGATATCAAACAACACTACAAGTATCAAACATCACAACATTGCCAAAGTTGCAAGCGTCATTTTAGCTGCATACATATACCTCCTTGAACCAAAGGTGAATATGGTAGTCAAGGGCATACTACAAATCAACATCTGAAAATCTACATTGTCTACTTCTTGCAGCACAGCAACCTGCACCTAACTAGAAAGATAATTCCTAAATAGTGTATCTGAGCTCATGCTCTGTGCTGCAAACTGAAAATGGAAGGCAACTATGACATGTAAAGCATCACTAACATAACCGCGGCTAAACCATTGGTTTTTAAGTAGGAACCAAATGTCAATGCCGGAACAAGAGCTGCTTCGTCAACATTGATAATATCTAGTAATTTTCAACATTAATTGATTTGGATTAGTTGCCCACTGTAACAAGAGGTGCTACTACAGTAACAACATAAATGAAAAAAAAAGACACGAGAAAGGGCACATTAGAAAGCCAGGAAAACGCCACGCATGATTACTCTATTAACCTTGTATCTTCTTTGTTACAAATCGTAGAAGAGATAATGTCAAAATCAAGCATATCGTGTTACAAATCCTAGCAGAGAGTGTCAACTGCAAGCAAACAAATTCCTGCTCCTGTTGCTCAAGCTAGTTGTTTCACAGAAGACAGCTTAGGAACATAAATAACTTGATGCGACAGGATAGTGGCAACTGCTATCAAACAACACTAAGTATCAAACCTTACAACATTGCCAAAGTTGCAAGTGTCATTTTAGGTGCATACATATACCTCCTTGAACCAACCAAACAATCACAAACACACAACCACCCAGCTACAAAACCCACTCATTTCTAGCTGCACTTTCACACCTTTTACCAGCACACAAATAGACAATATCAACTAGTAGTACAAGATCAATTTCAATCTACATAATTTACTCTGCAACTACAATCAGAACAAGTGGTAATTAATCACCTGGAAATGGAATTCCGGCTATCAACCAGACAGGTACCTAGGCTGGCAATAGAAACCTTGTTCCCATCAAAATGTGCATGTACAATGCCAGGGAGATGGTGAAGATGGCCATGGATTTAGCACCGAGGTACTTGACAGCGACAAGCCCCCTTTCAGCAACCTCATCACGTGCAACGACAATGCTCTTCCTTGCCCCATCAGACACCCGCTGCGCCAAGAAGTCAAGGAATGATCGGACCGTCTCTGCAGTCACCCTGCCTGTAACATCCAGCACGAACCTCCTGTTGCTCGGCACAGCTAGCGTACTTGACACCTTGCGGATCACGCCGTTGGTGCCAAAATTCCCAGCCTCACGCTCAAATGCCACCGCCTCAATCCGAGCAACGGAGGCCTCCTTGGCCAGCTGCCGCGATGTCCTGAGGAATGTTTCGACGGCGCCATTGCAGACAGAGACCGCCAGGTCCTTGACCCTGGCCTCGTGCCTGGGATCAGAGTGGCCGGTGGACACTTGGTCGCTGCTGCTCGCGGCAACGGTCCGGTCCAGGTAGGCGGCGACGGCGGTGCTGACGAAGACCCGGACGAGGTCCGCCGCGGCCTCCTTGCCCCTGGTGCTGCAGAGCGCCGCCAGCCACTCCGGCTCCTCGCGGGTGGCGACCTCGGGCGTGCGGCCGTTGCAGGAGGACAAGACAAGGTTCCTGGCAAAGCTTCCCACAACTGCGGAAGCGAACCCGGCGCCGGCGGGGGAGAGGAGCCGGTCCAAGATTCGATCTTGGAGCGAGGATTGGGGGTCCTGCTGCCGCTGTTGATGTAATTGCTGGTGGAAGGAGATGGCGCGGAGGACCCCGGATGCGACGGACTCGGAGATGCTTGACGCGGCTGAGGAGACGGGTTCGGAGGCGGCGAGCTTGGAGAGCTGGAGGAGGCTCTGTGGGACTTGGTCGGAGTCGGAGCGGAGGAAGTCAGCGAGGTCGGAGCCGACCTGGGAGACGGCGTCAGCGAGAGTGAGGGCGGCGACGATGCGGCGGCGGTGGCGGCGATAGAGGCGGTAGATACCGTATCCAGCGGTGGCGGCCGCCGCGGCGAGGAGGAGGCAGCGGGTGCGGCGGCGGCTAGAGCAGTGGCAGGCGGCGACAAGCGCGTCCATCGAGGTGATGGACCAGGGGCGAGGCGAAGGGAGCTGCGGAAATGAGGTTATCTCGCTCCCTCCCTCCCCACCGCCCCGCGCCGGCCGTGGAGCGGAGGAAGAGCGGCGACCGGATCGAAGCCTAGACCAGCCCGGGTCTCAGTCGTGTCCAGTCGTGCTGCTCATTAACTGGACCGAGAGCGCGCCTGCAAAAACCGTTCGACATTGCTAGAGCCACTCTGGGTTGCCACAGAGTCAATCCATTTCTTATGTTTTAGTATGCGTTATTTCCTGCTCAAGTTACGAAATTCCTAAGATTATACCGACTGCTTCATTGAGCATCCAAAGTACTTATGAAGGCTTTCTAAATTCGTGCGACGTCCGGATCAACTCACATGCTACCACTCCAACCGCCCACAAACTTCATTTTTTTTAAAAAAAATTCTCTCCAACCAACTTTTATATGTATATATTTTTTACATTTTCTAGAAAGAAATCCTCAATTTTTTCTGAACTTATGATCTAATTCAAAAAAAATGTTGATGAAACTTTGGTTAAAAATTACAGAATAGTCTTTTTCAAAAGGTTTAACTAAACTTTTTCTAGAAATTTTAATAGTGTCTCACCTTGTGCCGACCCACCTAGGCCGCAGCCCCTCGATAGCAGGCGCACGCACACTAGAGGGAATAGAGCACAAGCGCTTAAATATGGATTTCTTATACTCGTGGGTGCATATGACTACTAAAACCAAACTCACTTATATACTGTAGAGTTAATGCAAGTATTTATCGTAACTTTTGAGACAAACATAGCTATTATTCTCCATAATCGGCTCGTGGCTAGAAAATACTTGAGTGGTGACGTTGGACTGTGTTGGGGAGGAGGGTTTCTTCATTTGGATGTAAATCAACAAAATAAACATAGTTTGCCTATGGTTAGGTGAAATGAAAAGTAGTGTTTTTTTTTCCCTTTAGGTAAAATAGCTTAGAACTACAAAGCTACACTGAATTATAATCTTGCTTAGTCTCTTAAAAAATATAATCATATTGAATAATATTTCACAAAACCATAACTAATTGTGTTGTCATATAAAACTCTATAACTTTTTGTGACAGTTTCAGTAAACTATAACAACTTTGACACTATGTTTAAGAAAAGTATTACTTTTGTGAATGATCCCCAGTCATCCTCACGGGTGAAAATATTCTGAAAGTGAGATGGAAGAATGGGACTAGAACAAAAGTTGTAATTTTCTAAAATAAAGTACTCAATATATTCTAGCATTTCACATAGCAAACAAGAAGCTAAACAATTGTAGCATGTTTGATGGCGACAGACAGCTTTGGGAGGCGACATGAAGAGAGAGGTTTGCATGAAATAACCGAGGGGCAAAATGATAACTCTTATATTTTGAGGACTCTTAATGAGCTCAGAGTGTCATATATTTTGGAACTGAGGGGTAAACAATATTGTAGCTTTTTTTTAAATTGGCATAAACATTACAGTTTTACGGGGACTTTTGTAAAATTTAGTGTAAAAGTTATCCCAACGTCATGAATGAATTAGAAATTGGAGATAGTTCATTTTTGAGTAAAGTGCACCAGTGGTCCTCAAACTTGTCATGGGGTGTCATCTAGGTCCTCAAACTCTCAAAACGCATATTCGGATCCCTAAACTTGTTAAGTTGTGTCGTCTAGGTCCAAAGTACTGAAAATACCTTAACGGCTCTTGATAGGCTGCTAATTCAAATTGATTTTTCATACTCATTCTCTCCCTAAATTATCTTGCTATTACAATTCATACTAAAAGACATAATTACCTTTATGCCTGCTGATGGACAACTATTTGAAAATGATATTTCGTACTCATTTTCTTTTCCCAAACTATTATTTCCACCGCAATTCATGCCAAAAAGATATAATTATACTGCATAATGCAGTAATTATAGATAAACAAATGATAAATTATAATTATCTGAAGCCACGTCAGCAAGATGGGTAGTTTCGGAATGATGGACCTAGATGACACACTTTAACAAGTTTAAGGATCTGGATATGCACTTCGAGAGTTAAGGACCTAGATGACACCTCGTGACAAGTTGAGGGACCGGCCGTGTATATTACTCTTCCTTTTTGTTAACTGCGTTTGTGTGGACCTAGCAGTTCCATATATGGCAGGGTGAATAAAACACGGCCGAAGCAGGTGGATTGTTGGGGACACTAAAGACCGACTTTATTTGCGGACCATGAGTCCACCACCTTGTATGGTCAATGACACGCGTGACCCACAAGTACGTGGGCCCAAGTTAATGAAGACATGTTTTCAGAGGCAATTGCAAAGAAAAGAGAAACGAGATTGGCACCGGCAACTGCCACGAAAAGGACTGCTATTTTCTCACGCAAGCAGCAGACCCGTAGTGATTTTCTGGAGGTAATTGCGAGGAAAAGATAATCGACATTTCATATTTGCACGAGACGTTGCCGCGAAAAAGATGGTCATTCTTCTCACAAAAAGCACGCCTCGATGAAATTGCTCACCGACACGGAGTGTCTGAGTGACTGGCTGACTGCAAAGAAACGAGAGGCAGTTCTCCTGCTGTCCAGGAGACGGGGAGATCTGGTGCTTGTTGGAGGTGTGTAAGCCCACTCATCAGTCAGACACCCAGCAGTTGTGGCCTGTTGCTCCGTCATCACTAGATGAATTACCCCGCGCGTTGCTGCGGGAATTGTTGGACACAATTCTATAAGGACATTTGATGAACCATGAATGAGCAAAGAAGCATTGTGCACAATACATTCTGTTAGCAAATTTATTCAAGAGCTCTTTATTCAAACCTGAAAGGAAGGTGAAGATTTTCTTATTGCATTCTTTTTTTCTCTAATACGCAGGAGAACTGCGTATCATTATATTAAGAAGAAAAAAAATGGGACATGAACCTATACAACAATCATGTACACCACACCCCACACACACTAAACTTTCTTTACATTTGCGCCTGTTAACAAAGAAAGACGACCACCTAATAAACACCGACGCTAAGGCGCGTAACCTGGACCAGACAAGGAAGAGAGGCCTCGGGCGCCTGCCATCTCCCACAAATGTCGATCATCATTTGTCGTACTGATTGCTCGTGTTATTCTTACTACATTCTTGTGAACTTAGTATGGACAATATGAAGGTTCCTTTAGTTGATACCCTCAACTCAATGTCCCCACTTATTTGATAGCTTGTTGAGATTGATGAGGACATCACCATGTCGGATACGACCAAGACTCCTCCGCTGGACATGCACGGTCCAATCACAAGAGCTAGAGAACGACAATACCTAAGAGGACGGGGACTATGGAGTGGGGAAAAAAATGTACCAAAGCATCCTGAAATTATGAACCTTGTATCTATGTGTAGCAACTCAAGTTTTCTAAGTTCATTTGTTTGCTAGGTGAATTCCCCGCGCGTCGCTGCAGGAATTTGTAGATACATTTAGAGTACATTTAGAGTGGGAACGGCAAAGATTGTGGCGCCCCAAGTTTATTTAAAGGAAATAAAAGGAACTGGGAGGGCCAACAAACAGATGAACTGCAGTGGGTTGCCATGGAAGCCAAAATGATTTGGGGTTACAAATGTCATAGAAAACCTAAGCATCATTGAAAAATCTTGTAGACTTCTTTGCTCTTCCATGTTTGTTCAACATATTTTCAACAGCACCACGATTACGTAGGTACTGTGATAGAACTTTAGCACTAAGTAGTTTTCTTAAGAAAATTTCAGATTCAGATCCTAGTCTATCTTTCTTTTTGTGAAATCGTTTTGCACTAAGTAGCTCGGAAAAATAGAATCAAGAAGTTGAAGGACAGTGAGGGCAATGTATTTACTAAGAAGGAGGAGATGCACAAGCTCGCGACTGAATTTTTTGAGAGTCTTTATGACCGTGATCCGGCTGTACAACCAGACCATGGACTGGATGATGTTCAAGTGTCAATCACGGCTGCGATGAATGAGTGCCTCTGCAGAGAGTTCACAGAGGAGGAAATCAGCAACGCCCTATTTCAAATAGGCCCGCTCAAGGCCCCGGGGCCAGATGGTTTGCCGGCCCGGTTCTATCAACGAAATTGGGAGTTACTGAAGCATGATGTGGTAGTGGCTATGAAGGAATATTTCAAATCAACCGTGATGCCCTCTGGAGTAAATGATACAACCATTGTGCTAATCCCGAAGAAACCTCAAGCAATGGAATTGAAGGATTATAGACCAATCAGTTTATGTAATGTTCTATATAAAGTGGTTTCCAAATGCATGGTGAATCGTCTGAGACTGTTTCTGAATGAGCTCATATCTAAAATCAAAGTGCCTTCATTCCGGGAAGATTGATTACAGATAATGTACTGATTGCATTCGAATGCTTGCACACTATGCAGTCAGGTCGGCAGAGTGGAGATGGATATTGTGCGTATAAGCTGGATCTCGCGAAAGCGTACGACAGAGTAGATTGGGTTTTTTTGCAGAATGTGCTGGAGAAACTGGGCTTTCATAGCACATGGGTTCGGTGGATAATGGCCTGCGTTACCACCGTTCGCTACAGAGTTAAGATAAACGGCGAACTTCTGCAACCCTTCTCTCCGTCGCGCGGCCTACGCCAAGGGGACCCGCTGTCGCCATATTTGTTTCTGTTTGTCGCTGATCACCTATCACGTATCCTGAGGAAAGGTGAAGTGGATGGCTCATTGTCTGGACTAAAGGTGTGTAGAAGAGCTCCAGTCATAACTCACTTATTATTTGCGGATGATACGCTGCTATTTTTCAAAGCAAGTGAAGCCCAGGCGCAGAAGGTGAAACAAATGATAGCTGATTTTGAACGAGCCACGGGACAGATGGTGAGCGAGCCCAAGTGCTCGATAATGTTCTCAGAGAACGTGGATGAGAATACAAAGGCCGGCATCCGAACTGCGCTGAATGTGCAGCAGGAAGCTTTTGAGGCCAAGTATCTAGGCCTCCCAACCCTCAGGGTCGTATGAAGAGGGATTCCTTTCAACCTATTGGTGAACGACTCAGCAAAAGTTTTTTTGATTGGAGTGAGAGATACATCTCGTGTGCAGGGAAGGAAACTTTGATAAAGTCCGTAGCACAGGCGATCCCCAATTATATTATGGGTGTGTTCAAACTGACCGGTGGCTTATGTGAGGAATTGACACGCAAGATCAAACGATACTGGTGGGGCGCGGAGGACGGCAAGAGGCGAACACATTGGTGTGCATGGGGTCGTATGATGAGGAGCAAGAATGAAGGCGGTATGGGTTTCAGAGACTTGAGGATTATGAATCAAGCTCTGCTAGGAGGCCAAGCTTGGAGTCTTATTCAGTTCCCGAACAGTTTATGTGCACGATTGTTAAAGGCAAGATACTATCCTAATGGGCACCTGCTTGACACAGTTTTTTCTGGTAATGCGTCACCTACCTGGAGGGCGATTGAGCATGGCCTTGCACTACTGAAGCAAGGAATTATTTGGCGTATTGGAAATGGTGACAGTGTCAAAATATGGAGGGATAATTGGATTCCTAATGATTACCTGCTGACTGCCATGGGCAAGATGAGAAGAAACAGATATAAATGGGTGTCGGAGCTAATTGACCAGGTCACAGGACAATGGAATGCTGGTTTGGTTCATGAAATCTTTTACCCTCCTGATGCTGAAAAGATCTTGAAGATGCGGCTGCCTAGTAGAAGGTCAGATGATTTTATTTCTTGGCACTATGAAAGAAGTGGCATTTATTCAGTCAAGAGTGCTTATGGTGTATGGAGTATGGAGTTTCTGGTGGTGCGTCCAGTTCAAGGCCTGATGGCACAAGGCCTTTTTGGAATTTCATATGGAAGTCGTCTGTCCCACCAAAAATTCAACACTTTGCGTGGAAGGTTGCCAGCACGACTCTGCCCACCAAGGTAAATAAGTTGGCAAGGAAGCTGGAGGTGATCGGAACCTGCTCTATCTGTGGTGTTGAGGATGAAACAGAACATCACGCTCTGGTTCAATGCACAATGGCAAAGGCAATGAGGGAAGCAATGCGTGAAATCTGGAATTTGCCGGATGAGCTACAGTTTCGATTTTCAGGCCCAGATTGGCTACTGATGCTGCTGGCTAAATGCGACTATGACTGTCGTGACAGAGTTCTATTCCTCTTATGGTGAGTTTGGCACATTAGAAACCAACTTGTTCATGAAGGCAAGAGGGAATCCATAGAGGGATCTCGGAGATTCCTCGACAGCTACTTAAAGTCGCTTGCAGAAATCAGAGCGGAGAAGAAAATTCAGGTTACAAGTGGGGCAAAGCCAGCAGAGTACATCATGAAGAGATGGGTATGCCCAAGGCCTGGAAGAATCAAGGTCAATGTTGATGCCGCATTTCAACCGACTACAGGAGCAGCTGCAGTTGGAGTGGTCGCACGAGATGCATCTGGTTCTGTAAAGTTTTCCTCGGGTAGGTTCTTTTTCAACTGCACCAATGCAGAAGAAGCCGAATTGCTAGCGTGTAGAGAAGGCCTCAACCTAGCAATCCAGTGGCTTGATGCGCCGGTCACACTGGAGTCGGATAGTCTGCTTGCTGTTCGGGCTATAAACGAAGAGACAGAGAATAGAGGGCAGTTTGCACTGTTGGTGAAGGAAATAAAATCGCTCGGTGGGGAGCTCAGAGAGGTGGAGGTCATACATTGTAAGAGAGATCAGAATAGGGTTGCCGATTGCCTAGCTAGACATTCTTATAGGCATAAACTTAGTAAAGTTTGGCTGCATCATGGGCCAATTCATGTATCACATCTGCTTCAAGCAGAATGTAACCCTGTTTTGATCTAATAAAGACCTCACCTTTCCTCGCAAAAAAAAAAAAAAACTTTGTATAGAAGGATTGGAAAAAGTGAATTGGTACTATTTCGTCCATGTTTTACAGACCAATGTGAAATGTAACATTCTTTCATGTAGAAGTTGTGCACGATTTGGCCGTACAACAGTTACCAGTTGAATAGGGCAAGCTTTACAGGGAAAAATAAGTAGCTGGCGGCTGAGAATGGAAAATTATTTTTGATTATGGTTGGAGCAATAGATCTTGCAGTGTTGCTATGAGAAATCCAGGCACTTGCTTGCATCAGTCGATCTGCATTGGCATTTCACAGTTTGACAAAATTGAATTGATTTTTTTTTCAAGGCACCATTTGACGAAACAGATGAAAAAAATAAATTGACTAACCTGCTAAGGGGTAGGACAAATCACAAATGTGCCATGTCCTGAAAAATAAGATTCGAAACACCGTTTCCTTTGTATGATGTACTGCACGAAGCCAACAACAAATTAACCTCTTAGAAAAATCAAGAACGAACAAATCAGAGAAGAAACAAAAGAAGAAAAATAAGATGCAGATTTGCCATCGTCACTGCAAAACGGGTTTGTTTATAGATCAGTAGTGTATGAGGCGATGAAAACAAAATGAGGAGTGCTGTGGTTGGAGGCGATCGATGACATTGTTTATATCATGGTGTGGAATGTGAAATTGATGGCAGGAGTGCAGGGACTGCCGCATGCATCTACTGTACCTTTGAGGAGAATCAAAGAGAATGGTTAGGGAAGGGCAAAATACGACCGCAGTAATTCGTTGTCCACCCAATTAATTCGCCTTTGGATACTTGGTGGAGGGCAGTTAGCACAATCAATTTGCCGTTGTAAATAGGAGATGCGAGAGGACAGTTTCAATGTTTGATATGGGCAGTTTCGTTTCCTAAGGCCCAGCGGTGGCTTTGGGTGGGAGGAGATGAAGCGAAACAACGGACACGATGAGAAGACTACTGAATATCGGACGGTCTAAATAAAAATGATGATGTGGCTCGTTGTGGTTGCAGAGAAATTAATGGTGGTTAGTGGGTATGACTTATATAGAGATTATAGATTTCCGATGCCATCAGACGGGCACCACTACGGCACACAACACGACGATGGATGGGATATTCTCCTGCAATCAGCAAGAAAAATGGAGGAAGGTTATCGCGCAACTCTCCTCCACGGCTGCCACATTGTGTCTCGCTTGGTCTTCTTTCTCCCGACCATACCCTTGCGGCCTTCGACGACGTCGCCGCTCTCCGCACCGCCCCGACCACTGCCTACACCACCTCGGCCTACTCGCCGCCAACCATTCATGGTGTGACACCCCCGCTGCCTACCCCACCCAACGCCACCCGTCATGAGTCCCCCCCCCCCCCCCCCCCCCCCCCCCCCCCTCTCTCCCTGGAACCCCTCGTCCTCTGGAGATTGGAGGGTCTCCTCGACAACCCGAAACCGTAACCCCGCCTCCGTCCCCCACCTCCAGCAACGCGGCTCGCCGCCTCGCAGTGCAAGCCCGCAACACCTTCGTCGTTTTCTCATCTGTTCGTATCGGGTTTTCCGTTGTAAGTAGAGTCTCTTCATATTGGGCCAGGCCATGGTCGGTCGTGCCGCGTGCACCGCGCGAACACGCCACCGGCAGCGCGAGAGACTTTCTGAAGAAAAATATATACTTCTCGGTTCATCGTCGCCTGGGCTTGTTTGTTACGAGGAACAAGGCCCGTGGTCATTTACATTGGCAGCCTCGTTGTTGGGCCTGTCGTGATGGATGTCATGGGCTTGAACAAATTAAGAGCTTCTCTTTTGAATACTTGGATGCATCCAAGAGGAGCTTGACACAGCGCTAGAGCTGCAGCTGCCTTGACAAGCACCAAAAGAAACTTTGTTCAACTGTTCAAAACGGTGTTTTCCGTGGTCAGAGTTTGAAGCGTTCACCGTGGTTTGGTCTCTGTTTGGTCAAAACATATTGTGTACTATATGATACTATATGCTAATTGCTACTATATGCGTATGATTGCAACTTATATCGAAATGTGGTGTGCTGAAGTGCTGCCGAAATGCACAAATTAATATGTCAAACTCTGTCCAAGTTTTGTAGTAAAAAACATTTAAAATACTTGAAATGATTATGTCAAAAAGGCTGGAATATTTCATAACATATTTTATTTTCTTAAAAAAAAGAACAAAAAGAGGGGTAGAACCCCAAAGGCCTTTGAAAAGCTGAGGCGTATCTGTGATATAATATTATTGTCGTTTTACACTTCATTTGATATTTTAAATTGGGGTAAAGTATGGCTTGATATTGAAAACGTGATGGAGAAATCATTAAGTTGAAAATATAAGGGCAAAATCACAATTGGGGCTCAGAGTTGGGTAAAAAGTAAAACGCGACAACATATTGGAAGGAGCCAAGTAAAATTGTGTCCTTTAGCGGTCGTGCGTAAAATTGGAACGCACGATCGCTAAATTGTGACACGACGTGACTGTGCGTAAAATTGGAACGCACGATCGATCCTGTCCTGTACAAATATAACCTTTCAACCCAAAGTCCGTATCACGGAAAACTAGCAGCGAAATCCAGTACTAGATTGATATGGAGTTTGCTTGCCGGCGAATCCAAGATCCATCCACGCACGAGTCGGTCAATCAGGACACCACGCACCCCAAGCACGACGATGCAGCCGCCACGCCGATCACGCCGCTCCACCCGGCCCTACTACTCCTCCGTTGCGGCCGAGGAGCCGTGCAGCAGCAGGGGCTGGCTGTCCGCCCGGCGCAGGCCGTCCAAGCGGGCGCGCCCGGCCGCGGACGGCACGCCGCTCAGCGACGAGATCCTCGTAGGCATCTTCGCCGGCCTGCCGGACCTCGCCGACCTCGTGCGTTGCGCGGGCACCTGCCGGCGGTGGCGCCGCCTCGTGTCGGCCGAGGCCGCCTTCATCTGCCGCGGCCGCCCGACGCGCGGATTCTTCCTCCGCGGCCTGGCCCTCGGATTCTTCTACACGCACCGGCGCGGCGCCGCGCCGCGCTTCGCCCCGACGGCGTCCGCGTCGCGCCGCCTCTGCCTCCGGCAGCCGTCGTCGCTGAACGCGCTCGTGGACGGCCTCGACGACGGGCTCTTCGACTCCTCCCGCCTCGTCGCCTCCCGCGGCGGGCTCCTCGCCGTCGAGCTGCGGCACCAGAGGCACGTCCTCAAGCTCTGCGTCTGCAACCCCATGACGGGGGAGTTCACCGTGCTCCCGCCGCTCAGCGGCAAGGACAGCCTCGGCGACTACGCCTGCACCGTCCTCACCGCCGACGACGCCACCGATCAGCGTCGCACCAGCAGCAGCTGGTACCGCCTGCTCATCGTGTACCGCCGGCAGACCTTCGCGGCGTGCCGGACCTACTCGTCCGACGACGGCGCCTGGGGCCCCGAGGCCAAGGTGAGCGTCGGCTCGGTGCTCACCGCGAACCAGATGACGGCGATGACGGGCACGGGCGTCGCCGTCGGCGACACCGTGTACTGGCACGCCAAGAACCAGGTGTTCGCGCTGCGCCTCGACACGCTGGAGGCGAGATTCATGGACATGCCCCGGGCCCCGCACGACCCCGTCGGGAACGCGATGCTGGGCGTGTCGCCGGACGGGAGGCTGCGCGCCCTCCAGTTCATGCTGCACCTGACGTTCCCCAGCATCACGGTGGCGGAACGAAGCGCAGCCGTATGCGTCACCACCATGGGCGCCACTACCGACGGCAAGTGGGAGCCTGATCAGGAGGTCATCCCGGTGGCGCAGTGGCTGCCGCCCGAGGCGACACACGTGAAGTTGAGGTGGGTCTGTGAGAAGAGCGGGGTCGTCTTCTTCAGTGCTGGGTGCGATGACAGGACAAGCGACATGTACGCGCTCAACCTCGATAAGAAAGAGGTTGAGATGGTGGCCGGTCACCAGCATGGCGGCCGCGATCCGTCGTGGTGCAACTTGCATGCGTACGAGATGGACCAGACGTTGTACCTATCCTCGCTAGGCACGGACGAGGATTGCTCATGACTCCTGAGATGATGGTCACTATTCCAGATTATTGATTTGTTTAGTAGGCATGGTGTGCACGTTTCAGTTTTTCTATCGGAGGTGTCTCTTTATCAGGTGATTGAGATTTTGCTAATCTCTCAGTCACTTTTTTCAGCCATTAGATTTTGATCCAACCACCCAAAGTTTTTATTCACTTGTGCAAAAAATGTTTTTTTTTCAAAAACGAAATTGTTCCACCTAAAAACTAATTGTTCCAGCAATACAGCTTCATTGTTCCTGCGGTGAAGTTTCGTTGTTCCAGCAGCATGTTTTCATTGTTCAAAAAAAGTGACAGAGATACAAAATCTCAGTCACTTGGAAACTAGCAAATCTCTTTTCAGTTAAGAAGTAGATCGATGATATTTTCCAGCCAAAAAGTATGGAAATAAATTGATGTTACTTCGTGGTCTCTCGCCTTCAATCAAAACAAGGAAAATGAAAAATATCTCATGGGAAAAATGTTGCGTGTGTGATTCAAACTCGATCTTGGACGCAGCAAGCAAACAACTCTACCGCTAGAGCACACATCGGTATGAGACTAAGGACGATTTTGACATATAAGACTGAACAATAAGGACTCGGGGTGAATGAGTTGAACAAATGGCGTCACGCGGCGGTCTCCTGATCGTCCTGATCAACAGCGATGACGCCGGCGACGACGTTGTGCACGTGTGGAACCCCGTGACGGGCCGCACGTGGGACTTCCAGTGGTGAGCCGCTGGAACTGGATATCCTCCTCGACCGGTGCGATGAAGAAGAGGCCCCCGCAGCAGAGCCCTCGTTCCGTCTGCTTTCTGTGACCCTGGCGATGAAGGGATGGCAGCGAGTCCTGTGCGCCCAGACGCTGTCGCGGGACGAGGGCGCGTGGGGCCCCGTCGTCGCGACCCCGGACCCCGGCCCCAGCGGCGGCCGGTGCGCGGTGATCGACGCGGCGCCGCTAGTCCTCGGCGCCACCGCGCACTGGCTCTGCTGCCACCTGTCGCCGGGCGCCACGCCGACGGCGGAGTCGGCCGCCGGCTGCCGGTACTACGTCCTCTCGTACGACGTCGACGCGGCGCAGGCGGTGGCCCTCTATATATACGTGCCGCCGGACTGCTTCCGTGACGTCGACCGTCCGGACCTGCTGCTCGCGTTGTCGCCGGACGGCGAGATGAGCCTGCTGGTCCGGTCGCCACGGGACTGGAGATACGCGTCTGGACGCTGCTGCGCGGCTCCGGGAAGGCGGAGCTCGCGCACCGCGTCGAGGTCGACGCCGTTGCGATGACGCGGGAGATGGAGTGGCCGCCGTTGAGCTTCGGCGAGCTCGAGCTGGTGCAGTTCGTGGAGGCAAGCGGCGTCCTGGTGGTGCAGGTGGCCGGCTTAGGCCTGTTCGCCATGGATTTGTTCCACAAAGCGTGGACGGAGGAACTGGACAAGACGTCGTCGTCCTCCTCGAGGGAGGTGCTCAAGCTCACGGACGACCGCCATATGCACGTTCCCGACATAAACCATGTCCTTACGAGATGGACGTGTTTGACGGTTTGACCTAGTCCCAATATATGGATCAGATGGATAAAGCAAGTAGTGGAGGGGGGTAGAGTTGGACTTTTAATAAATGGTAAGCCTGGCGAGTTCTTTAGAACATATAAAGGTTTGAGACAGGGAGATCCACTTTCTCCACTCCTGTTCAATTTGGTGGCTGATGCTCTGGGAGCTATGATGACTAAAGCTAAAAGAGAAGGGCTAATTAGAGGTTTAGTTCCTCATCTTGTTGAGGGAGGTTTGACACATCTCCAGTACACGGATGATGCTGTGATCTTCCTGAAATTAGAGGATCAATCCATAACCAATACAAAATTTCTCCTTTACTGCTTTGAAAATATGTCAGGCATTAAGATTCATTATGAGAAAAGTGATGTCATAGTGGTAGGAGCTACCAATGAAGAAAAAGATAGAGTGGCAGGAATGTTTAATTGCAATAGAGGTACTCTGCCAATGAAGTACTTGGGGATTCCTGTCAGTAACTCAATTCTATACTCTAAAGACTTTGCCTTTGTCCCACAGAAAATTGCCAAAAAGATGGGCACATGGCAATGCAACTTTCTATCCTCTGGAGGTCGATCAATTTTAATAGAATCAGGACTGAGTGCAATTCCAACTTATACCATGGGGATTTATTTGTTACCAGAACCTACCCATTACAGAGTGCAAACTTCTAGAGCAGAATTTTTCCGGCAAAGTAGAAGTAATAAGAAAAGATATCACTTGATCAAGTGGGAGGACATGGCTCTGCCTAAAGAGTTTGGAGGACTAGGTTTTACAGAGCATGATGATCATGGCGTTTACACCTTTGCGCTGGACCTTGGGCACCTTCTTGACGGCCTTGTGCCACCAGCTAGTGAAGGACCCTGTCATGTTGTTCCGGTACGCATCTCTGCAGGCCCATAGGCTGAAAAACCTTGTACTAAAGCTCTCGAGCAAACCCGCATGAAGTAATAAGATGCTGAATGGCCTCATCAGCTTGATCACATAGTGGACGCCGGTTAGGGTGGGGAAGCTTACCAAAGGTACTAAGCGTGATTGTTTTGATCTAAATAGTCTTTAGTGCCCAATTTTGAGAACAATACTCCCTCCGGTTTTAAATTGTTGACACCGTTGACTTTTTTCTTTACGTTTGACCATTAGTCTTATTCAAAATATTATTTCAAACATGCAAAATTATAAGGTATATTTCAACTTTCTTTAATGATAAAACAATTCATAACAAAATATATAATAATTTTTAAAATTTTTTGAATAAGACGAATGGTCAAACGTAACAAAAAAAGTCAACGGCGTCAACAATTTAAAACCGGAGGGAGTACATAGGAGTATTTATTAGACATAGGGAATTGAAGAACAAGCTTTTGACAGAAGTCAAGAAATGGTTACATGTCACACGATACCGACAGCCAGTTACTAACTCTAAAACAATACTAGAGTTAACAAAAGTGTGTGCATTGCAATCAACCTTCCTTGGGATCAACAAAACCCTATGTTGCTGCAGTGGTTGCTTGAGTGTCGTTTGCCTGCTTGATACAACGACCTGATGTTTTCGCATCGACTGATGGACTAGGACTGAAAACTCTATCCTTTGCCTTCAGTGCCTGGCGATCCAATAAGCAGCATTGAGAATAAGACGAAGAAAGTAGTAGGATTGAATATATGTTTGCAGATTCAAACTTTGCTTACTTCTTTGTCCCAGTTGGTGAACAAGGTAATGGAGAGAAGCAAGAGCATCTGCACCACTACTCCGCACATGATTCCAAACCAGAGACCCTGTTCAGTTCAATCCGCAAATTAGAACTTCTCCAACTGAGAAATACATAATCCAATGAAAAATATGGTAAAACGTAATACTGTACCATTCCACGGAGATGGCATACAAACGAAAAAATGGCTGCCGCAGGGATGCCAGCAAGGTAGTAGGCAGCAAGGTTCATGAAGGCACCAATCTTTTGCCGGCCACAACCCCTAACAACACCTGGGGGCCAAGATTAATATTAATTAGGCTTAATTACGGTTAAGCCCTATCACAGTGGGGCAACTATATATAAATGGCTAAATTTCTCCCATATAGTATGTCGTCTCTAAGCTCTGATGCATAGCAGTTAATTAATATTGGAGTTGGCTTACGTACCTGAAAGAACGCACTGCATGCTGTCAAATAATAAGGACACGGCTATGATCGGTATCATTTTAGCTGTGTACAGGACCACTTCCTTCTCGCTGCTGTACATGTACCCCAATAGGTTGCGGAATAGCACCATCACAGCACCTTCTGATATGCCCATCGAGAACGCCAAGAGCATGACCACCCGAGCCGCTAGGCGAGCCATCTGCGGCCGTCCTGCACCAAGCTCGTTCGAAACACGAATGCTGCACAGAAATAAATATGTGGAATATCATTGCAAAGGCGATAAACTTTGCTGTGAAATACTACCGATTAGAGTTAGTTTATGTTAAGGATGTCTGGCTCCTTACGAACATCTTCAGTTGAACTGACAACTGACCTTGCTGCGGCACCAAGTCCCGTCGGGATCATGAATACGAAGGCGTACGTGTGAAAACTACAAGAATCACAACACTAAGTGAGCCTTGGATAGAAAAGAGTCTAAACATGTTTAGACTCTTTTATATGGATGTAAATCTCACCAGACCTTTTAAAAAAAATAATAATCTTACCAGATAGACAGCACAGCGGTCTCCAGTTTCGGGTTGGGGAGCAGACCGGAAAGCAGCACTAGAAGCTCGAAGGACCACCACTCCAAGCTGCAACCAGAGCAGGCGTGCTTCAGCCACGGCTTTCAACGATCAATTCACAGTACAGTGGTTGCCTCAAAAAAAAAATTCACAGTACAGTGATAGTGGATATGGAAAGTATATATATAGATCTTTCTCACCAGAGCATGAGAGCTGACGGCACGGCGAGCTTCAAGAAGTCAGGAATGCCACGAAACGCCTCATAGGAGAACCCCGTCCAGGTGGCCTTGCAGGTCGGCGAGAGCCTGACGTAGAGCTCCAGAAAGGCCAGATTGAAAAGGTTGGAGACGGCGTTGCCCAGCGCCGCGCCATTGATGCCCAGGCCAAACCTGCGCACCAGCAGCCAGCAGACGGCCACGTGCACCACGGCGGTGGCGGCGGAGCTCAGCATCACCGGTACGACGACGTTTTGCGGCTGCAGGAACCGGACGCTGCACTGCAGCTGCCCGAAAAAGAAGAGCGCCGGGATCAAGCACCGGATGTAGCTTCCGGCGCCGGCAGCTATCTCTGGGTTCTGCCTGAACCACAAAAGGACCTCGCCGGTGTACACCCATACAACGGACACCGGGATGGTGACCAGAGCAAGGACCAGCATTGCACGTTGTTTGTAGATGCCGAGCATGTGATGCTGCTCTGCGCCGAAAGCCTGACCGCACAGCGTGTCCAGGCTGCTGGCCATGCCTGACTGCCAAGGACGCCGCCGGCGCCATAACTAATTTAGTCTTTAGTTACTAGCTAGTACAGTTAAAACTTGAAACAACAGAAACTAGAGTGATATTTTTTTTTTCTTTGAGAGAGAGGATGTTTACCATCAAGCTGAAGCCGGTGACGGCGGCAAAGGAAGTGGCCAAGGAGGCGCTGGCGAGAGGGAGCTCGCCAAGGTGTCCGACGAACATGATGGAGGTCGTCAGGATGATCTTCTGCAGGAGGCATCCGACGGTGAGCGGCGAGGCGAGCCGCAGCTGCTTCTTCACCTCGCTCATGACCGATCTCTTCTCCCCTACCTGATCCTCCATGACGGAGCGTAGAACTTCTACGACGAGACGAACGTGGGAAGAAAGGCAGCAATCCGGGCCGATAGCCTAGTCCTCACTGATTCACCTGGTGCCGTTGTTAAAGAAATTGGAGAACCAGAGACTGCTTCGATGCTTTGGCAATCGGCAGCCAAGCGGCAAAGCGACTTGTCAGCTGCATAAGTCATCGCAAAAAATTGAAATCATTAAATGTTTCATAGGGAGAAACAAACACAATGCAGATTTCATTATTGCAGCACCCAGTCAGTGGATATGTCGGCGTACCTCGATCAGAAGAAGGCACCATACTTTATATCTTGATCGAGGTGCCACACACCGTGGCATTGACGGCATGTACACAGTACACGTAAGCCAGGGACTCTGAGGCCGTCCCGGAATCCGCGCCTGCGCCCTCCTCCGTACGTAGAAGGCCGTCCCTATGCGCACCTGCGTCTGCCACTCCTGCATTTGATGCCGATGCTCACCTCATCAGCCAGCCTCCGTCACCATCTCACGTACTCAAAGCTAGAGAATGGCATAGCTCGCGTCCAAGCCTATTTCCCACATTTAAAAGGGAAGTAAATCAAGGAAATTAAGACTTTGTTCACGGCCGGTTAACTAAACAAAGAGAATTATTTTGAGGAGTAAAATTGACTTCTTATTAAAATGTTTTCCCTAAGTCGAGTTTGAAGTGCTTCACAAATTCATATTCGTACTCAACTTTGGTGGAGGGCATTCGTTGGATAATAACTTCACCACAATTGCTGTAAACATATACACAGTAATTTACTCTCGCAGTCTGGAAACAAAGACGAATGCAAGCATTCTTAAGAGCAATTAAGGGACGTGCAAGTGTGTATAGATTTAAGCAAAAGGGGAAAAACTGCTGCACGTAGTGAAAGAGACCTTTAAATTCGAAGGATAGATTAAGTACGAGCCCGCGCGAGCCCAAAAGAAAGGAAGTCACGAATCTGATAGGCAATAGCAATGTGGGTAAACTTGACAATAACTGATTACTGAACTAGAAAGCAAAATTAAAGCACAAGCTAGATCTACTAGCATTATTATCCGTCAAACAACGGAATACATGAAGAAGCTGCCGCAGCGAGCTCACAAGTACGTTGACAAGGACGATTAAACAGACAGCGATGCGAAGGAAATGAAAGCGTACGAAGACGCGAAGCAGCACTAGCAGACTGGACGTGGCCAGGAGTGGCTCGAACCTAGCGAGTGACCAGAGCAGACCAACGGCATGCTCTAGTCCCGGTTCATGAAACGTTTGACCCACATCATCATTCCGCTCCCGGCCTGCTTGGCGTCACGCGCGGTGCTGGTGGTGGTCGAAACGGCCGCCGGACATGGCGGGAGCGCCTGTAGGACGACAGGCGGAGGAACTCCTTTTGCTCCGCTGGACCAACTACGATGGAGCCGTCCTCTCAGCGGATAGCAAGGTTGGGTGGCCCCGTTTGGTAACCAACCGAGAGGGCGAGGCTAGGTGGTCCTGTCTTGTCATGGCGGTGGACGTGACGACTGCGGTAGGATTCACGGTGGAACTCCTCTTGCTCTGTGGAGGAGCCATCCTTTGTGCGGAGGGCAAGGTTAGGTGGACCTGTCTGAGGAACGATAGAAGGTGGGCCCCTCTCATCGTTAACCGGAAGGGCTAGGTTCGGTGGCCCTGTGTGGTAACCAACGGAGAGGGTGAGGCTGGGTGGTCCCGTCTTGTCATGACGATGGAAGTGACGACTATGGTAGAATGATGGACGGAGGAACTCCTCTTGCTCCACCGGAACCTCTATGGTGGAGCCATCCTTTATGCGGCGGACAAGGTTGGGTGGACCTGTCTGTGGAACAATGGAGGGTGGGCCCTTCTCATCGTCGGCGGGGAGAACTGGGTCGGATGGTACTGTCTCCATGTCGATAGGGTAAGGTGGACCAGACTCATCCCCGACGGAGTTGGGCCGGCCCGTTTCCCTGTCGACAGAGTAAGGTGGACCGGATTCATCGACGGCGGTGTTGGGCGGGCCTCTCTCATCGCCAATGGGTTGGGTAGGGTTGGGTGTACCTGTCTCGTCGCCGACGGGGAGGGTTCCAAGGGTGCGGCAGTGGGCGATGGTGAGGAGGAAAAGGAGGAAAAGGAATTGACGAGGGCTGATGGCCGTGCCATGATGGCGTTGAGAGTCTGGAGAGGGCACTGCAGTGTAAGGCATGGACGTGTCTACTGTATTTGTAGGTGAGAGGAGCCAGCACAAGTGCGCATAAGGACATGGTGAATAATAGACTTCTTAATTCCTTGCTGATCCTAAAGAGTAAGGTGCCGACTTGTGCAGTTGTGCTCCGTCCATTGAACTGACATCAACGCACAAGCATCAAGGTTAGATCAAATCGCAATGAAAAGTACAAGAGGAGGGGCATCTTCCTCGAGTCTCTCCCTCTTTCTCTTGAGAAAGATATCGACTGCCTTTCTTTTTTTCCACCGAGAATTGAAACATGTACTGATTTGAAAGAATGCAAGGGTCAGGGATGAGGCTCCCAAGATTACATGCCGCGGTAGCAGCCTAATTTGTATGTCACGTGCCTGCCAACAACCTCCTTCGTCCCCGCCCAGCTGATCTGTCTCGTTGAGTTGTTGCATTGCACTTGCACTCAGTAGGCACTGTGGCAGTGGTGAGCACGGAGGAGCTGCGTAATTTGTCTCATCGATTGGTTGGAGATAGTCTTACCTGCTGCGCGCATGCAAAGATGCACGCAGTTCCGCACAGGGTGGTGGTGCTGAGGAGAGGGGCTGGAAATTTGTGTAGATGTATGAAGGCCTGATTTCTTTCTATGATTATTACTATTTGAAGAAGAGATCGAACCTCAGATGCTTTTTTCCCTCTTTTTAGCCACTATAGTGAGTCTCATTTTCTTTGAACTTCAAGGAGTTCACTTATGCATCATTTTCATACAACTAATTGCTAGTGCTTTTTAACATATGATTGTCATACATGCGCCTCTACTATCGTGAACAAACTGAAGGCTTGTTTGATATGAATTTTAAAAGTGCTTCTACTATGGATTCTTGAAGAAGCTTACCAAACAGTTCAAAACAAGTCAGGCTTCTGCTCTTCCTTTCGAGAAGCACTTCTCAATTTTATACTAGAAGTCAAAAGCCACAAAAATATAGCTTCTCATGACTTTTTCACCCACCTTTGTATTGGAAATCATAAGAGTAGACGTCATTTTGCCAAACACTTTGAGAAGTACTTCTTGCATAAAATTTATTTTTAAAAAGAACCTGTTTTTTCAGAAAAACTGATTTTTTTTCCGGAGAAGCTGTTTCTAAAAAATTCATGCCAAACAGAGCATGAACCGACCCGCAGCAAAAGTGCTCCAACTTCATGCACGTACGTATCTCCAATTTGAGTTTGATAAGCAGTGACCTCATATGCACTGACGTCATACGGGAATCAAACAATAATCCAATGCAAAGATCAGGGTCAGGGTCAGCAAAACGATTTATCTAAGCTAAGCATGAGCTAACAGCTGCTGGCCTCACGTGCATCCATGCGTGACCATTTTTTTTTAGAAAATGGAAATTGTTTCCCCCTCTGCCTCTCTTTCCACACACAGCGTTCAGTGTATCTTATTACAAAACTTTCAGCTCCTGGCTGATCTCAAAGGAAAACAAATTAAAGACAAAGTCTATTATTAAATTTCCACCCGCTCTTCGCGAAGATATCCATGGCAACAATCTCCATATTTAAGCTCGCTGAACGAAGTGTCTCCTTTGTCTCATCACGCTGCAGCAAAGCCCAAAACCGCAGCCAGTATGTTCCCCTGAAAACAGCCTCCCGTTTCCAGGTTTCGGATTGCCGCCATACGTGCTGTCTTTTTCAGCGTGTGTTCATCGCTTTTAGCAAGCGGTCTCTGGCTGCGCCGGGGAAGATTATTTCCCCCTGTTGCAACCTTCGCTTCAGCCCGCCTCTGATTCTTCGCCTTGGTCGCAATAGCAACCTTTAGCGAATTGTTGGCGTAGTTGTTTGTCGGGGTAGCCTCGCTCGTGCCTCCAATGTTGACTGCAGCAGCTGCTGCAGGCGTATTAGCCTTGTTCTGTATTGTTGGAGTGGAAGCAGGCACCATTGAAGGGTTGTCGTCTCCGACGGGCACAAATTGCCCAGGCTGCGCTATCGCGCACGACAACGCGACAGGATCAGGCGTCGGCTCATGCGCACCCGCCCCCATCGCCTCCTGGTCGGTCGCATGCTCGCCCGACCCTGACGCATCTCGCCGATCAGCAATCAGGTAGCCGGATGCCAGCACATCTGTCGCACTGGGATCAAGGACTGCATGTCCAGGTGCTGAAGTCCAAGGTGCTTCCTGGCCAGGTGAATGCGTGTCCTGGCCACATGCAGGTGCGACCTGGGCAGGTGCAGACATAGGGCCATGTCCATGTGTACCCAAGGCCTGCCCAGACGCATGACACTTAGGTGCGACCTGACCAAGTGCATGAGCGTCCTGGCCAAGTGCATGAGCGTCCTGGCCAAGTGCAAGTATTTTATTTGATGCCTGCACACCCAGCGTGGTACCCAAACCTGCATATTTTTCATGGTTCATGACGTGTGCTTCATCTAGCCCGGTATTAGCATCACCGGACAGTGACGCTTGTGGAGTGACCATCTCCATAGTGTTCGGGAGGGCCACCGGAGCTCGTTCCACGGCAGGGATCCCATTTGATCCCGCCACGGCGGTGATGTCAAGCTCAACGGCGCCGTCCGTCGTTACACTATCGATAGTCAGGGCATGAACATTATCATGCATCAAAGTGTTGTCGTTGGCATTCAAATTCACCTCCGACACAACCGTCTCCACCGAACCTGCATTAACAAGAGATTTTGTTGTTGTGTTAGGCAAAGCCGACTCTCCCCTCCCATCAGCCAACAACTCATCATCATCTTCATTCATGACAATGTGACTAATCTCCTCAAGAAGTGAATCAACCGCTATGTTAATGGCACTATTAACCATTTCCATCTCTTTCTCTGTGGGTTCCACATCTTGTGGCTTATCGTTGTTTCCTGGAGTGGTGTGGGTTTGATTTCCCCTTGGCGGTTCAGAGTCGCTCTGCTTTTGTTGTGTGTTGACATCCTCCATCTCATGATCACCATTCTGATTTTCATCAAGATCATCAAGGGTATCGTCATTGTCGTCATCGAGGTCTGGCATCTCACCATCGTCCCTGACCACCTGATCGACCTTGAAAAATAGCTCATACATGCAGTCATCGACCACGATATCAGCATCATCCACAATATCTTTGACATCAAGAACAGCAACCATGATCCTCGCAACGCCTGTCTTCCTCAGGTATCTCATATCGACTCGCTGCGTGGCACCAAGAATAGATCCAATCGCCCAAAGAGGAAGGAATGATCTGCACTCAAATGGGACGCCATACACCTGAACCCAAGCCAAATGCAATTTCCTCTTGGTTTGATCTCCTGGTTCCATTCCTCGAATTGCATGACACCTTCATTGTTATCTGTGGGAATGCGCTTAATAGCAACCATCCTTTGCAATTCCACCTGGCATGGAAAAGGAACAATATAAGAATTGTTTCCGTGCTCGGTCACCACCCAGTCCCACTTAATTGGAAGCATTCGCTCAAGTTCTGCTTTGACGAGTTCAGCCGAGACTTTTCCCTGAACAATCTTGATTAAAGCCGTGGCCGATACCCGTGTCGGTGGCCTCGTTGCATTCTTATCTGCAGAAGGTATCTGGAAGAAACCCAATCCCTCTCCGGCCAAACCACAAAAAATTGCTGTAGGTTTGGGTCCGCGGAGTATCGGACATTGTGGTGTGTAATGCTCATCCTCACAGATTTCGCAGTACAGAACCTTCTTCTTCTTTGGTGCTGGTTCCTCAGGCGTGTCATCAACATCGGTGACCTGCTTGCCCTTTCCCAGCTTCTGAGTTTCTGCTTGCCTCCCGCTGCCACTGGACTGACCTTGGCCACTATGGCCGCTGCCACACGACCCAACTGCTTATTGCCTTGGCCGCCGGAGTTACCCTGGCTCGAGCCACGTCCATGAGAGCCAGAACCATCCGAACCTCGGCCACGTTGGCCAGATCCGTCTGAGCCACGTCCTCCACGATCAGCCATGCGTGACCATGCACATGACCCATGTCGGTTTGGTAAAAACGAACAACTAAGCTAAGCATGTGCTAACAGCTGCTGGCCTCACGTGCATCCATGCGTGACCATGCACATGACCCATGTCGGTTGGTAAAAATGAACAAACCGTGTGTCGATGATTTAATATTTCCAGATGAACTGTCAGACCCCATTTCTGGAATCTACTGTGCCTCCTGTATCAGTCCCTGGATCAGTAGCTGATACGCACAAGAACACAGATATGATAATCAAAAGCGTACTTCGAATAGGTAAATAAGTAAGATACCTGATATAAGACCCTTAATGGCGGTACGACAAGGATTCAAACTATCCAAGTCAATACGGCCAACTAACGGTGAAGCAGACAGCGGAAAACATGGCCCAATGCCACAAGCAAACTTGAGAAGCAGAACTGAAAACCCAATCGTCGTCGTTCTCTTACGAAGTCTTCTCCTACTAAACCAACAATTGCAAACACGTGAGTACATAAGGTACTCAGCAAGCCCTACACTACACAAGGGTATATATACATGCATATTTGGTCTTAGCAAGGAATAGGCGGTATGGTTCCTTTGCAGCAAGCGACTTTTATGCAAGGTTCACTAAAGCAAGTGAAGGAATTCTTAGATAAAACAGAGAAGTACTGTCAATATTTTAGTTGGTTGGCCCTGGGGGAGTATGAGGCATTCCCGCCAGTTCCCAAGTTTTAGTTGGGCCTTCTGACCTCAATGGTCATACCGACCCGGCATCCATGCCATCACTTCCAAAACACGAGTAGACTACTGCTCACTCACACTTCAAGGAATCAGAGATGGCTAATCATATCGAGCTCAACATAGATGTGTCATATGCCGTGACAACGTCCATCCGGATGAATTTTACACTCTGCAGAGGTTGTACATCTTTTCCCACGGGCTATGCACTCTTGTACGGAGAGTAACATAACGCTCAATCCATCTTCCCCGAGTACCACGCACAATGCCACCTACGAACCAACCCAGGGGCTTTTCATGTGACTACAATAGTCGTCATGTGGAACCACAGCACAGTTAATGTGGGGGATCTCAGGCCAGATCTCCTAAGCAATACAAACTCCGGAGTCTTCTCCTGGTAGCTCGTTTGCGCTACTGCCCTCTAGGTGGATCAAAGTGGTAGGCACCAAGAAGGTAGGGTGAGTCCTTCCCATACAGGTTCCGTGGTAGTACGAGAATCATCTTGTTAAAGGTTGAATGAACCGGTCCTTATGTGGCCGGGCAAGCGCCATGTCTCCCACACTAGGGGACTATTACACAATCCATCACGCCATCAATCACTTACTAATGGCCTTGCCCGCAATCCAACCATCCCATCACTGTCTCCATCATCATCACCTAACACGGTTGTGCTACTCCCAAACCCATATATTACGCACACCACCAAACTCATTTCATGCATTTGTAAAGGTACATAAGTGAGTAAGGTGTGGCAATGTAGTAACATTGCGAGGGGTCCTAAGCATTCTAGTAGCAAGGTAAAAGCGCCATCATAGAAATGATGGGACTATCCTATGGTTATCAAGGTGACAGGTAAACAATGGTAAACAAGGATTAAGATATCAATGCCCAAGTAACAGACATCAATATCAATAAGCAAGTAGGACCATAACTACACAATCAGTAAAATAACAAGTAATGCATAGTACGAGAACGGCCATATAGGTGCATTGCGAAAATAGTAGGTTCAATCATGATCAAGGAGAAGTAGAGCTTGCCTGAAGAACGCTATCCTAATCCTTCAATTCTGGATCTTGAAGCTCTTCTGTCGAAGTTGATGTCTTCAAATCCTTTCTTGAAACTTGTATCTTCTGACTTGTCCTTGGGCTTGGGCTTGGATTCTTCGACTCATCCTCGAAGCTTGGATCTTCTAGTTCTTCCTTGAATTCTTCAGGCTCTTCCTCGAATCTCGCGTAAGCTAGCGTATAGAAATGTAACGTATAAATAACTACCGCAAAAGAAAATAAAGATCGAAAAGAACCAACAAGATCCAATTAACTGCAATAAGAATCGATAAAACTCCAAGAAGAACGGCTATGTTTATGCAATGCATATTTATTTATGAAAGATTATTTATTACAAGTTTTAATCATGGCCTTATAAGGGCCATATTCACCTAGACAAACTATTAATTATCTAAGTTCTCTTAAAAGAAGCATGGTGCAGGGTTTGGCATGAAACTTTATTTACTAAAACCTTAGGGTGAGGATGGTGAGATGCACATGCTGTATTGATGGTGATTGCGTGCATATCTATTCTGTAAGTTTCTGTATTATCTCTATTAAAGAACATGCATGGGTTGTTTAGGGATGTATGAGCAAATGCATCAGGTTATATTACAATTACTCCTATTTATTACATGGGATACAAGCAGAGGTCGAGGCTATAATAAAGTAAAACTATAGCCTATGCTATGCAATGCATGACCCATTAGTATGTATGGTATGCAATTTAAACATGATGTACAACCATGATGATGCTTAGATGTAGCTTTTATGAACATGCAAGCAATTGTTTAATTATATGAACTACGCATTGCGAGGATATGTAAGCATGCACTTATATGCAAGGTTAGGTATGCAAGCGTTTAAGGAACTTACATGCATAAGTAATTAAGATTAGTTACTTTCTGATTTACGTTCTCTACATGCCATCTATTTAAGGAAGGTTACTAAGTTATTCTATATGTATGAGTGCATGAATAAAATATGAATAAAAGTATGCTATGCATAAGTTCTTAGGGTATTATGATAAGCGTTAGCTATTACCATACGTATGTGCATGTGAACATATACCTTTATATGAAAGTGCATATGTTTATGATAAGCGTGTATGAGTTGCTAATATGACCGTGACATGTGCATATGATCATGCATAGTATGGATGCACAATTGCAATTAAAAGAGTAATGAACAATAACTCCAATAAAACCAATGAAAGACCGCATATAAACAAGATCGATAAATCAAATAGGTTGGGTGAAAGTTGACGGTCAGCACGGGATTAGGTTCGATTGAGTGATAACTGAGCTAGGTTAGGGTTGAGGCTAGGTCACGATGAAAGGAGGTTGCTACAGGTAGGTGTGGGACGGTACAACGATATCGGTTAGGTTCAGCACTAAAGGTGAAAGAAGGCTAGCGCCATGCGAGATAGACATTGAATGATTTATCGAGATAGGATTCATCAGGCGAGAGGGAATTTAGGGTATCGATGACTTGTAGATCCGGTGTGGAGCTCTAAAAGCAGTACCAAAAGGTACTACGCGTTGCTACGAACGCGTGAGCGCAAGAATCGCTCAAAACGGAGCTAGGATGGAAAAGATATAGTCGTCTAAAGATTCTAGGGGTTTGTTTGCAATTACAGTAAGGTTATAGGGACTCATCTGTAAGAACAGAAAAGTTTAGGGACCTATCTGTAATTATGGAAAAGCTCAGGGGGCTTGGTGTAAAAAGACGAGGGCTAAAGCATAATTACTGAAAAGTACAGGGGGGGTTTCTGTAAATAGACAGGGGCTAATCAGAAATAGAATATACTAGAGGGGCTTATCTGCAAAATGTACAGGACCTGGGATTTATCTGGATTTTAGGAATATTTTTGAACTGGAAAAGCCATGGACCGAGTCCACAGAGGCGTGGACCGGGTCCACAGCTCGGTTCACCCACGTTTATGGTGGACTGACTGATCTGGAGCGTTGGATCTAAGATGGACGGCTAGGATTTTATGAAATCGAAGGGGTACGCCCTTTCTAATCTGAGCCGTTGGCTGTGGAATGGATGGTTGAGGATGAAGGGGAAGGAGCGCGGTGGCCGGCGGCGACCGGCGGCGTGGTTGACGGCGGCGACTCGCCGGAGGCGGCCGGAACGGTGCTCCGGTGACCAAAACTCGACGCAGAGGAGTGCGGGAGAGAGAGGAGGGGAAGGGGAGTTCACCAGAAGGGCTTGTCGACGTCGAAGAATGATGGTGGAGGCTGGCGACGGCGAGGGGCGAGAGAGTGCGGCGCGTTGTGTTTATGTGGGCCGGGGGAGCGCGTGGAGAGGCGGCCGAGCTAACGCGCGCACGAGACGAGACCGAGAGGCTGTCGGAGTCGAGCTCGCGCGGCGGCGGGCGGCGGCGCGCGACGCGGCTAGGGTTAGGGTTCGGGAAAAGGAGAGGGACGGCACAGAGAGAGAGGAGCGGCTTAAATAGGCGGCCGGAGATGACGAGACTTGGAGGCGAAGACTTGGAGAGGGGGTCCTTCGACGAGAAGCTCCGGCTCCGGTCAAGATTGCGGCGGCGAGCTTATCCATTGGAGTCAAACATTGCGGCGCCGCACTGCACGCATTGATGAGGATGGGCAAGTTGTCAGTGATGACGTCGATTCGGCATGGCTATAGAGTCGGGGAGCTGAGGTGGAAAGGGGAGAGGGCACATCGGCGGCGACGCATCGACGGTGGCGGTCGGGAGGCTGAGCTGGAGGTTGGGGACGACGGCGCGCTGGGCTGGGCCAGGCCGGAGTGGGCCATAGCGGGCCGGGAGAAGAAAGAGGGGAGTGAGAGGCCCACGGCGGAAATGGAAAAGAGGAAAAGGGAAGAAAAGAAGGGCTGGGCCGGCCAGAGAAGAAAAGAGAATGAGGCCCAGAGGGGTTTAGGGAGAGCTAAATTGATTTAGACTTTTCTGGAGTTTGGGAGATTTCAAATTTGAATGAATATCAAATTTGAAAAGGGGATCAACTCAAGCAACAATCCAAACAAAACCAGTAAATACCGAAAATGCACATGATGATATTTTATGCAGGTTTTAAATTCCAAAATTTTAAATTCAACATGAATTTGCTAAGATTTTAACATGAAATGATTTTAATTTGTTGTAAATTCAAAAAGTTTCAAATTTTAGTGGATGTTAAATGTAAACAAACACTTGAGCATAGATTTTATATTTTTAAAAATTTCAGATTCAACTAAGTTTAAATTACTTTTGTTAGTTTTATTTCTAAAATTTGATGAGGAGGAAAGAAATAAACAAAATTCAAAATCGGAGTGATTTTTATTCCATTTATTTTTGATTTGAAATTTGGGCTGTTACAGATCTACCCCACTTAAAAGGAATCTCGTCATCGAGATTCGAACGATCTTCTGGATGGTGTAGCACTTGTCTTGCGTCTTCTCGCTTGACGGTGGTAACATTCAAAATTTGTCGGAGGCTTCTTGATTTTGTGAGCCTTGATAGTAGATTCTCTCTACCTTTGCGATCTTTGGTTGTGCAGATTGATGTAGCGGTGGTCTTTTCTTCAAGATGGTATGGGGATCCTACCCCACTTAAAAGGATTTAACTTGGGGTACCAAAGATATCGTTTTATTGTGCTCCGCTTATCTTATCCAAGGGATTTAGGCTTTTCTTAGTATTCCATGAGTTACTTTCTCCAAACGCCTTTACTTCCAAATTATCCTCAAAGGGTCGGTGTATTAAAACTCTTATCCAGCTTTGGAGGTAAAATCTTCTCCATTGGTGTAGCTTGAAGTCCGTTCTTTTCTGAGTCATGATTTCCACTGGAAAACATAGGGATGAGCAAAACCATCCGTATCATGTTTTCGATTGTCCAACCTTTATCGTGTTCTCACTTATAGAACTTGGCGGCACTTCCAATCCATCGGGTAGGAGATTCCAAGATAGTGGTGGACTACCCCACTTAAAACAATTTATCTTAGGGAATTCCATCTTAACATCTTTGAATCCGAAAGAGAAGGGTTACAGGGTTTCTTTTGCAAATCATGCATTGTCGCATATTGCAGTCACTGAATAGGTATTAAACATCATCCTTTCATCATATCTTATTCCATAAACCTGTTTACATAGTGGTTCACTACAAACATTTAAGGTTTCCAAGTACAAACGTGACAAGCACAGATTCTACTACTATTCCAGTGACTTACTCCTTCCAGATAGAGATTTGTGGTATCTCGTGATCATCTTCAAAGGTCATTGAGGTGGGGAGCTTCGGTTGAATTGGTATGAGTGTCAATGCTGTATTGGTCGGCTTGAGGACAGTCTGCTATGTAGTGTCCTTTCTGCTTGCACAAATAACATTTCCGATGTCCTCGTGGGGTCTTCCCAATATATCCTTCTTGTTGCTCTCCGTCATTCTTAGGGCAGGTAGCCGGGTTTTTACAGTGAGTTGAGGATCTGAGGAGCTTCTTCTGTCTTGCTTTCTGATATCTTCGTCTCCTGCGATGATATCTTTTCAGTTTCTGAGATTCTTCTTTCTGTTTATCCCGGTGCACATTGACATTCCGCTCTTCATCCATAACGATATTTTGTTCTTCGTTCACAATGATATTTTGTTCTTCATCCACAACGATTTCTTGTTCTTTGTCGTTTTCCCATTTTGACCAAGCATCTTCAAGTAATATGGTCCGGTTCATCAGAGTATTGAAATCTGGGTAAACATGGGTGACCAGCTGAACATTCAGTCTATGGTTAAGTCCTTTCCGAAAGCGATCTTGCTTTTTCTTATCAGTCGATACTTCTTCTGGAGCATAGCGAGAAAGCTTCATGAACTTGCGAATATACTCCTGCACTGTCATAGCACCTTGTTTCAGGGAACGAAATTCATCCGCTTTCATTTCCATAATTCCTTCAGGGATATGATGGTCACGGAATGCATGCCGAAATTCTTCCCAGCTGATGGTGTCTGGTTCTGCTTTTGCTTCAAGGAAATTATCCCACCATTCAGTAGCTGCTCTGATTAGTTGATGTGATGCGAACATTACCTTTTCATGATCATTAGCATTGACAACATTGAGCTTCTTATCAATGCCCCTGAGCCAGTCGTCAGCTGTCAATGGATCATCTTCTGTGTTGTCGTAGACAGGTGGCCTGAGTTTCATAAATTCCACTATCTTAGAGCTGATTCCATGTTTGTTCTGTTGTTCTTGTGAAAGAACTTGCAACAGTTGGGTTTGCATGGCCATTACTTCTGCGAAGTTGACCGCTGGTGCTTCAAGAGTCTCATTACTACCTTGGTTGTTGTTACCTTCAGTCTCTTGGTTGTTTTCTTCTTCGTCGTTGTGACCTGTCTCAGCTTCTAGGCTATTGGAAACGGAGAATCTTCTTTTGCTTGCTTCATGACGTTGTTGAGTGATTGGCTTCTTCCTTTTGTTGGTTCCACCTTTTGTAATTTGTCCCGCAGGGTTGCGATCTTCTGTTGCTTTTGCATTGCGCTCTCGACGAGTCTGAACTCGGGCGGACTTCTTTGGCGGCATCCTGGTTTCACCCGCAGGGATTTAGGCAGTGGTTAGGGGAAAGAATTTTGGTCTTAAACTGTTGTTAAGCTGCTATTCTAGTTATTTTGCTGTTGTTATTGTTATTATTCTATTTAGTTTGATTAAAAGCACACAATCATAGAAGAATAAAGAAGTAAAATCAACAAAATCATCGAATCACACAAACAACGTGATTTATTTGTTGTGGACTGAGGTGTTGCGTACTACGTGCGAGGTTTAAGGTTTTAAGGTGGATATACTATCGATACTTCTGCTGACATCATAACTCGACCAATAGTCCGTTGACCAAAAGAAATTGAGAGAGTCATGTGACTTAGTCGGATATAGAAAAACCCTGTTGCATTTGGAGGTGCTTGGTTGACTTGATATTTTTAGGATTATCCATGCACTTGTAACACTATTCCACGTCTTCTTATGACAAACACTGCCACTTCTCATTCATCAAAACAGATTTACAACTCTCTTACAATCTTGTTTGTCATCGAGGTCACAAAATACCATACATATACTAGTGGTACCATCTTTCCGATGTATTGATCGAGGCTTGTAAGGTTGTTCTTTACAGAGAACCCATTATGACGCTTCTAGCACAAGTAGTGTATTGGTAAACTTCAAAGTTTAGGACACATCACTGGGGTGTCACCCATCCTTGTCCTTGTTTCTGAGTCATTCCATGCTCTTATTTACCTTCTCGGACATTCGCCTATCATGTGTCCTTCCTGTTTGCAGTGGAAACAACGTCTTGGCTCCTTGGGCCGTTCAGACGTATCTGGACCGATGCTTCATTGTCACCTTTCTTTTTCCGTCTGCGACGTTTTCGAATATTCCGGGTTTGCAGGGCTTTGGTAAGGTCGGCTACTTCTTTAGCGATACTTCTCATTGATTCTTCCAAATTGTCAATCCTTTCTACCAGATTTATGACACTGCAGGTTTGTTTGTTGTTTCCATTACTATAATTTCCTTGCTCTTGAGTCTTTTCTGGTATTATAGATTCAATCTCTGCCGATAGTCCTGAAACTTGAGGCACTTCATTCCTCATGTGGGTCTCAACAGCTCTTGCTTCCTTGATTGGTTCGTAGAAGGGGCAATCAGCGAACTTATGTTCGGGGTTGCGGCAATTGAAACATGTTCTCTTGATGCCCATAGCGGCATTGTCCTTATTCTTTCTGTTGGGAGCCACATATGGTTTGCAGTAAACCTGATATAATATTTCTTCACTTCTATCGTCACGTAGTCCTGGTTGTCTCCCAGGTTGAAATTTTCCTGAGCCGACATGTCGAGTTGAGGAGAGACTTCTGTGGTTGGTCGGGAGAAGAACAAGAGATTTTGAAAAGATGGGGAAGAGATACTATGGAAGATTTTGTAACTAGTTTTGAAAATAGTCATTTTCGAACGTAACAAATCCTAGGTTTTCGTTCTACGGTCAAGTAATGCTCTGATACCACTCTGTCAGACCCCATTTCTGGAATCTGCTGTGCATCCTGTATCAGTCCCTGGATCAGTAGCTGATACGCACAAGAACACAGATATGATAGTTAAAAGCATACTTCGAATAGATAAATAAGTAAGATACCTGATATAAGACCCTTAGTGGCGGTACGACAAGGATTCAAAACTATCCAAGTCCATCCGACCCACTAGAGGTGAAGCAGACAGCGGAAACCATGGCCCAACGCCACAAGCAAACTTGAGAAGCAGAACCGAAAACCCAATCGTCGTCGTCATCTACGAGTCTTCACCTACTAAACCAAGATTGCAAACACGTGAGTACATAAGGTACTCAGCAAGCCCTACACTACACAAGGGTATATGTACATGCATATTTGGTCTTAGCAAGGAGCAGGTTGTATGGTTCATTTGCAGCAAGCAACTTTTATGCAAGGTTTACTAAAGCATGTGAAGGGATTCTTAGATAAAACAGAGAAGTAACCGTCAATATTTTAGTTGGTTGGCCCTGGGGAGTATGAACCATTCCCGCCAGTTCCCAAGTTTTAGTTGGGCCCTCCGACCTCAGTGGTCATACCGACCCGGCATACTTGCCATCACTTCCAAAACACGAGCAGACTACTGCTCACTCACACTCCAAGGAATGAGAGGTGGCTAATCATATTGAAACTCAACAAAGATGTGTCATATGCCGTGACAACGTCCATCCGGATGAATTTTACACTCTGCAGAGGTTGTACATATGAATTTTAAAGTGCTTCTACTATGGATTCTTGAAGAAGCTTACCAAACAGTTCAAAACAAGTCAGGCCTCTGCTCTTCCTTTCGAGAAGCACTTCTCAATTTTATACTAGAAGTCAAAAGCCACAAAAATATAGCTTCTCATGACTTTTTCACCCACCTTTGTATTGGAAATCATAAGAGTAGACGTCATTTTGCCAAACACTTTGAGAAGTACTTCTTGCATAAAATTTATTTTTAAAAAGAACCTGTTTTTTCAGAAAAACTGATTTTTTTTCCGGAGAAGCTGTTTCTAAAAAATTCATGCCAAACAGAGCATGAACCGACCCGCAGCAAAAGTGCTCCAACTTCATGCACGTACGTATCTCCAATTTGAGTTTGATAAGCAGTGACCTCATATGCACTGACGTCATACGGGAATCAAACAATAATCCAATGCAAAGATCAGGGTCAGGGTCAGCAAAACGATTTATCTAAGCTAAGCATGAGCTAACAGCTGCTGGCCTCACGTGCATCCATGCGTGACCATGCACATGACCCATGTCGGTTTGGTAAAAACGAACAACTAAGCTAAGCATGTGCTAACAGCTGCTGGCCTCACGTGCATCCATGCGTGACCATGCACATGACCCATGTCGGTTGGTAAAAATGAACAAACCGTGTGTCGATGATTTAATATTTCCAGATGAACAATCTATTAGTAATTATCTAGATGGAAGCCTCTTTCCTTGATTCCATATTTACAGATGAACAATCTATTAGTAAATTATCTAGATGGATTTTCCCTTACCGAAAGTATCTTTCTTACTCTTAGGTGTAGCTACTCTCACATTTGTATCTCACAATTTAAAAGGTATCTCACACAACGGAGGATACCAACCATGGAGTATGTGTTCATACTTGAGTATCTAGAGTGATATTAAAGTTGAGTATGTCCACATACTTGACATATCCATTTCATGTGCCAGTAATTCTATGGGTCTGTAAAAATTAGTACAGTCTACGTCGCACGGTCGGCCTGAAAGTTGGCCTCGGACTATCAACGGGGCACTCCTCAGGCAGTTCAACAACAGTATTTCACAGTATTTTAGTTCCGAATCTGTAAATATGGTGTCTATTTTTGTGACATTCTTACATAGTATTTCACAAGAAAACAACTTAAGCCATGTTTGGATCCAAGGAATTAACAACTAGTCAACTGACAATTAGTCACTTACATGTTTGGAGCCTGACTAATTGTTAGTCCAAGCTACAAGGAAATGCATATTGTGCTCTTGACTAATTGTTAGTCCGTATATGTTTGGAAGGGATAAGGAGGCCGTGGCGCAGCGCCATCTTTTCATGTTTTATTGCAATCTTTAATCTTTATTAATTGGCTTGGACTGACTAATAGAATTACCACTAGTGGAATATCCCGTGCGTTGTTGCGGGTTTTTCAGTGAATTGAGCAAATAAGTATAAAAACAAATGATGGATAATTCTCAAAACGCTTAAAAGAAGGGTCAATGCGCAGTGAGTGACTGGAGGGTGTTAATATCATCATTCATAATCTCAGAGAATTAATCAATTGCTGTACACGGAAGAAAAATTTGAATACACACAACTATTGTCAGCAAAGTAATACTCCGTGTGTCACATTTGCAGCAATCCCATCACATTTGAAGCACAACTCAATTCTATTCCTAATCTCGATCTTACATGCATGAATGCATAAGCTTTTTAAGCCTGCAATCAGAAACCATCAAACGACCCTAAGTGAAATAACAAAGGTAGGAAGATGTATACAAATATTCAAGTCTGCTTACTGAAGCACGCAGGCAGCACTAAACTGTAGGCTCCCATGGATAAAAAGTCCCATCTCTGGTGGATGTTGCAGCCTCGGAGGGAGGGTTTAAAAATGCTAGAGAAGAATCAAGGTCTAAAGAAGGTCTGATGGCTCTTGATCATCCATTCAGAATATATATAACAGCTGCATGCAGTAGTTAAGACGAAGAGGAAGGCATCCTCTTTGTATTCTAGTATTTAATACAGGCAAGGTGAATGCGCCAGGAGCAAAGGTACATAAAACTGAACCGTTTCTTCTTTGTATTAGGGAGTTGAATGCATGGTACATAAAGAAAACACGCAGCCACGTCCATTATTCGTGGATGGTGTATAAAATGCAACGTGGCTGGGGTAAATGGGGGATTAAAGTTGGGCAGTAATGTGCGTTCAGTTTGTTGACTGTTCCTGTGATGATAGCATTATGTAAAGGGTAGAGAGATGAGAGGACGTGAGGAGAAATCCTGTGAAGTCTACGGTCAGGATGTGCTAAGGAAAACGATTCAATGGACTGGATTATTGAGGTGATGTGGCGCGATGAGGATTGAGCTTTAGAAAACTTAGTAGGTCTGACCTTTATAGATATTATAGATTAGTTTCTTGATGGACTAACAATTAGTCTCACCTATTAGTCTATCTGTTCGGAATTTTAGAGACTAAAATTAATCAGCTAACAATTAATCACTTGGATCCAAACATGATCTTAACATGCAAAACGGGGGGGATGCAGATCAATTTATGATAGATGAAAATGAGAGGAACGAAAGCAAGACAACCATATGTACGCACGTGTTTTCTCAATATGGAAACGGTAGGCGCTATAAGGGGGCGTTTGGCATGGCATCTCCCTCAGATTCTGCTTCTGCTTCTCTAGAAAAACTGCCAAACAGCTGCACTTCCAAAATGGATTATGACCACAAGCAGCGAGAATCTATTTTGGTTTTCAACGTATGAGCAAAAGCTGCAATTGTAGCTTTTGATGCGTGTCATACCCCATTTATAGAGTATGATGTGCATTATGTATCAGTCCCTGGATCAGTAGCTGATACGCACAAGAACACAGATATGATAGTCAAAGCATACTTCGAACAAAGGAAGTATTACCTACTACAGAGCCTTTAGTGGCAGTAGGACAAGGATTCGGACCATCCATGTCCATCCGACCAACTAACGGCGAAGCAAACAGCGGAAACCACGGCCCAAGCCACAAGCAGACTTGAGAAGCAGACCCGAAAACCACCACGTCGCCGCTTCTTACGGAGGCTTCACTTCACTAAAAACAACAGTCGCAAACGCGTGAGTACATAAGGTACTCAACAAGTCCTAACACAAGGGGTAGATATTATGCAAGGGTGTGAACAAGGTATAGGCTGTTGGTTTATCAAATCGGCGGAAAGCCAACTTTATGCAAAGGTTGTTTTGAAAACAAAACAGTTCACAATCTACGGTTAGGTATTCTCATTTAGATTTAGTGGGGTTGGGCGGCCCTGGGGGAGATGCAATCCATCCCGCCAGTTCCTCAACTTTTAACGCTGGCCGACAACCAGCACACGGCTCCAAACCGGTGTATTCCAAAAACACGCCAAGGATAACTCACACAGGAAACTCTAATCATAGTGTGGCCATTGCTTTCGCGTTGTCCAATACCGTGGAACACGGCTTTCCGAAAAGATTCTTAACCTCGGCCGAGGGTGCACAAATTTCCCCACAAGGTAGTCCAGTCCTTCCCGGGGTCCCAGTTCGGACTGTCCTACTAAAGGTTCCATACCTACTTGGTACCACCACGGCATCCCCCACGGACATCACCAGGGGCTTCACAATTCAGTAATATGGCCAGATTCACAATAAATGCCGGACTCGCCGCCACCCTCGTCGAGTCTTCTCCTGGGACTCCGTTTGCAATCTCCTGCCTCCGGGGGGTACCGGGTGAGTACTAGTAGGGTGTGGTTCCAATCCCGTACCCATATACGGCTTGTGGCTGCGCGTAAAGTGCTAGGCAAAGGCGGCACAAGAACCGGTCCTTATACGACCGAACCAGGCATCTTCAATAGCCAATCCCCACGGGGAAGGGCGTCCCAGAGATAGCCTCCCCACTGAGGACTACCTCGCCTGATCCCGCCAAAACATTCCCTCACTAGGGGTTGCACTTATTACCAATCCCACCCATTTTCACATTTACACACACCACCAAGACTCACGCAATTTAACACAAAAGCATGTGAGCAAGATTAATTAAACACATGGTGATAGTCCTACGCAGCATACCAGCACATCATTAATGAATTAATGATGCGGGTTCCTAGGTTCAACAAGGAATCAGGATATTTCAAGATCAAGGTATGGCAATCAAATATTACTAGGACCTTCTAGCATTTAAATCACATTTAAATACCATACACATTTATTTATAAACAGCTCTAAATAGGATAATTTTGCAATCATGGGATCAATATGATCAATGGGAGTTAGGGCTTGCCTGATAAACGTTATCCTAATCTTCGAATTCTGGGTCTTCAGACTCGTCTGTCGAACTTGATGCCTTCAAGTCCTTTTCGAAGCTTGGATCTTCTGTATCTTGAATTCTTTGGGCTCTTTCTCGAATCTCGCGTAATCTAGCGCATATAAACACTACGCATGAATAATACTACCGCAAAAGAAATAAAAGATCGAAAAGAGATAAATAAGATCCATTTAACTCCAACTGGAAAGACGAGGGAAAACCAGAGAACGACAAAAGACACAGATCATGCATGATGCAGCAAGTTTTACATTAAGGGTGATTATATTATTTTATAGCTAATATGGGATGCATCGAATACTAAGGTTTTTGGTTGTAAATGAGGGATGCTAAACACCATGAAGAAGGCATGAGTGTATGAGAAGGTGGGAGGATGGCGTGTGTACGTGTTTGTCGTACATTTGTAGCATTAAGCCTTTATATAGATTGTAATCTATATAACTGCTTATGCAACACATATACAACGCGCAAAGTGTGTCACTTTAATTACCTATTATGGTACTACTTAATTATCATTGGTTTATTATTTCATAAGTTTATCCGTCACGCGGCGGGTGCATGACGGTGATACGTGCACGTGCTTATAAAACATGAATGCACGAATACAAATAAAACACGGGAAATTAAAAGACAATTAAAGAGAGGGATTAATCAAAGATCATTAAAAGGGATTGATTCTGGTGGCAATGAATAGAGGATGATTTAGATGAATTTTGGCGAAAGAATCGTCAAAATCAGAGTTGAAACGGAGGAGATATCGATTATTCAATTTTTGGAAAGGAAATTAATCAGGATTAAGCCAACTTAATAAGGCGTTGCCATAATCCTAATTAATCTGGAGTGATCAAGGGTTGAAAAATGTTTAGAAGGGTGTAAAGTATTTTTAGGAATTTTCTGAGGTTTTTCTGATATTGGGAATTGCTCGGAATAGAAATATGTGTGCACTTTCTGTGTGGATTTAGTATTTTCAGCAGGTGTGAGAGGTTGACATGTGGGTCCAGGGGACCTGGGAGCTTGTTTGCAAGAATAGAAGTGCTTTGAGGGCTTATTTGCAAGTGTGGAAAGATTCTGGGGACTTTTTAGTAAATACAGAAAGATAACAGGGACCTATATGTAATTTTGGAAAAGTTTAGGGGCCTCGATGTAAAAAGTTAGGGGCCAAATTGTAATTACAGAAAAGCATAGGGACTTTTCTGCAAAAAAATAGGACTAAGACGGAATTACTGAAAAGGTCAGGGGTTTATCTGTAAAATTACAGGGTCTGGGAATTTCTAGGGATTTTTGGAATTATTTGCAATTGGAAAGAGTTGTGGGCTCGGCTCACGGTGGACCAGAGGTGCTCATGAGCCTCTGGTTCATGTGAACCAGGTGCACAGGAGGAAAAAGGATGGAGAGTGAGGGGCTGACAGCGGGTCCGGGGTGGGCAGCGGCGGCTGACTGGTGGGACCCGTGGTGCCACGCGGGGCGCGGTGCGACGCGGTCAACCACGCCGGAGCGGGGACGCGCGCGCGGCGGCGCTCCACCGGAGTTGTCGCCGGAGGCGATGGCCGCGATGAAACGCGGCGAGAAAAGGATGCCGAGGTCGAGTGCGCGAAGGGGAACAGGACGAGGGATGATGTCGACGTGGAGGGAGAGAGGAGCAGAGGCGCGGGCTCGCCGGAGAGGGGCGCGCGCGGCGGCGCATCGCCGGGAACCTCGCCGGCGGCATCTGTGGTGGTCGGAAACGGGACGCGGAAGGCGCCTACGTGCTCTATGTGCGACGGCGAAGCTGCAAGTGGTGTGCATCGATGTGCGGGAGCGCTAGGGCGGCGGTGCGAGCTGGCCGGAGTGCGGCGGCGCGCCGGCTTGCGATGGAGATGCAAGTGCGTGCGCGCGCGGGCTTGTGTGAGTGGCCGTGCGCGTGCGCGAGGGTGAGGCGAGGCCGTGGGTGGCCGCGGCGTGCCAGGGCTCGGTCAGGAGCGTGGCCGCGCGCCGGAGAAGAAAGAAGCGGAGCGGCGGCGCTTGGTGATGTCGCCCGTGCACGAGCGGAACGGGGAAAAGAAATGGTGCAGGAGAAAGAGAGGGAGACGGTGGAGCTCACTGTGTGCTCAGATGGGACGGGGGTCGATGGATGATGGCCGGCGACGGAGAAGGATGCGGCGGCTAGGACACCGTCGATCTCCTTGCACGGGGGACGGCTGCGGAAAAGGAGAGCATGCCGAGGATAAGAGCGGTACGACGGAGCCGTGGGAAGAGAAAGAGGAGACAGGGACTGACCAACGGCGACGGGAGAGCACGCCAGATGATCGCCGGAGGGAGGAGAGAGAAAAGTGGAGAAGAATGGGAGTGAAGCTTCGGAGAGAGGGCTCGGTTCCATTTTAAAGACGGCAATGGCGGTGCGGCGGGACTTGGCGGGTGCGACACGGAAGCTCGGAGGCGGTGGCGCCAGTAAGGCGGCGGCGCCGAACTTGACGCGGGCGTCAAGAAAAGGGGTATGGGCTGCGGGGCCTCGACGGGACACGACGGCGTCGTCACGTGCTTCACGCGGCGCGGCTGTAGCTCGGACGAGACGAGGCGATGGAGGGCCGGCAGGGCGGCATGGGCGGCGGCGCATTTCGCGCCGGTGTGGTCGGAGGAGGGAGACGACGGGCAGGCGGCCCACGCGGAAGAGAGAGAGAGGAGGGAGCGGGGAAAACGGGCCGGAGGCCTGGCGCGACTGGGCCGAGGGAGAGCGGGGCTGGTGGGCTGGCGCGGGAGAGTTTGGCGCGGCCCGGGCGGAAGAGGAGAGGGGTCGGGCTGGTGTGGGGTGATGCTGGGCCGGACTGGTCGGCTGGGCCAGCGCAGAAGGGAGGAGGGAAAAGAAAAAGAAGGGAAGAAGGCTGGGCCGGCCAGAAGAGAAGAGAAAGAAGGGCGGCCCGAGAAGAAGGATTTGGTTTGACATTTTTCCAGGGATTTCAGGATTTTGAATTTGAAGGAGTTTCAAATTCGAACAAAAGCGAAGGTCGAACAAACAATTCAAATAAATTCAAATAAATTCAGAAATGCATATGGCGAGGTTTTCGACGCAAGTTTAAATCTGAATTCTTGAAATTTGATTTGGAGAATTACCTATTTTGATTTTAGTTTGTTGTAAATTCAAAAAGGCTCAAAATTTTAGTGGGATTTAAATGGAAGCAAACACTTAAGCATTAATTTTATATTTTAAAATTTCAAATTCGACTACGCTTTATTTATTTTAATGAGTTTTATTTTTCAAAAATTCATGGCAAGGTAAGATCACACAAAAAGATTTAAATTTTTTTTTAGCGATTTTTATCTCTTTGATTTTTGGCTCTGGATTTTAGGGTGTGACAGATCTACCCCACTTTAAAGGAATCTCGTCCTCGAGATTCGGAAGGACTTCAGGGTTGGTGTAGAACTTTTCTTGCGTCTTTTTGCTTGACGGTGATAACACCCAAATCTTGTTGGAGCTTTGCTGACGTAGTGAGCTTTGTCATGAGGTTCTTTTCATTGTCGGAGGTGCTTGAAGCTTGTGGAGAGGCAAGGCAGAACTTCTTGCTTCTGAGGACCTTCGATGTTAGCTGATTTAACAGGGGAGGGATTGGCCTAAGGTTTTGGTTTCAAGGGTTGTTAGGCTAGCTGACAGGAAAACCTATTAGGGTAGGATCTTCACTCGGGCATTCTGATTGATGTTCTGCAGTTGTTTCGGATCCTGGTTGACTGGAGGCATTCTGAGCGGTTAGACTGTTAGATTGCTTTGTAACTTTTCCTTGCAGTTTGGATGATGATTCTGAAATCCTCTAGATCCATGATATGGCAGGCTGATTAACTCCATAAACTTAACAGGTGGCCTGAAACACTGTTTCTCCTCCTGTTATGCTGTCATTTTTCTCCGTTTTCCATGACGGAGTATATTCTTTATTTTCCATCACAAGAGATCTAAGGGCTTCCATAATCAGCATTTTTTATGGCATACCAAGTCTGTTGTTGGAAGGATTTTCCATTTCTTGTTGCCTTAGGGTGGGGACTCCTACCCCACTTAAGGTTCTTGACCTCGGGTTGTTCTTGTTGTCAAAACTGCATCATTTGCTTGTTCTGACTTGACATTACTAACACGACACCTTTCCAGGGATTGGTTTTGTCTGCTTATGTAAAACAGACTTCTGCGATCTTTCAGATCATGAACCAGACGTTTATGCCTTAATACCTTCTTTAGACTTATCTAGATCTGACTGTCCAAAACTGGCTCAGCACATGAAGTATTTGTCTGGCCTGGCTTGACTGACTGATGCTTAACTGCTTGAATTTATGACAGTAGCTTAGTTTTCCATTCTCATGATCTACTGCATTTACTGTTGTAAAGGCCTCTCCAGGAAACTTAAAACTTTCTTTATTGTTTCACGAGTGGCATTTTCCAACAGCTTTTTCTTAATCCGTCCATGTCAGGATTAAGGAATCTTATAAATCATCACTATTTCTCATACTGTTATTCTCATAACATAGGGTCTTATCAACTCTTGTCATTGCAGAACCGTGGTACCTCATTTCCAATACCATGTGTCTCTGATTAAGGTTGTGGTTGCCATCTGTAAACTGGTACTTCTGACCTTTTTAGCTTACATTTGGACTGTGTATTTGTATCATCATAACAGGTGGCATCACTGTCTCCAGTATAACTCCATCTTAGATCCTCAATTAACGGCAGTTCTCAATCTTTTATGCCAAACTTGGAGACAAGCTTGGCTCTCATTAACTGGTCATCAACACACCGATCCTGGGCTGTGGATGCCAGTCTTTGATGGTGACACTCCGAATCTGCCATCTTTCTTGCTGACATACAGAACAAGCGATCCCACAGAGGAGATCTTCCATCTGATGGAACATCTTTCATGTAACACTGCTAACAATTCTTTTAACTCTGCTAGTTCATTGGCTGTCATCTGATAGAATCTCTCAGCCATCAGGATTTTGTTCAGGAGAGGCGCTTAACAATGAGTTCTTTGTCTTGATCAGATGACATTCCAGGTAACTTGTCTGGAAGACATCTGGATGTTCACAGGTTACTGTTACCACTTCCAAGGTTGTGATTTTCTGGATTGTTTTGCCATGAGGGTAGCCTTCGCTTTCCGGGTTCACGTTCCATTTTAAATCCAAGTCATTGACTAGCTTCCTTTATTTCTTTAGATGTTTGTTGGCTGTCAAACAACTGATGCCTTGACTTTCAGCATTGCCTCTTGAAAACTTTCCAGTTAGGTTGTGATCTTTAACCATCATTGTGCCATTCATTTGACTGACTTGATTCTGAGCAGAGCGCTTCTTGGTAGCAGACTTCTTAGGTAAGGGTTCGGGTTTAGGTTGGGATGGGCATTAAGCTATTCTGAAGCTGCTGTTTAAATTATTATATTGTTTGGGTTGATTAAGAGCACTCAAACAGAAATACAACGATCAATAAAAACCACCAAATCACACAAACAACGCGATTATTTGTTGTAGTCCAAGATGTGAGCGTACTACAAACGGGGCTCAAGTTTTGAGGGTAAACAAACTATCGATCCTTCTGCTGCTATAAGGGACTGAAGAACACACTCTGGAGGATCCTGGCATAACTAGTATAATTGTGCACTGGAAGTACTTCGTTGGCTTAGGGGTTGTAAACTTTGTCTTCAATATTATCATCCTGATTTTCTTGCTTGTAGGGACAACTGGCTATCATGTGCCCACGTTCCCTACAGTAGAAACAAAGTCCTGGCTTCTTGGCCTTCTTAGATGTGGCTTGTCCAGATGCTTGACTTTTGTTCTTCTTTTTCTTGTTGTGTTTCTTGTTGGCCTTCTTGGGCTGCAGAGCTTTGGTAAGTTTGGTGAGTTCCCTACTGATCTTCCTTGTTGACCTTTCCAACTTGTTTAACCTTTCAAGTATCTTTGACATCGGGTAGGCGTCATGCAGGTTATTCCATGTTCCTTGTTTCTCATGCTCTTCCTGTACTGAAAATCCAATCTCTTCTGGGGTCGCTGGAAGTTCGAGTATGTCGTCCTTCGCGTCGATTGCTGCAGCTTCTTCTTCATCGCTTGGTTGGTACAAAGGGCAATCTTGAAATTTGTGTCTAGGGTCACCACAATTGAAACAGGTCATCCGTGATCTGACACCCATAATTGCTTTGTCCTTGTTCTTCTGCCTAGGAACAAAGTCTGGCATGCGGTACACTTGGAACAATTGATTCTCTACTTCAACAGTTACATAGTCCTGGTTATCATCTGGGTCAAAGTCTTGTGATGCTGCGTATTGAAGCTTTCGGGTGAGACTCTTTCTTGATGATGAAGGAGAAAGGACTTTTAAATAGAAGAAAGGGTATACAGAAGGGCTTTTGTAACTAGTTTTGAAAATAATCATTTTCGAGCGTATCCAATCCTAGGTTTTCGGTCTACGGTCAAGTATTGCTCTGATACCACTCTGTCATACACCATTTCTAGAGTATGATGTGCATTATGTATCAGTCCCTGGATCAGTAGCTGATACGCACAAGAACATAGATATGATAGTCAAAGCATACTTCGAACAAAGGAAGTATTACCTACTACAGAGCCTTTAGTGGCAGTAGGACAAGGATTCGGACCATCCATGTCCATCCGACCAACTAACGGCGAAGCAAACAGCGGAAACCACGGCCCAAGAAGCAGACTTGATAAGCAGACCCGAAAACCACCACGTCGCCGCTTCTTACGGAGGCTTCACTTCACTAAAAACAACAGTCGCAAACGCGTGAGTACATAAGGTACTCAACAAGTCCTAACACAAGGGGTAGATATTATGCAAGGGTGTGAACAAGGTATAGGCTGTTGGTTTATCAAATCGGCGGAAAGCCAACTTTATGCAAAGGTTGTTTTGAAAACAAAACAGTTCACAATCTACGGTTAGGTATTGTCATTTAGATTTAGTGGGGTTGGGCGGCCCTGGGGGAGATGCAATCCATCCCGCCAGTTCCTCAACTTTTAACGCTGGCCGACAACCAGCACACGGCTCCAAACCGGTGTATTCCAAAAACACGCCAAGGATAACTCACACAGGAAACTCTAATCATAGTGTGGCCATTGCTTTCGCGTTGTCCAATACCGTGGAACACGGCTTTCCGGAAAGATTCTTAACCTCGGCCGAGGGTGCACAAATTTCCCCACAAGGTAGTCCAGTCCTCCCCGGGGTCCCAGTTCGGACTGTCCTGCTAAAGGTTCCATACCTACTTGGTACCACCACGGCATCCCCCACGGACATCACCAGGGGCTTCACAATTCAGTAATATGGCCAGATTCACAATAAATGCCGGACTCGCCGCCACCCTCGTCGAGTCTTCTCCTGGGACTCCGTTGCAATCTCCTGCCTCCGGGGGGTACCGGGTGAGTACTAGTAGGGTGTGGTTCCAATCCCGTACCCATATACGGCTTGTGGCTGCGCGTAAAGTGCTAGGCAAAGGCGGCACAAGAACCGGTCCTTATACGACCGAACCAGGCATCTTCAATAGCCAATCCCCACGGGGAAGGGCGTCCCAGAGATAGCCTCCCCACTGAGGACTACCTCGCCTGATCCCGTCAAAACATTCCCTCACTAGGGGTTGCACTTATTACCAATCCCACCCATTTTCACATTTACACACACCACCAAGACTCACGCAATTTAACACAAAAGCATGTGAGCAAGATTAATTAAACACATGGTGATAGTCCTACGCAGCATACCAGCACATCATTAATGAATTAATGATGCGGGTTCCTAGGTTCAACAAGGAATCAGGATATTTCAAGATCAAGGTATGGCAATCAAATATTACTAGGACCTTCTAGCATTTAAATCACATTTAAATACCATGCATATTTATTTATAAACAGCTCTAAATAGGATAATTTTGCAATCATGGGATCAATATGATCAATGGGAGTTAGGGCTTGCCTGATAAACGTTATCCTAATCTTCGAATTCTGGGTCTTCAGACTCGTCTGTCGAACTTGATGCCTTCAAGTCCTTTTTCGAAGCTTGGATCTTCTGTATCTTGAATTCTTTGGGCTCTTTCTCGAATCTCGCGTAATCTAGCGCATATAAACACTACGCATGAATAACTACCGCAAAAGAAATAAAAGATCGAAAAGAGATAAATAAGATCCATTTAACTCCAACTGGAAAGACGAGGGAAAACCAGAGAACGACAAAAGACACAGATCATGCATGATGCAGCAAGTTTTACATTAAGGGTGATTATATTATTTTATAGCTAATATGGGATGCATCGAATACTAAGGTTTTTGGTTGTAAATGAGGGATGCTAAACACCATGAAGAAGGCATGAGTGTATGAGAAGGTGGGAGGATGGCGTGTGTACGTGTTTGTCGTACATTTGTAGCATTAAGCCTTTATATAGATTGTAATCCATATAACTGCTTATGCAACAGATATACAACGCGCAAAGTGTGTCACTTTAATTACCTATTATGGTACTACTTAATTATCATTGGTTTATTATTTAATAAGTTTATCCGTCACGCGGCGGGTGCATGACGGTGATACGTGCACGTGCTTATGTAAAATATGAATGCACGAATACAAATAAAACACGGGAAATTAAAAGACAATTAAAAGAGAGGGATTAATCAAAGATCATTAAAAGGGATTGATTCTGGTGGCAATGAATAGAGGATGATTTTAGATGAATTTTGGCGAAAGAATCGTCAAAATCAGAGTTGAAACGGAGGAGATATCGATTATTCAATTTTTGGAAAGGAAATTAACCAGGATTAAGCCAACTTAATAAGGCGTTGCCATAATCCTAATTAATCTGGAGTGATCAAGGGTTGGAAAATGTTTAGAAGGGTGTAAAGTATTTTTAGGAATTTTCTGAGGTTTTTCTGATATTGGGAATTGCTCGGAATAGAAATATGTGTGCACTTTCTGTGTGGATTTAGTATTTTCAGCAGGTGTGAGAGGTTGACATGTGGGTCCAGGGGACCTGGGAGCTTGTTTGCAAGAATAGAAGTGCTTTGAGGGCTTATTTGCAAGTGTGGAAAGATTCTGGGGACTTTTTAGGAAATACAGAAAGATAACAGGGACCTATATGTAATTTTGGAAAAGTTCAGGGGCCTCGATGTAAAAAGTGAGGGGCCAAATTGTAATTACAGAAAAGCGTAGGGACTTTTCTGCAAAAAAATAGGACTAAGACAGAATTACTGGAAAGGTCAGGGGTTTATCTGTAAAATTACAGGGTCTGGGAATTTCCAGGGATTTTTGGAATTATTTTGCAATTGGAAAGAGTTGTGGGCTCGGCTCACGGTGGACCAGAGGTGCTCATGAGCCTCTGGTTCATGTGAACCAGGTGCACAGGAGGAAAAAGGATGGAGAGTGAGGGGCTGACAGCGGGTCCGGGGTGGCAGCGGCGGCTGACTGGTGGGACCCGGTGGTGCCACGCGGGGCGCGGTGCGACGCGGTCAACCACGCCGGAGCGGGGACGCGCGCGCGGCGGCGCTCCACCGGAGTTGTCGCCGGAGGCGATGGCCGGCGATGAAACGCGGCGAGAAAAGGATGCCGAGGTCGAGTGCGCGAAGGGGAACAGGACGAGGGATGATGTCGACGTGGAGGGAGAGAGGAGCAGAGGCGCGGGCTCGCCGGAGAGGGGCGCGCGCGGCGGCGCATCGCCGGGAACCTCGCCGGCGGCATCTGTGGTGGTCGGAACGGGACGCGGAAGGCGCCTACGTGCTCTATGTGCGACGGCGAAGCTGCAGGTGGTGTGCATCGATGTGCGGGAGCGCTAGGGCGGCGGTGCGAGCTGGCCGGAGTGCGGCGGCGCGCCGGCTTGCGATGGAGATGCAAGTGCGTGCGCGCGCGGGCTTGTGTGAGTGGCCGTGCGCGTGCGCGAGGGTGAGGCGAGGCCGTGGGTGGCCGCGGCGTGCCAGGGCTCGGTCAGGAGCGTGGCCGGCGCCGGAGAAGAAAGAAGCGGAGCGGCGGCGCTTGGTGATGTCGCCCGTGCACGAGCGGAACGGGGAAAAGAAATGGTGCAGGAGAAAGAGAGGGAGACGGTGGAGCTCACTGTGTGCTCAGATGGGACGGGGGTTGATGGATGATGGCCGGCGACGGAGAAGGATGCGGCGGCTAGGACACCGTCGATCTCCTTGCACGGGGGACGGCTGCGGAAAAGGAGAGCATGCCGAGGATAAGAGCGGTACGACGGAGCCGTGGGAAGAGAAAGAGGAGACAGGGACTGACCAACGGCGACGGGAGAGCACGCCAGATGATCGCCGGAGGGAGGAGAGAGAAAAGTGGAGAAGAATGGGAGTGAAGCTTCGGAGAGAGGGCTCGGTTCCATTTTAAAGACGGCAATGGCGGTGCGGCGGGACTTGGCGGGTGCGACACGGAAGCTCGGAGGCGGTGGCGCCAGTAAGGCGGCGGCCGGACTTGACGCGGGCGTCAAGAAAAGGGGTATGGGCTGCGGGGCCTCGACGGGACACGACGGCGTCGTCACGTGCTTCACGCGGCGCGGCTGTAGCTCGGACGAGACGAGGCGATGGAGGGCCGGCAGGGCGGCATGGGCGGCGGCGCATTTCGCGCCGGTGTGGTCGGAGGAGGGAGACGACGGGCAGGCGGCCCACGCGGAAGAGAGAGAGAGGAGGGAGCGGGGAAAACGGGCCGAAGGCCTGGCGCGACTGGGCCGAGGGAGAGCGGGGCTGGTGGGCTGGCGCGGGAGAGTTTGGCGCGGCCCGGGCGGAAGAGAAGAGGGGTCGGGCTGGTGTGGGGTGATGCTGGGCCGGACTGGTCGGCTGGGCCAGCGCAGAAGGGAGGAGGGAAAAGAAAAAGAAGGGAAGAAGGCTGGGCCGGCCAGAAGAGAAGAGAAAGAAGGGCGGCCCGAGAAGAAGGATTTGGTTTGACATTTTTCCAGGGATTTCAGGATTTTGAATTTGAAGGAGTTTCAAATTCGAACAAAAGCGAAGGTCGAACAAACAATTCAAATAAATTCAAATAAATTCAGAAATGCATATGGCGAGGTTTTTGACGCAAGTTTAAATCTGAATTCTTGAAATTTGATTTGGAGAATTACCTATTTTGATTTTAGTTTGTTGTAAATTCAAAAAGGCTCAAAATTTTAGTGGGATTTAAATGGAAGCAAACACTTGAGCATTAATTTTATATTTCAAAATTTCGAATTCAACTACGCTTTATTTATTTTAATGAGTTTTATTTTTCGAAAATTCATGGCAAGGTAAGATCACACAAAAAGATTTAAAAATTTTTTTTTAGCGATTTTTATCTCTTTGATTTTTGGGTCTGGATTTTAGGGTGTGACAGATGGATTCTCGCACAGCCCGGCCCCGCCCACCCCTCAAACGTCAATGAAATTACCTGCATCGCCACGAGCTCCAGTGAGGGGCCGCCGTATGTGAGCGCGAGGAGGCAATCGCCGTAGTCGTGAGCGGGAGGGAGGGGGGCGCCTCCGCCTGCGGCCTCGAGGAAGGAGCCGCGTAGCCGTCGCCGCGCCGTCGAGGAATCGGACCGCGCCACTGTCATCTTGACCTCGAGCCGCGCCGCCATCGCCGCGGTCTCGAGAAGGGAGCCAGGCCGCCGGCGCCGTGGTCATGGGTGGCCGCGCCTTGCTTCCTTGCGATGTTGGGGAGGAGCGGCGAGATGGACGCGTGAGGAAGAAGACGATATGCGATAGATTGGGTTCGGTCGTGGCCGCGTGAGGCAATTGGATATCAAACGTTTTTTCTCATTTTCTGATGGGTCCAACTTTTTTTTAGATTAGGGTCCAACGTTTATTGTTTTTTTTAATCAGTCCAACGTTCATTGGTACTCATAAAGATTGCAACTAGATTGCAACAATAGAGCCCATAGAGCCCATTTTTACTGGGCCGTAATCATAAAGATTGGTTGGGCTAATTACATTGTTGTTGTTGCAATTATTTTCATTTCAATTCCCCTCAAAAAAAAAAAAAATTATTTTCATTTCAATATGGTATATAAAATGTGGATAAAATAATCTCCAAATGTAAGGATAGATTAGTCATTTCACATGCATAATCTATTTCAAAAAATATCAGGATAATTTGTTTTGCCAAACGGGTTGACTGGATAAGCTGTTTTGACAGAGAATCCAGAATAAGCCGAAGAATCTGTTTTGTTTCAGAATCTAGTGCAGAATCTATTTTTTTTTCCATAATTCGAAGCCCTGCCATACATGCCCTAAATTAACGGCAGACCGATGACGAAAATCGGGATGTGACGACCCCATCAAACTTATGACGATTGCATTTATAAAGCCCACCCTCCAGAGTCCCGACGTCCTCCTTCTGTGGCGGCGGATTGCTAGTCGTGCCCGCGTACAATTCCTTGGGGAATCTAAAAGGTCACGGGAATAATAAAACTGCATCTGGATCCGATCGACGCCGTGATCCATCGGCACGAATATCGAGAGGCGATAAAGCTTCCGAAAAACCTCCTCGCGGAGATCGCCTGGCGCTCCGATCCGGCGACGCTCCTCCGGCTGGCAGCAACATGCAAGCCCCTCCACGGCAGCCTCAGCGATCCCGAGTTCCTGCGATGCTACCGCCTCGGCGCCGCTCGCAGCCGCCGCCCCGTCTTCGTCGGCGCCTTCGTCTGGCAGCCGGCTCCGCCCTTCTTCGGCGGCGAGGCGGACCTGAGCTTCGTCCCGTCGCCGGCGCCCGGCGCCCACGCTCTGTCGAGCGCGATCCGGTCGAACCTCGCGCAGGGGCACGGGTACACGCCGGCCATGGTGGCGTCACGCGGCGGTCTTGTCGTCCTGTTCAACAGCGACGACGAAGCCGACGACGTTGTGCGCGTGTGGAACCCCGTCACGGGTCGCACGTGGGACTTCCTTTCCCCGGCGGTTATCAGCGGTGAGCCACTGGAACTGGATATCCTCCTCGACCGCTGCGATACCGATGAAGAAGCCCCCGCAGAGCCCTCGTTCCGTCTGCTTTCTGTGACCCTGGCGATGAAGGGACGGCAGAGAGTCCTGTGCGCCCAGACGCTGTCGCGGGACGAGGGCGCGTGGGGCCCACTCGTCGTGACCCCGGACCCCGGCCCCAGCGGCGGCCGGTGCGCGGTCGTCGACGCGTCGCCGCTCGTCCTCGGCGCCACCGCGCACTGGCTCTGCTGTTGGTCGCCGAAAGCCAAGCCGACGGCGCAGTCCGGCTGCCGGTACTACGTCCTCTCGTACGACGTGGACGCGGCGCGGGTGGCGACCCTCTACGTGCCACCGGACTGCTTCCGTGACGGAGGCGGCGGCGGCGTCCGGCCGCCGGAAGACCTGCTGCTGGCGTCGTCGCCGGCCGTCGACGGCGGTGATCGGCTGAGCCTGCTGGTGGCCAGGGGCTTGGAGATACGCGTCTGGACGCTGTGCGGCGACGGGAAAGCGGAGCTCGCGCACCGCGTGGAGATAGACGCCGCGAGGATGACGCGGGAGATGGAGTTTCCGCCGCTGCGCTGCGGCGAGGCCGAGCTGATGCAGTTCGTCGAGACGGCAGGAGTGCTGGTGCTGCAGGTGCCCGGCTTGGGCGTGCTCGCCATGGATTTGTTCCAGACTGCGTGGACCAACCAACAGGAGAAGATGCCATCTTCGTCGTCGTCGTCGAGGGAGGTGCTCAAGCTCACAGACGACCGGCATATGTACTTGCACGACATAAACCTCCGAACATTTTCCGATGTATACGTAGTCCCTTACGTAGCCATGTGTCATCGTTGATTGCAATTTCCGTATATAGGCATATATATATAGCTAATTGAATAAGGAGGTTGCAACTTCACTGTGCGCGCGCGATCGATTTGCTATTTCCCTAGTGTTACTTCTTGGTCCACAAGGGAAAAGCGGTTTCGCCCAGGTGCGTTTGCTAGTTCTCCCTAGAACAAGATTTTGTGTACCTCTCATCAAATTTTCATCACCGAATGTTTCAATAATTCACTCTGGATGCTGCTCATTATATTGTCTGTTGTATGTGTTACAATAAGTATGAATGAGTGTTGCGCAATTGTGAATCATATATGATGCAACATATATCGTTCCAGAGAGAACCTGCAAATCTGACTATAGAAAAACGCAAGCACCTGCAAAGCTGTGGCAAGAGTCTCAATATCCGATGTGGGGACTAAACCCAACATGCCCGTTATCGCTCTCCCGAGAGGGATCTAGACACTACGGGAAACCCCTTCTTTGCCGTGTGCAGCAACCTTTGCCGAGCGCTTTCTATCGGGCACACGGCAAAGTTCACCTCGGCGGCAAGGGAGGTCCATGGGCCAGAGTGGGATCCGAGCACCGAGCCCCTTGATGGAGAGGTCGTGATGAGGGTGGGTGGAGGTAAGAAGCATGGCCGGTACTGGATTGGCGACAGCACAATCGACACGGCCTCTACTCCCACCCTCTCCGAGATCCGAGCAAGGAGCACGGGCTCAGCTCCGCCCATACGCCCACGGCCTAGCGCTACACAGATCCAGATTGAGCAAATGCAGGTAATCTTGGTTTAATTCGTTGTTCATTGATTTGCACATGGTATTCCCTTGCATTGTAATATTGGGATCGATGAAATATTGTAGGCCCAGATGGAGGCGAAGTTGGAGCAAGAGCGGCAGAGGATGCAGGCCGAGATGGATGCGAAGCTGGAGGCAGAGCGGCAGAGGAATGACCAGCGGATGGCGCAGATGTTCCTTTACATGCAGACTCATGGTACGGTGCCACAGCCAGGGCAACTCCCTCCTCTACCACTACCTCCTCCTTACGGCGGTCCTCCTCCCTTCGGCGGTCCTCCTCCCTTCGGCGGTCCTCCTCCCTTCGGCGTTCCTCCTACTTTCGGTGGTACTTCTCCTGGCACTCCTTCTGCAGGCACTCCGGTGAGTCACTTCAAATTTTTGGTACTTTAATTTCTTACCTTCAAGTATGATATAGTGAAGTAATTGAAGGGTTAGCTATGCTAGCTTGTAACCAATATTTTGTCACTTCTATTACATTTTAGCTTATATGCTTCTAACCTACACATTTTAGCTTATATGCTTCTAACCTACACATTTTAGCTTATATGCTTCTAACCTACAATTTAAATACTTGTATTGCTTTGCTCGTGCAGAATCAATCGGCGGGATCCAACAATCCCTCTCCGCAGAGTGCTTGGTCGCCGTGGCCGCCTCGTCAATAAACCTGTAATAGTATTTCAACTTCTATAACTACGTGTCGTGATCGTGTGAGACTTTGTGATGACGGATGGTGGACTATGTGTTTGTGACCTATGTGATGTCTTTGTGATGACGGTTGATCGTGGACCTCTATGTGATGTGTTTGTGATGATGGTGGAGCTTTTATTGTGATATGTTGAGTTTGTGATGGTGGTGGAGCTCATTTATGTGATATGTTGAGTTTGTGATGATGTGGGCTCAAATATGTGATATGTGATGATGATTTGGCTCATATATGTGATGTATGATGTTTTTTTTATGATTGTGGTCCAGGTTGTAGTCGAATTGAAATGTTTATTGCAATCTGGAATAATTTTTTGCCGAGTGTATTTAATGTTTGCCGAGTGCCAAGAACAGGCACTCGGCAAAGATGCCATTCTTTGCCGTGTGCCTGACGTGGCACACGGCAAAGAGTCCAGTCTTTGCCGAGTGCCCGGGCCCACGACACTCGGCAAACAGGCAAGTCTTTGCCGTGTGCCGGTGCCCACGGCACTCGGCAAAGTGGGATTGACGGCTGACGGACGTCAACCCTTTTTTTGGCCGAGCGCCACGTGAGGCACACGGCAAAGGGTTTGCCGTGTGCCCGACAAAAGGCACTCGGCAAAGTACTGTTTGCCGGTACAGGTTTGCCGTGTGCCTTTGCCGAGTGTTGCACACGGCAAAACCCTTTGCCGTGTGCTTTTGGCGCTTTGCCGTGTGCCCTTGGCACACGGCAAACGTCCTGTTTCCCGTAGTGAGAGACGGCCGCCGCCTCGCTGCAGACCTCCACACACCGGGCCGCTGCTAGGCTTGGTTGAGGCCAGCGCTCCCATGGCCGACGTCCGTTCCGTCAAAACCAGCGGAACGCTGCCCCGATCGATGGTGGGCTTGACAAGAGCCACCTGCCACAGCCACAAAGCGCTCCCTGCAGGATCCCCGCCATGCCCGCCTGTTGCTCAATGCTCATGATGATTAAGACAACATCAGCACATGCAGGAAGCTGTTGCTTCTGATGATATACGTTCCTGATATTGTAAGATCCGGCAATAATAAAGCCGCATATATATACGAATGTTGCACTAACGTCGGCACGACAAGGCGATCGATGACAGAGCTCCCGGAAGCCCTCCTGACGGAGATCTCGCCTGGCGCTCCGACCCGGCGACGCTCCTCCGCCTGGCCGTAACATGCAAGCTCCTCCACGGCCGCTTCAACGAGCCGCAGTTCCTGCGACGTTACCGCCTCCACCTCGGCGCTCGCGGCGGGCGCCCCGTCGTCGTCGGCGCCTTCGTCTGGCAGCCCGGTCTGAGATCGTCCCCTCTCCGGCGCCCGGAGCTCGCGCTGTGTCGAGCACGATCCGATCGAACCTCTGACGTGGGGCCCCGTCGTCGCGACTCCGGATCCCGGCCCCAGCGGCGGCCAGTACTGCTCGATCATCGATTCGTGGCCGCGCGTCCTCGGCGGCGGCAGCGCCACCGTGCACTGGCTCTGCTGCTGGTCGCCGGACGACACGCACACGGCGGACTGCCGCTACACGTACTACGTCCTCTCGTACGACGTCGACGCGGCGCAGGCGGCGGTCCTCTACGTGCCACCGGACTGCTTCCGTGACGTCGGCGTCGACGGCCGTCCGTACGACATGATGCTGGCGTCGTCGCCGGACGGCGAGCTGAGCCTGCTCGTGGCCACCGGCTTGGAGATAGGCGTCTGGACGCTGCGCAGCTCCGGGGAAACGGAGCTCGCGCATCGCGTGGAGGTGGACGCCGTTGCGATGGCGTGGGGCATGGAGTGGCCGCCGTTGAGGTGCTCAAGCTCACGGATGACCGCCATATGCGCGTGCACTACATAAACTTTCCAAGATTTTCCCATTTATACGTAGTCCCTTACGAGGTGGACGTGTTCGACTTAGTTCCTAGCTAGTCCCAATTAATACCGCCGTAGAATCTGTCTTTCAGAACTGAAATTTTACAATCTTGATGATGATTCGTATATAGACTAGTTACTTGTACAAAAGTAATGCATCCTTGATTGCGACTTCCCTGGGGTGTTCTCGGCCCACAGACAAAATTTCCTAGTCAGATTCGCTAGTTCTCCATTGAACTAGGTTTTGTGTCTCTCTCACTAATCATCTTGCATTACCTGTTTTTAAATTCCTTCTGAATAATGTCGCTAATTAAATTTCTTCGTATTTTTTGCGCATTATGTTGCAACATATTAATTAGTCTCGCAATTGTCAATTTATATGTTGCAGTTTCTGCTTCGTCCCTTTGCATCGTACAATATATATTTTCTATATTGAAACAATCATTTTTATTTGTCACAGTACATTTTGAGATTGAAAAAAAGTAACAAAACAAACTGAAATCCCTTTTCTCAAAATTGAATGATCTTAATTTACATGACGATAAGCTAAAAATTTCAGTGTGATGTTACTATTGGCAAAGATATTTAGAGATTTTTTTTACATTTTTACCTATGATTAAGTAGTTCAAGATCATTCAGTTAGGGATATACCTAGTTCTTAGGTTACTAAGATTTCAGTTTTCTAGCAGAATAGGAGTAAGACCCTAGTTGGATCCAAGGGTTGTTAGTTGATTAATTAATTTTTAGTCTCTAATACTTCAAACATAGGGACTAATAGGTGGGACTAATTGTTAGTCCACTAAAGGACTAATAGTAATTCTATTAGTCAGTCTCACCCAACTAATAAGGACTGATGATTGCAACGAAACTTGAAAATGATGTTGGCACTCCGCTCTTATCTCTTCTAAACATACACGGACTAATAATTAGTCAAGGTCTCAAACATGCAATGGACTAGTTGTTAGTTGATTAATAATTAGTTAGCTAAATTTTAGTCAATGACTAGTTAATTAGCTCCATGTATCATAACATGGCCTAAATGCTAAGTCAAATGTATTTGCGAAAGAGCATGTAGCTTAGTGATTACAACAGCCTTAGTAGCATCTCAGACCTGGGTTCGACTCATGGAAGCGAATTTTCTAGAATTTAACGACGTTGTGCTTCAGCGAGAGGCGATGTGGCCCTCGAGAGCGAGGCGCTAGCGGTGAGTTCGTCTTCGAATATGCTTATAGAGGTAGAGTTCGCGTATCTTGAGATGAGTGTGCGTGCGTTGTGAGTGTCGAGTTTGTTGTGTGATTGAAAGATAATTCGGATATATCTGATTACTGGACGTGCACGGTCAGTATCCGACTCCGATTCCCGTGGTGTATCACTGTACGTATATCCGTGCAGAGTATAGTGCAAAATCTACTCGCAGAACCAATCGAAGCGAATTAATCTGATAGGAAGCCATGGTGGCTCGCAAGCACCACCAATCTACACGCGCGCGGCCGGCGAAGGCGCCGGTACCGTCGCTGGTGCCCAGACTCCCGCTGGAAGTCCTGCTCGAGATCGCCGCGCGTTCGGACGCCGAAACCCTCTTCCGGTGCGCCGCCACCTGCAAGCTCCTCCGTCGCGAGATCCTCACGGTGGACTTTTTCGGCCCCGTCTGCGCGGCGCCCGCCGGCCTCCTGCCGCCCAGGCTCCACAGCTTCGTCGACAAGACCTTCTGCCTGCTGGATCACCCAGCTTCCACGCTGCCCTTCTCCGAGGATCATGCCGCGGGTGCGGGCTTCGTGTCCAGCCGTTTCTGGTCATGGCCAGCCCTGTGTAGGTTGTACGCAACAGGAGGTCGAGGAATGAGGAGGTAGGCAGGACGATTACTGGAGACTTTTGGGGGCCGCAGCTTCTGGTGCATAGTAGCTTCATATGTTTCTATATGGAACAATCACAACCATCTTGATCTGGTTGCTTGCGTTTTTGCACGGGGTTTTTTGTTTGCTTTACTGCAGCGATCGAGTTGGCCTCTAAGCTCTAGCTCCACAATCTAATGATATATTGTTTGATGATTGGTGGCATCATGCTGCTGGGAGAGTCGATGTCCAAGTTAGACAAGGACTGAACTCCCTCATCATTCAGGGGCATGCATGGTTTTTGTGGAAGCATCGCAATCGATGTGTTTTTATGAGAAATCTTTAAATGTAGCAGTCGCTTTGTGCTCAGCTAGAGATGAGCTGCAGATGTGGTTTATGGCCGGGGCTTGGGGGCTCACATCACATACCGCCCTTGAGTAGCACATGCATGCCACAGGGTCGTTTTTTTCATTTGTCAAAGGCGCACATGTAAACGATAAGTAGTTTGTGAGTGTGGATGTGTGGTACTAGGTTTCTTTATTCTAAACTACTATTCTTTTGAATACAAAGATACGTAATTCTCCCGTGTGTTCGAGAAAAAAATATGGAAGTAACTCAAATACTTGTGTAGTTGGTTGGAAACAGTAGTATGTAAGTTAGAAAAGTTTGACAGCAAATACTCGTGTACTTGAGCTAGGAAGTTTTACATTTCTAAACAGAGGTCTTAAGGGTCCGACTGACAACCCTGACAAAACATTTCATGTCATATTTAAATGCCAACATGTTGACGTCTTTCTATTTTGTAAAATCCATGCACACTTGTGTTGTCTCAGTTTATAAAGTCTATTTCAAGCATGCTCGGTCAAACTTAATTGATGGCCAGTTCATTCTGTTGAATTATAAAAGATGATTGTTAATATACCGGGAACGGAACAACAATGCAAAACAAGTTAATGCCAGCAAACTCGATCAGAAAAAGTAAAAATCCAGGTGTCCCAATTTGTATCTTTAGTTAGCCGGTCCTTCTTGATTCTAGTCCTCTCCGCGTCAAGTTGTCGAAGTTAGGTCCAGTCGAATATGTGAATCGCGTTCTGGGCTGCTGCTTATTTACTGACGACAGTTAAGATCTAGCTGCACAGATAAGCACGAGATGTGAGCCCTTTCTTTTGATTGTATCCGGGATTTGGTATGACAATCTAAAAAATATATATATATAATAGAGATTTTGTTTGGTCTGCTTGTACGAGTGTCAATTCTTGACAAATTCAACAATCAGAAGTCCTCGCTTTCTGCGCCAAAAGAAAGATGCTAGTGCTATGTTTAAACGGAAATAACAAATTGGAACATTCAGGATTGAGCAGAGATTAGACAAATAACCTGGCTTTGTATCTTATGCCACATTATAATTGCCAGCTTTATTAATTGATGCCACTCAGAAGCCAGGATACAAATCATTTGTATATATATAGTCGAAATGGTACAGTTTTTTATATACTGACTGCTTTGCAGGCAACTCTGACGTCCTAGAGACTATCCTCTACCTTTGCCCCAAACTTCCCGAGACTATACTCTCTGTAACAGCACTTTTGTTCGTGACAAGAAGTTCTAGAGATCTCAAAGTGACTGCAACTACTTCACATGCGCGAGCTTGTGATTTCTGCTTTTGTTCAGGATGCCGTCAGTAGAGTGGCGTCGTACATCTTAAGCAAATGTGAGGAGAAACCGTCCACTGGGGACAACACTGAGAGACTGGAAATGGCACACAATGAGCTGGAGTTTGCATTGGAGAGAACCGCCAAGTTACCAATCACTGATGTATCGTTGCTTCGTCGTAGGAAGATTCTCAAACGAGCTTTTGAAGAGTGCAGTGACGTCCTCCACAGGCGCAAGATTCAGACACAAGAAGACAGAGTGATTGAGCAAGGACAAACGGTAATGCATTCCTCTTTCCCTAAACGGATTGCCCGTGCTACCCAATCATCCATTGCGTATTTGTTTGCCACAAGACAAGATGGTCTGTACTGCTCCGATGTTCGACGGTTTGAATGGCTTGCCGGTTGTGCTGGTAAGTTTGTAAGAGATGTGGAGTACGGGTGTTCAATCCGGCACCACACATTCTGCAGCCCTCTTGTCAGGCAACTTCTCGAAGGGAACACTCTCAGGTATGTAAAGCAGCATGGAAATCGGCTTCGTGATATTTATATGTGGCCCATATGCTTGGAAGAGCGTGGCATAGAGGCAAAACTATCCTATCGGTATGAGGATTACATGATGCCAGAGAATAGTTTCCATCTACGGTTCATGCTGCGATTATCAGAAAGCACAGACTTAGTTGGACTTGTTATTAAATGCTTGATGTATCTGGCATCCCAGTTCAAACTTGCCGCTGAAACTGCAATAGGAGAATTAACGCTGCTACCTGATTTACATGAACTTTCTCATTCGTTTGCTCCTCCTTGGGTTGGGTCTCAAGAGATTTATAATACCCTACTTACTCAAGTTTGTCGACCAGATCCAATATGTTGCAAATCAAATGGGCACGAAACTTTTGGTAAAAACGTCGTCTCTTCAGAATTATCAAACAAATTTCCAGAACAAGTTATTTCGATCTATATTCTCTGCAGCTTGCATCGTTCAGTTGTTGAAGCCGGTAGAAACGATCTGGTTCATTGGTCAGTACCTTTGCAACTTGGGGCTGGATTCGTGCCCCATGGAAGGTTTGAAGGCTTGATGAAAAGTAATGAAATCAAGGTATTTAAAGGCAGAAGAGATCATAGATTTGGTAACGTAGAACAAGATATTGAGACGGTAAGATCAAAGACAATCGAGCGTCTCATCCGTCAACCAGAGCTGGCGGATTATGTGACGTTATGGGAATATGTTCATGGTTTTGCATTCTTTTGTGTGAGGATGCCAGGCATCCGAATGGCAAGTGTGATTGATAGGTCCTAGAGTCGTCTTCCCCTATGTTCTCGTAGGCCTTGATGTTTCTTCTTCATGCTCCTGTACAAATTTTATCTATGAATATTACAGATTTACAGGGAGAGAAAAAGGGAGCACCTAATTTTGTGGGCAACAAAACTTGGTTCGGTTCCACCTTACAAATAGAACAGTGAACAACTGAGCCTGGCTGGTGGTAGATGGTTCAATTCGACCAGTTTGGTCTAAGTGAACGCTCTGTTGCGCTCACTTTGACACACTGAACAACTTCCACTGGCACTAGTACCAACAAAGTCATTAGCATTGTACTTGTCGTTACGGTTAAGAAACATAAACGTTTATTTTTCACCTATTTCAGCTGTTTATGTTTCGGAAGAGAAACCTGAAACCATTCATATATTGTACAACTGAAAATTGAAATCATGTGGCTGGATTCTTCTTTCTTGATACAAATTGGAACGGTTTTTTAGGAATTCACAAGTTTCTTCTTATTTCTGCGGCCACAAGAAACCATGTGCTGCAAACTTTTGTAATAAACGAGGCTGTAGAATCTTTCCCATTTATTATCTACAAAACCGATCCGGGTTCGGTTGCATTGAATCGCCAGCCCCCCTTTCTGTTCGATCGGATCTATAACTCTGTTTCGATCTATAAACAAACAGGTAAAAGGGAGCACCTATTTATGGAGTCACGGATACAGGTAAAAGCCATGGCGCCGCACCAACGGCGCCGCCACGCACGCGCGTCCGCGACGGCGACACTCCCGACGGAGCTCCTGCTCGAGATCGCCGCGCGCTCGGACGACGCCGCCACCCTCTTCCGGTGCGCCGCCGCGTCCAAGGTCCTCCGGCGCGAGATCGCGAGCCCGGAATTCGTCCGCCGGGTCTGCAAGACGCCTGGCGGCGTCATGCCTCCGAGGCTGCTCGGCTTCCTCGACAGGGAATTCTCCCTCGTCTACCCGTCAACGCCGGCCGCCGCGTCGTTCGTCGAGAACCACCTCGCGCCCTTCGTGTCGCGCGGCGCCGATGACCTCCTGGAGCACTACGAGGCCCTGACATCGCGCGGCGGGCTTGTCCTCCTGGAGCGTCGCGAAATTGACTGGGACGTGCAGGGCTCGGAGCGCACGTCCGACATGTGCGTGTACGACCCCATGACCGGCGGCCGCACCTTCTTTCCCTTGCCGCCGAACATCTATCACTATCCGGACAACCATGAGGGATGTTTCTACACGTACGTCCTTCTCACCGGAGCCGACGGCATTGGCTGCTCCTTCCTGCTGCTCGCGGTGGACGTGGACGGCGTCGGAGGACCCAGCTCAAGGCGCATCAGTGTCCGCACCTTGTCATCAGAAGCTGCGAGTTGCCAATGGAGCGCGGTGAATCTCGCCGCCAAACCAGGCCCGCCGTTGGCATCACCATTGTGTGATGAGGAAACCTACGACTCTGCGGTCGTCCTCGGCGGCGGCGTGGTCCACTTCCTAATGCCAGGGTACATCATCACATACACCGTTGGCACGGCAACGATGGGGACGATTGGACTCCCCAAGGATTGCGACGTCGCATACCACCACCTGCACCTAGGGTCGACGCACGACGGGAATCTGCGCTTGTTTGGCCTCATCTACGGCTTCACGGTATCCTTTTGGGTGATGTCCGGAGACAGTTGGTCACAACGTGTTGATATAGAAACGTTGGCCACATTGCGCTCGCTGTTAGATCGGAAGGAGAAGGAGGACTTGATGGCGGAGGAGGAGGAGGAGGAGGGGGAAGTGCTTGATCACAATGAGCGGGAGGAAGATAACGACGACGATGCGGAGGCATTTTTCTGGACATACGGTGACCGGGTTAAAGTGAAGAGCATAGGAGATCAGAGGATCGGAGTTGTGTTTCTGCGAATGCAAAATTTGCACTTTTTGCTCGACATGGACACGACAGAGATACATAGGATCGAAAATGATGGAAAGCCACTTGGTGTCCCGTACATGGTGGATTTATCGTCCCGGTTATCCACCATGAAAATGTTCTAGCTCAACCAATACTAGTACGCGGTCCAAGCAGGGCTCCTCACTCTGCCTGGAGAGCGGGCGGGTGCTGGCTAGAAGGTGTCGGTGCATGTTACACTTAACTAGGTGATTCCCCGCGCGTTGCTGCGGGGATTAAAAATATTTTTTGAAATAAATTTTAGACGCTGCAAATATGTCGGAATAATTCAATGACAATATACCTCAAATCTTATTAAATAAGAGGAATCATCTAAAGGGAGTAGAACTGCCAAAGTAACAATAATATGACCAAAAGAAGATACATGTTATAACATGGTACGCAAGAATCAAGTATATGGATAATACTTGCGCCAATCACCTCAGAATAATTACTTGCGCCAATAATGTTAGAGGAATTATCTAAGCATAAGGATAATACTTGCGCCAATCACTTTAAGGTCCCCATGTGCTAACTGCTTAATGGTACGCAAGGAGCAAGTAGCAAACAATTTGTGTATTGGGAGGTACAAAGAATAAGGACAAATTGGTAAGTTGTACCTTACCTAGAAATCCAGTGTAACACTAATGTTGTACTAAAACAAATGAAGCTAGGAGGAAATGGAAGTAAATTTGTCAAGCATGTTGCAGGTCCAAACAATAGGATATACTGTGGCGGACTGCAAAGAAGCAATATCAATTAGTCCCATTTAGCCAGCCCAACAGCACGTTGGATCATTAGGCTCCCGGAGGCGAATGTGAATCTGGTGTGTGATTTGTTCATCCCAAATACTAGAGTTTGGAATGAGCAGTTGATAAAAGACTCGTTTGTTCCTTTTTATGCTGAGGAAATTATGAAAGTCAGACCAGGCAATAGACTGCCGGAGGATGTGATTGCTTGGGCTTTCGAGCGCCATGGACAGTACTCTGTGCGGTCGGCATACCGTTTTCTGAAGGAGGAGCAAATGCAGAATGAGATGCAGAGGAGCAATGTTCAAAGCTCGTCCATCTCGAGCCGTTGGTGGAAAGTGCTTTGGAAAATGAAAATTCCTCCTAAGGTGCGTATCTTCTGGTGGCGCATGGTAAATAATTTCATGCCTTCAAAAGCTGAATTGAAAAGGCGGCATGTTGCGAAGGAGAGCTTCTGTGAGGACTGTGGCTACCACACAGAGGATGTGTATCATGTTGCAGTACAATGTTCCTTTGCTAAGAAGTTCTGGCAAGCTATGAGAAAATTGACGGGAAAGAAACTGCCACCGCTTCACCCCTTGACTTGGACGACTGATCTGCTGTTAGGCAATAATTGTTCAGTTGAGGATGCAGCTATATTTATTTGTGGTGCCTGGTCATTGTGGACGGGAAGAAATGGAAGGAGGCATGGGAAGAAACAATGGGAACCATCGGCTGCTGTCAGACATGTAGCTGGTATGGTGGAGGATCTGGTATGCATGAACTCTGGTGGTCAGGTTTCTCAACAGAGAACTAAGGAGATTTGGAGGCCGCCAGAAGTTGGATGTGTTAAGCTGAACACTGATGGGTCCTTCAACTGTCAAACCTTGACCGGAGGGGGAGGAGCTGTGTTAAGAAATCATGAGGGAACTGTTTTGGCAGCAGAAGCACGGTGGTATGATCAACTACCTGACGCCTTGACAGTGGAAGCTTTAGCGGCACGGGATGGCTTGCAACTTGCAGTGGCACACGGCATCAGCAATGTCATCTTGGAGATGGACAACTTAACGTTGGTCAATTATCTGAAAGGTGATTCAGGTGGTCGTTCGATTATAGCAGGTCTTTGGCATGAAATCCGAGAGCTAGGCAGGTCTTTTTCTTTGTTTAAAGTTGCATTTGTTAGGCGTGAGGCAAACTCTGTTGCTCATTGTTGCGCTCGTATGAGTTCTTGTACTAATCGTGTGTGCTTGTGGGTGGGCGATTCTCTGGACTGGCTTAAGGAGATCGCCACCACAGATTGTAATCCTGCTATGAGTTAATAAAGCTCTCATGATTTGCCCTCAAAAAAAAAAAAAACAGCACGTTGGATCACATGCAAATGCTTTTATCTTTTGCTGACTAATCTGCAAAGAAAAAATAGGACAGCATGATTGTACGAATCCTTTATTCCCACAAATACAGATTTGTACATATATTTGACCGCAAAAAGTATAGCATACCAGGAAATAGGCTCGTAGCAAATCATAACATCAAACACAGACAGACATTAGACATGGATATGACTGCTGATCAGAGGGCAAGAAAACAAAAACTTTTGCGCTGATCAAGCCTGAAAGGACAATGACTTTGAGCATGGTGATGCTGGTTATTTCGGGTATTTATAGCACAGGATTCTCAAGTGGCCTTCTCGTATTCTCTTCTGACGCTTGGTGGGCATGACTCTATTTGATCATGCTGCTGGTAGGAGAGTTGATTGGACAACATAAATTCTCTAGTCAGTTATACAGCACTACGTAGAACCTTTGAATGCATGCGGTGGAGAGGATGCTTATTATTGCTAGAATCAAGGGGGTGGCGAATCCTTCAGCTGGTAGTAGAGGGTGGTCGGGTAATTAGTGAAGCACTAATGATGTGCAGCTGCGGAGAGAGCAGGAAGGCCGGGAAGCCCATTGGCAGGAAGCAAAATGGATAGACCAGATGTGTTGGGAATTGTGATCGGAGGGCTGAAGTTTTTCAGATGACGTGGACGCACGAGAAGAGAGCTTTATAATAATAATGACACTTAGTGGGTTATGTCTATATAGGTTATATAGATTTGCATATGAGACTTGTCAGCTGGATTTCGCAAACCCCACAGCGCCAGCGTAGGTTCATGATGCATTTGGCCCACGTCCGCGCGCGGCCAAAGGTTGGCAATGTCAAGACCAACAATTGACAAGCAATGCGGAGGCGGAGCTAGGCCTTTTTTGGGGTCAGTTCACACATCTAAAAATCAGTGAGAATTTATTATGTTTTCTGGAGCTAACCATGGCATCAATTAATGGTGCTGACACCAACGCTACTAAAGCAATGTCACGATGCATACATGTACTCCCTCCGGTTTCGTATTAGTGTTCGTCCTGGAGTTTTGCCGATGTTCAGAAAAGAAGTCGTCCTACGTTGCCCAACGCATGACCGGACGTATTTGCCCCTGCGCTCGTCTGTTCCCGAGAGCTGAACACATTGGCTTCTGCGGCTTTTACGTCGGCGCGACGTCCCAACAGACGCTGCCTCACGCACGCAGCATAAATTATCCTCGCTCGCCGCGCTCAACTCGCTCGCTTGCTCGCTGCTATCGCCGTGCTCCGCTGCTCTCGCTCGCTCGTCGCTGCATGGAGGCTAAGCTCGACGACGACGGCATGGAGGCTCGTCGTGCCGGCGTCCGCCGACGAGGTCACCATGGACGCACGCGCGATTATCGTCGCGCCGGCGTCCATCGACGAGGTGTAGCAGGTGTGCTCGCTGTGGTACCCGGGAAGGCATCATCCATTGGAGCATCGACAGGCCGATCTCGGGTGTGCTCGCTGTGGTACCCGGGAAAGCATCAAAAACCGAGACGATTCATGCACAAAAATAACGTGAGAAGGCCTTACTGCTGGAAGTAAAACAAAACGTGAGGAAACAAACCGAGCTGAAAAAATGGCTGGCTCATGTCCCTCTTAAGTAGTGGACGAAAATAGGAAACAAAACGACGGAAGTAGCGCGCCACCGAAAAAAACGATCGCGAGAACATTTGCCAATAGAGGAAAAGAAAACGCACGCGAGGGCAGCGAAAAAACGAGCGAGGCGCAACAGTGCCATGCAAAAATTCCACGTGAAGCAAAAAATTGAAGGCGTGAGGCATCGAACACGCGACGCCGTGCCTCGAGCCTGTCGTCGCCAACCAGTTGGGACGGGAGCTGCTAGTGAATGAAGTGGACCCAACACGCTATTTAATAAGGGTATCCAGGGAAAATTACCCCTCAATTAATCAAGCCTTGGTAACGTAACCCATGTCCAAAACGACTACTAAAACGAAACCGGAGGGAGTATATATGAATTTTTCTGAGCACGTGATAGTGAGCATTCAAAACCGATGTATCTCAGTTATTTTTCTTAAGGTCTGATCTCATAAAAACTGAATTTTTAATAAGCTTGATTGTATATAGCTATAACCATAATAACAAAGTGAGGAGAAAAAATAAATTATCCGCAAATTGTAAAAACGATTTATCTGGCTTTGACAAATTTTTAAGGTATGCAAGGAGTAGATGAGACTAAAGAAGGTTAGATCTTTTGTGTCACCCTTTAAACTTTGTAGGTTACACAGCTCAATTCCTAATAAATCAGTCATACATACAAACGCATCAGTTCCTCGAGTGTGCAGCAGGACATATGGCATATAAGCTTTGTATAATTACATGTGTGACACATGTAACAAAGTAATGGAAAATCCCGAAGCAAGGTAACAAAGTAATGGAGTATTTTTTTTTTCATGTGCTTTAATAACAGAATCCATATAATTTTCAAAAGTGCAATAACAAATCAAGCTGACCCTACAGTTTCTTACGAATGATTCAATAAAAGAGCTACTCACCCATGCACAGGGCTCTTCTCCAGGAGTTCAAAAACCAGGTAAACCCAATGTAAACCCACCCATGCACAGAGCTCTTCTCCAGGATTTCTATTCTCCACCATCCGAGAGCTCTGGAGTCTTCAATATCACATTGTCTTATATGTGTAGCCTTATATTTAACTAACTGCATTATCTTACAAAAAAAATCACAGGCAATTTGGTTTTCATATATGTGTAAAGGTACTTTTGCCAAGTGGTTAAAAGAGAGAGCATCCCCACCCCTCCACACACACACACACAAAGTGCTTAAATAGAGAGAATTATTGGCCTTAGGGATGAAACAGGTCATAAACGACCGGAAAATATCTTAAATCACTTTCACTCGTATATTTTTTTTTATCTCAGAGTGGGAATAAAAATGGGTAATATCGGAAACAGTTACAGCATTGGAAATAACAGAAACATCAAAAACGAAGTAATCTGAGCCGATGATGATAGTTCACATCGGGCAAGAGCGTTGCCAATGAGACGGCTAGCCTATGCGACAAACGACGAGGAGACAAACAAGCAATATATTTTCCCATGTGGATAGTGTAATGTATAATCTTTAAGTACCATGCATGTTTACATTTGCATCCAGTGATACTCTAATTGGCTGCTACATATACATAAACGATATGCATGCATGGATAATAACAAAAAAAATATGAACATGGTACATGAACAAAACTATGAAATGGTCAAATACTCGAATGTTCTCAAATGGAATGCTTCTAAGAATCAATCTGACACATATATGCACGATTATTATTGGATAAATATGGAAATTTCGGTCGTGATTTTCGGTAAATATGGTAATATGATAAAACGGACGAAAGAACACCCAAATCATTTTTGAGCCAGATTCATATTCGTATTCCAAATATTGTCCAATTTTTTGTAAAATTTTGAATAAAACAGAATAACCACAAAAAAAGTAAAAATGGCATCAGTAATTTTGAAAAATTACCGTTCTGTTTTCATGCCTAATTGGCCTTAGGGAGTCTATTGAAAAGGTCCTAACGAAAACCCTGACAAAACATTTCGTGCAATATTTGAATACCAACATATTGTGTTGTCTCAGTTTATAAAGTTGTGTTGTGTCGTCTCAGTTTATAATGTCTATTTCAAGCATGCTCGGTCAAACTTAATTGATTGCCAGTTCATTCTGTTGAATTACAAAAGCTGCATAGATAAGCACGATGAGCCCTTTCTTTTAGGATTCAGTATGACAATCTCTGATTAAAGATTTTGTTTGGTCTGCTTGGAATATTACGAGTGTCAATTCTTGACAAATTCAACAATCAGAAGTCCTCCTTGCTTTCTTCGCCAAAAAGAGATGCTAGTGCTTATCTGACTTCTTCGCAGCACTACTACGTTGAGCTCTGTCGTCCTATAACGTGGCTTTGTATCTTACGCCACATTATAACTGCCAGGTTTATTAATGATGCCATTCGGAAGGATACAAATCATTTGTAGAGTCGAATTGGTGCAGTTTTATACTGACTGCTTTGCAGGCAACTCTGACGTCCTAGGGACTATACTACTCTGTCTTGGCCCAAACTTCCCGAGACTCTTCTCTCTATAACAGCACATTTGTTTGTGACAAGAAGTTTGAAGATCTCAAAGTAACTGCAACGACTTCACATGCGCGAGCTTGTGATTTCTGCTTTTGTTCAGGATGCCGTCAGTAGAGTGGCCTCGTACGTCTTTAGCAAACGTGAGGAGAAAGCGTCCACTGAGCACAACATTGAGAGGCTGGAGATGGCACACACTGAGATGGAGTTTGCGTTGGAGAGAACCGGCAAATTACCAATCACCGATGTATCATTGCTTCGTCGCAGGAAGATTCTGAAGCGAGCTTTTGAAGAGTGCAATGATGTTCTCCACAGGTGCAAGATTCAGACACAAGAAGACAGAGAGATTGAGCAAGGGCGAACGGTAATGCATTCCTCTTTCCCAAAACGGGTTGCCCGTGCTACCCAATCATCCATTGCGTATTTGTTTGCCACGAGACAAGATGGTCTGTACTGCTCCGATGTTCGACGGTTTGAATGGCTTGCAGGTTGTGCTGACAAGTTCGTAAGAGATGTGGAGTACGGATGTTCAATCCGGCACCACACATTTTGCAGCCCCCTTCTTAGGCAACTTCTTAAAGGGAACACTCTCAGGTATGAAAAAGTGCATGGAAATCGGCTTCGTGGTATTGATATATGGCCCATACGGCCATACGCTTGAAAGAGCGTGGCATAGAGGCAAAACTATCCTATCGGTACGAGGATTACAAGATGCCAGAGAATAGTTTCCATCTACCGTTCATACTGCGATTATCAGAAAGCACAGATTTAGTTGGAATTGTTATTAAATGTTTGATGTATTTGGCATCCCAGTTCAACTTTGTCGCTGAAACTGCAATAGGAGAATTAATGTTGCTACCTGATTTACATGAACTTTCTCATTCGTTTGCTCCTCCATCGGTTGGCTTTCAAGAGACATATAATACTCAAGTTTATCGACCGGATTCAATATGTTGCACATCAAACGGGCATGAAACTTGTGCTAACAACGTCATCTTTTCACAAGCATCAAACAAATTTCCAGAACAGGTTATTTCGATCCATATTCAGTGCAGCTCGCGTCGTTCAGTTGATGAGTAAGGCAGAAATGACCTGGGTCAGGTCATTGGTCACCACCTCTGCAGCTTTGGGCTGGATTCGTGCCACATGGGAGGTTTGAAGGCTTGATGAAAAGCAATGAAATCAAAATAATTGAAGGCAAATGGGATCATAGATATGGCAATGTAGAACAAGATATGGAGGAAGTAATATCAAAGAAAATCGACTGTCTAATCCGTCAACCAGAGCTGGCAGATTATATAGCATTATGGGAATATGTTCATGGTTTTGCATTCTTTCGTGTGAGCACGCCACGCATCCAAATGGCAAGTGTGTATGATCGGTCCAAAACAAAGAGAGTTGCAAAGAGAAGATGATAAGAAGCTATATTTGAAAGCTGATCTCGAACTCGTGTTGTGTCTAACTGTTGGATCATGTAAGATGGTTATTTCTCAGGATCATATTTTCCATGCTTAGAAACATTCAAAAGTCATGCTCTTACCTTTGGAAAATAAAAAGAATTTTTAACAAAATAGTCTATTTCCCACATAATTATGTGTTTAGATATGATTATTGATTTTTTGTTGTTCGATTCCCCTTGCCGCCCCGTCGTACTGCCCGCACACACTTGCGCTCCGCCACCGCCGCCCCATGCAACCCGGAACCCTAACTCCGCCGGCATTAATCCACCACTGGCGACGCTGCAGTGCCCCGCCGCCGTGTCGCACCGCCCGCACCGTCCCCGCGCTCCGCCGCCCGCCGCGCTATGCTTGGGCCGGGTCACAGTGGGACGCGCGCTCGCTCGTTAGACTTGTCCATTTTCATGGGTAGTTTGGGTTTCCATCCGCGATGTTTCTCTAGTCTTTTCAATCGGTTGAGGAGATCCTATAATTATGTAATTAATAAACCGGTTAATTCCCCACACCTCACGGACAGCAGCACCCAAGCAAAGCCATGGCGGCGCACCAACGGCGCCGCCACGCACGCGCGTCCGCGACGGGGACGCTCCCGACGGATCTCCTGCTCGAGATCGCCGCGCGCTCGGAGGACGCCGCCACCCTCTTCCGGTGCGCCGCCGCCTCCAAGCTCCTCCGTCGCGAGATCGCGATCCCGGAATTCGTCCGCCGGATCTGCAAGACGCCGGGCGCCCGGCGAGACTGCTCGGCTTCCTCGACAGGGAATTCTCCCTCGTCCACCCGGCGACGCCGGCCGCCGAGTCGTTCGTCGAGAACCACCTCTCACCCTTCGTGTCCCGCAGCGCCGCCGATCTCCTGAAGCACTACGAGGCCTTGACCTCGCGCGGCGGCCTTGTCCTCCTGGAGCGCCGCGAAATGGACTGGGACCAGAGCTCCGAGCGCCCGTCCGACATGTGCGTGTACGACCCCATGACCGGCGACCGCACCTTCCTTGCCTTGCCGCCGGACATCGATCGGAAAAACCATCACAAGCGGCCCTTCTACTACGTTATGCTCACCGGAGACGACGCCATCGGCTGCTCCTTCCTGCTGGTCGCCATGTATTTGGACGGCCTCGGCGAATGCAGCTCAAGCAGCCTCTGTGTCCGCACCGTGTCGTCGTCGGACGCTTCAGGCCAATGGAGCCCGGTGACGGCGGTGAGTCGTGCTGGGAATCCAGGCACGCCATTAGCATCACTCGTGTTCTTCAACGACCCTGCGGTAGTCGTCGGCGGCGTGGTCCACTTCCTGGTGCGTGGGTACGTCCTCACCTACGACGTTGCCAAGGCAATGCTGGGGATGATTCAACTCCCCAAGGATTGCGACCACGTCGCACACCACGACTTTGTCCACATAGGGCTGACCCCTGACGGGAATCTGCGCTTGTTTGAAGGCTTCATGTTGTCCTTTTGGGTGCTGTCAGGGGCACTTGGTCACAGCGTGTCGATGTACAATCCTTTGCTGCGTTGCACTCATTATTCGTGGAGGGGTGCAGCGATGAGGACGACGATGACGATTTAGAAGAGTTTTGCTCGTGGTACAGCGACTGCGTTCTGGTGCAAGGCTTAGGAGATCAGAGGAGCAGTGTTGTGTTTCTGCGGCTGCCAAATACAAAGTTTTTGTTCGACATGGACACAGCTGAGGTTCGCAGGCTGACAGGGAGGATTGGGCTGTACCGTACGGTGTCCCATACATGGTTATCGACCATGAAAATGTTCTAGCTCGACCAGTAGCATGTGTGATCCAGGAAAGCTCCCTCTTTCATGTGTACACCAGCCGGGGCGTTAATTTAGAGAACGTTTCTTCATTGTCGTTGATTTATAACCCAATGTCTTCTCTGCCATGCATTGAAAAGGTTGCTGTTATAGCATGTTGTTAATTCCTGGTGCTGGAATGTTTCTCATGCTCCACTTCATTCTACTATTTCTTCGTCGCTCCATTCACCTTCTTCTTGCCCTTTCCTTTTGTTGTTAGTGTAGGGTTGTTGGTTGACTAGGTAGATTTTTGCACCATAAGGAACAAGTGCGACAGAAGTTGGGGCAACTTCAATTTTGTTGGGTACTGAAAAAGCTGACATTGGCCTGTAAGAATGTGTGGAATGAGTATAATTCACAGCAAAGACAGATAACTAGCAAGTATTGATAATGATGCCTTTTTTAAATCTTAGAAGAAAGAGACATCTGTTTTTATTTGCAATAGTAGCCTTTTATTTTGCTACTTTCAATTGTTGCTAATTGTTTCCTTCTTTTGGGATCGCTTTTATTCAGCTTTTCTAGAATGGAAGGGAACTAAATGAAAATGATTCGTTAGCTGCTGGATTCACTTGTTTAGCATTTGGTGTAAATGCCAGTGCTTGTTTAGCTTTTAGGTCCCCTTGTCTACAAGTGTTCCAGTGGTACACACATGCACTTCCTTTCCTTCTCTTAGTGGTCTCAAGTTCATGACAAACCCTAATGCTATGAACACTTTATGGTTTAGGGACTCTACAGTCTACCGAAAGCTGCCTACTCCATCCGTTTCCAAATATATGTAGTTCTGGCTTTGTATCAGATTCATTGAACATTATTTGAATATGGACAAGCATATGTCTAGATGAACAAAACATTCTATGAATCTAGACACTCTGAAACATAACCATAACTGCATATATTTTGAAACGAATGGAGTACTTATAATCTTTGGGACCACATGTTAGTTCTGACAGTGAGTCGAGAAGAGAAGTGTCCCAGCAGTAGGGCTGACATCGAGGAAGAGCAAGGACGTATGAGATGGCGAGCTTGATCACGAAGAAGAGCAGAGACTCGGACGGGAGAGCTGCGACATGGCGTCGTGGTGGGGCCAGCAGGCATCTCAGCGGGAGCAAGGCTGCTTGGACCTGGTGCAGACCTCTGGCCCAAACCCTGCAACCCACACCAGGCCCATTTAGTACAGCCCAGATGGCCAACTGTTACTTTCCACGGCCCACCAAATTTTGAATTAGTTACTTTCCGCAGCCTTAATATTTTTTCTATTAAATCTCGATCACACCAGTTACGTTTTGGTGGCCGCGTTCGTTAAGGATTTGGCTAGTCCACGACTGACAGTTTCTTCTATCCCTTGGATCCAACGGCCGGATGGATTACAGACACCAAATTATAACCGTACCCCAGACGTGAATCTGCGTGGCAAAGCCCCAGCCGCCCCTCCCAAGTCGCGCGCCGCCGGCGACAGCATCGATCTCGACGCTTTCAGCTCCACTTCAATCCTCACAGCTTACAATGGATGTGCGTCGACGTTGTCGGCAACAGCTAGATCAAAACGCGGGGTCGAAGATTAGGCGTCGGCGACAGCTGGATCAAGACGCGTGGTCCAAGAGGAGGAAAACGACCAGCCGGGGCCATGGAGCACCATCACAAGGTACGTTCGAACCATTGATTCTTATTCTTATTCCAGCATATCATTGTCTTCAGATCCTCGGCTTTATTTCCTCTAAGGGCAGGTACAACGCTACATGTAGGCAGTCTCATAACCCGTCTCATGCGTTACTATATAGAATTTTTGATGACATGGAAGAGAGAGAGGGAGGTGAGAGAAAGAAACGGTTGTTTCGCGAATCAACCACCTCGTATTTGCTGAAATTTAGGAGTATGAGACGGCTTTCACACCATTGTAGGAGTTGTAGTTGCCATGCAACTCATAAATATTCATTTTTGCATCCACAAATTAAGGAAGTATGGTACTCCTTTGAGACAACTAAAACAACCATCTATTGTATATGTAGTCTCATAAATCGTCTTATGATTATGAGACCGCCTATGAGACAATACCTTTGTACCTGCCCTAATGGTGGTACGCAAGAAGTTGCAGGAGACCTAATTAATTAACATGCAAATCTTAAACAATAACAAGACAAGATGAGTACTACTCGACCGGCGCCGTGGCTCCCGACGGAGCTGGTCCTGGAGATCGTGGACCGGTGCGACCCCGCGACGCTCATAACCTGCGCCGCCACGTGCCGTCTCCTCCGCCGCCACATCCTCAGCTCCGCCTTCATCGATCGCCTCCGCGCCGCCGCCGCCGCCGGCCGCTTCGCGCCGTCCAGCCTCCTTGGCCTCTTCTACCGCCACTACGAGCGCGAGCCGGCGCCGCGGCCGCCGCCCTTCACGCCGACGACTTCGACGCCCGGCGTCGTCAGGTCGCCGTTCGCTCCCGACGTGTTCGACGTCGAATGCGGCAGCTACACCCCCGTCGAGTCCCGCGGCGGCCTCCTTGTCCTCCGCCGCAGCGCCCTGTTCGCCGAGCGCGCCGGCCTCTGCGTCCTTGACCCCGTCACCGGCCGCCGCGCGTTCCTCCCGCCGCCGGAGGTGCACCACCAATCGTACGCCCTGCTGCTTCCCGCTCCCGGCGGCGTGTCTGGCAGCATGTTCCTCCGGCTGGTCGTCGTGGACCTGAGCGGGCTCCGGTTCTGGTCCACCGTTCGCGCGCAGAGCTTCTCGCCGGACGACAGTGTCGGCGGCGCGTGGGGCCCCGTCGTCGAGGCGTTCACGCCCGACGACCTCTGGCCCCGCGTCGACGTGGCGCGGCCGTCCCCGGTGATCCTCGGCGCCGTGCTCCACTGGCTGTGCACCGACCAGCGCACCGTCCTGACGTTCGACTCCGACACGTCGGAGGTGGGCGCCGTCCGGATCCCGGACGGCCACCACCTGTGCCGGAACATGCTCCTGGCGCAGACGCAGCTGCTCGCGTCGACGGCGCGCGGGGAGCTGAGCCTCCTCGTCGCGGACAGGCTGGTGATCTCGGTGTGGGTGCTGCAGACGACGACGGCAACGGCGACGGGAGAAGAGTGGACTCGGCGGGCGTCGGTGGACCTGGAGAAGATCCTGAACCTGCCGGCACAGATCGTGATGTGCAGCTGGCAGAGAAGCATCGTGCAGCTGGAGTGGGCCTGCGAGATGAGCGGCGCCGTGGTGGCGCAGGTGGCCGGCGTTGGACTCATGGTGCTCGACTTCGATCGGTTGCGCGGTGTTGGATGACGTTGGCTTTTGAATGGGTGGCTGAAAGGTCGTGTGTACCTGCTTGCTTATCAGACGTTCGGTCCATATGGCGGCTGAGTCGTTGGTCAAGTAAATAGTAGAAAATCCAGGTGTGATCTCTTTTTTCACTGATGTGTGCATCACCACTATTTTATTTTATTTTTTCTTTCTTTCTTTTTTTTTTTGAGAGAGAGGCAGATCACCACTGGCACTATTTTTTTTGAGAGAGAGGGAGATCACCACTGGCACTATCTGTGACCAACGACTTGCTTGGTCAAGGCTCTGGAATTGGGCCCAGCCCAATAGCCTTTTGTTGCGCTGCTTTTCAGCTGTGCTATCACCAAGCTCGGGCGGTATAACCATTTTATTCAAACTGGAAACTCATCTAGCTGATACAACCTGATACAACAATAATATGAACCCAATTTGAACCGATATATTAACACTGAATAACACTAAAATCATCGCAAAAAAGAATAACACTAAAATACCAATCTACCGCACTTAAAATAAAACTTCAACCTCAGGCAATTGTGTGATGAGTCTATTAGTATCACTTTCATGCGATAGATACCTTTGTAAGCGTTCAACGTTTTGTAAGTCTGACAGAGCTATCGTTCATGGATCGTCTGACATAGTAAGCGTGATATTGGGGAATTAGGAAAATAATTAAAAGCTAATGATCGCATTGATCGAAGTGTCCATTTAGACTCTTGTTTTTACGTCAACGCTTTCGAATCTCCTGGAGAAAATAGTACAAGCTAAGGTTGAGAAAGTTCCTGATAATGTGCACTACATGAGCCATCATTGGCTGACTTACCAATCATGCATCAATCCCAACTTCAGCAACACGCCAGCCTTATTTTCCAACACTTCTTCCTTCCACCAAGACTTTTCAGACCACACACAAACAGGACACATCCTTATATGTGTCCCTCTCATCACCTTAAAAAAGCATGGAAAACTCTTCTACTCCCTCCGATCTTTTTTATATGACGCTTCCGACAGCTTTGACAAGATTAAGGAAGCGATGATCTGACTAAACTGCCCTCAACTCTCCGGTCGCGAACCAATTCCAGGCGGGCGAGGCGGCGGCAGCGCTCCCTTCAATCCATATTATCTCAGCACCTCACCCTCCGCTTCAGATACCCGGCGGCGCTGCGTCCGTCCCTGACCATCTACGCTATCTCCTCCGGCAGCGCCGCCTCCGGCACTACACCCGGCAGCGCCGCGACGCCATCTCCGACTTGGCCGTCCCAGCGCAGTTGGCTTCCAAATTTCTGACCTCGCGCGCGGAGAGCGGGACCATTGCCGACGCCGCACAGACTCCGTCCACATCGCCGTTCACTGGGTAGGCGTTCCTCAGCGTCTCATCACGCTGCTTGGTCGTGCGCCATGGGCAGAGGTGAGCAGAGCAAGCGGGGTAGAGAAGGAAGATCGCGTTGGATTAGCTCCATTTGGTACTGCGACGTCATATAAAAAGAAACGTTTCCGACTTGTACTGCAGCGTCATATAAAAAAGAATGGAGGGAGTAAGTCACTGGAATTCATACCACCTTCACAAGTTGCGTATTATGTGGCTGTCAGTACGTACATAATCATGATGACAAGGACTACTTTAGCTTAGCCCCACGGGAATGTTAAATATCTCAAGCATTGAAATAATTTGTGCTAATGTACTATGGTCTCTCCAAAATATACGTTGCCTTAGTCAGCGGTGGTGCCATGAAAACGATGTAAAAATGGTTACCTAAATTTTGAAACAGCAGGAGTACTGACTCGAACGGATCAACATGCATGCCTTTGCATAGAAGATTCGTGATGTCGTCGCCGCCCGTAGTTGACGGATTCATCAATAAATTGCCAAGAGTTTGGGAGGCAGGATCCCTGATGGTGTGTGTGTCGTCTCAACAGAAAGATCATTGCTTGTCTGTGTCTCCTGCATGCACACCCACACATGCATGCAAGGCATGCCTCACAAACTACCACAGTCCAACCAGTTTTGGTGTATCACGACTAGTTCATGCCGTTGCTCACAAGATATGTGCTCCTCTCCTTATAATTAGCAAGAGAGATTTGGATATCCATCTGTTGCTTTGTTCCACTGAAACATGTATATTAAGTCGTTCCAAATCATGTTTATAAGATATGCACAGGTTATTAATAATTGCTGTTCCCAGCTTAGAAATTGAAGTGTGTTAATTTTCTTCAGCATGATCTTCTCGGACTATTATCACATCTATTTGGTTTGTCCAAAACAATATATCATCTAAAAGATTTATCCCAACTAAAATAGCTATTTTAGCAGAAAATGGGTCAATTCGTAAGCATCACAATTCATCAATTCACAGCCACATGAGCACGCATGAACATAATCTCTTAAAACAATGCAATATATTATATATTTGGTGAATCACATACATCATATCCATATATACATACATGAATCCACATCCAAAGAAACTGAGATGTGTTGGGTGTCATGTCGTCGTCATCTAATCATACTTTCCTGACAATAAATAAATTCATCATCAGTGACAACTACTAAAGCTACAGCTTCTCCAACAAAAGCCACTATATACTAATAATAACACCAAACTAGACTTTTCTCTAATTTTCCTACAGATGTGGTGCTCCATCCTCCTCACACTAATAATCAATTAATTAGCTTGTGAAAAAACAAAGCTAACCAATTCAGGGTGAGGGGAGGAGTATCATCTAGCCAATGAACATCTACTGTATCTTACATGACGATCGACTAATGATAGCTGCAGAGATACAACCGCTAGCTAGAAATATATGTATATACACATGTAACTATTGAATAATTAATTTGCTATCAACTGATCGAGTCATGCGCATTCAGCAGGCAGCGGATTTGGTGAAAGTGCTGAACAAGTGGGCCTCTCGACCAGGTCCGGCGGCCTTGGGCCTATCTGCGGCGGCAGGAGCACTGGCAAGGCGTTCACAGGAAGGGCAGATGGAAAGCGCAGTGGCGGGCATGAAAAAGGCAGCAGGATGAGCTTGGTTGAGGGAGCGAAGCTGCTGGAGCTCGCGATGGAGGCGGCGGTTCTCCTCCGTTAACGTCTCACAGCAGCGCTTGAGAAGCTCACAGTCCACCTCTGTCTGCTTCAGCTTTGTCCTGCAACCACCCATGCACACCAAGATAATTACTCACCAAGATAATTACTCAATAGCGTGTATTACAAAAATTTGTTTCGGATGAATATCTTATTTTAATTAAAAAACATTTATGCTTGATCAGCTGATTATGTTTCCTACGTCATTTTAAAATCTGCAAGATATTATATGAAAAAAGGAAAAAGATGGGAAGAAGAAATGGATAGGGATTTTGAGGTGAATATGACTGACTAACCTGGCTCTCCTATTTTGGAACCACACCTCAACTTGCCTTGGCCTCAGATTTAGTTGCTTCGCCAAAGCAACCTTTTGCTTCTTCTCACATGTAACAGAAAAAAAACAATTAAGGAAAGAACGAACCATACATCTATGAACCATTTTTCAGATAATCAAAAGCCGATTCAATTCAAACTTATGAAGAACATAGGCAAGTGTGTGCTACTGCTTACAGGGTTCAGGGTGCTGTGCTCCTTGAAGTGGTTCTCAAGCAGCGCCGATTGTTCCTTGGTCAGCCTCAGCTTCTTCCGGCTGTTGCACCCTTCATCGTCGTCCGCCGCCGATGATACCACCGAGTAAAGAGCCCTGTCCATAACCTCATCGTCTTCCTCCACTGGCAGCTCCCTCTTCACGGCTGCGAATAGCGGCCGCGCCGGCGTCGTCAGGCCTCCATCATCGGCTGGGAGACTGAGCGACAAGGACGGCTCCAGGGCACACGGCTGAGACGATGGCGACGGCTGTTCCTTGGGCGCCTGGTGGCCGGAGCCAAGGGAGAGACCCAGGGCTAGGCCGACATCTTCGTGCTCCATGTATTGCTATTTGCAGGAAGGAGATTTTTTCTGCGGCTCTTTAGCTATGATCTTTGTGTCATGTACTTTCTAGCTACTTCGTTACCTTTGTGTGCCTTTGTTGTGTGTGTTGAGAGAGAGAGAGAGAGGTGGGAATGGAATGGTGAGAATATGAGAAGGTGGAGAAGTGGGAGGGGGAGGGAGAAGAGGAGGATGGAAACCCATACATATAGGCAGACAGGCAGGCCAGATGAGCCAAAACAAGCAAACACAAACACAATAATGCGTTTCACACTTGCAAAGGTTGACAAAAATGAAAAAGGTATAGGAATTGCACTCCCCCCTTTCTCCTATTTTAATATCTTTTGTGTTCTTTTCTGTCGTACCCCATTTATGGAGCACTAGCGCTTCCGTATCAGTCTCTGGATCAGACGCTGATACGACGCTTTCACAGAATGACATCACAGTCTCATACCCTTTATAATATTACCAAGTCTCATACAAGCCCTTTTATTATACAAAAGGTCTTACAGCAAAGGCCAGCGGCCTGACTACGAGAACAGACAACACACCAACAGGCTGGCACAGCAGCCGCACTAACAACTACCCCAGCGAAGACGGAGCGGCACCACTCCAACAGCAGACTTGCGGGCAGGCTGAACCCTAATCTTCACCTCCATCAGCTTCTATCTCTGGCTCATCTTCTGAATGATTGAAGCAAGAGTGAGTACTTAAGGTACTCAGCAAGCCTAACACGAGGGGTAAGTTATGCAAGGGGTTTATCAAAGGATAGGCTGGGTTTATCACAACAAGGCGTGAAAGCCAAGTTTATGCAAGGTTGTTTTGAAAACAAAGCAGTTCGCAATCTAATCAAGTATCTGTAGAGATTAGTGGGGTTGGGCGGCCCTGGGGGAGTTACTGTCCATCCCGCCAGTGCCTCAAGTTTTATCACTGGCCGTCAACCAGCACACGGCTCCAAACCGGTGTATTCCGAAAACACGCCAAGGATAACTCACACAGAAAAGTCTAATCATAGTGTGGCCGATGCTTTCGCGTTGTCCAATACCGTGGAACACGGCTTTCCGGAAAGTTTCTTAACCTTGGCCAAGGGTGCACAAATTTCCCCACAAGGTGGTCCAGTCCTCCCTATCGTCATAGTTTGGACTGTCCCACTAAAGGTTCCATACCTACTTCGTACCACCACGGCATCCCCCACGGACATCACCAGGGGCTTCACAATCAATAATATGGCCAGTCATAAATGCCGGATCTCGAACACCCACCAACGAACGAGTCTTCTCCTGGGACTCCGTTGCATCTCCTGCCTCCGGGGGGTACCGGGTGAGTACTAGTAGGGTGTGGTTCCAATCCCGTACCCATATACGGCTTGTGGCTGCGCGTAAGGTGCTAAGCAAAGGCGGCACAAGAACCGGTCCTTATACGACCGAACCAGGCATCTTCAATAGCCAATCCACAAGTGGAAGGGCGTCCCAGAGATAGCCTCCCCACTGAGGACTACCTCGCCTGATCCCGCCAAAAACATCCCTCACTAGGGTTGCACTTATTATTATACCTCCCAATTTCACATGTACACACACCACCAAGACGCACGCATTTTACTCGAAAAATCATGTGAGCAGTATTAATTAAACACATATGGTGAAAGTCCTAAGCGGCAAAGCAGTCCAACATATCATTAAGGAATTTAATGACGTTGGTTCCTAGAGTTAACAAGGGATCAGGATATATTCAAGTCAAGGCAGGCAATCAAATATTGCATAGGACCATTCTAGCCTTTAAATTCATTTAAATACCATGCAATTTATTTATAAACAGCTCTAAATAGGATATTTTGCAAACATAGGATCAATATGATCAAAGGGAGTTAGACTTGCCTTCAACAAGGTCTTCTTCTTCTAAGTCCTCGTATTCCAGGTCCTCGGGTTCTTCAACGACTTGATTATCTAGCGATAAAAGAAAATAAATCTACCGCTCAACAAACAATTAAACAAGCAATAAATAAAATAAAATCCAAATGAACTCCAAAAATTATGGATCTGATATGATTGGATAGATGGTGATTTTAGATGAATTTTGGTGGAAGGATCACTGAAATCAGAGTTTAAACGGAGGAGATATGGATTAAACAAGTTTAAGAAAGGAAATTGATCAGGATTAAGCTAACTTAATTAAGCATAGCCATAATCCTAATTAATCTGGAGTGATCAAGGGTTGGAAAATGTTTAGAAGTGAACAAGGTATTTTTGGGAATTTTCTGGGATTTTTCTGTTATTGGAAATTGCTCGGAATATAAATGCGTGTACACTAGCCGGGTGCACTTAGCATTTTCTTGAGAGAAAGAGAGGCTGGGTCAGGGGATCTGAGGGCTTATTTGCAAGAATAGAAATATTATGAGGGCTTTTTGGTAAAAACAGAAAGTCGACAGGGACCTATCTGTAATTTTGGGAAAGTTCAGGGGTCTCGGTGCAAAAAGATAGGGGCTGAAAGGTAATTACAGAAAAGTTTAGGGTCTTTTCTGTAAAAAGACAGGACTAAAACAGGATTATTGACAAGGCCAGGGGTTTATCTGTAAATTGTATAGGGCCCGGGAATTTCCCTGGAAATTCTGGAATTATTTTCGTAAAGGAAAATATCGTGGACCAAGTCCACCATGCACCAAGAGCACATGGGTCTATGGTCTTTGTGGACCGAGAGCATGGAGGAAAAGGTTGAGGGGGCTGCTGACTGGGCTGGGGAGACCGGGTCAAGCGGGCCCCACGGCCGACGTGGCGCGCCACGTCGGCGGCGGCGCGTCGCGGTCAACCGCGGCGGAAGGGGGAGCGTGCGGCGGGCGCTCGCCGGGATCTTCGCCGGCGGCGGCTAGGGCGGACGACGGGCGATGGGATCTCTTCGCCGGTAATGAGCACGCGACAGCGGAGCGTCCGGTGGAAGGTGTCGACGACGGCGCGCACCAGGGCGGCGGCGCGGGCTCGCCGGAGATGGCGAAGCGCCGGCGAGAAAAGGGGAAAGGCGAGAGGGAGAGGCTTGCGATAGCGTGCGCGGGTGCGAAAAGATGCGCGCGTGCGTGACGAGGGTGAGACGTGGTTCCACTCGGCGGGGCGCGGCCGGAATCGTAGCCGGCGGCGAGGGAGAAAGTGGCGGCGGTGGTGGTGCTCGGTGAGGGGCTCGTGTGAGCGGAAAAGGGGAAAAAGGAGAGATGCAGGAGGGAGAGGAGAAGGCGGCGAGGCTCACCAAGAGCTTGTCGGGACCGGAGGAAGAAGGGAGGCGGCCGGCATCGAGGGAGATGGCCGGAACCCTAGCTCGGTGAGAGGTGGAGAGAGAAGGAGGGCGAAACTCGGCTGAGTGGAGAAAGGAGGGGGCTCGGTGTCCTTTTAACGGCAACGCGAGGCGGTGATGGTGAGGCGGTGCGGCCATACTTGGCGCGCCCGTCACGGAAGGGAGGGCGGCGGCGCCAGTAAGGCGGCGGCCGAACTTGACGCGGGCGCCAAGAAAAAGGTATGGGCGGTGGGGCCTCGACGAGACGCGACGGTGGCGCGGCACGTGCTCCTCGTGGCGGTTCCTGGAGCTCGAACGTGACGGGACGACGAGGGGAGACCGGGAGGGATGGGCGGCGGCGGGATTGGCGCCGGCGGCTGGAGGAGGGAGATGACGTGGGCGTGGGCCGGGCCGGCTGGGCTACTGGGCCGAGGAGAAGAGGAGCGCGGCCCACGGTGGATTTCAGAGGAAAGAGAGAGGAGAAGGAAGGGCGGCTGGGCCGAGCAGGCGCGGCCCGGAAGAGAGAAGAGAAAGGGAGAGAGGGACTGGGCCGGCCGGGGAAAAAGGAGAAGGGGCGGCCCGCGAAGGAGAAAAAGGTTTGCTGTTTTTTTGGATTTTTGGAGGGATATGAATTTGAATGGAATTCAAATTCGGACAAGGATCAAAATCAAACAACACCCAAAAGAAAAACAAGAAACACTGAAATGCTCAAGATGGGATTTTTGTGCAAGTTTTCAAAAAGAAAAATTTTAAAATTGAGGTGGTTTGGCTTACCTTAATCACACACTTCATTTTAATTTCTTCTAAATTCGAAAAATTCAAATTTTAGTAGATTTCAAATGGAGGCAAAAACACGGGACGTGACATTTTCTTAGATGATTGGCTTGGCTGGCTATGATACCACAGAGCGTGCACTTGATTTATTGCTTATGGATTTATAAATAAGAACTTGGAAATTATTTGTTACCAAAATTTCCCCTTTTGTGTAGCACACATTTAGTTAGGGAGAAATTGTGGAACTTTGTTCCTGCTAGTAGGAGTACGTGTGGTGGTGACTGTGCCAACACCACGCACTCATCAACCGCCCAAATATGTGCCCATTTACTTGTCGCACAATGGTATTCTGTGTGTGGTGACACCAAAGTAACTTTTGTGTCCTCATAATCGATAGCTAGTACTACCATGTATATCTGCCAAGATTGCTCGATCTTATCATTATCCTGTTATTGGGACTCTGAATATTGGGCCTGTTAATTGAAAGGTCTGTCTGATGTGGTAGCTCACATTGTAACAACCTTTGTTTTGGCAAGGATTATTGTAACAGCCTTTTTAATCATGGGTGGTCACAAAAGTCACAATTCCAATAGTATAGATCCCCATTCCTTGGCCAATTGGGGCGTGTAGGTATAAAATGAGTGAGGTGGCCTCTCAAAATTCCATTTTGAACTAGTTCCTCTCTCCTAATATGTACGTAAACTTTCAGCTGTCTGATGGTCATAACAGGTGGGACATATTTTTAAGCCCTGAGATCAATGAAATGGTCAATTTCTAACTTTCAGACTATATTACTAGTAAGAAGGATGTTGCATTTTAAAAACATACCACAAAAGTGCATAATTGTAACATAATTCCTATATGAATGGGAGGGGGGGGGGGGGGGGGGTATGTTTTCCAAATTAATAGGCCCTTAGTCAGATCAAATTCATTTTGCATGAATAATAATTCTAACAATCCTTTTCCTATTTTGAACTGTATTTCATAGTGTACACCTGCTGCAGGATGATGAGACAATAGTTCAATTCCTAAAGGAATCAGGGACAATGTTTTCCTAAATAATAGAGCCAGCACTATCAGCTCAAGACTATTTTATACCAACAAACATATTGAAAAGTTGCAAATGAATCGTTTTTATGTTCTGGTCAAGGACTATAATACACGGAATAGGCTCCACCGTTTGTATGGTCCTTGCTTGGACACTATACACATTTCTAACTAGTGCTGGAGTGGAAAAGGATATATGGGCCATAATGGTACGGTGAACAATGAAGGATGGCCTCGTTCTCTTGGCTATATGGGATAGATGATGATATGTAATCGAGTAAGGCATCAGGATCTTGATGTCTCACAGGGAACTGACAATAGCACTGGAACAACCTGATCCATTGTTGGGGACTTTGGAGGAACATATCATTTGAGCATTTGATGTGTCCCCACACTTTTGGCAATGATGTGTTTGCAGATGTGTCCCGCCATGAAGATGGATGTTAATATCAGGTGATGGTATTATAGTTGTCAAGAGACAACCACCAAACATTATGATTGAGTGTGTTCCACTTGTTTCTTTAAGCAAGCAACAGAAAAATGGATTTAATGATGATTTTCCTCAAAAAATTTCTACCATGATCTAATCAACTAGTACGAGTCCAATGATTAACTCTTGATCTTAACAACAAGATAGACACCTGAAATCCTCCTAATATATATGTGCTTTATTTTTTTGCATCAATGCAATCATTCAAAGTACAAATCATGTGGTCTAGAGTACTCCTAGATTCGGCACTATCGTTGATTTCCACATAAAGAACAACTCCCTGTGTCACGCGTCTAAGACGCAACTCTAGTGCACAGATGTTGCTGAGCTCTTATTTTATGGTGCCGAGTTACCGACCATGATCTTTATATAAAGCCACATATCTAGCTTAGAACCTTTAAAATACAATCACCAGCACCATCACATATACGTAAGCAGGCTAATCAAGTGTTTATTAGTCCCTTGTTTATCCTTAATTAATCAAATGCCGCCTTTAGCATTTTTTTAGTTATTCATATGAGTTCAATGAACACGCTAGAATAAAAAATTATGAAAATTACTGAATATATTAGCATCGAATAGCTCAAGTATTTTCTAGAGCTTAAGCTCAAGACGGCAAGTATTTCGCAAGCGACATGGCTCAGGGCTTCGATCTGGGCATCTTGGTGCTAAGACCAAGGTGAAAATGCTTTATTTTGTCTCCTCTAACATATTAGAATGAAGATAACTGAAGAAATTAGCAGCTACAGTTGTTTGGCAACATCATGAGCAATTCATACACCCAACACACTTCGAATGAGAGGCCCTTTTAGGTTGGTGTACTTTATATGAATTTTGTCAACAGAAAAGTAATAAACTTTTGCCAATAGTACGTCAATATATATTCAAAAAATAACGGGCAAATATCAAATAGTTTTCTTCAATTCTATAAAAGAGAATTAAGGATGGGATGGAAGGGGAAAATGCTGCTTGGGTTGCCTCACAACGAAGCAAGAAAATCCTGCCGACCGTTGACGTTTCACTACGTCTGTTTTGACATGTCCACATGCTGATGAGGATTCGGTCTGGGTCCACTAATGATTTGCCATCACGCAGTGGGGCAACATTCGATCTCCTTTGGATGGTTGAATGATGACTTGGCCTGGCCATAAACCTCTCTTCAGCTCGGGATTCTTTGCACTTTGAAATGTTCGCTAGGCATGTCTATATGGTATTCTGCCACTTCACTAGCATTTCTATTTGGTGACATAAATACTGTTATTTTCTGCTGATCTCTGGCGTTTATGATACTCCCAACTATAACAAAAAAAATGATGCTATGAGATTCATTCTAATTAAAAATACGTACTTATTTTATGTCCCGAAAATTATATATTAATTTAATGATTGCTGGTAAAGGCTTATAGTGATGGGTGGAGGGAGTAGAATTTGATACTACTTTCTCTGTTTTTAAATTATTGTAGTCGTTGACTTTTTTTAGTTACGTTGGCCATTCGTTTTATTCAAAATATTAGTTCAAATATACAAACTTGTATATTATGTTGCAACTTTCTCTAGTGATAAAATAGACCATAAAAAATATATGACAATTTATAATTTTTTTTGAATAAGATGAATGGTTAAACATAACTCTAAAACTCGAAGGCGACAACAATTATAAACGGAGGGGTACGTTACTGCAAAATTGTCCCACTCATACATCACCATACCAGGGCGTATCATTTGTAGCTACACCCTACACCAGTGAAACAAGAAATCCAAATTTCATTTTTTTTTCTGTATTAATGCACCCTAAAATTCATGCTGCTCGTAATCACAGACAAAGCATATACCATTAGTTGAAAATTATGTCTTAACTTTGTATTAAACTTGAAAAGACTGTTTCATTTGTTATGATTTGAAAGTTGTAATCGTGTTTCTTTTGGCGCCTCAGGCCGTCGGCTATCAGACCCATGTTTTTACGGCCATAGTGTGGTCCGGATTTTTTTTCCTTCTTTTTTGCAGGGGCGAATTTAATTAACTAGAGTTTTTTTTCTAATTAAAAAGCAACGGCATAACTCCTACCTTTTCGTTTCAAGAAAAGATAAGAGTAAGAAATCCACATAGGATCATCTTCACACAAAAGAAATCCACATAGGATCAGCATTTGTGAGCAACAGGAGTAAGCAATCATGGGACTTTCTGTATGGTTATGGAAAAGCAAGGTATAGGTTGAAGATATCCTGGCCATTTGGGCGAGTACCACCAAGACCACATAGATAAGGTATTTGCGCTTGTCTAATCCTATATATTGTGCCCGCCCCTCCCAGTAGCTGCCTATTCGTTCTATCTGGAATAGCCTTTTTCATCTAAAAAAAAGAGCCGTTTTCTCTCCCCAACAGAAAAACCTAAGCCAACCAATATTGTCTTCAAAAGCCTTCCGTGCGGCCCTCCTTGTCACCTAATGATACACGCGCTCGTGCGCGCACACACATATCCTTATCTGAAAATTCAAAAACAATGAACAAATCCCATTTTTATGTGTGATCATGGTGATATCATGTACTGCCACAAGCTACAACCCAACTAGTTATCAGTTTTGTTTTGTTTGTGAATCACTTTCTATCCTTCACAATACTCAGACGATTAAGTGGCCTAAGAAGAACCACATTTTATGAGGGGACCAGATGGAATTTTTAATTTCGTGTCCTGTTTGCATTAGGATACTGCAACTAAAGTGTGTGAATACTGTTAAGGTAGTTTCAATACCACAGAAATTCTACGCACTCTTATTTTTTGAAATTGTTTCTTTAAGTGCATTTAGTTTTTTTTTTCAACTACTATACAGACCACAGCTTTGAAGTCTTTTATTGAGAAATGTTTAATTGTTAACCGCTCCGTAATTATTGCAACTATTTATGTACTCATACATACACAATGAAAATTAATTTTGTGATTATGAAGACAGTCGACATGGTTCTCTTGTAAATATTCCATATCCATTTTTGAAAAATAAAGAAATGTAAAGAAGTAGTCATTGACAATAATTCCAGTGCTTTAGATAATTTGTTTCTAACTAGCATCAAATGCAACATGAGTTCAGGGTACACTAAAGGATAAAAGAGCGCCGATAATAATGAAACAATTAATGTCATCTTTACGTACAAGTAAAATGATTTGTAGAAAGAAGCAAGAGGGATGATACAAAGAGAAGTGGAGCCTTGAACTAGTATAGATGTGTTGCTTATGTCCCAGACGCGCTTGGAGGAAGCATCGTGGATGCTTCGTTGAACACCTTTTTACGTAAGCGACACCTGTACGCACAAAGGCAGCCCGACATTCTATTGAAAGAAACCTTCTGACTACAACCTTTTTTATATATATACATATTTTGCAACTTAGAGCGAGCCATTTGCGAAACACTATTTGACATGTTAGGGAGAAAATATACCTATAAGACCAACTGCAAGAGACTAGGTAGAATATATTCTAAATTCTTTGGTTTTAACTAGTCTTTAAAATAAAGCACATCTAAAAAGGTTGGAGTAAACCAACAGACTCTCCAAACCACTAAGGGCCCGCGGGAAGGGAATAGAGAGTGAAAGTCTCTAGCTAAATATTGCTAGCTAGAAAAGTGGAATGAAGAGTTAGCTATTTTAAATATGGATTTGGAGAGACTGTTAGTGAGTATTTTTAATAGTACTAGTTATATTTAGAGAAAAAACATATTTTAGCTAGGCTGTTGGAGCTGCTCTAAATAACTATATGCTGATAGCACAAAGCCTTAGGCACTCCACAGCATTTTGAGTGACGTGGAAGCCTCCTGTGGCTGCTAGTGCGTTTTAGGTGACGTTGAATGCCTCCTGGTCTTCCACGTGCATGCCTTCGTTGCTGCCTCGCCTCCGCGTCCGCCGGCCCGCGACGTCCCACCATGTGATGCCTCTGCTACCCTGCCGGAGGCCAGCACGTGCCCGGCAAAAGTTTTCCAGCCTCCAGATTCATTGTCAGCCAAGCACATGCGCGGTGACATACATGCATGGTATATTTCGATTTCAATTGTTAATCCACACAGCCACCCTCAACCCACAACATAGCAGCACCCAAAATAACATAGCGCAACCAGCGCTGAAGCATCTCGAAGAAAATAACAGAAGAAGGCGATGCTAGCATAGATGCAAGCAGGACAAGTTAAGCATGGTGATGAGGAAGCAATAAGAAAGAGGAAGGCCATCACAGAATAATAAATTGGAATAGGAAAACAAATCAGATTGGTGTCGGAAAAAAGATTGAGTTGAAATCCTCTGTGTCAAACTACAAATCTTTTATCTGAAATTCAAAGCTTAACCAACTAAAACTCTCCCTACCCGTTCCTTAGATGCCCTGGCGAACCTACCGGTACCATATGGGCTAGCTCCTGCTGCCCTTTCGCCGGAAATGGAGGCGTGGAGATTTTTCTCTGTGAGTGAGAAGGAGAGAATCGGAGATAACGAGGAGGCCGGGTGGGAGGCAGGCTGCAGCTAGAGATTGAGATAAGATGAGGAGGCGGTGGGGCGATGGAGAGATGGTAGCTGGAGATGAAGACGAAGATTCCTTGCAGATGTGGGTCCTACGAGTCCTGCCCATGGGGCACGCGGCCATGCCGAGCTGCACATTGCTCCACGTTCCACCGGAGCATCAAATGGAATTGGCAAATGTAATTTTGCTAGGTGCACCAGGTTGTTGTTATATACTACATTAATTTAGTTATGTTATTAATTGAAAATAACAGCAGCAAATATGGGCAAGTATAATTATTGTTCTCCTATATGTGTTTTTCCCACACAATTCATGCTATTATATAAAAGAAATGGAAAATGCATGTGGTCAAAAAAGAAATATTTGGATGTTTGTGACTAATATTCTTGCACGGCACATTTTTATGACCCTGAAGTCGAGGGAGGAGAGAAGACATATTAGTGAGTTAAGTACCCCTTGGGTCAGAGCACCCAACCAACTTCTGTGGTGCTTGCAAAGAGGTCCTTCAAGCTTGAGCGAATTCACATATAGGCGCAGCGGAGCGCGCTTATCCACCTAGTTAAGTAAACTACGCTAGCTATGCAACCACTCTATGCTCCTGCAGATAACTGAAAATAATTAATGTTTCCTTTATGACAAGATCAGTACGTCATAATTCTTCTATCGCACAGAATTTTTTATCTGGCGAAAATTTCAGTCTATCATATGCATGATTAGCAACGAATCAAATTATTAATATAAACTACTTTTTTTGGTTGAAGCAATAACATCCACAGACCATAGACTAATTATTAATGTAGTCTAACAGAATGCCATGCCTCTTGGCGAAAAAGAAAGAAAGACTAGATATCTCGATGACGGTTGAGATCGTCACCATACATAAACATGGAAAGTTTCTCATATTTTCTCATCTGAGTTTTTTCTGTTATTCAATATTTGCAAAATAAACAAGTATTAGTTCCTCTCTCAAATAATGGACATAATACCACACCTACTGAAAATGAACTGACATAGCTGGGAGGACAAGGACAACGGTTCTCTGATGAGTTTCTAATCCATGTTCATGTGGCATCTGAATCACGTTCCAGTCGCCATCACCAAATCCTCCACAATCTGTGAGGGCGACTCCTTGCCCACCTTGCTAAATGTCCTTGCAACCCATGCAACACTTGAATGTAATGTGAGCAAAAAGCGCCATAATTCCAGTTCTTGTTGTCAACAACTATCATTATAATAAAAAAAACTTGCCAGCGTAAATAATAATAGGTATGAAAAATGATCAGGAGAGGTGAAAAGACAATTAATAAATCTAAAAAAAAAGGCAGCCCGGTGCACGTAGCTCTTGCGCAGGGTCTGAGGAAGGGTCCGACCACTTTGGGTCTTTTGTACGCAGTCTTTCCCTGCATTTCTGCAAGAGGCTGTTTCCAGGACTTGAACCCATGACCTCATAGTCACAAGACGACAGCTTTACCGCTGCGCCAGGGCTCCCCTTCACAATTAATAAATCTAAGTGGGGGAGAAATTGTGACGCTCCTGAAGAGCTGCAAGGTGTATACAGGTCCGGTTCGGGGAGCGGGATGCTACAGTGGTATCAGAGCTGACTCTCGCGGTTTCACGAGCGAGTGTGGTCGCAGTTGCGCAGGCATGGTGCCATGGCTGGTGTGGGCCCAGAGTACGGACACACAGCATGGCACATGCGCTGGCACTGGACACACGGACGTGGCCAAGAGGGGACGTTCCTGGCTTAGGGTTGACTGACGAGGACGTTAGTCTTCTAAGAGGGTGAGTAGGTGACATACTGGCTCAGGGTTTAATAGGGTTGATAGAATACTCATACTAACAAGTTGCAACTTCTTTTCTGGAAGCTCATCTCGAAAGAGTTTTTGAGGTTAATTGTGTTCGTTTGGAGAAATTTCGGGATGGGTGACCGACCGGAAAGTTCTTCCCGGATGCGCACGACTAAGGACAAAGTGCGCAGAAAAGATTTGTGTTAGTTTGTGAGGGTAGTCATGAGATCCTAGAGAGTTGCTAGGTGTATGCGAGCTCGGCTCACAGAGCGGGACGGTACAGTAGTATTATAGCCGACTCTCGCGGTTTCACATGCGCGTGTGGTCGCAGTTGCGCAAGAATAATGCGCGTAGTTGGTGTGGGCCTAGAGTTGCCACACAGAATAGCATATGTGCTGGCACTGGACACAAGGAGGTAGCTAAGAGGGGACATTCCTTGCTTGGGGTTGAACGACGAGGACATCGATCTTCTAAGAGGGTGAGTATGTGACATCCGGACCTAGGGCTTAATAGGGTTGATAGAATACTCATACCAACAAGTTGCAACTTCTTTTCCGGAAGCTTGTCTCGAAAGAACTCTGAGATTAAGTGTGCTTGGTCTAGAGCAATTTCGGGATGGGTGACCGACCGAAAAATTCTTGCCAGGTGTGCACGAGTGAGCACAAAGTGCGTAGAAAAGATTTATGTTGGTCTGTGAGGGCGGTCATGAGATCTTAAAGAGCTACAAGATGTACGCGGGCCCGGCTCGGGGAGCAAGACGCTACAGAAATGATGTTGCTTACTTTATTAGATAGGTGCCGGAAATTAAAGATCTCGTGCACAAGAGCTGGCCCGAGGGCTCCATCTAATCGACGGATATGGTTAATTTGAAACTTATATTTCTCTAGAGTCAAGTCATTTTTTATATATGGTTGGAAGCCAATTTGTGTTAACTCATCTGTCAAAAAGCAGAACTGAATTAACTGCATTTCTACACCACGAATAAGTTCGGGCTGGCATGTTGATTTCCACCCAAAAAAAAAAATCAGCAAGCAAAATAAAGATAAGTTGTGAGACAACCTCCAAAAATTTCAGGTTGTGCATCGACCTTTCTAAGAAAGATACTCCCTCCGTTTTTATTTATATGACGCAGTTGGCTTTTTTTTCATTATTTTGACCATTAGTCTTACCTATAAATATTTATGCAAATAGCTAAATATATAGGTCAATCTTAAAGTGCTTTTGATGATAGATCTAATGATATCGATTCCACGTTAAGTAACTAATTACATAATTATATATTGTTGGTCAAAGTTCAACGAAAAAGTCAACTGCGTCATATAAATAAAAACGGAGGGAGTAGAACCTGACATAAATAAAACACAAAGGGAACAAAGATCTATGGTCATCAGTATAAACCCATGCTATAGAGGTATAGTACAATGGTGTCAAAGTATCAAATCAAAAAAAGGTGGATAGATTTTCTTTCGTACTAGCTAGTGCAAAAAGCCTTGTTTGTGCAATAATACTACCCCTGAAAGCAGCATTTGCATGGGGCCCCGAGGATTCTCTTGCCGACGAATAGTCGTTACTAGACAAGAATTGTGAGGTTGAAGGAAAATTGTCTCACATATTGTACCAGAGAGAAAGGGAAACATCAGAATTATGGTATGCATGCAGCTTGGTACAATATCTGAGACAATTTTCCTTCGACCAGATAAAGTAATAATAAGTATGTGCACCATAGAATTCTCGTTGATTTTTCTGTAATAGTCTTCATCAGTCATGAGTGTAACCTGAATTGAAACTATACTGCCAATCTATTTTGTGCATAATATTCTTTATGTCATGCAACGAAAGTAAGGAGAACTGTGACTGCCAATAGCAACCTTTCATCAGGTCCAAATCTTCCTGTTTGCCTTGTATCTGCTGGCTGCACTGCACTGGCCAACCTATCATTACGTCGATCAGATTGAGAAAACCTGCATGCAGGGCAAACCAACCTCCACTAACAAGCTCATTTCTGCTATGGTATATGACTAAGACCAGTCATGTGGGCATGCTAACCGCTCCTAAAATAGTAAAATATATGGTTTTCAGAAAGGAACTTTTATATAGAACTGATACATGTTTGCTTCAACCCTCTGAAGAAGATATTCACATAAGGATGCACCATCGATTGCATTACCTAACGCTTGGTTGAAGGCATTGAAATTAACAAACAGTTGATGTCTACTTATCCTCTCCTTTGCGAAAAGCTATATGTTGACTTGATTTGTGAAGTTCTAAGGTGACGACCTGCCGATTGGATGAAGTAGCAACCACAAAAGTGTGTTGATTAACATGATTGGTGTGCGATATGTTCGTTGCGTAATGCGTGAGATAAAGTAAGTGATCTTGACCGACGAAGATAATCTTCCGAGACCTTTCTTATGCGAAAAAGCATGGGCTGACAAATCATTGTGACTCTTGAATCATCTATTGTGTTATCTCACTAGCATGTTCTAACCGGGACAATAAAATAGCAGCAAGATATTTGTGATTTTAGCCTGTGCTTAGCCCGCATATCTTTCCGAATAACAAGCGGGATTTCTCCTATCCAATGCAAGCTGGGGAATTTATTCTTGATTGCCTGGTTTATGTTCTTATTCTGAATGCAGTCGGCAAGTAATTCTTTTCTGAAGAATCTTTATTCCATATTGTGCAGACGCATGCCTGAACAATTTCACTGCAATAGCTTCATCCAAATATAAATAAAAATACATCAGTAGAAGTTCAACAGTATAAGTAATGATAGCTAGTTTTGCGTCAGAGTATCAGACGCCTTCAAGTCTATGAAATTGCACATAGTTTGGGTTTGCTTCTTAGGCTCCATGCAGAGAGCCACTGCACCAGCACAAATCACAACAAAGCAGAGAAAGAAAGAGGACAGAGACAAACATCACTACCCGCATATGGAACTACATGGAAATTACTCGTCGTGAATCAGTGAGATAATGATCCTCATTTAGTGGATAAACTAAAGAAAACAATTTAAAATTTCACATCTAGAGTCATCTGAAAGACTCAAAACGTGGTGTGATCCTGTTGGGGAGTAGAAGCTCTCAACACAAGTCTTGAGTAAAAATGATGCAGACGAAGCCCTCTACGAATGTCTTGAGAAGCCAAGTTGCAGTCAAAGCTCTCTCCCAGTCCGTGTACTGGACGAAGGGTGCTGCGATTGCATGGAATGCGGAATCGGACAAATGACAATCTGGCTCGTGGCCCCCAAAAAACCGTTGCCGTTTACAGAGTTTATCTCTCCTATTTAGGCCCCGTTTGGAACGCAGGAATTTCACAGGAATTTTACAGGAATTTCACAGGAAATAATTCCCGCGGAATGGAGAAGCAATCCTCCGTTCCAACGGGGCCTTATAGAGGAAAGAGGAAATCGCATAGTGTGGTTCTATTTATATAAATGCCATTATATACATTTGCCTAATCTTACTTCTGTTCACCCTTTGCCTCCCTTCGTCGGTAGGCCAATTACCTTCGCTTCCTTGTTTAAACCCTTCGACATCATCCCCAACAGATCCAATGCTATGCACTTTTGAACGGTGATTTGATTGACACAGAAAAATATTTTTTTAAAAAAAATAACTTCTTTTATTTCCCATTTTTAAAAGTAAGAAAACTCATGCTTCTCGAAGGTGGGTGATTATTTATGGTCTCTTGCTAATAGGTTTCGTCATACAGTAAGTTTTCTCGTTAGGGTTCCTTTTTACATCTGCCGAAAGGGAAGAGAGAATTTGGAATGATGTGATCACAATGGAGGTCTTCTGGGCTGGCTGTCGTGAATGGGTAGTAGTATGCACATGCTAACATACTGTATTCAATACGGGTTTTAGTTCTGGTGACGCATGCATTGCAAATACCCACTTGCATATTAGGAGACTTTCATATTCCTACGTGCCAGTACTTTTGTTTGAGTCTAATACCTGCAAGTTACACTTAGTCCTCATATATGACAACCTTGACCGATCATGTTACTCTTATTTAGCTTCTAAACATTACTTCAGATGATCCAGCGTAACATAGTTAACATCAATATCAATGTAGCATCACCTAATTTCATCTAATTAGTACAAAAGACACAAACATTGAGCCACCACGCTATGAGATGCTATGAGCAACGTAGAAGGGAAAAAGCTTGATGATTATGATATATATGTGATTCAAACAATATTATAAGATGCTTGGTTATGATAAATCATTCGAAGTTATGTTACATACTTGCCAAGAGTAAAGTTGGCTGATCAAAATTATTACGAGGTGTATGAAAATTATATGTAACTTGCAAGTAATAGACTGAAAGAAAAGTACATGCAGGTGAGAATAGGAAAACCACCTAAGGTGCAAGTAGTTTTTTGCATTTTTCCCTTATGGAAACTCTGACACTGTTCATTATATCTAAACAGACTGAAAATCTTGTTTTTTTTGCAATGAGCATACTTTAGGAGTACTTTATGACAAACCACCACACTGCATGGTTTAACCAGAATATTGCCGACATATGACATTTCCATTGAAATAGGAGCTACGCAAATTTTGTTCATCATCAAAAGGAAAAATAAGTTATGGTCCTTGCGTACCAAAACATTAAGCTTTGCGATACCAACATTTGTATAAATTAGTAACTTTTTCATACCACTCAAGTTAATTTTGATGGTACCACTTGGTATCACTAAAAAAGCCCAAAGAGAAAAGGAGTAAGGTTTTCACACTAACGTTCTTATATGGGTAACGCTGTCTAACTTAAACGGTTCGAAGCATTATGCACGAAAGATAAAGGAAAGTTCACGGTGTCCAATGGTCCATCAATGGCAAATTGGCAACTGAATCATCAGTTCTCCTTAAAGCCTTCGACCTCTGAGTTATCACGAACTTGCAACACCTCAACCAACTACGAACCAAACGCATCAGCTAGCCTGACACAAACCTACATCATTTTATTGAACAGATGCCTTCAACTCAACACTCACGATTAACAGGCGACAGGGCGACTGACCTTCCTTTCTTCTAAGGACAAGGGCGACTGAACTTCCTTTCTAACATCGTTCAGGCACAGGTCCATTTTTTTCTGATATGTGCCACTTCAAGGCCACAGCGCCTCAGGCTAACATTCACCTCTCTTAATATGCACAAAGAAGAAAATCTATCTACTTGCCACTGTTACATGGCTGCCTGCCATTTGTTAGTGTTTTCCAATTCAGCATGATCGTCTATGCCTCAGCTCCCGCTTAGGCACCTCATGTACTTGCTTTGCACGAGGCTTAGCAGGAAGTCTGTAAATATGTGCTCATAGCCTGGCATCTTACCATATCCTGCAAGTTTATAAATCAGAAAACTCAGGAAATACAAAGCTGAATAGCAATATAGAGCTTTGCTTCGCAAACAAATTGCAAGCTCATTCAATAAAAAAAAAAATACCACAAGTGTTACTTACCAGGAAAATAATTGATGTCAATAACATAATACCTATCCTTTCTTCCATATTCTCGAATCATATCTATGTTAAACAGTCTTAGACCCTGGTAATTTTAACTGTCAGGTGAGAATGAAAAATATATTTGGCATACACATAACATGAATGATTTTTTTCTTACTAATCGACGTCGGAGCTCCCTGCCAAGTTTCTCCAAAAGTGGCTTTGGGGGAAGTTCTGTCATGTGATAGCAATACGTTTCTTCAGTAACATAAATATTAGAAAGTGACTGCCTATTCTGAGAGACCGAAATTTTCAAGGACAAAAAAAAGGGCAACAGAATAATAATAATAGGCCACTCATCAAAGTGGAGTGAATTTCACAAAACTACAACTATAAGCGACCTTGTATCAGAAAACTACAATTTTTAATGTTGATTTCAGAAAGGAAAAACAACTTGACTATCTGTTTCAGAAAACTACAACTTTTGTGGCCAGCCCCCACCATTCTAAGCTGCCAAAATGTACACACACTAATCCGGTACATTAGAAGTGAATTTTGGCTAACTAATGATGTGCTTCTAGCCTTCTAAAGATATGAAAAATCAATGACAATTGATGACAGGATGATGCATAAATGTAAGATGTCGCAAGAGTTGTGGTAATGGCCATATAACATGTGAGCTTGAAAGTTAGTTCAGTTGCGTCGTGGTATAGTTCCTATCTAATGGACATGAAGATGACTTAATTGATTTAAGGAAATGTGACATTTAATTGGATTTAGGACATGACAGTCCATTAGCATGTCATGGTTCCAATCATTTTATAACATCGAAAATTGAAGAGGAAGATTAGAATCAAGTGTTTCCTTTCGGAAGCCACGAGAAAGAGAAGGCGGCGAGGCATTCCATATGAAGATATGAAGATCAGGTAGCGACAGGTATAGCCAGTTAATGTATTTTTAAACTATCACTTAAATACTCCTGTTAAATTCAACAGTCCAGATTCGTTTTAGCTCCCAGGAGGGACTACCCTATAATATCCTTTACCTGCAATACAAGGGTCAACATCTGCATCTTCTGCATTGTTTCTAGCACAAGAAACTCTTGGAAACCGAAAGATCCCGTCATTGTTTCCCATGTCATAGGTGTTAACATCAGGAAGAGAAAACCGACGAACAACTCGTATTGTTTCGCCAACAATGTATACCTTAAACAGGATGCCGCCTGTAAAGACATCAAAGTTGGTTAGTGCGAGTGCAGAATAAAAAAAGAAACAAATATACATCGAATGGGAATCAAATGTTACCATGGTTGACAAATTCTTGGAGAACCAGAGGAGGATCAAGCAAAGGCAATGATGCCTCCACATATGCAAGAGATAATTCATGAGATTTTGATGTTCCATCAACAACTAATGGTTTGGCAACTGCACAAAGAGGTGTAATCACAGCAGAAAAATGGTAAGATTTTACCCTTTTCTAATATACTACATATCATGATTGAGGAATGGATCAATAGAGAATACATAGGAAGCTACTGAACAAATGTGGAAACTGAAAGGCGTGCCAGAGATTTAAACAATGCATTCATCCACAAGTGTACAGAAACTACCCATGTCACACACGCACAATATGGCCCAGGACAAACCTCACCTTCATACCCATGTAGGTATGTAACTAGAAACAAAATAAACACCTATTTACAAGCCTCACCTTCATTTATCAAACGAATTAATATTTTCAAATTTTGCAAACTAACTGAAACCTAGATTACTTGTACAAAAGATTTTGTATATTTTAATTTGTTTGATAACATCTCCTTGAAGGATATAGGTCACCTTTTTTCTCTTATAGCAACAAAGCACATTGGCAGATATTAGAGGAGACGCCTAATTAATAACCACCAAAAGAAGAATATTTCTGGTAGTATTAAAGAGGCACTAGTCATTTTTATGACATCAGCACATAGGTCGCATTTAAAGTAAAGCATGTAAATTGTCGCCAATATAATGCTCTATTCCTTTTCAGTTGCATCAATGTAAAAATATTCTAGCAGTCACTAACTTCTCAATACCATTTAGTCACCTCTCTTTGAATCAAATGGTCGTAACTAGATGTGAATAACTCACCCAAGGGCAAGGTTAGTCCAGCCTTGGCAACCGCATCAGGTATAGAAGACGGGTCTTTCATGATCACAAGCTGTCGTGGTGTGCAAACTTCACCTGTAAAGGTCAAGAAAGAATCAAATGAAAGGCTCAACATATTAGTTTCATAGAAATAAAGGTAGATAGAACATTTTTAGCTATACGACATTATTAAGGAAGATTTTTTTTTCACATATTTAACCATTATGAACGTTCATAAAAGTAGTGCTCCCAAGACAATTGTAGTTTGTAGCAATCCAAATAAAAGTAACTTCAACAACTGACTAGATGGGTTTCAACCTAATACCCTTCGATTTTGAGAGAGCACATCATCAATTAGTGTATCTTTCCTCATACTGTTTTTATGGGCCAGGGGCAAAGGCTCTTTATCCAGGATCTGTTTTACATGGATCACAACATATTACATATCAGAGTTCATTTACACAGAAGAGAACAACAAGTAAAAGAAAACTATATTAACTCATCTAAATGGCAATGTCAGATGTTAATATTATTATTTGCGAAATTACGCGGGGAGCTCTAGGGTTCACTACGAATGCCAATACTGAGATCACAAATATTACCATAGCCATTGGACAAGTTCAGGTCAGCAACTTCTTGAAGCATCGACTGGCGATTGTGCAAATGTTTGATAGCATTTGGTGGATCAAGGACAGTCACTTCTGGATGCGCTTCGCGATAATCCTTCAAAAACATGAAAGGTATGATAATCAGGAAAAAAAATACAAGAGAGATGTTAGTCTATGTTCACATTGATTAACATTACAATAAGCCTAAACTATCACAATCACAATTTTAAGTGAAACATTGTGCCATGTTGTGTGTTACAGACAGAAGCATAAAGAAAAGATTAGTAGCTACACTGGATGTAAACCCTGTTCTAAGTTTTACACACTGCTCACAGATAGTATCACTCGATGTTCAGGACTACCTCCAGAGCTTGCTGCCACTCCTTGCTAGTAAGCTGATATGAAGAAAGCAAGAAACCCAGTTATAAATCAGCACAGGAGTATAAAGACAAGTTCTAGAAACAGGATGCAGGATGTGGTGATCTAGAAAGTGCATCTAGATTATCAACAAATGTAATAAACGGAATATCCAGAATTGAACTACTCCCTCTGTCCCTTAATATAGGGCATTTTAGAGTTTGAAATTTGCCCCGAAATATAGGGGTTTTACAGATACGACAAACTTTGAGGTTGGTGGGAGGGTTGGAGGGATGAGTTGAGGTAAAAATGAAGTCAAAGGTAGTCTTTTAAGACCTAGATTATTTTCGTGTTTGAATGCTAGAAAGCCCTATATTTAGGGATGGAGAGAGTATCAAAGATTATGTATAAGGAATTCCCAAAAAAATATAATAAACTGTAACTAACCTTGTGCAAAATAATGTCGAATGGACCTTGTTCAGATAGAGGACGAGTCTCATCAATCGACATGAAATGAATGCCTTTCTTCCTGGGCAAATGCAGCACTAGGAAGAATTAATCAATTAATCAGATGGCAATAACACAATACTTTGAAGAGTTAAGAGCTTACTAGCCCTAATTATACAAATGATCTATGAGCAACAAGTGAAATAAAATTCAAAATAACTTCAGCTGGAATAGGATGTAAATTATATTATCTAAGAAGCTTATTATATAGGTTCTAACAAAAATGAGCATCAACAAATCAAAAAAGTGCAGGTAAATACGACTCCAAGACAGGTAAATAGGCTCTACTAAATATAAAAACCATAGTTCTTGCAGCATTGCCCAGGCGACAAGGCATCATTGGATCATCAGAAGGGCCTAGTTACGCCTTGTCGCCTTCTTTGAACACCCAAGCTAGCACACCCAGTAAGGTACAGTATATTTGAACTACAATATGTTATATGTGAATATGAGTTTAATGGGCAGTTGGACACAGAATCCTTTGGGACAATTGAGGTTCCCTCGCGTTTAGGAGTAAAGTAACTAGATAAAACTGTGGTCCTATGATTATGAGAGCAGAACCTAAGAAGTCAATCAGAATTCTGTCAATCCCCTTCAATAGATAGCAAACATATTAGATTGCTTTCCTGCCTTCACATGATCTACCACTGCAGCACCATATATAGACTTTATATAAACAGAATTCAATCAGGATTTGTCAACAACAACAAAGCCTTTTTTATCCCAAGCAAGTTGGGGTAGGCTAGAGATGAAGCATGCTCAATCAGGATTTGTCGATGTGGTAATTTCATATTCTTACAAATATATAGATGCATGATGTGCCAAGCTAAATCACTGACACATGAAAACCACACGGCTAAGCTACACCAGACATTATCCACACATTGTCCTAGTAAGTTGATTTCCTTGAAACCAAAACATTAGCATCCATCCTTTTTGTTCTTATTTTTTTAGTACATGAAGTGACATATCACACATGGAAATAACAAATCAGGGATTCTTATCACACTCATGATTTCAGAAACTTAATAAAACTTGCATTGCACGTTATCTGTTCATTTGTAAGGCAAAACTAATTAAGGAATTGCAAATGAGGAATATTGTAGTTTTGTGCTGGCCGGGGGGGGGGGGGGGGGGGGGGGGGGGGTCAATGGTTCTACAAATAAATCATACAGAGAGAAGCTCTACGGTGTTTACACTACATTAGTTCATCTAAAATACAGAGAACTTGCATCTTGGATGCCAAACATCCGACTTGCACCCCATTCATACCAGGTGGGGAGCAAATTCACCTTTTTAAGCAACTTGAAACATCTTAAGTCAGACACATTATTGTATTCACGTGACATAACATTGCATTAAAATGCTGGAGCAGCCTACCAGTAAATCTAGAGCAATAGGCGTAGCAGATGCAAAGCTCTGTTCTTATAACAACTATTTTCAGAAGAAACAATAAAATTTGTCATGTCCTACCAGTAAACAATAAAAGCTGATGGGAGCATGTCTAAGGTCTTGGTCAACAAAACTATCCATATTATAGCCAAACGTGAAACTTAATTCAAGGAAGTTTCAGGCTTGAGCAAACAATCTGGATGAATTGTTTTTTCCAACAGTGGTCATTGTAAAGGCATATCTAGGACATGTGGTGTGCTGGCTTACAAGAATATTCCAACATGAGAATCTTAGATACCAAATAAATGCAATGTGCGTACAAAAGTACCCATATTTCCAAGTATGCGCGGCAATAGGCTATCATAGAGTCAACTGAACAGAGACGTAGCGGCGACTACTGATCACTGGAGCCACAATTAACATATAACAAGCAACATCCAGCTTGGTTCTAACAGTAGTAAAATAATTGACCCCGTCCTTAGCAACATCCAGAAGGTACTCTATCCCAATATCCCGAGACTCCTACAACATGCACAAGACCACAATTTCATTGCTGCTACTCGCACGCTTCCTTACTGGTACAGCAAATACGCAGTCAATCCCATTACAAGCCATCTAAAACCTTAGCAATAAAGTCAGTTCGAAATAAATTCGTTTCGCTAGTTCCTACCTCCTCAATCAACAAATTCCACTTGGCCTTAAAGAAATGGTCCAATGAGTGTTAACAACAAAATACGAACGTGATTCAATCAGCAATGCAAAACAGAGGTGGAAAGCCACAGCTCAGGCCCCTACGCAAATCAGCTCCGACCACCATTTGGTTTTCCCTTGGCTTACAATATTACGGTTTTAAAAGGAAAAATGAGAAAATATTTTTCGGTCAACCAAATCGGCCACCAAACCACCACAAGGCGCACCACACGCCTCTTCTCGAGGGAGAACCACAGAAAAGATTCCAGCTTTGACGCGGGATCATGTTTTTCGTGTACCTGGCGAGCGCGAGCAGCTTGGGCTGCAGGAAGCTCTTCACCTTCTTCTTGGTGAGCGCGTACCCCACCACCAGCCGCTGCTGCACCAACGCCGGCGGCGAGGATAAGGCCACCGGCTCCCCAGCCGCCGCCGCCTCCGCGTCTTCCGACACCTCCCCGTGTACCCTCATCCCCAGAAACCCTAACCCTAACCCACTCCAGGAATGGCGATTAAACCTCCCCCCCAAACGAAAAATACCTCGAAAAATCGGGGAAAATCCGGGGAAACTCCTGGCGGCGATTGGGTCCGAGGAATTCGCGAACAGGGAGGGTTCGGGAGGGGGGATTCAGGGTTGATTCGGGGGCAGGAGAAGAGCAATTTTTTGCCCAAAGTTATGTTTCCCTTTTTTTTCTTTTTGGAGCTTTGCGTTTTAATGGCGAGGCGAGGCGAGTGTGAGGAGAGAGGGAGGAGGAGACGAGGCGGAGCGGGATGGTATTTGTAGACGACGAAGGGAGCACAGATCTTCTGCGGTAACAAAACTCTGTGGCTCCTCTCTATCGTCTACAGGGCACGTGCGGCTGGAGGCAATTCAAAATTTTTTTTTTCATTTCAATTTTTTTTAGTTTTCTATTTTGAAATCAATTCAATACTTTTTATACCTACATGGATAATGGATTCTTCATTCTCCCAAAAGTCATTCATGGGTTATAACGTCCCAAAAGTCAAGCTTTGCTTATAACGTTCCACCTCTACCATTGAACATGCGTTTTTACAATATGAGATGGTAGGGCTATTTGTGGTATGATACTATAGATATGGGTAATTTTGATATATTTATTTTTGTCTTGTAATATGATGGTTGATGCCGTATGAGCAAAGCTTGTCAGGACAAAGAATAATTGATTAACTGGCTCCAAAATACCTGAAGTGATCAAAACGTCTATTCCCCGGTATATTCCTTCAAGTATTTATGGATATATTGAAACAATATAATGTAACGGGAATCTTCTTTGGCATAATTTTCCCTTCATGCAAGAATCACTGTATTAAATTTTATTATGCACTAGAAACAGCCTCAGCGGGACAAACTTTTGAGTGCCACTTACTCGAATATCTCCAATTAGAAACCTATATATAAATACTTGATTCACATAATTTGGAAAAGATAAATACTTCTGTGAGCATAGGGGTGTGCGCCCACCCTAATTTGACTATTAATTATGGTTCAATAAAAAAATCAACTATGTGATTGTACTATCAAACATGTCAAATCAGTTGTATATATGTCAAATTAGTGCGTCAATTCATGATTTAATGTACGAAAATGCCAAATTTATACACCATGCACCATTAATTGGTATATCAGCTATGATCTAACACATGGTATCAGCTATGATCTAACACATGGTGTATAAATTTGGCATTTTCGTACATTAAATCATGAATTGACGCATTAATTTGACATATATACAACTGATTTGACATGTTTGATAGTACAATCACATAGTTGATTTTTTTATTTGACCATAATTAATAGTCAAACTAGGGGTGGGCGCACACCCCTGTGCTCACAAAAACCGCACTTTTTGGAAAATAACATATACAGTTTATTTCAAACCCATTTTTAGTATTGTATTGGAAAACAAATGTTACTTAGCCAGAGAAACACACAATGAAATAAAGAGAAGATGAAATCTATTTGATTCTTATGATTTTATCAGTTCTAATGCACCATAGATTTTTAAGAGGTTACATAGGACGTGTGTGGTTGGTAACCAACACATTCATATTAAAACATTAGGCCACACCACGGTATATAAGGTGAGGTATAGTTATCTGCACACTTCTCTGCAGCTCAACATATTTGCCACTTCACCTGACATATCTTTGCCCAGCCTTGGCCAAGGTCTGGCAAATAATTTGTTCGCTATATAGTTTCAATAAGATGTGTGAAAATATGGGTAAGTAGCAAACTATAGATGCTTTTAATTATCCTATGCCTCTATTCAACAAAATCCTTCATTTTGCTCTGTCAGGAAGCAAAAATTATGCCGATGCCGTGTGGATTACCTATTTTGATATTCAACTAAAATTGTTTGAGATTCTAAACACATAATTGCTCAGAAAAAAAGCATCATATTATCAAAGTTTATTGATAGGCTATACCAATGTTGACCCTAGATTTCCAGGCTAGCCATATAGCATCAATAAAAGAGGCCAAGAAGATGGAAATTAAAGAAGAATTCGCAACAGGTAAGGTTCTACTTATAGCTCATGTCCAATTTTACAAGCAAATTAGAGCAGCTATATCTGGTTTTGTGTTTTTTTTGGGTGACCTATTCCTCTCAATAGAGAATTTTCTTTTTAGATTTTGTTTCTTAGTTTCGCTCCGATTAACATATTGTAAATAACAAGTAATCATTCCATGTATAATACGATATATCAGCAGTGGCATGGCATATTCAGGCCAACTCCACTTATCCATGGGTCAACAGATTGTATGAGTGTCCCCCCCCCCCCCCCCCCCCCCCCCCCCCTAAAAAAAATTAGGGATTATTGTGTTTCTACCACTGGTTTGCTTCTCAATTGTAATTTTACTCCTCTTTTTCAACTTTGCGATTTAACCCCTGGTAGGGGTAAACTATTGGTCTTCGTTTTGAAATATCAGGGATAAAATCGCAAACCCTAAATTCCAGGAGTAAAATCACAATTGGAAAGCAAAGCAGTGGTAGAAACGCACAAGCTACCTTTCCGTTCACAAGCAACCCAATCTCTCTTCTACCCCAATCGTATCTTTGACTGCCCATAGTCAAAATCACAAGATCCATTTCCCGCCCTCTCCCAATCCTTTTGATCAATCCACGGCGGGTGGGAGTTGATTGGAAACTGATTGACAAGTGGAGTGTTCATGTGCAAAATGACGACTTGCTAGCCCAGATAGACCAGTAAGCGGTTGTGCTCTCACGCAGGCGTTGCACTAGCAGTAGTCCTATTTTATTTTTATTTTTTGCGAGGGACTAGCAGTCCTATTTGCCTATGCATGAGCAGGCAAGGATCATTCCGCATAGGCAAAAGTGTGTGCACTTCTCGCACTATATCCAGCGAAGTACAATCTTACCTCAATTCAATTTGGGAAAGGAGAATTCACCTAGACGTGGTCGAGGGAAGGGTCGATTCCACTACTCCATTTGTTAATGAGCTCCCCCATGCCTCTTTCACGCTAGATCCTGCAAAAGCTCTGCCTCCAATAGAATTAATTAGAGAAGAGATGAAAATTCACCTGTAGCTGGTGCCAGGAAGGTTTGATTAGGCTTATGTAGTTGCTTATAACTAGCAAATGAAGGGGCTTCCTAGCTACATGTGGCAAATGAGGGGGAAGCTGCAAATGCTATGAAAGGATTAGGGTACTAGATGGAATATGTTTCTAGGTTCTTTGGAATAAAAAAGTAGGGAAAGAAGTGAGGTAGCAGCAGGATACAGTTTGTAATTTCTCTAAACAATCCTTTTCGTTTCAAAAGAGAAAAACTTAAACAAAGCTTTCGTGTGCTCTTTCCAAACTCAAGAAGAAAGGAACTGCATGGCCAGGCCGTGCCACACCCAATGCTAGGTGGGACTTTAAGAATACCAGAAAATTTTGTGCATTCTTTAAATTTTTGTTTATTAAAATCAAGTATAACGAGACCAATTTGATGAGCATTGCTTTTTTTTCTTCCATGAAACAAATAAAGTTTTAGGTGTGAAGGCTAAACAAAATTTATCTCCATGTTACACTATGTGAACCAATTCTAAAAGTGTTTTCTTTCAATGAATAAATTGGATATTGCTTTAGTATTATGGTTGTTGCTGGAAAGAAACCGAGATGGAAGACAATATGCTAGTGGTATTTACTAGGGATGCAAATGGTTTAGGTTCAAACGCCCATGATCGAAAAAATTGACAATGTAAAGCTAAAATAGCTTGGACTTGCAAATCTGCATGTATGCAAAATCGCACCTGTGTCCACTTGGGACATAAAACTCAAGCCCAAACCGATCTAGGTTACAATACCAAAAACAATAATTATTAAAATATATCCATTAGTACATAAGAAATTTTATAATAAAATACAAAAGTTCAGATTTACATATTTCAACATATAAATATTCTACGCATATATATAAATACGGGGAAATAATTATTGTATTATTTTGGCGTGTTTGGTCTGTATTAAGTGTTGCAGTTGAGTAGATATTTCCCTGCCAAAATATGTCGGTTAATTTATCTAAAGACTTTGATACTATTTGTGCATGGGTTCAGTTGAAGAACCCTAAGGCATGGCTAGCACACTTAATTACCTAAACGTTCTATGTTGTTCATGGGTTCTTTATAATTTGCAAAGGCAACAAAAAAAAGAGAAAGTTAATTAGATGCTATGGTGGAAATGTAATTAAATAGCCTCCATATCCGAATACTTTCATGTAAGCTAAAAATGGCAAATCAGTAAGGTGTACATGTCTTGGAGTTTCTAGTATTTAAAAAAGCTTCATTGAAGATTTACTGATTTTCCTATTTTATTTTTGGATCATTCTACTTTTGGAATTTCCTTTCTGAAACTTTTTGTTTTCCAGATGAACATTTATTTTCGTGTTGAGTCTTGAGTCAAATGTTGACTCATATATTATGTAGTATAAATTACTTTTAAAACATTAAATCTGGGCTCAACATTTTGCACAACTTGGCGATCAATATTTTCCTATAGATTGTTGACGCCATATGTTTTCAAGTGTTGAATACTGCAGGCCTCAACATTTTTTCAAGTATTTAATGGTGTAAAATATTGAATCCACGTTTTCATAATGTGGTTCAAACATTGTTATATATGAATATGGATGCATGGAACATTTGTCGCCTTTTTCCTCACGTACCAGCCCGGCAGTGTGGCCGGGGCATGTTGGGAATGAGAGCAAGAGGTAGAGGTGGAGAGGGGCATGTGGTGGTGGAAGCGAAGAAGATAGTAGGGAGCAGGATAAGAGCTATAAGGTAGAAGAAAAAGGATAACAGTTTTACTAGGGGATATGTTGTTCTAGGGAAGCTTCAACGCATAATAAACCATTTTTTGGTTTGCCCAAGTGCGTGTCCAATCACAGGGTATCACCAAACCTTATAGTACGGCATATTAATATTTCATCTTACTTTTGTGTAGTGGATCTAATACATCTACAAGTTAAATGTAGTTAACGAGAATATGTATGTGGAATGTTGAAAGCTGCAAGTAGTGACACAATATATATAGACTAGCTGATTGATTTTCACAGACACAAAAATCTGATCCGGTGCAAGTTGAGTTTTTAATTAAGATAGTTCATGCATGATCCATCACACAGCTAGAATCACCTTATGATTTTGTTTCCTGAAAGACGGAATCCCCTCAAAGTAGAATAGGACTACTTATCAACCGAGTTCAGTTTAGTAATCAGATCGGATCTTAAAAAAGTAGGAGTATAATTTGGACGAAATCCAATAAGAAAAACTTGTAGGATTCTGTGTGTACATGCAGCTCTTTGGACACATTGGAACCCATTCAGTTCCGATATTATTTGCCTTTGAACACACTATATCTTTAATGCAAATATTTGTAGACAGAAATATTCAAATATTCAGTGTCCAGTTCAAGTATGCGTATGTTGAGGATTAAAGTTTTATAATATGTTCAAAACAACAAAGATGGGAGTGATCATTACTTTATTACCTTTTGTAGATAATGGGAAAAGAGTACTCGGCCTTGACCTCTCGAGAAGCTACAGCCAACATCTTTATTACCTGAAGTCCACTATATACTTCTATTGAAGTTGCCCATATTCGATCAGATTCAGCCATAATTAGTATGGCTAAAGTTATGGGTTGATGCCAAAGCAATAAAGAAAAGCAGTATCACAGAGATGTGGATGCCTACGGCTCTCCGTTTCCTTTTGACGTGGGGATGGAACTGAATTGTTGCAATCCAATTCAGACAGGATTTGCTGGAGGACAACCATACACAGTTGACCTAACGACACGTCGCCGTCAGATAAATGTCAAAGCTGGCTCTTGGTGTCCCAGTTCACGAATGGACCACAAATGCATGCTATATATGCCACTGGAAACAAACATGTATACATGACCAGAAATTTGGGAATTCTGAGTGCCGAAATTACAAAATATTCTCATAGTTAGGCGTACGCTAGAAATTTTACTAGAGATTTTACAAATGTTATCAACTTATCATTTACTCTCCTTTTAGTGTTATAGTATATATATTGTTTTGAGTTTTTCTTAAGTTTTTTATAGTATATATATGACAGATATCAGCATCGTTCCACACGTGCATAACTTTATTGCACACATGCAGATGCATGCATGAACAAATGGCATATTTGATATATGCCAGGTGGATCCTTGGTTGCTAAGGATCGAGCACATTTGTGTGCACGCAATCTCTGGTTCATCCGTAAAGTGCCGTTCATGCAGTCTAGTTTCATTTCTGAAGTTCCTTTATCAGTCGTTATCCACTCTAATTCAGTTAATATTCAACGGCAGTATCTAACTTAATATTTTAGGCGAACGAGTTTCAGGTGGAATGATGGTCGCAAAGCTTTTCAAGAGTGAGTAACAGCCCTATATGATAAAATTAGGTAAAGGTGCATAAATTAGTTTTGGTATTAGCTAACATCTAGAGTTTTTTTTTTCTTTGAAGCGAAACATCTAGAGTTTTGAAGCTTGAATTGTGACAGCGAATTAAGACAAAAGTGGGTAGAAATGATGATCACATAGTTGTACCGACCGACAAATGTGGAGGCTGGAATTGCTGGAACGGTAGGAGATTGGACTATCTCATGAAGTGGAGAGAAATGGACGCAGAAGGAAAGGCGAAGATCCTGTGTAGGCGAGGACGCGCTCTAGCTAGTGAAAACAAAACCACCTCGATTCAACCCTTTATGTTTTAGTCACTAAATCACATCATAAGAAATGGGTAATAGAAAACACTGTGTAGGCAACAACACAAAAGGCTTGTAGTGACACTCTTTATGTATTCTTGAGACAATTTATATTGTCTTTATAGAGTCGTAGAGACATTTTACCAAGTGTCACATAAGTGTCGTTACAAAGTCATGGAGACATTTTACCAATTTATATTGTCTGTCATGACTAGTACTTGAACCCAAGACCTCATAGAAAGTGTTCTTCTTTCATCTCCACTAGCCAACTCAACCTCACATCACAACTTGCTAATATGCATTGTTCAATTGTTTTAAGTAGTATACAATGTGCCTCAAATCTTCAAATAGTGTCTCTAGAGTACCAAATATATGACTCAAATAGTGCCTCTACGAGTTAAGTCAATTAGAAAGTGTCTCAAAAATGACTTTACAAAATTTTGTATTGGTGCTTTACAAAATGTCTATAGAGAATGTCTCTACGATAAAAAGATGTCACAAACATTGTCTCTTAATTTGAGACACCTAAAGTGCCTTAGAAAATGTCTTTATGATCTTGTATGTCATATTCATTGAGACAAATAGAACACTGCCTATACACGAGTGTTTTGTTGTAGTGAAAGTTACTATATACAGAGCATATGCCCTAAGCATCTGTTATTGTTCTTCGAGATGAGTGACTTTGCATCATGATTGATAAATCACAAATCATGATGAAAAACACAAATCTCAAAATACGTCAAATGGATGTATGTGACAAAGCATGTCCTATGCAGAGTAAAGTTTCCGCATCCCAGGGATGGCTGCGACGATTGAGCATGAGTGGTGCAGGTCATTTGGACAAAGGTAATCCATGCACGAGAAGTTACATGTTTATTTTTCATGAAAAAAAGGTCACAGCTATCTCTTTTCAGTATGTAGGATTAGAATCAAAAGGTCACAGCTATCTACTTTACTTCCACATTCGTATCTCACAACCTATGAGGTACCTCATCCAATGGAGCGTATTAACATGGAGTACGTGTTCATATACTAAAGTATATGAGGTGACATTTCAGTTGGGTATCTTCACATATTTAGAGTATGTGGACATACCCAAAGTGGGTTTTAAAAGTGGGAGTAGCTACACTTGAGAGTTGAATGGAATTTTCCTGTGTGTGTCTCCCCGTCCCTTTCTAGATAAATCCCACATTTTAGTCCACTTTGGAGCATGTACAAAAATGTTTTATAGGACAAAAGCTTATTGTGACTGCAGGTAACGGAAATTGTTTTATATAGTGACCATGCATGCGTGCGAAAAGGGAACCCATGATATATATAGCTTTTGGTGAATATCCATCTTGATCAAGTGCAAAGTCATCCAGACAATAAAAATGGGGAACCTGATCCGACAACTTTACCAAAAGCTGTGTTTGCAACTTCTTATTGCTTTTATGGATAAGAATGGATCTGAGTTAGAAAGGCCCTTACACTCGTTTTTGCCGCGTGCAATAGTGAGCCTACCACTCCCATTTGCTAGTGCACATACCACTTGCACACAAAAAATGCTGCGAAGTGCCTCGCTTGATCACCAGTGTCGTACATGCATGCATGTAACCATTTGCAAAACAATAGGACTCCTCCTTATTAGCACTAGGCAGGGGAATAGTACACCTGAAAATGATGTGTATACTCTTTTTACATATTTCCTCATTGACCAAATAAAATATAAGCCCCAGGCAGTGCATGGTCTCCTTTTTTAATGATTTGAACATCACCTAGCAATCTAAGTACTCCTACTCCATGCTATAATTATGGGGCAATGAGTGTAAGATATTTGTAGGCCATCTTGTGTTTTGGACACCCAAGGGAATAATCTCTTCATTAATAATTAGGACTACATTCAAACTGCAGGCATTGCGGATTTGCGGTAAGCAACAAGGGGCCTGAGATGGATGAAAGTTCTGAATCATCGTAGCTAACGTGTCATTTTTACTAAACAAGTGACTGCCAAATTAGTTGAGCGCCTTAGTGATTCTCCCATGGTGCAGCACCGATGCTCATCGGTGGTGAAGTCCGCCATGAATCCAGAGCTCGGTCCTTGACTCAGATCTATCTGCCGCAACCAGACATGCATGGATGCGATTGCTCTCGCACCTGCCATGGATCCGAATGCTCCCACACTAGCCATGGGATGAGCTAGAGGTTGGAATCCACACAAGCATCAAAGAAGGTGGCCAAGGGCTTGCAACGCAGTAAGACCAATGAAGGGCGCCGACGAAGAAAGGTAGGTTGTGGGGGATGAAGAGCCCTAGCAACCTGGAAGAGCGCCGGCCGAAGTTGAATCTCCAGCAGATTCTCCGGCCATGGCCGGGGGAGGGGAGTTGGGGAGAACGATGCTGCCACTTGATTCTCCGGCCATGGCGACCAGTGCGAGCATGAGCGTGGAGGCAGGGAAAAGAAGGGGAAGGAAAGGAATGATTCAGGGTCAGGGAGCCTAGAGGAAGAAAATGTGGGGCGCGGTGGGGCCTACGTGGCAAAAGCCTGCAGGTATTTTACTATGAATGGCCCTCGTACGCATACAGGTTGTTGTGTTTCTAAGGCCTCCTTCGGAATGCAGGATTGCAAAATGCAAGAATAGGAAAAAACACATAAATAGAATAAGAATGCATATGCAAAATAGATAATTGGAAAACATCGGAATTTTGTAGTGTTTGCTGTTTGAATGGGCATAGGAAAGATCATAGGAATTTGAGATATCCAATTAGCTCAATTATGTCTTTATGTTACTTATGGACTCCGAGCTGTCCCCACATAATCTATTTACTTTATTAATATTGTCTGCTTGTTTTATGTCACTGACACCACGGGTTAATTTAGGCATGAGTTCAGGCATCAGATTAGTCTCTGACACCACGGGTTTAGGCATGAGTTCATCCTAATAAGGTGAATGACCAGCAGTGTGATGCTTCGTAGCAGCGGCAAGGTGTCTGCATGCTACACACACAGCTCTGACGGGGTTGGATTTAGTTACGGCTTGCCCTGTGCCTAATGACAAGGAGAAGTCATGATTTGCCTCGGTCTTCGGCGAAGGGAAAAAAAAAAGGTTGGAGTGGAGGGAAAGTTTCCTAAGTTTTTCTATGAAATGGACAGCATAGGAAAGTTTTTTTTTCTATGAGCAATTCCTATGTTCCATTCGAATGAACAGTACTCAAATCCATAGGAATCTGATTCCTACATTTTTCATCCAAAAATCCTTCAATTCAAAGGAGCTCTAAAACCTGCATGTTACAGATCTCGTGCTCCACAGAGTTAAAAATGCATTTCTCTGTAGCTCAGTGGATAGCGCGTCTGCTTCCTAAGCAGAAGTCCGTAGGTTACTGGGGGGTAGCAGAAGGCCGTAGGTTACTAGGGGGATGTTCGTTTCGTCTAGGCTAAATTTTAGACCTATCATCAAAGAAAATCTTGCTATTTAGAAGTATTAAATAAAGTCTAATTACAAAACTAATTACAGAACTTCTGGACTAATTCGCGAGACGAATCTATTAAGGATAATTAAGCCGTGATTAGGCGATGGTTACTATAGCATCACTGTAGCAAAACATAGATTAATTAGGCTTATTAGATTCATCTCGTAAATTAACACTCTAAACATTTTTGTTATTCATCTTGCTATTCATGTTTTTGGAGTAACCTTTTTTCCCGATGAATCGCGACCAGGTTACTCCAAAAACATGAATATAATTCTAAAAACAAAAACATGTTACTCTAAACATTGGCAGTCAAAAGAGGGACAGTCGCTCCAAAACAAACACAGCTTTGACATCTAATTATATCTTAATTTTACTAACACAGAAAGTTTGCAAGATAATGAAATCATTTGAGACCCGGCCTGACTAATACAAACTACGGTGGGGGGCTACCTTGGATTGCTAGCTGCTGCCTGCGTGGGCGCCGCGTTTGCAGAGTTCAGATGTGTTGGAGAAGTGCTACATGCGTAAGAATCATAATAATTATTGTGGCGATCGTTCGGCCTTTCATGCCTGACAGCAAGTTCTCGCTGTCCTTCTTCATCTGCCGCTCGACGCGCGTTGACCTGACGAGGAGCCTCAGCAAGAGCATCTTGTCCTCGTCCACGTTCCCGGCCTCCTCGAGCTGCCGCATCCAGCGGCGGAGGATGCCGACCAGCTCCTCCGACTTGTCGCCCTCCTCCTCCCAGCTGCGGACCTTGTCCACGTCGGTGGCCTCCTCGAGCCGCAGGTGCTCCAGCAGCGCGGCCCTCGTCTGCCCCAGCTCCGCCTGCGCCTTCCTCCTCTCCTCCTCGAGCCGCGTGGACCTGACGAGCAGCGCCAGCATGAGGTTCTTGTCCATGTCGCCGCCCGCCGCCGTCGTCGCCGGAGCGCCGCCGCCCGCGTCGAGATCGATCTGTTGGCGGAGGAAGCCCACCAGCTCCTCCGTCTTGGCCGTCCTCGCCGCGTCGAGCTTCGCCTTGTCGGCGGTGGCGTCATCGAGCGTCAGCTGCCGCAGCAGCTCCGCCTTGGCCTGCTCCGCCTCCGCCAGCGCCTTCTTCCTCCTCTCCTCCTCCGACATGCTTGATGAGTTTGTGGAGAGTGGCGCCTTGCACTGGCAGTCATGGTTGACATGGCCGCCGGCGGTGACAAGCTGGCCGAGCCGCCGTGGATCAGTCCGCCCAGTCGCGGAAACCCGGCGCCGCTTCCGGGACGGACAAGCTCGTCGACGACAGCTGCTCCTCCTCGCCGGAGGAGGGCGGACTGGCTGCGCAGCGCGCTGGCGGCCGCGCTTCGGAGGATTGAGGCGGCCATCGATTGGCAGCAATGTTGACGTACGTACTCTCGATGGAATTGGATGCGATTGCGAGCGAGTTTGGCACGCACGTACGTACCGCAATATATATGCAAAACAAGGCTCGGTCTTCGTGTAGTTGGACTTTAGCATGGAGAAAAGAACCAAAACGTACGTACGCGCTGTTACCGGTCGGAAGGAAGTCGGACGTCCGATCTATAGCATTTTCGATGTCAAACCTTATTTACCGCGCGCGGTATAGGCCGCCGCCTCAAGCCGGCCTTTGACCCACCATGAGAATTTCGAACACAAGGGATTAACAATATTAGTGACACGGTTGGATAGCAGTCATACGCAAAGATTTTCCAGCTGCAACTCAGTGTCCACGTGTTTTCCTACTCCCTCTTATAATTCTCCCTCTCATAATTTTGACTCAATGATGTGACTCGATCTTGTATGTGGTGTTCTCCATTATGGCTCCGGATGGTCTATCGTAACTTGCTAGTCTTTAATATCATCTAAATAACATAAATGTTGGAAACCTATATAGGTTTAATTTCCTTTGTTTTTCTCATAGCGTCCTAGCTAAGTTTTAACGCTATTTTTTGATAATATGATAAAATTTGATGTTGTGATACTAAGCCTCTCAAACATTAGCTATATATAGGTCAGAGAATAGCTGCGTCGCCCGATAAAAGCTAAGAACAGAAAATATGAAACACATGAACACTTGCAAAGCGGGGAGATTGAAACAAAACCCAGGAGATGCAAATTGATTTTTGCAACTCTCCCTTTTGTATATGCATGGTAGCACGAGAGGAAATCATTTTCTACACTCAAAGTATATTTGATGATAAAACAAGTCAAAATAAAATAAATAATATCTGCATTTTTTGATAAGACGAATGGGCATACGAGTTGGCTGAAAGTCAACAAATCTTTATATTTGTGGCCGGATGAAGTATAGCAGTTTTGTTGCCAAACCTTATTTACCGTGCGCTATAGGCCGCCTCAAGCCGACCTTTGACCCACCATGAGAATTTCAAAACAAGGGATTAACAATATTAGCAACACGGTTGAATAGCAGTCTTACGGAACGAGTCTATGCATAGCTTTTCCCTTGAGGAAAGGTTTCTACCTGCAACTCAAGAGGGTTTTCATATACTAATCTCTAACAAAAATTTGTTTTGGTCTCTCCCCTACAAAGCGTCCATGTGTTCACTCCCTCTCATAATTTTGACTCGACGATGTGGCTCTTGTATGTCTTTCCCATTATGGCTCCGGATGGTCTATCGTAACATAGATGTTGGAAACCTATAGGTTTAATTTCCATTGTTTTTCTCATAGCGTCCTAGCTAAGTTTTAACGCTATTTTTTATAATATGATAAAATTTGATATTGTAACATCCAATTAGATGATAACTACGATATGACGAAGCCTCTCAAAAATTAACTAGAGGTCAAAGAATAGTTGCATCGCCCGATCAAAGCTAAGAAAAGAAAACATGAAACACATGACCACTTGTAAGGGGCCGGGAGATTTTTGCAACTTTCCCTTTTCTATATGGTAGTACAAGAGGAAATAATTTTCTACATTCCAAGTATTATTAACTTGAGTAGCCAGAACGTTGGCCACATCACGAGCACCCAACCCCCCAAGAAAACCACCGCGGTATTAAGATCGCGGGTCTTCTGTTCGAGCCGCGTGGACCTGACGAGCAACGCTAGCAAGAGGTGCTTGTCCACGTCGCCCGGCGCCATCACCGGAGCGCCGCCCGCGTCGAGCTTGATCTGTTGGCGGAGGAAGCTCACCAGCTCCTCCGCCTTGGCCATCCTCGCGTCGGCGAGCTTCACCCTGTCGACGGTGGCGTCCTCGAGCATCAGCTGCCGCAGCAGCTCGGCCTTGGCCTGTTCCGCCGCCTCCGCCCTCCTAGTCTCCTCCATAATGCTTCGGTTCGTCGTGGTCAGCTGGCGCGTGGCTGCCGTCACGGCGGGCGGCGGCAGGGGAGCGGCGGCGCCGTTGTGGAGCCCTCGCAGTGGGAACGGACCGCCGCCTCCGGCGACGGGGAGGGCGCGCCGGAAGGAGGAACCTCGGCGGAGCGCGCTTCGGATCATCGAAGCGGCCATGGAAAATTGTGGAGTTTTGAGGTAGTAGATGATGTGGGTCCTATATATCTACGTCAATTAATATATGGAGGTGTTATTGTCGTGTTGTATTTGGACTTCGTACACCACCGTAACCCAGCGCCGCCACATCGCGTCGTAGTGCGAAAGTCAACACACACCACTACGCGGCTGCGATCTGGGACCTCGCCGTCGGTAGAATTCGCCACGCACACGTGACCCACTTCATTCACCCCGTCGCGGAGGTCAGTATAGATGGACCATCGATCGACCTCACCACGGTTCGTGGTCGCGCGGAAACATTTAACTGCGATTCTTTTGCGCTCGTAGTTTTTCATGCCACGGGCTCCATACTGCGATTGAGTCGATCGCAACCTGTTGTTTCTCCACCGCCGCGCCGTGTTCACTGGCCGTCTAACTCAGTACGCGCTTCCGGTGCAGCGAGCAGACAAGTTGCACGCACCTATGTATACTCTCCCTTATATAATCAACACTTTTTGGTTCGTTTCTAGAGCCATGATTTAGAAATCTTAATGCACGCTAGTTGCACCAACGCATCCGTTCCGACGTACAATGGAAGATGTAGAAGCCGACGATGCATCTGCAGACTAAGGCACTTCCGCATGCTTCGATGTGGATCCAAGGTTAGTTCTTACTCTGCACCGTAGAACCCTTTTCTTTTTCCTCTTCGTCACCGCCTCGCCGCCTAGCACTCCTATATATACGTCCAGCTTAATTTTAGGAGCACAGAACAACATGCATGTAGAAATAATGCAATTGCATGATTGGTAACCTGACCAAGCTTGTTATGGAAGCAAACTACAGGTCACTTCAAGATCCTGTGTTAGCCACGTCAAGGTAGAATTCAGGGGGTACTGTTCACTTTCAGGTGCAATAGATCAACCAAAGAAGGGTCCATACAAACCACAACAGTGCATGTCTCTTATTCTGTTTTGTTTGCTCATATATAACTAGTTCAGTTACAACATGACTACAAAAATCTGAACGCGCGTATAAATTTCAGCAACTTTAACATAACATCTGATCTTTAATTTACAGGGCGATGCACAAGTGGACCAGCCAAAATATTAGGGGTGTAAAGGTGACACCAGGGTCGATGTTTTAATGGATAGGTCTTCTACATCAGGGTACATAAATGCTATCAGTTTGTTACAAAAGTGTACAGTTGCACTCAATTCACTACGGGAAACCGGCTCTTTGCCATGCGCCTTGAAGTTTGCCGAGAGCATTATGTCGGGCACTCGGCAAAGATGGTATTTGCCGAGAGCCCCACCAATTACTCTCGGCAAACACGAAGCGCTCGGCGAACACGACGTTTGCCGAGAGCCAGCAGGCACGACACTCGGCAAACGGTATACTTTGCTGAGGGCCACGTCACGGCCGCCGGCAAAGATCACAAAGCTCTCGGCACAAACAATACGCTCGGCAAAGAAGGGCACATGCCATGCACGTGTAACGGACTCGACAAACGGGAGCGGGTCCGTCAACATTTTGCCGACGGTCTGTTACAGACACTCGGCAAAGTGTAGTCTTTGCCGAGTGTAACAACCAACACTCGGCAAAGATCGTACTTTGCCGAGTGCACACTGCTGGCTCTCGGCAAAATAATTATTTTTTTTCGTTTTTTGCCCTTAATTTTTTTTACCTTCCTTGTATGTATGCAAGGTACTTCATGTTAAAATTTGGTATTTTTCTCGAATCATTGGCTATATTTAACTAATTTATTTCATTTAATGTATTTATTGAAGGTGAGTCAAATTTGAACTGCAAATGATTGAAATAATGGAATATTTTGACTCGAAAAATGATATTCATGTTTGTGATTCCAATATGAGGCCGTAATCATTGAAACGAGTGGAAAAATCGCGAATGTTGCACATAAAATATAAGCGCGCACATTGGGTGAAATAGTATTTTAATATTATAAAATGCAGACGAAGTCGGAAAATTACGAGACTCGCCCTGGTTTCGTGAAATCATTCGTGAAGGTCATGGTAAATCGTAGAAAAAGTTTCGCAAAAGTTCGTACGTACATTGTTTACAAACCAGAGCTTCTCCCAAGAAGATCCATAGAGTTTATAAGTGCTCACTTAGGTTTCAAATCAAAATGACGGTCACATTATGGTTTCGCTGTAAATCTTTTTTTGTAGGCAATAGAACTTATGAAATGGGCGACTACAAAGTTTGGTGAATTTTTGAATTTGTTTGATATTTTAAAATTTTTTTTTGAACTTAAGATCTTAAATGTTTGCCGAGCGCTGTCGGCGCAGCACTCGGCAAAACATATATTTGCCGTGTGTTGGGCCTCGGCTCTCGGCAAACCGTAGTTTGCCGTGTGCTCCACAGTTTGCCGAGAGCTGTGGATCGGGCACTCGGCAAACGTTTTGAATAATAGCCGCGCGGCCTGGCCTTCTTCTTCCCTTATCCATTTCTTCCACCGCGCCGCGCCGCCTCTCCGATCCACCGCGCCGCCGCTTTGATCTACAGCGCCGCCGCCTCCGCCCTTGGCCCCGGCCCCGCGTCGCGTTCCCGTCTCCGCCCGCGGCCCTCCCGCAGCTCCGGCCCCGCCCGCGTCCCCGTCCCTGCCCGCGGCCCACCAGCCGCTGCCCCGTCCCCGCCCGCGACGAGGTCCGACGTCGACGAAGGGCGGCGCCACTCGACGCCGGCGCGCCTCCCCCGGTGTCGGCCGCGGCCCCGCCCCCGTCCGTCCCCTCGGCCCCGCCCCCGCCCGCGGCCCACCCCTCCTCCGTCGCCGCATGGGGTCACCGCGGCGCCGCGGTCCGCCGGGCCCCGACGACGTCCGCCGCCCCTCGGCCCTCCTCCACCCAGCCCGCCCCTCGGCCCTCCTCCACCGAGGCCCGCAGCAAGGGACGCGGGTGACGCCGCCCCGACCTCGTCTCCCTCCCCTCCGTCGACCTTCTGAGCACCGCCCCGACCTCGTCTCCCTCCCCTGCTTCGTCGACGCCATCTGCAGGTAATTGATGTTCGAGCACTAGCTCAACCAGTAATTGATGTACTTAGATTGCCGTCTTCTCCGTGTACGGGTTCGCCGGCGTCGGGTCCAAAAGCACAGATGTATGTTGTCCTGATCGATCGCCGGTATCGTTGCTGTTCCGTGCAGTGTCAAGTGTGCATGGCAAGTCATGTCATTATGGGTACTGCAAGTGCTACATACTACTAACAGTGTAATTGAAGCTTTGTTTGGATCTGAAACGTGCTCGATCGGCGGCCTAGCTAGTTGTTGGAAAAGGATTGTCATATCTCATATGCATTGTCGGCAGGGCTATTTGCACTGTCATTAGAGCATTATGGTTTTGTTTATTGGGTTGTACGTCATGAGTGCAGAAGAACTTTCTCAACACTGGACCATTGCCATTATTAATCCATAATGTATAATATCCAGATAGATGTCCTAGAGAAACCATAACGAAGTGAACCGACAGAGTTTTCTGTGCACAAGAATTTCTTTTCTTTTTCTTTTCTTTTTTTTTCATAATAGTTTTGTTCATCTCCTCGTTTAATAAAAAAGATGTTTTGCTGTGGTTGAATCTTAATTTTGCCTTGCATTGGGAGGGGTTCGACGTTCGAGCACTAGCTCAACCAGTAATTGATGTACTTAGATTGCCGGCCATCGTGCCGTTGATATGTTGTTAGTGATTGCCAGCCATCGTGTCGTTGTTTTGTCGCAGGTTTTATGAACCTCACCGTATAGGGGAGGTGCTGTCAAAATTTTTTATTGACGGTTTTATGTTCCGTTCTTTGCAGGAGGGGCATTTCCACCGTCTTCCACACGTCACTTTGCAGGAGAGCAAGGTGAGACATAAAAGACCCCTCCTTTTCCATTCATGTTTGTAGGTACCGCGTAACCTAGTTAGGCGTCTCCCGTTCGAAAGAGATACAGTTGGAGATATGCAGTTCTTTGCATATCTATGACCGTATCTGTTTCGAATTGTCCACGTTTTTTGGACAGCCCGAGGATGCGTAGATGGAGTTAGTTTCCATGGTCTATTATGGTTAGAGATAGAGTTTCGGCACCATCTCCCTGTTGTTCTCCGGATACACAATCTCCCTCCCCGGACGTGTATTTGGAGAACAGCGGGGAGGTGCTGCCGAAATTCTGTCTCGGACCGGAATAGACCTTGGAAACTAACCCCATCTACGCATCGTCGGGTGGGATTAGGACCTATCTTCACCTAGTAGACATTGTAAACATCGCGTAGATAGTAATGAATTTTACATTGCTCGCTTATATGTTAGAGGATGGATGACCGTGAGTGGATGTACACGGGCCGCCCAAGTCGGGGTTCTGAAACAAGTGAATGGATTGACAAGGCCGGTGCTTTCTTGGAACAAGCATTTCGCAATGTTAAAGAAGGTGGTGTCACTTGGTGTCCTTGCAGCCGTTGTAACAACACAAGGAAACAAACAAAGTTGGAGATGAGTAAACATCTTACTAAGAATGGATTTACGGCAGACTATACCCGGTGGATCTACCATGGTGAAGCCGATCGTATGAGAGAGGAGGTCGTGAGACAACGAGTCGATGACTGTGATGCTGATGCCGGGGTAGGAGACATGTTACATGACTATCATGAAGCACAGTTCCATGAACAACGTAGTGAGGAGGAGCCAGAGGAGACCGCAAAGGCGTATTATCACATGTTGTCTGCGGCACAACAACCTCTTCACGGACATACCAGGGTTTCTCAACTGGATGCCATTGCACGCCTAATGGCCGTAAAGTCCCAGTTTAGCTTCAGTCGGAATGCCTTCGATGTTATGTTGACAGTTATTGCCAGCCCGCTTCCGGAAGGGAACATTCTACCAAAGAGCATGTATGAGGCACAAAAACTCCTTAGTGCACTTAAGATGCCGTATGAGCAGATTCATGCGTGTCCGAAAGGATGCATCTTATTCAGGAAACAGCATGCGGAAGCAAAATACTGTCCAAAGTGTGGATCCTCTAGATTTATGGAGGTAGACGCTGGTGAAGGACAAAAGAGGCAGCTCACGGTCCCCGTGAAGATCCTAAGGTACCTTCCATTCTTACCGAGGATCCAACGGCTTTACATGACCGAGGAATCCGCGAAACAGATGACATGGCACAAACATGGAACGCGATACAAGCCCACTAAGCTTGTACATCCATCCGATGGTGAAGCATGGAAACGTTTTGATGGGATTCATCGTGAGAAAGCTATGGAGGCTCGTAATGTACGTGTGGCACTGGCGACAGATGGGTTCAATCCTTACGGAATGGGGTCTGCTCCGTACAGTTGTTGGCCCGTGTTCGTTATACCCCTCAATCTCCCCCCCGGCGTCGTCTTTCAACGACAGAACATTTTCTTGTCGATGATAATTCCTGAAAATCCGGGGAATAATATGTGTGTTTACATGGAGCCTTTGATTGATGATTTGATCCGTGCTTGGGAGGAAGGGGTATGGACATACGATCGAGCTACAAAGACAAACTTCAGAATGTATGTTTGGTACTTCTACTCTCTGCATGACCTCCCGGCGTATGGTTGTTTCTGCGGCTGGGGCGTTCACTCGAAGTTTCCATGCCCAGTATGCAAGCATCTTGTTAGGTTCATTTGGTTGAAGAAGGGTGGCAAGTTTTCTTCGTTCGACTAACACCGACAATTCCTCCCTCTTGACCATCCATTTAGAAGAGACAAAAAGAACTTTACAAAAGGTGTGGCAGTTCACGATCTGCCACCACAATTCATGAAAGGTCCGCAGGTGCATGCTATGTTAGATGCTCTCGAGGTCGATGAACAGGAAGGTGGTTTTGTGGGTTATGGTGAGTTACATGCCTTCACTCAGATCTCGGGTTTGTTTAGACTTTCCTATATGGAAGACCTTCTTCTTCCACATAACATTGATCTAATGCACGCTGAACATGGCATTGGCGTTCCACTTTTTGGAACAATCATGGACATTCCTGATAAGACTAGGGACAACGTTAAGGTAAGAGTCGATTAAGCAAGTTTATGCAATAGACCTAAGCTAGATATGGCGCCTCCTAAATCCGGCAAGTCATGGAGAAAACCTCAGGCCGAATTCGTCCTGACGAGGCCCCAAAGGAGGGAAGTACTTGAATGGTTCAAAACGTTAATGTTCCCTGATGGGTTTGCAGCGAACCTGAGTAGGGGAGTGAACTTAACTACTATGCGAATCAACGGGGCCAAGAGTCATGACTACCACATCTGGCTTGAGCTGCTTCTTCCGGTCATGGTTCGAGGCTATCTCCCTGATCATGTGTGGCAAGTGCTGGCAGAGTTGAGCTATTTCTTCCGCCAGCTGTGTGCTAAGGAGATATCTAAGACCGTGATTGAAGAGATGGAAAAAATGGCGCCTGTGTTGCTCTGTAAGCTGGAGAAGATATTTCCACCCGGCATGTTCACTCCGATGTTTCATATGATTTTGCACCTCCCGTATGAGGCACGAATGGGCGGCCCTGCGCAGAACCGTTGGTGCTACCCAATTGAGAGGTGTCAAAAAGTTCTTCGAACTAAATGTAAAAATAAATGCAAAATTGAAGCATCCATTGCAGAGGCATACATTCTCGAGGAGGTGTCAAACTTCACAACAAAATATTATTCTGACAACCTTCCGAGTGTGCATTATCCACCCCCTCGTTACAATGCTGGCGAAAATGAATCGACTCTCAGCCTTTTCCAAGGGCAATACGGACGTGGAAGTGAAGGAACCAACAAGAACTTGACATATCAAGAATGGCGCACTATCATGATATATGTGTTGACCAACCTTACAGAAGTGTTGCCGTACATGAAGTAAGTTATGAACAAATTTCATAATTCCGCATTGAAACCAATTGTTCCGCATCCAACCCACTTGGTCCATATATTGATACAGGGAATATCTTGATGGAATGTGGCATGCCTCAAGGCCTCCTACCCCACAGGAAGTTGATACCCTTCTTCGCAATGGATCGCCCGATTTCATTTCTTGGTTCAGACGAAAGGTATTTATCATTTTCTTAGTATGACATTACAAGTTGCATGTACATGCGAATAATATAACTAAATATCCTCCTTGACCTTGCAGGGCCAAACCGACCAGTCTATGAATGCCGAGCTGAGACAGGTTGCCAATGGCTGTGTCTATAGGGTCAAGTCATTTAGAAGCTATGACGTTAATGGGTATCGCTTTCACACAACAAGCTATAGCAGAATCGGCCTAATCGAAAAACCACTAATACTGGAGTCTTTACTCCAGGCGACGATGGGGTCGAGTATTACGGAAGAGTTGAAGAAATATACGAACTCATGTTTGATGGTTGTAGACCTCTTAATCTTGTCATACTCAAATGCCATTGGTTTGATCCTGAAGCAGTGAGACGGACCCCTAATATTGGGCTAGTCGAAATTAGACAGTCATCTGTCTATCCAGGAGACGATGTATATATTGTGGGTCAACATGCCAAACAAGTTTATTATCTCCCATACCCGTGCCAAACCGATGACCGTCTCAAGGGCTGGGATGTTGTGTACAAGGTATCGCCACGCGGTAAACTACCTGTCCCAAACAATGAAGATTACAATATAGACCCAAACACATATGTCGACGGAGAGTTCTTCCAAGGAGATGGGCTAGAAGGGGGCTTTGAGATAGATTTAACCGAAGATATCGGAATGGAAGTAGACAATGAAACGGTTGTTGACGACGATGCTAGAGATGAGGTTCAAAATGCGAAAGACTTGCAATTACTTGAGCGATTACATTTGAACGACGAGGACATTCCGCCTTCGGAGAACGTGGAAGATGATATCGACATGCGTGATAGTGATGATGAGGCATACGATGAAGCTAATCTCGATCTTGATGATTATTTTTAATACATGTATGGTCCGTACTAATTAATTGAATGTTTTCATTACTATATTAGTTTGTAATACATGTTTTATTTATTTTGCATCTATTTGTAAATACTGATCGATTTAATCTTTTTAATTGTAGGTGATTTATCAAAGATGGTGGGCGGAGGTGTGCTGAGGTCTGTGTCGTCCCTTTACAGTCGTGCGACTGGGAAGGGGTCCGGTTCAGGTGAGGGATCCGGGGCCAGGAGGGGTCGAGTGAAGGGTCGAGGCAACCTAGGTGGCGGCAGGCGTCGAGGAGGGAGGGCTGCGAGGGACCCGTCACCTATACCTTCCGTGCACGAGTCTAGTGAGGACGAGGAGCAGGAGGAGTCGGTTCGGGAGGAGACCCCTTCTGCTCACGGCTCGGAGGGGGTAAGAGACGGGGAGGAGGAGGAGGAGGAGGAGGAGGAGGCGGCGGCAGGGGCTGACGGTTCGGAGGCCGCACAGAGTGTGTGGCTAAGAGGTCCTGCACAACTCCCGCCGCGACCGATACCTTTTGACAGACGCCCGTTGGTTCGACCTGAAGGAAAGAAGTAAGTAACTCTAAATGTTAACTTATTTCATATATTAAAAATCACAATAGAAACTAATCATTTGTCTTGATCACTTCGGCAGGGGTTGGAAGAAGATCGCGCCAGGTGACCACAAGCGCTTGCCCAATGGCATCCTGGGTCTTTTGTGCAGGAAGCACTTTCCTGGCCTGGTGCGTATGGGCGACGAAGAGGAGCCGGCCCTTACCTGGGAGCACTACAAAAGGGCCCCCGATTTCTTAGATCGGGATAACAGGCACTTTGACAACGTGGCGGCCCGGGTGGTGGAGGAGCTGTTTGTAAGTCTTCTTTGCATTGCTTTGCTCAATACATCGCATTCATTGGATATTCTTGAAATAATAACAGTAGACCTCGTGTCTATGTGCAGGATTTCTTCAGGGTTGAGCCAGAGTATATGGAGCGGGCGCGCCATGCGGCGTACAACGCATGTCCTAAACTCGTTACGGACATGATTTACGAGGGGCGCGTCCAGGCCATCATCACCTACTACGCTCAGTTCCGGCAGATGAGGGTGGAGAAAGGTGAGGCACGGACAATGGAGCTGACCCGAGAACAATACATGGAGGTAATTTCATCTTCATTCATCTTCTCATATTTCCTATACTTGATTAAGTACGTTTAATTTCATCTTCTCATATTTTCTGCACTTTGTGACATGTAGGTGATTCCGTGGTGGTGCGCCACCCATCGCCGTGCCTGGGAATATATTGTGGAAAGGTGGTGCGACCCCCAGTGGAAGGAGACACACATCGCTTGCCGGCAGCGGCGTTTGATGATGCCTGGTCCAGCACACCATCAAGGCAACCTTACCCTAGACCAGTACGCGGCTAGATGGGTACGTGAATTCATTTCGTTGTTGTAACGTTCATTTTTGCATAATTTCTAATCATCTTTCTGTTTTCTTTGCAGTCGGCGTCGCATGGTGGCCAGCCTTGCCCCCCGTTGAAGGCCTGGGCTATGGCCCACAAGGGCAAGGCGACGTCCGAGGTCGACTACAACCCGGAGGACCCGCCCGAGTCGTACACCAACGCCACCGTCCACAGTCGCCTCAGTCAGTACACGTCGATGGCTAGGGAGGTCCATGGGCCAGAGTGGGACCCGAGCACTGAGGACATTGATGGAGAGATCGTCATGAGGGTGGGTGGAGGTAAGAAGCACGGCCGCTACTGGATTGCAGACAGCACACTAGACACGGCCTCTACTCCCACCCTCTCTCAGATCCGAGCAAGAAGCTCGGCCTCGGCCCCGCCCATACGCCCACGGCAGAGTGCTTCACAGATCCAGCTTGAGCAGCTTCAGGTTATTTTTTCTTATTCGTCGTTCATTGGTTTTTACATGGCTTTGCCTTGCATTGTAACACTGAGATGAAAATATTGTAGGCCCAGATGGAGGCGAAGCTAGAGGAAGAGCGGCAGAGGATGGAGGCCCAGATGGAGGAGAAGCTGGAGGCAGAGCGGCAGAGGACGCAGCAGATGATGGGCGCGATGTTCCAGTACATGCAGACTGTACCCGGTCTCCCGCCGCCACCTCCAGGGCTGTTCTCCATACAACCTACTTTCGGCACTCCTCCTCTCCCCGTTACTCCTACAGGCACTCCGGTGAGTCACTAATCCTTGTAGTTTCATTCTTACCTTCAAGTTTGATACGATGATGTAATCGAATGTTTTACCTTGTATGCGTCTATCTTACACACACAATCTCTTATTTTTTTTTGCAGAATCAATCGGCGGGATCCAACAATCCGATTTCTCCGCCAAATGCTTGGTCACCGTGGGCACCACCTCGTCAATGAACTTGTAGTTAGTTGTATTTGAACTTCTATTACTATATATGAACCAAAACTAGCTAGTTGTGCTTGCATTTCATAAACTTGTGGTTGTGGTTGTCAAAAACTTGTATTTGAACTATGTGGACACTTTCTATGTGAATTTGAGTTTGTGGTCATGTGGTTTAGTGTTTGTGATGATTTATGTGCTCGTGATGATGATGGTGGTGATATATATGTGTATATGATCATGGTGATGATATATTTGTGATTTGGTGTGAATTTTGTCTAGGTTCTAGTGAATTTAAGCATTTTATTGCAATCTGTTTCTTTTTTTGCCGAGTGCTCCAGATTTTTGCCGAGAGTCTGAGACCTGGCACTCGGCAAAGAGGCCATATTTGCCGAGCGCCTAGGACGTGACGCTCGGCAAACTGACCATGTTTGCCGAGAGTCAGCTCTCTGGCTCTCGGCAAACAGACCACAGTTGCCGAGTGCCTATGGTGCGCGGCACTTGGCAAACATTACTTTTGCCGAGCGCCTGCCGTTAGGCTCTCGGCAAACAAGACGTGACGGCCGTCTGGGCGCCGTCACGTAAATTTATTTTGCCGAGTGTCATGTCAACACTCGGCAAAGTCTTTGCCGAGTGCGCGACATTTTGCTCTCGGCAAAGAGCCCTTTGCCGGCAAAATTTTGCCGTATGCTCTTTGCCGAGTGTTACACTCGGCAAAGATTTTGCAATCTTTGCCGAGCGCTATACGCCTTTTGCCGAGCGCCCTTGGCGCTCGGCAAACATGCCGTTTCCCGTAGTGATTTATGCCTTTGTGCTTAAGTGCCCCAAATCTCCTCCAAGATTTCAAGAGCCTTGAATCTTTTATTTCTGGGAACACAAATGTCCTTGAATTTGACAGAACCACAGGTACCAGGAGTCCAGGACATTAATTCACCCCAACAAGACAGGCACAGCTGGAGGCCTGGAAGCAAATTGTAGGAGAGTGTTCAAGTCTAATCTAAACTAATAAAGCACGAGTTGAGGGACCAATGACCATTCACCTAAATTTTCTATAGCCTCTAGAATACCCACCTTTGATCTAATTGGACCCAACACCTCCTAAACCGTTGGTCGCCTCCGCGCTCGGATCCTCCTCTCCCTCCCCCCAGCGTTACGTCTCGCGTAGCGTTACGTCACGGTAGTGTTACATTGTTTTTGGCTTTTTGCCTTGAGGTGGGCACCCGGTTATGGTGGGATGGTTTTTTCTCACCAATCTTGTTCTCTACCCGAGTATTCAATCCGGCATAGTGGGCCTCCTCTCCTACTTCGGCACCGTTGGCACCGTGAGTGGTGACGTGACGCGCCGCAAAGAGCAGCCACTCGGCGACGTGCGCGGAGGCGATGTCGACGGCGTGGTAGTGCCCGAGTTCCGAGGAGGCGGAATAGACGAACGACAAGTCCAGGACCTCGACGTCGGCGGCGCGCCGCGAGAGGACGGTGGTCGCCGCTGCGATGAGGGCGCGGGCGCCGTCCCTGTCCGCCTGGGTGTACCGGTAATCTTTGGTCTCGCTGCCGACGGTGAAGCGGAGGGCGACGGCGTTGGGCCAGAGGTGACGTCACCGCCGCGACAGGACGGCGGTTCGTGCGACCTCGCTCGCCGCTGGCAACAAGGTGAGGATTCGCAGGAGCAGGTCGTCATGGAGGCCGCTAAGCAGGTCGACGGCGGTCTCCGTCCCGTGTGCGCTCGTGTATTCCAACGATGCCTGCGCGCAATTGTAGCACAGCATAGTTTGGATGATCTGAAATTGGAGATCTATTATGAAGGCATGATGGTCTCTAGCAGGACACGACACGTACATAAAATTTCTGTATCACATCAGGATTTTGAAGAAAACAGCGGAAGGGATTATTTAAAATAAATAAGATTTTTCTGTTGGATGCCAACTTAGATGGACGGAGACGGTGAGGTTCCACCTTGAAGAGGGGATGACAATTGGAAATCTATATGATAAAAGGATGATGTAGATTGCAGCATTCTTTAAGGAAATTTATAGCGGCGCTGTCTCTTTGGCACAAAGAAGCGAGAGTGTGATTGCTACCATCAAGGGTGGTTATGTGGATAACTCAACAATGATTCATCAATCTGCTAAGCAATATCTCGAGATGATAGAGCACACAAAAGAAAATAAGCAATATCCTGGTGTGGATAACTCAACAATGATTCATCGATTCACTGATAAGTTTCTGAACCTGCTTGTGAATATTTACTGTCTACACCCCGGAATGAACCTTTCTTTTCTGAATATTTACTGGATACTTCTTGGATAAAAATGACATGAATCAAATTACTGTGCATTAAAATATTTATTCGGTATATCGTTTGCAGGTATTACTGATGTTTTTTCTTATAAACACTATAGTTACGACGCATGAATATTTACTAAGTCTGCTCTTATCATGCTCTTGGTTACTATAGTTACCATGCATGAGTATTGAGTATTCCACCTAGGAAATAGAAATTAGTGAATAAGTTTCTTATAAGCTTTGTGGTTGATGTCCGCCAAAATTTACTGAATGAAATGTATCCAAAAAATACAAAATATCCTTATGAAGAACAACTAGCCAAAGTTAACTGAAGAAATGTATTAAAAAAAATTCAAGGAGACTTATAAGTCAAGCACTAATTAACTTCACAATGCATCCTGATCTGAAAAAAAAAAATTGAGACTATTTTGTCCAACACAAGAAGGTTAAGACTAGCTTCCCATGGATACAACATGACATTTCGGTAAAAGCGGTCGACAATGAAGAGCCTAGCTTTAAAATTGGTGTTCAGATGTGAGTGCATGACTTGGGAGCACACAGGTATGACGTTCCATCTCCTTGCACTATAATATATATGTTCAGCAAAAAGTTGGGCATTATTACTGAATCTGAGAACTATTGAGCATAGGATGGTTCTGCCCACATTTGGTGTTTGCATTCACAACCTGTTTGTGGAGGACATATATCATCAAAATATGTACTCAAGCGCTACATAAAGGAACCCATTCGGAGAAACAACCTAAGACGTTCGTTGGGTCGGATGGAAACAATAAATAATGGAGAAATGAACCGTGGCTGTACTTGCTGGTCTGTTTAGACTACAGAGGTCGGCAATAATGTTAGCTTAGGGAAGTCGATGAGCATAATATACTTTGAACTATACTTTTTGTTCGTATCTTGTTGCATAGATGTTGCTACCTCTAACGACATCTAACATATACAGTAATATATTTAATATTTCGCAGAAAAATAATATATTTTTTAGATAAAGGAAATCTATTCATTAAGCAAATGAAAGCGTCCCGACCTCTACATCTTTCGATGTATTTAGTCATCCATTATTATAAATTTTCGCTATGTGGAGACTCCGTCTCCACCATAGGAACACAAATGAAACACCAAACATCTGGTGCAAGAATAGTAAACAGTCACTGGAGAAAGCAAAGGAAATGATCAGGGATGCTCACGTCAAAAAAAAAAAAAAGATCAGGGATGCAGACGCTATTCTTGAAGCGATACTACCAGATGTGTCTGCCACACAATATTTTTTTTGTACATCGAGAATAAGTGAACTTCATGGAATACAATGCCCGAAGATTCACACTAAATAGAAAGATGCGAGACAGGGATACCATTCTTTTATACATGGAGAACAAAATGAAATAGATACACATATAGTTTTCATAGATAGATAAATATTGAACTGATGAACATGTAGACAAAAAAAAAATACAGTTATGTTCATACATGGTTGAACGCGTTGGTTCTAAAAATTTCGTTGAATCATTAGTTTGCTGTGAACCCTATGTGAAAGACAAAATTACCATATAATTACTGGTCTCATGGTTGTGCTTGTGGTGTGCTAGAGATGCCCGGTGAAAACTGGGCAAAGCTACTAAACCATTGTGGAATTGGCACAATCAGTGCTGCTAATACCGGCAAACCGGCCGTGTACACGAGTTTCTTCAAGACTGTAACAAAGATCTCGAGTTGCTTCACTTTCTCCGTGAGCTGCTCGACCGTCCTGGCATCTGAGCTCAGCGTCTCCTCGGCCCGCGTCGACCTGACGAGAAGCGCCAGCAAGAGGTGCTTGTCGATGTCATGACCCGCCGCCGCGGCTGGACCACCGGCCGGGTCGAGTTGGATCTGGCGGCGGAGGAAGTCTTCCAGGTCCTTGGTTCTGTATCGCCTCTCCCTGGCAAGCGCCGCTTTGTCTGCGGTGGCGTCCTCCAGCACCATCTGGCGCAGCAGCTCCGCCTTCCTCTTCTCCACCCTCTCCTGCTCCATCTCCGACATGCCCTGGTTCGTGGAGGACAGGTGCCTATCTGCATTGGTGATTGTGGCCGGCGGCAGCGTCAGGGACGTGGCGGCGCTGCCATGGAGTAATCCTTGTTGCAGGGCCACCGGCGATGGGCCGCCTGGGAGAGCACGCGGGGGGATTGATGGGCGGCGGCGCAGCGTGCTGGCAGCCGCACTTCGGACGATCGACGCGGCCATGCGATCGATCTGTTGTGAGTGCTAGGGGGTCTGGACCCTCGACCGACGAGCACGTATACGGATCGTATCAATACTAGTGCACGAGAGGATCTTCTGCAGTATATATAGAATGATGCACGTTGTGCCGTGTTGGACACGCCAAAACTAAATAATAATCAACCAATTAATTTGTAATCAAAGCAAACTTTGTTTTTCTATATACTATATTATCTTTGATGTGTATCGTTATGACCATAATATACTCTTTCACTATAATTAACTTAGCAATTTCGTTAAGTCCATACACAACTACACATGATCCTGTGCTGTTTGAACAAGAGCGACAAAAAGATGACGAACCTTCATACCGTTTCAAAATATAAGTTAATTAATGCAAGATGCTATGTGGTATGTCATGAGGTTATAATTTTTTTTGTTACATGTTGAAGGACCGAGAAGGCGACCAGAGGGGGGTGAATGAGAGCCAATAAAAATTATTCACAAGAACCTGGCCTACATCCCAACCCGCTTCAAGATTGATCACTAAGATCACACACACATGAAGAATGTTGTGCTGACCCTAGGAGTGATCAAGGATGATGTAAGAACACATGCGGAAGCAATTCAAGCAAAGAAACAAACTACAAGATGATCCGAAGAAATCTCACTCGAGACCTTCCACCGGATAGTTCGGTAACCTGTCGGATACTCCGGTATCGGATACTCCGATGGGGTGTCGGATACTCCGGTCGGATACCAGGTCCGGATACTCCGGTAGAGTGTCGGATACTCCGGTCGGGTATCAGGTCTGGATAATCCGGTAATGTGTCGGATACTCCGGTAGGTGATGAACAGCAAGAACACGAGCGCGCGACCGACAGCTCCAAAATCCGAAATCCAATCAAACGACCTCTAAAAATCACCAAATTTGAGCCCTAGGTGCGTGACAAGATGGAGAACCTCATCCAAGTGGATCCATACCAAAAACCCAACAAAATTCCCTCGGATTTCAAATCACATGGAAGAACAAGCGTTTGGCCAAACTTGGACGAAATCCACAAATTCGAAATGCTCGTGAAGAGATCTTGTGCAAGATCAATAAAGGTATGTTCCCACACGTCCTAGCACCGAATCCATCCAAGAAATCCGAACTCAAATCGCAACCAAAAAGGAGATCGAAAAATCACCCGAAAATAGCTCCGAAAATGGGGAAAAAGATAAATTCGGGAATTAGATGGGGAGGAAGAACAAGAGCACGAAATTGATTCAATCAAACTTCATTCCATTGAAGCAAACTTCATTCCATTGATTCAACTATGAAATCCATAGATACAAGGCTAAGGCGCCGCCCACTTCCTTCCTCTCTTGTAGAAAGTTGAAGATACAAGCTCTCACCTTGTTCCCCTTCCTCTCATCTCTCTCTAGCTCATCCGTAGCTAGTCCTATCCCTAGATCCAAAATGAAAAGTCCAAGAGCCTCACTAGTTGGCAGCCATCTCCACCAACCAATATACCCCTTCACTCTTTACAAATATGCCCCTAAGGCATAACACACTCCCACCTACCACTATAGGCAAAACCGTCCAACTCTTTTTCCTTCGCTCGAACACCATCGGGCCCTTCACGACTTCGCTTTTCGCCTCGACGCAACCTTCGCGATGGTGCCACGTGCACCACTATCCGCCGCCGCCGGTTTTGAGGCCCAAACCGGGAAACCGTCTGCCCGCCGGTTTTGAGGCATAAACCGGGAAACCACCTCGATGTCTATGCGTGTCACCTCATCCCGCGAACCTCGCCGTCAAGTCTTCTCGTCCCAGCCTGTCGGGACCCTTCACTTGACTCGGCCTCCCATTCGCCTCTTGACTTGGTCAACCAGCCGTCTTCATCACCTCCACGGTTTTGAGGCCAAACCGCGAAACCCTCCGTGCTTCTTGTCCGCCATGTGTACGGTGTGGATCACCCTTGACCTCACCCGGCCTCTCGATCGCCCGGACCCAAGCCTCCCGCTTGTTCCTCCCGATCCTCTCCCCGTTGACCATCAAGTTGACTTCATTGACCTACACATCATTAGACAAGCAAACACATTTCTCCATCTCCTCTAATCTTCCCAACTCCTTCACCAACTTCGGTTAGCCATAAACATAATCAATATACATGCTCATGCAAACCTCATAGTCCCGCAATCCAAACCCGAACCTCAAGTTCAACTCAAACTCATTCGTTGTCAATTACTCATCACATCATGAACCATGGCACATCTCAACATGGTTCCTCACATGTTCTATTTTCTCGTGAAAGTTGTGACAGGTTTGCTACAACGGGCATTTGAGAATATGTGTGAAAAGTAATTGGGAAACAAAGCTCGTGTTTTCTCTTTTTTTTTCTTTTTGAGTTGTACTTAAAGCATTCTTGATTTATGTACCAGAACTCTATTCCAAAATTTATTGCAGTTGATTCAGGTTTTCTTTTACACTGTTAACTTGGTCCTGATGATCTAAAGGGCCTGTAGCCTAGTGGTTACAACAGCCTCAGTAGCACCTGAGGTCCTAGGTTCGACTCCTTGTGGGAGCGAATTTTCTAGGATTTAACGGCGTTGTGCTTTCAGCGGGAGGCGACGTGGCCATCAACAGCGAGGCTCCAGTGGTGACTTCGTTAATCTCGAGGATTTGCCGGCTCTATCTTCGAAGATGCTCATAGGGGTAGGGTTTACGTATGTGCGTTCATAGGGGTGAATGTGCGTGCTTTGTGAGTGTCTGAGTTGAACCGTGTAATCGCCAAAGAAAAAACTTGGTCCTGATGAGATATGTATCTTATGCTTGTGTGCTTGTGAGTGTCTGAGTGTGTAATCGCCAAAAAAAAAACTTGGTCCTGACGAGATATGTATCTTATGCTTGTGCCAGTACAAATGGCAATAATATGGACATACAAGTGCATGAATCCAGGCGCGTCTATTTTGTAGAACACCATCGGTGATGGAATATGGAAACACATTACGTGGCATGCTGCATCATGGTGAAAGATGGAAATCTCTAGACCCTGAGATATTATGCAGGATAGGATATTATGGAGAGCTAATTATTTACTTGTACATGAATGTAGTTGTATAATTATTATGGCAGCACTCTAATCTTGAAATAAGGTGTATATATCAGGGTTGCTACAACAGAGTGAGAGAACCATCATGTTGTATAAAGATATATTAATTAATTATACATTTATTCAAATAGGCTATGTCAACTCTATGGGAACTAGAGTTTTAAATCCCATACAAACTTAAATATTACGGTTAAGCAACTAATGTTATTGAAACTTGGGCATATAAAAGAAATTCCATTGTGCTCTAACATAATTTGATTTATAGCTTATTAATGTTTGTGTAAAAAATGATTACTATAAATCTTGGCAGCCAAGAAAATTGTGTATTTATAGTATGTGGTGCTTGGATTATAGTTTTTTGCTTTAACTCTAGTGTTTCAATTAGTTTATTGTGAGCTTTAAGTTAATGCAAAATGTGTCCTATTTTCAGATCTTCTACCTTGTCTGCACCATGACATCTCTTCTTGATCTCGTCCCCGTATAGCTAGAACGTAGTGGAAAAATAAAAGGGTTGACAATGACCTGCGGCGAGAGTGGACGACTCACAAGTGTTACATTCTGGCAAATGTTTTCAAGGTCAAGAATCAAGTTTATGGACATAGTGAAGCAACATAAAGGACAAAATAGAATGAGAGAGAGTGCATGAAGAATATCACCAAGATAGGGTGGTTGGCGGTGAGGATCTTCTTGTAACCGACTTCAAGCTCTGAGAAACATCTTTCTTCATGGTGCTCAAAATTATTAAAATAGGAGGACAGGGAGGAGGTATTCAGTGAGTGAAAGCGCATACATACGCTGGAAACTTCCCTTGCCTCGCGATAGGGTTGTCGCCTCAACAGTTGGGTGGTGGCAGAGGGGAAAACGACTGAGATGATGGAGATCATTATCCTTTGAAAGTGTGGCTCACCTTAGGTTTGGAAAGAATATTAGGATACCCTTGCCCATGGTGGTCCACTGAGAGCAATAGTGAATGCAACGGTTCACACAGTCAAAGTGAAGCCAAGGATTTCCTATAAAATGGATGTTGGCTTAGCAGCGGTCGTCTGACGGAGGGGTTGTGGTGGCACCTGCCATGGCCACATTTTCCACCAGTGATCTCTGGCTGATGAGGAAAGAACTGAGGAATATGCTATATCGCAAGTTATCTAGAGGATTCCATAGCAGCGTTGGGTAACGAGCCATGAGCTTACTTCATGTTATCAATTTATTGTATAACGGGAACTTCGAAGTTCTCGACTATAATGACAACTTAGCATGATGTCTTGACAAAAGTATATAATAATACTTTAGGCATCCTATACTGTTAATCTATATATCTATTACCTTAACTAAGATTTGGCCAAGAAAAATGATTTGTTGCCTCTAATGAGGGATAGAATTGCTACATTATTCGGAAGGGAAAAAAGAAAAAGTATCCACCACTGCGATTATAAAAAAAATAGTTTGAAATGCCCTCCATATGTTTAAAAACTACCCACCATTGCTATTATGAAAATAACCCTATATACCTATATATAAATTTATAATTATGCATTATTGTCACTGCAAAATTGATCAAATGTACTATCGAAAAATAATGATGCTATGGCAATAATATGTTAATAAGACATTCAATACGATATTTGAACTGTTAATACCAGGCTTGCCAAATGCGTGGCCCACAACAGTAATTTTGACAATATGAAAGAAACCAAATTCAAGTCCTTAATGCTATATATAGCAAATCACTGACTTACATTTGGACGATTTTAATTAATTAATAGAAATACCATTCAAGACATAATAATAAAATAGGAAAGTTCACTATTAATTGTCAGGGAACTTGCTACTTTGAGTTTCCACTTCAGTATAGTGTTTGTATTTATGGCTATTCTTTGATTAGTTCAACAACACAATCACTCTGAGACGTCGCCTGAAACGTTAGGGATGATGTGCGAGCAAAAGCGCAAGGTTTCCTCTTGTCCTCTGGCGGCTCCACCTTGAGGTACATCGACCATGTTGGCGCGCTTCTGCTTCCCCTCCGGAAAAACTATCTCGACGCATCCAACAGACCATCCATGACAGAGGCTTCAATGCCACAGTTGGCAACCTCCATTGCCGTCCATGGCAGGCTTCAGTGCCGCAGTAGGCAGCCTAACTGGACGTACATCGGTCACACGAGGGAGTCAATCGTGACAAGATCAGACGACACCAACGTAGTAGCATTAAAATAGGGAGTCATACGTGACAAGATCAGACAAACGCCACCGTGTAGCATTAAAATGGTGTTCTTCTTGAAGAAGAGTTACGTGCGTAGCAGGAAGAGACATCAGGACTCGAGCGCCAGCTGGAGCTTCGAGCGAAAATGCTTTACCACGCGCGTCCGCGAGTTTCATCCCCCGCGCATCCGCGCGTCCCGCAGACCACGTGCGTGGGCCCCACGCCCTAGTCCTTATCTTCTTCACCGGCCATCCGTTCCCTTATCTCTTCTTTTCTCTCTTCCGTTCTTTCCTTCCCCAATCCTTCTCTTTTCGGTTTTCTCTCGACCCCAATCAGACATGGCTGCACCACAAGCTGGCCAGCAAACCATGGCAATGGACTCAAGCACAGGTGCCGCAGCAGCAAGATCTTTAGTCGTTGCTTTCTCTCTCTCTCTCTCTCTCTCTCTCTCTGTCTGAGAGGGTCCGGTGAAGCCACACCCCGTCACGGCGGAGGCCGATAGGGATGGGCGGTGGTTGGGGTCGCCGGAACCAGAGAAGAAGAGGCAAGATTTGATTTTCTCTGACAAACTTTATCATAAATCTTGTTCGAAGTTCTGAAAAGAGTTTGTCAGAGAAGTTTTGCTTTACTGAAAGTTTTTGAATTAGTTACTACATAAGTTTTTCACAAGTCCACTCAAAAGTTTTCGGAGAAGTTATGGTGGAGTAAGTTTTAATTGAAAGTTCTCCAAAAAGTTATTGAAAATTTCTCCAAACAGTTACGAAAAAGTTCTCCAAAATTTGTTTTTGAAACTTCTGAAAATTGATTCGTTTCTCATCTAGATTCAAGGAAGGGATGATTTATGTTCAGATTTGGAAGGAAGGAAGGAAGGAAGGGAGCGAAAAGGAATTTCCGGATCCCAGCTGGATTGAGCACGAAAAGGGAAAGTTAGGAAACCGGCGGCGTTGTTGTCGTTTGCTGTCGGTCAGCGACTTGGCCTCCGCGCGGGCGTGCGCGGACACGCCCAGCTTCGAGGCCCGCCTCGTCGGCACCGCGGTACAGGCTGCCTTGGTCAATGTCCTGCGGTCGCGCGACAAACCGGGTTGGCACGTCATCTGTAGCCGGAGCGAGCTCCTACACGGTTGGATCGGGACACCGATAGCGTTGGATTCACCCATATGTAGCACCAACATCAAGTGAGATGAATTCTTATTTGTTTGAGCACACACTTAGAGATGAACACGCAAACACGCAAATCGAATGTTTCCTGGACTATCTCAACATCAAACAGTATAGTGCGACACATGTCGGCAAGACGGCGAACACGGTGAAACTCAAGCCAATGATCTCGGACATCATTTTCTTCAGTTCCTTCTCGAGCACCACGGCCTGGCTCAGCTTCTCCTCGGCACGCGCCGATCTGACCAGCAATGTTAGCAAGAGCAGGTGGTTGTCCTTGGCGTCCTCCGCCGCCGCAGCCGCGGGAGCGTCGAGCTGGACCTGGTTGCGGAGCAAGTCGACGAGCTCCTCCGTTCTGCGTCTCTGCTCCGTGGCGAGCGCCGGCCCTTTGTTGTCCAGTAGGAGCCGTAACAGCTCCGCCTTCGTCTCCTCCACCTTCTTCCTCCTCTCCGGCTCCGTCGTCGTGTCTTGATTCGTCGTGGACAGGTGCCGCAGGGCAGCTATCACGGTCGGCGGCGGCGGACGTACTGGGGCGCGGCTTTGGGCACCTCGCGGCGGAAACATAGCGCCGCCGGGGAGGAGAGAGGAGTAACGGCGGCGTATCGCGCTGGCAGCCGTGCTTCGGAGCATGGAGGCGACCATCGATTGATGGCGATCGATCTGTTGCCTTCTGTATACGGTGCCTGTTGCGTCGTGTTGGGCACGCAAAAACTTTAAAAAGAAACCCGTAGGATCTTTCGGGTACTGTGGTGGGGCCATCCCCCAACAAAAGACTGCAAACCTTTCAACGAAAAAAAGAACAAAATCTACAAAACAACCACACTTTGTACTAGTGCATGAAAATGGTGTATATATGAAGTCTCTCCTTCACAAAACTACCCTTTTTTTCTTACCAATCGTTCATATGCAAAATGAATGGCCTAGATTGATGCATTCAAACTACTGGGAGCGCAGTAGCAAATCTGGACGATTGATATTGCATATGAACGTCTTAGATAGACCGCTCATCTTAGGTGGATGCGAGAAAATCCACTCTCACTAATTCACTCGATGATGTTGATCCCTTTGGCGCAACGAAATCTAGTCTGATAAAAAGACAATAATTACTTGGAATCCATCCCTGTGTCACCGGCTCACACCGCCCAGGGTTCCATCATCAGCTGCCACCTGCAGGGCCCATCTTCTCCGATCCTCCAGTCCCCATCAGGCTGGAACCCCCTCCTTTAGACCCAGCATTATTTTTAGAGTCAATATAAATGGGTATTGGATTCCGTATTGAGAACTTTTGATATCTTTTCCTGTTTGCAAACAACAATGACCTATTCTTGTCCCCTAACAAGAGGATACCCAAGTGAATGCAAGCTTTGTTACAATGCCACTCATTGGCAACTTGAGAAAACGAGCATTCATTTTTTTCAAACCAAAAGGAATCATCATCTCAATTAAGGTAGACATTTCAACAGTCAAAAAACTGATTTCAAGACAACGTATAGTACGCCAAATCCGGGGATCCACAGGAATACGGCTCTCAACAAGTTTTCGAGCAAACGCGTGGCCAACCTCAGGTCCTTTTGGAGCTGCATGACCCGGGTCTCATGTGAGACTAGCATCTCCTCGGCCCGCGTCGACCTGACGAGCAGCGCCAGCAAGAGGTGCTTGTCCATGTCGCCCGCCGCCGTCATCACCGGACTACTGCCTGCCGCGTCGAGCTGGATCTGGCGGCGGAGGAAGTCTTCCAGATCATCAATCTTGTGCGCCTTCTCCCTGCCGAGGGTCGCCTTGTCCTCCAGCATCATCTGGCGCAGCAGGTCCGCCTTCGTCGTCTCCACCTTCTCCTGCGCCATCCTCTTCTCCAACTCCGACATGCCTTGGTTGGCGCTGTTGTAGAGCCCTCGCAGAGGGAACCGAGCGCCGCGTGGTGGAGAGAGCACCGGCGGCCGATGGCGGTTCGGACCGCGGAGGCGGCCATCGAATGGATCTGTTAACCGCGTGCTGTGGATGCTAGCTACACTTGGGGACCCTCGATCGGCCGACGTGGTTCAATTCTTGGGGATCGAATTTGTTGTTAGGATCCAGTATATACGCACGTTGCATGCGTGTTGGACAAGCAAAAACTAATACTCCGCCTACATGGTTTGATCTCAAAAAATACGCCTATGTGATTTGATGAGTTCAACTCTGGAAGGAGAGGAACGCGCGCCTATTCCGAGCTGAGGAGAAGACAGCGGCATCGCTTGCCGAGAAGATCAAAGAAGAAGCACGCCAATGGGTCAGAGCGGGCGCAGCAAAACTGGGTTATCTCTTTGGCGAGTAGTCCGCATGTATGTAATAGGAGTCCGGCAACATGACGGACAGCGGGCGCGAGTCTGTTCGTGGCCCTGCGTAGTTTGTAAAAAAAGTTTCTTCCTTCTTAACACAAAGATACGTAGCCCTCCTGCATATTCGAGAAAAAATGAGTTCAACTCTTGATCAAAACAAGATCGATTGATAATTTTGACGAGTTAAATTTCAGTCCTTTGATCCCATATTATATTAAGTATAAAAGTTTTCCCTCGCAAAAAAAGTATACAAGTTTTCTTTTATAAAATATTTATTTGCTTACGCTCACAAACACGCACGAGTACACCTCTGTAAGCACACTGAAGCACCCCGGTTATCCCAGGAGCTTAAACACTTTATTATACCAGTCCCTGGATCAGTCGCTGGTACAATCAAGTCTTACAACAGGTGATATTACAAGTCGCGACCTGGCTAGGGTCGATCGATAAGCAACAAGAAAATCAAAAGATAACAAACAACAAGTACAAACCAGACCCCGATGATAACATCTAGGTCTTCAACCATAGCGGAAGCAACTAAGCGGTAGACTAATGCCACAGGCAGCTCGGGTGCGGACGAGACCAAGCTTAATCGTCTTCCTCACCGTCGGCGTCGACGAAGTCTGGATCTTCCTCTGTAATCAGCAAGCAAGAATGAGTACAAAAGTACTCAGCAAGTCGCAACCCTTACCCTACCATCAATGGATAAATATATGCATTTGGCGGTAGCAAGGTAAAGGCCATCAGGTTTAACATTGCAATAAAGCAAATTTTACACATGCAGGGGTTCAGTTTATAAAGCATTTTAGCAAAGCATCAAATTAAGATATTATGGGGTTGGTCAAGTTTTACGTTGCCGGACACCCCGTCCACGACAACCTTCGGCGGAAGGCCGGACCTATTCTCAAAACAACTCACGCATCAAGGAGATAAGCACCCACCCATGCTAGTTCTTGGAGCGAACCAAAGCCATGTCCGTGACCGTGGACTCGGCTATTCGAATAGATTTTAACACTCTGCAGAGGTTGTACGCTGTACCCACAATCTGAGTGCATCACAAGCCACTGCGCGGGTGGTGTGAAGACTCACAAAGCCATTACCCATCACAGCATCGTCCCGACTAATCGCCATGGGAGTTATCCAGGGGTCTAGCCTCTGATCTAGGCCTCGACCGGGTCGCACACGTCTGCATCACGTCCACCTGCTCCATGGGCTCCCATTGCATCTCCAGCCTCCAGGCGATTAACAGACTAGCTGGCGGGGTTTAGACTAAGCCGTGCCGCATACACGGTAGTGTGGTCGCACTGAGTAAACGGCTAGGTAGGATGTCACAAGCAACTCGGTCCTTATACGAGCCAAGGCAATCATCTCCACATATATGAACCCACCACAGAGGCGGCATTCATCTCCCATAAACTTGTCATAAGCACACCACAGAGGCGACGCTTAATCTTCCATAAATATCATCAGGATCACCTCAGCTCTAACCCAAGTTCATTCATTCATCTTTCTTAAGTTATCACCCAACCTTACTACTACCACACAACACCAATCACGGTTTTCACATTTGCAAAAGCTAAGTATAAGTAGAGCATTTAGTGATACACAGTCCTAAGCATTTCTATAACAAGGAAATCATCCATGCGTAAATATATCATACATGGATATCCTAGGTTTAACAGGGAATAATATAGGACAGGTAATATAAGGCTCAGGGGTCTTGGTCATACTACACAAAGGTTTTGCAATCATCAGGGTAATCATTTCATGCAATAAAACGGCTGCTACGGGTTGTGTTTATAAAACATAGGAGCAGTATGATCAAAGGGAAAACGGATTGTGACTTGCCTTCGTTGACGTCCTCGGGGAGATCCTGCTCGAAGTCTCCGGCTCCTGGTTCCTGCTCCTCCTCCTCCTCGTACTCGTACTCTCCGTTAGCTACGCGACCGGCAAACAAGCAAACAAACACAAATAAATACAAAAGAAAAAGAAGATGAGCTCTACAAAAGATGAACTGGTAGGAATGGATAGAGCTCGATTTTAGATGAATTTAGGAGGAAGAATCGGGTTAATCGGAGTTCGGACGGTGGAGATATGAATTTTCTAGTGTAGGCTGTTGGAATAATCCGAAAATAATTTCGAAAATGAAAGAAAAACAGGCTGGGCTGCTGTTGGTTTGGGTCACGGCAAAAGGCCTGCTAGCTGTTTGGGCCTGCGTGGGAAGGGCATGTGGCCCATAGGCTTTAGTGGCTGGTTATGTTGCTGGCCCAAGGGAAATCAGATCGAGAGAGAAAGACTGAGAACAGGATCGTTCTTCCTTCTCTCTCCCGTTCACCATGGATGAGCATTGGGAGCTCAAATCGACATGGGGAGAGGGCAGGAGGGCGGCTAGGAGTTGGGGAAATCGGAGGAGGAGGCCATGGAGCATCCATTTGCGGCATAAATTTGAGGGAAGGCCACGGGGAACGGCGGCTGCGACGACCACAGACGACGACGGCCATGGCTGCTTGGGGGAGCTCGATTGGGCGAGGGAGACGGCGATGGAGCGGGATGGGGAGGTGGTGGTGGTGCCGGGGATGCTTCACGACAGCTCGGCCGAGGCTAGGTGGCTCCGGCCAGTGGGGAATCGACGGGCGACGCGCCGTCGAGCAGAGGAACAGCGAGAGGAAGAAGAAGGCTCACCTGCTGCGTGGCTGGGCAGCGCGGCGGCGGGAGAGCTCACGATGAAGGCTATTTATAGCCGGAGGAGGGAGAGGCGAGGCGTGCGAGGGACGCCGGGGCGGTGGCGCTGAGGTGACGGCGTTGCTGTGCTCGGGTCTTCACCGCTGTGCGATGCGACCGTGGAGGCAGAGCAGAGCGTGGGCGGTGCGTCGCGATGCGGCGTGTGCGAGCAAGTGGGCACGGCCGGCATTGGCGTGCGGATATGAATTGATGTGACAACACAAGCATAGTGTTGGCACGAGGTTCAAGGCGACGAGACGACTCAAGCATAGTGTATAGTGTTGGCACAAGGTTCAAGACGACGAGACGACTCAAGCATAGTGCATAGTGTCGTCACGTGGTTTGAGATGACGAGACGACTCAAGCATAGTGCATAGTGTCGTCAGGTCATTCGAGATAATTAATGTGACGAGATGACTCGTGCGGGGCCGAGCGATGTGCCAGCTTATGCGAAGGAATAAATGACGGTCACTGGGTAGGTGAAGGTAAAAACGCGCTGGACGGCAATTTAGCGCGCGAGGATGGAGAAGGGAAAGAAATAGGCCAGACCAGAAAATCCCGTTGGTGTGTCGCGTAGTTGCTGAGCGGTGTAAACGATGGGATGGCTCAGGCAGACTGAATAAAGGCACGGGTAGGCGAGATTAAAGGCGCGGACCAAGGTAGATAAAGAAAACATGCGTGCTGTGCCAGTGCACGGGGTAAAGACAATGACGAGACGGCGGGGCCAAAGGTGTGGCGTATGGTTTTAGACTGACGAGACAACGACGAGACGCTACGAGATGGCTCGACGCGACAAGGTAGGCAGCAAGGTAAAAGGTAAATGGTAGTCAGCACGCATGCGTGCTGCGCCAAGGAGGAGAAAGAATTGAGAGGGAAAGAAAAGTTTTGAAAAGATTTTGAAAACTTCCGGTTTCAGTTTCGATTTTATTTGTGAATTTTTAGGGTCGATTTTCAGGGCGTTACAAACCTACCCCCCTTAAAAGAATCTCGTCCTCGAGATTCAGGCTCGCCTTCAAAGAGATGAGGGTACTCCTTCCTCAGAGCATCTTCTCGTTCCCAAGTAGCTTCTGCCTCTGTGTGCCGACTCCACTGAACACGGTACAGACGAACTGTTGATCCTCTGGTCTGACGGGTGGTTACATCCAAAATCTTAATCGGCACTTCCCGATATCGAAGGTCATCTTGCAAGTCCAAGGTTTCTACAGAGACATGCTCTTCAGGGATCCTCAAGCACTTCTTGAGCTGGGACACGTGAAAGACGTTGTGCACATCTGCCAACTCTGGTGGTAGCTCAATCCTGTATGCCACTGTACCGATCTTCTTCAGCACTCGGTACGGTCCGATGTAGCGCGGTGCTAACTTGCCACGGACTTGGAAACGACGTGTACCTCTAATTGGGGAAACTTTAAGGTACACATAGTCTCCAACTTGGAAACTTAAATCCCTTCGTCTTTTGTCTGAGTAACTCTTCTGACGAGACTGTGCTTCTTTCAGTTTTTCTCTAATTTCTGCAACTTTTTCTTCTGCCTCTTTAACAATGGAGGGTCCCGTAAGAGAACGCTCTCCAACTTCTGACCACATCAGAGGGGTTCTGCATTTTCTGCCATACAACACTTCAAAAGGTGACATTTTGAGGCTAGCTTGGTAACTGTTGTTGTATGAGAACTCAGCATAAGCTAGACTCTTCTCCCAGTCCTTGCCATAGGTCAGTGCACAAGCTCTCAACATATCTTCAAGGATTGGTTGATCCTTTCTGTCTGACCATCTGTCTGAGGGTGATAAGCAGTGCTGAATCTAACTTAGTTCCCAGAGCAGTGTGTAAGCTTTTCCAAAACCTAGAGGTAAATTGGGTACCTCTATCAGAGATAATTCTGCTCGGTACTCCATGTAGCTTCACTATGTTGTCAACGTACAACTGGGCTAACTTGTCTCCTCTATAGTTGGTTCGTACAGGAATAAAGTGAGCGACCTTGGTGAGTCGGTCCACTATTACCCATACAGAGTTATATCCCTTCTTTGTTTTAGGAAAACCAACTATAAAATCCATGCCTACTTCGTCCCATTTCCACACAGGGATTGGTAAGGGCTGGAGCAATCCTGCAGGCTTCTGATGTTCTGCCTTGACTCTCTGACAGACATCACATTCTGCAACAAACTTGGCTATATCTGCCTTCATTCCATTCCACCAGTACTTTTCCTTTAAATCAAGATACATCTTGGTAGATCCTGGGTGGATGGAATAAGCTGAGTTATGGGCTTCATCCATGATTATCTCTCGGACTTCCCTTCCTGTGGTACACAAATTCTGTCTTTATACCACAGAGTTCCTTTATCATCCACTCTAAAGTTTGGGGCTTTGTTTTCTCCAGTGTGGCTACGGATCTTCATTAACTCTTGATCCTTGAGCTGGGCTTGTCTGATCTGTTCATCTAGTGTTGGTTGCACACTTAGATTATTCACACAAGCTCGAGGCACTATCTCCAGATTAAGCTTCTTTATCTCGGTCGACAGGTGATCATTGTGGTTCATGAGATAGTTGCAGTAGGCTTTTCTACTTAAGGCATCTGCCACAACATTTGCTTTTCCGGGATGGTAGTGGATTTCCAAATTATAGTCCTTGATTAACTCTAACCATCTTCGTTGTCTTAGATTCAGATCTGGCTGAGTAAAGATGTATTTCAAACTCTTATGATCCGTGTAGATTTCACACTTATTCCAATTAAGTAGTGCCTCCAAATCTTGAGGGCATGCACTACTGCTGCTAACTCCAGATCATGAGTGGGATAATTCTGCTCATGAGTCTTCAATTGCCTTGATGCATAGGCAACAACTCTACCATCTTGCATTAGAACACATCCCAAGCCTTGTCTTGATGCATCACAGTAGACGACAAAATCTCTGTGAATGTCAGGCAGGACTAACACTGGTGCTGTTGTCAGTCTTCTCTTCAACTCTTGAAAGCTTCTTTCACAAGACTGGGTCCATTCAAACTTCTTGTCTTTCCTGAGAAGTTCTGTCATTGGTCTGGCTATCTTGGAAAATCCTTCAATGAATCGGCGGTAATAACCCGCTAATCCAAGAAAGCTTCTGATCTCTGACACATTTGTTGGTTGCGGCCAATGGGTAACTGCTTCAACCTTCTCAGGGTCTACAGCAACTCCTTCTGCTGTCAGAATGTGGCCAAGGAAGGCAACTTTCTCAAGCCAAAATTCACATTTACTGAACTTGGCATACAACTTGTGGGTTCTGAGCTTTTCCAAAATTACTCTCAGATGTTGCTCGTGCTCTTCGGCACTCTTTGAATAGATCAGTATGTCGTCAATGAAGACAACGACAAACTTATCTAATTCTTCCATAAACACCTTGTTCATGAGATTCATGAAGTATGCAGGGGCATTGGTTAGCCCAAAGGACATAACTGTGAACTCATACTGACCATATCTGGATACAAATGCCGTCTTTGGGATATCTGCTTCTCTTATCTTTAGCTGATAATACCCAGATCTTAAGTCAATCTTGGAGAAGTACTTAGCTCCTTTTAACTGATCAAACAGGTCATCAATTCTGGGCAGAGGATACTTGTTCTTGATTGTCACTTCATTCAAGGATCTGTAGTCTACACACACATCCTCATACTTCCATCCTTCTTCTTGACAAACAGAACTGGTGCTCCCCAGGGGGAAGAGCTGGGTCTGATATATCCTTTTTCTTGGAGTTCTCTTAACTGTTCCTTGAGTTCTGCTAACTCTGCGGCTGCCATGCGGTAGGGTCGCTTGGCTATTGGGGCTGTTCCAGGGATAAGGTCAATGATGAACTCAATATCCCTATCTGGTGGCATTCCAGGTAACTCTTCAGGGAACACATCTGGATACTCATTCACCACTGGTACTTCTTCTACAGTCTTGGCTTCCATTGAGAACACCATAGGGTCGGGTTTTCTTCCAAGGGCTTGGCAAACTACTCGGGTTCCTTCATGGTTGGTCACTGTAACTGTTCTGTTGGAACATGCTATGACACCATCATGCTTGGTTAACCAATCCATTCCGAGGATTAGATCTATCCCCTTGGATTTTAGTACCACTGGACTAGCTAGGAAGGTTACCCCACTTAGGGTGATTCTTATCCGCGAACAACCCAAGTGACACTTGATGTCAGCTCCGGGTGATCGGGTTATCAAGGGGGTTTTAAGCAGTACTGTAGGTACTTTATACTTTTCCACAAAACTTGACGATATGAAAGAGTGCGATGCTCCAGAATCAAACAAAACTGTTGCAAGAACTGATTCAACAAGAAACTCACCAAGCACAACTCCGGGTGCGTCCTGAGCTTCCTGAGCATGGATGTGGTTGACGCGGGCACGTCCGAAGGACTGCTGTGTCTTTGCTGGCTGGTTGGAGACTTGGTTGGTTCCACGAGTGGCTCCAGACATCCTTGGTCCATTCACAGTGTTGGACTGAATGGAAGCAGCTGGCTTGTTCTTGTGGGGGCAGTTGGCAATGAAGTGGCTAAGGTCACCACAGTTGAAGCAAGCCTTGGGTTGGTTGGTCACTTGACCACTGCTGTACTGCTGAGTCTTGGTGTTGTTTTGACTCTTCTGAGGAAAGCTGAGTTGACGAGAGACATTGGATGGAGTCCTGAACTGCATCGGGGCTTGACTCTTCTGACCTTGGAAGTTGGAGTTCCTAGGCCTCTGGAATCTTTCCTGCTGACGGACTTCATGAACTGCGAACTTGCGCTTCTTCTCCTTGGACATTTCCATTATTCTTTCTTCAGTCAGGATGGTCTGGTTCATCAGGGTGTTGAAGTCAGGATAGATGTGAGGAGTCATCTGAGTTCCTAACTCTCCAGATAAACCTTTCTTGAACTTGTTCTGCTTCTTCTTATCAGTTGAAACTTCCTCAGGAGCATAGCGAGATAGTTCAATGAACTTGCGGATGTACTGATTAACAGACATGCTTCCTTGCTTCAGCCTACGAAACTCATCTGCCTTGAGTTGCATGGTACCTTCTGGAACATGGTAGCGGCGGAATTCTTCCACAAATTCTTCCCAAGTGATGGTTGTGGGATCATCAGTGGCTTCACAGTAGTTCTCCCACCAGGCTAAAGCTGTCCCAGTGAGTTGATGGGATGCCAAGAGAACTCTGTCTCTTCCTTCACAGTTGATAGCATCAAGCTTCCTTTGAATGTTCCTTAACCAGTCATCAGCTTCGAGTGGGTCCTCAGATCCTCCAAAGGTTGGTGGCTTAATTCTGACAAACTCAGCCATCTTACTCTGGAAACCATGTGCTTGCTGCTGACGGCGTTGGTTGTTGTTGTTATTGTTGTTCTGCACAAGTGCTTCCAACAGACGGGTTTGTTGTGCCATAACTTCCGCCAGGGTGGTGAGCGGAGGGTTAGGCAACTGTCCATGGTTGGAGTTCTCAGCTTGAACTTCAGCATCTTGGTTCACTTCTTCTTCTTCCCTACGGTTGTTGCGCTGGCGCCGTTGACGCTGCTGGATCCTGGCAGATCGCTTGGGCGGCATCTGTTTGAGGATAAAAGGGGAGAGCATAAGATGAGAGAAGAACCTAAGATCTTCTTCATGTTATCATTTAATTCTCTTTGTTATTATATTTTTCTTTTTATAAAAGGGCGCAAGGCACAAGGGCCTCGCTGGCACACACAACAAGCAATTCACACAAACAAGCAGCACTCACAGATTCATTAAAACAACAAGGGGTACAACACTAGCGAAGAGCTACTCGCGGTTACACTGCGACTACAAGGGGCGAACTAAGACTTCGGGGTACAGACTTCCACAGGCACTTTCTTGAACTCGGACCGGTAGCTTCATCCCATGATGATTGGATCTTCATCTCGGTAGGCACTCAGGGGTCCTGGGCATCCATGAGGTTGGAGGCATCTTCCAGGCCTCTAACTGGGGAATCTTCATCCGAAGCGGTGGGGAGGCGATCTTCATTCTCCCTTGGAAAAGGCTGGGTCAAAGGGAGGGGCTCTTCTTCTTCTTCGACTTCTTCTTCTTTACCGTCTGCTTGAGAGGGCGGTGGTGCAGGAAGATCTTCTGCGTACTTCCTCTTGATGTTGCTTCCCGCAGAGCAGATAGGAGTCCCATCCAAAACGGAACGTTCTCCTACTCCGGGGATATGCAGAGTCCTGCAGTGGGCACGCCCAGTGAGATAGGCAGTGCCAACTAGCTTGTTGTAGCGGTCTTCTGCTGCCTTCAAGGCTTCTGCGGCAGTAACAGCACGGCTTTCTGCTTCTGCTTCACGAGCTTTGGCTTCAGCGAGCTGAACACGTAGGGTCCTAACTCGTGTCTCAGCTTCTTCAGCTCGAGTGATGCACCTTCGCAGTCTGGCTGCGGTTCCGTCATACAGCTCATCCAAGGCGAGCAGATAACGGGTCATGGCAACCACTGTGGGGTCTCTTTCAGCCATTCTGAGGCCTTCTATTGTCCTCATCCTTGCAAGCCAAGTGGGGTGGTTTCTCTCCATAGGAGGGAAAAACCTCATTGGCGAGCGACCGATAGGCCTCTCATACATCTGGCACAAGTACCGAAGGGCCTTACGTGCCACAGCTTGGTAGGTGTCTGGGAATCGCGACCCAGTAGTAGTCACGTTCCAGGGCTTCATCTCCGGGTGGTCATCACTGGCTCCAATGTGAATGGTGACTTCACAGCGCTCAGTGCCACACTCTTCATACTCTCTTCCGACATACTCGGCAGGCTCCATAATGCCAAGTCTGACCATGGCATCACGTAGCACCTTTGGAAAGCCAGGGGTCTCCAAGCAGTAGTCGGTCACCCATCCACCTTCTTCCATCTGTAGAGGAGGGATTAAATAAGAGTTTTGCAAAAGAGAGGGAAAGAGCTAAGGAGCTTTCCAAAATAGTTTTTGCAAATAATTTTAGCGTCCAAGCCTAGGGTCACGTCCTACAGCCAAGCACGGCTCTGATACCACCTGAAGCACCCCGGTTATCCCAGGAGCTTAAACACTTTATTATACCAGTCCCTGGATCAGTCGCTGGTACAATCAAGTCTTACAACAGGTGATATTACAAGTCGCGACCTGGCTAGGGTCGATCGATAAGCAACAAGAAAATCAAAAGATAACAAACAACAAGTACAAACCAGACCCCGATGATAACATCTAGGTCTTCAACCATAGCGGAAGCAACTAAGCGGTAGACTAATGCCACAGGCAGCTCGGGTGCGGACGAGACCAAGCTTAATCGTCTTCCTCACCGTCGGCGTCGACGAAGTCTGGATCTTCCTCTGTAATCAGCAAGCAAGAATGAGTACAAAAGTACTCAGCAAGTCGCAACCCTTACCCTACCATCAATGGATAAATATATGCATTTGGCGGTAGCAAGGTAAAGGCCATCAGGTTTAACATTGCAATAAAGCAAATTTTACACACGCAGGGGTTCAGTTTATAAAGCATTTTAGCAAAAGCATCAAATTAAGATATTATGGGGTTGGTCAAGTTTTACGTTGCCGGACACCCCGTCCACGACAACCTTCGGCGGAAGGCCGGACCTATTCTCAAAACAACTCACGCATCAAGGAGATAAGCACCCACCCATGCTAGTTCTTGGAGCGAACCAAAGCCATGTCCGTGACCGTGGACTCGGCTATTCGAATAGATTTTAACACTCTGCAGAGGTTGTACGCTGTACCCACAATCTGAGTGCATCACAAGCCACTGCGCGGGTGGTGTGAAGACTCACAAAGCCATTACCCATCACAGCATCGTCCCGACTAATCGCCATGGGAGTTATCCAGGGGTCTAGCCTCTGATCTAGGCCTCGACCGGGTCGCACACGTCTGCATCACGTCCACCTGCTCCATGGGCTCCCATTGCATCTCCAGCCTCCAGGCGATTAACAGACTAGCTGGCGGGGTTTAGACTAAGCCGTGCCGCATACACGGTAGTGTGGTCGCACTGAGTAAACGGCTAGGTAGGATGTCACAAGCAACTCGGTCCTTATACGAGCCAAGGCAATCATCTCCACATATATGAACCCACCACAGAGGCGGCATTCATCTCCCATAAACTTGTCATAAGCACACCACAGAGGCGACGCTTAATCTTCCATAAATATCATCAGGATCACCTCAGCTCTAACCCAAGTTCATTCATTCATCTTTCTTAAGTTATCACCCAACCTTACTACTACCACACAACACCAATCACGGTTTTCACATTTGCAAAAGCTAAGTATAAGTAGAGCATTTAGTGATACACAGTCCTAAGCATTTCTATAACAAGGAAATCATCCATGCGTAAATATATCATACATGGATATCCTAGGTTTAACAGGGAATAATATAGGACAGGTAATATAAGGCTCAGGGGTCTTGGTCATACTACACAAAGGTTTTGCAATCATCAGGGTAATCATTTCATGCAATAAAACGGCTGCTACGGGTTGTGTTTATAAAACATAGGAGCAGTATGATCAAAGGGAAAACGGATTGTGACTTGCCTTCGTTGACGTCCTCGGGGAGCTCCTGCTCGAAGTCTTCGGCTCCTGGTTCCTGCTCCTCCTCCTCCTCGTACTCGTACTCTCCGTTAGCTACGCGACCGGCAAACAAGCAAACAAACACAAATAAATACAAAAGAAAAAGAAGATGAGCTCTACAAAAGATGAAACTGGTAGGAATGGATAGAGCTCGATTTTAGATGAATTTAGGAGGAAGAATCGGGTTAATCGGAGTTCGGACGGTGGAGATATGAATTTTCTAGTGTAGGCAGTTGGAATAATCCGAAAATAATTTCGAAAATGAAAGAAAAACAGGCTGGGCTGCTGTTGGTTTGGGTCACGGCAAAAGGCCTGCTAGCTGTTTGGGCCTGCGTGGGAAGGGCATGTGGCCCATAGGCTTTAGTGGCTGGTTATGTTGCTGGCCCAAGGGAAATCAGATCGAGAGAGAAAGACTGAGAACAGGATCGTTCTTCCTTCTCTCTCCCGTTCACCATGGATGAGCATTGGGAGCTCAAATCGACATGGGGAGAGGGCAGGAGGGCGGCTAGGAGTTGGGGAAATCGGAGGAGGAGGCCATGGAGCATCCATTTGCGGCATAAATTTGAGGGAAGGCCACGGGGAACGGCGGCTGCGACGACCACAGACGACGACGGCCATGGCTGCTTGGGGGAGCTCGATTGGGCGAGGGAGACGGCGATGGAGCGGGATGGGGAGGTGGAGGTGGTGCCGGGGATGCTTCACGACAGCTCGGCCGAGGCTAGGTGGCTCCGGCCAGTGGGGAATCGACGGGCGACGCGCCGTCGAGCAGAGGAACAGCGAGAGGAAGAAGAAGGCTCACCTGCTGCGTGGCTGGGCAGCGCGGCGGCGGGAGAGCTCACGATGAAGGCTATTTATAGCCGGAGGAGGGAGAGGCGAGGCGTGCGAGGGACGCCGGGGCGGTGGCGCTGAGGTGACGGCGTTGCTGTGCTCGGGTCTTCACCGCTGTGCGATGCGACCGTGGAGGCAGAGCAGAGCGTGGGCGGTGCGTCGCGATGCGGCGTGTGCGAGCAAGTGGGCACGGCCGGCATTGGCGTGCGGATATGAATTGATGTGACAACACAAGCATAGTGTTGGCACGAGGTTCAAGGCGACGAGACGACTCAAGCATAGTGTATAGTGTTGGCACAAGGTTCAAGACGACGAGACGACTCAAGCATAGTGCATAGTGTCGTCACGTGGTTTGAGATGACGAGACGACTCAAGCATAGTGCATAGTGTCGTCAGGTCATTCGAGATAATTAATGTGACGAGATGACTCGTGCGGGGCCGAGCGATTGTGCCAGCTTATGCGAAGGAATAAATGACGGTCACTGGGTAGGTGAAGGTAAAAACGCGCTGGACGGCAATTTAGCGCGCGAGGATGGAGAAGGGAAAGAAATAGGCCAGACCAGAAAATCCCGTTGGTGTGTCGCGTAGTTGCTGAGCGGTGTAAACGATGGGATGGCTCAGGCAGACTGAATAAAGGCACGGGTAGGCGAGATTAAAGGCGCGGACCAAGGTAGATAAAGAAAACATGCGTGCTGTGCCAGTGCACGGGGTAAAGACAATGACGAGACGGCGGGGCCAAAGGTGTGGCGTATGGTTTTAGACTGACGAGACAACGACGAGACGCTACGAGATGGCTCGACGCGACAAGGTAGGCAGCAAGGTAAAAGGTAAATGGTAGTCAGCACGCATGCGTGCTGCGCCAAGGAGGAGAAAGAATTGAGAGGGAAAGAAAAGTTTTGAAAAGATTTTGAAAACTTCCGGTTTCAGTTTCGATTTTATTTGTGAATTTTTAGGGTCGATTTTCAGGGCGTTACACACACATACGCACACCCCACTCCTTTGTAAGCACACATAGACTTGATTTTCAGATTCACGAAGTCATGGCCACCTTACTGTCAAGGAGGACGTCACCTCCCACTAAAAAATAATTGGACCACTGTATCATGTGGTGAATATTCCTCAAAGCTGGATGCATGACTCTATCCCGTTAACTAGGGATGGCAATTGGACCAGTGGGTTTTGGACCTTGGCCGGTTTTGGCACCAAGTGGTGGTGCAGTTTTGCACCCATGGGACTTGTCCGTTTGGCTTGTAACCTTGTGGTTCGTATGTTAGAACTTAGAGCTGTTTCTTTTATTTTTTTTGGCAAAAACGGAATTTCATTAAATTGAAGCATATTACATTCCCTGATTACAGTAGAATCCCAATCAACGCCAACTCCATTTATGGGAGACAAGAAACCTTGAAAGAGCCGCAAATTCCACCATCTAGGATCACCATCTCAGACGGATATGCCACGGACAAAAACTCCGCTCTGAAAGAACACGGTCATCTCGCCATCCACCACCATCACCCTCATCTCCAACGGGGGAAAACTGAAACCCAACCCTTTTCGCAAAAGAGAGGTAAACTGATATTCCACACGCAAGTACGATCAATCCACCGCCGTCGAGCCCGTAGCCAAGCCCGTCATCGCCTGCTCCTTCACCATATTCGCAATGGGAAAAAACAAATCTGAGGAACATCCAGATGAATGTCACCGGAAACCAAACTCTCACTAGCCAACAGCCATGGTCATGAAGAACTATGACGAGACAAAGTAGGGGCCGGAGTACCTTATTCTTGATCGATGCGCCTTCGATTCGCCACCACCGCCGAAATGCATCCTCCTTTAGTGCTTCATGCCGACAAACTTGACGATGACGCGCCACCGTCGCCACCCTCCTCGACCGAATTACTGGAGAATAAACCATAACCCTAACAAAAGTTGCGGTTGCCGCCAAGAGCGACCACCGCGAGACCTACCTATCTAATCGGGATGCCGGGCGTTATGGTTTATTCTCCTAAGTCGCCGCCGTCGCTCGGCTGCGTGCGTGGTTGTTTGCAAAAAGAAAGTTGGCGCAGGTTTAGAACTTAGAGCTGTTAACTAAGTTTGTATGTCAGTATGTGTGGCTGTTATCTACTCCCCGTCCAGAAATATAGTGTACATCTAGTTTTGTCCTAAGTCAAAACTTCTTGAACTTTGACCAACAATATCTAAAAATATATATTATTTCAAAGTAAGATAGTTATATATTATGAAAGTTCATTTCACGATGAATCTAGTAAAAGCATTTTCATGTTGTCAATCTTTACGGTTTTCTAGATATTATTGGTCAAAGTTCAAAAGTTTGACTTAGAACAAAACTAAATATACACTATATTTCTGAACAGAGGGAGTTTGAGACTAACTATTTAAGGTGACATGATGAACGAAACCTTGTTTTATTATATGAACTTGTCTATTGATCATCGGATGGGATATCGCAGGTGTGTGTTTTCATTGGGGTCGTGGGTTTCTCTGTGGGTGGATTCTCACTCCATTCGTCCCAAACCCGACCCATTGCCATCCGTACCGTACCTTCAAGCAAACAACTTCAAAGGTCCCATCCAGAATCATTTAATGAACTTAGTCCACACTTCATCCATGGAATTACTTAGACATTCATGTCTTGCCACTTTTATCTTAGGCCTTGCTTAGTATTGTCTCATGACTTCTCCTATGTGTTTTGAATTTTCAAAACTTTATGGAATCATTTTAAATGCGGTCTGGCCATGTAAACAAGAAGAAATCGATTTAATTGATTGATATCCATGGGAAAAAGTATCTTTTTAGGGTCTGGATTTTTTCCTCCTTTTTTTGCGAGGATTAGAGTCTGGATTCTATGAGTGATGAGTACTTTCAAGCCGTGTGAGATGAAGACATGTGTCCTGCCACCAAAGAGCGACCACCACGAGACCTAAGAGCAAACCAGATGTGGTGTCCGGATGACAGGCCTCCCTCTTCCATCGAAAATGAGGGGGCCGGCCAATAAGCCTCCACATAGGAGTCGCCAAGCGCTGTCTCTTTTTTTCCTCGCGTGAGTCGCATGAGGGGCGGGCCAATATATCTTGAGAAATATTTGCGGCAGTTTCCACATTGCGTCTTCATGTGAGAAATTGCACCATTAAGAAGGATCTCTTGATTGCTACATATATATTGGCAATAGTTTTTACAGCAATTTTATTTCATGACCTAGATTAGCGGGAGGGAGGATGCGGAGACGGCATCTTCACAATTAGAGAGTTTTGTGTATGTATAGATATAGAAGAAGGGCTACCCTTTGCCCCCTAAAAAAAAAAAGAAGAATTAGTATCTCCCCTGTTTAATTTCTACTCCACCTCCTAGCTAGGATTAAAAACTCGACCGTCCCCCCCCCCCCCCCCCCCCCACCCCACGACATTTTGCTAAAAAGAAAACCTTGTGACGCAAGTCGAAAAAACCTCGAACCTCTTCCCTAGACTCAGCTGGCTGTGTGAGCTGTGACGCGAGTTTTTACCTAATGCTTTGGCCGGGAAAAGCGAGAGAATTTTTTTCGCTGGGTGCGGGATCGCACGATACCTAAACTAAACCTAAAAGGTGGAATAGCGATTTTAGAACCATTTCTTATAAGAAAATGGTTTCCATTACTTTGAGAAATGGATTCTATATCAAACTATAGCTATTGCATAATAGAAGTCAAAGACGCCGAATGGTAGTGATTTGAGAAAAAGATTTTTCTGATGTTCTAGTACTCTATCTATCTCCTAGACGCCGTAGAGAGTTGAGAATTTTCATGTTTTTCAATTCTCGTACTCGTAATTGGAAAGTTACATAAGGAGATCCATCATTTTGCAATGAATAGTAACACAGTGTCGGAATTAAAACAACCATATTTACTCTGTATTGGTCGACCGAAATCGACCAACTCGTTCAGGCGACGCGTGCGCCGTCGGATGTGCGCCAAGGTTCGTGCGTTCTGATGTTATCCAAATATATGTTATCGGGCCCGCTTCACTTTAACGGTTATCGGATCTCAACCCGTTACGCTGAGTCGATCCAAATTTCCCAATCCCCTGTGTTCCCGTCTCCACGATTCATTTCGTCGGCTCCACAGCAACGGAGAGGTTAGGTGGGGGAGAGGGAGGCGGAGAGGCTCTGCCGGCGATTCGTCGGCGGCGAGATTTGTTCGCGGCGAGAATTGTCTCCGGCACTTCGTTCCCGTCCAGTTGCTGCCGCCGTCGATGTTCTCACCGTAGCTGTTCTGTGGCGGAGCTTCTGGTGCTGGGTTTCGTCAAGTCTGCTCGCCGGCGAGGCTGCTGCGGTATGTGTTTGCCTCCCCCCTTCCTTGTGCGTCTGATTTGCGTCCTGTGCATCCAATTTGTGCCTCGTTGTCTTCACTCCCTGTTCGTCTCCGACGTGCTCGCTCTTCCTCTCCGCTCCCTGTTCGTCTCTGTGTGCTCGCTGCCTCGCTCTTCGTCTCTGATGTGTTGCCTCTTTGTTTGTCGATGTCATACTTGCTCCTTGTAGCTTCGATTTGCATTGTGATAGCTGACTAGCTCGTAGGTGTTTGACGCGCCTGATTTGTTCCATTACTCTGCAGTGTGGTGCCGGGTTGTTGATTGTTTACCAGTTTTGGTAATCTGAATTGTAACTTTATAATGTCCTAAAATATACATAGGTAACTGAATATTGCATTTATTCTGTATGAGCAGATATAGTTTGTTGACAAGGTTATTTGTTTAAATTTGCAGTAGCAATGTATTTATAGTCATTTTTTTAGACAATGCAATTTTAATAGATCCTTGATGCAATATTCAACAAACAATTTGGTGAGCTGTGGCTGACTAGATACACTAGTGAGTCTGAGAATGATGCCCCCATAGCTCAGTAGGGTATTGAACATTAAGTGACCCATCCAAATGGCATGATTAGGTAGCTTTCGGGGCCTTCTGATCCATAATCGGCCTTTTTTATTTGATTTTGAGTTGGCATTCTCAGTTGCTGACGACAGTACTTTGGGTGGGTTTCAATAGATGATTAAACCTTTATGATGTACCCATGTATTAGATTATATGGCTAAGTACTACTGGCACTTTTAGGGATGCCTTGTCCATCTCTTCTGATGTCATTTGCAATTTTAGCAGAGAGCTAGCTGTCGTACAAGGATGCTTGTATCTTTTTTGTTCAGTTCTATATGGCGCAAGAATGAACACATATCCTATGAGAAGCAGCTCTGGGTTCTAAATGGCAGTGGTAAGTGTTGTCGGGTGACCAATTTATCAGAAAATATGTCTATGCTTATTTGCATTTTTGCATGTATGCTCTAGTTCCTTTATATCTTGCTGGAGACATGGCAACACTTTGTTTGGTGTTACTGAACCGCTAGTAAGTGGGGACTCCTGGGGCTTAGGTGAACACCTGGATGGCCATACGTATCCATCCAACTCATGCTCATGTTGTCCAGTTGAAATAATTTCCAAAAAAACATTACATTTCATTTAAAGCGAGTACTATTTGAGTTTGGCAATCTGAAATCTATCACTATCAATTTCAAGAACTATTGGTTGTGTGCTTCTTGTCAGAAATCAGGCTTGTATGTCAAATGTAACCAGGACAAGATTGATGATTTCAGTGGAATGACATCTTCTGCATTACCTTCTGGTGGTGTTTGGCAAATGGGAAATGAGGGATGGGTTTGGGATTGGGAAATGAGCTTGAGGAAGAAGATTGAGATTATTTAATATACAGGTAATGATGAACGTTGTTTTTGTCATCACATTCCCTTTCCCATCCCAGTTCCATTTCCTAATATCCAAACACCACCTCAAATGTTTGCAAGTCATTATATTTTTCATTCAACAATTGTACCTATGATATCAGTAATTGCACAACTCATTGTGAATGTTTATTCATATAAGAATGCAGTTGCACCGATTCATTTAAAATTGGAGCCATGTCTGATGATGATGATAATTTCTCTCGAAATAAGTCCTGTGCTGTTGATGTGCCAAAATATCTTCATCTATAAGATGCATATTAGGTGCTTCACACCATTTTTTTTATATCTGCTCTTTTTGTGTTAATTTGTCCGGGTATAATTTACTCTCAACATTTTTTCATCCTACACTCCATGATGAATAACTCTGGTAGTTCGTGAAGATTAGTAAGCCAATTCTCTTTATTAGTCTGTATCTGTACGTTAGTTCTAGTTTTTTATCTGTTTTACCTGCAAATTTTGAAGAATGGTAACATTCTTTGTTTTATACACAGACCACTCGATGCTGAAGACACATAAGGATGCAGTAATTCATTGAGTCAGAACAGTAATTCATTTGTTGCATCTGTATTTTGTGTTACTAGTGTAGCAGCTTTTTTGTTTTAAAAATTCTTTCTTTGCATTATTACATTGAAGCAATAGTACTACTTTCCTAGGGCTGAAATTAGAGCCTCATATGATTGTACTCTTCTTGATTCTGGAAGATCTTGGTTCAGACATAAATGGTTATGCAATATTGCAATTTATTTGTGAACTGTTTGCAATATTTAAGATATGCAATTAACAGTCACTAATACTGCAATTATACGATTATAGACAGATCCAATTTCTAGTACTACACAAGATCCCATTTCTAGTACTACACAAGATCCATTTCTAGTACTACACAAGATCCCATTTCTAGTACTAAAATCCTCTGTATCCTGATATGATCATTGTTTTGTTCTGAGAATGAAGCCTAAATTTTTTTCAAACCTTGCATATATTCCTGGTTGAGAAATAAAAAATGGTTATCAGAAGTTGCAAATCATTTGTATTGTTTTTATGGTAAATTTACTTAATTAGCAGTCAATAATAGTGCAATTAGCCATTTACAATCCGTTCTTCAACTTACACTGTTTACTACAAAATGGCCATGGTCTAATACTGAACCTGTTCTATGTTACTCAGTCTAGTACTTCTAATCTTATTTGAAGTGTCAAGTTCTGCATAAATTATTCTCTAATATTCTTTCAGAGATAAATATAATTTAAAATATATTATCATTTATCTTTGACATTGCGAAAGTGTCCGGATGTCTGTGACCATATAGATACCTGGAAAGAGGAAATGTCAAAAATTAGCTTTACTGATAATATTTGACCATATAATAAATTATTTCTATTTATATCATTTGTATAGATTCACTAGTTCAATTTTTCATGTTAGACTATTGAAAAAAATTATGTCCAATGTTATTTGTTAAGGTTAAAAATATATTTACCTCTTTATGCAGGATGTCATATTTTCCAATGCTCTGAACCTGCGACCAGGAAATACCTTGGGCATTTCTTCGAGCACTTGCCTGCACTAACTCCTGATGAGGTATATTGCTTGTTTTCTATAGTTAGGGGTCGCTTATGTGCAACACTGAGCCCTTGTATGTTTAGTCAGTCATCTTCTTTTGTGTTACTAGCTAAAATCATCGGTGCATGCCTTATTGGTTTTATTGTTTGTGAAACACTTCTTGACCGAACAGTTTAGGCACACAAAAACCTTTTGTGTTCTTCTTTGAGCATAAGTACTATAACTACAATAATATTGCTTTACATTTGGGTTGGATTATGGTTAATCCTTTTCTGCTTTAAGTAGGTCTTACACAGCTAGGAAAGGGCAAAGGTAGATTATGATAACATTGTCTATTGTCTATGAGAGTGTTAATGAAATCTTATTTCCTCTTTTCACTTATGTTTTATCTCATATAACTTTATATTTTTCCTATCAGGGATTTTGTTTATGTTTTCATAATAAAAAGTAATTTTTTAAGGTTTAACTGTAGAATAAAATAGTCATTGACAGTATGTTCTGCTTTCTGCCTTCTCATTATGTTTTTGCTCCTATCAGGGATTTTGTTTATATTAGCAATAATAATAAAGTAATTTGTTTTAGTCCTAACTGTAGAATAAGATTGTCATTGACCAGTAGGTACTAGTATTTGCTTTCTGTGTAAAGGGAAATTCATGTTTTCATGATTAGCAAATTGCATATTATATTTAATGCAACTATATATCTCATAATTTGTAAGTACATCTCATCTATGTTCAGGGTTTATGTTCATGGAGGCGGAGAGGCCGTGCCGGCGATTCGTCGGCGGCGAGGTTTGTTGGCGGCGAGGAGTGTCTGCGACGCTTCCTTCCCGTTGAGTTGTCGCCGCCACCGCCAATGTCCTCACCATAGCTGTTCTGCGCGCAGCGGAGCTTCTGGTGATTGCTGCGAGGAGCTAGGGTTTCGTCGAGTCTCCTCGCCAGCGAGGTTGCTGCGGTATGTGTTTGCCTTCCCCTTCCCTGTGCATCTGATTTGCTTCCTGTGCATCCGATGTGTGCCCTCGTCGTCTCCGCTCCCTATGTCGTCTTTGATGTGTGCCCTCATCGTCTTCGCTCCCTGTTCGTCTCCAACGTGCTCGCTCTTCGTCTCCGATGTGTTACTATTTTTTCTGTACCTATGATGTTTGTTAAACTCGTTTCCCATTAATTGGATGTTTGAAATGTGCGTATGCCGCATTGCAAATTGTTTTGTAATTGCATTTTTATGCCATGTGCGTATGCCGCATTCTATGCCATGTCTGTTTGTACATTGCATTTTTGTTGGTATTCTTGGTGTGCATCATCATTTTTCTTCTCATATATGTCAGGATTCTATCTCCCAAATACAAATATGTGTTGCTGTTATTTTTAGCTAATGTTTTTTGACATATAAAGACAAAGCATAGAATATTTAATCATGTGCGAACTAATTCTAGAATGTCATAAACGACATGGTCTCCTTCATATGACAGGTTCTGTGTTGCTATGTTGTACTTTCTACCTGTTATTCACAATCGTTTTATGCTTGCTTGCATATTTTGACGCGGATAAACCCTAAACCCTGATTTAAAATCACATTTATAAATTGTGATATTTGCATAAATTGATGTGTGCAATTAATTAATATGATAATTGCAACTTATTTAATTGGTCCTAATTTTTTGTTAAATTTACTTTCCAGCTAATTGAAATGTTATAACAGGAGAAATAGTACCATTAGCGGGATGGTTCAAAAATCTGATGTAAGTATATATAATGTTTCTTTTGGAATTCCTATTTTTAACATTCGTGAGAAGTTGTCTGCGTATCTTTTGCTCTCGTACATATTGAATTTTTTCAATATCCATAATATCCTGCATTTATAGTGCTTAATACCAAATAAAACTATGAAACTATGACACCTAGTTTTGAATATTTAGAATTTATGTTTCAGTTTGTGTACAGCTTGAGAATGTAAACACTTTACCTCTGTGAAATTACTTGAAGGCATGTGTCAATAATTGGGTATATGATTACTCTGTACATGAAATGAGGTATCGATTTCTTGAGTTGCAGATTCATAAATAGTTAATTGCATAAAAAAGTTTGTGCAATTATAGATTATAGAAAGTGCAAAATTGAAGTATTGACTAGTAAAGTAGTCTGCAACTTGTAGGATGAGTTTTATGTTATCAACAGTAGTCAGATTCAAAATGCTTTGTGATTAGATTCTACAAAATTCTGATTAAGCGTGCTAAGTAAGCAGTTTGATGCACATTGACAGTATGTTCTACTTTCTGCCTTCTGCCTTTTGTGCTTGTCTCATATAACTTTTTTTTTGTCTCATATCATGGTTTTTATTTATGTTAGCATAATAATAAAGTAATTTGTTTTAGTCCTAACTGTAGAATAAGATAGTCATTGACCAGTATGTTCTAGTCCTAGTATGTTAAACTATGTTGCAGTTTCTGCCTTATGACTTGTGTTTTTGTCTCATATAACTTAATATATTTGTTTCCTATCAGTGATTTTTTTTATGTTTGCATAATAAAAAAGTAAATTGTTTTAGTTACAACTGTAGAAAAAATAGTCATTGACACTATGTTCTTTCTACCTTTTTATTTATGTTTTTGTTTCATATAACATAATCTTTTTGTCTCCTATCAGGGATTTTGTTTATGTTAGCATAATATTAAAGGAATTGTTTTAGTCCTAACTATAGAATAAAATAGTCATTGAGCAGTATGTTCCAGTATTTACTTTTTGTATAAAGGGTAATTTATGTTTTCAAGATTAGCAAATTGCATATTATATTTAATGCAGTTATATATCTCATAATTTGCAATTACAATAAAGCTAGTAACAATGTACTATAGCTAATAATTTGTGTACCCAACCAGATTTGAAATGTTATTTCTGGTATATTGTATCCTTTGTTTTTTATATATCAATATTTGCACAAGAATGGTTTGGTTGTGGCTCCATCTATATTTGCACAAGCTTGAAATACAACTTGTTAATTTTATTATATGCAATTCTGATATAAGAAACTGTAATTTTAGTTTGTTTTGTAAATTATTGTTGTTTCGATTGCTATCACAAAACATTTACAATATTCTTGTATTACTTTAGGACATTCATCAGCATGTCAAGTGCTGGAGGAAAAGGTGATGCATCTGGTAGTGGTTCCAAGAAGGGAAAGGCTAAACAGGTTAAGGCTGCCCACAAGTCTAAAGTTACTCCGTCCTATGTATTATTAGTCACTGTTCTAGTGTTTTATTTGTTGTTCTGCAATTAGCATCCAGATCTTCTCTATTTTCATGTGGGCAGCAGCTTTTTCAAGTTCTTGTTTTCAGGTTAACATAAACTGTTACAAATCTGACGGAGACAGTTCTTGTTTTCAAGTCACCATAAAACTGATACAAATCTGACACCAGATCAGTTTGTTGTGTAATTTTGAACTCAGACAAGTTGGCGCCCTTTTTTCTGTTTCATTTTGTCTACTTGTAATTGGATTGGCGCTCTGGCCGGTTTGTCTGCCCGTTAAAATTTTGAAGCTTATTGGATCTTTTGTTGTGCCTCGTTAGCAAAACATAGACAGGGTAAAGCTTCTTACAACTGGAAACAACCACAGCCGATGGATTGTGATCCGATGGCCTGGGGCGTCGACTGAAAGGACCCCCTCTTTTCAGTCGCCTGAAAATTAGTCGGTCCCTAAAACAACATGGAATATACGAAATATACGAGTACGCCTGCGCAAAGGAATCCGTTGATTTCCTTGCTGGTATTCCTGTCCTTTTCCAAGTCCTTTTCCAGGACCGAACGTCGGCTCTGAGGTCCTCTATCGTCTTGTCCGAACGCGCCGACCTGGCCAGCAGCGTCGCAATCAGGATCGCGTCCTTGTCCTGCTCCACGCCGGACGCCGCCTGCCGAGCGATCAGCGCGAGCAGCTCCTCCGCCTTGGCCTCCTTCTCTTTTGCCAAATGAAGCGATGTTGCCTTCGTCTCCTCCGTGATCTTGTCGGCCTCCTCGAGCATCTTCCTCAGCCGCTCCTTCTCCTCCTCCTTGTCGCGCGCCACCGCGGCGTCGGCCTCCTCCTTGAGGAGCTGCTGTAGCAGGGCTGCTTTCTTCTCCTCCACGAGCTCCCTCGTCCTCTGCTCATGTTATGCAGGATCGATGCTGCTGGTCAGGCTCATGGATTCAGAAACCGAATTGGAAAGATCCAGATTAGATACCTCGATCTGCTTGGCGTTGGAGGCATTGCGGTTGCGGCGGGTCATCATTGCCGCCGCCGACATGGGTGGCGGCGACAGGGAGCCGCCGGCGAGGTGGTGCAGGCCTCGAGACGACGACGAGGACGATGCGGTCAGCAGTTGAAGCAACGGATGAGGACCAGCGAGCCGGGCCTCGGCAGCGGCTACAGCTCCACTGCGGAGGCTTGCCGCTGGCGACCGAAGGAGCGCCTTCCGGATCATGGCAGCCATGGGTACGTCGCGCGAGGTAGACGTTCAATCGACCAAGCTAGACAATGTGAATAATGTAACGTGTCAATGTGTGTAACGTGTCAATGTGCCAATGTGGTGCACGTACGAGGAAGGGGCTCCGCTCGATCACGTATAGCCGTCGTAATATATGAGGTGGAGTATGACTTTACTTTCCTCTGTGTAGTACGACAGTAGGGCTGAAAACGGGACGGATAATATCCGACCCCGACTGCCGAATCCGCATAAAAATAATATAGGCAAATACGGGATGCATAAATAATTATCCGACACTATCCGTGCTTGAATCCGAATCCGAAAAATAATAGCGGGATAGGATACGGGACGAGTGATATCCGTCCGAATCCGAATATCATGTGATCTGAGTAAGTTTATAATGATTATACACCCAATAATATGGAGAGATTAACATGGATAAGAGTCAAATAGCTCTTCATCATGTATATCAATTGTTAGTATGCATTTTTTTTACTTTAATTATTTCTCTATCCTTTGATTTTTCATCCTTGCAAACTTTACGATAATACCTGTGTCCGACTCCGAATCCGAACAAAAAATATGGGACAGGGTACGGGATACAGAAATAATTATCCGCCACTATCCGCTCTGACTCTGGATCCGAGTAAAAAATTATGGGATAGGATACGGGATGAGCACTATCCGCCTGTATCCGATCCGTTTTCACCCCTTTGAGGCCATATATGCAACCGTTGTATAAAAGAATTATAGGATAGGATACGGTTGCACTATCGAAAGATAAGTCATATATGCAACCGTCGTATATGCAACCGTCGTATAAAAGAAAAGGAGAGAAATTAATTATTGTACAACACAAACTGACCCTGTCACATCAAAGAGAATCTTACCATTTAAGAGAAATAAATGAAGTCTAATTACAAAACTAATTGCAGAACTCCTGGACTAATTCGCAAGACGAATCTAATGAGAGTAATTAAGCTGTGATTAGCATATGTTTACTGTAGCATCACTGTATCAAAACATAGATTGATTAGGCTTATTAGAATCATCTCGTAAATTAACACATATCTGTCAAAAAAGTTTAGTAATTAGACTTTATTTACTTCTCTTAAATGGTAAAATTCTCGTTAATGTGATAGGTCTAAAACATCTTTAATCTCAAAACATCTTTGGCAGTTGGAAGATGGAATAAGCCAGCAAGATCCTGCAGTTCCATGACAGTCACTTGACTGAAACTTTTTTATTGATAGCAAACTGACACAAGTGAGGAAATTTGCTGGACATGATTTGGCCCTCTCACGAAGCATTAAAAAAAAGAACAGAAAATTCTTACATTCTTGGAAGAGAGGTAGCAGCTAGTATTTTTTGGGGTAATTTTGAAAATGAAAATTTTAATTTAAGAGGTGTTCTGTACATTTGTTTATAAAAAACACATAAATCACAAACTGAAGTAAGGCTTCTATCTCTGGTAATTTTTCGGGGGCCTGGCTTTGCCTTCGGCGATCGAAGAAGCACTGGACTTCAAGGTCTGTCATCAGTCAATAAATATGTAAATAAATATGTAATTTTTCAAGTCTCTTCATAAACCGTCCAATCCTTACATCTCACATTAACGAAGGTGCCATCTCTAAGCATTTTTTTGAAATAACATGGTACAGATACAGACACAATCACGCACAATTAGTCATATTTATAAACACACATATACAGATACTATCTATATGAACGTCTCCGAAAAGTGAGCCGGCATGACCTTTGAGAATTGGACAAAGTTAATGAACTTGGAAACGACAATGGTCCGGAGTCTCCGGACAAGGACATTCACTGCAGTGCCCACGTGCATGTGCCTAGCAGATTGTGGACGGCTCCAGAGCTTCAAGCATAGGCTCACAAGCATAATAAAGTTTTTTATACCTCCAAAAAAAAAGTTTTAAATTTGTACCTTCATTCTCAGCTAGCGTCAGCACCAGATGTGTTTGATTTGTGGAGCAGAAAGGTGATGGATCATCTCATTCATATTTTTCCTATTTCCATTCGAGAAATAATATGAGTTGCACCATTATCATAAGCAAATACCTAGTATGCAAATTGCAGGCTGCAGCCTCCTTATCTATCTTTTTCTTTATCTACAACTCAAACACTCACAAAACACGCACACCCACACAAACGCAATCCCTACCTCTATGAGCATCTTCAAAAACTGAGCCGGCAAATCCTCGAGATTGACGAAGTCACCTTGCTGTCGACGGTCCTGTACTACAATCGCCTACCACTGAAAGCACAACGTTGTGAAATCCTAAAAAATTCACTTCCACAGTCGAACACAGGACCTGAGGTGCTACTGAGGCTCTTTGTAACCATTCGGCTCTTTCTTGTCTGGTTTGAGGAGCGGGACGTGACAACTACAATAATATTAGCTCCCTTATTTGGTTGCTGCCTGAAACTAAGTTATTTTCGCACATGCATGATAAATAATATAGTAGGCCCCTTATTAATTTTCTACTCCATCTTACAGGATGAGTAGAACTGCAGAACGAACCATAAACATTCCCATAAAAAAACGAACCATAAATATGTTGTTCTAGGTTGTACCATTGTGGAACACTAAAGATACTTTTGTAGTGTATCAGCATGCGCGTACGCGTAGACGAGCCCGGCTACGGCAAGGAGTACGTTCTTGGCAAGCCGGTCGTTTTGCAACGATCGAAACCCGGCTTTGAGCTCCTCTATCTCGTGGTCCGAGCGCGCCGACCTGGCCAGCAGCGTCGCCATCACGAGCGCGTCCTTGTCGCCGGGCGACGCCGCCGCCTGCTGACCGAGCAGCTTGAGCAGCTCCTCCGCCTTGGCCTTCTTCTCTTTTTTCAAATAGCGAGCCATCACCTTCTCCTCCTCCACGAGCCTCCGCTCCTGCGCGATCAGCTGCAGGATCGATGCAACTTTTGTCTCAGGTCCATCGATACAACAAACCACATTAAAAGACTCCAGATAGATAGATAGATATATAGATACCTCGGTCTGATTGATGTTGGAGGCATTGCGGCGGGTGACCATCGCCGCCGCCGACATGGGTGGCCGTGGCGGCGACCCGGCGAGGTGGTGCATGCCTCGAGACGACGGCGAGATTAACGGATGAAGACCAGAGAGCCGGCCCTCGGCAGCAGCAGCTACAGCTCCTCTGCGGAGGCCTGGCGACCGAAGGAGCGCGTTCCGAAGCGTGGCGGCCATTTGTCAGCACACAAGGAAGAGCGAACCATACTTCTGACGGTCATGATGGGAGAAGGCTTAAACTGTATGAAGATCAGACGGCTCATATTGATTAGCTCCAACCTTACCTTTTACCGCTTATCACTGTTACTTTTCGGACAATGTTATCCGTCCGCTACTTTTCCCTTTTATCTGCTGCTGTAACTTTGGGTGAGTGGGCAGATATATGCCGCCACCGCCGGCCCTATCGGCATGTAATCAAAAACCTAAACTTCTACTTTACTCATGTTCGTCGACAGTTCATAGCGGCGACGCTCAAATCCTACCCAAGTTTATCCAGTTCCATTTCAATTTCGTTATCAGTTCTTGTTATTTCTGTCAGATTGTTCCAGTTCCTGACAAATTGGTATCTAGAGCCTAGCCTTCCTCGACCCAAAATTTTTTCCCCACCTTCCCACCCATACCTGCTTGAATCCGCGCAAAAACCAGCGCGTCCACTCAGATTTCGTATCGATTGCTGTGGCTAGGGTTGGAGAAACAGGTATTCTCTGTAAAATTCCGCAACCATATCAATCGAATCGAAGCTGTGTTGATGAGCTAAGCCGACTGGTTGAAGGGAGATCACCGATTCCTTCGTAAAATCCCAAGTCGTCTGGTTGAATCTGACTGCGGGTATGAACTGGTGATGGCAAGAATTTATCTGTGAGTCCTAGCCAGCCTCTCTCAGTTTGATTATGTCGATTTTCTTACAGAGGTGTGCGAGTACACTGCTCCCAGTAAATCCTCTTGTACTGAAGAAATCGACTGCTTACAGATCCACCACTCTGGTGTTGTCAGTTGGAGAGGCTTGTCCTTTCTGTAAAATCCTGAAGCACACGACCTCTGTCTGGTTTTGTTGGTGCAACAAGCACACTGCTTTTGTGTAAAATCCAACTCAACTACAGAGATGGCAAGAAACCTGAAGAAAAAGTGGAGCAAGGAACTAGTACAGCTGAAGTTGAAGCACTTCAGGTTCAGATGACTGAAATGAAGAAGCTGGTAGATGACCAAGAGAAGAGAATTCAGTCTGAATTGAAAGAAGCAAGAAATCAGATGAAGAATGACTTCAAGGATCAGATGGATGAATTCTTTGCAAAGATATTGAAGCTGCAACAAAATCCTCTGCCACAAGGGCAACAATTACCTGCAGAAACAATGGAAAGTCACATTGGTAAAGTGATGGAAGACCCTCTTACGGTTGGTGAGAACTCTCCTGTAACTCCCATGCATGCACAATCTTCTGCAATACCTCAAAACAGTGGCAAGTTACCTTTCATCCCAGCAACTAAGCCAAACCCTCCCAAACCACCAAATCCCCCACCTTTACCAAACACAATGAGACCATTACAGTTTCCTCAACCTGGAACTGTTTTTCCCAAGCCATCTAGCTCACAACAGCCACAAGAACAACCAAGACTTGGTATGCCTACTTCTTTATGGCCACCAACATCTCAAACCTCTCCAAACACATTCAGCTTCAATGCACAAGCATCACAATACCAACAACAACCACATCAGCCATTGCAATACCAAAACCAACAGTACCAAACCATTCCAGCATCCAACCAGCCATACCCACCTTACCCACCTTATCCTTATTATGGATATTACCCACCTCCACCACACCACACCAACTACTGGCCCTCACAACCTCCACCAGTACATGCAACCAACACTGATCACACATTACCTCCGCCATCCACAATACCTCAACAACAATCAAACACCACACTACCTATGCAAACCACTCACCACATTGGTGTACAACAAGAGAGAAACAACTTTGCACAATCCTTTAGCAAAGGCCTCAAACTTGAGTTCCCTCGTTTTGATGGTGAAAATCCAATGGGATGGATAAGGCAAGCAGAAAAATGCTTCAGCTTAGCAGACACACCACTTGAGAAGAGAGTGAAGTTTGCTGAAGTTTTTATTGTGGGTAAAGCTGATCACTGGCTAAGAAGCACAGGAATCAACACCGATGAGTTGTCATGGCAAGACTTCTCTACAATCATTTGTAAGAGATTTGCAGCTGAGACCACTTTTGAGTTGGTTGACAGTTTCAGACAACTCAGTCAGACTACATCTGTCAGTGATTATATTGACAGCTTTGAAGAGATTATGGGAAAAATAAAGCTCAAAAATCCACTGTTGCAAGAGGAATACTTGATTGGCTGTTTTATCTCAGGTCTCAAGGAATATATTAAAACACCTGTTAGATCTCACGCTCCAACTTCACTAGTTGAAGCCTATTCTCATGCTAGAAATTATGAGCAGAGTAAAAGGCAGAATACTGACTTCAACAAGTATGGTCAGAGATATTCCACAAACAGATTCAACAGTAACTTTGGGAAGAAAGAGGGTACTGATAAGGAGGACAAACAACCTTTTCAAGCCAGCAAAGCCAATGGGGACAAGAAAAGTTGTTTTAAGTGCCATGAACCTTGGGTACCTGGCCACAACAGAGTCTGCAAGTTCAGGAATCAATTTCATCAGATGACTGTAACTGGTGAGGAGGATCCAGAATTACACCAAGATGCTGAGGAGCAAATAGATGAACAACAAGATGACAGTCCTGAGCTACAGATATCTATGCATGCCATGTCTGGAACTTCTTCAAAAGCTCAAACATTTCCATTATTCATACAAATGGGTAATGTCAAAGCAGTGGCATTAATTGATAGTGGCAGTACTACTACATTTATTGATCCTTCACTAATCCAAAGAGCTAATTTGCCTGTTGTGAATCATGATCCTGTCAAGGTCACAGTAGCTAATGGCAACATACTGTGGACACAAACACTCTGTCCTGACTGCACATATGAAATCCAGGGTGAACATTTTCAGTCGGATTTCAGAGTCCTGGAATTACAGGGATATGATATTATTCTTGGTTGTGATTGGATCTATGAACACAGTCCAGTGGGACTAGACCTCAAAACCAGAGAATTCACAATCATGAAAGAGGAGAAAAAGATAACATTCATTGATGAGACACTGCCCAATAAGGATTTTCTTGTCAACCACAAGCAGATGAAAAGAATGCTCAGGAAAGGAGCAGTGGGTGCTGCCATTTACATGAAAAACATTGGATAAAACTGATGGTGCAGTGTTACCAACCCTGGAAAATCTCTTGCAAAAAATATTCAGATGTGTTTGCTGAACCATCTAAGTTACCTCCAACAAGAGATATTGACCATTCAATTCCCTTGCAACAGGAGGCAGAACCAGTGAATATCAGGCCTTATAGACTGTCACACAATCAGAAGAATACAATGGAAACCATTATTCTGCAACTACTTCAAAACCAAGTCATTAGACCAAGTATGAGCCCTTACTCCTCACCAGCAATCTTGGTTAAGAAGAAGGATGGGACATGGCGCTTATGTATTGATTATAGAAAGCTTAACAAGCCGACTATCAAGAATAAGTACCCCATACCTGTAATTGAAGATCTATTAGATGAACTGCATGTGATACGAATCGCAGCTCAAGATGAGATCGATCTACGTTGGATGGCCCGATCTTTCGTGGTACAATCAATATGCAGCAGCGAGAGCACTTGACGTCGATAACAATCTGACCCGTGCAACGAATCACACGAACCAGAAGTGAGACCAATTGAAGGTCAGCACGTGATCTTGATCCAAGAGAGAACCAAGCCCACACACTAATGAAGAACAGAACTGAATCTTCAGAAAAAGCCCTGCTCAACAAGCATGAATTTCTAGCATCGAAATTCTGGAACAATCAACCAGGATAGGATCACCGAAACATGGTGACGTTTCTGAGTTTATTTCTCACGAAAACTAAACATATTGTTTGATATTCTGGTCCCCCCTCACGTGTACATGGCCTCTGGACTATGTAGAGACTCTCTATGACTCAAAAGGAAAGTAAAATCACACTAAAGATTACATGGACTCAAAACTGGAAACTAATCTGTAAAACCGTCGACTTGTTTTGCAAACTGCAACCGCCTCACGTAGAATCTGATTGTGGGACCACATCCATCTGAAAGTACGTCAAATTATCTTTCCATGGAGTACTCACATGCCTCAATTGGACTTCGTATGCATCGGCTATGGCATTTTTAATCCAGCCTGTCAGGGTGGCTTGAAACCGAAACCGAAACGAATAAAATCTTTCCTTTCTTCTTTTCTCCTTCCAGAATATGTTTGGTTCGGTCTATAACTTGGAAATATTGATTTGCCACGTCCTAGAAGGGTCCTTGAGAAGCTGGATACGTTCCTTTCGTTTCGTGAAACACATAAGCTCTTTTTGTATGGAAGTATACCTCGTCGTTCGGGGCAGATTGTACGCCGTTCAATAAAATTGACACAACTTTTGCTAGAAACCATCAAATCTGGTGCCATTTGATTCATTGAAAGCTTCACTTCATTCTCTTTCCAAATATCATGTTTATAGGACTTGAAATTCGCTGAACACCTGGGACTAACATCTGAAACTAGATTAATCTCAGCTTCACCCTTGTTGTAGTTGATAGAGATATCCGCATCATTCTCCCCCTCTTCAAAATGATTCGTCCTCGAATCAGGCTCTATAGTCCGCATCATACTGCCTTTCTTCAAAACGAGTCGTCCTCGACTCGTGCCATTTGTACAGCAAGTAGATGATTGGAGTTCAACTTGCTGCAACTTACTTTCACGATGTTTCTTACACTGAACCTCCATGGTGCCTGCAGTTAACTCATCCACTTGAATTGTTTTCTCGACCATAGGTTTCAGAATATGCCGCTTCCCTTGATGCATAAAAGAAAAATGATTGGACCTGCCACTATGAATAGCATCATGGTCATACTGCCACGGTCTTCCCAATAATAATTGACAAGCATCCATTGGAACAACATCACAAATCACCTTGTCTTTATAATCATCAATAGAGAAAGATACTTGCACTTTGTGCGTAATTTTCAGCCTACCAGAATTGTACAGCCACTCCACATGATGTGGTTGAGGATGCCGCCATGTGGACAGCCCCAAACACTCCACAAGTTCCTTGCTAATTGCATTGGTGTAGCTGCCACCGTCAATAATCACTTTGCAAGACTTCTCTTTAATCTTGCATTGAGACTGAAAAATACTCCATCGCTGTCCCTTCTCTACTGTAACTTCATCCACTCCGGGGGCCTTTTTCAGCATCATATTCAAACCAGATTTTGGTGCATCATCTTCATCAACAAATGCACAAGAAGAGTCCATAGCTTGCTGATTAGTATCCACATAAATTTCAGAATCACCGGTCTTGACTTGTGGTATAGCAGCATCTTCTATCAAGCAAACTGAACTCTGAGTATTAGCTGCATGTTGCTTCTTCTCATGGACAGCAATGAAAGATTGATCACGCTTGTGACGATCTTCAAAATATTGCTCATGTGTATATGCATAAATAAAATGTTGTTCTCCCTTATGCTGAAAAGAGAATTTAACACGAGCGGACAGAAAAACTCGCAGCCAAGCATGCTGATCAGTCCATGGTTTTCCAATAACAAGGGAGCAAACTTTCATGTGCATAGGCATAACATCAAACATAGCATAATCTGAACATCCACCTATCAAAAATTTTACCTTCACTTGATGTGTGATCTGCACATATGAGCCAAGCCACTTCACTCTATATGGCTGCGGATGCGAGGTTGTTTGCAATCTGAATGCATCAACGAAAGTTTGACTTGCAAAATTATGAAGGCAGCAAGGATCCACTACAGTTGCACATGTCGTGTTACCAACATTGCACCGAGTATAGCACATACACCAGCTTGGTTTCTTCAGCGGATCCTCCTCACAATGCTCAATAGAATAATCCATTGCAATCTCAATAAAAATTCAGAACAGCAAAGATACGTACCACGATCAACCTTAGCAAACTGATACCAAATGATAAAGATCAAACCTTGAGATGTGATCGATCTACGCTGGATGGCCCGATCTTTCGTGGTACAATCAATATGCAGCAGCGAGAGCACTTGACGTCGATAACAATCTGACCCGTGCAACGAATCACACGAACCAGAAGTGAGACCAATTGAAGGTCAGCACGTGATCTTGATCCAAGAGAGAACCAAGCCCACACACTAATGAAGAACAGAACTGAATCTTCAGAAAAAGCCCTGCTCAACAAGCATGAATTTCTAGCATCGAAATTCTGGAACAATCAACCAGGATAGGATCACCGAAACATGGTGACGTTTCTGAGTTTATTTCTCACGAAAACTAAACATATTGTTTGATATTCTGGTCCCCCCTCACGTGTACATGGCCTCTGGACTATGTAGAGACTCTCTATGACTCAAAAGGAAAGTAAAATCACACTAAAGATTACATGGACTCAAAACTGGAAACTAATCTGTAAAACCGTCAACTTGTTTTGCAGACTGCAACCGCCTCATGTAGAATCTGATTGTGGGACCACATCCATCTGAAAGTACGTCAAATTATCTTTCCATGGAGTACTCACATGCCTCAATTGGACTTCGTATGCATCGGCTATGGCATTTTTAATCCAGCCTGTCAGGGTGGCTTGAAACCGAAACCGAAACGAATAAAATCTTTCCTTTCTTCTTTTCTCCTTCCAGAATATGTTTGGTTCGGTCTATAACTTGGAAATATTGATTTGCCACGTCCTAGAAGGGTCCTTGAGAAGCTGGATACGTTCCTTTCATTTCGTGAAACACATAAGCTCTTTTTGTATGGAAGTATACCTCGTCGTTCGGGGCAGATTGTACGCCGTTCAATAAAATTGACACAACTTTTGCTAGAAACCATCAAATCTGGTGCCATTTGATTCATTGAAAGCTTCACTTCATTCTCTTTCCAAATATCATGTTTATAGGACTTGAAATTCGCTGAACACCTGGGACTAACATCTGAAACTAGATTAATCTCAGCTTCACCCTTGTTGTAGTTGATAGAGATATCCGCATCAGCATGGTGCATCAATATTCAGTAAAATAGATCTCAGGTCTGGATACCATCAAATTAGGATGAACGAAGCTGATATTGCTAAAACAGCTTTTAGCACACATACTGGTCACTATGAATATGTGGTGATGCCCTTTGGCTTAACAAATGCTCCTGCCACATTTCAATCACTTATGAACCAGCTGCTGGCCAACTACTTGAGGAAATTTGCACTTGTATTCTTTGATGACATCTTAATCTACAGCAAATCTGTTCAAGATCATGAGAAACACCTACAAACTATCTTACAAGTACTAAGAGATAATCAGTTGTTTGCAAAAAGAAGCAAGTGTGTTTTTGGCCAGACCAAAGTGGAATATTTGGGACACATAATTAGTGAGGAAGGAGTAGCTACTGACCCTGAAAAAGTGAAGGCTGTTCAGCAGTGGCCTACTCCAACCAACATCACTGAGCTGTGAGGATTCCTGGGTTTAGCAGGTTACTACAGAAGATTCATCAAAAATTATGGTCACATTTGCAGACCTATGTTCGACAGCTTAAAGAAAGGTGAATTCTTCTGGACAGATAAACAACAGCAAGCATTTATACAGCTGAAAGAAGCACTTTGTACTGCTCCTGTTTTAGGTCTCCCAAATTTCACCAAACCATTTGTACTAGAGGCAGATGCTAGTGGCAAGTGCATTGGAGCTGTGCTCATGCAACAGGGCCAACCCTTGGCATTCTTGAGTAAAACCTTGGGACCCAAAGCTGCAGCTATGTCTACATATGACAAAGAGGCAATGGCAATCATAGAAGCCCTCAAGAAGTGGAAACATTACTTCTCTGAATCTACATTAATCCTCAAGACAGACCAACAAAGCTTGAGATATATTGGAGAACAAAGACTGATGGAAGGCATCCAGCACAAACTCCTTACCAAGCTCAAGGCTTATGATTATAAAATTGAGTATAAAAAAGGCAAGGAAAACAAAGCTGCAGATGCCCTATCAAGAATTCCACAGTCAGAATGCATACATGCAATTTCAGTGGCTGTACCTTTATGGATCACTGATATTCTGGCTAGTTATGAACATGACCCTAGATGCAAAGAACTACAAGAACAACTGAAAGTGAACAAGAACTCACTACCTCACTTCTCAGAACACAGTGGTATAATCAGATTCAAAGGAAAAATAGTAGTTGGCAGTTCCACTGATATCAGGAAACAACTGATAATATCCTTTCATGATTCAGCTCTTGGGGGACATTCTGGAGAAAGGGTTACTTATACCAAGTTGAAGTCATTATTCCACTGGCCTGGTATGAAAGCAGATGTCACAGACTTCATAAAAAATTGTCCAGTGTGTCAAAAGAACAAGTCAGAAAATATACCATACCCAGGCCTACTTCAGCCATTGCCAATTCCAGATATGGCCTGGCAACACATCACTATGGACTTCATTGAAGCCTTACCAAAGTCTGAAGGAAAGGATACTATATTAGTAGTAGTGGATAAGTTAACAAAGTATGCTCACTTTATTCCACTCCATCATCCATTTACTGCCAACACAATTGTACAAGTATTTATGGACAACATCTTCAAGTTACATGGACTACCTCTTGCCATCATAACAGACAGAGACAGAATCTTTACTAGTCAGTTATGGCAGGACCTCTTCAAATCATTGAAAGTTAAACTCAAATTCAGTAGTGCATACCATCCACAAACGGATGGTCAAACTGAAAGAGTTAATCAATGCCTTGAAAATTACTTGAGATGCATGGTCTTTCAGAATCCGAAGAAGTGGATTTCTAAACTATCTATTGCTGAATGGTGGTACAACACTTCTTTCCATACTGCTCTGAAGATGACACCATTTCAAGCCCTGTATGGATTTCCTCCTCCAATGATATCAGAAGGCATTTTACCTGATAATATTGCTGCTGAAGCTAGAGATATCATGCAGGCAAGATTACTAGCACTCCAAAACATCAAACAAATTTGGCATTAGCACAAGAAAGAATGAAAAAATTTGCTGATAAGCATAGGACTGAAAGAACACTTTCTGTGGGAGACATGGTGTACCTTAAGCTGCAGCCATATAGGCACACTTCATTGGGCATTCATAAATCACTCAAACTGCATTCCAAGTTCTATGGACCTTTCAGAGTTCTTCAGAGAATTAGACCAGTTGCTTACAGAATCTTATTGCCTGAAGGAAGTCACATTCATCCAGTGTTTCACATCAGCCAGCTTAAAAAGCATGTGGGCCCCAAAGTAGTTCCTCAGAAAGATTTACCCCTGACTGACAGTGATGGCAACATTCAGATGGAGCCTGAAGAGATATTGGAACGAAGACTGATACCTCGCAACAACGAACCAGTTGTACAATGGTTCATCAAATGGCTTAATCTACCTGTTACTGCTGCTACTTGGGAGGACGCTGACTTCATCAGGCGAATCTTTCCAGCCTTTCATCCTTGAGGGCAAGGATGTTCTCGAAGGGGGGCTATTGTCAGCACACAAGGAAGAGCGAACCATTACTTCTGACGGTCATGATGGGAGAAGGCTTAAACTGTATGAAGATCAGACGGCTCATATTGATTAGCTCCAACCTTACCTTTTACCGCTTATCACTGTTACTTTTCGGACAATGTTATCCGTCCGCTACTTTTCCCTTTTATCTGCTGCTGTAACTTTGGGTGAGTGGGCAGATATATGCCGCCGCCGCCGGCCCTATCGGCATGTAATCAAAAACCTAAACTTCTACTTTACTCATGTTCGTCGACAGTTCATAGCGGCGACGCTCAAATCCTACCCAAGTTTATCCAGTTCCATTTCAATTTCGTTATCAGTTCTTGTTATTTCTGTCAGATTGTTCCAGTTCCTGACACCATTGGTACGTCGCGGGATCTTCTTCGAGGTAGACGTCAATCGACCAGACAATAACAATGGGTATGTAACGTGTCAAAGTGATGCACGTACGTACGCCTCTTCCGAGATTTATATAGACTTGTTTCTGTCGATCGTACCAGAAACGGGCTCCGCTCGATACTCTCCTCCGTGCAGTCGTCGTGAAGGAAAAGGAAAGAAAATATTATTGTGCAGCACTGGATGAAGATGGCGCCGCTCATCTCTTCTTCAAGTGCAAATTTTGTTTTATATTTCTTTTCCATCCATTGCAAAAAGCTTCAAGTGCAAGTATGCTAAACACTTGTGGAGCTATTTGAATCCGGATGACGTGAGAGCTGTCCTATCTGAGATGATGTCACCAAAACAAGTGATCGAACACATCCGGAAGGAGAAAGACGAATCGAAATCAAGATCTTTTGCTTGCTGTGGACTTGGTGGAATGAACGTATAAAATATATTGAAGTTGTTACATGGTGTACACAAAAACCTTCATATCACTAAATTTATTACATGGTGTATACACGAATAGATATCACCAAAAATTATAAATATCTTTCATGATGCATACAAGAATTTACGTTATATGATGAGTAGCAACATTGTAAAACGACGAAATCTAGTCATTCACAATGTTTGACCTAATATCAATACATTTCTTTCGTATTTCCGAATTTTCAAAATTAAACATTTCAAAATGTGTCATTTCAACATTTTTCTTCTACTAATTCAACATTTCTTTTCTACTACTTCAACCTTTTCACAAAAAAGGTGAAACCATATATTCAAAATGTTGAATTAGTTATTATCAAATGTTGAATCTAATCATCCATCAAGTTAGAACCGACTTTATACTTTTCAATTTTTTCAAATACCTTAACAAAATGGTGAATTATTTTTTTAAAAAATTGTTTACTTTTACTTAATAAAGGTTGAATCTTGTTTTCAAAAATATTGAGTATATAAATAGGGAAAATAGATTAATAAATCACTAGATTATTAATTAATATAAGCTGCAGACAAAAAAAACAATAATAAGAAAAAAAAGTTACCTGACCGCAAGTCCGCAACCATACCCTGTTGGGTCTTCTTGGCATGAGCTACTCCTAAGCTAGGAGTAGTGCGGGCAATGAGGACCCAGGAGATGCACGCGCCCTTCCTATACGTAGAGCACGCTACCCAGAGTAGCATGCTTTATGATTCGTGCTTAGGGAAGGCTGGAATAAGGGTGCTAGGGAAGGCTGGGATAAGGGGGTGTGTGGGTGCGTCGCCTGGCCGGTGAAGGCTTCGACAGATGTGACCTCGTGGTTGGATCAGGCGAAGTTGGATTGCATTTTAGACTAAAAATGAAAATTTCTCTCACATCGCAACTCTGATTTTAAAATCATTTGAACCATCATATTCCCTAGACTTAATGCAACAAAATGAGATCGCACAAGAATATGCTTTTCGAACTTTTCAAAATTCAATATTTTAAATATTTTGTTTCAATATTTTTGTTTTACTATTTCAACATTTTACAAAAGATGTTGACACACTGTATTTCAAAATATTGCCCTAAATTTTATGAAATGGTGAATCTAGTCATACATAATGTTTGATCCCGATATATGTATTTCTTTTATTTTTTCACTTTTTAAAAATTCAAACCTTTTGAATATACCATCTCAATGTTATTCTTGCATCGTTTCAACATTTCAGAAGTATTGTCACAAGAAAAATTATATTAAAAATGTTGAACTAGTGACTTTAAGATGTTGAATCTTATTGTTCATAATGCTTGAAAATATTATATTTTTGGACATTTGATATATTTTTTTCAAAAATAATTGAACATATTTTCTTTTGATCTGCTATGTATAATATATTGAATTAAGGATTCATAATGTTTAATTCATAAATTATTAATGATAAATAGGAATCTGAAAAAAAAACAAAAAGGAAATGAAGAGAAACAGATATTGGGTAGACTATTTACTGGTTAGTTCTGCTTGTTGGGCTGCCTCACTCCACATTAGTGGGCCTTTGGCCGTGCTACCCCAAAGCTAAGGGTAGCCCGGGCTACGTATGTATAGCAGCTCCATATTCCCTAAGCGTAACGCACGTAACCTAGAACTTCCAGGTAACACACTTTGAGATTGGTGTGCGGACAAAACCGATGGACGTGAGTGCATCTTCCTCGGACTCAATATGTCTCCCGAGCTCGCGATGCTTCGTCCTCCCCTCCCGTGCCACTGCCGTCCCACTGCACACCGCCACCGACGAGCGCGTCGGGAGAATCCCTTAGGCACATGGATTTATACCACCCTCCACCAAACATAGCAAAAGGGTAGCAAGCTAGACCGGAAGTGGGAGGCGCGATGCGGGCAGAGCGATAAGGCTGTGGCGGTGGCCACCGGCTGTGGGGGTAATCAGGATGGGGGTATAACTCATCAAGTGGTTAGCGTGGCGGTGGACGAAGGCACCTGCGGAGACGGCGTAACTCGTATAGGGAGACGGCGTAACTCGTATAGGGAGACGGCGGAGGCGGAGGTGGCGGGGGCATCTCATGCTGAGTGGTTAGCGTAGGCGATGGCCAAAGGCGGTGGCAGAGGTGGTGGGGGCGTCGTTGGAGCTGGCGGGAGGTGGAGGTGGCAAGGGCGGTCACAGTGACGATCCTGGCAAAGTCAGGTTAGTGCGGTGGAGGAAGCCGTTGGAGACAGAGGTGGAGGGCGGGGTTGGTGCATCGTGCCGTGCCGGCCAGAAGCGGTGGTAGACTGGTAGTACGTCTGGAGGTCGGGAAAGACAATTGCCACTATATGGTGGCCTGCGCTGGTTAGCATTTTGTCCTGCAACCGATAGGCCGCAGGCCATGCTACTTGAATGCTCGCGGCAGCGCAAGGTGAATATAGGAGGTCCCTCCTCCATGACATACAAGACTATCCGTCGGTGCTGGAGGTCCCTCCTCCATGACATACTAAGACTATCCGTCGGTGCCACGTTAGTCAAAACGATAAGTCTGTTGTGCGTACGGACGCGCAACCCGCGCGAGCGCGCGTCTGCATGCGGCCCAGCCCAATAGCGAGGGGCGGCGAGCGGGGCGAGCGGCCGGCCGAGGGCGGGCGGCGCGGCGCGGCGGCGAGGGCGCCGCCGCGTCGCCGGAGGTGGGGGAGGGCGGCGGGGTTAGGGTCCGGGGTTGTCGAGAGAGGCCAGGGGGCATCAGCGTCGCCGGACATAGAAGGGAGGGTTCGGGGGGCGGCGGCCGCGACCCGGCGGTGGGCAGCGGTGCGGCGGTGCGGCGAGGCGGCGGTGGCGCCGCCGGAGCCGCGGGCGGCAGGCTGGCGGTGGGCGGGGTAGGCGGCGGGGGCGTCAAATCGCGACGAGTTAGCGGCGGGCGGTGGCGGCGGGTGCGGGCGGCGCGGCGGGCGGCGAAGCGCCGCCGGCCGCCGGAGGTGGTGGTGGGCGGGGAAGGGGTCGGTGCGGCGGGCGGCGACGGCGCCCGGGACGGCGCCGGAGCTGCGGAGACGGCGGTGCGCCAGGGCGGGGAGGCGGTCGGGAGGAAGAAGATGATGTCGGGGACACGTGGCGGCCCGGGGGAGGGGATGCGCGATCCGTTATCGCGCGTACGGACGCGCGATAACCTCCCCCTAGTCAAAACACTGTGAGCGTCGGGATCTCTTGCTCTTTTAGCTTTAGACAAAGTGACAGACCCACCTGACAGTGAAGGGGCAGTACGTAAGGCACCTACCCCTGAGGATTGGGGGATTCGAAATTTCTCACAAAATGTAGGGACCGGAGGTTTTTGAATGTGGGGCCGTGCGCACCCACAGCCTTATCTCTTTCCAGGCGCAGCCTTCACCAGCGTTACTTCACAAAGTTTTACAACAGACCAATGAAAAGAAGGAAGCCCCATCTTGAACAGATCACCGCATGCGAACCGTCTTTAGAAAAGAAGAAAAAGGAAAAGGGAGCTGGAGATGAATTGGATGTATTCCATTCTTTGGAAAAAGAAGAGAGAATGGCGTGCCGCACGATGCAAGTTAAAGCACCCAGCCCCTCAGGACCGCAGGCATGCTTTGGTAACATATGCATCCAAGGACACCGAAGCCATGCCGTGACACACAGCCATAGACTCTCCTAGCAACCACTAGTTTCCCCGCTAATTCTGAGTGAACCTGAGAGCGAGTGCGTGCACTAGCAGTGTGGAATGATGGGTTAGATCGATGACTGATTCGTTGTGCCTTCTCTCTTTCGACGGAGGGAATGGTGATCATCGATCTTGGCCAGGCAGGTTGTTGGTAAGGTGCTACGATTCTCCATCTAGCTTTTGCATTTGTTTACTGTCCCTTGAAATATACTACTGCTCCTCCAACGGTATTACATGTAAATTGATAACATTGAAGCACAAGCGTAAATAGCACTTACGAGTTCATTAATGCAGGAGTTGACGACAATTGCAAGAGTTTTAATTGGCGAGTTTGTTAATACAATGTGTTAGATCAATCATCGACTGTGCCGTTTCAGTTTGAAGCTCTACGACAGAGGAAATATATCTCTCCATGGAAATAGAGGTAATACTCTGCATGTTATGATATATCATATTAGAAAATAGATCACATCACAAAAATAGATCAGTCGGGTAGTGTTTGCGTGTGTATGAGCGTTTGCGTTTATTATGTGTTCCGTAGAAAAAAAAAAGGGTGAGTCAGATGAAACTACCATATCATGATTTTCACCTTTGATTGACCTTATAATAAAAATTCAAACAAGTGTATATAACAGGAAATTTCATCATGCAAAGAAGGTACTGGTATATTGCGTGCACGTTTTCCTTTAACAACTTCTGTTATATTGTTGTACATCAACATCACTAGATCATGATATGAGTTGCATGCACTAACTAGCGCTCTTAATTAATCCGAAGAAGTTTCAATAGCAGTGCAGTTCCAGTATTGTGGGTTAATATTGTGCCCAGCAAGATTCGGCCTAACCATGCTAGGTAAAGCATGTGAGAATTAGTCCCGTATGAAGAGCATTGCCAACTTAAAAACCCAAGCTGACACGATAGCGTAAGAGTTATTATGTGAGGTGGGACCCATGCGAGCGGGTTTGGAGCTATAATTTGGGCTTGGAATGTTGCAGGTGGTATTCACAGCCGACTCTCGAGCTGGTTTCATGGGCACATATGGGCTAGTTGTGAAGGGTACGATCGCGACGAACGTAGGGACGCGGGTGCGTACGCATGGTGCTTGTGCGACACGGCATGGCACGTACGCTGCTAAGTTGACGTATGTGACATATGCCAATAATGAACATAAGGACGTGGTCAAGAGAGGTGATCATGTACATATGTTCCCTCGGGGTAAATTGGTCCGCTGCTCGCCGTGGACGTCAGGCTCTTAAGAGGGAAGGGGAAGGGGGGGCATGTGAGGTTAGTCCCATATGAAAAGGCTACCTAGAGCATGATCAACATAAAAACACAAGTTGGAAATACAGTAATAACTGAGTTAACCATTTTATGCGAAGCAAGGACGAAAGAGTAAGAGTTAGCGAAAGGGTCCGGAGCTATATGTTACAAACTAGTATGGCACCCCGCGCATTTGCGCGGCTAGACTTTGCTAGACTATTTTATATTATTGTAGGCGTTTGAATATAGTTTATTATTATTTACTTTATATCAACACATTTCTAACAGAAAAAATGGAGAAATATCTCACCAAGTCACCATCTTTTATTTAATGAGTGATTGATGCATCATCGTTACTCTGGATTGTTTTTTAACTCAATTGTAAGATCGTTCCCAAACCAAAAAAAAACTCAACCATAAAATCCAACCAATCTAATAGAAGTATAGTTTGTAAAATTTTCTTTGGTATGTAACTTTTAAATATTTGTAGGGGGTTATCAGACAATTTGTTTCATAATGGCAGTAGTGAGTAATTTTTCTGTGGTGTCTAATTTTGCAAATATTTATAGAGGGTTATCGGACTATTTGTTTCGTAATGGCGGTGGGTAATTTTCTCTTCTTATTTTATCCGATTAACGTGGAAGCTTCTTTTCTTGGTCAATTATATATATAATAGATAATCGGCTTTAGCTTTGTGCCGCTACGCACTTGAGCGAGTAAACCTTTAATGGAAATAAAGGTAATAAATACTTTGTACCATGTTATACTATATTAGGAAATAAATCTCATCATAGAAGTAGATCGGTCAGATGAAACTCTCAAATCATGATTTTAACCGATTGTTTACAATATCAATGCGTGTGGTTTCAAGCAGTAGTACTCTTAATCGGGAGGAATTTCACAAAACTAGTGCAATACTAGTAAATGCATTTTTTTATGTATGGTATATACACATAAAAATTATTGTTCCCTCACATTCCCTATTGGTTAAACCCATTCAGACATTCGAAAGGACAAGTGTTGAAGAAGCCAGAAATTTTGTTGTTTTCATTGTTCGGGGTTTCAACGACAAAAACATCATCTATTTTGGAGGTTACTGGTGTGGCTTTGCTACAGTCCCGGTCCTTAGATCCGTAGCACAAGTACTTCAACCTACAAAAGCTCTTCCTCCAGGGCTACGCTTTGATAGAACAGTCTACCTAGATTGTTCAGCATGGAAAAGTAAAAGGGACATGCAGAGAAAAATTGCGGAGGAGCTAAAACTTGACAATGAGGTCATGGCCATGTTTGAGAAGCAGGATGAGGAAGATGACTTCACTGGAGTGGACGACAGCTCTAGGGATGTGATAAAAGGTGTTGCAAAAATAATTTCCCTAACACTGAGGGATAGGAGTTTTGTGATGATTTTTCTAAATGGAAGTGATGATGAGGTTGATTTAAGTAGGTTTGGTATCCTTGTGACGGAGTTTGATAGCAACAAGGTGATATGGACATTCAAAAGATCTCTGACGATTCATCGCCCAAATTGCGCTACTCCAATAGCAAGCAAGCTAAGATACACCCAACGGTTCCTTAAATGGACGTGGAACCCCGTTGATACTAGGCACTTAAAAAGTTCACAATTTATTGCACTGATGCGTGAACTGGCTGCTACCATTATTGCTCGCAACCCATGTATGCAAGGCATCGACCTGAAAGTTGTCACAGATTGTTGTCTTCACGAGTTGTTCCAGCATTATAGTTTCCACAGCACCAACATATTTGATTGGGCGACCGCTCATGCTTCCAACTACTGGATTTGCAACGGGATTCTTAATGGGGATATAGCAAAAGAGATTACTAATGCTTTGTATGAGGAAATACGTTGGGACTGTGATGGTTCTCTGCTTGACGAGATTTTTGAATTGCTCATGAAACAAGAAGAATTTCCATTTTTGGTAGTCAAAGACCATATTGCTCATGAAAAGTGCTGTCCTTATCGTTGGATCTCTATCACCTCCAAGAAACTAACAGTACAAGACGATATGCTACAAACTAGCCTATTGGAAAGCGTGTCATCTTTATTTGTAGCATTGGAGAAATCTAATAGCCCAGAAGGATTATCAAATAGATTGTTCGAACATGGCAGTAACCTTGCAGTGCTAACACTCTCTTGTTGTGCTTTCAATTTTGTGTCACCTCCTTTCATTCACTGTTGCCCAAGATTGAGATTCCTTGGATTGGATCAGTGTACCGATGATAACTCAAGTGAAGAAGTGAACTCCATGGAGTGGAAATGCTTGCAAAATTTATGGGTGCTTGATATTCGTTACACAGAATGGAATGAGATATTATCTGGAGCAAAAATAGATCTAATGGCTAACCTCACAGAGCTAAATATAGAGGGAGTTAGGTGCTGGCAATACACACGTCAGTTGCAGGGAAAATTGCCTTACCTTCAGAGGCTCCGAATAATCAATCCTATGCATCAGGCAAAGACATCGGCAGATTGCAGTAACTCATTTGTGGATAAGACCAAGCTGGAATTACTTGATTTATCTGGTAACAGAGACATGAAAAGTCTTCCAGCAAGCCTATCAAATGCGAGCAGCCTTGAAGTGCTTGTGCTTGATGGTTGTGATGGACTAGAAAATGTGGTTGTGTCTGATGGGCTTGCTTCCTCACTTAGGTCATTTAGCTTCGATGGCTATGGACCAGCATCACGTTGGATACCTACAGTTGGTCTGCCTCCAGAAAGTTCCCGTCCAAAGTGTGCATCTGATGCAGATAAGATGCAGGACACTGCCAAAACCTCCAAGATATCTTTAGAGGGCTGCAAGAAGTTGGAGAAGTTGTTTCTACGCGGATTGCCCAATCTTGAGGAGCTGGACCTCTCAGGAAGTGCAGTTAAAATACTCGATTTTGGAACTATGGTGGTCGATGCTCCAAGTCTTAAGCGAGTCTTTCTGCTGGGTTGTGAGCACCTTCGAGCAATAAGATGGGGCTCATATGATTTTAGGAAACGGCTAAAACTTGAGCTGTTATGCATAGACACACGGCCTGGACGACCACCTGGATTTGCTCGGCCATTCCTTTTCCAGCGTAAAGACCGCTGCTTGCAGTTGCATGCTATTCTTGCGGACGCGAGGCTTGCTAGGTCCTTAAGTCCACTGGTGCTGCTGTATAACCCTGATCCTGATAGATATGAAGTGCATTATTATATTCACATAACATCTTCTACTGATGAGCACGTTGGGATTGTTCAACTTGAAGCAACCGTCGAGGAGATGATTGAGCCATGGAATCAGTTGCCGCACCATGTTGTAGCGAGCCAGTATGGTGATGTATTTGCCAAGATTGGTGGCACCATGTTGGCGGCCTTCCCGCAGCCTCCGACAAAACAGTTGGATCGCCACATCGAGATTAGTGAGGGAGCCAATTACAACATCAACAGTGAAATGTCAGAAAACAACCATCAGGATAATTTAGCTTCCCTGATCGATACGTCGTTCTGCCAAATCCATGCATGTGCATGATGCCTCGTTCAAGTCTAGGATGCCCATTGGAGGTTCCTCTGTTTGGAGTGACATGAGGTGGTGCCGCGTGGAGAGGTGCCCCAATTTCACGACCATGTTCCCTGTATCATTCGATTTCGAAAGGCTTGAGACTCTCTGGGTATCAGATCTCCAGATAGTCCGGTGCATGATGAGCAAACGTACCATACCATGTTCATACCAAAATTCATACAAAAATCTGCAGCACCTGCACCTTCGCTCCTGCCCAAGACTCCAGTTTGTATTGCCAGTGGAGGGCTACTATTGTTGTCCCTGCCTGAAGACCGTCCACATTGCCCACTGCGGCAACCTCAGGCACATTTTCATTCTCGACGGAAACTCCCCGGAAGACACAGCCGTCCGTGGCGTGCCGTTCCCGAAGCTGACCACCATCCACCTGCACGACCTGCCCAACCTGCGGCAGGTGAGCGAGTTCAAGATGTTCGCGCCGGCGCTGGAGACCGTGAAGATCAAAGGGTGCTTTGGCCTGCGTCGGCTTCCAGCCTTGACAGGCCGCAACAAGCAAGGGGTGAAGAAACCGGCCATCGAGATTGAGAAGGACGTGTGGGACGCGCTGGAGTGGGACGGGCCAACCACCGGCCACAGCCCCGTCCTCTTCGAGCCGCCCGTGCACTCGCGCTACTACAGGAGGAGGCGCCTCCTCAGGGGCACCGTCCTCAGGTACGTGCGTAGTACATGCGTTCTCTTCTCTGTGTACATTAATTTCTTGATGCTTTTCCGTCTCTGTTATAATTGTTCTTCCGCAAAATATCTCTGTTCTAGTTCTGGTATTCATCGTTTGGAACTCTGCTTCTCGCTTTGCCTAGGTGAATGTAATCCTGGTCTACCACTGCCGACCGTCTGCGATGGATGGATTATCATTGCTGCTACTTTGCTCTTCGGCTTCATCTCTAACTAATGCTACTCTCGATGCTACTGAGCTGCTACAGCTGAATGTGCGGCCTTCTGTTGAGTTTGTTTTGCAAGGCACGACGGGCCTCATCAGGTGGCTTCTGCCTGCGTTTGCTGTGTGTGGTTTGGAATAAAAGTTCGGCCTGGCCTTGTGCCTGCGCGTGTTGCGCTCAAATCTGGTTTGGCCTGGGGCCTGCTCATGTGTGTGCTGCAGTGCTTGGCTTGCTTGCGGTTTGAACCTGAAAGCAAGCACCAGCTGGCCTTGTTTGGTGTGCCTGTCCGGCCAGCTGCATGCATCTCTGTCTGTGTGTGGGTTTGGTTTCTGGGATGTGCATGTGCTATCCCGTGGGAGAAGCAACTGCCCGTGTGTGCAACACCAAGTTTGACCATGTTGCTATGTCCAACCGTGTGCTGTATATTTCTCTGCTGATGAACCAATTGATGCTAGTTGTGTGTCTGATGCTGACTGCTATAATTTCTGAACCATTAAACTGCAATATACTTGACGGCACTATATATACAACGTTTGTCATGTGTTGTGATATACTTGCGAGCATCAACTAGAGCCTCACTTTTGTATCCTGTCCGCTGTTCGCCTCCGCTTGAGCGGACACCAACTAACGGAAGCAAATACAGGACAAATTGCTCTCTCTATCGAGAAAAAGTAACATACTTAACACTGGGAAACCGAATGTCATAGTGTATATCCTTTTGTTAAACTTCAAACTCACCGTTAGCTGGAAGGAAATGGCAAAAAAAATTCTTTGTTTGTTTGCATATTTATTTCGCATGTAAATTGTGATGCAGAACAACAAAAAAGAGCATACCATTGAGTGTTTCACTGCATTTTGCACGGTTTTTTTGTCTCTGACACCCCCAGCGTTTTTTTAGTGCCAACACCTCAACTTTTAGCCTTCCAATTTTAGAGGTATGGCTAAGATGAGATTCAACACTATTCTAAACAAAATTCAGGCGTCATTGGACTCTTCAAGACCTGAATCTTTTCATTTACCCGAACATTCTTTAGAAATTGCCACAAACAATATCTCTACATCTCTAAATGTTGTGCAGTTCTCTGAAGCGTGATTGGTCAGCTCCATCTCAAGGGATAGTGGATCTCGCAAAGGAGGAAATACCTACCATCTGATCTTCATTTTCATATTTCTTCCAGGCCATTCCAGAAAAGTCCATTCACATAACTTTGAAACTCTCTGGAAGATCCTCCGCTTCCGGCGACCACAGTCAATCACGTCGGTGAGTACCTCGACCTCGCCGTTTCGGGGGTCGGAGCTTGTTTAGGATATCGTGAACAAAGAACGTGAACATGAAAAACACAGAAGATTCATTTATAGGAGTTTCTCTTATTAAATTTTGAAATTTATTTAGACGAAATTCTTTATCAGCCACTAAAAAACTTTCAATCCTTCTCAGCAATTGGAAAAATGATTTTGCATTTGTGATAAGTGGCGGTAGGCGACCACACTAGGGGCGACGATTCTCGGCTACCCATAATTCGCAGCACAGTAGGCAGTCATGTCGTACCCCATCTGCAACACCAGCGCGTGAAAGCAGCAGGGGCTGGTCGCCAGGTCGGTCCAGGTGAGCTTAGACGTCAGTACGACAGTACCTATAGAGGAGGAAGGAAGAAGAGGGCCGAGGGTGAGTCATTTCCACCTATAAACTCATGTGTAGTTGCTCCGAAAGACAAAAGAAACTCATCCAGTGGCACATAGGGAAAACTAACTTTTCCAGCAGAGAAGGAATTTCCAATATTTTACGTACGTGTTGTTTCACGAAGAAGTAAATAGAGAGATAGTAGTAAGCTAGCATCCGCTTGGCACTCAAATTATCGATGCCACTCTATCCAGTTACATCGAGATAGCCATTCCACCCGTCCTCTCCTGATTGGCCGTGCCCAATTCCTAAGCCCGAGTACTTTATTCTTCCTGGACCCTGCTCACTTTACAGTTCAGCAAAGCACAAGCACAGGTGGCAAGCTAGACAGAACAATTGTATCCAATCAGAGATCGGAAGCGATATGCCCATCGATCCATAACAAAGGGTAAGAAGGCTCTCACCGTTTCCCGCCATTATTTAAACTCCACTCCACCTCCCTACTTCTTCACTAATCACTACAGCCTGCAAGTCTGCAACACAGCTCAGGAGCTCTCTAACAAGCCAAGTACAGAAGCAGCAGAAGCTTCTGGGCGCTCATCCATCCAGTCAATGGCGGCCTCCACCATGTCACTCTCCTCCCCGGCTCTCGCTGGCAAGGCCACAAACAAGATCGCCCCCTCCAGCGTGTTCAGCGAGGGCCGCGTCACGATGCGCAAGACGGCCGGCAAGGCCAGCAAGCCCGCCGCCGCCGCCGCGTCCGGCGGCAGCCCGTGGTACGGCCCGGACCGCGCCCTGTACCTCGGCCCGCTGTCCGGCGAGCCGCCGTCGTACCTGACCGGCGAGTTCCCCGGCGACTACGGGTGGGACACCGCGGGGCTGTCGGCCGACCCCGAGACGTTCGCCAAGAACCGGGAGCTGGAGGTGATCCACTGCCGGTGGGCCATGCTCGGCGCGCTCGGCTGCGTCTTCCCGGAGCAGCTCGCCCGCAACGGCGTCAAGTTCGGCGAGGCCGTGTGGTTCAAGGCCGGCGCCCAGATCTTCAGCGAGGGTGGGCTGGACTACCTGGGCAACCCCAGCCTCGTGCACGCGCAGAGCATCCTCGCCATCTGGGCATGCCAGGTTCGAACCAGTTTGTCTATGATTCACTTAATTCACTTAATTAAGCAGCAGCATCTGAATTGTTTGCAATTAAGGTGTGATGGCAATTAATTAATTCATTGTATCCCTCCCCGATCGATCAGGTTGTGTTGATGGGCGCCGTGGAGGGGTACAGGGTGGCCGGCGGGCCGCTCGGCGAGGTGGTGGACCCGCTGTACCCGGGCGGGAGCTTCGACCCGCTGGGGCTCGCCGACGATCCGGAGAAGTTGGCGGAGCTCAAGGTGAAGGAGATCAAGAACGGCCGCCTCGCCATGTTCTCCATGTTCGGCTTCTTCGTCCAGGCCATCGTCACCGGCAAGGGGCCCCTGGAGAACCTGGCCGATCACATCGCCGACCCCGTCAGCAACAACGCCTGGGCGTACGCCACCAACTTCGCCCCCGGCAAGTGAGGATCATGTATATATAGAGAGAAAGAGGAATCGAGGCGACTCGATCCTGGCACAAATATATGCGAGGAATTTGTATGTTCATCACAATTGTATCGGGTGGCATTGGTTGATTGGTCGATGAAACAATAAAGGCTGATTGCATTTGGTTCAGTAAGCAGATCCGGTCTCTTTCCGGTTTGATAACAATGACAAACTATCTGACAAACAGATTCTTTGTGGGAAGGAATGATGTCCAAAACGAGAAGCATCATCAAAGTGCGTGCATGATATCCTTTATTCGTCATTTTTTTTTATATAGGTATTCGTCATTCCTTATAAGAGAAATTATGGTGGCAACTCATCTAGGCTCATGCTCTGATTTCGCAGCATTCTGCACTTGCCATCTCATTTCTATACTATTATGCGAAAGTTTTTATGTTAAATGACATGGTAACAATTTATTATGTATGTTTCTATTGACATTATCTAAAAACCAAAATTTGTATACTATTATACTGCGCTGCGGGAAGTCATGCGCGCGTCCCCGGGAATGGACGCCGTCCTCGCGGCGCCGGCGGTGGTGCGGGGACGGCAAGCAACGCGGATTTTTTGCAACCGCCTTGACGTACGGCCCCTTCCAAACGAGGACACGTGTCCCACGGAGTTAAACGCGAGCCGTCATCCGTCCACGAGCCTGCCGCTCCGGGTGCCGTCGTGTCTTGCGCCGCTCAGCGAGCTCGCCGCCCAGGGCGTCGCCGCGCCGTGCACGCATCGACCAGCTCGGCGAGAGCCACCCACCCCGGCCGCAGCACTCGTTCGGCGAGTGTCAACGCTAGCGCGCCGGCTCCCCTGCTTGTGCAGCTGCTGCGTGCTCCTCCCGCAGCATCCAGGTGTGGCGACGAGCTCTATCCTCGGGCGTGTGACGTGAAGATCATGGGGATGTTCAGATCATTGGGGGGGGGGGGGGGGGGGTGCGGATTATGGAGAGGTGTCTCGCCGTCGACGACTTGCAGCTCGGCGATGCAGATCATGAGGGGAGGGTGCAGATCATGGAGGGTGTGAAGATGATGGGGAGCAGAGGGTGGAGATCATGGAAAGATGTCTCGCCGTCAACTCTCGCCGGAGCACTGAACAGAGAAAGTGTCTCGCAGCTGGCGCATGGCCACGGTCCACGGAGGTGCGGAGAGGAAGTCGATAACGAAAGGCTCGCGCTATTAGTTCACCGTTAGTGCAGTCTGAATCGTGGGGCCTCGGTGAGGGGGCGTACAGCCGCAAAAGACGATTTTTCGCGACGGCAAGGACAACATGCTGCCGACGAGCCGCGTGCCGTGCCTGTAACATCCGGGATGTCAATTCGAGCCCAAAAATAGAATCGGCCAGTTGTTCGGCCCGTGGGCTGGGCCCATTGGGCCGCGGTACTGTGGCGCTGGGGCACTGTAGCGAGGCTACTGTAGCGCCCGGGCACTATAGCCGCGGAACACTGTAGCTGCGCGGTACTATAGCACCGCGGGTTAGTCCCATACTGGAAATCGACCAGGAGCTAGACCAGCTTAAATACTCAGTCCAGGGTGCAGTAGTAACCGGGTTAACCTTTTTACGCGAAGCGAGGACGAAAGCGTAAGAGTTGCTACTGTGAGGTGGGGCCCGCACTGCAGGCGTACGGGCCTGGAGCCGTACTCTGGGCTGGGGTGTTACAGAATGGTATCAGAGCCGACCTTCGCTGTGTCACGGGCGCAGTCACGGTGTGCATCGCGCGTGGGCATGGCGCGTGGGTCCGCTAGACGGGACACGGCATGACACGGCATGGCACGTGCTGGACGTGGCCAGGAAGGGACGACCTGTGTCTACTGTCCTCTGGATGACTCGAGGAGTCAGGGGGTAAGCTGCTCGATCGACGGGACGTCGAGTTCTAAAAAGGGGGGAGAATGTAACATCCGGGATGTCAATTCGAGCCCAAAAATAGAATCGGCCAGTTGTTCGGCTAGCCGCTGACCACTGTAGCTGCGCGGTACTGTAGCACCGCGGGTTAGTCCCATACTGGAAATCGACCAGGAGCTAGACCAGCTTAAATACTCAGTCTAGGGTGCAGTAGTAACCGGGTTAACTCTTTTACGCGAAGCGAGGACGAAAGCGTAAGAGTTGCTACTGTGAGGTGAGGCCCGCACTGCAGGCGTACGGGCCTGGAGCCGTACTCTGGGCTGGGGTGTTACGGTGCCATTCTCTGCGGGTGATGGAACTCCAAGGCTGCACGCTCGGGTTCGCCTCTTTCGGGCGCCTCGAGGACCTCTAGGTCCTGCAACGACTAAAATATGACAAAGTCCACTTTACTCCCTCCAAGTTTGTTCTTAGTTCAGATAACCCTCTAAACTAAAGATAATTTACTTTATCCCCAACATTTATCAAACCATCTCACTTTTCACTTTTTCTCTCTAAACCAATGTTGTTTCACTAACATGGACTAAGTCAAGATGGTTTTGTTGATGTAACTTACACATGTTTATTCATACATGATGCATTAGAGGGAGATGGCGAAACATGATGCGTGTAGATTGGTTAGGATGGCTCTGCCATCTTAGAGGAGATGTAGGAACAGTAGAGGAAGATGGCGAACTCTTGAAATGCATGGTAGCGTCTGTAAATTACCTTGATCTAACTCCACGTCAGCAAAATTGCTTTGGATTAGAGAGAAAAGATGAAAAGCGAGCTGATTTGACAAATGTTAGAGGTAAAGTAATTCAAATTTTAATTTGGGGGATTATCTTGAGGGAGTAAATGGATTTTATCTTAAAAGATTCATCTGAATGAACCGCGATGGCAGCACCGCGGCATTATGTTAATGTTGCATTGCTGCATCGCTCCATCTCACAAAGTTCAGATGGTAACTATTGGACATTATTAACTAGTACTAGAATAACTATTACACTTACAAATCAAACACAAAATGTACACATAGATCTACAGCAATCCAAATAAACATATAAGTTTGATTATAGTCACCTAGAGTTCAACTGCTAAAGATCTACTCTTTCTGCGGCAACATTAAGCAGCGACCTTGTCATCACACTCTACAGAAGAGTAAATTGCATTCTTCACCATAAACAAAATAATATTACAGTCATAGTATCCCATCCATCACACCAAATTATATCGCCAAAACATCCATCTTCTCATCAGCAGAACACTAGAGAACCTTTGTGATATACCTTTCACACTGAAATGGTAAAACAGATACAGGAATACAAGGTGAGATGGATATGGTAGACCAACATCAATGGAAAATACAGGAAGTGTTGAAATAAGTACACACGGTAATGCCAATAAAAAAAAGGGGATGCATATCAATAATAATAAAAAAGAAGCCATCATCAAGTACTATTACTAAGATGACCGATAAAGTATTGCTTAGAATCTCATTGCTTAAATTCTTAGCAGATAACCGGGACAACAGTCCAAATAACTAGCAGATTTTGTTTGCAGTATTATTTTCTCTGGATGCTAGTGTAGACTAGAATGGCCAAATTCTCGACAGCAATTTCTTTCATACACGGAACATAATGTTATTGGCATGGATGTACAAGTGAGAAGCCTATTTTCATTCTACATATAGTTGATTCCAATTTGTGTATTTTAATGGATGTTAAATGTACATATTAGGGAAACATGTTATCGTATTTTAGAGAAAATGTAGGGCCAGACAGAAGAGGAAAGGTACCTGTTGTACATGCTCCAGACGCAAAATTACTTTTAACTACAAAACAGCTTCACAGGTTGCCTTATTGTGGCCTGCTTGCTTGCACCTGCTGCAGAGTCGTACGACAGTTGATACCTTGTTGGGGTTAATCCGCTTCCTTCTTGGTTTGTCTGATGTGCGTTGCTTGGGAGGTGGAATTAAATTTGCTCCAGCACTTAAATCAACAGTATCCATGTCAGGTATTGGGAAGATTGTTCCTGAGTATGTCAAGTGGTAGCTTTCTATTCTGAAAAACTTTGAACAGTAGTCATAAAAATTTCGGCCAATCCTGTTGAACACAGCAACAGCATGCATGCACGGGAGGCCAGAAAGTTGCCACCTCCGGCAGGTGCATTCCCAATTTGCCAGGTTAACGACAAAAATTGCGTTGCCCCGCACTTCAAACACAGTTTCAGAGGAGCACAGCACAGTCATCTTACCAGCCTTCAACATCTCCTCTTGCGCTTTGAATTCCATGGAAGGTGTCAAAGGACCAGACCACGACTTGCAAGCTTCACGCCTTGATTCTATTACCTCCATAATTTTCATTCTCAATGAGTCTATCATCAACACTATTGAACCCTCCTTCTTGGTTGGTATCCAGTTATTGAAGGCATCAACAATGTTTGAGGAGAAATGATCATACCGACAACCTCTGAAAATGGCATCCGACCAATGCTCCGGCTTGCTTGCAATGATCCACTCAGCAGCTTCAGTGGATATATTCCTAATGCTCTCAATGGACGCGTTAAAATCCTCAATGCTGCATGCTTGGGCCGCACGGGTAAAATCCTCAATCATTGCCTCCCTTATTTGTTGTGACCATGGTCCCTTCCTCAGCTCTCCTTTGAATTCCTCCATGATATGATGCAAACAGAAGGCATGGTGGCTATCTTCAAAAACTTGGGAAACAGCAGCATCAAGACCCTTTTGTCCACTGGACATAAATGTCATGGCAGTGTAAGGGTAGTTATGATTCTGGAGAGCAAATTTCAGCTGCATTAAGAACCAAACCCAACTATCATAATTTTCATCTTCAACCACGTTAAAGGCCACCGGAAAGACACCATCATCTGCATCAACTGCAGCTGCCACTAGCAACTTGTATTCATTTGTCGCTTTCAGTGGAACTTTGTCAAGAAATAAGAGAGGCCTGCACCCGTTCACAAAGCCGTGCAAAGAAGCATGGAATGCAACAAAAAAGCGACGGAATTTTGTATCCACCATAGGAGACAACAAAGCTATACTTCCTGGGTTGGTCTCCAAAAGCTTCTCACAATACCAGGGCAGGTGGCTGTAAGTCTCCCTTATAGCGTGATACAATTCTTTCTGTGCTACTTCTTTACCTCGCCAGACCTGTGAATAGGTTAAAGTAACTCCATACTGTTTGTATATTTCTTTGACGAGCTCCTTTGGTTTCAACGTCGAATTATCATGCAGCTTCTCCTTGATAATGGCGGTCAGCCACTGTCTTGTCGCTCGACGCTGACCTTCTCCGCTTCCTCCACATGTATGCTCATCTGTCATTTTCTTGATTACAAATTTCTTGTTACGAGATGACTCCGATGCATGCAATCGCCAAGTGCATCCTTCCGCAACACATTTCACAGTGACACGAGTGGTTTCATTTTTTATGAACCGATATGCAAATCCTTTCCCAATGGCATACTTACACAACTGAGCACGAAAATCCTTCACATTATCAAATTCTTGACCAACACCTTTGATAATGTCATCCCAAAAAACAATAGGATTGTCAAGTGCCTGCTGATGTTCTGCTGTGATCTCAGAACCAACATATGGATTGCCTGCATCATCAAAAAGCCCAATTGGTTCCCTGCAAGCCCCAGCATAGTTGCGAACATGTATGAAACTTGTTCTTTTACAAAATGTTTTTGAGTGACAAATGAAATGGCTGAAAAATTACCTAGTTGTGTTATCAACGAGAGCAAGTGCCTGCTGATCCAGAATGCTTGGTGTGGCAGAAGCACCTTCAGCTGGGGTGGCGAAGGAAATATCGCTTCCGAATTCCAGTTGGAAAACCCTGGTTTCAGAAAGATGAGAAAAGCAACTGAGATGGACAACATAGATGCCAAAACAGAACCACTGACTAATCAATGAAGCAAGTAATGGTTCTGATTTATAAGACTGAAAGAACAATGAAATGGATAAAATCACAAGACAGCAAAAGAAATTCAAATGAGACTACTTAGCATTATTTGGTCAAACTAAGCAGTAGGGTCCATTTTCCCTAAAACGGAAACTATAAGTACTTAAATCGTAAAGAAACAATACCAATAGAAGCAAATAGAAAGTTGTATGGCTGAAATATGGATCATGGAAGGTATGCATACATGTACGAAAGTTGAAATAAGAATGTACGTCATCCACAGAACTAGGTAAAAAGTTCCATTGGACCAAGATATTGTATTTCCGAGCAGTTACCACAAGAAAGTAAAAGAGAAGCCACTAACGTAGTAAAGATACTTACGTCCTAACCATCTCATATGGGAGTAAATTTTTTTATTTTGACCCTTTTAAAATTAATATTTTATTAATAACCCGTCCGAAACTCTATTTTCAAGATCTGGCCTTTTTTGTCACGCCAATGTTGGTGGCGTGGCAAATGATACGGTCACGCCAAGCAACATGGCGTGACTGAGTGCCACATCAGCCGAAAATGCCATGTCAGCAAGTGTCTTGACCGGGCTGACCAAGCCGTTCTCTGGCGTGACTAAGCTGGGTCATGCCAAGGCAGTTGGCGTGACTGTCTGGGACTTAGCACCCTCCAGTATCTGTTTCTCTGCGAGCACAGGCACACAGCGTCTCGTCGTGGCAAAGGTTTCAAGGCTCCGGTTGGGTCTGGCGTGACCGGCTTGGTGAGCCCGGTCAAGACACTTGCTGATATGGCATTTTCAGCTGACGTGGCACTCAGTCACACCATGTTGCTTGGCGTGACCGTATCATTTGTCACGCCACCTACATTGGCGTGACAAAAAGGGCCAGATCACGAAAATAGAGTTTCAGACGGGTTATTAAAAAATATTAATTTTAGAAGGGTCAAAATAAAAATAAATCCTCATATAGACCATGACACAGACAGTTAACTATCTGGTATGCTTCGAAAAGTACCAAAAGTACTATATAAGTCAGAAGTAAGGGTAACAATTTGGATTACAAAAAATCCTAAAGTCGGTATTAAGCAGCGCTGGTTGCAAAGGCGAGCAGTTCTGGCACATTCAGTAATTTCAGCAATACGGCATACAAGGAATATATGCTAAAAACGCAGTTGACACAAAATGTCATCTCAAAACTATGCATTATTTCCAATCTCATTCGCGACAAGGCTACTCTAGAAGTTAAATGGTCTAAAATAGATTGTTTTCACTTCCTTTCACACTAGTAACATTGAAACAGTTTACCATACATAACATTGCAGAGCAAACATGGAAATCTGAGAGAAAAAGGTCCCACTCAGGACGGAGGGCAAAATAACACCAGTCTGCTTCCCTGGGTACAAAACTGACGATAGCCCACTCATCAGAATTGCTACAAATGATTTCTTTTTTCAGCTGTGTTGACAAGCTACTGCTAACAGCTACCATTCATGAACTTGGTCAGGACTCAATGTTTGGTTCTGTATCTAATACTTTCTCTTCCCCTATTTCAATGTAAGGCACATTCCTTCCATTTCTTTACAACAACAAAAAAAATCCCAGAGCAAAGAAGACATGCAACAACTTTCTCTTCACCTGTTGTCATCATTTTCAGTAAGAACTGGTACTGGCTGTTTCACATTATTGGCACCGGGTTGAACTGCAGTGCCAAGAGCATTGCAAGTCTTCTTGTTATTTTTGGGTGCCCTAAAGAGACATAACATGGGCTGTAATGCTGAAGAATATGGGGTTTACAAATAACAGCTATAAAGATAATTGATACAGAGCAAAACCTACTTGCTTTTAGCCGGTGGCCGTTTCCTTTTATCACCACGCGCAGTAGAGCCAGATTTAATGGAAGAAGCTCCAGCATGAGTTGTGATACTCCTGGTTAACAAACACAAGAAAAAAATGTGTTACATAAGCATAGGCTTGACTTTGGCTCTTCCACGTGAGTAAGGAATGAAATATACCTGTTCTCCACTCGACTTATCAAGAAGACTTCCACTTGTGCAGCACTGATTGTAAAATCAACCATCCGTTGCAAATCTCTATCACATGATATTGTGATGAGCGTTCTATTATTATTCGGTAGGAAATACTTCAGTGACATGTCAGTGACATCAACATGAAACACCTTGGACACCTCATCCTTGAAGCTCTCCAGTGACATATCACGTGTGACATCAACAGCATGTGCTTCTCCTCCTTTGTATATCAAATTACCATTGGGGCCAGAAGTGAACTCTCCACCATATTGGCAAATAGCTACCACAATACCGCTGTCCACCATGGTTCCTGAATTGTTCGATGGTCAGTGTAATAACACCACAACTTGACAGATGTAATTTACACTACAATGAAAAACATAGACTCAACAATACAGGAAAGCGAAACTAAGTCAAAGGGGTAAAGAATTAAGTGGTGTTTGAACATATTAAGGCTGGTTGACAAACATCCGAACAGACGGGATATGCAGCCCATTGTTGCTCGAGTCCCACAAATAACAGCCGCACACAGCCTCTTTAAAATTTGTGCACAGGCTGCTAACAGCACCGTCACCGCTGTATGTCTTCCTTATCGAACCAATTCGAGACATCAACAGGCAACAGATGGGAGGTGGAGCTCGGCGGCGGCACGTCCAATGGATCTCGGCGACCTCAACAGCGATGAGATCGACCTTGGCCCTCTACCTCGCCGGCTCACGGCGTTCCGCCTCCCTGCCGCGGCAGGGCTGTGTGGACCTCCTGCGATACCCTACCCCGCCCGCGGCAGCCGCCCGACCACCAATGCCCCAGCTTCCTCTAAGGCCCATGGGATTTTGGTAAGCTCTCCAATCCAAACCCTTCAACCTAAAGCTTCGGCTATAGATTGCTGATCAGAGACGACAAACTCCGGCGAGATCTGCAACCACCGGCTTTGCTCATCCCTTTTTTTCTTTATTCTCTCAGTTGACGGTGAAAACAGAATCCCTTGCTACAGAATGTGGTACGCGGGTCATATAAGGCGCCGTTGAATTTCTGACATCCAAATTCTCCCACAAGGGGCCTGAAACTCTAGTTTTTATTGGCAGAGACATTGAACAAGGAGCACTCAATTAATCCCTTTTTGGTAAATATAGCATAAGACCAATCTAAGCATGTAATGTAAATTGCAAATGATAATCTGCACGACTTAAAGGTCACAAAAGTAACAGATAAAGCACGATGATACACATAAATTTCAAGGTTTCAACTTGACAAAAAGGTCATGGACCGATATGACAGCTCAGTGTTTTAGTTTAACACATCCTGCTCAACTTTTAAGGTTGGTATATTAAGACACTACACCGATAATAGACAAAATAATTGAAAATAACACAAGCCAACTAATAAAGGCTTCGAACTAGCACTGCGTTCATTAAACAATTTAGCTACCTTCCATGGCAATTTATACTATAACAATATTAAACAACATAACACGGCACCGATGGGCCTCGTTTTCAGTGGAAAATTACTTTTGCAGTTTGTTTGACAAGAAATTATGGGCAGTTAAAAACTCCCGCACGATGTTCGAACTTCGAACTGAATACAAGGAATCGATGGGGTGCGACGCCATTCGTTCCTAATTGCAGGGCTGCAATGATAATACCCAGCAACAGCAACCTAGGAACTAAAAAACAAGGGGGTAAAAGAGAGAAGAACATTTTGCTCAAGAATCCCCTGAAATTCCCACAAATCGCACCCGGACTAACAACACAGGAACCACGGAAAGGAGACATCTCAGAGGATGCGACGCGAACCACGCAAGGGAGACGAACTAAAGTGGGGATCTGAATAGAAATTGCTCCCAAGAAACGCAAAACACAAAAAAGACGGCTTTTCCCCCCTCAGCTTTGGTCTCATCTTCTTTCGCGAAAAGGAGGGATTCCAAAGCAACGCATAAGAGGAAACCAGGGGTCAGCATGAAGCGACTCGCTCGATTCAGTTGAGACCCAAAAATTCGTTCTTCGAAAAATAAATCTACTACTTACCAACAAGAACCGGTGGAGAAAGCAGCCCAAGCGCGGATCCTCGCCGCTGCAGGCGACGAGGAGGATGCGAGGAGAAGAGTGTCTTCGAGGTGGGAGACGGAGGCGGAAGGAGGGGGGGAGGGAGCTTGGCGGCGGCCTTGCGGTTGGAGATGGAGATGGGGGAAGGAAGACGAAGGGGGATCGATTTGCTAGGGCTGCGAACACCAGGGGTATTTTTGATATTTTCTACACCGTGAGGAAACTTGGCTGGTTCTTTTCACAAATTTTGTCATTCATGTCTCGTGGTCTCGGCTTCTTTTAGCGGCGCACCTTATTTTTATTTTTATTTTTTGAGGAGTCAAAACAAAATATGTTGACGTCGGAGGAGTTCAATCGAGTCTGTTCCTTGCGACGGCCCTCCGGTATTGGAATGGCGTAATAAATACTATTCAAAAGTTTAAAAATTGACACAGGAAAACTAACAACTTTTCGCAACAATTTTACGTGCAAATAGGAAACGATTTTGTATGTTATATTTTTTGTTTTGAATATTCAGCATTGGGATAATCATAGCTTAAATCTAATAAGAAGTTATTGTAACATTAACTTTTAGAGAAGGGCGTGACTAACCGGCATCTTCTTTCTCGCGCCAACCTCCACCCCCGCCGACCCAACCATAGCCCCCAGCAGCTCCGCTACCTCCCGGCGTTGTCGCCGCCCTCTGGCCCTCCCTGCCCCTGCCCGCAACCTCCTCCAACGGCGCCGCCGGTCCGCACTCGCTGGCGCCGCCCCGCTCCTATGATTTATGATTCATTAATCATATGTCAAACGAGGTGATGAATTTCCTCGTTCATAGTTTAAATAATGCTTACTTTCTTGATTCTGTGGACTGTTTCACCGCTTGAAAAGATAACAAATACATGCTAGAAAGATGGTATGCTTGGACAATGGCATGCACTTTTGAAACATGAGCTGAAATTGACGAATTTACTAACGTTTTGACCAAAAGTTTGCTTTATTTTGCAAACCACTATTGGCAATAGCTGCCTATAGCTTTTCTGAGAGCACTCCGCTAAACTCTATAGTCCGCTATTTTGCAACCTTGCATCGTAATTGTAACATCCCTTCCTGTGCAAATAAGCAAGGGTTCAAGTGATCATGTTTAAGAATCCAAATAAAAACAAATATTACAAATGTGGTCAAAATGGAGCACTCCCCAACAACAACTTCAAAATCTTGCACAGAGTGGCCCCAATAAAAATGTTTCTAAGTTCTATGTCTCAAAATAGAATTTTGGAGAATTTTTCAGAATTTTATGAAAAGAGAAGCAGTTCAAAGAAATCTAGAGAAATTCAAAGTTGATCTGTCTTGTCGAATTTTTCATTGAAATTCTGTGCCGAAATTAGAAATACTCCGATAATGAAAAATGCTCCTGTAGGCCTGTCCTACCCTCTGTGAATTTCTCATATTTTTCTGAGTTTTGTTTTAGAATCTCATTTTTTTTTGAGTTGTTTAAGCTACTGTTTTGAAGGAGAGAATTGGGCACGTTTGAAAAATTAATTTGGAAAAAAAAAAGAAAAATTGCCGCGCGTCCTCTTCTCCTCAGGACCTGTGCCGGCGCTGTGGCCCGCGCCACTCTGTCGACTAATCTTCCCGCGCAGGTCGTCCTCAATCTCACTCCCCAGCTCGACGCTCCTCCCTCGCGCTCATTCTTTTTCCCCCTCGCGGAACCCTAGCCGCCATTGCCGCTTGGAAGGACCTCGCAGCGCGCCACCACTCCGCTCCTCCGAGCTCGACCCCAACAGAGAAAAGGTGCGCAAGGAGGCCCTCTGTCCCTGTTGACGGTCATTAAACCATAAACTGACCCCCAACATACCGGTAAATAAATAGTCTTTCACCAAGATTCGATGCATATTAGGTTTAATTAATAAAATTTCACGAATTTTGGTGACTTTTGGATGCAAGAGTGGATAATAGAGGAAAGTGGGCTCAGCCAGAGAAATTCCCTAGCCGGCTGGCCCAACCATAGACCGGCCGGACCCACCTGGTGGCCACTGGCCCCGGGCTTCCTCCAGTGGGCTGTAAACTAGCCCACAATGCATAATTAAAGGCCTAGCCCAGCGAATTTGCGCTGACTTACCAGAGGTGGGCCATTTAGGTCTTAACTTGGCTCTCACTGCATTTCTGCCGACCCCAGCAAGCAACCCACCTTCGGACCGTCTTCAGGGAGTAATCAGGAGCGTCGATGCAAGAGGAGGTGGCCAACCTCCACAGGGGACGGCCGGCCGGCCACCCTACTTGGCCGGCCGGCCAGGCTTGACGACCCCGCCAAGCCACCTCGCAGTTTGAGTACCCCATCGTCCTAAGGAGGCTATAAATAGCACCGGTGGCCGGAGGAACAATTTGCACCACATCACATCCAAGTGATCATTACTGATTTAGTGTAGAAGTAGAGAGTTATTTTGGGAGTTAGAGTAGAGTAGAGTAGAGTAGAGTGGAGTGAGAGCTCTCTCGAGGTTCCGGAAGTCTTCTCGGAGTTTCGGTATAGTTCTTGTATCCTTACTCTTGTAGAATTATTCTTTTAATTATATATTCAGTCTTATATTTATTTATTTATTTTAGTATTTTTTTCTATTTAAGTTATTTATTTAGTTAAGCTAGTGTGCGTGCAAGTCTTGTTATAGGATTCGTGATTGTGTCTAAAGATTACGAGAGAGTGCCTCCGTCGGAGATGGTCCGCGCTTGGTAAAATCTGTGCTCTATTCTTAGATTGGGCTGCTTCGTTGATCAGGAGTAGTTCCTCTAGGCAGGTTGTAAGCGTGGCGCTTAGAGCTGGGCCTATGCACGTTTGGCACCCAACCCACGGAGGATGGTAGCCGCGAGTGTATGTGACAGCTACAACGGTCTCTGTAATCCACCACGTCCGGGTAGGACAGGCAGGGTTTTCAATAGCAGTGAGATTCCCAAGGTTAGCGGTATCGATTCATTAGCCTTGGCATCATTGTGCCCCGAAATGACATAACTTGTGTATATGTGAACTTAGCTAAAGTAAATACACTTGTAGAATGGAATACTAGGATAGTAAATATAGGATAAAATATACAGAAAACCTTTGTAGCTCTATCTCGTTGGTTCTCCCAAGATAATTTCTCTTTTACCTTTTTATTTTTGGATGTTTGATGTGCGCCACCATATTAACATGTATCTCACCCCTGTCTTAAGTACATGTGTTATTTGCTCAATAAGTATAATCTCTTTGTTATTATTTCATCTTCCTCCCGCTCTACTTCCCTGCGGAAATATAAATACGATAACCCTGGAATACTACAAGGAGAATTGCAACAATAGAGTTTCGTGCGCTTGCGGAATTAATGAAAACAAATCACACGCATAAGAACCACCAACAGTCCCCTCGGCAGCACAAACACCAAGTTCTTTCGTCCTCGCGCGAGATCGACGAAGAAGTTCATCAATGGCCGGCAGGTGAACGCGAGCAACCCCGAAGTCCATTACTTCCTCCTCGGTGCGAATCGGCTCGACTCCTCCCACAGGGACCTCCTCCTCTTCCACGAGCACCTCACCAACCTGACCTCGTCGTCGTTCTGCAGCCGAGCTCGCCGAAATCCTCTTCTTCCCTGCCACTCCTCCGACGATCTCCTACTTCCCGCCTCCCTCCTCGACGTCATCATCCCCATTCCGGTACGCGCCGCCGAGGTGAAGCCCATGCTCCCTTTAGTTCGCTATTTCGTCACCTCCTTTCGCCGCGCCACCGCTCGCCGCCGGCGCACCTCCTCCGCGCGCGCACGTGGACATCATCGTGCGCTAGAGCCGCCTCGTATTGCTCATTTCTTAGTTCCCTCGCCGCCCTCTTTATTGCCGCCGTTCGCGGGAACGCGGCCGCGCCGCCGCGCGCACGCCATGCGTGCTAACTGCTACAGTGCTAGGCCTTTCTCCTTTTCCTTTTTCGTTTCTTCCTTTTTTCCAGGATTTAAGTTTGTAAATTCGGTAGAAAATAAAATACAAATCGAAAAATAGCAAACTAAATTGCATTAGAATCCACTTAACAAGATCTACCCAATGGTGTAATTGCACAATAGATAATTTTACAAAATCCAGAGAAGTAAAACCTAACTAGATTTTTATATGCTTTTCTGTGCATGAAAAATTTATGAATTTTGGTGTTCATGCATCTCATGGCATCTCTGAACACCACCTCGGCACCATCACCATGCTACTACCCTCTTTCATTTAACAAAGTTCATCTATGCATTGCATTTAATTATTATCTTTACATTGCATCATTATAGGAAACAGCGCTGGAACCGAGGACGTGGAAATCGAGGCCGAGGAGACTGGCGCTGACTTGAACCATCTTGAGTGTGCTGACCACCAGACCCAAGGCAAAGCCTGGTGCACTCCTATTGTTTCCAAGTTTTCCTTTTACGGACATGTTCTCATGTCTTGATTGTGCATTAAGTTTAGGAGTTGTATGGAAACAGTAGATGCATTTGCCTATATGTACCTATGGGTTTGGTTCAGTTTGTACAGCCACTCGGTAGAAAAATCGGGTGGTATGGAGACCGCCCGATATAAGTGGTTCGGGTTACTTTTACTCTCACATGATGATGTTAATGAATATGAGACTGAGCGGGGAAGTTCACGTGTAGGTTGAGGTGGCAAAGTTGACCTTGTTCGTCATAGCCCCATTTGTGTCGGTTGGGGACCAATCGTTGTGGCCCCATTGATCAAGTTTGAACGTACCGGATGCATGTTAGTGATATGGGAACTAGTAAACCGACGTAACTTGATATTCTATTGTTGGACGGTGCACCCTCTCTCTTTTGGTGATGAGTATGGTATGGTGGTTGCGGGATAGTGTTTGAAGAGAGGGCACACGGGCTAACCACGGATAGCCCAGCGCGGGTATCGCGTGGAGGACGTGTGTCCAAGAGAGGTGAAATCGGCTCGCCTCTATGATGTCTTGTGAAAGGTTGCCGTGCATGACTCTTCGTGAGTGTGCGTACGTCGTGTTTTTCGGGTTTCGTCTGCAGGTGTAAATCGATTCGAATCGCCGTCCCTCGCGGTTATTGAGTACCACTTGTGAGCGTTGTCACATCATAGTAAGAAATTGCACATGATGGATATACTTAATGTTTGAACTTCATTAATTGTATTGTAACCATGTATTGCTTAGTATAGGTTGCTCACCTTTATGTTTATGCAAAGAACCCTTTTAATTTGGCTAAAATCTGAAAATAAGGATCAACTATTAGTGTTGTTTTCGCAATATTAATTTAGCAATCCGGTCAGCCCTTGTATGCTAGATGTCGGTCTTAGAAGGCCAATTTGACGGGTAAGGACTTGCTTAGTATTAGTTGCTCAAGGTTTGTTGTTTAAATCTTGTGTACAGGTGATCTTTTGGCTCGGGAGAATGAAGCACGTTTACTGGCTAGATGTGCTTCATCATAGGAATACGTCGAGTTGTATATTGCTTCCGCTACGCTTTTCAAACTCTTTCATGTAATCAAATCTGAATTTAAGTTGTAATAACTAAATTTCACTTGTATCCTATTTTCTTATGCTCATGTGTGCTTGCTTCAACAAGTGTCATCCGCTCTCGATCCTGTTAGGCTATTCCCTCATTATTTGAGGCGGGATGCTATAGTAACGAAGCTTTGTTTCACCTTACCGCAATGGCCACATTGTCTTCTTGTGCTGGAATTATTCTATTTAATTGTTTCATGGATGGACCCGATCAGAGATGTGGCTTTCTATCGTGTTATGAGCTAGGATTGAAATCTCGAAAAAAGGGGGAAAATCGAAACCGACGAAACCGACCGGTTACCTATTATACTACAATACACAGGTTCAGTTTTTACCGAAAACCGGACGTCTGACGAAACCGAGCCTTAAGTCTGATTATCGCAATAACCGGATCGGTTTGTCGGTTTCGTAAACCTTGGTAATGAGCACCATACATGTGGGGGTGTAAGGAATAATGTCATCCTGTGCAATCATGTTAAAATTTACGATCGTTACATGTTCAAGATGGAATTTTGACGATCGCTATATGTTCAAGATGGAATTAAAAGGTTATCTCTGGCAGTCTTGTAGTCATAGATCATCACTCCATAAAAGACAAGATCAGATTTAGGAGGTTATCCTTTGCCATGTAACATTGCATTAATGAACTCATTAGTGGTTCTGGACCATACATGGAAAAAGATAGCACCGGATTTAAAGGTCGATTGGCTATTGTTGCTTTTGTTGATGGAACTAACTGGATGTATCCAATTGCTTTCAATGTTTCGATTCTAAAAGTAATGAAAAGTGGATCTGGTTGGAACAAAGGGATTAGGGAAGCCATAGAATCACCATTTGGTTTAGCAATTGTGACGACACCACTGGTGTCCCAAGCATCTCAAATGCATCTCAAACATGCCTTCGGAGAACGTGCGGAGCACGCATTTCATTAAGAAGAGGAGAAAAGCTCACGACGTGACAGAACCTAGTCCCCTAAGGAACTTGGCCAAAATCCGACCACGAAGTAGTGTTTAGTTACAAATACAAGTTGGGAGGGCAGAACTACCATAACAACCACAAAACCAAAAAGACGCGGGAACAAGCTCCCGAGAGAAAGAAAGGCGAAAGAAACGCTAAGCCCGCCTAGGGTGGAGCAGCTTCCACAGCTTGGAGAAACCTGCAGCCGCCCAAATGTGAGACTCGTCGATGATTTCTTGCGACAAAGGTACCGGACCCTATTATTCCGTTCCTTCGAAAGGCTCCATGCGACCAAAATTAGCAGTGTATCAAAGCCAGGGCGTAACAACTTAGGTACCCTTTTACGCGACCTTAGCCACCACCCGATAAAACAGACCAAACGAGAGAAGTGCTCGAGTCCTAGCCTTTGTAGAACCCAAAGCCAGGTTTTGAGACTGTAAACACAGTATAAGTGAGCGACCGTCGACCGTCCACTTCCAGTGGAAGTGGACCGGCACAACTGTGAGGACTACCTCGGCGACAGGCGCAAACCCAGACCACATTCTTTGTAAGTCACGGCTTCGGGTGGGAAGAATCCTCAACGGAGACCTCTTGATCACCCCCCCGCTCGTTACAATGAACAGTAAATAGAGGAGTCCACCGCTAGCACCAAAATCAACGAACAACGGCCAGAACCCTTGTAGACAACTAGCCCCGAGTAGCACAGGAACACCAGAGAAGCATATAAATAGGGGGGGGAGCGGGGTGAGGTGGGTGGTGTGGGGGGTATGACCCGGCATCTCAAACATGCCTATAGAGCAGAGAAGAGGTGTTAAGTTCAATTTTCAAAGTTAAATTATAAATCAATCAGCTAACTCAAATATTGTTCAAAAGTGAGCTTGAAAAAGAACCACGATACTTTTAACATAAGTGTGCACCAACAAAAAATTATCTAGGTCAAATCTGAGGAACTTTTCATGATTTTACCAAATCTGGAGGTGTCTCTAAAAATTCAGACAAGGTTTTTCAAGTTCCTGAGTTTCTCACAATTGATTCACAATCACTAAGTCAGATTAATGCTCTTGTACACATACAAAATACACTAGTTTTCAAAGGAAACGAAAAGAGAGTTAGAGTCGCTGTTTCTGCTGCATATATAACTCGATCTGGGCACTCGATTTAATCCCCAACAACTTGACATGATGAATCATACATCTGGATACTCTTACAGGTACTTTTTCCCGATCTCATATCAACAATCTAGTATATATATACATACATGCGCATTTAGTTAGTGCAAAATAATGAGTTGATCCATCACGGCCTGCGCGGCGGCCGGCCAGCCACGGAGGAGTCGGTGCTGTAGTCCGTGGTGTAGTCGTCGTAGTCGCCGCTGTCGAAAGCCAGCTGCCGGAGCCGGGAGATGTTGTCGGAGCCGCCGCCGGAGAAGAGCACGCTCTGTCCCGGCTTGACGCCGTCCTGGTGCAGGTCGTCCAGCGACGCGTCGCCCTCGAGCGCGCGCACGATCTGGCTCATCTTGGGTCGCCTCCTGGCCGAGTGGCGGATGCTGGCGGCGGCGCAGGCCGCCATGCGCTCGACCTCGACGGGCGAGTACTCGCCGGCGAGCCGCTCGTCGACGAGCTCCCCGAAGCCCGTCTCGCCGGCGAGCGCGGCGGACAGCAGCGGGCGCGCCCAGTCGACGAGGCTGTCCTCCATGAGGTTGGCGGTGTCGATGGGGCGGCGGCCCGTGATGAGCTCCAGCAGCATGACGCCGAAGGAGAAGACGTCGGAGCGGTCGGTGAGCTTGCCGCTGGACGCGTACTCCGGCGCCAGGTAGCCGAAGGTGCCCATCACGCGCGTGGACACGTGCGTGTTGGTGTCCGTCGTCAGCTTGGCCAGCCCGAAGTCCGCCACCATGGCCTCGAAGTTGTTGTCCAGCAGGATGTTGGCCGCCTTGATGTCGCGGTGGATGATCCGAGGATGGCCTGCAGATATATACACATATGTATATATAATATGTATACACACATTGTTATGATCACATTTGCACAAATTTACAAGATGATTCCTAATTGAACTCACAGTCCTCGTGGAGATACGCGAGGCCCTTGGCAGACCCCAGCGCGATCTTCATGCGCGTCGCCCAGTCCATGACGGGCACGCCCTTGCCGTACAGATGGTGCTCCAGCGTGTTGTTGGGGACGAACTCGTAGACGAGCATGCGCTGGTTGCCGGCGATGCAGTAGCCGACGAGAGACACAAGGTGGCGGTGGTGCACGCGGCTGATGATCTCCACCTCCGCCTGGAACTCCCGCTCCCCCTGCCCGCTGCCGGACTTGAGCTGCTTCACGGCCACCTCCTTGCCGCTGCCGGCGAGCACGCCCTTGTACACGTACCCGAACCCGCCCTGGCCCAGCATGTTCGCTGCCGAGAACCCCGACGTCGCCGACGCCAGCTCCTCGTACGAGAAGGAGCTCTTGGAGAAGCCCAGCGCCACGCTCGGCGACGGCGGCGGGAGGGGAGGGCCGTAGGGGCCCGACGAGTAGACGCCGCCGCCCATTTCGCCGCTCAGCGGCGCCGCCGCAGAGCCCGGCGGAGGGGACAGCGGGTTCCCGCCGCCGTGCTGGTGCCACCCCGGCGGAGGAGCGATGCTGCCGTTGCTGCCGTACTGCTGCCACTTGGGCGGCAGACCGGCGTTCGGGTAGTACACGTTGCCTGCGTGGCGTGCACAAACGATTTTAATAATTTAGCAAATTTAGTTCAACGATCATGCAGACATTGAAAGTCGTAGTTATCAATTACATATGTGTCAATCTTACCTTTCTCGTCGGTGTAGAAGGGCATGTTCATGGGGGTAGGCCGCTTCTTCTTCCTCCGGCAGCAACAAAGGCACGCGACGACGGCCAACAGAGCAGCGAACGCCACCACTCCAATCACCACGCCAGCGATCACGGCCTCCGTGTGACTCGGCGACGATGAAGACGACGACGACTTCTTCCCATCTTTGGAGCTGGAGCTCCCGCTGTTCCCAGACCCTCCTCCGCCTTTTCGTGGCTGTGGCGGGCCTGGCGACGGGGACGACCTCGACGCTGGAGATGATGATGAGAATGATTCATCTCTTGGCTGTGACGCTGAGCCGGTAGATGATTTCGGTGGCGAGTTTGATGATGCCTGTGAAGGTGATGTTGAGGACGGAGGCGACGGGGGTGATGAATCGGCAGAGGACGACGTCGGTGACTGCGTGGAGTTGCGAGACGATGACGGCGAGGACTCGGGGGCGGAGGCCATTTATTGGTTGGTTCCTCTAAAGGGGAAGGATGTGGAGCTCTTCCTGTAAATGGGGAGAACTCCAGCACTTTACCTTGATAGAGCTATATTAATTATTATGCTACTTTGATTCAACGGCTAAGAGTATCAGCTCTTGGTTGTGCTCAGAACCCCTGAACAAGGAAAATTTAGTGAAAGTGTTATCAATTCAGGATCTAGAACAATAAGTCGTAATGCCTCAAAATCTGTTGCGAACAGCAGCAAAGTAATTTTTGCAGCCAGAGGAGGGCACAAACACAAACATTTGTATCTTAATTTGGGGATCAATGGTGACTTATTTCAGACAACATTTCGTAATATAAGCAGCAACAATAGACACGATGGGATTACTTGCATCACCCCAGCTATTACGAATGAGCATTACGATAGAACAAGTTAGCGCGTGAACAGATTAAATTAATATGTCATCAAGGGCATATGAAAATCAAGCTCCTGAGAATCAATGTTGGCAGAATAAACCAAAGCAAAGGGTTGAAACTCCAAATAATCTCAACAGAAAACTTCTTTGGGAACCAGATCGATCATATAAATTTTACTTACCTTTTCCTTTTCCCTTGGTTGATTAGGTGAAGAGGGAGAAGGAGAAAGGGGTTGACAGCAGATTGGAGGTGACGGAGGATGAGGGAAGAAGCCATAATGCGAGCCTTCCGTGTCACCATTCACCCATCACTAATCTGGCATCTCCCATTTTTAGCAACCATTCTCCAAATAAACCTCACATTTATTGTACATTTGAGACACATGCTAAAGTAGAGTTGTCAACTTATCATCATCCCAATATGCATTAGAATATGAAACAGGCCCGGAGAACATGGTGTCCATTTGGAACCAGTTTGACAGTTCTGCGCTTCTACTACACAATACTACACGTAATAGTAGAGCATTCATTCAATGCTTTCTTGCCTCCAAAACCTCATAGTATCATCATAAACCTTACAACCAGCCATGACAACCAACTGAGAGCATACTTTAAAATACAGCAATGGAACAAGTTAAGGTTCACATGTCTCAAACCATACTTAACTAGAATAGAGGAAAATTTCTTGCATTGAACAAATACAACTTAATATTCTCACCCTGAATACACAAATTTGACCTGCAGATTGCTAACTCAGCTAGACTCGAAAGATCAGATACAACAATAATGAATGTTTGGAACCTCACCTACGTTTACAAGCACTCGGAGCTGGAGTGCCATCGTTGTTACTGCATCCATCAAATCAATCAAAGTAACCAGCATGCCACCAAGTAACAAGTAATGTCCTGACAATTATTAACATACTCTTGTATGGATCCCAATCAAATCGAACGGTTACTGCTGCCACTCTGCACATCTTAACTCATCTATTGCTCAACCACCTCTCCTGCAGGAATGCTGACAGAGGAGGCCCTTGCCACAGACTGTCCGACGGCAGTGAATCTATCAGGCAGCACACACAGTGGGTCACTTCCATCCGACTCACCCAGGTACGCTTGGCCTAGACAGTGGCCCAACGCCCGAGCCACTGGGACAGCCACCGCATTGCCAACTTGAATGTACCTACCGGTAGTAGACGGCAAATGTTCAGATCTCATAATTTTTGTAGTTACCAGAGGTTGATAAGTAGTTTATTATGTATCATGTTCAATTCAGATTCTCTTTAGTTACAAGCAAAGTAGGAAGAGGGACTCACTTCTCTTTGATTGGGCCGAACAACCGATAGTAGTCCGGAAATCCCTGTAATCTTGCATTCTCGCGGACAGTCAGGACTCTTGCCTGATCTGGATGCAATATAATCTGTTGCAAAACATGTTCAGTCAAGCAGAAATTTACAAACAAGAATTACAGAAGGAAGCAGTTGCAGTAGCTTGTCCCAAAGCTAACCTGGTTATGGGGCTCAGCTCTGGTCACAACAGTAGGAACTGTCTCATCCCACCACAGGCGCCCAAATGGCCTACACCAGCATGGAATGTAAGAAAAATATATAACTAACCTAGGTTGTTGGAGAAAAGGAAAGCAAAATGGGTAACATACTTCAATGAACGCCCTTTAATGAAGGACATGGCATAGTCAGGAACCTAACCACGGTGGAAAACAAAGAATTCTGTAAGCTATAACCATGTCTAAAATTTGGGTCATACAGTACTTGAAACCAATAGATTCACAAAAAGAAACATTATGCAACCATCTAAAGAGGATTGCAAAAATAAAACATACCAGTGGCTTCCCAGACGGCAAGTACACACGCTCAATTTCAGGATCCCACTCAACAGTGTTGTTAGCACCAACCTTGACACCCTTTAGATCACGGAAGTTGGCTCCCTACAACAGAAAATATATTATTATTTCATAAGGATAAAAAAGGAAACTAGCATTAAACTAACGCTCTAAAGCCCCTAACCTTCTTTATAGGGATCTGTTGCACCCTCTGATGGTCATCATTGTTCAATCTCAAGGGTTGGTGATCCAAAAGCTTGCCCTCATCTGGACCAGCCTCTCCACCAAAGGAGTAATCCAACATATCTGAGCATTCAAAATGGGAAGAATGGACCTCAATATAATAGTAGCAACAAATTCATGGATCTATTTGCAACATCTACAAGAAAACTACAACCATCCAAAAGTTAGTTATAGAAAATTACAACAGGTTTCATGCATTGCGTTAGAAAACTACAACTTTGTGTTTGATTTCACCAGTCAGCCTCACCATAAGAAAAATTGTATTCTTACACAAAGTTAATGTACTCTCCTGATACGAAATTGTATTCACTCTGGAATTTAAGAGTAAACATTGAAGAGACAAGTTACAGGCTCAAATGCACAAGTATTCCTAAAATTTTACTTAGTCATGATATAAAAGGTAAGCAATTAGATCGAACTTCCTTACCTTTACGACTGAGCCGAATGTAACGCTGGAACTCTCTCTTGGGGGGAGCACTGTACTCCATTACTTCACGGGGCTGATGGTTCTCTACCTGTACAAAAGGGTCAGACTACATGCACAAGTTGAGAAACCTTGATATGAGAAAACACTTACCCTTGGAAGATCAGAAATGGCATCACCCAAAAGCAAAGCTTTCTTCAAAGATGGTTTCTGTGTTTCGTCATACGCAACAACACTTTGCTGCATATATAACTTAGTCAGCAATGCTTAGAGGAAAATAGTTTTTAAAGCTACTTTGCACTTACCGAAAAAGCATTTGGGACTCCTCCACGTACAACTACATCATGTGTAGGAAGAGGATATTTTGGGAGCATCTACAATGCCAAACACAATTGGTTAATCAACAGTGAACTCTGACCAAAGATACACTGATAGCACCAACAACGATTACTCATAAGGGGATTACAACTCTAACAAATAATGAAGCAGCAAGACACGGAACAAACCATGGAAGGGAGAGCACCCCAAAGGAATACACGCATCCTGAACTGTGGCAAACCATAGCAGCCAGCCACCACAATGCCAAGCCGTGCTTGGTAGTTCATAGCTACCAGGCAGCTCAAAGCATAACGTCCTAGGTAGCCGTCGGCAAATTTAAGAATGTCCACAACATTTTCCATGAGGACATACTTTGGCTTCAAGTATGCAACTATATCCATGAAAGTCACCATTTGCTTGTTTTTTTCATCTTTAAGCGGGTCGTTACGGTTTCTGAACCGATTGAACCCACTAATGCCTTGACAGGGTGGGCCACCGCAGATTACATCAACATCACCCTTTCAAAAAAATATATATATATAGACAGGTAAATATAATCACCAAATAAAGTTCAGAGTTAAACAGAGGAAAGCAAAAGCGTATGAATACTTACAGGCTGTGGCAAAATTCTTTTCCTATATCCTTCTTGTACAAATTCTCTAATTTTCAGTGGGCAGTCACTGGTTTATGAAACACTGGTTAGGAGTGCAATAGATGTACCTGGCAACAATCATGAGACAATAGTTTACTAACCTGAGGTTGTCAATGGGTTCCCATGTATCATATTCAGGACCATAGCCTTGCCATTTAACCTGCAAAAATTATGTATTACAAAGAACACCTGGTTGGTACTGAAGAAACAAAGACCCCTTCCAGTAGTAAATGAACTTCTGTTCTCATAAATTTTAAGCATTGCAGGCATAACCAGATTGCTTGAAGAAACAACAAAAAAGAACCTTGAAATATATTCCGTCGTCTCTGCCACTGCCACCATAACATATGCCGAGCAGCTTCTCAACAACGTACTCGCCTTCCTCAAGTTCACTGGTGCTGCCATCATCCTCTTCAGCATTTGAGCCTGCTAAATCCGAACCAACATCCTCATGGACATATTTATTACACAATATAGCCCATTCCTTGAGGAGAGCAAGGAACTCATCAGCTTTCTCGTTCCGCACCTACATATAAAGATCCAAAGACACTTTGTAGCAGAAGCCTCAAGCCATGAAGAATGAAAGGAATTCAATAGAAGATTTGAACCATACTTCAGTCTGTGGATGATTGTACTTCAGACTCTCGCATGCATAGCTGTTAAGGTCTACAGCCCATTTCTGATGGTCCAAAAAATGGAATTAGTGCTGAGATTGTAATATTACATTCCACCTAACGAACAAGTGTAAAGTACAAAATTACCGTCTCAAGTCTCAAGCCAGAAAGTGCTGCACCCAAACAAAGCCCTGTGGACATGCCCCCACAGCCAGAATACAAATCCAGAAGTGTTGCTGTTCTTCCTTGCACACCAGATGACATTTCCAAATCTACCTCTTCAGAAGATATGGCTGAAGCTGTTTCACTTCCAGATGCCCCGTTTTCTGGTTGGAAGAAATACATGAGTTAATGTTATTGGTAAAGTGAGAATATCCGGTGCTCCAGGAAGTGTAGATGTTTTGGCACATTTGTACCCATATGTTTTAATGCTCCCATGCGCAAGAGACACCATTAAAGTTAAGTGAAAAAAGTCCAACAAAACAATAACAGATAGTGCAAGTTGTCGTGCAAAAAATTTGAGATGCAACAAAAACTTGTGCAAGAAGCGACAAAAAAAGAGAATTAATGTGCAAGAAGCGACAAAAAAAAGAGAATTAAACATAGCTTTTCGTGGATTTTGACACAGCTTCTGCAATGGATTTTGGATTCTGCTCATGGTACTCTAGCTGCAGTAAAAACATTGTAGCAGAATCCGTTTTTGTCCAGAACCCAAAACCCGGTGAAACATAGCTTTTCGTGGATTTTGACACTGTAGCTACTGTAGCAACAGTCGGAGAAGCAGAATCCAAAAGCTGTTTTGCCAAAGGAGGCCTTAACTTGAATAGTTGTAGGCTGCAACTATTCACGTCTGACCATCTTGTTACTATGTACTACATTTCAAAATATATGCAGTTCTAGGTCTGTATCAAGTTCATTGAATATTCTCTGAACCTAGACAAGCATATGTCCAGATTCATAGAATATACTCAATGACACCCAGAAACGTAGCCAGAACTACATGTATTTTGAAACAAAGGGAGTATATGCTGATATCTTTTTTCCATTGAACCTGGCTCAAAATTTTGATCCATCTCAAATTTTGCATGGTAGAAGATGACAGCATGCACCATTTTTTGTTGGAATTTTTACAATCTAAGGTGCATCTCACCATCAGGAGCACCAGAGCATGCAATTAGCTAGAAGTGTTACATATACTTTAGCTTAAAATGTACACATTTGGTATTTCTGTCACTATATATTGTTTAGATCAATTTAACTGGCATGTAGGTGTACCATTCAAGATGATATAGAAATGTACTAAGTTGACCCAAAAGTTAACAAGAAAAGGAATTACCTGATGAGATATTAGCGAATGTCGAATAAGCAACAGAGTAAGACATGTCATAATACAGATCACAATCTTGTATCATCTGAGCTTTGGCTTTTGAATCCATCTGAGACCAACAAATAAATTGTAGTGAGAAACATTATATCAATGACAAAGATAACAGAGTCCTGAATAGGAAAACTTACATTTGGGTCAATTTGTACTATTTTAATCTTTGAGGTGATGCAATCGAGCACATTATCATTTTTTTCCTCAGAAAGGAAAACACGTTTAGGGTCATGCGTATGGCCATCAACATTTATGGAAACCAAGGAATTGATGACCTACAAAGAGAGTGCTTAGTTCAAAGTTGCTTTTGACAGTAGAAAAATAAACCATTGATCAATACAAACCGTGTCCTCTGGACGGAAGAACCAACGGCAAGTAAAATAGCGTTGGTGGTCAGTTCCCTCAAAGATCTCAGTTATGCGGCCAATGTAATCATTCTCATTATCTCCAGCCTATGATTGGCAGAACAAAAACAGAAATGTGAGAACAGAAGAAACTAACTGAACATAAACGTCAAACATTATTGGAGACACATGTATGTAAACATTAAGAGCAGTCATTTCTACAATTAGAGAAGCCACTAAGGCAGATATGCAGAACATAGTAGTTTCTACATTTAAGAGCATTCTACGTGATTCATTAATTTCACTAGCATATAGTGTTGACATTCAATTGAATACATTACTCAATGACATGAAACATTAAAAAGAATAGTTTCATACAGCACAAAATATGTTTCGAAGGCAGAAATGCAGAACGGTGCAATATCTTATTAGCAGCATATGCACATGTATAACAAGAAAGAAAAATAATACAATGGCTTCTCGGCTAGAATTCTCTCTTTTCTTATGGCAATCATAACATGCCAAAGAAAATTTCATCATAAATAGAGCATCTTCAGTTATGAAATAGAAAATTTGCATTTACTCATTGCAAGTAACATACTCTAGAACCAGGAAAGAAACCAAACAAACAATTTTGAAGAGGCTGATAGTCAGAACCCCCCTGATTGGTCAATCAGGAATCACAAATGTAAGGAGAGCAACTCCCGCAACTGAGTCGCAGGAGAAGATCACCCCTCTTTTGCCTTATACTGATTGCTACATCGCATCAATAGGAAGTGTCTTATGTAAACAATCCATTGTTTCTTACTTCACAAGGACATGCATGGAGCTTAAATGAAGGTGAAAGTCAACAATTATTCAACATCTTGATTCTTGTATAAGCCAAAAAAAAAAAAGGATTATGTCCAAGAGCATTTTGTACAAACAATGAAACATATGGCATGCTCAGAGCCTATAATCATTTATATGAAAACAAACCGTCGTCTTTTCCTTCACAAGGATATGAGTGGAGTGGAGTGTAAAAAAAGACAGACAACAGTAATTCAACATCTCAGAGAAACAGAATATATTCTAGCCGAGAAGTACCAACAGACGGCACGCTCAGAGTCTGCAATTCATAAGAGTTTGCCTTGTACAGATTGTAACAGAAACATCGCATCTCTAGGAAATCATTTATATAAAAATAAAAACAAACTTTCTTTCCTCCTCCACAAGGACATGCGAGGAGCATAAACAAAGGCAACAACTACAGTAATTACAGAACGGAAGGTGGTGCGAACCTTGACGAAGACGTCATCACCAAGGCAGTAGACGATGTTGTCCACCTTTGCGGAGCGGAAGTGGCACCTAGCCAGCATCTCCTCCTCATCCTCCGGCCTGCGTGAAGAGTCAACAGTAGGCAAGGCACACTTAGCGCACACAGCAGCAACGCATCAGAACAGAGGAAGGTGCTCGAGATGTACTTCCTGCCGGCAGCGCTGCGGTTGTAGCGATGGGGCCACTTGGTCCGCGCCTCGGCCGCGGGGACGGGGTCGCCGACGAACTCGGGCTCGTGGTCGTCGCCGCTGCCGACGGCCCTCCTGGCGTGTGGCTGCGCCACGCGCTTCCTTCCGGCCTTCTCCGGCGAGACCGCAGCGGCCTCCTCCGCCGCCTTCTCCTGCTCCTCCGCCTCGTCCTCCTCGCCCATGGCCATCTCCTCCTCGTCGGGCTCCTCGGCGCACACGTCGTCCTCCACCGGCTCCTTCACCCTCGCCGCTTCCTCCTTCTTTGTCCTCGCCTTGGCCGTCTTGGCCTTCTTCGGCGGCGGCTTGGGCTTCTTCCCGGAGGAGGACCCCCTGCGGCGGCGCTTGTTGGACGCCGCCGCCACCTCCTGGTCCTGGATCTCCTCGGCCACGGCCTTAGCGGCGCGCTTCCGCGAGGAGGCGCGCGCGGGCGCGGCGGACGGGGAGCTGGGCGCCATGGCTCTAGGGTTCGGAGCGAGCTGGAGCTGGGGGATTGAGAGGGGAGACGAGGGGTTCTGCGAATCGAATTGAATCGACTGGAATTATTGGTGAGGGTGGAGGTGGGAAAAGGAGGAGGCTCGAAATTTTTTTTGGGTGAGACGCGGGAGCCGCGAATTTCGGATGGCCGAGTGGGGACTACCTGTCAGGCGGATACGCTCGCGTGGGGTCCGCTAGGCTGTTAGGTCACTGGTTGGTGGGTCAACTACAGCGTTGTCGCTTGTCGAGCCCACCTTGCAGTGAAGGTGAAATGGAAACGTGAGCGGTGTGAAGCTCCTGTTTTGGGGAGGTGGCGGGCGGACGCGGTGAGGCGGGTTGTTTGAATTTTGGTTCACACAGGAGAACACAAGGGGCACGCGGTGTGGATGCTCTGTTTTGACCGTTGGGTTCGCCCTCTGCCGTGTGGGCCATACGATCCGAGCCGCGGGATTTTACTGCCCTTTTTTTTTTTTAAGGCAGAACGCCCCTCAAGGGCTAGTAGGCACTCCATTACTCAGGAAGGTTCGTTACAAGATCACAAGGACCCATACAAAATATAGAAATCACAAAGAGGTCCTTGATCTTACAAAAAGGGACATATAAGAAAGAGAAAATTACAACCAAGTCCCTAAGGGAAATCTCCCAATCAGAGCAGCAACCAGACGACCGCCGCCGGAGAAGGAGCTCCCACGCCGAGAGACGAAGAGCCATCTCAGATCCAGCCATCGAGCTCAAACCACCAGCACCTCCACTCAATCTGGGACCCGTCAGAGTGAACGACTGACCGTCGTCAAGCCTCCACAGATGAATGGGAAAAAGGCCTCTTCGTGCAAGCCGTTTGGCACGCCGGCGGTCCACCCGGCGGCCGCCACAGCGATTGAACTTGAGGTATAAAAGGCCAAGCCGTAGATCGAGATGAAGCAACACCGGGCTCGGCCAAAGACGAGTTCTCCAATAAGAACAGGGGATCAGCAACAGACGGCGATCAACCCATAGCAGAGAACTCGAGCGCTGGATGTTGAGATCGACAGAAGAGCACAGACGAACTCGACATCTCCAAAGAACCCGAGCCAGAGTCATGGAGGGGAAGAAGGGAAAAGAGGAACACCCACCGGAACGGATGCCGATGGGGACAGCAAAAGGCATCACGCCTACAACCTCAAGGGACAGCAACAAACAACACAAAGGAAAAGGAAGAAGCAAGAATCATCAGCACCTCACCGGAGCACGCCCGTCGAAGGCGAAAACACCAGTAATCAGCCGAGATCTTGATTTATTCGAACTAAAACTAAAGCTGCTACTGTACAAATGGGTCCCTCACCCGAGACCACACCGGCGAGGAGCCGGAGCAGCTGGGGAGGGGCCGGGATTGGCCCTCACCGGAAGCTGATGAGAGAGATCGGTGAAATCTGAACGGGGAAGAAAGGGCTACAGTCGAGAGTAACAGTAGAGAGGAGAGGATTCGAGAGAGCTCGCGTCTCGCCTTTGCGACTTATTTTACTGCCCTTTGAACTGTGGTGGTGGGTGGGGAAGTGGGAACAGAATTTGCAGTGTTTTCTGATTTTACTCTCATTTTTTCTGCGTGATTGGATGACTGGTAGGTTTATGTTGGCGTATCTGTTTGCAGAAATTTGAATTTTGAATTCTGTCGTTGTGATGAACTATTTTTCCCGGTTTGTGTTTCAAAATTCAAAATTATAGATTTGGACTCTTTACAAGTTTTTTTTTTTTTTTGCGGTGGGGACTCTTTATAGGTTGGTTGGTTGGTTTCGGGTGTTTGGTTGACAAATTGATTTTTCAAAATTTGAGAAAACAAGTTTTGTTGTTGTGGCATCTCTGATTTTGATATTGTGTCTTTGATTTTTAGATACAAATTTTGTATATAAATATTTGTAGCTCCTTTAATGATAAAATGCACACATTGCAAATACAATCTATTTGCAAAAAAAAAATAGACTACTAAACTTTCACATGCAAATACATTGAACTTGACGCCGTCGAGCTCATCGTTGAACCCATTGTCGCCTCCTTCACCAGATTCGTCATGGGTAAACACAAATCCGAGCCACAGCCAGATGGATGTCACCAGAAACAAAACTCTCACTAGCCCACAGCCATGGTCAGAAAGAATCACGAAAAGACAAAGGAGGGGTCGGAGTACCTTATTCTTTGTCGATGATGACGCCTTCGCCAGCCTCGCAACCACCGCCAAGACACCTTGTCCTCCATTGCTTCACGCCGAAGAACTTAGCGACACCACCACAATGCCTCCGCCACTATCTTCGACTGGATCACTACAGAAACCTTAACCCTAAATACCACCGCAGTTGCCGCCAGAAACGACCACCACGAGGAGACCTAACAATCTAAAGCGAGGAGTGAACATGATAGAGGCTCGGATGTCGGGCCACCCTCCTCCGTCGATGGCAAGGCCGCCAAAGGCGAAGGGGCCGGCTGAAAAGCCGTTGCAGGAGTCTCTTCCGAGTCGCCTGTTTCTTTCCGCGGACCGGTTGACTTCCTGACACGTAGCTCGCTCCTCTCTCGTCGTCCTCTTTCATTCACGGCGGCCGCCGCGATCCTCTTCTTGCCACAGCGCTCTCCTTCCCCTCATCACTCAACCACCTCCCGCTTCGCCTCGTCATGGCCCCACCCTCCCCACCTTCCCAGCAATGCGCGGAGATGTGCCTGGTGGACGGCGTGCGGTGGCAGAGCCTGCTGCAGTGGGCCTAGGTGACCTGTCGGAGCTCTGCGCCACTGAGGTGCTGCTCCGCTTCAAATCACCTAGCGTCAGCGTACGCCATCGTCTGGTGTACGTGCTCTCCGTCGCCTGGGGACAGCGCAAATCACTCGTCGTTCGACGACCCAATCCATCAGCTGTGTGTTGCGTTGTCCTGCTCGCCTCCTAGTTGTGCAAGAAATCCAAAACTGCAGCTCCCCATGGTAATTCCTCGCATTCTTGAATTTGTGAGCTAATGCAGTTATTAAATGCAGCTTATTTGAGTTTGATTTGATTCAGTAATCTGTTGGCATCATTTCAATGCACAATAATGCCCTGCTTTGGAGTATAAACACTACTATTATGATCGCTAATCCTTGATATTCGTACATAGTGTCGTTTTGGAGATATGTTACAGAATCAGGTCAAATGGACGATATTATGGGCACCACAGCGAACTTGGACCTCGAAAGAGATGAATACGGCAAAAAAAAAACTATGTGCCGGTGGGCACGCTCTGTTGCCGACCAACACCTTGAAAGAATCAGTAGTTGGAGGCCCATATCGCATCAGAACTATTCTAGAAGGAAGTATACACATGAATCCTTGAAGATATTATTCACGAAGAGATAAAAGAGAAGCTACAAGATCTAAGAGTATCAATGCAATATTCTACTTAGAAGATTACTACGATGTGAAGGCCTACTGGAAGCTATAGAAGACTACGGGAACCGAGTTGGAAAGGAATCTGCGCAGAGCAAGTCTGGTGCCGAGCGGCACTCGAAATACCATTTGAATATATCTGAAAGAAAGATGCAAAAGTGGGCTTCCATCCAAGCGCAAAAGCAATATGTATGTTTGTTCCACAAAGCGATTAAGGTACAATGAGTTGACTGTATTATGAGCTGAGGCATTTGATGCTGTTGCACATAACCATGAAGATTTCTGTTCGATCAAGGACTTTTTCATACAAGAGTATTCCAAGGTATCGTATCCATAGAGAACGAAAAATGTATTATCTCAAATCTAATCAAGTCCGGACATGTGAGCAAAAAGACAAAACAGAAGGATATAGTGTCCTAGGGTCAAGTAATCTGATATAGGGTACTGACTAGATAAGCATCTTGGTGAGGGTAAGACTATTACCTGCTTCGGGGCATAGCCGTGCTGAAACATGAGCCTGGTAATTAAGTAAGGCTGATTTTTAGGGATTTGACTAAGAAGGGTCCTTCATATATTAATCGAACATGATGGATTACAGAGACCAGTGAGCCTGTCACACTCAATCGCGGCGACCACAAATAATCCGTGAGGTTAAGAGCAATTCAGTACAACTCTAAATCTAATCACCACGTCTACACTCATCGTTGTTGCTAGCAAAGTATTGTAAACTAGCATGCAAAAGTAAATAATAATTACTTACTATAAGCACCTGAATCCCACGGATAAATTAAGATCACATCACTTTATTACATAAATAACAGTACTCTACATGTTAGCCAGCCCACAAGACGAAGGAACTACTTCAGAGGAAGTATATACCCGAGGCACGAAGAGGGGAGAGAGCCGACATTTCCAGAGTCTCTCCTCTACACTAGCCTTTCACTCACTCCCTCCTCTAAATATGTGGGAAGGGTTTCGCTTCTGAACTAGGTAGGCCGGCCGGCCATCCATTGTGGCGATTGGCCACCGTCTTCTGCGGGGACGTCTTAGTAAATGACTTACAATACCTACGGAGGATCGTGGTCGAATTTGGTATAATCAGTCGTGAACATTAGTCTAATTTTCGCACTAAGATATTGGACTAATATGGATGACAGATTATACCAAATGGACCACGTCGAGCGATACTCTGTAGGTATTGTAGTCAGGTCATTTACTATTTACACATGGAGAAAAGGAATTTCATCATCACTCAAAGATTTAAATTATGCACATTTAAATAGTGAATATTATCAGCTACCTTTCCGTTGCCTCTTCCATGGCTTATATCATAAACATCTCTGTTGAATGCAATATCTTCATCCCAATTAACCATTAATGGGATTTTGCGAATGCGGAAGAAAAAAACCACTGGATTCTGGATGTACCTTTTCCCAGTAGCAGTACTGCATAATAAAAGTCCATAGTGAAGATCCTACAAAAAAATATGTGAAAAGAATAGTGTACTAACAATAATATGTTAAATTGAATGCATACCTGGATTAAAGCTAAGGCCCTGTTTGGGTGCTTTAGTTTTTCAAAACCAAAGTATTCAGAAACCATGGTTTTAGAAGTTAGTGTCAAGCAAAACCATGGTTTAGAAAAAAGAGATCATGAGTGGAGTTTTTAAAACTCCAAATGGTTGCATTTTTAGCAATACTATGATTTTTAAAACTGCAAAACTTGCTACATCCAAACACTTCCATACTTCTCAAAATCAAGGTAATGCAAAACCGTAGTATTCTTTCAAAACTTCAAAAATACTTTGTATCCAAACAGAGCCTAAATTGTCGTAGGGCCACTGGCGGCCATGAGTACTGTCTTTGAACAATGCTAAGGTTGGCCCTCAAGAATCCCAATGTCAACTCATTCCGGTTAATGCCACTAATCAATGAAACATTTCTGACCATGCTATAATATGCCAGTGGAACATGAGTTCTTGACACGGGAATTAATAGCGTACCAAGCAGGTACAACACAAATTTTCTTAGAAAATCATTGTCAACATTGTCCTGATATAATATTGCTTCTTCGAGCCTAGAAATCTCAAATCCTTCATCATTCCACAGTCCCACACCCTTACCAATGTGCTGTATTGGTAGAGAATCAGTGGTTACATTCTCATCCTTCATGATTGGTTGCTTGTTTCTGCTTGTCACATCATTTTCCGTAATTTTTGAATTTTCATCTTGAAGAGATTTTTTCCCCGGCACCTAGTTCTTCGACAACAGGAGGAATAAGGTTTTAAACAGCGGACACTTGAATACAATGCGATCAAAGCAAAATGAAACAAGAGGACTTATTGGAAGAAGTCCAACTCCAGCCCGGCACACATGATGTGCACCGATGGAGGTTCAGCGAGTCAGACCAATATTCATCAAAACCGGCGTATGACACTTTCTTCATTGAGGCTGTTTAGTTTGAGCCATGGAAACTCATTTGGAAGAGTTGGGCACCAAAGAAATGTCAGGTCTTCCTTTGGGTAGCTATTCAATAGCGTTGTTGGACAACTAATCGGTTAACGAGAAGGGGTCTCCCTCACCCGAACTGCTGCCTTCTATGTGATCAACAAGACAAAAATATCACCTGCATCCTCGTCGGATGTGTGTTTGCTAGGCAAGTACGGTTCCACCTCTTGATCAAGGTCAGGCTTGCAAGTTCCCCATCGGAGGACATAATTTTCAGCTAGTGGTGGAAAAAAGCTGACAAATTGGCGCCATCCACATTCAAGTAAGGAGTTACACTTGGTCTCCCTTGGTGCTTGGATGATTTGGATACATCCCAATGATTACTTATTCAATGGGGCTGTCCCTAGGGAGCTTGTAAGGCTTTTTTTTTAAGTTTGTGGAGCGAATGTAATTTGTAATCACAGCCCCTCATGATTCAGTCTGGAGTGAGACGGTGAAGTTTGTAAATAATCGCTTTTCTCTTCTTAATACACCTGCATATAAAAAAACCAAAATTGAAATGAATCAAGAGTTGGGTTTTAGTTACCGATCGAGCCGAAGAAACCAGACGCCACCAGTTTTAACAGTCAAAAACCAATCAAATTTCATTAAATTTTTAAACCCATTCGAAATTTGAATTCAAAAGCCGGTATATCGTTGGAACCGGACCGGACCGGTTTTTCTGGTAATTGCTAAAACCAGTCCAGTTTTCACCGGTTTGGTCAACCCTGGATGACCTTATTCCACGAGAACTGAATCGTAGATGGAAACTGACAAGTGATAACAGCTAAACTAGATTGCCTTTGCCCATGAATTGCATACCAATACACCAACCTATTGCTGCTCGACCAGAGCGCCGGTCGATTTATCAGGTTGTTACCAGCACCGGCAAAGCCCATTCTATCCTCCAACACCCGGAGCAAACAATGATTCATTACAGTACAAAAACAACCGGAGAAAAGAGCACAGGTTACCAATCCAGATGTCAAAACTGCATAATCTATACCACTCACTATCTTTCCAGTTTCCATACACACAAGGGGAACCAGAGCAAATGAAAAGAAAGAAGGGAATAAATATTCGAGGGACAGTAAAAACCTCGATCTAATTTATTCTGTTTTTTTGGAATACAAATCACTCGCCAAGTATTGCTGTATTTGAATACTTTCTTTGTCTAATCAAACGGAAATATCACTCCGGTGCAACCACCAGAGAATAGATTATACTCTTTGATGTTTGTCTCTTCCCTTGAGCAGGGCTGCGCTTGAGCTATTGGCGGCCTTGACGCCATTGCTCCGCCACACTGCTCTTCTTTGGATGCCGCTGGGGCAGGAGGGGCTATTGGCAGGTTGAATTGGAACAAGGAGAAGGGTGTGCTGTCATCATCCTTCTGCTTAGTGTTGTCTTCTGGACAACCGTTTTGGGGCACTGCTACATTTAAGCTTGGTGGTAAAACATGGCTTGGCTGCCTGTCTGGATTCATGACCACCGGTGCTCCATTTCTACACAGCGGGGCTGGTGGCATGGCATGAAAGGTCACCGGAGCCTTGTGGACAGGCTGCGGAGGCACATAACCAAACTCAGAACCTGAGTAAGGATGAATATTATTGCTGTATGGCACTGGGAAGTCAACACATTGGCTACCAGCGACTCCATATCCAACAGGAGCCACATGGCTAGGGTAAAAGTGGCCAGGTTGAGGATATGGTATGTATCCATTTGTTGGAATTGGCAAGGGGTGGCTGTGGAAACCCACAAATGCAGATGAGTATGATGGCACCTGCGCCTTTTGGTGAAGCAATAGCTGGTCCTGGAAAGGGGCCACCGTACCAAACCCAATTTGGTTACTATCAGGAGGCTGAATGCTTTTCGGTTTGAATTCTCTGAAACCATTTCCTGCGCACATCTCAAGCAATGAACGGGAACCATTCTTTGTAGGTGGATCACTTGGACTGCTATTGTTCCTTTCTGAAGATTCTTCTGAGTCAGACGTTGATGAAGATTCCGCATTCTGGGCACTTAGTGAGGTCATGCTACTCATGCTGCTATCTCTGTCTCCCTCGCTTAGACATGAAGAGCTGTCCGAACTGGTTAAGTTTGCCGTCTGACCAGTGTCATTAGTCAAGCAGCAGTCAGGCTTGTCCACCACATGGGGTTCGTTGTTGCAAGCAACCTGATTCTTCTCACCTTCATTGCATGCCTGATCTGTGTCTGAATGGCAAGATTCCTCAGATCTCTTAGAACAAACCTCAGAAATTGATTCACAGCCTGTCTCAAGCTTTTGGCATGCATTGATATCCTTTGAACATTCCAGTTGATTAGACCGGTCAGCATCATCGGCTGCCTCACAAGCATTATTTGAATTCCCTATGCTAGCTTTCTTCCTTGCATCCATTGGCTCCCATACTTGCTTCAGACCTGCATTCTTGTTTGGTGTACCACCAACACGACCTCCTTTCGATACTATGAAACTATCCAATGGATAGGACCTGCGGTACTGCAACCTGGGTTTCTCAACCACTGTTTTCCTTGCCATCTTCATCTCCCTACTTGGTCTACCTGTAGCGGAAAAATATCTGTAGTCTTCCTGATGGCCACAACTGCAGGGATTGTACCTGTCTCTTGTTCGGTTATTTGCACTGAAAACAGAGTTGTAGCCTCTAGTGCAATTCCTTGTTCTCTCCCTTGACTGATGATGAATATCTCCCATGTCCCCAGGCTCATCTTGGAAATCTTCATACCAATAATTGCCATCTTGTTCTTGAGTGAAATCTCTTCTAAATCTGAAGTTTCGTCTTGATGACTTAGACTGGTCACATAAGAACAAGTCATCGCAATCTGTGGGCACAAAATCTGCTGCTGTATCACATTGATACTCAGTACTTTGTTCATCAAAATCCCTGCTTGGAGATTGATCAACAGAAGTATCAGGACAGTAATTGTCCACAACCAAACCTTTATCTTCATCTTCGCTTGATGAATATCTGGAATCTTCAATATCTTGTGACTGATTATTAGTTGATGCCGCCAGCTTGCTTAGAGAAGATGGTGGGATATCATCTGAAGTTTTTGATTGAACTGCTGTTTTTTCCTTATCTTTATCCTTTCCTTTCAGCCTCTCTTTTCTTCTATGCTTCTTTTCTCTCTCTTTAGTTCTTCTCCTCTCCCTGCGCTGTTCTTCTTCACGCTTTTCTTTCTCTTCTTCCTCAAGAAGTTTGATCTGCAAGAGGATTTAGTATCCATCAACAAAGGCAAGACAAAACCACTTTTACAGAGCTCCTTTGTTTTTCCATATCTATTGTCAAAGGCATAAAGTGCATCTGTCTACCTGTTTTTCCAAAGTAATTATTTCCTTGCAGGCTACATGAACTCGTTCTTCCAGCAGTTTTAGTGCAAGGGACACAAAAACACTATGTGCATTTTGCCGGGCTGTGCCTTCTCTGAAAGCCTTCTCAACCTGTAAACGTACAAATAATTAGGAGATTAGCATTTTGGACTAGTCCATCTGAATTTCTAAACAAGAGACATTGATTTGTAGTACAATTGTTCCGCTCACAACACAGGCCGTATAATCTTTTGTATCACCAAAACACATCAAATGTGCTGGTAGGTGGTAAGGTTCCCATGAAAGACTGCTTGGAGTTGCAACTCCAGCAGTTCCCCAATCCCATATATAATGGCAAAAAAACTGTCATATTGGGGATATGGGGGAACAAAACTTGCTCCAGTAGTTCCCTAATAACTTCCCCACTTTTTCTCCATCCCCCAAAACCAGCCCTCCATCCCCACTATAGTGGGAACCTCTCCTCCCTCCACAATAGCAGTTATTTTTGGGCCCTACCTCTTCACCCGACGCTCACGCAGCCTGCCACCCTTGCCAACTCCTTCCCGCGCGGTCCCCTGCCGCAAGCTCGCCAGATCTCGGCACCGTCGCCATAACCCTTCCCTCGCCGTTAGATGGCCCTCGTGAGGAGCCCCAGTCGTCCCTCGATGGATTTGGCCACTGGGTCCCCACGGCACCCTGCCTCCCGTGCCAAATCCGCCACCGCCGCCATGGACAAGGAGGCCATGTCATCCCCACGCGTCGGCGCCTCCCCTTCGGCCCCTGCACGCCCTCCCCGCCAGCCTTCCCCGTCATCCCCATCCTCCCCGCCGGCCCCTGCCTCCGGCGCGCCCATCCAAAGCCGTGGAGAACCAAGCCGCCACCGCTGCGTGTCTGTCCGCTCACGTCACCTCGCGTCTGGCCTTGCTGGCACACGGCATCGCACCAGCACCCGGCGCACCGTGGTGGCCACGACCACCGCCACCGCGTGGCTGCTCGCGTCGACGCCGCCATCCTCTCGGCATCGGCGGCGCTGTGCCTGCCGACCTTCCTTGCCACAGAGTTGCCCGCCTGCCCATGCTTGCACCGTCAAGGCGAGTGTGCTGCACATTGAAGAGAGAGAGAGGAAGGAGAGACGACGCGGCTGTGTGGGGTCCACGGGTTGGGGATGAGGTATCAGGGAACTGCTGGAGCTGCCTTCCCCAATATTCTGAAAATGCTATTGGGGCTTCCCCAATAGCTCCATATTAGGGATGGATTATTGGAGAACTGCTTGAGTTGGTCTTAAACGGGAATATCGTCTCAGTTGTGCAAATTATTCAAAAGTGTGAATAAACATCAGAATAACGATACTCTGTACTATGTCAAGAAAGCGTTCTTCAGAAGGTTGATAAAAAGGAAGACATCTCAAAATCAAATAATATTGAGACACCTAGAGAACAATGACTGGAAACAGCCTCTTGCAGAAATGCAGGGAAAGGCTTCGTACCCTTCCCCAGACCCTGCGCAAGCGGGAACTAAGTGCACCGGGCTGCCCCTTTATAGTCAATATCAATAAACGAATAGCTTTCTTTCCTCAATAGTTAAATATTATGCATCCAAGGCCATACACTACCTGTTCTTTGAAGATCACAGCAGCAGCATCCAGGAGAAATTCTCTTGCCAGTTCAGGGCTCTTAGCATGCTTCTGCGGATGAACGGCATCACTATCAGGATCATTCCCGTCTCTGTCCATAGCATCATCTTCCTGGCCATTTGTGTGTCAATGTCAGATTATATGAATTCCTGGAAAACTATATGCTCAAGTGCTGAATCATCAAAATATTGATTGTGCGCATAATTGTATAATATAGAAGCCACTTACATCCTCTTCCTCTGCTTCTTCAGCATGCTCAAAGAAACTTCTAATACTTTCACCTTTGGTGATTGTCACAAATCCGTCACCCACAATTAGCCTGCGGTGAACACATGATTGCCCCTTCAATGCATGAGCCTTCACACACAACTCAGTGCAGCGTCCATCCAGCCTCCATGCTCTTAGTGTAACAAAATAGTCTTCAAACTGATCAAGATCAAGGCCTTCTCTGTGGACTTGCGCTTTCAATCCCACATTTTCAAAGTCTAAAATATCAGATTTTCCTTCGTCGGTACCAATAGCCCACTCAAAATGATGGTAAGATCCATTTTCCTCTGATAACGATTGGTGCCAATCAACATGAACAGCATCCTCGAACACCTATGAAAAGGCAAATGTTAACATAAAGGATGGCAGCTACTCATAGGCAAGACATATCACCAGCTATGCAACAAAAATGGGGTGATGAAAGGCATTCTGAATCTTGTATACAATAGTTTTTTGTTTCATGTAAAGTTTTTCTAATGGAGGAGCATTTCCCAAGAAGAAAAAAAAGGAGAAACAAAAATAACCAAAAAAATCAAGATAGAAAACATGTCTGGATAGTAAGGAAAAGCACCCAGACCTCGCACATAAAATCTGTATCTGCAACACAGAACCAACTAGTGCAACGAGGTTCCTTTCGCATGCGTTTTAGTTCCTTCAACTCCTTGAATTCACGAATAACATTCCTTCTACAGTCTCTACAAAATCTCTTGCTGTCAAACCTGTTGCACAGAAATTTCATCAAAAATGTTATATATATTGTAAATGCATCAAACATTCAGAAGTCAGAACATCTCAACAAGGTTGGTCTTGATAGCAGATGCTGACGCAACTATTCGCGATATTACGTGTCACAGACTACTATCAGACACAAAAAGTTTAGCAAAGCATTAAGCATAAAATGTTTCAAGTATAAGCAAAAACTGAGTAACTTTTAAGCATGTAGTCTGTCTAGTCTGTGAAGAAAAAAAAGAATAAACAAATATATGGAATAAAAACAATGATTTGTTTTTTAGTTTGAGAAAGAAGTGAGAAGTTTTACACATACATAGCTTGCAGATGATCTGTCACGTCTGAGAAAAGGGGTGGATCAATATAGACACAAAATGGGGACCAAGTTACAATAGTGCTCAGCTGACAACATCTGGGAATTCTATATAGAATAGAGACCATAGAATTCTAAATTCAGTGATACACTGGTATCATCATGCCCACTGATAGTACAAGCAAAACAAAATGACAATTCAGCATCTTGAGGACATTTTCGTTACTATTTTGTAGATAAATCAGTGAAAATGATATCAACGTTGTACTAATTCATATACATTTAAAGATGTAGTGCAAAGAAAATTTCATATGCCTTTGAAAGATATTACTAAAATGTCAAGAAGCAAATCAACCCATAACACGAAACTATATGCATATACCACTCCTTTTCATGATAACAAATGGCCTGACAATAGTTTGTGGGGCAAAGCAAATTGGAAGCATTGAGTTAAACGCTGTATCAAACAATAGCAGTCTGATGCAATCACCTATGCATTAGTCTTTCAATGAAGTCTTCTTCCTTCATCCTTAGCAGAGATGATCTGGTTTCTTCACCTAGAGCCGACCAAAAATCCACTAGAGTATCACAAGAAAGGCGCGCAGTGTGCAACGCACATGTGTCTCGTGTTCCATGCCCCCTGCCATAGTTAGGTATCACAGGGCTAATCCATCCTCTGCCACCCCCACCGCATGCATCAGGGTACAGCATTTCACGCTCACGTTCCCTTGCTCGTGCATTGTCAAATACCTAGCAAAACCAATGTGGAATTCATCTGAATAAGAGTATGGCTAAGGGAAAGCCTCGCGTAAAAGATATCAGGAGAATCCATACGAATCCATCATACAGGGGAAAAGAAAGGGAGAAGAAACAGACTAGCTACTGATTAGGCTTACATTTTGGAGTACATGAAGAGACTTGGCATTTACGAAGCAATCAAGAACAGTTAGAATGCCATCTTTTGTTGTTGAAAGGCCTCCCCAAGGATGAACTGATGGGTCCTGAACTTCTTCTGCTTCAACTTCCTGAATCCTTGGCTCACCCAAACATTCTTGATGTAGTGACTTCCCATACATGACTATTTGTGCGAAACTTTCCAAAAGCAGCCCATTGCACCTTGAACAGTACAGGTTCTTGCGAGCATGCTCGATAAGGGTCTGTTTATCGAGTCTGAGCAGCTCATTCCGTTGGCGAGGTGAGAGGGCACTCCAAAACTGGAACACATTAAATCCAGAGGAATGGAAGAAAAAAAATCAGTTTACCCGTAGTTAATATTGAAACTTTTGCATATCTCAAATAGCATGAGAAGGAAAGAAAACTGAATATGAATGCTCATATCAAGATTGAAGAAGGTAGTTAGCACATACACATTCGCTATTGAAACATAACAACCATGGCAATCATAACCACCGCCAATCAGTTTCAAATGCTGCCTAAGTTTTTGAGAGGACTGAACTTATAGTTAACCAAACAAAACAGAGCTGCATTACATTAATAGCTCCACTTAAGCCATCAACGGTTATCAACTCAGGGCCACTAGAAGCGTTCCGCAAAAGGAATCTATGTTGCATCAATCAATTCTCAACATTTCAATTACTACCTCAGACCAAACTTGCAAGCAAAAATTTGGCAAAGGCAACATATAATTGTTATCATGTCATTTCACCCCTGCAATTCTACCTAAAATAAAAGTTTAACTCTTAACTAACAACATAATAAGAACTGGATGGCAGGACATGACAATACATAAGCCCTAGGCACAGTAAAATGGCTTGACAGCCCCTAGATATGCATAATGGCTGAATGGTAGGTAGTAATGTGCCTCTAGTCCATATTGCCCCAACTAAGTGCCAATAATTACTATTCAAAACTTGGACTATCACCCTCATTGGTATGTGCAGTAGCAACGTCATCAGTAACGATTTGGTCCACTTCATTCAGGCACCCAAACAGCAAACCAATCAGATCCTTAAGCGGCTTGCTTCTTCAAGAATAGAGTTATCACTCTCCCAATCCGGTGTGCCATCACATGTCAGTTAGTGCAGCAGCAACGTCATCAGCAACGGCTTCAGCCCTCAGTGAATACAACTGTCTGGACAGAAGAAACCACTGGGATACTTCAGTCGAGCGGTCACCTTCCCCCATTCAAGGCCTAATGAAAATTCAGGCTATTTCGATAGCTCCGGATTGTCAGCACACCAGCAGCAGTAATGGCTCAAATCCGCTGACGCATTGGAGTACTCCAGACACAACCAACCAATCAGAATTCTTCAATCAGTGAAGGCACTTGGTCTGCTCCATGCAACACTCATTCTCAGCATCACCAGCTGAGAAGCTGGAAGCAATCCAACCTACCCCGCCCATGACAGAATCCTCCTACATAGGAGAGTTACCACGCAAGTAAGTCCCCTACAAACCCAACCAGCGAATCAGCCAACGCGCGCGCCCACGAGCGCCACAGATCGTCGCAGCACGGCCTCGGCCGCACAAAGGACCTCGCACAGGGAGCAGGACGGCCGCCTCAGATCCGCGGGGGTGGCACGGCACGGGTCAGCGGGCGGGCAGATCCGATCGGGGCGAGCACGGGCGGGGCGGCGTGCAGCTGTACCTTATGGAGGCGGTCGAAGGTGATCTCGTCGCGTCGGCGCGACCAGATCGTCGAGGACGGCGCCGCCTCCGCGACCATCGCTGGCGCCAGGTCGCCGGTGGGGCGGTCGGAGTTGGTCGTCGTGGCGGCCGCTCAGCGGCGAGCGGCGGCGGCAGCGTCCGATCCGGCGGCCATCGGCGACGAGGAGGAGGGGTTGGGAGGGGGATCTGAGCCGAGGCGAGATGGAGAAGAAGGGTTTGCCTGCCTGCCCGCGATAAATCGGTGAGGTGGAAGGATGGAGATGAGGTCAGGTCATCAGGGTGTGCTGGCTGTGGTGCGACGAGGTAAAAAACAAAACAGCCAAAACAAACTGCAATTAATTGTGCGGGAAAAAGGTGGAAAAGGAGAGAAAGACGACGATGATGATAGAGAGGGATGCAAGGATTTTTTTTTGATGCAAGGATTTTTTTTTTAAAAAAAAATAGATGGGCTGCTCGGTTTTATCATGCTCGTCCAATGCGCTTTGATGTCACCATTTCTTCTTTCTTTCTCTCTTGGAGAAGAAAAAATCTTTATTAAAATTTCTCTTGGAGAATAGGATGATGAGGAGGGTTGTGATAGACTTGACGAGAGAACGTTTTGACGTTGTACTCAATCCTGCCGATGGAAGTACTGGAGAAAAAAAATCTTACCGATGGAGATGAAACCACCTGTGGTCATTTTGATTTCATCACTAGCTCACCTAACTTGCTTAAGACATAAAGATTTTGTTGTTGTTGTATTTTCCACGAATTGTATATACAAATATCATCAAGATTTCACACAAATAATGTTGTTTGAGAGTTCAGTGGAAGATCCTAAACCTCATATAATTGTTGTATTCAATGTTTGTAGATATAAAAAGGGAGGCCATGGACAAGACCCTTCTTTGCTTAGGCATTGGCATGATGTATATGTACAAATATTATCATCTTATATCGAGCTTATATCTATAGGCCTAGGACCGGTTGACCGAACCAAACCGAGCCAAATTAATCAAAAAGTCCGGTTAAATCGGTTTTTAGTTTTCAAAACTGGTCACTTCAGTTAACTATATTTTATTTGGTTTTCACATGCTATTAACCGAGTGGACCGAATTAATAACCAAACCAGCCCATTTAACTTACATCGAAGGCATCCACTCAGGCCTCATGCGAGAACTAAAAGAAGCCCAAGCGGCCCAAAACCATAACGTCGCCACCACGGGACCACCTCCAGCTCCAAATTCCCTTCGCTTCCAGGCAGGCATTGGAAAATCGCTATGGCTTGCGGTTTCAAAAACCGCTGAAAACCGAATGAAAAACCCAAAAACGAAAACCGCTCGGTAATCGGACCGGAGCGGTTTTACCAAAAACCACGGTTACCGAGCTATTTTTAACGGTTTTCAAAACCTTGCTTCCCAGGTCGTTCCCCGCCGTCACCATCGCTCCGGCGGTCGCGGTCCGCGTTCGGCACGTTCCTCTCCTCCTCATCCTCCTCCCAGCAGCTCCCCATCCTCTCCTCCTCGTCATCCACCTTGGTCGCTCTCCTTCTCGACCTCTTCCACGATCGGATGGTGGGTAGTCGCCGACGCAGGCACGTGTCATGCGAGCTACAGCGAGGCATCGATGCAGAGCTGGTCACGCACGACCGCGGCAATCCTCCGGTTCGATTGTGCTCGATTCGCTATCGATTTGCTAGGTACACACTCGATTTTCTTTTTTGTATTCGCTGAACTTCGGCTTGTTTGGTGAAAACCGAACACCGAACCGAATTAACCGAAACTGATTCCTGCGGTTTTAGCTTTTATCGTTGTATTTTCTGTTGCCAATTTTTCATAACTGAAGTTCTTTCCTAAACCGAAGTCCCAAGCCTTCTAAAGTGAGGGGATGAGGAAGTTAAGTAAGGAGGATGCTTTTCCTCATGTTGATCGTAGCATGTCTCACTTGGCATGTGTGTCCAATTGCTCTCTTCCAAGCTCTAATTTTTGGAGCTGAGAATATCATCTTTGAACGAGAGAGTGTGTATTTGTTTCACAACATAGATACTCAATCCCTTTTCTATACGAATATCCCAATTCCATTTTGAAGTCATTTGGTATCATTCACACTCTTAAATTTGGTAGACACATAAAAAAAAATACTACCTAGCAGTTGTGGCAGATAAAGTCATATCATTGATACTGCATGATTGAGTACCAGTGGATCCTTCTTCATTTCCTACCCTTAAATTGAAATATGCTGGGTGGTTTGGCTCAGCCAGGATCATCGTCTTGCTGTTTAGCATGGCAACAACATCTAACATGGTTGGTCGATCCGCAGCATTCTCTTGTACACACAACAATGCTATGCTCATGCACCTCATCATTTCTGATGAGTGACACATAGGAAGCAGCGATGCATCAACAAGTTCATCCCATCTTCCCTCGTCACGTAGCTGCCATGCCTGTTTGAAGATTTGTCATACAACATAGGTAAGACACCAAATGAAATGGAACAGTTGATACATATTTGTGTGTACTTACATATCCAATTAGATTTATGAAATCTCCACATTGATGGCTGCCAGAATTCCTTTTTCCACTAAGGATCTCAAGAACTAAAACACCAAAGCTGAATACATCGGATTTGATAGAGAAGAGGCCTTCAGAAGCATACTCTGGAGCCATGTAGCCACTAAAAAGATATAAAATGTAATTTAGATTAATACAAGGTTGTTGAGTATTATGAATGTTGATAAGTGGATTCATCCACATGAAACTTACTATGTACCGACCACTCTTCTTGTAATGTCCGCTTCTGTGGAGCTAAATATTTTTGCTAGCCCGAAATCTGAAATTTTGGGATTCATCTCGATGTCTAAGAGAATGTTACTTGGTTTAAGATCTCGGTGTATGACACGCAATCGGGAGTGCTTATGTAGGTAAAGAAGTCCTTCGGCTATTCCTTCAATTATTGCTAGACGTTTGTTCCAATCCAATAAAGATTTTCTATTATCATCTGCATATCAGTTAAATGATAGTATTAAGGTTAACTGCAAATCCCATAGGCTATTTACTATAAGAATAGAAAATAGAAATGGAAATACATACCAAAGATAAAGAAGTCCAAGCTTTTGTTTGGCAAGTATTCATAGACCAGTATTTTCTCCTCTCCTTGGGAGCAACAACCCAAGAGCCTGACCAGATTTGTATGTTGGAGCTTTGCTATGAGTTGTACCTCATTTTTGAACTCTATGAAACCTTGTCCCGAATGTGAGGCAAGTCTTTTTACTGCTATCTCCATTCCGTCAGGAAACTGGCCCTGTGAACAAAAGGTTATTCAAAGATGCCCAACTTCATCAACAGTTCCAAAATATTGAATAAAAGAAAATTTAACCCATGCTGGATTTTCTTTTCACGATATATATTTACCTCTATTATTATGTACGATGAAGATAAAAAAGACACATATGCTATTTCTGTTCCAATAGGATAGCATCATGGATGTGTTTCGTTGCATGCATGTTTACCTTATATACAGGGCCAAATCCACCTTCCCCAAGTTTGTTTTCCTCGGAAAAGTTATTTGTGGCCTCCAATATCTGATGAAAGTTGAAAACAGAAAACTCGGAGAGCTCTGCTTCCATTTCCCAATCTAGTTCATCTGCTTGCAAGTTGTTAGGACCCTTCCTCTGTCGAAGCCTTACTTTACCTGAATAACATGAGAATTGGTGCATGCAACGAATGTCTTGCTTTTAGCATATTATATCTGATGGACATTAGGTACTGTAATTTATAGGATCAGTAAAGCCGCAAAAGATGAACATTATTTTGTGACTAATAAATACACACCTTTTCTGTACCCTCTCCTTCGCCAAAGACAGTACAAGATGAAGCAGAGCGCTACTGCCGCTAGAGAAGATACTACAAACAAGGCAATCACCCATGGCTTGATCCCGAGTCCTAGATAATCAAACGGTTGATCATCAGCAAGCAGTAGCTATAATTTTTTTGGGGGAGAAAATTCCTTGTGACAGTCACATACTCTTATTCGTGGTCGGGCCCGGATTGGGCGGTGCCGGGGCGATGGACGATGGCGTGATCCGCTTCATGGACTGGCCGTCGAAGAACATGTTTATCTCGAACCTGATGTTGCAGCGCAGCACGAGGACCCGTCCGCCGACGCGCACCGCCGTGGTGTCGTTGACCACGCCGACGAGCCGCTGCAGGCACGCGAGGCAGTCGCCGGCGGAGAGGTCCGGCGTGCACTGCGCCAGGGAGTAGAGCGTCGGGATGGCGGCGCCGCCGGCGGCGTCGTCCATGAAGGCCGTGTAGAACCGCGCCGGCGCCGCGGCCGCCAGCTGCGCCGTCTGCGCCAGCAGGTCGCGCACGTCGGCGGCGACGAGGCGCGCGTCGCCGGCGATGTTCCCGTCGTTCCAGTACTGGAACAGCGTGGCGTTATCCGTGGCGTTGGCTTGGCCGGAGGAGGAGAAGCCGAGGAGGCAGTCGTCGTCGTAGACGGCGGCGCCCTTGTCGGACGGGCACGCCTGCTGCGCGTACCGGAACGCGGCGGCGACGCAGGCGCGGCAGCCGGTGACGTTGGTGGCGGCCATGTCGCCGCGGCAGAGCGCGAGCGCGTAGACGGTGTCGGGGGATTGGCCGGCGGTGGCGGTGGCGAAGAGCTGCGCGGAGGAGGAGGTGTTGGCTGGGAGGTTTGCGGCGAGGAAGGCGAGGTTGGACTGGTAGGTGCCGTTGGCCGTGTAGTTGCCATCGTTGCCGCAGACCTTCCCTATGGCCGTCGCCGACGGCGGCATGAAGAGGAAGCCAAGGATGATGAGGAGGATGCTCGCCATGGCTAACCAAGCCACCGTTCGCTAGGCCTAGTCGCCTCTTTCATTCTTGTTTGTTTGTTCCAGATCACCACTACCCATTGTCACTTGGAAAAAGGCGAAAGACAATCAGTTGCTTTCATCAGAAGCGAGTCAGTCAACATGCTACTCTGAAACCATCAAACACGGCGTCAGCAATTTTTATTTTTTGAAAAGTTATTCATCACCGATCGAGTCTTCCGCAAGTCCGGCCGGCAGTATGGAACACTGAAACTGACAAAGGATGAACATCTATCTCCTCTTACAGAAGTGGAAAATAAGGACAAGATGTTTTATTTTAACAGAAATCAAGGTTACTTACAGTTTATTCAAATGAAAAAAGATTACAGTCATCTGGGGACACCCGATCAAACATAAGTAAACACCAGAGATGAAAGAGAGATATAACGAACCCCAGAACACTAGAACCAGTCAACTGTATTTCCACAATCACGTTCACAGAAGACAATTCTTTTACTGAAATGTGCATTAGAGGAGACCGACATCTGAAAGCAACTGATTGAGAACGGCCGGAGCTATTGAAGACCAAGCTAAGTAAATGCGTGATGCCGTGATTGATGGTTTCAAATTAGTTCCGACATCTGAAAGCAACTGACTACCTTACTCTACCCCAAATGGTGGTGCATCGAATCCATCCACCATCCATAAGATTTCGTGAGTTGAACTTCTGGAGAGATCAAACAAAAAAACAGCTCAGGCAAACTTTGTCACGATGAATATCGTCATCTTCATCCTCCTTCCCGCGTTAGGCGGGCTCATGCCGATGGCCGCTGCCGCCGTGTTCTGCGACAACCTCTAGCTCATCGCCGACACCCTTCCCAAGAACACATCCTCCTCCCCGGCCGGTGCACTTCGCCACGGCCACCGTCGGCCAAGCACCAGACGTGGTGTACGCGCTCGCACTCTGCCGCGGCGACGTCCTCAGCGACTCCGCTTGCAGCAAATGCGTCGTCGACCAGTTTGAAAGATTGAAGCCGCCGCCGGAGCAGGCCGAGTGCTACAGCACCGCCTCGTACTACGACAGCCCCTGCATCCGCCGTTTCTCAAGTGACGACTTCCTCGTGCCCATCAACGTCACAGAAAACTACACCTTCTTTGAGAGGTGGAACGAGAAGAACATCACGGGCGACGCCCGGTTCATGGCCGGCCAGATCCGCCAGCTGCTGGCGGACACGGTTGACGCGGCGGCGCGCTCGGCGCCCCGGCGGTTCGCCACCGGCGTCATGGACGGGTCTGACCTTCCCGTCGGTGTACACCCTGGTGCAGTGCACGCCGGACCTGTCCTCCGGCGAGTGCTCGGCCTGCCTCCGCCGTCTCCTCGGAATGGTGAAAGCCAGCATGTCTCTGCGGATGTGGGAGGGCAGCTCCATGTGATACGGTGCTCGTTCAGGTATGAGGCGTCTCGGTTCTACGACGGCGATCCCATGCTCCGTCTCGGGCTGCCATCGGCACCGGAGCCGAGTCCGGCGGCTCCTACCAAAGAGAAGAAAGGCAGGAGTAAGTATGTTTGGTGTTCTTGCTACATGCATGCTTCCATGTGCTCGAAAAAGCTACTAATTAAAAGATCAGTTAAATCTTAGTCAGAGAATTAATTTATGATAATTTGCTGATGAACTCTTCTTTTGTTTGGCATGTAACTACGTCAAAATCAGGCCGTACGAGCAAGCTCTTGGCTGTGGTTGTAATTCCCGTTGTAGCAGCAGTATGCTTCTGCTTCATCGTTTACTTGTGTTGGCTCAGAAAAGGTTACATTAGTTACTGAAATACATAATATCCATCACAGCACTAGCTAAAAATACATGACTAAATTGAAATAATTGCAATGGCTCTGAACTTTTCAACTAAAGTGAGACAACAACGGAGATGCCGTACTCATATTTTTCAGGGAGATGAGGAAGAGTTAGCAGCCTGGGGATTGGAAGGAAAGAATTCAGAGTTCACGGTATTTGAATTTTCCCAGGTACTGGAGGCTACAAATAATTTTTCAGAAGAAAACAAACTTGGACAGGGTGGCTTCGGTGCCGTGTACAAGGTATAATAATTTTCAGTCGACTGAAATTTCAGTATGTCTCACTCGATATTTTTCATGCTGCAATAGGTGTTTTTGTATGTTGAAATAAGCACTATCGAATGTTGCATCACTTTTTTCTTTCTATTTTTCAGTATTATACAGCCTGTTGTAACATGTATTACTGTATGTTGCAATTTCTCATGATGCAGCATTATTGGTGGATGTTGCAACGTCGACTGAAAGAAAATCAAATTTCAGTCAACTGAAAATAGTAAATACTATAAATAAAACATATATTTCTATTGCTGCCATCGTTATTTGATCAACTGACATGAAATAGGCTACGACATCATGTTTTCCCCTTATATTCTTTGCAAGAGAATAATTTATGTTATATTCATAATGTACTGTTACTGCTAGAGCAAAAGGATGATGTATAGGGAGGCATTAGCCGACTGAATTACGAGTTGAAGCTCTCGCCTTAAAATACCTGCATTTAGTTATCATATTATCTACCTAATATGGTCAATTTTTTTTCTTTTTGTGCAAATTACCTAATAAGGTCATAATAATCAACTAGCTTTAAACTCAATCATTAGAAGGAAATATATACAGCAAAAGGCGAAAGATGAATTTAGTACCTTGAAGAACAAACTGTATATGTAACTAAGTTTTCTTTTACATATTATACATAACTGCTAGCTATATTCCCAATTTTAAGTTTGCTTTTATTTGTCACGTGGACACAGTGAGTCAACTTGAACATCATAAACTTTTGAATACCTTTTTCCAGGGAAAGTTTTCCATGGGTTTAGATGCTGCAGTTAAGAGACTTGCTTCACATTCAGGGCAAGGTTTCATAGAGTTCAAAAATGAAGTTCAGGTCATAGCCAAACTCCAGCACAGGAATTTGGTTAGGCCCTTGGGATGTTGCTCTGAAGAAGACGATAAAATACTAGTCTATGAGTACCTGGAAAACAAAAAGGCTGGACTTCTTCATATTTGGTAAGATATAATTTATCTTATTTAAGCTTCAAAATGACTGTATTTTTTTTCAGCATAACACTTTTTTCCAGCATCCGAGAATATGCAGTTGACTCCCTTGATCACTGAAATGTTTCTTTTCACTGTCATGCTGCTAATGCTTAGTTGATATTCAGACAAGAATAAAAGACTTTTGCTGGATTGGAACAAACTTCAAACAATAATTGAAGGAATAGCACATGGACTTCTTTACCTACATAGACACTCCCGATTGCGTGTCATACATCGAGATCTTAAACCAAGCAACATTCTTCTGGACAGAGAAATGATTCCTAAAATCTCATATTTTGGACTGGCAAAAATACATATAGATCAAATAACACTTAGGGAAATACTACAAGAGGGGTTGGTACATAGTAAGTTTCATCCAAACCATTCCATTTATTAGAATTCATACTATGAGTCATTTCTCCCGTGTAATTTGTTGTATTATGTATCATTTTAGTGGTTACATGGCTCCTGAATATGCTTCGGATGGCCTGTTCTCTATCAGATCCGATGTATTCAGCTTAGCTGTTCTAATGCTCGAGATCATTAGCGGAAAAAAGGAATTCAGGGCACCATCAATGTGGAGATTTCGTTAATCTCATAGGATATGTAAGTTTATACTTTTCTACTCCCTCCTTCCCTAAAAGGACGATGTTTTGGCCAAAAAAATTTTCCCCCAAAGGCTGTCGTTTTGGGAGCAAAACGAGGCAACTCCCCTACCCCACTGTCACCGCTTGTTATCCTGAAAAGAAAAAAGAAAAAAATCTCACCTGTCCTCTCCTCCGCACGCACACGGGCAGTGGAACCAAATCTTGGAGCCGCCCCTTTTCTCCCCAGCAGATTCCGATCTCCATGGCCAGCGGCAGTAGCTGCGCGTTGCTAGGCGGCCGTTGCGATGTGTGCGGCGGGCATCTCGAGCCGCGCGGCGCCGCGAGCTGCTGGTGCGGCGGGTTGTGCGATGGCGCCGCCGTGGTGCATGCTAGGCCCGGCGGCGGTGGCGAGCTTGGCGGAGCCGCGGAGGGCGCAGCGATCTGCGTGGAGGCCATCCGAGCCCGGCCCCTCTCCATCCCTCCCGATCCCCTGTCCGATTCAATGATCTCGACGATGGGGGCGGGGGCAAGAGCGGCCGACGGGGCGAGGTTGCACAACGTCGATGCAGAGGTTCATGGCAGGCGGCCGTGGCGAGCTGCGCGAATGCCGTCCAAGCCGTCCCGCTCTCCATCTCAAGAAGGCCGCATCTTCGTGTATTTCTTGCAGGTTATACTCAGTGCTTGAAGCTTAAATGCGATTAGAGATGCTCGTGAAGATTTGGGAAACATCGGAGTGCAATGCAGTTGAATTTTGATACGATAAATCACATTACAGTAGCAGCACGTACCACATGGATATTTAAATTGAATTTCGAGTCTCGATGCCTACCAGCTTGTGCAAGGGAAATCACTCAATATTTAAACAAGTTGAAATCCTAGGACAATCCATTAGTGTGAATGACATGGCTTCCAATGATGGCTTGGCAATAGGGTATTATGTCTATCCGCACTCGTGTTCTTCTATATCCTTCCTCTAAAAAGAATATTCCGTCCTAGTCATCGAAATTCTCTCTCTAAACCAATTTCTTCCGCACCCATCATTCCTCTATATCATTCTTCTATCTCAACTAACTTATATTTTATTCAACCATTCCAACTACCTTCTGCTCTCTCTCCTATTTTTTTCATTTTCTTTCTTTCTCGGTCTCTCTTGCTCTCTCGCCGCCCAGCTCCCCCGCGCGCGCGCCGCAGCCCAGCTCCTCCCCCTGGCGCGCTCCCCCCCCCCCCGCGCCGCCGCCGTCGGACCCGCCTCCCCCGCGCCGCCGCCGGGACCTGCTTCCCCTCACGCGCGCGCCGTCGGTTGGGGGCGACGGGTTCTCTGCCGCACCGATTATCCCCATCCCGGCGGCTGGATTCCGGTGGCGCATGAGGACACGCAGCTGCGCTCGCTGGCACTCGAGGTTGGACACCAGATCCACCCTCTCCTCGCGCGGCCGCGCCACCCTGACCGCCTTGGGGATCTCGGCGACCGCGTCGTCCACCTCCCTGAGCTTCTCCTCCACGGCGGCCCGCGCGTCGGCGAGCTTCATCTGCGCGCGCTCCTCGCGCCACAGCTCCGCGACGCGCATCATCCGCCGCTCCTCCTCCGCCTCCGCCACCGCGCGCTCCACCTCCGCCCACTCGGGCTCCGCGGCCTCGCCGCGCCGCCGCTCCGCCGCGAGCTCCGCGGCCAGAGCCTCGCCCAGCGCCTCCGTATCCGCCGCATCCGCCGCTTGAAGTCCAGCTCCGCGCGCAGCTCACGGATGCGGTCCACGCACAGCTCCAGCTCCGTCGACATGGCGCCGTACCCCTGGTCGAGCTCCGCCTCCTCCTCCTCCTCCCTCTGCGGTCCTCCTCTCTCTATCCGGCGGTGCGGCGAGGCTGGGGCAGCGGGCGCCGGCGCGCCGGCGCGGTGCGGCGAGGCTGGAGGGCGCAGGCGGCGAGCTCGGGAGGGCGCGGGGAAGCAACGAGATGGAGCGAAGCGGGCCCACCGCGGGAGGTAGCGCATCTCCGCTATCCCGCTACATTTGGAGGAAACGGAGGCGCTCGCTATTTTAGCGGGAGCCGTAGCGTGACCCGGTGCAGGACAATTTACGCTATTTGTTTCCTGGAGGATGGGATAGAGGAGCCCAGTGCGGACAGTCTTATGTCTCAAATTCTGACGTCCATATGAACCCTGAAACCAACATTTGTTGTTTGTTCAGAACTTTGATGCTCTCATTTTGCTGATTAGTGGTGCTCACTTTTGGCTAATTAGTGCTCATCTGATGCCCATGTACGATGTGTTTTACTTTTACAAGTGAAACAGAAAATAGAGTTTGGAATTATAACATATATATAGTGACTAATATAGCTTCCCAGCTGCATTACAGAAGTACTTAATTATCTGCTTACAAAAGATACCTCTGATTTACCTACTTACAAAGCTTTGCATTGATTTACCTACTTACAAAAGCATGCATTGATTTAAAGCTACTTACAAAAGCTTCCTCTGTCCGGTCAGCTACTTACAAAAGCTTGCACTGAATTTACTTACTTACGAAAGCTTGCACTGATTTAGCCTCTGAAATTACGTGGCCAAAGACTGAATTGCGGTCTCATATAACTGGCGATCACAACTGAGCCTGTCTGGAAGAATGCCTAGCTCCTCCAGCCTTTGTTGGCGGTCGTTAAACCGTGTTTTGACCGCCATCCTACCGGTAAATAAAAGCATAACACCAAGATTTTGTGCATAGTAGATAGGAATAATGCTACTCCACAAGTTTTGGTGAATATTTGGATGCAGGAGTGAATAATGGAGGAAAGTGGGCGCCAGCCAGGGAATTTCCCTGGCCGGCCGGCCCCACCCTAGGTCGGCCGGCCCCACCTGGTGGCCGCAGGTCCCGGGCTTCCTCCAGTGGGCTGGAAACTGATCCACAACGCATAATTCAAGAACAGCACAGCAGGTTTGCACCGCCATTCTAGAAGTTGGGCCATTTGGGCCTTAACTTGGCCCCCACTGCAATTCTGCCGACCCCACGAAGAAGCCGACCTTCAGACCGCGTTCAGGGAGTGATCTGGAGCGTCGAGGCAGAAGTCGGTGGCGAACCGACACAAGGGACGGCCGGCCCCCCTAGGCCGGCCGGCCTACTTTGGCGCCACCGCCTCTCCAGCTTCGGCCAGCGGGCTCCCACCGCCATGAAGAAGCTATAAATAGGACCCCCCGGCCTCAGAAGCAATTCGCACCTCACACTTCATCCAAATGTTTACATTTTCTTGTTTAGTAGTAGCTTTGGGAGTTAAAGTAGAGTAGAGTAGAGTGAGAGCTCTCTCGGGCTTCCGGAGTCTTCTCGGAGTCTTGGTATAGTTCTTTGTATTCTTACTCTTGAGATATTATTTTATTTAATATAATTATATTTAGATTTATCTTTATTTATTTTTTTAGTAGTTTTTTTCTATTTAGTTTATTTATTCTGTTAAGTAAGTGCTCGTAGAAGTCTTGTTGTGGGATTCGTGATTGTTGGAGTAGGCAGGTACGAGAGAGTGCCTTCGTCGTGATGACGTCGGGTGAAATCTGTGCTTGTTTATTCTTAGATAGGACTGCTCCGTTGATCAAGAGTAGTTCCTCTAGGCGGGTTGTAAGCATGGCGCTTAGAGCTTGGCCTATGCACATTTGGCACCCAACCCCACGGAGGATGGTAGCCGCGAGTGTATGTGACAGCTGCACCGGTCTCTGTAATCCACCACGTCCGGGTTGGACTCAGCAGGGTCTTAATTATAGCGGATGGATCCCCAGGGTGAACTAGCAGTATCGGTTGCCCTGGCACTTCCGTGCCCCGAAACGACATGACTTGTATGTGTGTGAGCTTAGCTAAGAGTAGATAATCTTTGTAGACTTGACTGCTAGAAAGAGTAAATAATAGATAAACATACAGGTAGCCTTAACTCGATCTCGTTACTCTCCTAAATGTATACTACAGTTTTCTTTTATCACTTTTGGATTTGAGGATGTGTGTGCTACCTATATCTATCATGCCTATCTTACCCCCGTCTCAAGTATAGTTTGGTACATTATCCTTTCTCCAAATTATTCAATGCATTGCTACTATTCAGCTCTCTTTTGCTCTACTTCCCTGCGGAAATATAAATACGATAACCCTGGAATACTCCAAGGTGAAATGCTACAATGGTGATCCGTGCGCTTGCGGAATTAATGAATTTAACTTTATCGCATAAGAACTGCCAACAAGCATTTCTGGCGCCGTTGCCGGGGAAGTAGCAGCTAGGAAACTGAATAAATGCATTGAAGTTTGTGAGAAGAATAATTATCACTTACTTTTGCGGGCTTACCCTTGTCCTGTCTTTCTTTGTTGTGGAAATTTGAAACAGGACAGTGCATGACTGGTTTCGACCTACCAGAAAACTTCCACTCAGATCCAGAGCAGTTCTTGAGGAAAGTTCGAGCGAAACTCACCAAACAGATCCGCAAGAACGCTCTGGCTCTTGAATCGTCTCCTCCACCGGTTGTCAGGTTCTCCTCATCAAACAACATGGCCGACCCCGTTGTTGAGAAGACGATCAATGACTTCTCCGCGCCAACTACGGAGAACATCCGCGTGGGACCTAACCCGCGCATCACCAACAGGGACTACGAGCTCAAGCCAGCCTTGACCAACATGATCTTGGCTAGTCCCTTCTGTGGGAAGCCGTCGGAGGATGCGAACGCTCACCTCCAAAGGTTCCTGATGACGTGCAAGACCTTCGCCATGAAAGATGCACCTCAGGACGCTATCCGACTGCAGCTCTTCCCATTCTCTCTGTTGGGGAAGGCTCTCCAGTGGTTCTACGCGAACCAAGAGTCCCTCGACACGTGGACGGCATGCTCCAATGCCTTCCTCGCCAAGTTCTTCCCGCCGGGTAAGACGACTGCCCTGCGGAACAAGATATCGAGCTTCCAACAGCTCGCAGATGAGTCGACCGCGGAAGCCTGGGACAGGATGCAGGAGTACGTTCTCTCATGCCCACACCATTGCATGGAGGAATGGCTCCTTATACAGAGTTTCTACCACGGTTTGAAGCCGTCCGCTCGAGAGCACCTCGACGCCGCAGCAGGCGGCTCCTTCTTCTCTCTTAGCGTGAAGAACGCTAAGAAGTTGATTGAGAAGGTGGCGGCCAACCAGACTCACGGTGAACGCCAAGCGGCGAGCACCAAGACCCGTGGAGTGCACCAAGTGGAGACGATGGACATGCTCGCCATCAAGCTCGACCAGCTCCTCCGCAAGGTGGACTCTCCACAGGACTTGCAAGTTGCGGATTCCCGCATGACTTGTGAAGAGTGCGGCAACACAGGGCATATGGGCAGCAATTGCCCAAACGCAAGAGAGGAATGCAATTTCCTCAACAATGGCAATGGGTACCGCTCCCAGAACAACTACGGCTGGAATTCCAGGCCTGACGTCTCCTTCAACAAGAATCAGGGAGGTAACAATGGTAATCTTTCCCGTTATGAGCCCTCTATCAAGGATCTAGTTCTCGGCCAGGTCATGATAAATGACAGCATTAGTAAGAAGTTTCTTACTACGGACAAAGCTTTAGAGAGCATAGATGCCAAGCTAGAGTCGTTCAGCACTGCTCTGCAAAATCAGCTAAGCCACAACAAGATGCTAGAAACGCAAATTGCGCAAATAGCTTCAGCTGTGCAGGCTCATCGTACGAAGGAAAATGTTAGTGCTATCACCACCAGGGGCGGAAGAGGTACTGTGGACCCACCATACCCCAAGGGTGCAAAGAGGATGATCCCAGACACAGCTCCCAAGGAGAAGGTCGGTAAAAAGGTTCCAGAAAAGAAGGTTCCTGAAAAAGGAGACGCCGAAAAGGAGAGCTCCGAGGAGGAACCGACAGATCCTCCCGTTGAGCAGGCTCCACCAAAGGCAGCCCCTCATGAATATTTTGACACTATAGGCTTGCCCTATCCCGACCGCAGGAAGAAGCTCACCGTGGATGAACGCTTTGATAAGTTTGTTAAGGCTATCAGGCATATATATGTGCATATTCCTCTGCTTGATGCCATGCAGGTACCTACATATACTAGGTATTTCCGGGACATCCTCAACAACAAGCGCCCCATTCCCGCAATGGAAATGGTGAAGCTCACAGAAGAATGCAGTGCAGCTATTCTGAACATCCTTCCAGAAAAGAAGACGGATCCGAGGTGTCCAACCATCCCATGTTCGATCGGCAGCCAGCATTTCTCTCAGGCGCTCTGCGAATTAGGAGCAAGTGTGAGCGTCATGCCCAAGACGGTATACGACAGGCTAAACTGCCCGTTATCGCCAACGGCTATGTGCTTGCAACTAGCGGATCAATCGGTTCGCCATCCTGCGGGTATCGCCGAAGACGTTTCCGTGCAGATCAGAAACTTCTTCGTCCCCGTCGACTTCGTTGTGCTTGACATGGAAGTGGATGTCAAGACCCCTCTCATCCTTGGGAGGCCTTTCTTGAGCACCACCAATGCCAACATCGACATAGGGGCAGGAGAGATCCACTTGGACTTCAACGGCAGGGAAGAGACGTTCAACTTCAAGCCCAAAGTTGAGCAATGCAAGCAAGTACGGGTCATATATGGAAAGGACCCAAGGGAAGTGGAGAAGATTGAGATTACTCCACCCATGCCGCAGCCAGACAAGCTCATTGCATACATGAGAAATTATCTGGCAAGAGAGAATGCAAGAAGGCCAGCTAATTATTGGAGGACTCCAAGGAGAATGCCTCAGCCGCTAAACGCACCGCAAGCCCCTCTTGCTCATTCGCCACAAGAAGGAGTGGGCGAGTCACAATCGCCTAAGAAGAGGAGAGCTAGGCGCTCAACGAAGAAGAAGGCAGCTACGGTATCAACCGAGGAGAGCACAACAAAGGCGCCTAGTAAAGAAAAGGTCGCCGCCACCAACACAAAGAAGACAATCAAAGTGTGGCGGAAGAAAGAAGGAACCTCAGCCCCGCCAAATTCTCCAGCGGGTGAGGTCCAAGCAAGTTAAAGCGACATGGAGAACGTCTAGCTCAAAGACGTAAAAATGAGAGCCCTCCGATTGGGGAGGCCATCCCAATCGTTATCCTAGCTAGGCCTAGCACTTGTTTTTCTTTCATAAACCATAAAAACAAAACAAAAAGTAGAAAATTTAAAAAAAAACAACAAAAATAATAGGATTCCCGGCGACGCCCATTAGGGGCCAGCCACTTGTATCGTCCTCACTCTTTTTTGCAGAAGGAGGAGGAAGAGCCTGAATCAAGCTTAAGTCTTGCAAAGACTCAAGCTTGGGGAGGGCCCCCAGGTAAGAAGGAGTTCAACACTAGCTCGAGTCTTGCAAAGACTCAAGCTTGGGGAGGACCCCCAGGTTAATAAATAAATAAACTCCCTGTTTCGAATGAATGCTAGAACCTTGGTGTTATGCTACACTTAAGGGAAATGATGATCGAGTCACAAATTAGCTTCCCATGTGTCGCATATATGCAACCTCTACTCCCGACATACGTGTTATTTTTATTTGAGCATGATCGCATCATGAGCCTTGCTTATTTCCGTGGGTTGCATTTGTCACACCAAGTCTGAGCATTGTGGATTATGATATGGCATGATTAGGACTTGTTGCAATTTCTTAGTGTGGTTTCATCCAGAGATGTTTTTCTTGAATTGCTGCAAGTACCTAAAACCCTTCTGTTTTGGCACACTTCTCTTAGTGTGAGGATTTATTTACCTACCAGAGCCATATCTTAATATTCGAAACAGCCCCACTCATAGCCATTTGTTTATGTATTGAGTTTTGTTAAGGTTTGATGTGCTCTTGAAACTAAGCACGCCTAATTTTGGTCATAATTCCTTCGCGTGTGTTTTCGAAAATTTCTCTCCACCAAATAAAAAGGGGAATGTTTGGATAAATCAACCAAACATTTTTCAGAGTTTGTAAAACTTTTGGTCCATCCAAAAAGCTCAAGAATATTTTGAAATGTTTCTTTGAACCATGCAAGTTATAGCCCCTTGCACCATGGAGTAGTCAAAAAAAAAAAAACTCCATGGTTACATGACAAAAGTCAATGGCTATATGGTTCTTATCATAAACATCTTGAGCAAAATAAAGGACCAATGTTTTCAAAACCCCCTTCCACAAGTGTGAGTTCATTTTCTCCCCCTCCATCACATCATTTCTTATGACCAAAATACAAGGAGTTGCTATGTTAATTGAGACTCATTCTTTAGCTTTACAATATATGCATGGCACTTGTGGATTCCTTACCAAGCTCCACATACAAAGCCTCATTTGGTAGAAGGTAGGATGAGTGAAGCTTGTAGGAATAAAACTCACATCGGAGTGGTAAGAGAAGTGCCACCCAAAACGAAGGAGAATTTTTGCACCTTACCTTGCAGCAAAAACTCTGTATGCATACCTACTAGAATTGTCTACTTGTCCAAAAATGCCGTTCTAGTCTTCGATGCTGCATGACAAGGTGTAACATGTAAGCCCCACGATTTATGCAACATTCATGAATATTTTGTGCTCTCGTAAACTTACCACTGTTTAGGGAGTATGTTGTTGCATCTTTATTACCCATGGGGCGCTACTTTGTAACTCCTGATCCGCCGGTACCCTGAGTTGAATTTGCTCGGGACGAGCAAAGTTTAAGCTTGGGGAGGTTGTTGGCGGTCGTTAAACCGTGTTTTGACCGCCACCCTACCGGTAAATAAAAGCATAACACCAAGATTTTGTGCATAGTAGATAGGAATAATGCTACTCCATAAGTTTTGGTGAATATTTGGATGCAGGAGTGAATAATGGAGGAAAGTGGGCCCAGTCAGGGAATTTCCCTGGCCGGCCGGCCCCACCCTAGGCCGGCCGGCCCCACCTGGTGGCCGCAGGTCCCGGGCTTCCTCCAGTGGGCTGGAAACTGATCCACAACGCATAATTCAAGACCAGCCCAGCAGATTTGCACCGCCATTCTAGAAGTTGGGCCATTTGGGCCTTAACTGGGCCCCCACCCAACCCCACGGAGGATGGTAGCCGCGAGTGTATGTGACAGCTGCACCGGTCTCTGTAATCCACCACGTCCGGGTTGGACTCAGCAGGGTCTTAATTATAGCGGATGGATCCCCAGGGTGAACTAGCAGCATCGGTTGCCCTGGCACTTCCGTGCCCCGAAACGACATGACTTGTATGTGTATGAGCTTAGCTAAGAGTAGATAATCTTTGTAGACTTGACTGCTAGAAAGAGTAAATAATAGATAAACATACAGGTAGCCTTAACTCTATCTCGTTGCTCTCCCAAATGTATACTACAGTTTTCTTTTATCACTTTGGATTTGAGGATGTGTGTGCCACCTATATCTATCATGCCTATCTTACCCCCGTCTCAAGTATAGTTTGATACATTATCCTTTCTCCAAATTATTCAATGCATTGCTACTATTCAGCTCCCTTTTGCTCTACTTCCCTGCGGAAATATAAATACGATAACCCTGGAATACTCCAAGGTGAAATGCTACAATGGTGATCCGTGCGCTTGCGGAATTAATGAATTTAACTTTATCGCATAAGAACCGCCAACAGCCTTTCCTTGTTCATGTGAGGGATGGGATATTTGTTTCCTCACCAGCTTTCATGACCTCAATCATGCAACCTTGTAGGGTCAGATACACTCTAGTTAGAAGTGATGGATCATAATTATCAAATTTCTCGATAACATTACTGATTAGCTCATCCATATTTCTAGAATCTGTATCGGATGTCAACGATTGGAGTGAAGCAAAGAAGCCTAAATCAAGGCAATTCATGTCCGGTGAGTTTGCTGGCTGATTAATGAGGCGGATATCAAGTCCGGTTTCTGCCACCGCACGAGCAAAGTGTGGATCGTCCACAGATACATGTGTTCTTGCATTATCCTGCTGAATCCATATAGTCCTATGTGCATGTTCTCTAGGCTGTTGGCGGTCGTTAAACCATGATTTGACCGCCAACCTACCGGTAAATAAATGCATAACGCCAAGATTTTGTGCATAGTAGTTAGGAATAACACTACTCCACAAGTTTTGGTGAATATTTGGATGCAGGAGTGAATAATGGAGAAAAGAGGGCCCAGCCAGGGAAAATCCCTGGCCGGCCGGCCCCACCCTAGGCCGGCCGGCCCCACCTGGTGGCCACAGGCCTCAGGCTCTCTCCAGTGGGCTGCAAATTAATCCTCAACACGTGATTGAAGGCCAGCCCAACATAATTCCACCGTCATTCTAGAAGGTGGGCCATTTGGGCCTTAACTTGGCCCTTACTTTAATCCTGCCGACCCCACGGACAAACCGACTTCAGACCGCCTTCAGGAGTGCATCTGAAGCGTTGAGGCAGAAGGCGGTGGCCAACCGCCACAGGGGACGGCCGGCGGCCACCCCCCTAGGCCGGCCGGCCGGCTTTGACGGCGCCGCCTCTCCAAAGTCGGCAGAGGAGCTTCAACCGCCTTGGAGACCTATAAAATGGACCCCTCGGCCTCCGAAGCAACGTGCACCATCACACTTCATCCAAGTGTTCATTAGTTTAGTTGAGTAGTAGCTTTGGGAGTTAGAGTAGAGTAGAGTAGAGTGAGAGCTCTCTCGGGCTTCCGGAGTCTTCTCGGAGTTCGGTATAGTTCTTTGTATCTTACTCTTGAGATATTATTTTATTTAATATAATATTTAGTTTTATCTTTATTTATTTCTTTTAGTAGTTCTTTTCTATTTAGTTTATTTATTCATTAAGTAAGTGCTCGTAGAAGTCTTGTTGTGGGATTCGTGATTGTTGGAATAGCGAGTACGAGAGAGTGCCGTCGTCGGAGATGACGTCGTGTGAAATCTGTGCTTGTTCATTCTTAGATAGGACTGCTCCGTTGATCAAGAGTAGCTCCTCTAGGCGGGTTGTAAGCGTGGCGCTTAGATCTTTGCCTATGCACGTTTGGCACCCAACCCCACGGAGGATGGTAGCCGCGAGTGTATGTGACAGCTGCACCGGTCTCTGTAATCCACCACGTCCGGGTTGGACTCAGCAGGGTCTTAATTATAGCGGATGGATCCCCAGGGTGAACTAGCAGCATCGGTTGCCTTGGCACTTCCGTGCCCCGAAACGACATGACTTGTATGTGTATGAGCTTAGCTAGAGTAAATAACCTTTGTAGAATGGATTACTAGGAAGAGTAAATAATAGATAAACATACAGGTAGCCTTAACTCTATCTCGTTGCTCTCCCAAATGTATACTACGTTTTTATTTCATTACCTTGGATTTGAGGATGTGTGTGCCACCCATAATTATCATGCCTATCTTACCCCCGTCTCAAGTATAGTTGATACATTATTTCTTTCTCCAAATTATCCAATGCACAGCTATTATTCAGCTTTCTTTTGCTCTGCTTCCCTGCGGAAATATAAATACGATAACCCTGGAATACTCCAAGGTGAAATGCTACAATGGTGATCCGTGCGCTTGCGGAATTAATGAATTTAATTTTATCGCATAAGAACCGCCAACAAGCATTTCTGGCGCCGTTGCCGGGGAAGTAGCAGCTAGAAACTGAATAAATGCATTGAAGTTTGTGAGAAGAATAATTATCACTTACTTTTGCGGGCTTACCCTTGTCCTGTCTTTCTTTGTTGTGGAAATTTGAAACAGGACTGTGCATGACTGGTTTCGACCTACCAGAAAACTTCCACTCAGATCCAGAGCAGTTCTTGAGGAAAGTTCGAGCAAGAATCACCAAACAGATCCACAAGAACGCTCTGGCTCTCGAATCGTCTCCTCCATCGGTTGTCAGGGCCTCCTCAACGAACAACACCATGGCCGACCCCGTTGTTGAGAAGACGATCAATGACTTCTCCGCGCCAACTACGGAGAACATTCGTGTGGGTCCCAACCCGCGCCTCACCAACAAGGACTACGAGCTCAAGCCAGCCTTGATCAACATGATCTTGGCTAGTCCTTTCTGTGGGAAGCCGTCGGAGGATGCAAACGCTCACCTCCAAAGGTTCCTGATGACGTGCAACACTTTCGTCATAAAGGATGCACCTCAGGACGCCATCCGACTACAGCTTTTCCCATTCTCTCTGTTGGGGAAGGCTCTTCAGTGGTTCTACGCGAACCAAGAGTCCCTCGACACGTGGACGGCATGCTCCAATGCCTTCCTCGCCAAGTTCTTCCCGCCGGGCAAGACGACTGCCCTGCGAAACAAGATATCGGGCTTCCAACAGCTCGCAGATGAGTCGACCGCAGAAGCCTGGGACAGGATGCAGGAGTACGTTCTCTCATGCCCACACCATGGCATGGAGGAATGGCTCCTTATACAGAGTTTCTACCACGGTTTGAGACCGTCCGCTCGAGAGCATCTCGACGCCGCAGCAGGCGGCTCCTTCTTCTCCCTTAGCGTGAAGAACGCTAAGAAGTTGATAGAAAAGGTGGCGGCCAACCAGACTCATGGTGAACGCCAAGCGGCGAGCACCAAGACCCGTGGAGTGCACCAAGTGGAGACAATGGACATGCTCGCCATCAAGCTCGATCAGCTACTCCGCAAGGTGGAATCTCCACAGGACCTGCAGGTTGCGGATTCCCGCATGACTTGCGAGGAATGCGGCAACGTTGGGCATATGGGCATCAATTGCCCAAATGTGAGAGAGGAATGCAATTTCCTCAACAATGGCAATGGGTTCCGCTCCCAGAACAACTACGGCTGGAATTCCAGGCCCGACCTCTCCTTCAATAAAAATCAGGGAGGTAACAATGGTAGTCTTTCCCGTTATGAGCCCTCTATCAAGGATCTAGTTCTCGGCCAGGTCAAGATCAATGACAGTATTAGTAAGAAATTTCTTACTACGGACAAAGCCTTGGAGAGCATAGATGCCAAGTTAGAGTCGTTCAGCACTGCTCTGCAGAATCAGCTAAGCCATAACAAGATGCTAGAAACACAAATAGCGCAAATAGCTTCAGCTGTGCAGGCTCCTCATACGAAGGAAAGTGTTAGTGCTATCACCACCAGGGGAGGAAGAGGTACTGTGGACCCTCCATACCCCAAGGGCGCAGAGAGAAAGACACCAAATGCAGCCCCAAGGAGAAGGCCGGTAAAAGAGTTCCAGAAAAGAAGGTCCCTGAAGAGGAAGACGCCGAGAAGGAGAGCTCCGAGGAGGAATCAACGACAGATCCTCCCGTTGAGCAAGCTCCACCCAAGGCAGCACCTCATGAGTATTTTGACACTACAGGCTTGCCTTACCCCGACCGCAGGAAGAAGCTCACTGTGGACGAACGCTTTGATAAGTTTGTTGAGGCTATCCGACATATATATGTGCATATTCCGCTGCTTGATGCCATGCAGGTACCTACTTATACTAGGTATTTCCGGGACATCCTCAACAACAAGCGCCCCATTCCAGCAATGGAGGTAGTGAAACTTACAGAAGAATGCAGCGCAGCCATTCTGAACATTCTTCCGGAGAAGAAGAAGGATCCAGGATGCCCTACGATCCCATGTTCGATTGGCAGTCAGCACTTCTCTCAAGCGCTTTGTGACTTGGGTGCAAGCGTGAGCGTTATGCCCAAGGCGGTATATGACAGGTTAAACTGTCCATTATCGCCTACGGCTATGTGCTTGCAGCTCGCAGATCAGTCCGTCCGTCATCCTGCTGGTATTGCCGAAGACGTCCCCGTACAGATCAGAAACTTCTTCGTCCCCGTCGACTTTGTTGTACTTGACATGGAGGTAGATGTCAAGACCCCTCTCATCCTTGGGAGGCCGTTCTTGAGCACCACCAACGCCAACATTGACGTGGGGGCAGGAGAGATCCACTTGGACTTCAACGGCAGGGAAGAGACGTTCAGCTTCAAGCCTAAGGTTGAGCAATGCAAGCAAGTACGAGTCATATATGGAAAGAACCCAAGGAGAGTGGAGAAGATTGAAATTACTCCACCCATGCCACAGCCAGACAAGCTCATCGCACATATGAGAGACTATTTGGAAAGAGAGAATGCAAGAAGGCTAGCAAAATATTGGAGGACTCCAAGGAGGATGCCTCAGCCGCCAAACACACCTCAAGCCCCTCTTGCTCCTCCACCGCAAGAAGGAGTGGGCGAATCACAATCGCCTAAGAAGAGGAGAGCGAGGCGCTCAAGAAAGAAGAAGGCAGCTACGGCATCGACCGAGGAGAGTACAACAAAGGCGCCTAATGAAGAAAAGGTCGCCGCCACCAACACAAAGAAGACAACCAAGGTGTGGCGGAAGAAAGAAGGAACCTCTACCTCGCCAGATTCTCCAGCGAGCGAGGTCCAAACAAGTTGAAGATTTGGAGAACGTCTAGCTCAAAGACGTAAAAATGAGAGCCCTCCGATTGGGGAGGCCATCCCAATCGTTATCCTAGCTAGGCCTAGCGCTCGTTTTTCTTTCCATAAATCATAAAAACAAAATAAAAAAAAATATATATAGAAAATTTAAAAATAACAAAAATAATAGGATTCCCGGCTCGTTAGGAGCCAGCCGTTTGTATCATCCTCACTCTTTTTTGCAGATCAAGAAGGAGGAGGGAGAGCCTGAATCAAGCTTAAGTCTTACAAAGACTCAAGCTTGGGGAGGGCACCCCCAGGTAAGAAGGAGTTCAATACAAGCTCGAGTCTTGCAAAGACTCAAGCTTGGGGAGGACCCCCAGGTAAGTATTCCTAACTTTCTCAATAAATAAATAAACTCCCTGTTTCGAATAAATGCTAGAATCTTGGTGTTATGCTGCACTTAAAGGAAATGATGATCGAGTTACAAATTAGCTTCCCATGTGTCGCATAGATGCAACCTCTACTCCTGACATACGTGTTATTTTTATTTGAGCATGATCACACCATGAGTCTTGCTTATTTCCGTGGGTTGCATTTGTTACACCAAGTCTGAGCATTGTGGATTGTGATATGGCATGATTAGGACTTGTTGCAATTTCTTAGTATGGTTTCATTCAGAGATGTTTTTCTAGAATTGCTGCAAGTACCTAAAACCCTTCTGTTTTGGCACACTTCTCTTAGTGTGAGGATTTATTAACCTACCAGAGCCATATCATAATATTCGAAACAGCCCCACTCATAGCCATTTGTTTATGCATTGAGTTTCGTTAAGGTTTGATGTACTCTTGAAACTAAGCACTCCTAATTTTGGTCATAATTCCTTCGCGTGTGTTTTCGAAAATTTCTCTCCACCAAATAAAAAGGGGAATGTTTGGATAAATCAACCAAACATTTTTCAGAGTTTGCAAAACTTTTGGTCCATCAAAAATGCTCAAGAATATTTCAAAATGCTTCATTGAACCATTCAAAATTTATGGCCCCTTGCACCATGGAATAGTAAAAAAAAAAAAAAAAAAAAAAAAAAAAAAAAAAAAAAAAACTCTATGGTTGCATGACAAAAGTCAATGGCTATATGGTTCTTATCATAAACATCTTGAGCAAAATAAAGGACCAATGTTTTTCAAAACCCCCTTCCATAAGCGTGAGTTCATTTTCTCCCCCTCCATCACATCATTTCCTATGACCAAAATAAATGGAGTTGCTATGTTGATTGAGACTCATTCTTTAGCTTTACAATATATGCATGACATTTGTGCATTCCTTACCAAGCTCCACAAACAAAGCCTCATTTGGTAGAAGGTAGGATGAGTGAAGCTTGTAGGAATAGAACTCACATTGTAGGTAAGAGAAGTGCCTACCAAAACAAAGGAGAATTTTTGCACCTTACCTTGCAGCACATAAAAACTCTGGATACATACCTGCTAGAATTGTGTACTTGTCCGAAAATGCCGTTCTAGTCTCCAATGCTGCATGACAAGGTGTGACATATAAGCCCCACGATTTTTGCAACACTCATGAATATTTTGTGCTCTCGTAAACTTACCACTGTTTAGAGAGTATGTTGTTGCATCTTTATTACCCATGGGGCGCTTCTTTGTAACTCCTGATCCGCCGGTACCCTGAGTTGAGTTTGCTCGGGACGAGCAAAGTTTAAGCTTGGGGAGGTTGTTGGCGGTCGTTAAACCATGATTTGACCGCCAACCTACCGGTAAATAAATGCATAACACCAAGATTTTGTGCATAGTAGTTAGGAATAACACTACTCCACAAGTTTTGGTGAATATTTGGATGCAGGAGTGAATAATGGAGAAAAGAGGGCCCAGCCAGGGAAAATCCCTGGCCGGCCGGCCCCACCCTAGGCCGGCCGGCCCCACCTGGTGGCCACAGGCCTCAGGCTCTCTCCAGTGGGCTGCAAATTAATCCTCAACACGTGATTGAAGGCCAGCCCAACATAATTCCACCGTCATTCTAGAAGGTGGGCCATTTGGGCCTTAACTTGGCCCTTACTTTAATCCTGCCGACCCCACGGACAAACCGACCTTCAGACCGCCTTCAGGAGTGCATCTGAAGCGTTGAGGCAGAAGGCGGTGGCCAACCGCCACAGGGGACGGCCGGCCGGCCACCCCCCTAGGCCGGCCGGCCGGCTTTGACGGCGCCGCCTCTCCAAAGTCGGCAGAGGAGCTTCAACCGCCTTGGAGACCTATAAAATGGACCCCTCGGCCTCCGAAGCAACGTGCACCATCACACTTCATCCAAGTGTTCATTAGTTTAGTTGAGTAGTAGCTTTGGGAGTTAGAGTAGAGTAGAGTAGAGTGAGAGCTCTCTCGGGCTTCCGGAGTCTTCTCGGAGTTCGGTATAGTTCTTTGTATCTTACTCTTGAGATATTATTTTATTTAATATAATATTTAGTTTTATCTTTATTTATTTCTTTTAGTAGTTCTTTTCTATTTAGTTTATTTATTCATTAAGTAAGTGCTCGTAGAAGTCTTGTTGTGGGATTCGTGATTGTTGGAATAGCGAGTACGAGAGAGTGCCGTCGTCGGAGATGACGTCGTGTGAAATCTGTGCTTGTTCATTCTTAGATAGGACTGCTCCGTTGATCAAGAGTAGCTCCTCTAGGCGGGTTGTAAGCGTGGCGCTTAGATCTTTGCCTATGCACGTTTGGCACCCAACCCCACGGAGGATGGTAGCCGCGAGTGTATGTGACAGCTGCACCGTTCTCTGTAATCCACCACGTCCGGGTTGGACTCAGCAGGGTCTTAATTATAGCGGATGGATCCCCAGGGTGAACTAGCAGCATCGGTTGCCTTGGCACTTCCGTGCCCCGAAACGACATGACTTGTATGTGTATGAGCTTAGCTAGAGTAAATAACCTTTGTAGAATGGATTACTAGGAAGAGTAAATAATAGATAAACATACAGGTAGCCTTAACTCTATCTCGTTGCTCTCCCAAATGTATACTACGTTTTATTTCATTACCTTGGATTTGAGGATGTGTGTGCCACCCATAATTATCATGCCTATCTTACCCCCGTCTCAAGTATAGTTGATACATTATTTCTTTCTCCAAATTATCCAATGCACAGCTATTATTCAGCTTTCTTTTGCTCTGCTTCCCTGCGGAAATATAAATACGATAACCCTGGAATACTCCAAGGTGAAATGCTACAATGGTGATCCGTGCGCTTGCGGAATTAATGAATTTAATTTTATCGCATAAGAACCGCCAACATAGGCCATTTTGCTTTGATAGCTGGCAGGACTTTAGAAATCAAATATGATCGCATTATATCTCACGTTGATAGACTTGGTCACTAGTGTTCCTCTCTCTCTCTATTACGACTGCGTCTTTTTGCTGGTTCCTAGGACACACAACAGCATGGTTCAATTAAACAAAGAAACAAGAACAACTAATATATTGCATAATGACAGAAACTATGTACTGGATCATAGGATAGGTGTGATACCTTCCTCACGAAAGGCCACACGCCTATCTTCCCATCAAAAATTTGATTACCTCTTGCATCTTTGATAGGTTTTGCAACTGCTGCCAACACCATGACTTTGCCAATTGAATTTTTGTTTCGTACAGTCCTATGTGGGTCCTCCTCATTTGCTAGCAAATAAAACTTCTTTCTCTTCTTTGTGGCGTCGAACCACTTCTCATCTATGTGGATAATGTTATCCATTTCAATGAACTTAGGATCATATGGCAAAGTACTCTGATCAAGCATAGAAATACACCATCTCAACCTTTCTTTCTTATTTGCTTCGTTCAGACATGGTTTAAGCGAGTTAGAATGCCTTCTTATAAGGCCACTTTTGAACCACCTATGCAGCGAGCTTTTTGACACTCCTAGTTTTTTAGCCAGCTTTTTTAGACTAGTCCTCTCGCTCAAGGGAATTCTAGCAATTCTTGATAGATCAATTTCCATCTTTTTTCTGCCACAGTGTTTGGGCTTCTTTGATGATACATCAACTGGTAAACCTTGCCTAATACACAGTTGGGCTCTGTCCCAAAGGCGCTGGACTATACGCTAGCTGACATTGAACTGGTTAGCAACTATCCTTCTGCTGTCCTTATTCAATCTCCCATTGTTACTTATCGCAAGCAATGCTTCATACATGTCTTGCTTTTCTCTGTTTGACATCTCTTTGTGTGTTCTTCGTCCATTTGCATTTTCAGTAACCTCTTCTTCGTCATCCGAGTCTGACAGCTCCTCTTGGTCGAAAGCAACGTCCACAGCATCAGCGTACACACCATAGTCAGCCAGGTACTCCTCCATGGCATTCATCTCAGTACGTACATCCTCCTCCATTGCATTCTCCTCATCTGAACAAAGTCATGTGTGCATAGTTGAATCATGAAATAAATGAAATGAAATAGGTTGAATCAATAAATAAAACACATGTGTCCACATGTTATCATGTAAATAAAACAAACACATGTTCTGAGTTACCATTTTATTTCCTGTCAATTTTTTCTTCCAGGTTGATAAGCTATCATTCAAAGAACAAATGGCCTTGATATGACTTTATTGCTTTGGGTTTCTGTTCGTGATGCAATCACCCTTGGCAGAACATTTGCTTGCCAGAGTTTGGTTGGTTTTCAGTTTTAACAGCCATGTCCTATTTCAGATTTACTCAGCTGCATATTGTTTATCTTTGTTAACATTGATTGTAACATGATATTTCTTTTTTCAGGGTGTGCCTTCATTGTTCTCTGATCTAAGCCCATTGTACGAGCATCGTGGCAAGGTAACACTACTTATACTACTCAATATAACCAAATTCTCATTTCAACGATCATGGTATAGTTCAGAGGTGTCATGTGTCGATTCTAAAATCCTATCAACAGGCAAACATACTGGAAGAACTATTTCTAAACCTAGAAGACTCAATTAGGACTTCTGGATGCAGTCCACAAAAGGAGCCTCCATCCATACTATTGTGGACTCTCTTTTTGATTTCCCATATTTCCAACTAGTGCAGTAGCCTAAGGAAGGAAATAAAACAAAGTAATCTTAACAAATGTTGTTCTGAATGTCATGTGTTTCAGCATAAAGCAAAGTCTCCTTATGGTATGAACACAACTAGTTGCAAGGGCATTTCATGATATATTAGGCAGGTAGAGAAGGGAGGAAGAAAACTAGGAGCATTTCATTGAAAAACATACCTGGCTGTAGACCTTCTTTTTCATCATCATCTCCAAGTGTAATGCTTAGATCAAAAGGGTAGAACCCATAGTTTTTCCCCCCTTCATGCAGGTTGACTTCATCACACTCAAGCAGCTCATGGATAGGAGGAACTCCATCTTGCTCATCCACAAGTGCTTCATTCAGATCAATGGCCAGAAGTTCATGCTCAAGTAGGCCATCTTGATCTCCCTCTAGTGGTGGCTCATTCAGATCTATGGCCATGTGTGATGTGTGTGTCTCTATGTGTTGTGGCTTCCTGGGTGTTGTTGCCAGGAAAGAAGTGTTGAGAACTGGCTGGTTTTATTGCCGTGTGTTTGCTTGAAAGCTTGGTGCAAAGTTGAATGTTTTTGGCGCCTGTGGCCATTTTTGGTGACACATGTGTACTACTGGTGGTTAAAAATTGGGCCAAATGCATGGCGCCATGTTTGATTTTTGTGTGCCCGCCATGAGCTGTGGTCAGCATTGTCACTATATAAAAAAATGATAGGAGGTACAATTGTGGTCCCCAAAAGTATCTCAATTAATAAGGGTATAAAGGTAATTTGCTCACAGCCTTCCTCCTCCACCTGAGATGCCAAGGCGTCAGCCTTTCAGGGACAGAGGTAGTAGGCACATATGTGACATGTAAAGTTTATTTTGTTTATATGTTAAATATCCTATACGCATTTGCTGATGGAATTAGTGTCAACTGTTAAGCAGGCATGGGCATTGAGGGATAAGGGAAAATGGGATGAACTCGTTGATGCATCGTTGGTTCCCATATGTGACACGGTAGAAGTGATGCGGTGCATTAACATTGCATTGTTGTGTGTACAAGAGAATGCAGCTGATCGACCGACCATGTCAGATGTCACTGCGATGCTGAGCAATGAGACTATGATCCTGGATAAGCCTAAGCACCCATCATTTTTCCATGCAAGGGCGTAAAACATAGAGATGCCCGCTGTTACAAAAACATGAAGTGTCAATGATGTGAGAATATCAGCCTTAGTGCTAGATAGTTTTATATTCTCATGTCATATGGTTTTTACTGAGTCAGTACAGTATTAAGAATAAGAAACTGTGGTATGATTGTGACATTTGAGTTGTGGGAGTATATGCCTAGATTTCTGTGATAACAAATTTGTTGTCCAATCAGCATTTCGCACTGAATGTCAGTTGGAAATTTGAACCAACAATATATTAAGTAGGTTTTTATTCTCTCTATGTACCAACCATTATATTCCGTCCCTATTGAAGTGTAGGACGTTTTTAAGAATAGACACAAAGTTGAAGAAGTGATGTATGAAATCAAGACATGTTTTATTTGTTAAATAAAATGTTAGCCATTTTATTTGTTGAAAAGTTATTCACCACAGGGTATTCCGCCAGAATAGAATGGACCTACTATATATTGTTTTATTCTCCAGGTACTTGAAGCATTCTATTTATGATCTCTTACAAAATCCTATTCGTACCTAAGTCCTCATCACTCTGGGAACAAAATTGCCTACTGAGGGTTTCTTACTCTCTTTCAACAAACCACCAATACCATTCAAACCACCAAATGATCAGGAGATTTCCAGAATGGTTCATTTGTATTTTAATTTTGGATGCCATTAGCTGCTTGTTCAATTGAATCTTGATATATATTTTTTCTCTTGATTCTTGACTGGTTCAGATTGATGGATTATAACTTCCCATATATTCTTAAAGAACTCTAATCGTTCTAGCTGGAATATAACATACATAAGGCCATAGGGGTGCTGCACGGTGTGTATGCATACGCGCGGGTGTAAGTCACATGTGTCTGCGTGTGTAGGACATCAATATGTAAGAGGAAGAACAGAGTAGAACACACACACACACACACACACACACACACACACACACACACACACACACACACACACACACACACACACACACACACACACACACACACACACACACACACACACACAAGAGATAAAAAAACCCCAGATAACTAGAAGCAGTCAATTATCCATCATCATATTGTACATAAAGAGACATTTCCTTTTATTTATAGGATCTTTTATACTGTTGAGCATTGATAATTCACATCTACAACACCACTTAATACGTGCATTATATATGGCAGTTTTGGCATCGCTAAATTACATGGCATTGAAGATTTACATGACACACAAAAATTACCTACCAATTATGACAGATACAGTCATATCATTAACACTGCGTGAGTCAGTGACGACAGTGGAGGCCTCATCATTTCCCACCCTCACATTGAAATATGCTGGCTGCTTAGGCTGAGCAAGGATCATAGGTTCACTGCCTAGCATTGCAACAACATCTGACATGCTGGGGCGATCAGCTGCATTCTCTTGTACACACAACAGTGCAATATTAATGCATCTCACCATTTCTTCTGAGTGGTGCTTGGGAAGCAATGATGAATCAACAAGCTCCACCCATCGCTCTTCTTCCCATAACTGCCACGCCTGTTTGCAATTCCATCATATAAAATGTGGGTTACTGAGCAAATGAACAAAATAGTTGTTTAAGTTGTGTCTATAAACTCACGTATCCAAGGAGATTGATGAAATCTCCACATTGATGGGTCCCAGAATTTCGTTTTCCGCTAAGGATCTCAAGAATGATAACACCAAAGCTGAACACGTCTGATTTGATAGAGAAGATACCCTCGGAAGCATACTCAGGAGCCATGTAGCCACTGCAAAGATATATGTCTATCAAGATACCACACATCGTCGACTGTAATATATCTACAACAAATATTTGATACTTACTATGTGCCAACCACTCTTCTAGTAGTGTTCCCCTGATTATCATTTGAGCTATATATTTTTGCTAGCCCAAAATCTGAAATTTTGGGGTTCATTTCACTGTCCAAGAGAATGTTGCTTGGTTTAAGATCTCGATGTATGACACGCAACCGAGAGTGCTTATGTAAGTAATTTAGCCCATGTGCTATTCCATCAATTATTGATAAAAGTTTGCACCAATCCAGTAAAGCTCTCTTATTTTCATCTACACAACAATATAGAGAACTTTAGTATAACAAGAAAACAGAACACATCAAAGAAACAATTTGAAATTCAACAACAATTGTCTAGTAAATGAGACTAGAGTAATGAGGATGCTACAAGGACAAATGTGCCAAACAATAACTAATCCGAATCAAGAATGCAAACGCATACCAAAGATGAAGAAGTCCAAGCTTTTGTTGGGCAAGTATTCATAGACCAATATTTTCTCGTCTTCTTCAGAGCAACATCCCAAGAGCCTAACCAAATTCGTGTGTTGGAGCTTGGCTATTAGCTGGACCTCGTTTTTGAATTCTTTGAATCCTTGTCCTGAATGTGAAGCAAGTCTCTTAACCGCTATTTCCAAACCATCAGGAAACTGACCCTGGAAAATAAAATTCTGGAATTAGGCTAGCTGTTCCCAGTCGTCTCTACACTCTAGTCGTCCGGTCCCAATGACGTTAAATTATTACGTGACATACTACTGTTATCTGGAGACTTATCATTACAGTTATCCTGGTTAGCAAAATTGCTTAACTGTTCATTCCCAGTAAAACGACAATATCTGGAAAACGCTAGATTTGTGTTTTTTAAGTCTACCTTGTAGACAGCTCCAAAGCCGCCTTGTCCAAGTTTGTTTTCTTCCGAGAAATTATTTGTAGCGTCAAGTATCTGATGAAACTCAAACACCGAGAACTCTGAGTTCTTCCCATCCCAAACCAGGTCGTCCTCTCCCTGCAAGTCCTGAGTACTCCTAGATCCTGAATTGGCAGATAATATTATTTCTTCAATGTTTACTCATGAGCATAAACCACTTTTTAACCATTTGGTGGAGCATATATTTCAGAAACTAATTTGCATACCTTTTATTTGCCTTGTGCGCCTTCGAGAGTAAAGGATGAAGCAGAGAAATGCTCCCGCCGCAACCGAAATTACAACAATAGGAATTACCCACAGCTTGTTCATACCTCCTGATCCCAACATAATAGAATGCAAACTCATTCATCTCTAACAAATTTTAATATTTTTGAGCCCATGGTTGCATGTAGGCTTACGTACTCTTGTGTCCCTCCATGGTAGGTGTCGGAGCTGGCGCCGGCGCCGATGGCGGCCCAATACGCAGCATGGGCTGGCTGTCGTAGAACGCATACGCCTCGTACCTGAAATAACACCGCACGACGTGGATCTGCGCTCCCATGCGCAGGGACATGGTGGCGTTCATCATGCCGAGGACACGGCGGAGGCACGCCGAGCACTCGCCGGCGGACAGGTCCGGCGTGCACTGCGCCTCCGAGTAAACCAAGGGATACGTCGTGCCGCTGTCCATGACGCCCGTGGCGAACCGCCGCGGCGCCGCGCCGGCGGCCCGCTCCGCCGTCTCCACCAGCAGCTCGTGGGTGAGGCCGACGATGAGGCGCACGTCGTCGGCGTCGCCGGAGACGTTCTTGATGTTCCACCTCTCGAAGGGCGTGTCGTAGCCGGCGGTGATGTTGGAGAGGAAGTCGTCGTCGGAGTAGAAGACGGTGCAGGGGTCGCCGTAGTAGAAGAAGGACCTGTAGCACTGCGCCGGCGGGTCCGGCGGCGGCGTCCAGTTGAGCATTCGCTGGAACGTGGCGGCGACGCACTCGCCGCAGGCGGCGTCGTTGACGACGTCGCCGCGGCAGAGCGCGAGCGCGTGGACGACGTCGGAGGCTTGGCCGAAGGTGGTGGTCACGAAGTGCACCGGCGAGGAGGAGGTGTTCTCGGGGAGGGTGGCGGCGACGATCTTAAGGTTGTCGCAGAATGCATCGGCGGCCACCTGGAACGGCGCGAAGCCTCCGAGCACGAGGAGGAGGAGGACGAGGACGGTCACCATGGCCAGGTTAACCTTTCTTGTCCTGCTGCTTCTTCTTTTTTTCCTTATTCCAGATGAGAATCACTGATTTTCTTTATTTTATTTTTTTGCGAATGAAGAGACACTGGTATATTTGCTCGGAGAAATGGTGGGAGATATATTCAGTGGCCGGCCGGTCAGTTGCTCTCAGCAGTGAGTCAAAAATACGTTTACTTTGAAACCGTCAATCACGGCATGGCATCATCATCACCGATAATGTCTTGAACCAATCCTTTATTGGGTCTTCGGTCTTCCACACGTCCGTCCGGCAACAGTACAATAGTTGGCTGGACTTATTGAAGACCAAGATGCACTTTAACGTGACATCTACGAGTACTGATAAATCTTCCTTTGACTTCTAGCTACCTCGACTAGATAATGGCCGAAATACATTTAACTCAATCCAACAATCCGCTGCTTACCCATCCAACAAACTTTTACATAATGGAATGATTATATTGAACTCGGCCAGGCTCTCAAATCTATATATCTTACATAGATGCAACCCACTACATGTCATTTATTGCTATAAAGCTTGCACCACATTGAGCCACAGCACCCGAAAAAATACAACCGTTGGATGTACTTCAGTTTACTACATCTAGCCATCCATATCTTTGAGACGTCAACAGCCTCATATACCCACTAAGCAATCTTCTTAATATATCTTAACAAACCAAGCATTTTCTCTCCCCAATTTGCATCAGCCCACGCCACTTCTCTTGCCCACCAGACCACGCCAACATTTGCAGCTACCAGTTACTTTCAGACTGAAAACTGCCACTCTAATATATGCACCACCATCAAACACTAGTACAAAAAGAGGCTAATATGACATTTAAAATTTTATAACAGTGGCGCACACCAAACGATCCGTCACTGCTAACCCGACGACAGCTACTGTAGCAACCATCAGTGGCGGACGGGATGGCGTCATCGCGGCTACAGGAACAGAAGGCGGCACCAGTGGCGGTGAAAGTGACGTCACAAGCGACCCCCACCGAGAAGGAGTCAACAGTGGCGGTTGGAATGACGTCATAACCGTTCGCCACAGCTGAGACGCAAATCAGTGGCGGACGCTGACGTATCCACCGCCACTGTTATAGAAGGTACCGGTGGCGGACGGCGTGACGACACCGACCGCCACTAAATCGGATCTTCTGTGGCGGACACAGGTGATGTCACATCCATTCGCCACTGATATTGCTGATGTCATTCCGTCGGCCGCTGATATGCGTCATCGGTGGCGGATGAAAGTGACGTCATGGTGCCCGCCACTGCTAGCCAGCATCTATATCACCTGCGCGTCTTCCCCACGCGAACAGTACCGGATCATCTCGACATAGATGTCCGTACGGCGGCGGGGAAAAATTAGAAAACATGGGGGGAAGGTTTTGATCTCGTTTTTTTTGAGGGATTTGATCTAGGAGGTAAATCTTTGATATCTATTGGAGCCTTTTTGTGTTTAGATGTCTTTTTCATGGTTAATTTTGAGCATAAAGTTTATTTAGGGTTGCAAACTTTTTTCCTTCAATTGAGATGATTCTATTGTTTTTTTGAGAGGGAATTAGTAGATCATATCTAATATGTTCACCTTCCATGTCTTATGTTGTTTGTCTTATGAGTTTTTATTGTAATTTAAGAGATCAATGATTTTAATGTATGCACCATATATGTAAGAGAGAGGGGATGGGGAATTATTATAGTCGTGTGTATGGATTGAATAAAAATATTATGTCAAATTTGTATAGCATTGTTATTCTTAATTTATCATTCGTATTCTTTTGTTTAATTATTTTTTTCAAATATTGTAGATGATGGATAGGTCTTGGATGTACAATGGGGGTGGAGGAGATCTAATAATATATTTCGAGGAAGTCACCAAATTTCTCCAAGCCGCCAAGGTTCACGCTGCATGTCAAAATACAAAGGCTATATATTGTCCTTGTAAGAGATGCAAGAATAATGTACTGTTTGAGGAACATGAAACTATTCGTGAGCACTTGTTGGAGAAAGGTTTTATGGACCACTACTCAAACTGGATCAAACATGGTGAAACACCAGACACTCGAGAAGGCAACAACGTGCAGGGAAGTGCAGAAGGCAACAGTCATGCAGAGAGGGCACAAGACAACAATGAGCGTTATAGTGCAGATCAGTGTAACGCCCAAGATGATGGCTCGGTACACGAGAGTGGAGGATGTGAAGGCCTCGATGTAGAGGAAATACTCCGTCATATGGCGAATGAGGATTTATTCCACAACATAAAGAAAGGCTTGGATAACGCAGAGATGTTGGATAAGGCATCGAGAGAGCCTCTCTACAAGGAAGACAAAGGATGTGAGAGGGAATGCACGGTATTACAGACGGTGCTTCGACTCCTCACACTAAAGGCCAGCAACGGGTGGTCAGACAGTAGCTTCAATAATTTGCTGCAGGTTTTAGGAGACACATTGCCGAAACCGAACGGTTTGCCCACAAGCACGTACCACGCAAAGAAGTTGTTGTCTCCGTTGACATTAGGCGTACAAAGAATACACGCTTGTCTGAATCACTGCATCCTGTACTGTAAAGAACACGCGGATAAGGTGAGGTGTCCAGTTTGTAACACCAGTCGGTACAAAAGATACGATGACAATGTTGATGACTGTTGTACCGTGAACATCAAGAAGAAGGGACGAAAGAGGACCAGAGGCGGCAGGACCAGTCATCAGAACGAAGGGGAAGAAGATGAGGTTGAGTGCAGAAAAATTCCGGCACTGGTGATGTGGTACCTACCGGTAGTCGATCGCTTGAAGCGTCTGTTCGCAAACTCCAGAGACGCCAAACTCATGACTTGGCATACCGCTGAAGATGGGCGCAAGAAGGATGGAAAGCTTCGTCACCCCGCGGATGCCCGACAGTGGAAAAAGTTTGATGTGGACAACCCTCGGTTCTCATACGATCCGAGGAATGTGAGATTTGGCTTGAGTACAGATGGAATGAATCCTTTCGGTGGCATGAGGAACCCACATAGTACGTGGCTGGTGATTCTATGTGTCTTCAATCTTCCTTCATGGCTGTGCCACAAAAGAAAGTACCTCATGCTGAGTACCCTTATATCCGGTCCACAGCAACCTGGCATTGATATAGATGTGTTTTTAGAACCTTTGATGGAAGACATGCAGAAGCTGTGGGAAGAGGGGGTTCGCATGTGGGATGCCTACCGACAGGAGCACTTCACCCTCTATGCTATTATTTTTGTGACCATCAATGACAATCCCGCTCGCCTGACCCTAACCGGCCAGGTAAAAGGGAAGACGGCATGCGTTGTTTGCGTAACATCATGCGTGCACCTTCCAAATTTCTGCATGCTGGTGTACATGCGACACCGACGATTCTTACCAAAAAATCACAGATACCGTCGAATGACGAAAGAATTTGATGGTACAGAGGAGAAAGATCCCGCACCATTGCTTCGCGACGGCAAATTTGTTTATAATCTGGTGAAAGATTACAAGGTTGTTTTTGGCAAGCCAGTCAAGGGGAGAAAGCGGAACAAGTTCGATCAGCTTCCAAAGGATGCAATATTTAAGAAGAAATCAATTTTCTGTATGTACTTAGCGTACTGGAAACAGTTGGAAATAGGTCATGCAATCGACCTTATGCACGTTACGAAGGGTGTCTTTGATAGCACCTCAGGTCTCCTCATGGACACACCAGACAAGACAAAGGACGGGCTCCGCGCTCGAAAAGACCTACAAAAACAAGGAATAAAGAAAGAGCTTCACCCTGAGCAGTTGGAGAATGGAAAGTATTACCTTCCACCGGTCAGTTTTAACCTGACACTAGAGGAGAAAAAAACAATATGCAAGTGCCTACGCAGTATCAAGGTTCCCACAGGTTTCTCAACCAACGTAAAGAATCTAGTCTCAATGACCGAGTTAAAGATAAGTGGCTACAACACGTATGATTGCCATATGATGCTTTCTTTGTTCCTCGCGATCGCTGCAAGGGCTATCAAACACCCATATGTCAGGATTGCAATCACGCGGATGCGCCACTTTTTTAATGCCGTCTCCAAGAAGGTCATCGACGTTGGAGAATTGCAAAAGATACGTAAACTGATGCGGGAGACTATGTGCCAACTCGAGATGTGCTTCCCCCCCACATTTTTTGATACGATGGAGCACTATATGATCCATATAGCAGATCAGATACTTGTCCTTGGGCCTTCTTACCTTCACTAGATGTACCCGTATGAGCGGTATATGTACGTTATGAAAAACTATGCGCGCAGTCCCAAAAATCCTGAGGGATCCATGATAGAGGGCTACACAACAGAAGAAGTTTTGGAGTGCTACAACGATTACATGATAGATGGGAAACAAATAGGTGTTCCGCGGTGGCGGCACGAGGGAAGGCTCGCTGGTAAAGGAACTAAAGGAAGAAAAACCTTCACCGATGCGAGTTACGAAAGAGTGAGTCAAGCACATTACAGCATCCTGCATCAGTTAAAGATTGCCGCAAAATACGTTGAGCAACACTTGCAACAACTTTCTAAAGAAAATCCCACACGCGATGAAGATTGGATCATGCAAGAGCACAAGAGCTGTTTCACTATATGGTTGAAGAACCAAAACCTACCAGTTGGAGAGACAACAGATGAAAAGACGATGCATCTATTGGCAGATGGTCCACTAAGTCTTGTCACTTCGTGGCAAGCGTTTGACATTAATGGGTTCACATTTTACACCAAAGCAAAGGACAATGAGAGTCAATGCCAAAACAGTGGTGTAACAACAAGCGCAGAGGACAGTGACGGAAACAAAAACACATATTTCGGATACATTGAAGAGATTTGGGAACTCAACTATGGAATGTCCTTACAAATCCCTATATTCAAGTGCGTATGGGTCAAGGACCAAAGGGTCCACGTGGACGAATTCGGCATGACTCTTGTTGACCTAAACATTGTTGGTCACAAGGATGATCCTTGGATACTCCCCCAAAATGTAGCGCAAGTGTGGTATGCACCTGACCCAGAAACTGAATGGAAGAAGCAGGTTGTTGTCTATGGAAAACAAAGAATCATCGGAGTCGACGGTGCCACGGATGAAGAAGAATACAACCAGTTTGATGAAGTGCCCTTCTTTGCTGATACAAACCGGATAAGTCAACTTGAACTTGACCTCACCTATTCATCCGTGGTGCCCTACCTGCGCACTGATTGCGAAGGGAAAGTAGTGAAGGGCTAAATACTAATATCATGTGTTTCCAATTATTGTAAAATATCGTGTGGTCGTAATATATTAAGTACAATATTTCCAATTATTGTAAAATATCGTGTGGTCGTAATATATTAAGTACAATATTTCCAATTATTGTAAAATATCGTGTGGTCGTAATATATTAAGTACAATATTTGTAATTATTGTAAAATATCGTGTGGTCGTAATATATTAAGTACAATATTTTCAATTATTGTAAAATATCTTGTGGTCGTAATATATTAAGTACAATATTTTCAATTATTGTAAAATATCGTGTGGTCGTAATATATTAAGTACAATATTTCCAATTATTGTAAAATATCGTGTGGTTGTAATATATTAAGTACTATATTTCCAATTATTGTATAAGTACTATCTTAAAGTTCTTTTTGAAAATACTATTGTAATATAAAAAGTGAAAAGAAAATGAAAACAATAGTTAGACTATTTTAATATAATATTATTTGAATATCCTATTTAAATATAAGAAGTGAAAAAATAGTTAAAGTTGTATTTAGAAATACTATATCAATATAAGAAGTGAAAAGATAATAACAAAAACAATTTTATCACAAAATATTATTATATGATTTAAAAAATAGTTAAAGTGGTATTTAAAATAAAAATATTTTTTATCACAATATTATATCGATATATATAGAGATTGAAAAAAAATAAAAGATTCTAAAAAATTGGTGCTGGGGCGGGTTTCGAACCCAGCACCTGCAGCATACAAACCAAGCGCTTTACCACAGAGGCACAACGACGTTCATTAATGAATGAGGAATTTTATTTTAAGTATTTGCATCACGCAACACCAAAGGCGGACAGGGTGACGTCACCGTCCGCCACCGAGCCTGTTCTCGGTGGCGCACGAGATGACGTCAGCTCGATCGATGGCGGACGGTGACGTCACCCCATCCGCCACCGAGCAGAATTTTCCAGTGGCGGACGCTTTTACATCGGCACCGCCCGCCACCCTAACTTAGAGGATTTCGCGCGCGACGCCGTCAGGCTGCCCAAATCTCGCGCCGCCGTCCTCCTCGCCTCCGTCCGAGCGCCGCCCTCCACCTCGCGTCCTCCTCCTCGCCATCCCCGAGCTCGGCCCCCTCGCCGGCCCCGAGCTCCGCCCCCTCCTCGTCCCCGACCTCCACCGCCGTCGTCGACCTCACCGACCTCGTGGACCTCGCCGTCCTCGCCGCCGTCGACCTCACAAACCTCGTGGACCTCACCGACCTCGTGGACCTCGCCGTCCTCGTCCCCGACCTCGCCGTCCTCGCCGCCGTCGACCTCGGCGACCTCGACCTCGCCGTCCTCCCCGACCTCGACCTCACCGACCTCGTGGACCTCGCCGTCCTCGCCGCCGTCGACCTCGGCGACCACGACCTCCCTGGCCTCCCCGACCTCGAGCGCACCGACCTCGTGGACCTCGCCGTCCTCGCCGCCGTCGACCTCGGCGTCCTCCACCCCGCCATCCCCGTCTCCCGCGACCTCCCCCTCCTCTATCTCGCCGCCGTCACCGTGCTCAACCTGCCCGTCCTCGACGTGCTCGGCATCCAGGTGCGCCCCCTCCGTCCTCTTCTGCTCTGTCCCCCCCCCCCTCCCCTATTCTGCTCTTCTTTCTTGGCTGAGGCAATGGCAGTGCTTAGCTGTTCTTGGCTACAATGGCAGTGCTTGTTGGCTGAAATGGTGAAGTTTGTGCTAAGGACAAACTGTTAGCTTGTTGGCTGAAATGGTGAAGTTTGTGCTAAGGACAAACTGTTAGCTTGTTGGCTGCAATGGTGAAGTTTGTGCTAAGGACAATATGCTGCTGCTGTTACACATATATACATGTTGTTGGTCAGTTCATGGCTGAGTCCTATATGTCAAAAACTGCTGCTGCTATATGAATTTTGACTGTGTAGTGTGGTAGATGAGTTCAGAGATGCTACACACTTCCTGCCAGTTTTTTTTTCTTTTCATGTGGCTGCTCTATTTCTGCCAGTTGTTGTTGTGTGGGATTGAGTTGATGCTTGTCTTAGCAATACCTAATTTGGCCGTTGGAACTTTGGCTGCTACCTGCTATTTCTTAATCTGCTACCAAAATTTGTCTTAGCAATCCTGCCAGTCGTATATGCTATACCAAAATTTCTGTTTCTTAATCTGCTACCTGCTGTTGGAACTTTGGCTGCTGGTCCTAATATTTTGTTTGCCTTAATATCTGTCAGCTAGTTTGAATCAATCTAGTTTATATGAATCTTGGTACTGAATATTTTTCCTTTGCCACTGATTATTTTTCTTTTGCTACTGAATTTTGCTACTTAATGTTGCTAAGTCCTATATGCTATATGTATGTACTGCAGTATTAATGCTGCATATATATCTCCTGCAGTTTGTTCTTCTTGCCAGCATTAGTTGGCTGCAGATTTTGGTGTCACAGTTTTTTTTCCCTAAACATGGCCGATGATGCAGTATTTATTGATTGTGAGCACTAGTACAATGGTCGATGATGATTTTGATCACTATTTATTTATTCTGAGCAGTAGCACAATGGTTGATGATGATTTTGTTTACTATTTATTTGTGAGTTATCCCCTGCCACTAGTCCTTCATTTTTACCTCGCCGTCCTCGCGGACCTCGACCTCGCCGTCATTGCCCGCCACTGCATGCTCTTGTTCTTCTCCTCTTTTCCCCTCTCCTTCGTCTATCACCGATCTTTGTGCTACTGCTGTGATGTTCTATTTACATAATTACGCTGAGAACTTTGTACTACTGCGATGATGTTCAATTGAGCTTTATATGCTGAGGCCAATGCTCGATGACGAGTGCGGACTAAGCGAGACGGGTGTGGCAACCTGGACCATATCTTAAGATATTGGATACATGTTGCCACTCGAGTCAAGAACCTTAGAGCGTTGGATGGCCGTTAATTCGGCAACCCGCACTGAGAGCAATTTAATTTGTTTATTTGACAACATTCTTTCTCGGCAAATGATGAGGTAGGATAGCCATATGTAGACTTCCCAGAGTCGACGTGTCGTGTCGATGCGAAGTGAAAATCATTTGGCTTGACATGCCGCGCGGCTCTGGGAAGTCCACCTTTTGCATAATGATAATGCTATCCTCATTCTGATGCCGACGCATGTTTTTTTTAATCAATAATATTTAGTAGATGAATAAACCTAACAAGATTTCGGTTATTATACAGTAATCATTTAAGAGTCTAAAAGAATGGACGAAGGGAATCAAGTAGACAGGAGCCCAACTGCTGAGGTACTTCCCAGCGATAACGAAGAGGAAGAGGCTGATCCCTATGAGGCTGAATCCCCTCCTTTTCCTCCGTGCGGTAAAAGGCAGCGCGCTGAGGGACCCCCAGACCCCGATTACAATCCGAATGATGAGGTATCGGGTCATCGACACCTAGTACGTCAGGAGTTCAATGTTTCATTAAATTAACACATGGTGTCCTATTTCGTAGATTCCTTCACAGCCACGACCACGGCGAAGTAACCGAAAACGGTTGTTCGTGGAAGACGCAGCTGCCATAGTGCCGGCAGACCAAATATCCGCTCCTGAAACGAGCTCTATGCAGAAGGAGAAAAATAAAGAAAAAAGGAAGCGGAACAAGCTAAGTTCTGGCATCCACAGAGTGGATAGGGTCAGCAAAGAAGGGTCGCCAATCGAGCCGCAGGGAATCTTGGCAACCTGGCGCAATGATTGCGGGTGTTTCGTTAGAGAGAAAGGGAAGATCACCTGGTCGAATTGGAAGAAGGTACCCGACACGGAGAAAGATCGTTTGTGGAGTCTCATTGAGGCCAAGTACATCTTCCCTGCCCACTCTCTTGAAGCCGCAAAAGCGGCTACTCTAAAGACCATGTCGAAGTGCCTTCGCACGTTCAGGTATAACCTGGACAAGGACTTCATCAAAACTGGTCGAGACCCAATGAAGGAATTTGGGTTTATCCCACCCAATGACTGGAAAGCCTTCGTCAACTCCAGGTCCTCTGAAGAGTTCAAATCGATCAGCAAAATATTCACTGCTTTGAATAAAAAGAAGCAGCTGCATCATAACCTAGGGCCTGGAGGCTACAGAGGCAAGATCCCAATATGGAGGAGAAGGGAACGGGAAGCCCGCGAATCGGGAGAAGAGGTTGAGTATGGAGACATGTCTATCCGTACTCGAAACTGGCTCTTCGCACGGCTGAAGAAACTTGCTAACGGGAAGTTGGTGCCAAAGAACTCCCAGGTTAGTGAAGTGGTGCAGAGAGCCAGGGACTTTGCTGCGTCCCACAAAGCAAAGAAGCTAAAGGGAAAGGAAGCAGATAAGCAGCTTACCGTTGCCCTCGGGACCAAGGAACATCGTGGTCGCACACGAGGATTCTCTTCCATCGCACAGTGCGTTGTCGAGCCCGAGGACGAGCGTCCCTCTGTGGATCAATCGTTCGAGGAATTTCAGAGGAACATGTTCAGGTTCATCAAGGAGAACCCACACCTGGCGGCACCAATACAAGTTCCTGAATTCACTTTGAGTATCGAGACACCGACACCAACATGTAGCCAAAGCGAACCAAAGGCTCCAAGCAGCGCTGGCTCCACGGCTGCCGATACTCAGAGGTACCCAGTGGATGATATCAAGGAGCCTACACCATGCTCTCTGTTTCTGACAATGGAGAGGAAAGGGAAGAGCCGGCAGTTCAAGGTTGCAGAAGGCACTGCGTATGTTGGTCGCGAGATCAACGCAAAGGAATTGCCAAAAGAGTGTGCCAGGGTGTTTGTCAGCCGGGTCATAGACGATAAAATTCCTCAAGGAGGAGGTTGACTACCCAGATGAGGAAGAGGGGATTGAGACTCTCGAAGATGCCATCAACAATTTCGTGGCATGGCACAGGAAGGACATTGTTGTACACACCGTGTCTCCAACTCCGCCTCCGCCTCCGCCTCCTGTAGCGGACTCTCCAGCTCCGGACGTAGGTCGAGCTGCGGAGTCTCCGGCTCGAGAGCCGGAGATGGATATTGAAGCTTCACCTCGTTCACCTATAGCTTCTCTGGCCCATGAACAAGAGGACACTCGCAATCCTACGCCTCCTTCGTCACCGAAAATGACAAGGAGGCGGAGGGTACCAAGGCTGCGCGTGCTCCTTCACCTCCGCGATCACCGAGAAAGGACAACAAGGCCGAGGGTAGCAAGAGATCGCGCGATCCTTCACCTCCACCACCACCAAAAAATGATAAGGCGACGAGGGGAAAAAGGCAAAGAAGCAACAAAAAGAGAAGCCCTATGATGCTAAGGGGATTGTCCAAGGCAAGCCTATTTGCTTAATTATCCCTAAGAAGACAAGACTTTATAACGATGAGCAACCGGCTAAACCACTTGATCCTGCATGTGCAGCTTTCTTTCGCACCTTGGCCGATAGGACGACGAAGAATGTTACGGTGCAGGCCGTTGAGGCGCCAAAACGTACGATGAAGCCAGGTATCGCGGAAGGGTCTTGGGATTATGAACAAGATGATTTCCCGAAGTACGTGCACGGCATGCCACTCCTTCCAAGGAATAAGCTCAATGACTGTGATTGGGTAATGAATAGATTTCACGAGTGGTACATTGAGGCGTGTTCCCGAAGCATTGAGAATATCCCATGTCGCGTTCCTGGGAAGATTTTCAACTCCACTGATTTCGTGATGAACGTGCCTTTTGAGGATATTCATCACATCTATCGTCTCGATCGGATCGACGCGACGATGATAATTCTTTGGTGCTTGTAAGTGCTTCCCATATTTTCATTCTCTATGGAAATGATTACTAAGCATTACTAACGCAATATCTTGTGTAGGATTTGTTCCCACAATGACCAAAAGCATGTTGGGTTCCTCCACCCGCATCTCATATCTGAATCACACCTCACCCCGAAGATCGATGAAAATGCGCCACAATACGCTGGCATGTCTCGAAAAGAGCGGCGTAATATAGTCGAGCAAATGACCACAAATGTGAGGGAAGCATGTTCGGTCTATATTGGTAGATGCATGTACGAATGGCGAGACAGACACTGCATCGTGGCCCCTTACAATTTTTCGTACGTTTTCTCAATCACGTCGTCGTTTATTTCGTTGTTCATTGCTAAGCTAGTAGAGTAACATAGATAATTCTTTGTGTAGGAACCACTGGATATGTTTTCTGATATATCCGAAGCAAGGAAGGGTTTGGGTGTTCGACTCCCTCAACTATGACCACAACAACTACATGATGTTTATGAAAGTCGTAGAGCGGTAAGAACTCGTATCTAAGGGACTCTTGTGAATATTCATGTAGTTATATCGACACTAAAGCTGACTCGCCGTCGTTTACTTTTGCAACAGCGGGTACCGGCATTACATTCGTCATTATAACGGCGAGCACTCGGCGAAGTGGGAAAGGCATATGGGATGGCGGTGGAACTATCCGGTACTACAATAAAATGGGCTCTCAGTTCTATCACTCTATAGATACTTATGTCGGAGATTGAGCCTAACGCTAACGTCGTTTTTATGGTTACCCAGTGTCAAAAACAGCCTCCGGGCTCCATGCACTGTGGCTACTACGTGCTTGGATGGCTGTCCATGGGCGTGCATAACAAGTTTCTACACTTGCCTCGCGAAGACCCTACGAAACACGTAAGTACATTAAATCACGCAATTTGCACACATACACATACACACAGAGACATATCTTGATGTTTGTTTTCGTCATGTGGGCAGGACACGAAGAAAAAAGGCGTTAGTGGGTATAGCGACTCTGAGCTTTATAGCTTCACATCTAGGATCCGTCTCTTCATTATGCATCATCTTGTCCATCCCGAAGGAGCATATTTTGATCCTACAAGTGATTTGGCACAGCACCTCGACTTATGCATTTGGACAGGACGATCATCTACAAGCCACCACCAGACCGTCATTGAGAAGAATTGGAAGGATGATCTCGCTCAGAGGGACTTGATAGACTATAGTTGGCCGTATGAGAGCGATGATGTTGCTCCATAGCTTCTGTACACTATACTTGACATATTTTTGTATATATATATATATATATATATATATATATATGCATGGATGTAACCTTGTATTTTGTTGTTATTATTGATTTCGAATGTTGGTTATGTGTTATGTGATGGATATTTGATATGTGATGATGATCTGTGATGAATATTGGTTTGTGAAGGATATTTGAATTTTATATCCTGGGTGTATTTGAATTTCAGCATTATTTTTGAATCTGGTACACAGTACCAGTGGCGGGCACTATGACGTCTCCCTAACCGCCACTGATGAGTGTATCAACAGAGGCGGACGACGTGACGTCATCGTCCGCCACTGATGAGTGTATCAACAGAGTGGACTGTGAATACCAGTGACGGACGGTGTGACATCACGGCGTCCGCCTCTGGTGTTTTAAACAGCAGTGGCGGACGGGGTGACGTTATAGCGAACGCCACTGATGGCTCCAGCATCAGTGGCGGTAGGTGTGACGTCACACCTACCGCCACTGATGTGGTGGTTTCGGTGGCGGACGATATTGCGTCACCGTCCGCCACTGATTCTCTATATCAGTGGCGGACGGTCTGTGCGCCACCGTTCTGGACGGGCTTCCAGTGGCAGATGCTCGGTGGCGCACGCTTTGGCAGCCACTGCTGGCGCAATATGCCCGCCACTGAAGGCCCTTTTTGTACTAGTGAAAGCATATTAATCCTCGCGTTGGACCAACTCTAAAATTCATATAAAAACCACCATTGAATCATATTTGTCACAGCATTATTCGCAAGCATCAATAGCAGCTTCTGCCTTTTAGTCCCCAGCTTGCACTCTTGCCATTGATCTCATCTTTAGCCTCTTTCCCAACTCTTTCTTGGATTGGGTTTGTGTATCATTTTGAAATTTTTGATTGCTTCGTCGTGGGTAATGCCTTGATTGCTCAGACATGATTTTTTCTCTCTTCCTTGGAGCGCCTGCTTGGTAAGGTAGATGTAGAGGTCCCTCTGTAAATGGAAGCGATTGCTGCTGCTTGAAAGAGCCACAGACGTGCTTTGGAAGGCTACTTCCCCCAAGCATGTGTTTCGTGTGTGGCCCTTTTCTAATTTGTTGGGTGGCACACAAATTCCACATTTCCTTGATATGTTTGAATCATATTTTTTGTATGCATAGTGCAGTGCAATATACATGAGTCTTTTTTTCTTGTAAGCATGAAAGCAAACGTTAGCTATTGAGGTGCATCTTTTCCATCGACGTCTTATTGTAGTTCCATATACGGTAGGAAGATATGAGTTTTAATTCTTTTCAAAAAATAAAGTTGGAACTACTTTCATTTCCATTTGCCATTTTCTCACCAACAATTTTTTTTCATTTCCCATTTTAGAGGGTTCATGCTAACTCATACTTTTGTTGATGTAGGGCAGCAAAGCAGGAAATGATGTTTACAGTAATTGCACCGGTATTTTAATTTGTATGCTTGACCATTATCTATTCATCTGATTTTAGTTGGTTCTGAAACATTTTCATATTCATTTCATAGTTTTTCATATTACACGTCTTTTTCGTATTCATTTAATCATGTCATTTTCTAGATGCCTTTTCTTGCTCCTTAACATTGTAAGAAATTTTGTGAGAACAGAAACATGCAATTTTAAGTTACTACTACATAGTACTGTGTGATTCTTCAAATCATGTCAGTTCATCTTAACCACACCAATTTTACCTAGAAATTTCCATATTTCATGCATAGTACAAAAATTTTGCAACTTTAAAATATTGGGCTCATCTTCAACTGTCTTTTCAAACAACATGAAGTTCCCGCAGCGACGCGCGGGGTAGTAACCTAGTAAGAGTAATAACTAAATACAATCAGACGAGCAGAATTTCGCACTGATGAAAGAAAATAACAAATTCCTCGCAAAGAAAACAAGAAAATAACAAACAAAAACAAAAGAACACCTCGGTAGATCTTTATTGCTCATATGCCACACCATAACGAATAGCTAGATATGAGAATCCGCAACATGTCCAACTGTGCCGCGAGATCGTTATAGCTGGAGAATGAGTGTCAGTCATCATGGGAGCCGTCATCGTGCCGATCCCCCAGAGTATAGGAGGGGAATTGGTCCTTAGCACCACCCATCGATGTTTGTCGCCATCGCCGGAGTGACCCAATCCCCCAGCGCCAAATGATGCATGTCACCGCCGTGAGGACGACGAGTACTGATGCCACCGTAACCTAATCCCCGAGAGTGTGGAAGGAAATCGAGTTACCAACACCAGTGCAGGCCGCCATCGGAGATTTGAAGCGGTGAGCAGAAGTATAACACCCCTATGGAGGTGAATGGCGCCTAAAGACATCACCATTGTCCAGTGGCGGAGCTTGGATTAAATTACAAAGGAGGCCAAAAGGTCAAGAAACTTAGCAAGAGAGGACTAAATTAGTACATTTTAAGATTTACATGGTGAATTCAAGGGTTCTTTAAGAAATTTTCCAAAGTTAAGGGAGGCCATGGCCATCTTTGGCCATAACAATGCTCCGCCCCCTGTTGTCACCGTAGCAGTAGTCAACACTTTCTCCCAATTGCTCGAAACCACCATCAACATGGGAGACTATCGAGCCATAGCTCGATTCGAAGACCGACGGTACAGCCATAACATGAATGGCATGACATCCCAGTTGGGGCGGTGAGCTAGGATTGCTAGCGGTGACGACACAAGAAACCTTTAATAGAGGCACTTTGTTAAGTCATTTTTCTAATTTGCCTCTGTTACATTGTAAAGGCATATATTTCTTACCTCTTCAAATATATGTCAAACCTAGTGAGAGGATCGGTGAAAATTCCAAAACAGAAAGTTTCATATGGACGGTAGAGGCATTTTGTAGAGTGTCCACGCATAAACAATGTAAAGATATTTTTACGACATATTAAAATGTCTACTCCCTCCGGTTTTAAATTGTTGATGTTTGACTTTTTTTGAGTTACGTTTGACCCTTCATCTTGTTCAAAATATTAGCTTAAATATGCAAAATTATAAGTTATATTTAAATTTCCTTTAGTGATGAAACTAATCATAACAAAATCTATGATAATTTTTAAAATATTTTGAATAAGATGAAAGGTCAAACGTAACTCAAAAATGTCAAACGTGAACAATTTAAAACCGGAGGAAGTATATCTTGTAGTTGCATTATTAGAGACATCTTTTGACCTTGTGGAGACATTTTGTTGTTGTTGTTAATAAACTACTCATAAGAATATAATAATCCAGAAATAGACACATTGTGATGTGAGTGTGAGTTGGCTACAATAATTTTGACAATTTATTTAATACTACATAAAATTGCCTCTATGTTAAGCCATTATATAACGCCTTTATGAAATGGCCACAAATTTAGTAGAGACGATTTATAAAGTGCCAATATATTCCTAGAGTTGATGCATGGCAACACAGTTATGCGACATTTTAGAGAGTGTTGTTATGATTAGAGACAAATTAAAAATGCTCTACTATACTAAAACAAAGAGCCTTTACAAGCTATTTCCCTTGTAGTGCGGCCACTCGAGTCGCTGTTGGGGCAACATGTGAGCGACCCCCCCCCCCCCCCCCCCCCCCCAAAAAAAAAAAACTTAACCAGTAATGGGAGCTTTACCTTTCCCATTTCGACACCCCTTGAGTTATTAGAACAATGACAATTGACACCAAACAGGTGGGAGCCGAAATGGCGAGAATTGGGGCACATAAGAGTGTGGCCATATCTACATGATGTCAACAAACACCAAATTACTGGGATCAAAATGGTTGGAAGAGGGGGTGAAAGAAAGCACTAAAAAATCAATGTGAAAGGATTTGGATACCCATAGGGGTGGGGTGGGGTGGGGGGGGGGGATTGGTTTCCACTCAAAACCAAACCACATTGCTTTTGACCTAGAGGGACTCACAAAGCAGATAACCTAGCAATTCTAAAGGCTAAGAACCCTACACATGCGTGCTAGTGATACAAAGCAAGAAAAATGCACACACTAACATGTCTAGCTTATATCAACAAGCATGAAACAAGAGCAACCTTTCATTCAAATATACTTACAACAATCCAAGATAAATACGAAAACATAAATGCATGTAAGTAAAGGATATAGGGATATGAATGCTCATCAAGTTTTTCTGAGATCTCGAAAAGATGACGCATTCCCCTACTCCTCGTTGGCAACCCCATCCCTCCGGGTGGCGATCCCCTCCAGAGCACACTTCACCCAAGTGAAGTACCAGGCACACGGGCTGCCCAACAAAAATGCTCGTTCTAAGGGTATGATCCACATGTAGTGTGGCTCAAAGGGCGCTCTCTAGTAATGCTTCTTTGCAAGAGAAGCTCCAAGATCCTCCACATCCAAACACCGAATAGCTAAACACCGACACCTAACCGGGTCTAGACCTTGCCATAGACCAAAATCTAGTAACAGATCTAGTTGACTCTCTCAAACCCCACATTGGGCTACAGATCAAAGAATGAACATAATACCCTCTCTTGCACTCGGATCACTCCAAATCCTTCAATAAGTATTGGTCTTGACTTCCTCTGAGGCCCTCCAAGGGCCGAACAACCAACTATATATATAGGCCTCTAACCTCAAACTAGCCGTGGCTCAAAAAAAGTATGTCAACAGAGTCACAGTATGGTTCACCGTACGATACGGTGACCATATCACTATAGATGATTCAAACCTCACCAGTAGCTGTTGAACAGGCCTAGTCAATGTACCATATGCTGACATACCAACCGTATCATACAGTGAGTACAACTCATTTGTCCATAGACTCCCACTTCTCTAGAACTCATACTTGTATGCACTGTATCATACGGTGACATCCTATGTGTATCATACGGTACCGGTGGTGACTTTATTTCTTATGTCTTGAAACTTCAACTTCTCTGTTCTGAAAATCATGTCCATCGTATTATACAGTGACAACCACCGTATTGCACGATGACTCTTCTTTGTTGTCTATAAACTTCTGCATTCTTTCTTTGATCCTTTGACTGCACCGTAGCATACGAGAGTACCACCGTATCATAGGGTGACTCCCCCGAAGTCTCTCCTGATCTTTTTTCTTAGATCCAACTTTGCCACACTTGGCTCCTCCACTTCTCTTTTTTGCCTCTAGTGTCTGAGAGACTCACTACGCTTCCATATACCTGTATCACTAGTGTGCTCTAAGAGAAAGAACTCGATCCCCTATGATAGTTTGGTTTTTCCTATGAACTTAAGTCTATATCTACACCGAGCCAACACTTGTTTGGTTCTAGCATGCATGTCCTTAGACTTTATCCAACTCTTCAACCGCAAGTCCATCATGTCCATGATGCAAGTTGTTGAGGCAAAAAACCATTAAGATATCCAAAGAGAAAAGGTTGGTGCACTCCGTCAATTCAATGTGACCATAGAAGATGTCCATGCCAGCCTTAAATGCGATAATGTCAATGCCAAGCCAAACACAAATTCAACGGCTCGCCCGCTGTTGGCGGTCGCTAAACCATGTTTTGACCACCACCCTACCGGTAAATAAATGCTTGTCACCAAGATTCTGTGCATAGTAGATAGGATTAATGCTACTCCACAAGTTTTGGTGAATATTTGGATGCAGGAGCAAATTATGGAGGAAAGTGGGCCCAGCCGGCAAAAAACACAGGCCGGCCGGCCCCACATGGTAGTCACAGCCTCGGCCTTCCTCCAGTGGGCTGCAAATAGGCTGACAACGCAGAATCAAAAGCCTGTTCAGAAGAATTCCACCGACGTTCTAGAAGGTGGGCTGTTTGGGCCTCAACTTGGCCCTCACTCCTCTTCTGCCGCCCCACGAAGCCACCGACTGGACAACCGTCATCAGGAGCAAATCTGGAGCGTCCAGGATTGAGGCGGTGGCCAACCGCCACAATGGGCGGCCGGCCGGCCCCCCTACTTGGCCGGCCGGCCTGGCTTGATAGGCCCGGCACTCAAGCTTTGGGCATAAATACCCCTTTGCTCATTTGAGGCTATATAAACCCCCGTCCGGCTCAGAAGAAACTCACACCTCAGTACCTCATGGAAGATCACTTCACTTGTGTAGATTAGAATAGGATTAGTGTTTTAGTTATGGGAGTTAGAGTAGAAGTGAGAGCTTCGCTGGGAGCTCCAGAGTTCTCTTCGGAGTTTTGATAAAGTTCTCTTGTATCTTTTCTTTTATTAGATTTTATTTAATATAAATATTCTCTTATTTATTTAATTTAGTTTTCTTTTTATTTATGTTTATTTATTTAAGTTATTATTATAGAGAAATTCTTATGTTGGTTCCACGTCTGTGCATGGTAGATTTATCTGCATGAGTTGTTTGCACCACTATGCTTACACAATTCACATAGATTTATTATGCATGGTTGGCTTGCTCGTACGCGTAGAGTAAGTTATCTAGAATAATTGCTTGTTTGGTTCAAGGAACTATTTTAGACGTGAGTTTGCTCTACACCCCACGGAGGATGGTAGCCACGAGTACGTGTGACAGGCGTACCGGTCTCTGTAATCCACCACGTCCGGGTCATGGTTTTAGTAGGGACTGAAATAGCACGTAGTTCCTCAAGGTAGTTGAACCTAATTCTCGGGTTACTGCCTTAGCATGTGTGTGCCCCGATATGCAGGAACGTATCTGTAATGAAAGCTTAAGTAAGTAGTTGTAGACTATCAGGAAATACTAAATGCTAACCCCTAGGCTGACTGATACCCTTCTGCTCGTTGTTCGCCCAAACTAAATGCTAACTCCTTGTTATCTATAGATGTTCTCCTGAGTGCCACACACATATCACATATCTTATCACTGCTTTGGCCTAGTTTGCAAGTTCTAAATAATAGATAATTATTTGTTAATTCATGATATTCTTAGCCTTGCTTCCCTGTGGAAAAATATAAATACGATAACTATGGAATACTTCCGGGTGAAATGCTACAATGGTGTTCCGTGTGCTTGCAAAAATTGAATTAAATCTTTTTCGTAAGAAACGCCAACACCCGCACAATAGTTCGGGTCACATGGTTTAGTTGTCTTAAGTCAGTGTAAGTTTGACCAACTTTAGAAAAGTATCAACATCTACGCTATCAACTAAGTGGTATATAAAAATGGCAAAAATGTCTTGAGCACACTGAGAAACCGTGTCTTCGGCCACGACACACCAACAAAGTCAAATTTATCTACAACACACTAAGATTGTGAAGTCTTTCGTCTGTGATTTACTATGATCATTTAACAATTATTTTCATCTTTTTTTAATCTCAATTCATAAAATATTTTAGAATTTGAAACTTAGCACCAATGTGCAATGATGCATTATCTATTATTAAAAATGGTGCTGCATTTTTTAAATTGTTTGCATAGTTTGTTTTATGGAGCAAATCAGGCAAACAATCGAAAAAAATTCGGCTCTATTTTTTAATGATATACAATGCAAAAAATGCATATTGGTGCTAAGTTTCAAATTCTAATATATGCTAAAAATGTTAAATAATTGTTAAAGTTCATAGTGTGTCACATATGAGACTTCCCAAAATCATAGTGTGTTGCAGACAAATCCGACTTTGTTATTGGTTGCTGACGATACCATCGTTTCTCCGTGTGTCTCAGACAATTTTGCCTATACAATGTACCAAGTAACTGCTGAAAAGACCAAGTAACTGCATGATGCCGTGATTGATGGTTTCAAATTAGTTTACATCTGAAAGCAACTGACTACCTTACCCTGGACATTGTCGCTTTTCTACCCCAAATGGTGGTGCATCCAATCCGTCCACCATCCAAATAACAAGATTTTGTGAGTTGAACTTTTGGAGAGAAACAAAAGACAGCTCACGGCGCCTTTTGTCACGATGAATGTCGTCCTCTTCTTCCTCCTTCCCACGTTAGGTGGGCTCATGCCGTCGGCCGCAGCCGGCGTGTTCTGCGACAACGTTAAGCTCGTTGCCGCCACCCTCCCCGAGAAGACCTCCTCCTCCCCGGTGCACTTCGCCACGGCCACCGTCGGCCAAGCACCAGACGTGGTGTACGCGCTCGCACTCTGCAGTGGCGACGTCCTCAACGACTCAGATTGCAACAAATGCGTCGTCAACCTGTTCGAGATAATGAAGCCGCCGCCAGAGCAGGCCGAGTGCTACAGCCCCGCCTGGTATTACGATAAGCCATGCACCCTCCTCTTCTCCGGCGACAACTTCCTTGTGCCCATCAACATCACAGAAAGCTACACGTTCCTGGAGAGGTGGAACGAGAGGAACATCACCGGCGTCGAAGCCCGGACCATGGCCGGCCGCATCCGCCAGCTGCTGGTGGACACGATCGACGCGGCGGCGCGCTCGGCGCCGCGGCGGTTCGCCACGGGCGTCATGGACAGCGGCGCGACTTTCCCAGCGGTGTTCTCGCTGGCGCAGTGCACGCCGGACCTGTCCTCCGGCGAGTGCTCGGCGTGCCTCCGCCGTCTCCTCGGCATGGTGAACGCCAGCATGTCCCTGCGCATGGGAGGCCAGCTCCATGTCATACGGTGTTCTTTCAGGTATGAGGCGTCACGGTTCTACGACGGCGATCCCATGCTCCGTCTCGGGCTGCCATCGGCTCCGGAGCCGTCTCCGGGTCCTACCAAAGTGAAGAAAGGCAGGAGTAAGAATGTTCGTGTTATTCCAACATGCTTCCATATGCTCGAAAACGCTACTGATTAAAAAGATCAGTTAAACATTAGTCAGAGAATTCATTTATGATTACTTGCTGATGAACTCTTCTTTTGTTTGGCATGTTTACGTATTACGATGTTGCGGTCAGGCCGTATGAGCAAGCTCTTGGCTGTGGTTATAATTCCCGTTGTAGCAGCAGTATGCCTCTGCTTCATCGCTTGCTTTTGTTGGCTCAAAAAAGGTTACATTAGTTACTGAAATTCATCATCCATCACAGCACTAGCTAAAAATACATGACTAAATTGAAATAAGCTGCAATGGTTCTCAAAATTTTTCAGGTAAAGTGAGACAACAACGGAGAGGCCGTACTCATAATTTTCAGGGAGACGACGAACAGTTAGCAGCCTGGGGATTGGAAGGAAAGAATTCAGAGTTCACGGTATTTGACTTTTCGCAGGTACTGGAGGCTACAAATAATTTTTCAGAAGAAAACAAACTTGGACAGGGTGGCTTCGGTGCCGTGTACAAGGTATAAATAATTTTCACTCGACTGAAATTTCAGTATGTCTCACTTGATATTTTTCATGTTGCAATAGGTCTTTTTGTACGTTGCAATAAGCAATATCAAATGTTGCATCGATTTTTTCTTTTTGTTTTTCATTATTACACATCATGTTGCAACATGTATTACTGTATGTTGCAATTTCTCATTTGCACTAGTTACATTTAGATGATGCAGCATTATGGTGCAGTAGTTATTGGTGGATGTTGCAACGTCGAATGAAAGAAAATCAAATTTCAGTCAACTGAAATTAGTAAACATTCGTCGCAAAAAAGAAGAAAATAGTAAATACAATAAATAAAACATATATTTCTATTGCTGCCGTCGTTATTTGATCAACGACACAAAATAGACTACCACATCATGTTTTCCCCTTATATTCTTTGCAAGAGAATAATGTATGTTATATTTATAGTGTACTGTTACTGCTAGAGCAAAAGGATGATGTATAGGGAGGCATTAGCCGACTGAATTACGAGTTGAAGCTCTCGCCTTAAAAATACCTGCATTCAGTTATCATATTATCTACCTACTAAGGTCAATTGTTTTTTGTGAATTACCTAATAAGGTCATAATAATCAACTCGCTTTAAAATCAATCATTAGAAGGAAATATATACAGCAAAAGGCCAAAGAGGAATTTAGTACCCAGACGAACAAACTATATATGTAACTAAGTTTTCTTTTACATGTTATACGTAACTGCTAGCTATATATATATATATATATATATATATAATATATATATAGGGCAGCGCTAATTCACTCTCTGGGTGTGAAATATTATATCACACACCAGCCCACCACCCAACAGAACTGACTCAGCCACACCAGGACACTTGCGTGCATGCAAGATGTGTTAATGGAGCACTTAATTGTCTCCAGGCTGCTTCACTATTAAGGCAATGACACACCTGTTGAATAGGAATATTATTACTATTCTTTATTGCCTCCTGTAATCAAAGATTGCAAAGCCGGCCAACTACGATTGGAAGGTGATCAACAATGGAAATGACCAAACTGTAAATAAATAACTGATATCCAAGCAGCCTGACGACAAATACTCTTTTTTCTATGGAGAAAGAAGAATCAAGATAAACTACATGCGACCAGACAAAACTTTTTTGTGACCTCTATAGAACAGTCTTTTATATTAGGAAAAAACAAGATCATAAAAATCCAATGTGACCATAAAAACCACACATGCGTAATCGGAAAAAATTTGTTGACAACAAAAACAAAATCACAAAAGTGTAAATATACGCTAATGCAATACTCAGATTTTTTTGTGATTATAATTTTTTGTTGGTTTTCATCATCATAAAATATACATTCCTTGTAAAAAAATACGATTAGTAAATTTGAAAAAGAGGGCACCCAAATACAGTCAAGTCTTTTAACTTCTTGGTTTGTATCTTCCAAGTGCACACAGTAGGTTAGTTGACACATCTATAGTGGCGAATTGTGACGACGTTGTAGGCAGCAGACATTCCAAGCAGAAGCACATTTGCGACTACAGTGAGATGAGAAAAACAATTAGAACATTTGACGAAGGTGGGTTCCATGTTATAAAATATAGTATGATCATAAAAACAACTCACTTGCAATCATAAAACTTTTCATGAAAAAAAAAAAAAAGCCACGTTAGAGTGAACATTTTATGCAAGCGTAAATACATAATCCTACAAGTGTAATATCTGACAACAGTGAGTTTACATAGGATTGATTATTTTGAGTTGTCGAATAACACATCAACATGTTTCTATTGCATCATAACTATTTGTACAGCTTCAGTGAAGCGATGTTTCAATCAGCCTCGCTATCAAACCATTGTCGTCACACGGAACAAATTTTTTAAGTATTTTTTTGATTTTTCAAAAGTGTGTATGAGATTTTCATGTTCTCAGTAAAATAGGAGAAATTTTATGCAGTAACATTTTGACCGTAAAATCTTTTTTGTGCAGTCGTAATTTTAGTCTTAGTCACATTATGACCATAAAAGCTTTTTTGTGGAACAGCAAAATATTGTTAGTTTCATGGTGAAAGCCCTTAGAAGTGTAAAATCAACCAACATCCGTCAAAGTTTTATAGTCACGATTCAATATGCAAGTGCACGTAAAAGGCACTCGAAAATCTTTTGACCGTAAAAACCTTTTCAAGATTTCAGAAATTTGAGGGCCTTTTACACTCGTGAAGTCATAAATTTATGAACAATATATTTGCAAAATTTCTGTAGATTTTTGTGATAGGGAAAACATGAAACAAAGGGGTATTTCTTTTGCAATGTTGGACGGACGTGTTTTTTGTATAGTTCCGCAAGTGTCAACATTGCATTCATTTTTATGGAATATTAAATACTTTTTTGTTGAATCGCAACTATAAAATGATTTCAATCATAAAAGCTGAGTAAATTTTGCAATTTATTAATTGTGACATACAATTGAGTACATGATTGCGATCACAAGCAACAAGTATTTTGCCAGTCAGCTGACTATATTTTTACACCTGAGAGTTCAAATTTCAACTAAAAACTTGAAAGCCAATCATAAAATACTATAGACTTGAGGATTAGGCCCTATGGGATGAGCGCAAACAAGGATCTGACATGCTTGCATCCTCGGCGGCTTATAGTACGTACTGGCAACAACACATGCAATCGGTAGCCTATGCAAGGTACATGGACATGGTGCCAAATCAATTTGACCTCCGAAGTGCTCGTCCCATACATCTCGAGGCTACCTTGCTTGCTCTCCTCCATGCTGTTGTAAACAAAATCAAAAAAGCATCACAAAATTATTGTGAAAACAGACACATCGACAGGTGGGAAATGAATCTAGTCAAAGCAACGACGCTGCTTACCTGGTTCGCCCTTCCAATAGCTACCCACGGCGACCATGCTGCAAGGGAGGCGATGGCTAACAGGGATACGGGAAAAGTCTAGATCACGCCTGGAGTAAACAACGGTCATGTGCTCCGTCACTCGCACGTGCCAGCGCTTTCAACGGACGAAGTCAGCACCCGCGTGGCCTGTTGTCCTTCACTGGAACACCACCGTAGTGCTCGTCGTTCTCCTCCTACAGACTGCCATAAAAAATTCAAGAACCGATCAGATGGCAAAATGAGAACGGTGATGCGGAAATTGCCACGACAGCATTATCTAGTTGTGCTGCTCTGTGCTCCCGTCGTCGCGAGCTCCGAACGTATCACACCGGCAATCGGAATATCATCGCGTATAGTGGTCTGGATTGAGGGGAGAGAGAGAGGAAGGAGAGAATAGGAGAAATGGCAACGTCATCTCATCTCAGAAAGGGAACCTCACGTATTTGAGATGAGAGGAAGGGATTTAAATAATGGTCCGGTTTGCATTGAAATGGAATGAATTAATCAGCAATAAATTTCGCCAATCAATGATTTCTGTTAATGGAGCCGTTAATTAAGAGTAAATGACTGATGAGCTGTGCATGCATGTGTGGCTCGACGGGGGATGCATGTATATATATGGCTGGGTCATCTGGTGGAGTCTGGCTGGGGTGTGAAATAATATTCCACACTCAGGGAGTTATATAGTGTATCTATATATATATATATATATATATGTATATATATATATATATACCACAGCGCTAGGGTGCAGAATAACTATTCTACACCTAACTAATAATTACTGAACAAATTGTCAGTAATTATTAAAATTACTGAGCAAAATGTCATGATTTTTACTGAACGCGATCACGAAACGTGAATTACTGACACATATTAGCATCGTCGTGCACTCAGTTCAGTAATTTATGATCGTTTTGGTCAATAAAAAATTACTAGGTGTAGAATAACTATTCTACACCTAGGGTGCTGAATAGCATTTGTGTATATATATATATATATATATATATATATATATATAGGTAATATATTATCTATACCTAGCTTCAGAATATCCAATTCTGTTGCCGGACCAATCGACCGAGCCATCTGGACCACCCCGCGCATCCCACTGCCGGACCCAACCCGAACCAAAATTGTCCGTCCCGGCCGCACCCCGCTCGGAACCACCCACCCCCCGCGCCGGGGCTTCAAACGTTCCCGATCCCACGTTCTCGAGGTGGAAGAGCTCCCTGCGCCGCCCGGGAACTACTTTTCTTCTCCGCCCTCGCGTCGAAATCTTCCATCCGTTCCAGGATTCCGTCGCTCGCCGGTAAGTTCGCACCAATCCATCGCCGGCGTCGCTCCTGTTCCATCCTACAGTTTGGTTCCCTCACCGTGTGTGTTTCTCGGGCGATTTTCCGGTGGATGCTTTGCCGTCTCGTCAGCTGTCCCTGTTGAATCCGCAATACTGATGGAAAGGGATTGTTGGTGGCCGCTTTCCGTTGATAAATCAAATGCTATCCTACATCTCAACTGGTTGCCCAGGTTAGCATCCACGCTTTTCCCCATCAGATTCCCGATTTGGTTGGTTTTGGGTCACGTTGAATTAGGTTGATGTGGGTTAGGTGATTAGCCGTTTCCAATTTTTTATGGCAGCGTCGGCGACCGATTAGCAGCAAGAATCATCACCTTTCAGCCATAGAAGGATTTGTAGATCTTTTTTCTTTTTGGCATTCCGCACAATCCTTTTGCTGGCTTCGTATTCCTTTTTTTTTTCTTTGAATCCGTTTGTCTGTTGGATTGACCACCAATTTCCCCAAATCAATGCAGATTGCCTATTTGAGGATCTAGCAGGATGTGATTTTCACCTGTACGAAAAGTTGGTAACAGCATTATGCTTCTTTCTCACACAGTTCTACGACAAGAACAATCTTGCATTGTAATTTGTTTTTGACGTATGCTGATCTAGAGAAGAGATTTCGGAATTCTGTGGCATCTGCAACCTTCAAGAACCTTGTGACGCTGTCAGATGAAGGTAACCTCACTTTTTTTTTCTCTTTTCCAACGACGATCACCGAGATCCAGTTTTATCTGAAGAATTTGATAATGATCTTCAGATATGAAATGTCTGTCTTATTATTTTTCACTATTATTAATATGACTATTCCGGATCATAAGGCTCCTGGGTGAATTTATATTGGAAGGATCCACTTGCTTATGTATTGGCTAGTAAACAGGCATGGATGTTTCATTCAGTGACCCATCCTTTGTGTCGCATACATGCTTCTTAATGAATGAAAAAAGTTCTGATCCATTTGATCTTCTGCTGCTAAATAGTTTATTATTTTTTCCCACCATTCAAAATTTATTGCGATATCAAATCTGCTGATTTGAAGATATGTATGATGGCTCACAGTGGGGGTGGCTTCGATGTCATATATTCTGAAATATGCATCTGCGGCCGGAATATATGATATTACTACCTTGTTGTGTTCTCAGTTTTATTTGGTTGCCTGTTCCTGCATTTGCACTATACTGCTTCATCCTAAATCTTCTTTGTAGATCTATATGTAAGTAAAGTCGATCGTACACTAAGAAATGCTGATGAATTCATGTGCTAACCTATTCTAGCAGCTGTATTATCACTGTATGTGCGGTGATATTACAATTCATATGTCCAAAACGTTTGTGTGAGCCTACTGCTACAAATCTTTTAGTACTTACAATATTTAGTGGAAAAATCAGATGTTTTTCTCAAATTAAAATTCCCTGGTGTCTTAAATGATGAATAAAAAGTGTTGCCTAGCTATCTGTATTGATAATCACCGCTGCTGTGTTGTAAATCTGTTGTTATAATCAATTAATCTTATATGTTTTAGGTAAGATGTGCATCAACCTCGGATTCAATTTATTGTGGAGGAGAAGCTGCAGCTTGAGGTGCAGGTGCCGTACCACTATAGCTACCCTGTCCTGGGCTAATTTTTGGCAAGATGATGTGCAGGCCGAGAATGTAGAATGCTATTTGTTTCTGTAATCTGCTTGCCAAGAATAGTTGAAGGGTATAAAACTTCTTACCTTACTGGCTGTACTGTCTTTGACATGCTGGAGATTTCTAATTTTTTTTTTAGACCTGGAGATTTCTAGTTCTGCAGCTTTGAATCTGTGCGTACTGCATAGTAGATGGTTTCTGGGTTCAGGGGTTCAGGATAGTGTCTTTAAAATCTTGACTGATAGGGTGTCAATGAAACCTTTTCAACTGTGATTTTGTCTTCAGCTAGCATGTAATGTATCATTTCTATTTACAGATAGGAAGCTCATTGATGATTCATTAATTTTAGAAATGTGAAATTGCTTTGTATTTATTTTGTTCCTATTATGACTATTTCAGGTAACTGGGTCTCCTGTGGAACGATGGGCTGGATCCACGCTCACATTTGAGAGCAACCAACAGGAATGGATGCATGCAGCCATTTGAGTTGGAGCATTGGTCATTGAGCTGTCACTGAACTAAGAAGAAGCTAATTGATGGCTTTGAGGCAGGCATATAGGCATAGCACTAAATGATTCCAGATGTAAATATGTTTTTATCCAGTTTTCTATCAGTGTGCTTGTTTATGTCGTTCATCTACCATTACATTCGTGCTTCTTTTGTATCTTGATATCTGTACAATCAAGATAGAAGTTCTTTTCCTGTAATTTAGAGTGACTTTTGAAGCTTCTGTAAATGCCGCAGCAACCTGGCACTTGTACCTGATAGTCTGATACTTCTCACCCTTGTACATGGTAATTAAGAGTATTGCCAGTATCAGGTTCCCTTTTTGACAATGTCCAGATGTGAGCTTTTCCTGTGATTAAGAGTAAGGATCTAAGCTTTACTATTGGACCTGTCCAGATGTGACAATGTCTTAATTTGGCAGATCAAAGATTCTGGTAAACCACGTGCAAATTTCTATTAACTACAATATTCTTGTAAATCACCTTGTCAGATTTATAATTTGTTCTGATTATGGTCAGTGGTGAAGGGCACAGCAGGACTAGGCTCGGTGCCTACTCAATTGACATTATATGTCAATTCGCTTGAGCACATTATATGTCAATTTGCTTGAGCACCAGACATACATCAACCTTCTGACCGATCTCTGATCAGAATTAATAGACGCGCTAATACAGAGAATCTGCAATAATGACAATAATAAGCTGGACATACATTCATCACAGCATATAAAAAGCATCTGCTCTCAATACAGGTTGTTGTGAATCTCACGGGCTTAAATCAAAAGGAAAATTGCAGAAAGATGGAAAGGTACCACCACTTAGTCATTAAATCCACGGCAAACAAAAGAAAATCCTGCACTGCTGAAAAGAAAAAACATCCAAATCTTCAAGCTGATTCAGCCCCATGCGGATCTCTGCTTCTGCCCCTTGGCTGCAGAATATGAGTAATATATATCTCATGGCTTGGCCGCACCTCGTAAAAAGGCACAGTTTCCATCGATGAAGGCACATGCACTCCAACCCATCTCCTTCAGATCAAATTCAACTCGAACTGAACATTTCCGTTACCCAATAGCTGCACGTTCATCTGCGGGTGCCCTCTTGATCTACAAGAAGTCGATTAATCAGTTGATTTTTTAATCTGACAAAAGGAATTGATGGAATCAAAAACACAGATGAATAATCAGTTGATTTTTAATCCGACAAAAGGAATTGATGGAATCGAAAACACAGAGAAATTAAAGAAACAGAGGATGTTCGTACCAGCATATGGAAGAGGATAAAGACCACTGGCTGCCCAACGAAGAAGGCGACGCACATCTCGTTCTCCTCCGCACTGCACGGCTCCTTGGAAGCTCGACCTCGGAGTGCAGCTCCATTCGCGGGAAAGTGAGTTCGGATTTACAGCAGAATCCGAGGATGAGGTCACAATTGGATCCGGCGCAGCGGCACTGTCCGCCGGAGCACGGGAACAACGGTTCGCTGGGGGCAGGGCGACGTGGGGTTGGTGGGCTATCCTCATGGCTACTCGGGCCTCGGGGGCGGCTCCGCGCGATGCAGGTGCAGGCCGGAAACGGGGACGGGCGGGTTCGGTTGCCTGACGTGGTCCGACCTGGCTACAGAATAAGGTATTTTGTAGCTAGCTATATATTATATCTACACTATATATATATATATATATATATATATATATATATATATACACGATCGCGCTAATTGGCGCGCTGCACGCTGAATATTATTCGGCGCGCTGGCCAGCCCAGCCCACTGACCAGCTCTGCCAGCCTTGTATCAGAGTAGTATATCTCATGTCATCGGCTCGTATATCTGCAGTTTTGCGATAGTATATCGTGGAGATGTCACTTTCGGTGTCAGATGTGTCACTTTCGGTATCAGGTGAGGTGTGTCAGGATGTCGACATTTTCAGACCATTGGACACTAGAGTCCAATATAAACTTGGGAACAAAATTGTATACCATCGGACAAATTGAGTCTTAAATATTTTTATTCTGATTTTGAATTGTAGATTTTTTTCTTAACCGAAGGAAAAGTATACTTTTCAAATTTATTGAATAACCAGGCCAGGTTTTTTTAATATAATATAAATATACATATTGTAGTACATAGATATACTACGCCTGTGAATATCAGTGGCCTTCTTGCGTGCATAAAATTATAAGAAAAATAATATCTTTGAACAACTATGAATCGTAGATATTTTTTGTTGATTTTAAAAGTATTAATATACTTTTCAAACTTATTGAATATAAATGTCAGGTTCTTAGAATATGATATGATTATGTCCGTGGTACATAGATATACTACTGCTGAGAATAAGGAAAACCAATTGTATACTCTAAACTTCATTGTTGTATACAGAGTTGTATACTGCAAACTACATTACTGTATACAATCATTTCACCGCTATACATTCAAGACTACATTAGCTATACAATAGGGGCAACAACATCTTCTTCTAAGCATAAAAGAAAAAAAACAGTATATTCCAAACTACATTGTTGTATACAGACATTTCAATTTACAAGCTATACATCCGAGGCAACATAGATATACAATTATAAAAGCAAGAACCAATTGTATACTCTAAACTTCATTGTTGTATATACTCCAAACCTCATTGTTGTATACAACATTTCACTGCTATAGAAATTCACCTATACAAACAAAAGACCGTGCAAGGCAAGATAGGAATGGATAAGCTCATGGACACAGCAAGGCTACTACTAGCTTCGTGCATCTGGCTGGATGGGCTCAAAACATCAGCTTTCCTCCACTGACCAACAAAAAAATTAAAAAACAAATCCCAGTTAAAGCATAGCATGCTACAGGCTCCTGGAGCATCAATCGGTATGCTGGACATTCCAAATCTAAAAAAAAGTTGAGAAAAATAAATCTTGCATCAATCAGCATGCTAGTTTGCTGCTGTCTCACAAGCAAATCAAATCAGAGACAGATAGAAAGAGTCACGTGCAAATCATCACACCAAGAAAAAAACTCAGAGAAAAATGCAACAAAGATGTAGGATTCTTGCTGAGAAAAAAAATCAAGCTTGTCAGGAGGTGTCCTTCGCCTGCAGCCGCGCCGCTTCTAGCAAGCAGCTCGTGCAGGGCCCAAGAAAGGAACAGGCAAGGAGAAGAGAGGTTGCAGTTGTTTCACGAAGCAGCTCGTCAGGTCTACAGAGAAGGAAAAAAAAGAAAATGAAACAGGAAAAATCAGTTGAGATCAGACCAAAAACAGGAAAAAATTCCAACAAAAAATTGAAAGTAAGCATGCGCTAGTAAAAAAGAAAGCTAGCTCTTCCTGGTTCTTGTATCTAGCAGCGTTGAGCATCAAAAAAAAAAACAATCTGACAGCGTTGTGCAGAAAAGAAACAAAAGAAACTCAAAACGGAGGCAAGAGCTGGCCGAAACAAAATTATCTATAGAATCTTGGCCACTTGAAGTATCAGAGTGTAATTTCCCTGCAATTCTAGGCATCAAGGGCACGCTCAAAGAAATCTTGCCGTAGCCATGGCCCTTGCGCTGGCTCTCATGGAAGCTCATGCCCAGCGCGCCGACTGCTGGGTGTTGAATTTTTAGAGCCAACATCCCAACTGATAATGCAATAAAAATTCGACCATGGGTTCTTGGTTGGGCAAGTTATCTTCAGAAAATTCAGCACAAATCCTTAACATCATTTGGGTGAACGAGAAATCTGATTGGAAATAGGGAAAAAATCACACGCAAGTACAACATTCATAGCTAGCCTCCTGTTAGCTTTCTCCCCCAACGAGTTCTCTGGTCCGGACCTCCAAATCTCGGGAAAAGAAAGAGAACCGAACCAAGAACGCAGGAGCAACCAACATGACGACTAAGATCCACATGCGGATGTTCCTCCTACGGCATCTGCGCACGGAGGCGTCGACGACCAGCCAGTGGATGTCGAGAGCAACTCTGGCTGCTCCAGCGACGCCAGGTACGGAGGCACCAGCGCCACGGCGACCAGCGACGACCCTGCTGCCCGGCCGTCAAGGATGCGAGCAGCCGCCGCCATGGGTCGCACGAGCTGCCGCGTTCCGCCGCCGCCTCGCCGCGTGCGAGTAGCCGCCTCCCCGCCGCTGCCTTGCCGCGTGCGCAGCCGTGTCCCGCTGCCGCTCAGCGCACGAGCAGCAGCTAGCCCTCACTCGTTGCGGCAGCGCGTCCTTCTTCTATTCTGGAGCATCTGCACGCGGAGGTGAGGCAAAAAGAAACCAAATCAACATCGGAATCATTTTTTTTAAGGAAAATCATTTCATTGATGCATAAATCCTAAAGAAATCAGTAGCATGCGTGCTCGAGCTTCCAGATCCGTGACGTACCTGCACGCCTCCTCCCTTTTCTCTGCTGGATCCATGGTTTCCGCCGTTCGGTGAAACGCTCCATGGAGAGATGGGGGGAGGCTCGCAGATCCAGTTAGGGCTGGGCCACCATGGGGGTCGACGCGGCGCGGACCACAACGGCAACCACATCATAGGCACGCGGAGCAAGGCTCGATCCGGCGAGCTCGGTCGTTGTCGCCGCCGGATCTAGATCTGGATTGTGCATTGATGCAAGTGAGAGGTGGTTGGTGAGACGACTGGGGAGAGAGAAAAGTGGACCTGGGTGGTGTGTGAGAGAGGAGAGAGAAAGTGGATCTGGAGCTAGGTGAGACGGTTCAAAATGACTGTGGAGAGAGAGGGGGAGAGGGGCAGACTGTATTTATTTATCAACTGATATACGATCGCCCGGGACCACATATACTCTGGCGCAGGTGGAATATACTATTGGAGCTGAGCTGGTTTGGCTGCAGCAACCGACCAGCGCGCTAAATATTATTCAGAGCGCTGGGTGCTGAATAGTAAAGGTGTATATATATATATATATATTCCCCATTAAGTTTGTTTTTATTTCTTACATGGACACAGTGAGTCAACTTGAACATCATAAACTTTTGAATACCGTTTTCCAGGGAAAGTTTTCTGAGGGTTTAGATACTGCAGTTAAGAGACTTGCTTCACATTCAGGGCAAGGTTTCATAGAGTTCAAAAATGAAGTTCAGGTCATAGCCAAACTCCAGCACAGGAATTTAGTTAGGCTCTTGGGATGTTGCTCTGAAGAAGACGAGAAAATACTAGTCTATGAGTACCTGGAAAACAAAAGCCTGGACTTCTTCATATTCGGTAAGATATAATTTATCTTATTTAAGCTTCAAAATGACTGCCATTTTTTTTCAGCATAACACTTTTTCCCAACATCCGAGAATACGCAGTTGACTCCCTTGATCATTGAAATGTTTCTTTCACTGTCATGCTGCTAACGTTTAGTTGATATTCAGATAAGAATAAAAGACTTTTGCTGGATTGGAACAAACTTCAAACAACAATTGAAGGAATAGCACATGGACTTCTTTACCTACATAGACACTCCCGATTGCGTGTCATACATCGAGATCTTAAACCAAGCAACATTCTTCTGGACAGAGAAATGATTCCCAAAATCTCAGATTTTGGGCTGGCAAAAATATATAGCTCAAATAACACAGAGGGAAATACTACAAGAAGAGTGGTTGGTACCTAGTAAGTTTCATCCAAACCAATCCACTTATTATAATTTATACAATGAGTCATTTCTCTTGTGTAATTTGATTTGTATTATATATTATTTTAGTGGTTACATGGCTCCTGAATATGCTTCGGATGGCCTCTTCTCTATCAAATCCGATGTATTCAGCTTTGGTGTTCTAATGCTCGAGATCATTAGCGGAAAAAGGAATTCAGGACGCCATCAATGTGGAGATTTCATTAATCTCATAGGATATGTAAGTTCATACTTTTCTAGACACAGGTGTGCCATGTAAAGTTTGTTTTATTTACATGTTAAATATCCTATACACATTTGGTGATGGAATTAATTAGTGTCAACTGTTAAACAGGCATGGGCACTGTGGGATGAGGGAAAATGGGATGAACTCGTTGATGCATCGTTGATTCCCATATGTCACACGGCAGAAGTGATGCGGTGCATTAACATTGCATTGTTGTGTGTACAAGAGAATGCAGCTGATCGACCGACCATGTCAGATGTCACTGCCATGCTGAGCAATGAGACTATGATCCTAGATAAGCCTAAGCACCCAGCGTTTTTCCATGCAAGGGCGGAAAACGTAGAGATGCCCGCTGTTACAAAAACATGGAGTGTCAATGATGTGACATTATCAGCCCTAAGTGCTAGATAGTTTTATATTCTCATGTCATATGGTCTTTACTGAGTCAGTACAGTATTAGGAATAAGAAACCGTGGTATGAATGTGACCTTTGAATTGTGGGAGTATATGCCTAGATTTCTGTGATAACAAATTTGTTGTCCAATCAGCATTTCACACCGAAATGTCAGTTGGAAATTTGAACCAACAATAAATTAAGTAGGTCACAATTTGAAGTCCCCAAACAATCAGCATTTCTCTCTATGTACCAACCATTATATCCCCTCCCTATTAAAATGTAGGACGTTTTTAAGAATGGACACAAAGTTGATGAAGTGATGTATGAAATCAAGACACGTTTTATTTATTAAATAAAATATTAGCCATTTTATTTGTTGAAAAGTTATTCACCACCGGGTATTCCGCAAGTCTGTCTGGCAAGAATAGAATGGACCTGCTTCTCGTTGTTTTTATGAGCTCACAAAACACAATGAATTGGTTTGTCCAATAACTATATACACTATCATTAATGAGGTGAAATGGCATTAATCGTCTATTTCTACTATATATTGTTTTATTCTCCAGGTACTTGAAGCATGCTATTTATGATCATCTTACAAAAAGCTATTCGTACCTAAGTCATCATAGCTCTGGTAACAAAATTGCCTATTGAGGGTTTCCTACTCTCCTTTACCGTTCAAACCACCAAATGATCAGGAGATTTCCAGAATGGTTCATTTGTATTTTAATTTTGGATGCGATGAGCTGCTTGTTCAATTGAATCTTGATAGATCTTTTTAGTCTTGATTCTTGACTGGTTCAGGTCGATCAATAATAAGTTCCCATATTCTTAAAGAACTTTAATCATTCTAGCTGGAATATAACATACCTAGGGCCGTAGGGGTGCTGCCGGTGTGTACGCATATGCGTGGGTGTGCATCACATGTGTCTGCGTGTGTAGGACATCAATATGTAAGAGGAAGAACAGAGTAGAAGACACACGCGCGCGCACGCACACACACTTGTCATAAATTGTTCTTTATTATATTAAAATTACCAGAATTAAGTTTGTCCTGGTCATGCCAATGATGTCTTAATCCCGGGGCCAGAAGAGTAGAGTCAAGATCCATGGCTTGTGAAAATTATTTGCACTTCATGGAATACTAAAATTGACATATATAAAAAATAAGAAGAAATAACATTTATTAATAGGAAGGTTCCATCCTCTTTTATTGAAATCAAAATATCTATGGCTGCCGTTCAGCACAAGCACACGCGCGCGTGCGCACACACATAAAAAAAAAAAAAAAGAGATACAAAAACCCCAGATGACTAGAAGCAGTCAATTGTCCATCATCATATTGTTCACAAAGAGACATTTCCTTTTATTGAAGGATCTTTTATACTGTTGAGCATTGACAATTCACATCTACAACACCACGTAATACGTGCATTATATATGGCAGTTTTGGCATCACTAAATTACATGGCTTCGAAGATCCAAATGTCACGAACAAAAATTACCTACCAATTGCGACAGATATAGTCATATCATTAACACTGCGTGAGTCAGTGACTACAGTGGACGCGTCTTCATTTCCTACCCTCACATTGAAATATGCTGGCTGCTTAGGCTGAGCCAAGATCATAGGTTCACGGCCTAGCATTGCAATAACATCTGACATCCCGGGGCGATCAGCTGCATTCTCTTGTACACACAATAATGCAATATTAATGCATCTCACCATTTCTTCTGAGTGGTCCTTGGGAAGCAATGATGAATCGACGAGCTCCATCCATCGCTCTTCTTCCCATAACTGCCACGCCTGTTTGCAATTCCATCATATAAAATGTGGGTTAGAGAGCAAAAATGAACAAAATAGTTGTTTAAGTTGTGCCTATAAACTCACGTATCCAAGGAGATTGATGAAATCTCCACATTGATGAGTCCCAGAATTTCGTTTTCGGCTAAGGATCTCAAGAATGATAACACCAAAGCTGAACACGTCTGATTTGATAGGGAAGATACCCTCAGAAGCATACTCAGGAGCCATGTAGCCACTACAAAGATTTATGTCTATCAAGATACCACACATCGTTGACTGTAATATATCTACCACAAATATTTGATACTTACTATGTGCCAACAACTCTTCTAGTAGTGTTCCCCTCATTACTCGAGCTATATATTTTAGCAAGCCCAAAATCTGAAATTTTGGGGTTCATTTCACTGTCCAAGAGAATATTGCTTGGTTTAAGATCTCGGTGTATGACACGCAACTGAGAGTGCTTATGTAGGTAATTCAGCCCATGTGGTATTCCTTCAATTATTGATAAAAGTTTGTACCAATCCAGCAAAGCTCTCTTATTTTCATCTGCACAACAAAATAGAAAACATCAGTATGACAAGAAAACAGAACACATCAAAGAAACAATTTGAAATTCAACAACAGTTGTCTAGTAAATGAGACTAGAGTAATGAGGATGCTACAAGGACAAATGTGCTAAACAATAACTAATCCGAATCAGGAATGCAAACGCATACCAAAGATGAAGAGGTCCAAGCTTTTGTTGGGCAAGTATTCATAGACCAATATTTTCTCGTCTTCTTCAGAGCAACATCCCAATAGCCTAACCAAATTCGTGTGTTGGAGCTTGGCTATTAGCTGGACCTCATTTTTGAATTCTTTGAATCCTTGTCCTGAATGTGAAGCAAGCCTCTTAACTGCTATTTCCACACCATCAGGAATTTGGCCCTGGAAAATAAAATTCCGGAATTAGGCTAGCTGTTCCCAGTCGTCTACACTCTAGTCGTCCGGTCCCAATGACTTTAAATTATCACGTGACATATTACTGTTGTCTGGAGACTCATCATTATTACAGTTACCCTGGTTAGCAGAATTGCTTAACTGTTCATTCCTTGTAAAACGTTAATATCAGGAAAACGCTAGATTCGTGTTTTTTTAAGCCTACCTTGTAGACAGCTCCAAAGCCGCCTTGTCCAAGTTTGTTTTCTTCGGAAAAATTATTTGTAGCGTCAAGTATCTGATCAAACTCAAACACGGAGAACTCTGAGTTCTTCCCATCCCAAACCAGGTCGTCCTCTCCCTGCAAGTCCTGAGGCGCTGTTCGTGTTTTTAGGCCTAGAGGTCACATCAAAACTAATCTTACTATTTAGGCGTCTTAAATAATTTTAATTACAAAACCTTTTTACAGATGTGTGCTAATTTGCGAGACGAAGCTATGTTTTGCTACAGTGATGCTACAGTAACTATCGTCTAATCACGGCTTAATTACCCTCATTAGATTCGTCTCGCGAATTAGTATAAGGTTCTGTAGTTAGTTTTTTAATTAGACTTTATTTAATACCCTTAAATGACAAGATTCTAGGCGGCCTAAATTTAGGCCTAGAGAAACGAACACCCCCTGAGTACTCCTAGATCCTGAGTTGGCAGATAATATTATTTCTTCAATGTTTACTCATGAGCATAAACCACGCATTTTAACCATTTGATGGAAATTCGACAAAAAAAAACATTTGATGGAGCAAATATTTCAGAAACTAATTTGCATACCTTTTATTTGCCTTGTGCGCCTTCGAGAGTAAAGGATGAAGCAGAGAAATGCTCCCGCCGCAACCGGAATTACAATAATAGGAATTGCCCACAGCTTGTTCATACCTCCTGATCTCAACATCATAAAATGCAAACTCATTCATCTCTAACAAATTTCAATATTTTTGAGCCCGTGGTTGCATGTGTAGGCTTACGTATTCTTGTGTCCCTCCATGGTAGGAGTCGGAGCTGGCGCCGGCGCCGATGGCGGCCCGAGACGCTGCAGCATGGGCTGGCTGTCGTAGAACGCATACGCCTCGTACCTGAAATAACACCGCAGGACGTGGATCTACGCTCCCATGCGCAGGGACATGGTGGAGTTCGTCATGCCGAGGACACGGCGGAGGCACGACGAGCACTCGCCGGCGGACAGGTCCGGCGTGCACTGCGCCTCCGAGTAAACCAAGGGATACGTCGTGTCGCTGTCCATGACGCCCGTGGCGAACAGCCGCGGCGCCGCGCCGGCGGCCCGCTCCGCCGTCTCCACCAGCAGCTCGTGGGTGAGGCCGACGATGAGGCGCACGTCGTCGGCGTCGCCGGAGACGTTCTTGATGTTCCACCTCTCGAAGGGCGTGTCGTAGCCGGCGGTGAGGTTGGAGAGGAAGTCGTCGTCGGAGTAGAAGACGGTGCAGGGGTCGCCGTAGTAGAAGAAGGACGTGTAGCACTGCGCCGGCGGATCCGGCATTATCTGGAGCTTGGTGGCGACGCACTCGCCGCAGGCGGTGTCGTTGACGAGGTCGCCGCGGCAGAGCGCGAGCGCGTGGACGACGTCGGGGGCTTGGCCGAAGGTGGTGGTCACGAAGTGCACCAGCGAGGAGGAGGTGTTCTCGGGGAGGGTGGCGGCGACGAGCTTAAGGTTGTCGCAGAATGCATCGGCGGCCACCTGGAACGGCGCGAAGCCTCCGAGCAAGAGGAGGAGGAGGACAAGGACGGTCACCATGGCCAGGTTAACCTTTCTTGGCCTGCTGCTTCTTTTTTTTCTTATTCCAGATGAGAATCACTGATTTATTTTATTTCATTTTTTTGCGAATGGAGAAACACTGGTATATTTGCTCGGAGAAATGGTGGGAGATATATTCAGTGGCCGGCCGGTCAGTTGCTCTCAGTAGTGAGTCAAAAATACGTTTACTTTGAAACCGTCAATCACGGCAAGGCATCATCATCACCAATAATGTCTTGTACCGATCCTTTATGGAGTCTTCGGTCTTCCACACGTCCGTCCAGCAACAGTACAATAGTTGGCTGGACTTATTGAAGACCAAGATGCACTTTAACGTGACATCTACGAGTACTGATAAATCTTCCCTTGACTTCTAGATATCTCGCCTAGAATGGCCGAAATACATTTAACTCCATCTAACAATCCGCTGCCTACCCCTCCAACCAAACTTTTAGATAATGGAATGATTATTTTGAACTCGGCCTGGCTCTCAAATAAGAGTAATAACTAAATACAATCAGACGAGCAGGATGCCGCACTGATGAAAGAAAATAACAAACAAAAACAAAAGAACACCTCGGTAGATCTTTATTGCTCATATGCCACACCATAACGAATAGCTAGATATGAGAATCCGCAACATGTCCAACCGTGCCGCGAGATCGTTATAGCTGGAGAATGAGCGTCAATCGTCATGGGCGCCGCCATCGTGCCGAACCCCCAGAGTATAGGAGGGGAATTGGTCCTTAGCACCACCCATCGATGTTTGTTGCCGTCGCCGGAATGACCCAATCCTCCAGCGCCAGATGATGCATGTCACCTCCGTGAGGACGACGAGTGCTGATGCCACCGTAACCTAATCCCCCAGAGTGAGGAAGGAAATCGAGGAACACCAGTGCAGGCGGCCACCGGAGATTTGAAGCGGTGAGCAGAAGTATAACACCCCTATGGAGGCGAATGGAGCCTAAAGACATCACTATTGTCCAGTGGCGGAGCTTGGATTAAATTACAAAGGGGGGCAAAAGGTCAAGAAACTTAGCAAGAGAGGACCAAATTAGTACATTTTTAACATTTACATGGTGAAATCAAAGGTTCTTAAGAATTTTTCCAAAGTTAAGGGAGGCCATGGCCATCTTTGGCCATAACAATGCTCCGCCCCTGCTGTTGTCACCGTAGCTGTAGTCAACACTTTCACCCAATTGCTCAAAACCACCATCAACATGTGAGACTGTCGAGCCATAGCTTGATTCAAAAACCGACGGCATGGCCATAACATGAATGGCATGACATCTGGGTTGCGGCGGTGAGCTAGGATTGGCAGCGGTGACGACACAAAAAACCTTAATAGAGGCACTTTGTTATAGTCACTTTTCTAATTTGCCTCTATTACATTGTAAAAGCATATGTTTCTTACCTCTTCAAATATATGTCAAACCTAGTGAGAGGATCGGTGAAAATTCCAAAACAGAAAGTTTCATATGGACGGTAGAGGCATTTTGAACAGCGTCCACGCATAAACAATGTAGAGATATTTTTACGACATGTTAAAAATGTCTATATCTTGTAGTTGCATTATTAGAGACATCTTTTAACCCTCTCGAAACACTTTGTTGTTGTTAATAAACTACTCATAAGAATAATAATCCAGACATAGACACATTGTGATGTGAGGGCGAGTTGGCTAGCAAGGCTCAACAAGTTATTATTAGTCCACGAGGTCTAAAGTCTGAGGCTTCAGAACTAAAATAATTTTAACAATTTATTTAACACTACATAAAATTGCCTCTATGTTTGTTAAGCCATTATATAACTCCTTTATGAAATGGCCACAAATTTAGTAGAGATGATTTATAAAGTGCTAATATATTCCTACAGTTGATGCATGGCAATGCACTTATGCGACCTTTTATAAAGTGTTGTTATGATTAGATACAAATTAAAAATGCCTCTACTATATTAAAAAAAAGGCCTCTACAAGCTATTTCTCTTGTAGTGCGGCCACCCGAGTCGCTGTTGGGGCGACATGTGAGCGATCCCCCCTTAAAACAAAACTTAACCAGGTAATGGGAACTTTACCTTTCCCATTTCGACACTCCTTGAGTTTGTATTAGAACAACGACAATTGACACCAAACAGGTGGGAGCCAAAACGGCGAGATTTGGGCACATAAGAGTGTGGCCATATCTAAACGATGTCAACAAACACCAAATTAGTGGGACCCAAATGGTGGGAGGGGGGGGGGTGAAAAAATGCACTAAAATATGAATGTGAAAGGATTTGGATACCCATAGGGGTGGGGGGGGGGGGGGGGGATCGGTTTTCACTCAAAACCAAACCACATTGCTTTTGACCTAGAGGGACTCAGAAAGCAGATAACCTAGCAATTCCAAAGGCTAAGAACCCTACACGTGCGTGCTAGTGATACAAAGCAAGAAAAATGCACACACTAACATGTCTACCTTATATCAACAAGCATGAAACAAGAGCAACCTATCATGCAAATATACTTGCAAAACAATCCAAGATAAATACAAAAACATAAATGCATGTAAGTAAAGGATATAAGGATATGAATGCTCATGAAGTTTTTCTGAGATCTCGGAAGGATGGCGCATTCCCCTAATCCTCGTTTGCAACCCCCATCCCTCCGGTAGTGGCGATCCCCTCCGGAGCACACTTCACCCAATTGAAGTACTGGGCACACGCGCGCTGCCCAACAAAAATGCTCGTTCTAAGGGTATGATCCACATGTAGTGTGGCTCAAAGAGCGCTCTTAGTGATGCTTCTTTGCAAGAGAAGCTCTAAAATCCTCCACATCCAAACACTGGATAGCTCAACACCGACACCTAACCGGGTCTAGACCTTGCCATAGACCAAGATCTAGTAACCGATCTAGTTGACTCTCTCAAACCCCACATGACCTAGAGATCAATGAATGAACATAATACTCTCTCTTGCACTCGGATCACTCCAAATCCTTCAATACATATTGCTCTTGACTTCCTCTAAGGCCCTCCAAGGGCCGAGCAGCTAACTATATATATAGGCCTCTAACCTCAACTAGCCATTGCTCAAAAACAGTATGTCAGCAGAGTCACAGTATTGTTCACCGTACGATATGGTGACCAGATCACTATAGATGATTCAAACCTCACCAGTAGCCATTGAACAGGCCTAGTCAATGTACCATATGCTGACATACCAACCGTATCAAGTACAACTCATTTGTCCAGAGACCCCCACTTCTCTTGAACTCATACTTGTATGCACTGTATCATATGGTGACACCTTTTTGCGTATCATACGGTGGTGACTTCATTTCTTATGTCCAGAAACTTCAACTTCTCTGTTCTGGAAATCCTGTCCATCGTATTGTACAGTGAACCACCGTATCGATGAATCTTCTTTGTTGTCAATAAACTTCTGCATTTCTTTCTTTGATCCTTTGACTGCACTGTAGCATATCATAGGGTGACTCCCCCGAAGTTGCTCTTGATCTTTTTTCTTAGATCCAACTTTGCCACACTTGCCTCCTCCATTTCTCATTTTTGACTCTAGTGTCCGAGAGACTCACTACGCTCCTATAGACCTATATCACTAGTGTGCTCTAAGAGAAAGAACTCGATCCCCTATGATAGTTCGATTTTTCCTATGAACTTAAGTCTATAAATATAAACCGAGCCAACACTTGTTTGGTTCTAGCATGCATGTCCTTAGACTTTATCCAACTCTTCAACCGCAAGTCCATCATGTCCATGATGCAAGTTGTTGAGGCAACAAACCATTGAGATATCCAAAGAGAAAAGGTTGGTGCACTCCGTCAATTCAATGTGACCGTAGAAGATATCCATGCCAGCCTTTAATGAGATCATGTTAATGCCAAGACAAACACAAATTCAACGGCTTGCCCGCGCAATTGTTCGGGTCACATGGTTTAGTTGCCTTAAGTCAATGTAAGATTGACCAACTTTAGAAAAGTATCAACATCTACGCTATCAACTAAGTGGTATATAAAAATGGCAAAAATGTCTTGAGCACACTGAGAAACCGTGTCTTCGGCCACAACGCACCAACAAAGTCGAATTTGTCTGCAACACACTAGGATCGTGAAGTTTCTCGTCTGTGACATACTATGATCATTTAACAATTATTTTCATCTTTTTTTTACTTAATTCATAAAATATGTTAGAATTTGAAACTTGGCACCAATGAGCATTGATGCATTATCTATCATTAAAAATGGTGTGCATTTTTTATTGTTTGCATAGTTTGTTTTATCGAGCAAATCATGCAAACAATCGAAAAAAATTCAGCTTTATATTTTAATGATATACAATGCAAAAATGTATATTGGTGCCAAGTTTCAAATTCTAATACATGCTAAAAAAGTTGAAATAATTGTTAAAGTTCATAGTGTGTCACATACGAGATTTCCCAAAATCGTAGTGTGTTGCAGACAAATTCGACTTTGTTAGTGTGTTGGTGACGATACCATCATTTTTCTGTGTGTCTTAGACAATTTTGCCTATAAAATGTACCAAGTAACTGCTGAAAAGACAAGTAACTGCATGATGCCGTGATTGATGGATTCAAAATAGTTTACATCTGAAAGCAACTGACTACCTTACCCTGGACATTGTCGCTTTTCTACCCCAGATGGGGTGCGTCCAATCCATCCACCATCCAAATAACAAGATTTTGTGAGTTGAACTTTTGGAGAGAAACAAGAAACAGCTCAGTCACCTTAGTCACGATGAATGTCGTCCTCTTCATCCTCCTTCCCACGTTTGGCGGGCTCATGCCGTCGGCCGCCGCCGCCGTGTTCTGCGACAACATTAAACTCGTCGCCGCTACCCTCCCCGAGAACACCTCCTCCTCCCCGGTGCACTTCGCCAAGGCCACCGTCGGCCAAGCACCAGACGTGGTGTACGCGCTCGCACTCTGCAGCGGCGACGTCCTCAACGACTCAGATTGCAACAAATGCGTCGTCAACCTGTTCGAGATAATGAAGCCGCCGCCAGAGCAGGCCGAGTGCTACAGCACCGCCTGGTATTACGATAAGCCATGCACCCTCCTCTTCTCCGGCGACAACTTCCTCGTGCCCATCAACATCACAGAAAGCTACACGTTCCTGGAGAGGTGGAACGAGAGGAACATCACCGCCGTCGAAGCCCGGACCATGGCCGGCCGCATCCGCCAGCTGCTGGTGGACACGATCGACGCGGCGGCGCGCTCGGCGCCGCGGCGGTTCGCCACGGGCGTCATGGACAGCGGCGCGACTTTCCCAGCGGTGTTTTCGCTGGCGCAGTGCACGCCGGACCTGTCCTCCGGCGAGTGCTCGGCGTGCCTCCGCCGTCTCCTCGGCATGGTGAACGCCAGCATGTCCCTGCGGATGGGAGGGCAGCTCCATGTCATGAGGCGTCTCGGTTCTACGATGGCGAACCCATGATCCGTCTTGGGCTGCCTTCGGCTCCGGAGCCGTCTCCGGATCCTACCAAGCCGAAGAAAGTGAGGAGTAAGTTAGTGTGTTTGTGCTCTAATAAAAAGATTAGTCAACTATCAGACGAAGAATTCATTTATGACTACATGCTGATGAACTTTTTTTTGGCATGTTACTACATCCATATCAGACCCTATGAGCAACCTCTTGGCGATGGTTATAATTCCCGTTGTAGCAGCAGGATGCTTTTGCTCCGTCGTTTGCTTTTGTTGGCTCAAAAATGGTTAGCTGAAATTCATGGCCCATCACAGCCCTAGCTAAACTACATAAAAGGGAAATAAGTTGCAATGGCTTTAATCTTTTCAGGTAAAGTGAGACAACAACGGAGAGGCCGTACTCAAAATTTTCAGGGAGAGGAGGAAGAGTTAGGAGCCTGGGGATTGGAAGGAAAGAATTCAGAGTTCAAAGTATTTGAATTTTCTGAGGTACTAGAAGCTACGAATAATTTTTCTGAAGAAAACAAACTTGGACAAGGTGGCTTCGGTGCTGTGTACAAGGTATATATAATTTTCAGTCGACTGAAATTTTAGTATGTCTCACTCGATATTTTTCATGTTGCAATAGGTCTTTTTGTATGTTGAAATAAGCACTATCGAAGGTTGCATCATTTTTTTCTTTTTTTTTTCATTATTACACAGCATGTTGTAACATGTATTACAGTATGTCTGCAATTTCTCATTTGCACTAGTTATTTTTTGATAATAAAAAACTCGACCTGCCGGGGGTAAGACCGCCCCCGACGGCATTTTGCTAAGGAGGAAAGCCTCTCACGCAGGCCGAGAAAACCCCCGAACCCCCTCCCCGATCTTACATAGGGACTCAGCTGGCCGTTGTGAGCTTCGGCGCGAGTCTTAACCATGTGCTTTGACCCGGGGAGGACGAGGGGATTTTTTTGTACTGCGATGAACAGTACCATTTTCCCGGCACTGTTCACGCGCAGCACCTCTGGCGGGGAGTCGATCCCGGGCCGACAGGAGCCGAAGGCTCCCGGAGCTCTCTGCTCTGGCCACTCGGGATGCCCCCGCGTTGGCTTAATTTTTGATAATAATGCAGCAAGTATTTTTTCATGTTGCAGTAGTTATTGGTGGATGTTGCAATGTCGACTGAATAAAAAGTAAATACGATAAATAAAACATATATTTCTATTGTTGCTGTCATTACCTATTTGATCAACGACACAAATAGACTACTGCATCACGTTTTCCTCTTCTATTATTTTAAAGAGATAATTCATGTTATATATATAGTATACTGTTACTGATAGCGCAAAATGATGATTATATAGGGAGTTGAAGCTCTCGCCTTAAATACATGCATTCAGTTCTCATATTATCTCTCTAGTAAGGTTATAATAATCAACCTGATTTAAACTCAAATCATTAGAAGCAAATATATATAGCAAAAGGTGAAAGAGTATTTAGTACCCCGAAGACCTTTTACCACGTAGCTAAGTTTTCTTTTTCTTGTTATACGTCACTGCTAGCTATATTCCGAATTAAGTTTGCTTTTAGTTACATGGACACATTGAGTCAACTTGAACATCATAAACTTTTTAATACCTTTTTCCAGGGAAAGTTTTCCAAGGGTTTAGATGCTGCAGTTAAGAGACTTGCTTCACATTCAAGGCAAGGTTTCATAGAGTTCCAAAATGAAGTTCAGGTCGTAGCCAAACTCCAGCACAGGAATTTAGTTAGGCTCTTGGGATGTTGTTCTGAAGGAGAGGAGAAAATACTAGTCTATGAGTACCTGGAAAACAAAAGCCTGGACTTCTTCATATTCGGTAAGCTATAATTTATCTTATTTAAGCTTCGAAATGACTGCAATTTTTTCACCATAACATTTTTTCCGACTCCCTTGATCATTGAAATGTTTCTTTCACTGTCATGCTGCTAACTTTTAGTTGATATTCAGACAAGAATAAAAGACTTTTGCTGGATTGGAACAAAATTCGAGCAATAATTGAATGAATAGCACATGGACTTCTTTACCTACATAGACACTCCCGATTGCGTGTCATACATCGAGATCTTAAACCAAGCAACATTCTTCTGGACAGAGAAATGATTCCCAAAATCTCTGATTTTGGGCTGGCAAAAATATATAGCTGAAATAACACAGAGGGAAATACTACAAGAAGAGTGGTTGGTACCTAGTAAGTTTCATCCCAACCAATCCACTTATTAGATTTTATACTATTTAAGTTTCATCCAAACCAATCCACTTATTAGAACGTATACTATTTAAGTTTCATCCAAACCAATCCACTTATTAGAATTTATACTATTGAGTCATTTCTCTCGTGTAATTTGATATGTATTATATATCATTTTAGTGGCTACATGGCTCCTGAATATGCTTCGGATGGCCTCTTCTCTATCAAATCCGATGTATTCACCTTTGGTGTTCTAATGCTCGAGATCATTAGCGGAAAAAGGAATTCAGGGCGCCATCAATGTGGAGATTTCATTAATCTCATAGGATATGTAAGTTCATACTTTTATAGGCACAGATGTGACATGTAAAGTTATTTTGTTTATATGTTAAATATCCTATACACATTTGGTAATGGAATTAGTTTCGACTTTCAAGCAGGCATGGGATTTGTGGGAAGAGGGAAAATGGGATGAACTCGTTGATGAATCGTTGATTCCTATATGTCACACGGAAGAAGTGATGCGGTGCATTAACATTGCATTGTTGTGTGTACAAGAAAATGCAGCTGATCGACCGACCATGTCAGAGGTCACTGCGATGCTGAGCAATGAGACTATGATCCTGGATAAGCCTAAGCACCCAGAAATTTTCCATACAAGGGCAGCAGACGAAGAGATGCCTGCTGTTACAAAAACATGGAGTGTCAATGATGTGACAGTATCAACCCTAAGTGGTAGATAGTTTTTTATTCTCATGGCATATGGTCTTTACTGAGTCAGCATATATAGTATTAGGAATAAGAAAACCGTGGTATGAATGTGACATTTGAGTTGTGGGAGCATATGCCTATATTTCTATGTATATAACAAATTTATTGTCCAATCAGCAATTCGCATGGAACTGTCAGTTGGAAATTTGAACCAACAAAAAATTAAATAGGTTTTTGATTCTTTCTACATACCAACCATTGTATTCCCTCCTTATTGAAGTGTAGGACGTTTTTAAGAATGGATACAAAGTTGACGAAGTGATGTATTAAATCAAGACATGTTTTATCTTTTAAATAAAATGTAGCCGTTTTATTTGTTGAAAAGTTATTCACCACCGGGTCTTCCGATAGTCCGTCTGGCAAGAATAGAATGGACCTGCTTCTCACCTTTTTTATGAGCTCACGAAGCAATGAATTGGTTTCTCCAGTAACTATATAAACTATCTCTACAACTCATGAATTGGGAGGAGGTTCGTCCGCTCCCGTAAATTCCGTACTCCGCCCCGCGACGTACACGCTGGCACCTGCGATCCGAAGTCTCCGCTCGACCCATGCGCGCGCCTGGGATCCGAAAACCGCGCTCCCTGCGACCCTCCCGCTCGCGCCCTCCCCCGCCTCTCCCAGCTCCCCACCACTTCTTCCGCGCAGGGTAACGCCCTCGCTCGCCGTCCATCTTCTGCTTCCTCGGTGCGAATCAGGTCGCCACCGCGATGCCTCGCCCCCAACCGCGTGATCCCTCCCTGCCCGGCGTCTCGCCGCCCTGCTCCCCTAACAGCGGGATGCCCATGGCCGCCGGCCTCTACAACGGATTTTCCCCCTGCTCCTCTGCTTCCTCCATCCCAACGACGCATCAGCTAACTACCGGGATTCCAGGTCGCCACCATTGAGGGAAGGGATCAAGGAGGTCGCCCACCACCGTTAGCCTTTAGATCCGGTCAATTTGATGCTCCTCTGGTTGCTTCCCCTTGGTGCCTTCATCGGCAAAATCTTGGGTGGATCCCCCACAGTGCTAAGGTACTTCTACCACTGAAATCTTTACCTCACCTTCCCCTTCCTCTTCCTCAAGAATCAAAGCATCAAATTTATACTCTAATTACAGCCCGTTATTTGAATTCCCAATATCAATTGTAACAGCCACCTTACCATCACCTCCTGCAATTTCAGGTGCCTGCTGCCATGTTGCAGATTTTTGCTGATGCCCCGGAAGCAAGGGGAAAGGGAATATGAAGGAAGAAAGAAGAAAAAGAAAAAAGGCTGGATGAAGCAAATGAGGGGGAGATTGACCCGAATTTCTCTAGGTAAGAACTAACCTTGTGGATGATCTCTTCTTTTACGCCTGATAATCGATTCCTGTGGACTTGGTAGCTGTGAAGGTTGAGATTTTTTTTTAATGGATTGTTCAAACATATATTCTGATTTCATGATTTATAATGATTGGTGTGCTTGACAGAATTTAGAGTGTAGTATCTGAATAATAGGAATAGGTGTCAGACTGTCAGATTCCAGTCCTCAACCTTCGATAAAAAACACAATGAACATTTTCCCTAGAAACGAGCACTCAAGGAGTTATACAGGTTGATAATGGATTAATGAATTTATCTTTAATTTAGTTGTGAATTGAAGAACAAAATGCCCCTCAGCACTATGTTGTTACTACAATGTGGGATCAATGTCCTTGAATGGTCTCGATTACATAGGTGCAGTATTAGTTGAATGTGGGAGATCAGTGTCCTTTGAACATTTTGTTAGGTTTCTGGCTACATGCTAATTATGTCCTGTCAGTGAAAGCTTTTTTTTTTCCCTCCATCCCCATTGCAAACAGCAATTCATATGGCTGTTTTGTTTTTAATATGTTTGAAGTTTCTACATTTTTATTACCCCGTACGTTGGACACTAATAATTCCTCTATTTCACATATTATTTGCAATGGCAACTCTATCGGACAATAGTGTGCTGGATGGAGCGTAGTCCAACTATGAGAAGAATTTCCCACGGATTTCAGTTCAGTTCTACCCGCTCTTAGTTGAGAGACTGCAGTTTCTGGTCCTTTTTGCTGCGATTATGATGCAGAGATCCATTTGCTTGTAGCCATGCATCTGTTGTCGGAAAGTATTGCTTCTGGAGGCACAGTGAAGAATGATAATTAATATCCAACTATGGTGATGCCTATGTATTGTTCTGCAGCCCTACCTCTATATCTGCATATGTTTCTTGATTTGGATTCTATGCCACTTTTGAGCTAACCTCCTAAATCACAGTATATTTGTCAAATTGAGAGTGTTCCCTGACATTTATGATGGAGTTATCCGCGTGTTGCATTAGCAGTTGGGTAAATTAAAACATCATGCATAGTATTGGTGTTGTGTCCATCTAATAGAAATTCTGTTGTTAACCAGTGCAGTTATAGTTCATTCTTCACTCACATAAGCATTTTTTCCACTCCTTTTGTCATGTCACAGATGCTATCAACTAAAGTGAATCAAATATGTGCTTGAAGTTGGAGCGTCCTCAAATCAGTTTTATCTCTCCTATCTGTATTTTTTCTACTCCTTTTTGTAGATCAATGCTAGAATTGTTGGGAAGGAAATCAGTTCTGTAGTAGTTCAGTAAAACATAATAGAGATGTAGATTCACTGTTGTTGTGACATGAGGAGCACATAGTGAACTAACCTATTGGTGAAATTGATTCTCTTTCTCTGAAAAAAAAAATATGACTACAATACTTTGGGTAAGCACTGATGAGGATGTTGAATTTTTTTGCCTGATAATTGCTTGACTGAGCTCAGTAATGTGCGAGCTATGCTACATGATAGTATAGTTTAGTCTGCAACTATAACATTATTCTTCTCTGATGAACATGTCTTTAGACTTGTCCATACACGAGCAGAGTAGCAGAAGCAATTGATGGGGTTATAGGATGTTGCAGTTTCTGGGTGAGGAGCAAGATGCTGATTGAGAGGGGCAGTTGGGGAGCCCATATTCATTTTTGATTCCTTATAGAAATGTAAAATGATTTTTGCATCATAATACAGACTAAGAGGGCGCTTTTGGATCCCATATTGATTTGGAATCTTTATAGCACAAAGATTTTGCATCGGTTAATTCAACCATACATCAATTTCACTCCTGCTGCTTAATCTCCTGTAAGTTTGACCAACAATCAATTTTATCCGTGTTCTATTTTGGCATTAGCCTTTGAACTTGATTTTCAGAATCTTTGTGTTATTTTGTATTAAATTCACACAATAAATAGTATTTGTCATATAATTTGTTTGGTTCACATTGCAACGCTCAGGCACAACCTATAGAATACATAAATCCAGAGAACTAATTAAGTTATTTTTTGACATTATGTGGACTGTCCATATTTGTTACTCGGCTAATATCATTGTCGCTCCGGTGGCAACGCACGGGCACTGACCTAGTTGTTATTCAATGAGGTGAAGGGGCATGAATGGTCTAGTTGCCTTGCCCATGTTCCTACTATTGTATTCTCCATGTACTTGAAGCAAATGTATTTCAGATCATCTTACAAAATCCTATTTGTAACTAATTCTTCATCACTCTGGGAACAAAATTGCCTACTGATGGTTTCTTACTCTCTTCAACAACCGGTCAATACCATTCAAACCACCAAATGATCAAGAGATTTCCAGAATGCTTCATTTGTATTTTAATTTTGGACGCGATTAGCTTCTTGTTCAATTGGATCTTGATAGGTCTTCTCACTCTTGAAGTCTTGATTCTTGACTAGTTCAGATCGATCAATAATAAGTTCCCATATTCTTAAAGAACTTTAATCGTTCTAGCTAGAACATACTAGGGGTGCTGCACGGTGTGTACGCATGCGGACGGGTGTGTGTCACATGTGTCTGTGTGTAGGACATCAATATGTAAGAGGAAGAACAGAGTAGAAGAGAGACACAAACTTGTCATAAATTGTTCTTTCATATATTAAAATTATTCCTATTCTATCGTATGTTTGTGCTGGTCACGCCAATGATGTCTTAATCCCAGGGCCAGGAGAGTAGAGTCAAGATGGCTTGTGGAAATTATTTGTAAGTGGAATACTGAAATTGACATATACCAAAAATAAAATAAACAACATTTTTTTAATATAAAGGTTACATCCTCTTTTATTGAAATCAAAATATCTATGGCTGCGTGCAGCACAAGCAAACACAAAAAAAAAAGGGGGGATACAAAACCCCAGATGACTAGAAGCACTGAAGCAGTCAATTGTTCATCATTATGTTCACAAATAGACATTTCCTTTTATTGAAGGATTTTATACTGTTGAGCATTGATAATTCACATCTACAACACCACGTAATAGGTGCATTATATATGGCAGTTTTGGCATCAGTAAATTACATGGCTTCGAAGATCCAAATGTCACACACAAAAATTACCTACCAATTGTGACAGATATAGTCATATCATTAACACTGCGTGAGTCAGTGACGATAGTGGACGCCTCTTCATTTCCCACCCTCACATTGAAATATGCTGGCTGCTTAGGCTGAGCCAAGATCATAGGTTCACTGCTTAGCATTGCAATAACATCTGACATGCTGGGGCGATCAGCTGCATTCTCTTGTACACACAACAATGCAATATTAATGCATCTCACAATTTCTTCTGAGTGGTGCTTGGGAAGCAATGATGAATCAACGAGCTCCATCCATTGCTCTTCTTCCCATAACTGCCATGCCTGCTTGCAATTCCATCATATAAAATGTGGGTTAGAGAGCAAATGAACAAAATAGTTGTTGAAGTTGTGCGTATAAACTCACGTATCCAAGGAGATTGATGAAATCTCCATATTGATGGGTCCCAGAATTTCGTTTTCTGCTAAGGATCTCAAGAATGATAACACCAAAGCTGAACACGTCTGATTTGATAGAGAAGATACCCTCGGAAGCATACTCAGGAGCCATGTAGCCACTACAAAGATATATGTCTATCAAGATACCACACACCATTGACTGTAATATATCTACAACAAATATTTGATACTTACTATGTGCCAACCACTCTTTTTGTAGTGTTCCCCTCATTATCATTTGAACTATATATTTTCGCTAGCCCAAAATCTGAAATTTTGGGGTTCATTTCACTGTCCAAGAGAATGTTGCTTGGTTTAAGATCTCGGTGTATGACACGCAACCGAGAGTGCTTATGCAGGTAATTCAGCCCATGTGCTATTCCTTCAATTATTGATAAAAGTTTGTGCCAATCCAGCAAAGCTCTCTTATTTTCATCTGCACCAACAATATAGAAAGCTTTAGTATAACAAAAACAGAACACATCAAAGAAATAGTTTGAAATTCGACAACAGCTGCCTAGTGAATGAGACTATAGAAGGATTAACGTGGTATACAATATGTAATCCAAATTCAGGAATGCAAACGCATACCGAAGATGAAGAAGTCCAAGCTTTTGTTTGGCAAGTATTCGTAGACCAATATTTTCTCATCTTCGTCGGAGCAACATCCCAAGAGCCTAACCAAATTCGTGTGTTGGAGCTTGGCTATGAGCTGGACCTCATTTTTGAATTCTTTGAATCCTTGTCCTGAATGTGAAGCAAGTCTCTTAACTGCTATTTCCAAACCATCAGGAAACTGACCCTAGAAAATAAATCCACAGTTAGGCTGTTCCAGTCTCTATTCTTTCGGTCCAAGTTACATTACATTGTGACCGAACATATTTTTGTCCAGTGACTATTATTGTTACAGTTGTCTTGTCTTGGCTAGCAGAAATGTTTAACTTTTAATTTTCCTGCAAAAGGTATCTGGATCACACTGGACGTGTTTTATGAGTTTACCTTGTAGACAGCGCCAAAGCCACCTTGTCCGAGTTTGTTGTCTTCCGAAAAATTGTTTGTAGCATCAAGTATCTGATCAAACTCAAACACTGAGAAATCTGAGTTCTTCCCTTCCCATACCTCGTCATCTCCCAGCTGCAAGTCCTGAGTTCGCCTAGATCCTGAATACGCAGATGAAAGTCTCTATTCATGTTTACTACTCATTTCTTACGAACATACACATTAAATTAGAACTAAGTTATACTATGTATGATGGGGATATACTAATTTTCATACCTTTAGGATGCCTTCTGCGCCTTCGAGAGTAGAGGACGAAGCAGAGAAATGCTCCCGCCGCAACCGGAATCACAACAATAGGAATTGCCCACAGCTTGTTCATACGCCCTGAAATCTCGACATGAAAACATGTCAATTCATTTATCGATCAGCAAGTAACTAATGAGGATCTTGAGCCTATGGTTGCATTGCATGGCATGTAGGAGAACGTACTCTTATGTCCCTCCATGGCCGGAGTCGGAGCCGGCGCTGGAGCCGACGGCGGCCCGAGACGCAGCATGGGCTTGCTGTCGTAGAACGGATACGCCTCGTACCTGAAATAGCACCGCACGACGTGGATCTGCGCCCCCATCCGCGGCGCCATGGTGTCGTTCACCATGCCGAGGAGACGGCGGAGGCACGCCGAGCAGTCACCGGCGGACAGGTCCGGCGTGCACTGCGCCGCCGAGTACACCAGCGGGTAGGTCGTGCCGCTGTCCATCACGCCGGTGGCGAACCTCCGCGGCGCAGAGCTCGCCGCCCTCTCCGCCGTCTCCACCAGCAGCTCGCGGGTGAGGTTGACGATGAGGCGCACATCGCCAGTGACGTTCTTGACGTTCCACTTCACGAACGGGTCGTCGTAGCCGGCGGTGGCGTTGGAGAGGAAGTCGGCGTCGGAGTAGAGGATGACGCAGGGGTCGCCGTAGTAGAAGAAGGACCTGTAGCACTGCGCCGGCGGGTCCGGCGGCGGCGTCCAGTTGAGCATTCGCTGGAACGTGGCGGCGACGCACTCGCCGCAGGCGGTGTCGTTGACGACGTCGCCGCGGCAGAGGGCGAGCGCGTGGACGGCGTCGGGGGCTTGGCCGAAGGTGGTGGTGGCGAAGTGCACCGGGGAGGAGGAGGTGTTCTCGGGGATGGTGGAGGCCACGAGCTTAAGGTTGTCGCAGAACACATCGGCGACCGCCGGGAACGGCGCGAGGCCGCCGAGCAAGACGAGAAGGACGCCGACGACGACGGTCACCATGGCCAGGTTAACCTGCTGACTAGGCCTGCTGCTGCTTATGTTATTTCTTCAGATAGAACACTTATTTAAGACAAAGATGGTAGATATATATTCAGTGGCCGGTCTGTACGTTGCTTTCAGCAGTGAGTCAAATACGTTAGCTTACTTCGAAACCGTCAATCACGGCATCGTCACTAATGATTTCTTGAACCAATCATTTACAGGGTCTTCTACAGGTCCGTCCAGCAAGACTAGAATACTAGTAGTTCGCTTGACTTATTTAAGAAAAAATGCACTTATCTAGTACTAGTTACAGGTAAATCTTCCTTTGACTTCTAGCTAGCTACCTCGCCTAGATAATGGGCGAAATCCATTTTACTCCATCGAACAGAACAATCCGCTGCCTACCTCTAAATCAAAACTTGACCAGGTAATGGAACAATTTCAGATAGCCGTGTGTCAAAACCACATATATGGTTTTCTGTTTTCGAAACCATTAAGGTACGTTCGAAATGACGAGGCCCTCCCTATGTCAGTAAACGTAGAAAGTTGCAGATGTTGACGTAGTCTTGGTCTTGACTCTGTAGACTGGATCTCCACTTTTAGCAAGAGATTAAGATCAGCTTCGAACAATGTCATTTTCAGTGACGAACTAAGGCACCAGCAGTAACTACAACTCTGCAGCCTACCCTCAAATAGTTTACAAGTTCCACAAACCGGCTTGACTCTGGTACGCTTCAAATTATCGTATATAAACAAATGGTCTCACGTAGCCACCAACTTGTAAAATAATTGATGCAGGCCGGCCGGGACAAGAAATTGGCTATATACCCTCTTACATTTTGTCCTTGTTGACTGGTTTACATTGGCTATTGGTTGGGACCAAATACCGGGTTCAAAATGCTAAAACATTCCTTTTCATTTGTCTTTGTTGACTGGTTTACATTGGCTGTTGGTTGGGACCAAATACCGGGTTCAAAAGGCGTAAACCATTCTTTTTCATAACCACTTGGGCAACAGGGAATAATTAAAATCTTGAAAAGCAAACAATATTGCACGTGCTTCTTGGCACCTCTAAACAGACCTTCGGGCATGCTCTGCAAGATCCCCACATGTTAGACGAAAATTTCGAACTATCCAAGTATTAACTTTTGAGGCCATCCATGGTAAAAGAAAGACAGATATTATCCTTTATTCTCATTCATGATCACAAGGAATCGATCGTCTTGAATCAAATAGCATAAATGTCCCATATTCTTTGAGATCAATTATGGAACCTAGCAACAGGTTCAGGTAGGCTCCTTGCCTACCGTAGTTGCCTCCAAAAAAACCTAGCAACAAAAAAGAGTAATAGGAAAAAGCAGGGAATTGGGTTTAAAAAAAAAAGAAATGGGAAAGGTGAGAAAGCCAGCAATCTTTAAAAAAAAAAAAAACTCGGCCCTGGGGGATTAACCTCCACCCGCGGTATTCGTATAAGAAGAAAGTCTTCTCACAGAGGCCGAAAAAATCCCCGAACCCCCCTCCCACCCTTACACAATACCCGCTCCCTAGGTGAGTCTAGGCCGAGGCAAAGCACCAGCTGAATCGGGTTTTCTACCATGCTTTGAAAATTGGGAGAGACGAGGGGATTTTCTCTAACCTCGGTATTGTGACATCCGGGATGTCAATTTAAGCCCAAAAATAGAATCGGCCAGTTGTTCGGCCTGTGAGCCGGGTCTATTGGGCCGCGGTACTGTAGCACGGGGCAGCAGCCGGGTTACTGTAGCCGCGAAACACTGTAGATGCGCGATACTATAGTACCGCGAGTTTAGTCCCATACCGGAAATTGATCTGTAGCAAGGCCAGCTTAAATACCCAGTCCAAGGGTGCAGTAGTAACCGGGTTAACCTATTTGCGCGAAGCGAGGACGAAAGTGTAAAAGTTGGTACTGTGAGGTGGGGCCTGCACTGTAGGCAAACGAGTCTAAAGCCATACTCTGGGTTGGGGTGTTACAGATGGTATCAGAGCTAACATTCACTGTGTCACGGACGCAGTCACGATGTGCTTGGCGTGTGGGTATGGCGCGTGGGTCTTCTAGGCGGGACACGGCATGACACGGGCTGGACGTGGTCAGGAAGCGATGATCCTGTGTCTACTGTTCCTGGATGACTCGAGGAGTCAGGGGTAAGCTGGTTCGCTCGACAAGACGCCGAGTTCTAATTAAAGCGGGGGAGAATTTGACATCCGGGATGTCAATTCAAGCCCAAAAATAGAATCGACCAGTTGTTCGGCCCGTGGGCCGGGCCCATTAGGCCGTAGTACTGTAGCATGAGGGCACTGTAGCGAGGCTACAGTAGCAGCCGGGTTACTATAGCCGCGGACCACTGTAGCTGCGTGGTACTATAGCACCGCGAGTTTAGTCCCGTACCGGAAATTGACCGGGAGCAAGGCCAGCTTAAATACTCAGTCTAAGGGTGCAGTAGTAATTAACCGGGTTAATCTTTTTACGCGAAGCGAGGACGAAAGCGTAAGAGTTGCTACTGTGAGGTGGGGCCCGCACTGCAGGCGTATGGGTCTGGAGCCATACTCTAGGTTGGGGTGTTACACGTATGAAATTCTTTTCCACCGGCAATCGAACTCAGGACCTGAGGAGGTGCCGCTAGAGCTTCTAGCCAACCAGCCAGAAGTCCTTTGGCAGAAAGCGAGGAATCTAAAATGGAGGAACGAAAAATTATGCTACTTGGACCGGAAGAACGAAAAATTATGCTGCTTGAACCGGAAGAAATCGTTAGCAGGAGAAGAGCAATTGCACGATGTGAACGTTGGTTTGTGCTATTCTTTTTTTGTTAGTTAGTATTGTACTCCCTCCATTTTTTAATATATGACGTCGTTGACTTTTTTCTGTCACTTTGATCATTCGTCTTATCTATAAATATTAGTGTAAATAGCTAAGTGTATAAGTTAACGTTAAAGTGATTTTGATGATGAATACAATGATATTCATTTCACATTCGAAAAGTAATTATTTAAATCTATATTGTTGGTTAAAGTTTAACGAAAAAGTCAAATAATGTCCATAATTAAAAACGGAGAGAGTATATGCATAACAGGCATAAGATTAACCCTAAGAGAATAGCAAAAAAAGAAAGATTGTAAAATTAAATATAGTTATTATTTAGTCAAAAATATCTCTAACAGATTGTCTAATTCACTCTCTAAATTTGATGACTCTGTATTACGGAATTCTCGATAGATACTTTTGGAGAGCCAGTGTTAAGGAAAGACAAACTGCAATAATAACATGTCCACTCTCAAAAAAATCTAGTGGCACTGTTTGACATTTTTCTTGTCCATTTTTTAGATCTAGTTGCTTTGCTTTCTATGGATCAAAACTACCACCGTAGATAAAAGAAGAAAAAAAAGAAGATGATGAGTTCATTGTTTTCATACTGCCTACATTACATACGAGGTAGTTTTGTCCCGATAGACATAAATTACAAAAGAAGTTCACTTTACTCCCTTCAAATTTGATCATAGTTCAGATAACTCTACAAAGTAAAATCTAGTTTACTTTGCTCGTAACATTTGCTAAATCAGTTTACTTTTCATCTTTTCTTTTCAATCCAATGTTGTTTTACTAACATGGAGTTAGGTGAAGACAATTTTACAGACTTAGCCCGAACACACGTGCTTTCCAAGATGATGCTAGTCATCTTTATCAATTTTCAGTTAAGAGTTTGTCCTAATCTCTGTCGATCTCCCACGATGATGGCATAGCTATCCACGACAATCTCCACCTAAGTTTCCGTCCTAATCGTTGCTTTCGTGGACTAGTGTCGTGTATGAATAAAAACCTATATAAGTTGTATTAAGAAAACCAGCTTGTTTTGAGTTCACGCTATCGAAATCATTTTTGATTAGAGAGAAAAGGTAAAAAATGTGCTGTTTTAGCAACGTCGGGATAATGTAAACCATTTTTTAGTTTAGAGAGTTATTTAAACTATGATCAAATTGGGAGAGAGTAAAGTAGACTTTATCTATATAAGATGCCATGAGGCCCTATATCTCAAGCTAACGGGAAATTGATTATACAATTCGATATATACTTCTATAAAAGGGAAATTGGTTATATTTTTTATCCAGTATCACAGAGTAGCCAGTTTTGAACAGTAACAGTCACTAAGGCTTTGTTTGGATCCACTTCTTAAACTTTTAGCTGGTTAATTTTAGTCACTTTAGGTTCAAAACATGACCTCGTAAAAGTGACTAAAATTTTCGCCCGTCCACCTCCTAAACTTTTAGCTTCTAGTCACCCCAACCCTCTTAAACTTGACTAAACATATAAAAAAACAAAAAACATTAAAAAGGCAAGAAAAGTCTAAAAACTAAAGACATTAGTCAAGAATCCAAATAAGTACCATTTAAAAATAGTTAGCTAAAAAGTCGGCTAGAGGACTAAACAGGATCTAATTTAAGTGTTACCTTGAGACAATGTTAATCTTCTCTATAGTTACCGCTAAGTATCAATCATCTGGGATATATTAACAAACTCCTTCCACTAATAAACCGTTCAAGTATAATAAGCTTCATCATTCGATAAATGCGCCCTTTTTTTTATTTTGTCAAGTGTAGTACATAAACACTAGTCTATGGACTGAAAAGAATATTGAAACGAAAATGCAAATAAACTCGAGTTGGATACGCTCCCCCCAGCGCGGCGAGCACCGAGGGACCTCGCACCGGCACGCGGCTGCCGGACTCGTCGCCCCGCACCGGAGCAGCTTCCACCACCTCCAATCCGTTGCACGCCGGTTGGCTTCCACTTCCTTCCACCTCCTCCTCTAGCTCCTCCCATCTCCCTTCGATTCGATTGCTGCCATTTTTTTTCTCTCTTGCGACTCCGCTGAACGGAATTGCTCCTCCCATCTCCCTTCGATTCAATTGCTGCCATTTTTTCTTCTTCGACTTCGAAGAATCTATGCCCGATCACTGATTCCGGGCACCATCCAAATCTTTATTTGACACAGTATTCGATTCATTGATTCTCCATTTATTCAGGCTGCAAATTGCCCGACCACCAGCTGTTCGACGGAAAGCCCCTGTGAACCCGACCCCATGGCCGATGCGCGCATGGCCCCGGCGGCGGGCGTTCCTGGTGAGGAGTGCCGGATCAACCCCTCCCGGACGACGTCCTCCTCCGCGCCCTCTCCCACCTCGACGCCCTCCAGGTCGTGCAGGCCTGCGTGCTGTCGCGGCGGTGGCGTGGCCTCTGGCGCTCCGTGCCACGCATCAACGCCACGCGCAAAGCCTTCGATGGCACGGCAGACACATCGAACGAGTGTGACGCGTTGTTCAAGGCGTTTGTCAACCGGTTCCTGATGCTCCGTAACCCCGTTGCCTTGGACGAGTTCAATCTCCGGTACTACATTGAAGACGACGAATCAATGGACTATTCCACCGAATCAGAAGATGCTAACCTGTGGATCGGCCATGCTTTACAGTGCAATGCTAGGTCGATCCACGTCTCCGTAGTTGATGTCAGGTTGCATCTCGATTCATCTGTGTTTACCTCAAACTTCTTGAACAACCTGGAGCTTTCCTCTGTTGTCTGTTCCGCGGTTTCTTTACGAACCTCCAAAATGGCTGCACAGTGTTGGAACGTCTCACCTTATCTGAATGCTACATTGAGGACGCTGAGATTTGCTCCCAGACACTGAAGGTTTTCACAATTGGTTCTGGGTGTGACTTCTCATTTTCTGAAAGGCCAACTATTTCACTCCCAAGCCTAGTCCATCTTGGCTACAATTCATACCAACCCATTCCACTTTTACTGCCAAACATGGAATCATTACAGACAGCATCAGTTTCAGTTGGAACCACTGAAACCCAGGTTGATGATATCTGTCAAGTTCTAAGGAGCCTTTCTGGGGTCACAAATTTGAACTTCTGCTATAATGGAGTAAAGGTATGATTCTTGATTCGACATTTGTACATGTATGCTGATATTTATAAGTTGCAATGGAGACCTAAGTATGATTCTTGATTCGACATTTGCACATGTATGTTGATATTTATAAGTTGCAATGGAGACCTAAGTATGGTATTTAGTCGTTGTTCTATTCCCAAACCAGGTTTTCCATATTTTATTGTGATGTCAACATGTGCATATCTAAGGGATTAGTAATTGCTCTCAAGTGTCAACATAGGACACTCGCTTTGTCTGTAGATTCTCTAAATAACTGAAGGAACATGATTGGGTTTATCCAGGCTGCGAGTTGCCCGACCACCACCTGTTAAACGAAAAGCCCCTGTGAACCCGACCCCATGGCCGAGGCGCGCCTGGCTCCAGTGATGGGCGTTCCTGGCGAGGAGTGCAGGATCAACGCCCTCCCGGACGTCCTCCTCCGCGCCCTGTCCCATCGCGACGTTCTCCAGGTCGTGTAGACCAGCGTGCTATCGCGGTGGTGGCGCAGCCTCTGGCGCTCTGTTGTGGATGCAGTAGATAGAAGTGAAACTGATGTTACAAGCGACCAGCATGTATCTGACGATTACTGATACAATAATCATGTGCATCAGTAATTGCTGGAAGCTTTGTCCCAGTAGTAACTATCTATCAGTAGACCCCCTGTCCTTTTTTTATTTTCATTTAACCAATATATCTACCTAAGTTGCATGGAAATGTTCCTGATGAGTGTCAACAAAATTTGTGTGATATTATTGACTCTGTTATGAAAAGAAGCATAGTAATCTGTAGTATTGAATATTTCTGTCGAACACTAGTTCTGCTTACGGTTTTTTTCCCCCTCTCACAGATCATGTTCGAAGATATTGTTCTTACTAAATTGTATTTGGCACATGATTTTTGTTTACATTCTGTCTCACATCCTAATCCTTTGAACTCTGTACAGCTGAAGATGGAAAAGAATGTTCAGTGGTGCCCAAAATTCAAGAATCTTACAGTCCTGACTCTTGGTGAATGGTGTCTGTGTGGAGACTTCTATGCATTGATAGTCTTTCTTCGGAACTCGCCTAATCTGGTGAAGCTAACTCTGAAACTCAGAAAGGTACATGCTCCATGTATGTGGGTCTTTGAACGAATGTTTTTGCGTGTGCCATGAAGGCTAAATTTGTCTGCTTTTCATGCTGTAGCAGAGTCAAGAAACAGATATAACATTCCTTGGTGATCTAGAAGAAAGATCTTTCACATGCGAGCACCTCAGGATATTTGAAGTCATTTGCTTGGAGGATTCAGAGGCTGGAGCCATGTTCAATGGCCTACATAATCTTTTGACTGAGAATGGCATAACACCTGGTCAGATTGATATCATACGTTACACCTAGCGTTGTATCAAGCTCTGGAACCTGTCACTCAATCAGGCGTTCATCAATCATCAGTGGCTGATTAATCATATGCATCTTCTTATTTACATTTTGCCGTGAAGAAAACCGAGAACATCTCATCCCCTCTTCTTCCACATATGGATGGATCATGTTCCGATGAAATGGATGACCTATTGAGAACATCTCCTCTTTGTCCGCATATATTTGACACCCTGTTACCACCATACATCTGCCAGAGCATCTACAGACTAATTTGTTGTTGCATCATGCCAATGTGTTGATGAATTGTCTGACATATACAGAAGCTGTTTTCTTTTGGTGACCTATTCTTCTGGCTTTTGCTCCCATAGCACACATATATGCATATGCAAGATAGCATAACCAGCACCAACAGCGTGGGACGCGAAATGGATGATCTGAATGTTTTATAGTTATAGCTTGTTATATAAGCACTGCAGAAGATTTGACACATTAGGAGATACTATGCTTTTGTTGTGATGATACTAGATTAAACGGGCACTAAATAGCACTCGTTCTGATTATTGTGTTAGACGTTGGCTAGTGCAAAGTTATTTTGTTGTGCTGGCATCGTTCAGGCGACGAAATGGCCGCGAGCTCATGGCAGGCAGGTACGTCTGGCATCAACGCCCTTCCCAATGACGTTGCAGACCTGCGGTTGCAGGACAGGACCCTCTGTCTGTTTTGCCAGCCGCTTCCTGATTCTTCGTTACTCCATTGCCTTGGACGAGTTCCCAGTTCCGGCTCCGCTAAACGTGACATTTGAACAGATGACCATGACGCCAATTCAGCAGAGATGCTATTCTGTGGATTACGGTGGAACGCTCTGTCTGTTGAGCTTCTCACATTGGAAGTAAAGCTGCATCTTCATCCTGCGGTGGTCTCCTCAGGCTACTTGACATGCCAGCAGCTTTCAAGTGTTGTTTTGTTACCTGGTTTCTTTCGGCAACACTTCTCCATAGGGGCTGTAAATTGTTGGAGCGTCTGCTCTAATTAAGATGTCGTCGCACAAGCTGAAGGTTTGGACCACTGATATTCATTTATAGGGGCCTGTTTGGCACAGTTCCACCGAGTTGATTCTCAGACAAACTTTATGAAGTCGTATCAAGTGTTGTTTTATCAGGAGGAGTGATTATATGATGTGATTCTCTGAAATAAGCTAAGACGTTGCGAGCTGAAAAAAAGTAGCTTCTCTTGATTTTTTGAACAAATTATCTGTTCTAATTTTAAGAGTTTCTACAACAAGATAATTATCGAGAATCATTTCCCTTTAGAGAATCACCTTTCTCACGAGAGTCACTTCCAGAGAATCACTACCAAACATGCCCAACTACATGTTTCGATTCCTATCGTCGCCAATCTAGCGGCGAAAGATGATGCCTTTATTAAGCTGACGATATTCTAGTTGATTATATCCATAAGTTTTCTGGAGCCTATGTGGTGTCACAAATCAAGGAATTCAGTGTGTTACACAAATGAAGTATCTTGTTTTCACATTGTGCACCCATTCAAATAAATTAAAACTGGCAGAACAACTTAGTTGACTCTAGCATTTCCAATTTGCGTCAGTACTTATTTGAAGATTCACTCATAATTATAAGAAGGGTGTAAGCCTTTTTACCAAAGGATATCATATAAATCAATCTTGATGTAATCCAGACCAAGGACAAACTGCCAGCCAGCTCCCGGTGGTAAAACAGGGCCCTTAAAAGGATATCATATGTTGTTCAATCCCTTTTTCCGGAAAGCTCCCCAAGGCTTCCCACCCAACTTGGTTCCGTGGGCAGAGCCCGGCAACCGCCAACGGGCAACTCGTTACACACGCTCGGTGCGCTCCCTCCCCGTTCTACCTCATTGTCGATTCGATTTCTGCCATTTCTATCTCAAAACCATCGATCAGTTGTAGATTCCTTTCTTTATCTGCTACCTTGTTCTTATCTGCGAAGTCATGCCTCCTTAATCCTCCATTTCTCCATGTTTCAGAGTTCCTGAGCGCCACCTGTTCGACGAAATGCCCCTGTGACCCCGACCCCCATGGCAGAGTCATCAGGCGACGGGCGCATGGTCCCGGCGCGGCGTGCAGGATTAATGAATGAGCTCCCCGATGACGTCCTTCTCCTCGCCCTCTCCCACATGAACGCTCTCCAGGTCGTGCAGACCTGCGTGCTGTCCCGGCGGTGGCAGGACCTCTGGCGCTCGGTGCCGCGCATCAAGGCGACGTTCATTGAGTTTTAAGGCATGGCCGGCACCGAGGAGGAGTGCGACGTGCTGTTCAAGGTTTTTGTCAACCGTTTCTTGATGCTCCGTAACCCGGTTGCCTTGGATAAGTTCCGTCTCGAGTACCACATTGCTTATAGTTCACCGGACGAGTGTGCTGACTCGGAGGATGGCAACCTATGGATCCACCATGCTTTGCAGTGCAACGCTCTTTCTGTTAAGGTTTATGGTTGCGAGAATGAATTGAATCTCGAACCGGCGGTGTTTGCTTCAAACTGCTTCTTGACAAGGCTGTTGCTTGACTTTTGGTTTCTTCAGGGGCCTCCAGGGCTGCACAGTACTGGAAAGTCTCACCTAGTTGCTGTACCATTTATGACCCGAGATTTCCTCCCAGACACTGAAGGTTTTGACCGTTGATGGTTATTGTTACAGCACATATGAAGGACGTGCTTCTATTTCTATTCCAAGCCTCATTTGTCTTGAGTACTCTGCTCCCGGAAGCGTACCTTTACTGAACAACATGGAATCACTAGTGACAGCATCAGTTTCAGTTGATGAGATCCTTCTGTTACTCAGGAGCCTTTCTGGTGTTACTGATTTTGGATTCTACTACAAAGGAACAGCGGTATGTTTCTATGTTTCCCGTTGAACATTCATGCTGATATTTGTACATTGAAGACTGAGACCCGAGCTTGGCATTTTTTTCTTAGTTATTTATGGGCTTAGTGTAACACAGTCTAGCTTATATCGTAAGTCCATTTGTATATTGACCAAACAGTAGACCAAATGGAACTGAATCACTTCTCATTCAGTCACATGATCACGGCAACATGTAACAAGTGCTTAACAGGCATCTTGTCGGATAGCAGGGTGATGAATTATCTGCTGCCTCTTTTATTTCATATAGACATGAACATTGATGCACAATTCAGTTCGCAATAATAATAATAATAATAATAATAATAAGAATTAAAAAAATTTGATGCACAATTCCAACATCAAGTGGATCAAAAGATCTTGCACTCTTTCTTCTTCGGTTGTAACTCCTCTTTGTATATCTTACCTTGGGGTGCCTTCTGCTTACCAGCAGGCAAACTCTTCTGAGTAAGATGGGGGGATTACATAAAAAATGTTTATCAGTACTACTTTGAGATCACCGTAATGCAGCTGATATTTCCCCTGATTATTTTGTCCCTTTACTAGTGTATCTTCTTGACATACACGGAAATCATGTAGGATGATTTGTAGTTGCCGACTACATGTTCTCTAGATTGTTGATTCTCTATCAGAAAACAGACAGCAGTATTGCATAACGTGGCCTATTTTTGGTATATTAGGCTCTCGCTTATATTGTGATTTTCATCAGATATGGTGTCCTGAAGTATTTCATACTCAACTGTACTTGCCACATATTTTTAGTTTGCTCTTAATTCGTTTGGCATTTAGCGAAGTTGTGAACTGTTGGGTGTGAATCATATATCTGGTCCTAATCATATGAAACTTGTGCGGCTGATGATGGAGCAGAATTTACAGTGGTGCCCAAAATTCAACAATCTTATGACCATGACGCTTGGTGCGTGGTTCTTGCATGCACACTTCAATGCATTGATAGGCTTCCTTCAGAACTCACCTAATCTGGTGGCGCTGACTCTGGAACTCAAACAGGTACATGCTTCCCTCTACACATTTATTGATCTTTTCTATTAAAGTTGATGCACGTGCCATCTAATGAAACTTGGATGCTTTTCTGCTGCAGAAGTATCAAGATACAGAGGAAAATTTCCACGGCGAGCCGGAGGAAAGGTCGTTCACTGCTGAGCACCTTCAGACTGTTTGCTTGGACGGTTCAAAGAATGATCCTACGGTAAACATCCTGGAGAAGTTTTTCCTTGACAATGGCATGACCTCTGGTCAGATTGATATCATAAACTGAATCTAGCTGTGGTTTTATTTATATCATCACTAGAACAGGTCACGAGATCATTCGCTCATTTTTGGTCACGTGAACAATGCATCCTTAGTCGCCTTTGTGTCACACCGAGTAGAAAATATCTCAGTTCCACCCCGTTTTCGGTTTCGGTTTTGATGATGAATGTTCTGACAAAATGATAACTTGTCTGACAAATAAATGTTAACACTCTGCTACCAACACAAAGATGCTATTGATATGGTGTCGGCCATGACGATGAGATTGACGAATGGAAGAAGTTGGCAGTAAAGTCTTGAGATACTGAAACACTGCTACTGGATAAGTATTTGAGCAGGACAATGTTGTTGGACTGAAATGATATTCTTTTTTTCAGGTTATATGGTTTTGTAACTGTATATGTATGTACTCGAGAGTTCATCTATTTTAAATCTTACGGAGCGTCCCCTCTCCTAATGCATGCAACTGTTCCGTTTATTTACCAATGCGTGTTGCATTTCACATCTCTTCACTTGTCACTAATCATAAAATTATCTACGCTGCTAGTTCACCAATCAACCTAACAAAATCACTGTAGCCGGCCACCTCCTGTAGTTGTTCCTGCACTAGCTGGTCACCGGCCTGGGTGGACTTCCGTGAGGTCTTGTGCGGCATGAACAAGTCCGTTCGCGGAATCAGTAGGTGGACGGCCTAGCTTTATTAGTTCCTATTATTACATTCGAATGTTGTCTCACGACTGAGCTTCCGTTTCAAAACTCGACCTGCTGGGGGAAGACAGCCTCCGACGGCATTTGCTAAGGAGAAGAGTCTCTCACGCAGGCCGAGAAAACCTCCGAACCCCCTCTCCGATCTTACACAGGGACCCAGCTGGCCGTTGTGAGCTCCAGCGCGAGTCTTTACCATATGCTTTGACCCGGGGAGGATGAGGGGATTTTTTTTGCACTGTAGTGAATAGTACCATTTTTACCTGGCACTATTCACTGAAGCGCCTCTGGTGTCACGACTCAGGATCGAACCCGGGCCGACAGGAGCTTTGCTCCCGGAGCCCACCGGCTCTGGCCACTCGGGCGCTCCGAGCGTTGGCACGGAGCTTCCGTTTCGTGTAGGCATGTCCAGTAGGTATCCGAATTTTCCTTTCTATTTTGCCGACAGCGGAACAGAGGGTGCTACATGAATACACATCCAGTGAAAACAGGCTAGAAGTTAGAAATGTGAAAATTTCGTCAAAAAATACACTTAGAGGTTCCAAAAAATTCTTAAAAGAAAAGTAGAGAGCTCGAAGAAGAAGAAGAAGAAGAGAGGGAGAGAGAGAGATGCATTGAGAACGAAAATAATAAGTGATATGTGAAAAGTTTTGAACTTTAGAATGACAAGTAATATGGATCAGAGGGAGTATTATGGTTGCACCCAAAGTTGTGACTCTGAATTGGAAGATACAAAAGTGTAAATGCATACCAAAAGATAGCAGCAACATCACAATGTTACCACTGGTCGTTTTCTCATTTCACAAGAACCATCCAAGAGAAGCAACATCACAAAAGTAGTCTCCCAACCTAGTACCTTCCACTATTATTGCTCCCCAAGAATCAGCCAGCGCGCATTCATTTAAGTAACTTGGATGGCCATTTTCTGCACTTGTACGTGTTTTGGAAGGCGTTAGGCTAGGCCTAACGCCTAGCCGTGCCTAGGCGTTTTATACTGTAGCAATTATGTGTTTGTAAATATGCATCAATCAGATATTAAAAAGAAAAAAAAGCCTCAGAGAAAAGGCCGCTGACAAGTCACAACACTGCACTCAAGCAACACCAGGGTCCAGAGTTCAAAAAAAAAAAGCAACACCAGGGTCCAGGTCCAGCAGCCCACTCACGCACTTCTCACGCACCACCAGCCCATTAGCCAACTCGACCATCGCTTCCTCCTCGCACACCACCAGCGGCCAGCCGAATGCCGCCGCCGCCGCCGCCGCCGCCGTTGCTTGTTTCTTCTCTCCATATCGCTCACAACAGGCAGCGCGACGACGTGAGCTCGGCAGAAGATGTCAACGGCTTCGGGGGCGAAGGCGTGGGATCCGTCAGCTCCTCTCCAAATCGCACTCCCGCCGGGTCAGCTCCTTCTTCCCCCGTCGTCGAGCTCCCACTGCCCCCCTTCTGCCTCAACGTTGATGTCCCGCCGCCGCCCGCGTCACGCCGAGGCCACCGACTAGCGCCGCCTTTCCCGCGCGGAAGCACTCCCGGCGCCCAGGGAGCGCCCACCCCCCAAGGCGAGGCGGAAGGCCTCCGCCCAGCGCTTCAGCGCGCCTAGGCGAGCGCCTAGAAGCGCCTTTCATTTCTTATGTACCACAAGCAAGCGCTGCAAGTCGAATTTGTTCTGATCAAGTGCAAGCGCTGCAGAAAATACTCCAGCTCCTGTCCCGGTCTATTGTTTTGTTCTGCAAGGAAAAAACGGACACCCAACAAACTAATTAAAGGCATCTGATCGATCGAACGTGCTTGAATGCCATAAGTGACTTCGGCACTATGAAGGAGAGTGTATTCTGCATTTCAAAAAATGAATTTGATGGATCCTCAATCAAGAACATGGTCTGTAGGGGAAAAGGTTAATACCTCAAGCTGATGCAGGACTTGTGTCGACCTCTCCTGTCTGTTGGCCTATCGTGTGTACAGCCTGGTGCCTTCCTCGTACTACTAATCATCCTTCCTGCACAAGTGGCTCATCTGTCACCATATCATCTTGATTTTCTCTGTAAAAATGTGGTGTCGGTTGGTTGGGAAGTTGATTGGTCGCATCAGTGATAGCAGCCTCTAGGACCTCCACCTCCTCCATCCTTGCACCTCTACAATTGATCCAGACATTGAGATCCCTGAGGGAAGTGAGGTGGTGGATGCCGAGATCAGCGTTATCAGCAAGTGCAGATCGTGCCTGATGTACTCTGATCTCAATGGAGAATTGTTCAAGTTGCGGTGCAGCTCCAGCCTCAAACATCAGAGCCATGATCGGGCCATACATGCGGAAGATCTTGAGGCAATGGAATCCACTGTTGCAAACTACCAGCATTTCCATGGGATCATCTTCAGCTTCTGTCCTTAACTCCAGGTCGAGCAGCGAGGGCAAGTTCCCAAGGATATGGAGGATTTCCTGTGTCACTTGCTTAAACCTGATGTGGAGCCTGAAGAGGTTAGCCATTGAGGCCATCCACTCTGGGATCCCTTGGAAGCAACAACCTGGGATGTCTAATTCCCGCAGGAGATGAGGAGGTGAGGACCAAGAATCAAGAGGGATGTCAACAGAACCATGTCCCCTGATGATGCGCAAACATCTTAGGCTGGAGCTAACAAGTTTACCAAGTGATGAAACCAAGATATCTGTGTACATTGTTCTGTCATTGCGCGCGCCACTAATGTGCCAAGTTAGCCGAAGAGTTCTCAGGCTGGCCAAACTGCCCAACTCCTGCAACGAATCTATTGAGCATGCGTCATACACTGACACACCTGACAGTTCCTCTAGGGATTGCATGTTTCCGATTCCATCCAGTAATTGTGAACCATTAACAGATAGGAAGTTCAAACGTCGCAATTTGATGATGCTTGATGGCACTTTTCTTATCCAGGTACGACATAGATCCAATGTTTCCAAGAATTGCAGTTCTCCAATTTGTTCTGGAAGATGTGTAATTTTACTTCCTGCAACCCGTAGGTATCTCAGCTGAAATAGATCCCCTAACTTTTGAAGGTAACAGTTTTGCAATTTCTCGTTACTCTCTAGATCCAACATTCTTAGAGCTTGAAAGTTTGAAATAGGTAGCATTTTTTCAGAATATCCAAATATGCAGAGAGATCGAACATGTGAAGAACTCATGGATGACAGAGACATTAGATTTTCTTGCCCACGGTAGTCAACTGAGAGCCGACGAACTTTTTCTTGAGAGACCAAGGTATATGTTTGGTCACCCATCAAAGTTATAAAATTTTCTTCGACGGCCTTTGAGATAATGAGATCGAGAATCATATCATGCACACGGCAGGATGTTATTTGACCATCAAGCCCGATACTTGCCGGTTGGATCAAACTTCTGTTTATGAGTTCGTTAAAATAGGATTCCCCTTCTTCTGAAATATTTCTCCCGCTGTTGATCTTTATGAACCCTTCTGCCGTCCATCTCCTTACAAGCTGATACATATTAATCTCGTAGTCTTCTGGATACATGCTTAGATATAATAAGCACGTTTTCAAATGGTAGGGGAGATCACTATAACTCAGGGATAAAATCCTCTCCATCCCCTCCACATTATAAATTTTAAGTCCGAGTCCCATCGAATTACGAACACTCACCCATTCTTCTCTCCTGTTTGATTTAGTAGTCATCAAACTAGCCATAGTTATTATTGCCAATGGAAGACCACCACACTGTTTAATGATTTCATTTGCAACATCTCTAACGTTAATTGGGCACAAATCTTCCGAGCCAAAAGTTCTTTTATAAAATAAGTTACTGGAGTCTGTTTCCCTTAGTGGCCTTAATTCATAAACAGTGCCATGTTGATGGGAGCTGCACGACTTGGCAATAGAAGCAATTCTTGTCGTCACTAGTATCCTACTACCACAGTTATTCTCAAGCAATGCACATTTAATTATCTTCCATACTTGGGTATCCCATATATCATCAATAATGATGAAGTACCTAGAAACATTAGAAATAATATGGTAAATACAGCCTGTTAAATACAAAAGTTTTGGAACATGTCCATGTTTTTATTAGGTTCGTGGGAAATGAATGAACTTTATTTTTGTCGAAATCCCACAAACAGGCAACTGGAGTAAAGCTATAACATCAAGCAAATACACCCATGATATCTATGACACCGCCATATAAACATGTATCATAATGAAAATCTGGATCATTGGATGGAGAAATGGATGATGTGCATTTATTTAGGTCGTCCGTTGTAAAAAAAAAACTCTTTTAGTATGCATTGTCTTAATATTGTTTTTTCGAAAGATCATCTTAATATTTTTTAATACTACTTTTTGATTTGTATCGATCATGAGGGTCGATTGTATGAGAATTGGGATGAGAAGAAAATAATAATAATTTAGCACTTTTAAAGCTTCAAAAGCGCATAGGGTCGTGTTGTATAATTCAGGTGTACTTAGTAAATACTTTCGAGAATTTTCCTCATCTCCTCATAGGTAGAAATGAGCTGTCATATGAAACAGAGAGAGTACCTCTTGTGCTTGAAGAAACCCCTCAGTGCATCGATGAGCCACTCCTCATCCCCTGGATTGGTGTTGGCATAATTTGGGTTCCTGACTTGAGAAAGTATGCTCCATAGAATCTTCCTTACGTCAGGTTTCTGAGACACTGATACCAAAGCATGACAATCGAATTTGACACAGATTTTTTTATACGCTTCCTTTGCAAGGGTAGTTTTTCCTAACCCCCCAAATCCCACAATTGAAATCACCTTCAGTGCAGGTTCTCCATCATCAAGCAATTTAATGAGATTCTCCCTTGGTATATCAATACCAATGAGATCAGATGACTCAACATAAAGTGCAGGTAATCGAGGATCGATCGAAGTTGTTCCAGGGTCAACTTCAGTATCAAGCTTATACCTCTTTCTTCTGTGACTTGCCTCAACAATGCGATCCTTGAGCTCTTTTATCTGTTGAGCAACCCCATGGTGACCGACAAGTTCCATGACTCTCTGGACGTAGTCACGGAAGAATGCCATGATTCCACTGTGTCTCTGCTGGAGCATGTAGCCGTCAATGCAATCCTCTATGTCATAGGCCATTTCCCTCACTTGATTCCTCCAATCCTTCATCTGTGGATCGACCACATCCATGTCGGCCACTTTCTCCAACAGAGCGTTCATGCAGCTCAGCTCATCCTTCAAGAAGGCAATGTCGCGCTCCACACCATTGTGCAACCAGCTGAAATCCTTACCCAGCAGCGCAGTGAGCTTGTCGAGTACGGAGTTCATCGCCCCTGTGGCAACGCTTACCATGGCTCCCTTCATCTCCTCGGCTAGGGTGTTGCGTTTTTCTGTGCTGTGACCAGAGCAAAGGAGGATTGGATCGTAACCAGAATTAATCAGGGAAGTAGAAAGAAGCTGTTAGTAGTAATCAGTCCACTTGCTTGTTGATTCCAAGGATCGATGCTTATTAGTCATCTGCGAGAAGGAATGTTATAAATCAAATGATTCTCCATAAGAAAAAAAATACACTTCGCAAAAAAAAAATAATAATAAGCGCGCTTTTATACCCATCTTTCTGTGCCTTCGCGCCCATGGCTTCATCTTCGACCTAGCCAATGTCACTGAACTATATTTGGCTATGGATCTCAATCAAATGCCACCTCTAATTTAGATGTAGTAGTTCATAGATCTGGCTGGCTGGGGACCTCTCCACCGAGCAGATCGAGCAATTGATAAGAAAGGGAGTGAGTGGACCATAAGAGAAGAGGACAAGGAAGGAGGAAAAATACTATTCATCGATAAGGACCAGAGTAATTGATAGGAAGTGAGCGGACGAAGTTACCCGGAAGAGAACACAGACCCAAACACCTATTGTTTTTGCGTTGGTTGCTGAAAAATCTTCGTCAAGCTACAATCGAGCTTCACAAACTTAACTGTTGCCTCAATCAATCCTGATCCTGCTCAATAATTTCAAAATGCGGTGGAGCTTACTCTGTAGAGACAGGTCAACGCTTCTCTCCTCTCACATGCATATTGATCTTTGAATGATAAATTATGCCTGCATGAACCTATAACTAATCAGGCCCCAGTTCTTTCTAGCTCACTAGCATGATTCTGTATTTACTATTTATAGTCTAGCTTCGAAGAAGCTGCTAGCAAGAAAGCGACCAGAGTAATTGATAGTAATGGAAGTGAGTGGAAGAACTTACCTGGAAGGGAACACTGACACCAACACATTATTTTTGCATTGGTTGCTGAAACATCTAGGTCAAGCAAGGATCAGGTCAGCTTCACCAAATTATTAGTTGCCTCACTACAACTTGGTCCTTTATTTTTCAATAAGTAATTTCTAAATATGGTGGAGCTCAGAGACAGATACAAACTTCTCTGCATGTTGATCCTTGGATGAAAATTTGTGCATGCCCGTGAAGCTAGAAGTCCGGCTCACTACACCCACGAGTCCCATGCGGCCAGCCGAGGTTCCAACGGTCCTGCTATCTCACAAACCTAATCGAAGCCACGACTTAAGTCATCTACCACCTAGCCTGATAGGTTGGGTTCCTTTCACTTTTTAAGTTGTGTTTTCTATTATTAATACCCGATGTGAGACTTCACCTAATAACTATTAAGCTTATGAACCAAGATATTTTTTTGTTCAGCTCTATAGATCTCGGTAGAACAAGAATTGTGTATAATGATTGGGTTGTATTGTAGAAATGTAAGCTTGATGTCTTTGCGCAACCTGTCTGATGGCGTGAACAGCTCGTCATCTGCCAGTGGTACGCGGACGAAGGCGGATGTGTCCTTGCTATTGCGAGGGCTCCTGTGGCAGCGCGTACACGGGGAAGATCGCCTGACGACGTTCGACTCGAGAGACAACGCACAACGTCATCCGACAAAGCAGATGCCACATCCCTCCGCATCTCTCCATCGATGATCAGATCGATGCACGAAGACTTCAACCTGTGCCGCATGACGATGCTAAGTGAGGATGGCATTGGGATCGGTAGGATCCACCCTTAAACAGGGGCTAGTGACCAGGGAGCACGATCGATCTCTCAAGGGGTGCGCAGTGTGGAAGCAAGCGGCTGCTAGGGTTAATAAATCCCTTTAATGCCATGAAAGAGAGATATAATTATGTATAATGCTTGAGATGTATTTACATTAAGCCTCTCGAACAGTATGCATGACAGAACAATACTTGGGACTACAATAGCAAATCGAACTCAGATTAGGGACTTTAGATTTCGAGTTTTGAAATATAGCAATAAGATAATTTGTAGAGGATGTCAAGACCTATCCAACAAGTATTTACATGCAATTTTTCATTCTTTATATCAGAAGATACGGGTCTCTGAATAATATTCCAATCGAGGTTAAACTGCAGTCTGTCCTGTCAGATTCAGTTTGGGTGCTGTAGCAGATATTAACTTCCGAATTTGAAAATATTGCCATAAGGAATGTTTTAGATTGTTTATTTATATTTCCAACGAGTATTTGTACGCAATTTTTCGTCGAGTATAAGAGGAGTTAGCGGCTTCTGAATCTTACTCTGAAATTCTCTGAAAAACCGCGAACTAAGATTTTGTAGAACTTTGCATGATCTTTCTGCAGAGTGCTTACACTCTGGATTTGGTTTGGTAGTTTAGGAGATTTTCCAAACCCGAACTAAGGTTTTCGTATGAGGCACACGCTCTCTGGCCCGCTGGCGCCTGCAACTCCCGCAAACGTATGCCACAAATCCTGCGATTCGACTACTGGTGCCCGCTAATCCTGCCAGAAAGTTTAGTGGCAGTGTGGCAGGGCTACCTACATGTTGAGGCCGTCCAAAATTTTGTTTAGAAGGCCAAACGAAAAACGTGAATTGTATGGGAAGTCTAAATATAATCTTATTATTGTGCATTATTTAAATTAAATGATCTTTTCCGGCGTTTATGCAGTTGGAATCTCCTTTTTGCCTAGCTCGTGCACCCTGGCTCTATCTTAACCTTTTGTTAGTGCATCATCCAGACTGCCATCTCCTTCTCCAACCTCTCCATCACTTGCCCCCGCAGCAACATGGACAACGCCCACTGAAATCTCTCAACATTCAGAGCGCCATAACGATGATTCGATCTGCCAAATTTCAGGAAACCGCGCACTGAAATCTCTCAGCATTCATTCATTAGAGCACCATAACGATGTCGTTAAGTTATAAGAACTGACACAAGGATCCTTTCATCACTAATGTCAACGAATGTTAAAGATCTAATTGTTTGTTTAATTCCACAAACAATTATTGTCCGTTTCACTTCTTCTAACAAAATCATGGCTCAATTTACTCCCAAAACAATTCAAGTCTGTGCAATTGATCCTCTAATGAAGTTTATCTTTTTGTTTCTCGATATTCAAGTTCAATAAGTAGCTCAAGTTTTGCATGACGATAGTTGACACAATAACCTATGATAAAATAATCATAGCATGCATATATCTTATTGATACTATTAACATAGTATAATAGCAATTAAGATAATACATAAAGATGGTATTAGAAAAATATGTTACGGTTATTTTGACATAGATCGTTGTGTGAGATCATCTCTGAATATTTGAGCTTCAAATTCAACTCGTATGTGTGGAGAGGCCAAAATGATACATCTCAATAGAGGGTACATTATGCCAACTTTAATCATTTGAATGTGTAAACTGAGCTAAAATTTTGTTTCGAAGGCCAAACGAAAAAAAGTGGATTGTATGGGGAGTCTAAAGGCAAACAACAACCTTATTATTGTGCATTATTTAATTTTTAAAGATCTTTTATCCAGTGCGAATCTCCTTTTTGCCTATCTCGTGCACCCTGGGTCTAATAGCTTCGCCTTTTAGTTGTTCGTCATCCAGACTGCCATCTCCTTCTCGAACCTCTCCATCACTTGCGCCGGCAGCAACATGGACACAACGACCAGTTCGTTACCATCCTTGTCTCGGCACGTCCCGTAGTAGCTTAGGGGCATCACCTGCTTGGCGACGCCGCCGGCGACCCGCTCCGCCCACGCGAAGTCCAGGCCGTCCTCGCCGAGCCGTGTCCAGTCGGACACAATGAGCGCCTCCTCGTCGTACGCCAGCGTCGGCTTCTTCCCTCCCCCGTCGACGTCCGCCGCCATCAGCGCACGCACGGTCGCCAGGCAATCGACAGTGGACCTCACGTGCTCCTCCGTCGTGTCCTTCTTCGCCTCGCGTATCAGCTCGACGGCGTGGCCCAGCGGCCTCTCGCAGAGCTCGCCGGCGTCGACGTCCACGACGCGGTACAGGAGGGCGTTGCCGTAGTACCCCGGCGGGATCGGTTCCCACCGCCGGCGGATGTTCGCCGTGAAGCTGAGCCGTGCCCGCTTGCCGGCCGTGTCGCGTCCGCCGCACCATGCCGCCGTCCGGCACCGCCAGATCGCCGCGGTCAGCAGCTCGAATCGGGTGCACGACGCGCCGAGGTCCTCCGGGACACGGCGCCGGAGCGCGGACACCTCGTCGGCGCCGAAGACGAAGTATCGACACACCATGCTCGCCGGCGGCGTTGCGCCGGCTGCAGGATCCCGCAGCAGCGACAGGAACTTTTCTTGCACGTAATCGGGGCACGGTGGTGCACGGGCCATCAGTTGCTCCCTGCCCCACACGGGAATCACCGATAGGGCCTTCTCGCGTGCCACGTCAGCTATGGCCTTCATGAACTGGACCATACCGTAGCCGTCAGCGATGCAGTGACTAAACTGCAGACCGATGGCGAATCCGCCACATCTGAACCGTGTCACCTGATGAATACAACATGTAAGTTCAATTTCCTAGCAAAAAAAAAAAAATCAATTTTTGGCACAACTCGTGTAATACAACAGTATAGATATATAACTTCACCTGCAAGAAGATGGTTGGCTTGCCAACGACGTCCTCAATGTCGCCGGCGTCGGGCAACAGCTCCTCAACACACGGGTACGGCGGCACCAGCGGCGTGCCGAGCTCGTCCAGCCGTGCCGCGGCATCGGCCTCCGCGAAGGGTATCCCTTCCCCGGTGCAGTCCACGACCAGCTTACCCCCTGCGGTCTCTCGCAGACGGCCAGCGACGGGGTAGTAGTACACCAGAACCTCGGCCAGCGCCGCCTTGACGGCCATCGCCGGGTCCTCCGATGTTTGGCCATTGATCTCACGGCGTTGGAAGAATTCAACTACGGGAATGTACATCCTGTTACTGCAGGATGGTCGTCCATGTCGGACAGGGTCTTCGTCTCCTCTGGTGTTGCCCGAGCCGGCACCACCAGCTCGGTCTTACCTCGGCGTACCGTGAAGGTAACCATGGTGTATGCGAAGATAGGAATGTGGAGATAGGATGTAGGCTTTGAAGCAGAAGCTTTGATGTCTATATATAGGTAGAGTAGTGCTTTTAGTTGACGTTACTCCTTCCATTGTCGTTTCAGACATCCCATCTTTACTAACCACAAGTCAAAAAATCTTCTCTGAACGACAAGGAAGGAGGGAGTATCAAAGTACATATACATAGATTTTGCATTTTCTGTGGCTTTTGGAAAAGCATAAATACTGTAGTACGGCAGCATAGAACAACACCACACCACAAATCTCCAACTACTACAAAGGACAAGCTCAAAAGAAAAAAAAAACCTACTACAAAGTAAATAGCCAGTTAGAATATATTATGCTAATATTGGACAAACAAAATAAGACAGCAATTATTCTCAAGGCTAATAAAATACAATAATTGGAACAAATACCTCAAAACTTTCCCACCGCTGTCACTACAGAAAAATGAACAAAAATACCCATACAAATGATTCTGTATTGCCTACCATTGCCATCTACAAACCTCCATTTCAAAATACTTGACAACTTTGACTTTACTGTTCATAGTTTGACCATTTGTCTTTTCTATAAATATTTGCTTAAACATTTGCGAATATTTGACATGCTTAAAGTACTTTTGACAAGCTCTCTATTGATACTATTAGTGATTTAATTAACCAAAAAGTTTAACAAATATTATTGGTCAAAGCATGAACAGTGAAAGTCAAAATTGCCAAGTATTGTGAAACGGAGGTTAGTATTATATTAAAACTTGGTCAACAAAAGAAGTCAACACGTTCCCTCTTGAGGACTAAATATTACCACAAAAATCAAAAATAAAAATAAAAATTACCCATCATCACTGCCATTATGAAAAAATAGCTAAAATACCCATCCACATTTTTTTTGAATTACCTACCAGTGTCATAATGAAAAAGATAGCCCAAAGCAAGGTACACCTCCACATGGTTTTTAAACTGCCCCCCATTACCATAAAAATATTCCAAACTATCCCATATATAATTTTATGAATTCTCCGTTATTGCTTTGTGATAACAATCAATAACAATAATAGGTATAGAATAATAATTAAATTAATGTAGCATTCAATATAATAATATACTTGTTCATTCAAAAAATAGAATAATATAATTATTGTATTGTTGACACTAGACGCACAAATATGCGAGTCAACTACTAGTTATAGGAAAAATACTCAAGTTTCTTATATAGAAATAAGTGGCTCAGAAAGCTTAATATATGTGTATTAGGTCAAAGAGTAAAGACACATTATCAATAATAAAAAGAAGAGCCATAATGAGGCTAGCATATCTTGATGATAAAGGTACATAGTATGATTCAAGAAATAATATATACACAGTCATTACACTAGCTGTGCAATCCACCTTGCTAGTTATATAATATATCCCTGTAGCTTCGTACTCGTATTTAGAAACTTTAAAATTTATAGTATCTCACACACAATAAAAAAAATATGCTCTCTTCTTTTCGTTCCACCGTCTCTCTTTTAGCAAATTTCATACATAGAATCTTGGTCTTGTAGAACCTGCTACAAGTATATCGCTACACACATGTATAGCATGCTACGAATTTTTCTCATGGTTTAGATCGAAATCATAACTGGCTATACATATAGGATAAACTTTGGTGTGTAATATCATGGAATGCATTATTGTTTTGTTTACTATTTTAAATTTTTAATCAATATTTCGAAAGTATCCCATCCTCAACTTTGTTCTTATAACTAATCACGTCACGCTGAAGCCTTGGGTTGATAATTAAGAAATCAAACGATGACCACATTACCAAGGATAATACAGATACATGTACCTTAATTTTACCAAAATCTTCTAGAAGTGACAAAGCATTAATTTTCCTGTGGATATGGATCCTGGAAAAACTGCACATAAGTCATCAGGTGCATTAATTAGTGCATCATTGATTTGCTTTGAAATTTTTGGATCAAGATAATGCAGTACTCAGTCGTACTATATTTTAATGTACAATTTTTTATTGTTCTGTACTCTCTCCATTCCAAAGTATATGAGACTTTAGCTCTACTTGTAGAAAAAAAGAAGTACGTCTGGATTTGAAGCCAGAAACAAAAAAGCCTTTTTCCAGCTCATTTCACAAGTACAAACAGTAAATTTACTGTGTATCTTATTTTTTTCGTACGTAATTTAGTTCATTTTCTACAACTGAAATGAGTATGAACTTATTTTAAACAAGATTGCTATTTTTTTATCTGATTGAAAGAGGAACAATATATACCTCCTGAGGGATCTGTTATGTTCTCCACACTACAAGAGAAGCATTTCGCGACAGTTACACTGCTAGTGGCCAACGATCCTTAGTTTTTTTAGCTAACTATTTAGCATAACTGTGGAAATAAGTTTGTAGGTATAGCATTGCTGGTAATTTGTTAGAACTATGCTCTTTTCCAGCATTTTCGGCTGATTTCAGTTGCTGCGGTTAGTTTTCGCATTGGATTGCTTTTGAACAACGAGAGAGAGAGATTGGAGCAGCAGGTTATTTGTAGCCTCTTCATTTAGAAAAGATTGGGATAAGGAGGAAGGAAGCGGAGTGAACGAGAAAGATATCGATATGAACAAGGTGACGGTATGCAGTGAATAAAATTTCGGCTGAAATTTCGCGAATTTCGGTTATACCGGTCCCCTCTAGTATTTGGTGTTACCGGCCGGTTTGGACCGGTTTTGAAAAATATGGCCAAATTTTTTTCAAATTTTGAAAAATTTCGGACCGAAACCGGCCGAAATTTACCGAATTTGGCCGATTTTCATTATATCACCCTTGGCCAGTATTTTTTTAAACCGAGATTCAAAACACTGGCGCTATGGGCGCAAGCAAGATGCATCTGGGATTGGGAGCTCCTGCGCGTGGTAGCGAGAAAAAAAGGAGGCTTCCACGTGAGACGAGATATTTCTACCTGTTGTGCTGTTTAGCTGTGTGTATTAAGCTCCATCTGAAATTCTCTTTTTGCACAATCCCAGATTGCAAGAGAGATGCATCTTCAGGGAATTTCCTAATTTGTCTTTATCATGGAAAATACGTGGTGGCTCAGTACCACAGCGGCGATGGAGAGACGGCGCTGCCGGTTAAGCTGCAACAGAGCCCAAACATTACGACCTTCCCGTGGATGGGAGCTCGCCGCTGGTGTGTGAGAAATGGAACAGGTAGGTGAGCATTCTCACCTCGTGTGGGTCACGCAACAGCGCGGAAGGCTCGGAGGCGGGTGGGATCAGCCGAGCTCAAGGTGAACCAGGCTCTCGGGGCAGGGAGTCTTTTGTTATTCTAGCCTCAGTTTCGTTGAGCTTCACTCAAAAAGCCTCAAAACATTGAGTGTATCTAAAATAACCACGAGATCCTTGCCACAACGCTAAAATAGCCATCCGGACAAACTTGCCCTCGCTTCTTCTTCTTCTTCCTCTGGCCACGCCAACGTCGATTCCTTCGCCAATCGCCGGGACGCCTTCTACTGTGCTGTCCAGCAGCCCCCATGGCCTGCCATGGCACGGTGCGGCGTGCTCGCCCCGACGCGTCATTCACCCGACGCCCGTCATTGCTCTGCGAGGCGTGGACTCAGACTCGTCGAAGCTCCCTCAGCCATGGCTAGCGCGTCGAGGTCGGCCTGGCTTGTCCAGGCGAGCTCAGCCCAGCACCGCGCGGACGCCGTGGCAGGTCTGGGCAAAAGCTGGAAGGGCAGGCGAGCTCAGTGTTGATAGGCTAGGAATCACCGATACGGGGATACCGGTACGGTGATACGATACGGCGATACGTGAGTTTCAAACAAAAACAGTGATTCTATAGAGGAGTATGGGCGAGTCTGAGGGAAGCCCAATGTTTCGAGACTATTTGAGGGAAGCCGAAGTAAACAGAACATAACGCGAGTCTCAAGGCTATTTTAACGGTGCGGCAACGATCGGGGCGAGCCCAATGTTTCGAGACTATTTGAGGGAAGCCGAAGTAAACAGAACATAAGGCGATCTACGAGCACCTGCGCAGCCCAATGTTGATTATCTTGTTGGACTCGTCCTGCTGCGGCCCAAGAAGTAGATGGAAAGAAATGGGCCTGTTAGAATTTAGATAGGTGTCATCCCAATGATAGGAATTTTCATATGAGTAGGAGAATTTGTTCATGCTCACAAAAAAGAGAGAGAATTTGCTAAAAAAAATGAGTAGGAGAATAAAAAACAGTTTTTAAAAAATCATTTTTTATCACATAAAAAATCACATTATTACAGGAACGCAAATGTTGAAAAATAATCGGAAGATAAAATTACGCATCAATGCTGGCTGTGCCAAATGATAAGATATGACACAAGTCAGTATAATGTTTCTGGTGTTTTGGATTTGCATAGAATCCTTTCTTTTCCTATCTTGATGACAGGAGAATGAAGTTGTACTTTATTGCACTTCAGTGATCTGGTAACAACATGCACACGGAGTACAACACATTTAGGAAACAGTGGAAAATAAGATATATATGAATAAACTGCACACTTGATGAGCAAGCCCTTCAACCTTATTTCAACCAAGGAATCACAGCCACATACTAGCTAATTGGACTCCCAGCCGGTAAAAACAACTTCCATCAGGCTTCAGTTGACCCTTTTGCAGTCCTTCCTCACTTGCCCTCGTGACGGGTCAGTCACCGGGTTCAGGTTCCCCATATTGATCATGGACTGCGCGAAACTGCTGAAGAAAGCGTCCTGGCTGCTGGCGAACTGGTCGACGATGGGAGCCGTGGTTCCCTGCGCTTGGGGCGCTGACTTGAGCTCCTGGTCGGAGTTGAGGAAGCCCCGGTTGGCCTCAAGGTTGGTGTAGTAGTTCTTGTCGAAGTTGTCGGGTGTCGTTGGGTCGAGGTCGTTTAGGGACTTGGGGTCCCCGTTCCTTGGGCACCTCTGCGACAGGAATGCTCGGTACGCGGAGTCTAGTGTTGGGTCAGGCATGTTTGTGCCGCTGAAGTTGTAGAGCCTGTCCGTGACGAACTGGCACTGTACCCTGCCGAACGTGTGGCCACCTGTCCAAGCAGATGAGATCAATGGACACGGAGAGATCGATGTATGGTGAGGCCAATATGTACGATATATAGCCCCAACTAGCTAGTTCACCTGTAGATCGAAACGAGTGTATGTATGTCATCGATGAGATGTATATATGTTTACCTGAGAGGGCGACGAGGTCGACGTCGTTAAGTTTGAGCGCAGTGAACTTGCTCTGGAGCACGGTGAGATTGTCGGTGGGCGCCGGGAGGTCGAGGGAGCCGTTGAAGTCGGATGTGAGGCCGTCCAGTCTCCCCAGCAGCACACCCCAGCTGGGGCCTCCAGACTGCATGTGACGTGAATCAATTTAATTAGTTGGATGATTTATCGATCGATCTTTGTCGATCCGTCCCGCAAGCCATGCATGTGGCCTTGTGTTCACGTGACTCTTATGTCCTACTCATACCTACTGGTGATCATAGATATGATCCGAGTCTGTAACAGCCCAAATCTTAAATCAAAGTTTAAATGGAATAAAAATCACTCCGATTTTAAATTTTTGTTATTTCTTTCCTTCTCATCAAGATTTTTAAAATAAAACTAGTAAAAGTTATTCAAACATAGCTAGAACGGAAATTTCGGAATATAAAAGTTATGCTCAAGTGTTTGCTTACATTTAAAATCCACTAAAATTTGAGCTTTTGAATTTACAACAAATTAAAATAATTAGATGTGAACCCTAGCAAATTCATCTCGAATTAAAAATCTTGAATTTAAATTTGCATAACTATCATCATGAGCATTTTGGGTTCACTGGTTTTATTTGGAATATTGGTTGAAGTTAATTTCCTATCCCAAATTTGAATTCCATTCAAATTTGAAGCCTCTCAAACTCCAGAAAATCTTAAACCGATTTCTTTCCTTTGGGCCGGACGCCTCCCCTTTTTGTCTTACCAGCCCAGCCCATCTCTTCTTTTCTTTTGTTTTCCTCCGCCGTGGGCCTCTCTCTCCCCTCCTTCTTCTCCGGCCCGCTAGGGCCCACTCCGGCCTGGCCCAGCCCAGCGCGCCGTCGTCCCCAACCTCCAGCTCAGCCTCCCACGTCGCCGCCGACGCGTCGCCGCGCCGCGTTCCACGCCGGCGCCCTCTCCAGCTCACCCCTGCGCGCCACTGTGGCCATACCGCCCCGACGTCGCCCTGCCAAGCTCCGCGCCCCGAGGCCACAGTGTTGCGGGCGCCGAAATTGTGGACGAAGTCGCCGCCGCCATTTTGACCTCGTCGCAAAAATCTCGCCGCCGGCGGACCAGATAAGATAAGGCCGCCCGACCCTATCTCTTCGCCTCGAAGCTCCTTCCCCCTTCGCCTATAAATAGCCCCGACTCCTCCTCGCCGCGACTCCCTCTCTCGTTTTCCCCTAACCCTAACCCTCTCTCTCCTCCATTGCCGGCCATCGTCGGTCTCCGTCGTCCGGCTGTCTCCGACTCAACCGAGCCGCCGGTAAGGATCCCTGTGCTTCCCTCTCTCTTTCCCCGTTCTTCTTTCTCTTCCTCCCCGCCTGAGCCGAGCTCTCACCGTGCGCCGCCCATCGCCGCCGCGCCACCACGGCGTCGGCCGCCTTCCCGGCCGCGTCCGGCTTCCCTGAGGCGCGCGTCACCTTCCCCGCACGCCCGCACATCTCCTCGGCAGCACAAACTCGAGCAAATGTGCACGCGCGCGCGATCCCGTCGAGCGCCGCCGCCGCTCTTCCCTCCGGCGACGCCGCGCCGCCGCTCCGCTCGTCCCCGTCGACGACAAGCTCCACTCACAGCTCCGCCATCCCGCGTTGAACGTCGGCATTGTGATCTCGTCGACCTTCCGCCAGCCTTCCCGCCGGCAGTGAGCTTTCCGGCGAGCTCCGGCCAAGGCGCCGCCGCTTGGTCCACCGTGGACCGGTGGACCACGGTCCCCCAGCCGGTCCACGACCCCCGTGAACCCAGTCCACACCTTTTTCATTAGGAAAATAATTCCAAAATCCCAGAAAATCCCGGCCCCTGTGCAATTTGCAGATAGGCCCCTGAGCTTTATTTTAATTATGCTTAGGTCCTACCTTTTTACAGAAACACCCCTATACTTTTCTATAATTACCTTTTAGTCCCTGTCTTTTTACACCAAGGCCCCTCAACTTTTCCATAATTACAGCAAGGTCCCTTAAACTTTTCTGTTCCTACATATGGGTCCTTAGAATCTTTTCTGTAATTACAAACAAGCCCCTGAAGTCTTTAAACACCTATATCTTTTCCATTCGAGCTCCGTTTTGAGCGATTCTTGCGCTCACGCGTCCGTACAAACGCGTAGTATCTTTTGGTACTGTCCTTGGAGCTCCACACCACATCCGCAAGCCATCAACACCCCATGTTTTTCCCCTCGTCCGATAAGTCCTATCTCGACGAATCATTCCTCGCTGATCTCGCATAGCGCAATGGTTCTTTCACCTGTTAGTGTTGAACCTAACCCCTCTTGTTGAACCATTCCACCTCTTCTCGTCGTACCGTCCCACCTCAAGCATAGTAACCTCTTCTCATCTCGACCTAGCTTTAACCCTAACCTAGTTCAATCAAACCTAACATCCTTTTTATCGCAACATCTCCTATTGCTAACCTCAGCAACCCACATTCTTACCAATGTTGCCATCGCCATCTATCCAGTTTATTGAATTATCAATCTCTTTTATTTGAGGTATTATATTGGAATTCTTATTGATATTTCATTCACTGTTATTTGAGGTTTATTCCCTGGTCATTATTTATTGCCTTCTTCGTGCATGTCATAACTGGATCATGTATTCAATCTTGCACCCTCATGCATTAGATCAATAAACAACCCTTTTGTTTCAGTAAGCTCATCAGCATCATAAAACAAAGTTTATTTAATAAATTCCTACCTGCTGCATGTTGCATACAGCATTGCATGCATGAGCTGCACAAGTACATTAATGCCTGCATGCAATCATGATAGTTTTCAATGAATAACTTTAGTTATGCTAATAAACTCATCAATGCTTGCAAATAAAATATAATCTTTAAACAATAGGTTGTATAACTCTTAAAATTACATATGTTTGCATGTGCATTTCACCTAGTCCATGTCACCTTAATAAACCTCATGTTATGCTTAGTTGCTTTACGAATCTGATGCATTTGCACATCTTCCTTTCAAACCACCTCTGCTCTTTAATAGAAATACTTAGAGTTTATATAATAGATATGCACGCAATCACCATCAATGCAGCATATGCATCTCATCATCCTCACTCTAAGGCTTCAGTAATTAAAGTTTCATGCCAAACCCTGCACCTTTTCTCTTTTAAGAGAAGTTAGATAATTAATAGTTTGTCTAGGTGAATATGGCCCTTACAAGGCCAGGAATGTAACCTATAATAAATAATCTTTCGTAAATAAAATGTGCTGCATCATACATAACTCATGCCCTGGTTCTTCATTGGTATTCTATCGATTCTTATTGGAGTTCATCGGATCTTATTGGTTCCTTTCGATCTTTATTTCTTTTGCGGTAGTTTGTTTATACGTAATGTTTCTATGCGCTAGCTTACGCGAGATTCGAGGAAGAGCCAGGAAGATTCAAGGAAGATCCGGAAGATCCAAGCTCCGAGGATGAGTTGAAGAATCCAAGCCCGAGAACGAGTTAGAAGATACAAGCTTAAGAGAAGGACTTGAAGACATCGATCTCGACACAGGATCTGAAGACTAAGGATTAGAAGATTAAGGATAGCGTTTCCAGGCAAGCTCTACTTCTCCTTGATCATGATTGAACCTACTGTTTTGCAATGCACCTATATGGCCTACTCTCGTATTATGCATTACTTGTTATTTTACTGCTTGTGTAGTTACTATCCTACTTGCTTATTGATATTGATGTCTGTTACTTAGGCGTTAATATCTAAATCCTTGTTTACCCTTTGTTTTACCTGTCACCTTGATAACCTTAGGATAGTTCCGTCATTTCTATGATGGCACGTTCACCTTGCTACTAGATTGCTTAGGACCTCTCGCAATGTTTCTACATTGCCACACCTTACTCACATATATGCTTTACAACTGTGTTGAATGAGTTTGGTGGTGTGCGTGGTACTTGGGGTCGGGAGTAGCACAACCGTGTTAGGTGATGATGATGGTGACGGTGATGGGATGGGTTGGACTGCGGGCAAGGCCATTAGTGAATTGTGATGAATTGTGTGATAGTCCCCTAGTGTGGGAGACATGGCGCTTGCCCGGCCACATAAGGACCGGTTCATTCAACCTTTAACAAGATGATTCTCGTACTACCACGGAACCTGTATGGGAAGGACTCACCCTACCTTCTTGGTGCTTACCACTTTGATCCACCTGGAGGGCAGTAGTGCAAGCGAGCAACCAGGAGCAGACTCCGGAGTTTGTATTGCTTAGGAGTACGGTTTGTGATCCCCACATCAAATGTGAGGAGGATCTGCATGATTGACTCTTATAGTCTCATGAATGAGCCCCTGGGCATGGTTCGTGGGTGGCATTGTGTGTGGTACTCGGAGAAGATGGAATGAGCGTTATGTTACTCTCCGATCAAGAGTGCATAGCCCGTGGGAAAAGATGTACAACCTCTGCAGAGTGTAAAATTCATCCGGATGGACGTTGTCACGGCATATGACGCATCTTTGTTGAGTTCGATATGATTAGCCACCTCTCATTCCTTGGAGTGTGAGTGAGCAGTAGTCTGCTCGTGTTTTGGAAGTGATGGCAAGTATGCCGGGTCGGTATGACCACTGAGGTCGGAAGGCCCAACTAAAACTTGGGAACTGGCGGGAATGCTTCATACTTCCCCAGGGCCAACCAACTAAAATATTGACAGTTACTTCTCTGCTTTATCTAAGAATTCCTTCACATGCTTTAGTGAACCTTGCATAAAATCTGCTTGTTGCAAATAAACCATACAGCCTATTCCTTGCTAAGACCAAATATGCATGTATATATATATCCTTGTGTAGTGTAGGGCTTGCTGAGTACCTTATGTACTCACGTGTTTGCAATCGTTGGTTTAGTAGGTGAAGACTTCGTAGATGACGACGACGATTGGGTTTTCGGTTCTGCTTCTCAAGTTTGCTTGTGGCGTTGGGCCATGGTTTCCGCTGTCTGCTTCACCTCTAGTGGGTCGGATGTACTTGGATAGTTTGAATCCTTGTCGTACCGCCACTAAAGGTCTTATATCAGGTATCTTACTTATTTATCTATTCGAAGTATGCTTTTGATTATCATATCTGTGTTCTTGTGCGTATCAGCTACTGATCCAGGGACTGATACAGGATGCACAGTAGATTCCAGAAATGGGGTCTGACAGAGTGGTATCAGAGCATTACTTGACCGTAGAACGAAAACCTAGGATTTGTTACGTCCGAATACGACTATTTTCAAAACTAGTTACAAAATCTTCCATAGTACCTCCTCCCCATCTTTTCAAAATCTCTTCTTCCTCTCGCGACCAACCACAGAAGTCTCTCCTCAACTCGACATGTCGGCACAGGAAAATTTCAACCTGGGAGACAACCAGGACTACGTGACTACAGAAGTAGAGAAGAGATCATACCAAGTTTACTGCAAACCGGATATGGATCCTATACAAAAGGGAAATGTCAATGCTACTAGGGACACCAAAAAGACTTGCTGCCGGTGTCACAACTCCGGACATAAGTCGTTGATTGCCCCTTCTATGAACCCATCAATGAAGCAAGAGCTGTAGAGACCAACATGAAGAATGAAGTATCTCAAGCCTCTGCACCATCTACAAAGAATCAATTTGCAGTAAAGGGAAAGCATCAAGAGCAAGAAGTTTGGAATAACAAGGATGACACATCACTGATGTCACATTCTATCATCGCAAGTGTACTTGAAAGGTTGGACAATTTGGAAGGAGCACGGATGGATCAAGAAAACGATAAAAGTTACAAGATCCAGCCATGAGAAACAAAAGGACAAAAGTGGGAATCCCCCAAAAGCAAGAATATAAATTTGAGATCTCAACCCTAGTTGGACACAATGACCATGGTTACATATGTATGGATAACCTTAAGCATCAAGTCAACGAAGCACCTCCAAATGCAGTAACGTGAACAATGGTTTTTCCTCTACCCGACTGAGTCGTATGACCCTCTCGATTCTTTTGGTCAACGGACTATTAGTCGAGTTCTGAGGACAATCAAAGATCGATAGTCGACATACCCGTAAGCCTTAAAGCTTCGTCTTCAGTACGCTCACATATGAGACCACAACAAATAAATCACGTTGTTTGTGTGATTCGATGACTTTGTTGATTTTGCTTCTTTATTCTTCTATGATTGAGTGCTTTTAATCAAACTAAATAGTATAACAACAATAACAACAGTTGATAATTAGAATAGCAGCTTAATAACAGCTTAAGGCCTAAACCTTTTCCTAAAACCCTGCCTAAATCTCTGCTGGTGCAACCAGGATGCCGCCAAAGAAGTCCGTTCGGGTTCAAACTCGCCAACGGCAACAAGCAAGTGACAGGGGGCCCTTCGCAGCCCATAGCAAGGAAACTGAGGAAGGTCACAACGCAGAAAAAGAAAACAACCAAGAGACCGAAGGCAACAGCAACCAAGGTAGTAATGAGATTCCTGAAGTACCACCGGTCAACCTTGCAGAAGTAATGGCTATGCAAACCCAACTGTTGCAAGTTCTTTCGCAAAAGCAACAGAACAATCACGGAATCAATTCCAAGATAACAGAATTTTTGAAACTTAGGCCACCTGTCTACGACAGCACCGATGAAGACCCATTAGCAGCTGACGACTGGCTCAGAAACATCGATAAGAAGCTCAAAGTTATCAATGCTAATGATCAAGAAAAGGTGATATTGGCAACACATCATCTAACAGGAGCAGCCGCAGAATGGTGGGACAATCTCTGTGAAGCAACAACAGAACCAGACACAATCAGCTGGGAAGAATTTCAACATGCATTCCGTGGCTATCATATCCCTGAAGGAATTATAGAGATGAAAGCCGATGAGTTTCGTTCATTAAAACAAGAAGCTTTGACAGTACATGAGTACCTTCGCAAGTTCATAAAGCTTTCTCGCTATGCTCCAGAAGAAGTATCGACTGATAAGAAAAAGCAAGATCGCTTTCGGAAAGGACTTAACCATAGACTGAATGTGCAGCTGGTCACCCATGTTTACCCAGATTTCAATACTCTGATGAACCGGACCATATTACTTGAAGATGCTTGGTCAAAATGGGAAAACGACAAAGAACAAGAAATCGTTGTGGATGAAGAACAAAATATCATTGTGAACGAAGAACAAGATATCATTATGAATGAAGAGCAGAACATCAACGTGAACAGGTTTAAACGAAAAGAAGCATCTAAAAGACCGAACAGAAATCAACGCAGGAAGCTAAAATATCAGAAAATAAAACAGATGAAGCTCTTCGGATCCTCTTCTAACTGTAAAAACCCGGCTACCTACCCTCGGAATGACAGAGAGCAACAAGAAGGATATGTCGGGAAGACCCCACGAGGACATCGGAAATGTTACCTATGCAAGCAAAAAGGACACTACATAGCAGACTGTCCTCAACCTAACCAATACAACGACGACATTCATGCCAATCCAATCGGGATTTCACATGTCAATGACATTTGAAGATGATCACGAGGTACCATAAACCTCTATCTGGAAGGAGTAAGCAACTGGGCTAGTAGTATAATCTGTACTTGTCGCTTTGTACTCGGAAAATCATGGATGCCTGCGATGAACCACTATGTAAACAAGTTTATGAAATAAGATATGATGAGATGATGTTTAATATCCATTCAATGATTGCGATATATGCGACAATGCCTGGATTGCAAAAGAAACCCTGAAACCCCTTCTCTTTTGGATACAAAGATGTTAAGATGGAATTTTCTAAGATAAATCATTTTAAGTGGGGTAGTCCACCCACTATCTTGGAATCGCCTACCTGACGGAACGGACATGCTCGCTAAGTTTTAGAAGTGAGACCACAATAAGATTGGACAATCGAACAAAATGATACAGATAGTTTTGTTCATCCCTATGTTTTCTAAGAGGGAATCCTAACTCAGAAGAGATCAGACTTCAAGCTACGCCAATTGAGAAGAGTATACCTCCAAAGCTGGATAAGAGTCCTAGTACACCGATCCTCGAGGATAATTTAGAAATAAAGGCATTTGGGTTAAGCGACCCACGGAATACCAAGAAACGCCTAAAACCCTTGGATAAGATAAACAGAGCAATGATGAAATGCCATCTTTGGTACCTCAAGTTAGATCCTTTTAAGTGGGGTAGGACCCCCATACAACCCTGAAGAAAGGAACTTCGCTACATCGATCCGCAGCACCAAAGATCACAAAGATAGAAAGAATCCTCTATCGAAGCTCGCAGTATAAAGAAATCTCTAACAAAAGTTTTGGTGTTACCACCGTCAAGCAAGAAGACGCAAGACAAGTGCTACACCATCCAGAAGATCGTTCGAATCTCGAGGACGAGATTCCTTTTAAGTGGGGTAGATCTGTAACAGCCCAAATCTTAAATCAAAGTTTAAATGGAATAAAAATCACTCCGATTTTAAATTTTGTTTATTTCTTTCCTTCTCATCAAGATTTTTAAAATAAAACTAGTAAAAGTTATTCAAACATAGCTAGAACGGAAATTTCGGAATATAAAAGTTATGCTCAAGTGTTTGCTTACATTTAAAATCCACTAAAATTTGAGCTTTTGAATTTACAACAAATTAAAATAATTAGATGTGAACCCTAGCAAATTCATCTCGAATTAAAAATCTTGAATTTAAATTTGCATAACTATCATCATGAGCATTTTGGGTTCACTGGTTTTATTTGGAATATTGGTTGAAGTTAATTTCCTATCCCAAATTTGAATTCCATTCAAATTTGAAGCCTCTCAAACTCCAGAAAATCTTAAACCGATTTCTTTCCTTTGGGCCGGACGCCTCCCCTTTTTGTCTTACCAGCCCAGCCCATCTCTTCTTTTCTTTTGTTTTCCTCCGCCGTGGGCCTCTCTCTCCCCTCCTTCTTCTCCCGGCCCGCTAGGGCCCACTCCGGCCTGGCCCAGCCCAGCGCGCCGTCGTCCCCAACCTCCAGCTCAGCCTCCCACGTCGCCGCCGACGCGTCGCCGCCGCCGCGTTCCACGCCGGCGCCCTCTCCAGCTCATCCCTGCGCGCCACTGTGGCCATACCGCCCCGACGTCGCCCCTGCCAAGCTCCGCGCCCCGAGGCCACAGTGTTGCGGGCGCCGAAATTGTGGACGAAGTCGCCGCCGCCATTTTGACCTCGTCGCAAAATATCTCGCCGCCGGCGGACCAGATAAGATAAGGCCGCCCGACCCTATCTCTTCGCCTCGAAGCTCCTTCCTCCTTCGCCTATAAATAGCCCCCGACTCCTCCTCGCCGCGACTCCCTCTCTCGTTTTCCCCTAACCCTAACCCTCTCTCTCCTCCATTGCCGGCCATCGTCGGTCTCCGTCGTCCGGCTGTCTCCGACTCAACCGAGCCGCCGGTAAGGATCCCTGTGCTTCCCTCTCTCTTTCCCCGTTCTTCTTTCTCTTCCTCCCCGCCTGAGCCGAGCTCTCACCGTGCGCCGCCCATCGCCGCCGCGCCACCACGGCGTCGGCCGCCTTCCCGGCCGCGTCCGGCTTCCCTGAGGCGCGCGTCACCTTCCCCGCACGCCCGCGCATCTCCTCGGCAGCACAAACTCGAGCAAATGTGCACGCGCGCGCGATTCCGTCGAGCGCCGCCGCCGCTCTTCCCTCCGGCGACGTCGCGCCGCCGCTCCGCTCGTCCCCGTCGACGACAAGCTCCACTCACAGCTCCGCCATCCCGCGTTGAACGTCGGCATGTGATCTCGTCGACCTTCCGCCAGCCTTCCCGCCGGCAGTGAGCTTTCCGGCGAGCTCCGCCAAGGCGCCGCCGCTTGGTCCACCGTGGACCGGTGGACCACGGTCCTCCAGCCGGTCCACGACCCCCGTGAACCCAGTCCACACCTTTTTCATTAGAAAAATAATTCCAAAATCCCAGAAAATCCCGGCCCCTGTGCAATTTGCAGATAGGCCCCTGAGCTTTATTTTAATTATGCTTAGGTCCTCACCTTTTTACAGAAACACCCTATACTTTTCTATAATTACCTTTTAGTCCCTGTCTTTTTACATCAAGGCCCCTCAACTTTTCCGTAATTACAGCAAGGTCCCTTAAACTTTTCTGTTCCTACATATGGGTCCTTAGAATCTTTTCTGTAATTACAAACAAGCCCCTGAAGTCTTTAAACACCTATATCTTTTCCATTCGAGCTCCGTTTTGAGCGATTCTTGCGCTCACGCGTCCGTACAAACGCGTAGTATCTTTTGGTACTGTCCTTGGAGCTCCACACCACATCCGCAAGCCATCAATACCCCATGTTTTTCCCCTCGTCCGATAAGTCCTATCTCGACGAATCATTCCTCGCTGATCTCGCATAGCGCAATGGTTCTTTCACCTGTTAGTGTTGAACCTAACCCCTCTTGTTGAACCATTCCACCTCTTCTCGTCGTACCGTCCCACCTCAAGCATAGTAACCTCTTCTCATCTCGACCTAGCTTTAACCCTAACCTAGTTCAATCAAACCTACATCCTTTTTATCGCAACTCTCCTATTGCTAACCTCAGCAACCCACATTCTTACCAATGTTGCCATCGCCATCTATCCAGTTTATTGAATTATCAATCTCTTTTATTTGAGGTATTATATTGGAATTCTTATTGATATTTCATTCACTGTTATTTGAGGTTTATTCCCTGGTCATTATTTATTGCCTTCTTCGTGCATGTCATAACTGGATCATGTATTCAATCTTGCACCCTCATGCATTAGATCAATAAACAACCCTTTTGTTTCAGTAAGCTCATCAGCATCATAAAACAAAGTTTATTTAATAAATAATTCCTACCTGCTGCATGTTGCATACAGCATTGCATGCATGAGCTGCACAAGTACATTAATGCCTGCATGCAATCATGATAGTTTTCAATGAATAACTTTAGTTATGCTAATAAACTCATCAATGCTTGCAAATAAAATATAATCTTTTAAACTATAGATTGTATAACTCTTAAAATTACATATGTTTGCATGTGCATTTCACCTAGTCCATGTCACCTTAATAAACCTCATGTTATGCTTAGTTGCTTTACGAATCTGATGCATTTGCACATCTTCCTTTCAAACCACCTCTGCTCTTTAATAGAAATAACTTAGAGTTTATATAATAGATATGCACGCAATCACCATCAATGTAGCATGTGCATCTCATCATCCTCACTCTAAGGCTTCAGTAATTAAAGTTTCATGCCAAACCCTGCACCTTTTCTCTTTAAGAGAAATTAAATAATTAATAGTTGTGTCTAGGTGAATATGCCCTTATAAGGCCATGAATATAACTTTTAATAAATAATCTTTCGTAAATAAAATGTGCTGCATCATACATAACTCATGCCCTGGTTCTTCATTGGTATTCTATCGATCTTCTTATTGGAGTTCATCGGATCTTATTGGTTCCTTTCGATCTTTATTTCTTTTGCGGTAGTTTGTTTATACGTAATGTTTCTATGCGCTAGCTACGCGAGATTCGAGAGAAGAGCCAGGAAGATTCAAGGAAGATCCGGAAGATCCAAGCTCCGAGATGAGTTGAAGAATCCAAGCCCGAGAACGAGTTAGAAGATACAAGCTTAAGAGAAGGACTTGAAGACATCGATCTCGACACAGGATCTGAAGACTAAGGATTAGAAGATTAAGGATAGCGTTTCCAGGCAAGCTCTACTTCTCCTTGATCATGATTGAACCTATTGATTTCGCAAAGCACCTATATGGCCTACTCTCGTATTATGCATTACTTGTTATTTTACTGCTTGTGTAGTTACTATCCTACTTGCTATTGATATTGATGTCTGTTACTTAGGCGTTAATATCTAAATCCTTGTTTACCCTTTGTTTACCTGTCACCTTGATAACCTTAGGATAGTTCCGTCATTTCTATGATGGCACGTTCACCTTGCTACTAGATTGCTTAGGACCTCTCGCAATGTTTCTACATTGCCACACCTTTACTCACATATATGCTTTACAACTGTGTTGAATGAGTTTGGTGGTGTGCGTGGTACTTGGGGTCGGGAGTAGCACAACCGTGTTAGGTGATGATGATGGTGACGGTGATGGGATGGGTTGGACTGCGGGCAAGGCCATTAGTGAATTGTGATGAATTGTGCGATAGTCCCCTAGTGTGGGAGACATGGTGCTTGCCCGGCCACATAAGGACCGGTTCATTCAACCTTTAACAAGATGATTCTCGTACTACCACGGAACCTGTATGGGAAGGACTCAACCTACCTTCTTGTGCTTACCACTTTGATCCACCTGGAGGGCAGTAGTGCAAGCGAGCAACCAGGAGCAGACTCCGGAGTTTGTATTGCTTAGGAGTACGGTTTGTGATCCCCACATCAAATGTGAGGAGGATCTGCATGATTGACTCTTATAGTCTCATGAATGAGCCCCTGGGCATGGTTCGTGGGTGGCATTGTGTGTGGTACTCGGAGAAGATGGAATGAGCGTTATGTTACTCTCCGATCAAGAGTGCATAGCCCGTGGGAAAAGATGTACAACCTCTGCAGAGTGTAAAATTCATCGGATGGACGTTGTCACGGCATATGACGCATCTTTGTTGAGTTCGATATGATTAGCCACCTCTCATTCCTTGGAGTGTGAGTGAGCAGTAGTCTGCTCGTGTTTTGGAAGTGATGGCAAGTATGCCGGGTCGGTATGACCACTGAGGTCGGAAGGCCCAACTAAAACTTGGGAACTGGCGGGAATGCTTCATACTTCCCCAGGGCCAACCAACTAAAAATATTGACAGTTACTTCTCTGCTTTATCTAAGAATTCCTTCACATGCTTTAGTGAACCTTGCATAAAATCTGCTTGTTGCAAATAAACCATACAGCCTATTCCTTGCTAGACCAAATATGCATGTATATTATATATATCCTTGTGTAGTGTAGGGCTGTTGAGTACCTTATGTACTCACGTGTTTGCAATCGTTGGTTTAGTAGGTGAAGACTTCGTAGATGACGACGACGATTGGGTTTTCGGTTCTGCTTCTCAAGTTTGCTTGTGGCGTTGGGCCATGGTTCCGCTGTCTGCTTCACCTCTAGTGGGTTGGATGTACTTGGATAGTTTGAATCCTTGTCGTACCGCCACTAAAGGTCTTATATCAGGTATCTTACTTATTTATCTATTCGAAGTATGCTTTTGATTATCATATCTGTGTTCTTTGTGCGTATCACTACTGATCCAGGGACTGATACAGGATGCACAGTAGATTCCAGAAATGGGGTCTGACATGAGTCCATTAATTAATGTTCCTGTAAATTAACCATGTGCCATCGTCTTAGAAGACTCCTATATATCTACTCTATTGCAGATTCTTTGATGCTTATTACAGCTCTACCTTTTGACATGCTTCCTTTTATCCGTTTATTAGGGCGTTTCTGTCAATATATAATAACCAAATTAAAAGACATAAAAACAAGCCGTGTTTATGTGTGTACGTAGGGTACGTAAGATGATTGGTTCTTTTTCACACACACCATGCACCGACACGCCGATGGATCAAATCACGTTCCAATATTATGCAGCACGCTTGCCGTTAGCTGTTCAATCGCGGGGTAGCATGCCCGTTGTCGAAAGCGACGGGGCAACGACCTCCAATCAGATCACAATACTGTGTAGTGGCAGCTAGCACGCATCATGGAGCCGCATATATGTTACGTGGTACATACCAGCTCGACGGAGATCTCGGCGGCGAGGGCGAGGATGTCGGCGCACGAGACGACGCCCGGGCACGCCGCCTCCAGCGCCGCCTTGACGGCGTCCACCACCGGGAACCCGCGCGCCGAGCCGTTGTTGGGCGGCGATGTCTTCTCCGACGGCATCCCCGGGACGCTGTCCAGCAGCAGCGACCCGTCGCAGCCCTAGTTAATTACAACAACACATAAACGTCAATGGACGATGACCAGGCCATTGCTTCATGAATCGTGCAAAAGCATGAAGCCAAACCAAGATGTATATGTATGTACCTGGACGAAGCAGTCGTGGAAATGGAGGCGGATGAGGCTGGCGAAGATGCGGGGGTCCGACTGGTGCGCGTCGATCAGCACCTGCCGCGTGATGTCGTACGCGTCCGGGCACGTGTCGTCGTAGTAGTCCTCGCACAGCGGCGACTGCGCCGCCGCGCCGTGGAGGAGGCACACCGCGGCCGCCACCAGCAGCGCGACGGCGGCAACGGCCGAGCGAGGAGAGGAAGAAGCGGCAGCAGCCATGTTAATTTTGATCGATGTTTAGTACTAGCCTGCAGCTGCTGTACTCCTCTGAACCGCCAACCGAGCCACGCGCGCTTCATTTATAGGCTAACAACTGCTGAGCACTGTAGCACTCGACCTGCTGATGATGATTGAGCTGCCTGCGGAGACAGCAGGCTGCTACCAATGAGTCAACGATTCTTCTACATGCAGTCATGTATGCATACAATTTACAATTTGCGTTAATAATGTACATACTGCTGGCGATGCAATTAAAAAGCTAGATATTTTGATGGATGGTTGGATTGGTGTCAAGTATGATCCAAATTTGCTTGACCATACATGATAGATTAGAGTCGTGGATGCTGACTGGGCGTCAATACTTTTCAAAGTTGGCTACTCGGTCGAATTTTTCTACGTGAGTTCCAACATGCGTCTTCGCTCCTACCGCTAGTTGCACATGCATGGATCGTAGGAACAATAATGACAACTGCGCGCTAGGCCAATCAAACCAAATATTGCCGATCGACATGTGGTACTTGTTTGTACCTAATATATATACACATGTTATTTTGTCCATGATGAGCTGTACGTACTTGCTTAGTCGTGTGTAACAAACAGGCCTTAATTAACACTTTATCTGCACCGATAGAGATTGATTAACAGACAGAAGTGAAGAAGATAAATGGTTATCAACAAAACTATACAAGTGGATTGATGGTCCTCGAATATAACTGGGCAATCATGCATGCAGGCCATGAGAATTTTCAAACCACGGCTGCTTGCTCTCTTGGCTCTGTATGACTATATACATGTCAGTATGTAAAGAAGTATGCAAGGTTCATGTTGGGTAGTGTACCTAATGTTAGTTCCCAAATGTTGTCCTTTTGTGAAACTATCTAGCGTCCGAGCTTTCTTACATTGGAGATGTTGTTATATATCTAAGAGCTATTATATTGTTCTTACTGTACACGACGAGTAGTTTATAATAAGTACAATCACATATAGGATTTGCAATACATAAACAGTGTCAAACATTCCGTGACATAATATGTATGTTTTAAGCTAACAGCATCAGCCATCCTCATAGGTCATAATATCTTAACATCTCCATGTATTGTTTAATCATTACATATTTAAGAACAAACCAAGGTACAAGGCCTTGAGTCGCCAAAAGGATTATTCCATTCTACTCCAAGACAAAGGTGATTGATTCATACAATTGAGCTGAGCTATGCAGTTACAATATATAGTCCTCCACCATTAAATGTAATTTTCTTCAACTATTCTTTCTCTAAATTTGCAAAATAAAATATTCATGCTTTTCTTACACAAGAAAACTGGACTGTATTTCATGGCGAACAATTTAGAGGGATTCACAGGACAATCCATTGTACAGGTACAATTAATTAATTTGGTCTGCGAACAACAAAAGGAGCTGCCCTGCTCTCAAACTACGGTGCACCATAGTTTCAGAGCAGGGGAGGTCCTGTTGTTGTTCACAAAAAAAAAAACTAATCAGTGAAATATATTAATATATCGTTATATATATGTTAAGTTTTGGAATTCTTTTTAGTATTCGTTTTCTCAAATCAGAATTTTTGAGTTGAAATGTTATGGGAAGCTTTATGATAGCTGCCTGCTGTCTGGCACAAATAACCTTTTCTGAGATGTTTCTTGACTTTGGACCATGAGAGCCAAATAACGTGCTTGGACGGATCTGTCCCGTCATTGTTTTCCATGTAGAATTTTAAATATATATCTGCAACAGATTTTGCTGCTTGTTACATATTTGAAAATTCATAGTAACATTAACTTGCAAACGCAACAAGTAGACACGAGTGCAAATTTTGATGCCAATATGTCTGGGAGTCTCTTTCATGGGGCATCTGACAAGGACATGTAAGCCTTATTTGAGACAGCTGTGGCTTGTCCACTTGCCTGCCTATGGGAGAAGCTAATGAAACGTGGCTGGATAAATGATAGTTTTTCATTTTATCAAATAAAATGAAGTGATTCCAACCCAACGGTTGTCTGTTACTTGTTCAGATAACTAACAAAAGCTGAAGTTCCTATCCAACAGTAATGAAGTTTCTGAAAATTATTTCAGCATTTCCAGCGATACTATCTACACCTAAAATGCTTCAATTGACCTCTCGTTAATAAGTATACAATGGAACATATGTGTCCTTTTGCATTTATGAGAGAGTAATTTGGTGTTTTAAGTAATCAGTGGCCGGGAATCAAAGAAAACATTCTGAAAACTTTCTTGACAGTTTGAGATTAATGCGTACAAAGTGATCGTTGCAGTATAGGTGAATTGACCACCTTTCCACATCAATATAGTGACCAAAGAACCTTTTGCAATCATTCAGCTGACCACAGATAATCACTGAACTACTATTTCTTCAGTATTGTAGTCCTCTCTGTTGCATCTTCGGCATATTCCAGTATGTACCCATCAAGATATATACCTATATAATCCACTATTCAGATGAGAGGTGGGCACAGTCGTTGCAATTATTCTCCCACGTCGATCCTTGAGCTGCATGATTCTTCCATCTTGATCTGATGTCTAATTTTAGCTGACAGTTTAAATATTGTTACTTTGCAGTCATTTCTTTGACCTACCATATCAAAATTGCACGTAATGGAAGGTTTTAACTTATGAAGTTTTATTAGGTGAGTAATTACGAGAAGAAATCTTGAGCCACATCAAAGTTAGTAGATATGCTAGCTATAAGTTCACAAAATAATTTACAATTGACTAAGCATAGCGATACGTGGTTTTTAGACGATTGGCTGTGGCATAAAACTCTCTTGGAACTTTTGAAACTATTGGTGTTATATATGTTTAGGATATGGAGGGAGCAGGGAAGCCTTGGATGATTTCTCATAAACCAATCTGGCTAAATACCATACAATGATAGATCTGTCTCGTCATCGTCTTCCACGTATGCATGTATATAGTTCCTATCAGCTAGAGCTTTCGCTGTTTGTTACATATAGTGAAAAGGAACATCATCAAGATACCAACACAGCAAGTTGACACAAGTGCAAAAGTAGGACTGTGACATTGATCTGCCAATATTATTTCATGGATTTTGAGGGAGATACTTCGAACTGAATTCTGTGCGCACCTTTCAGCCTCCGATCGTGGTTATCCTCTACCTCAAAATCCAGGACCCGTCTAGAACGAAGGAACACTGCTGGACAGAAACTGAACTGTTCCTGTGAAATTCATTGATCGCAATGTGATAAGACTACAGGCAGTCATGTGAGTACGAAATTAATGGAATAAATCTTTGCATGTTCTTTTGGGATACACTGCATGGTGAATAAATACTAATTTATACTCCCTCGGATTTATTTTGTTGAAATTTGAAGTGAATCTACACTAACCAACATAAACGAAATAAAAACCAGAGAGAGTAGTACTGAATACTTTAGTGTAGTGTTCGACTGTATTCATATAGGACAGTATGCTGACACGGTATTCTGCTGTTCTTGTGGCCCATGCATTGTTTCATACATGAACTTTTAATGGCGATGTTGACCAGTATTGTTTTGATGTAGTCGAGAGATAGCACGCTTTTGTTCAATCATTCTCTTGTTGATTACATTTTTTTTTTGAATTGTTCTCTTGTTGATTACATGATGTGCCCATAAAGTTGATGTGGTCCATTGTAAAAAAATTTCATGTCACATGTATACAATATTTGCACCCTAGCTACTTGCCACTTGTGACACATATACTGCATAGATCGTCCACTTGAATCGTGTAATGTCCCAATAAAATAATAAATATTTGACTGCAGTAAACAGTAGTTGGCATTGTGATGAGGGATTGAGGAATGAAGGTTAATGCACATGTTAGGGAGTCTCTTTCATGGGACACCTTTTGCCAACAAGAAGGACGTGTAGGCCTTCGACGAGACAGCTGTGGCTAGTCCAGCAACCTGACTATGGAAGAAGCTTATGGTATATTTCTTGGCTGGATGATTAGCCTCTACCTTTCGAAAATCAGGTGAAGTGTTTCCAACCGTTCTGGAGTAGTATGCCATTACTGTGGATATAATGAAGCAAAGAGTTATTCCTGAATAAATTGAACTCTTTTTCACATGATAATCTTTACATCTAAAGTGCCTCAATTATATCCCTACAATGAATTTATTCTGCAGTTACTAGAAAATAATTTTCTATGTATTTCCTTTGAAAAAGATAATTTAATATTTTTCAGTAATTAGGGGGAATCAAAGCAAACCTACTGAAAACAGTGGTGCTCGATATAGATTGATCTGCACGAGATGTGACCAATGCAGCTGATGCAATCATTTAGACATCAGATGGTTACTGATTCTGTACATAGAATAGACATATAACTAGATCACTATTTCATCATCTACCACACTAATCCGTCTTTATATTCATCATCGTCCAATGTACCAAATTGAAGTAAACATTCTTATGACACTGCTGAGAAGACAGCCACACACTTGTGGCCAATTTCGTGCCTGACGATCTCTCAAGCTGCAGGAAATTTGCCACTGTCCCACTGAAGTGCCAGTGTTGAGCACAGTGGCCTGGTTACCGTCTTCTTGTCGCACACAAAGGATTCAAGGTGAATCTGCCCTTTGCAGAGTGTCCACTTTGCAGTCACTCTTTTAAATTATTAATATAAGATGTTAGTAGTTAGTATACCATCAATATTAAACTTTTAAATAATTGAAATTCTAACTTATGTAATTGTATTTCCTCAGAGATGGAATTTCGAGCCACATCAAACTAGTAGACATTTTACAGTGTTCACAAAACAACTTGAGCACCACAAAACATACGTAGTTGCTTTTTCTTTTTTTGCACTAAATGACGAAACACAAGCATGGAGACGCCTCTCTGCTGCTTGAAAGGTCCAGACTGTTGCACCAACTGGTGTCATGTGGCTAGAGGCACGACAAATATTTGAAGTCTACCACAAATTAATCATTGCACAAATATAGTGATACTGCGCGCCGTGGTTTAATGCCCTTTCACAATATCACCATTTCAACTTTCACGTGACGATTAGATCATGCTGCTTCTTTAGAGGGGGGAAAAAAGTGAACATTGCGGTTGTGGAGCAATAGAACATTTTTGTAAGCTAACAGCAGGAGAACAATTTCCCTGTTTATTGCACATTTGATAACAGTGACATGACAAATTAAACTGGACAACAATAGCAAATGAGCTTCACGGCATCAGATGATCCAACCATTAATCTTCAATTGCAATCCTCCACGTACTAATTAACTTCTCCCTCCTAGCTAGCTTCCATTGACCTTCCTGCAGTTCTTCCGGATCTCTCCCTTGGACGGGTCAGTGGTCGGCCTAATGTTGCCCATGTTGATCATGGACTGCGCGAAGCTCGCGAAGAAGGCGTCCTGGCTGCTGGCGAACCGGTCGACGATCGGCGCCGTGACGCCCTGCGCCTGCGGCGCCGACTTGAGCTCCTGGTCGGAGTTGAGGAAGCCCCGGCTGGCCTCCAGGTTGGTGTAGTAGTTCTTGTCGAAGGTGTCCGGCGTTGTCGGGTCCAGGTCGTTGAGGGCCGACCCGTTGCCGTTTAACGGGCACCGCCGCGACAGGAACGCCCGGTACGCCGGGTCCAGGGTCGGGTCCGGCCGGTTGGTCCCGCTGAAGTTGTACAGCCGGCCCGTGACGAACTGACACTGCACGCGGCCAAACGTGTGCGCCCCTGCATGCGTGATCGATCGCATTTCAGGACCAGCGTTAATTAATTTCTCCTATATATGTTAAATTTTGTTCAGATGATTAAAGAAGTGCATGATGAGCAGCACCAGAGAGGGCGACGAGGTCGACGTTGTTGAGGCCGACGTCTTTGAACTTCTTCTCCAGCACGGTGAGGTTGTCGAACGGCGACGGCAGGTTGGACGCGCTGCTGAAGTTGGCGGTCTTGCCGTCCAGCCTCCCCAGAAGCACACCCCACCTTGGGCCTCCGGACTGTTTGTACGTACGTGGGGCATTCAAACAAACAAAAAAAAAAGTTATTACCAGCAGATATAATTGGTGCAGCTGAAGATGTGCCAAGACTGATAGCACTGTATATACTGGAGCACGACAAGATCGGCTCCTTTTGTATGGATGCATCATGTGGCTGATATATATATATGCATGTTGCTATGGTAGATTCTTTCGTACCGTGATATTTTACCAACGACCAATGGGAGCGACTAGCTCTTTACTACGGGATTTTAATTGTTGTTCATGCATCTTTTTAATAAATAGCTGAATCATGTTTCTTTTTGTGAATAAAATCATGTTAGTTTTTAACATGTGAAAGGGGTCTTGGCCTAGTGGTTAAGGCATCCGAGTAACACCTCTCAGGTCCTGGGTTCGACTCCCCGTAGGAGCGAATTTTCAAGGATTTAACGGCATTTGTGCTTTCAGTGGTAGGCAACACTGACGTCGACAGCGAGGCGCCAGTGGTGACTTCGTATCTCTAGATTTGCCGGCTCAGTCTTCAAAGATGCTCATAGAGGTAGGGTTTGCGTACGTGTATTCATAGGGGTGAGTGTGCGTGCGTTGTGAGTGTCTGAGTTGTACTGTGTAATCTCAAAAAAATAAAAAAAATGTTAGTTTTTAACATATGGAACTATATATGTGATTGTTAATGTTCGTGCCATTATATTTTAGCAGCGACTATCTGAAGCTGTTTTTTCCCTACAATCAAACCTGTGGGCCATGGCTGGATATGTAGGACGTGGCCAGTTCTTCCCAATGTGTGTATATACGGTGGATGCTAATAGAAATGGTAGCGCGTGACGCGAACAGCGGAGCTCCAAATCCTCGTCCATGCGTGCCCCATGAGAACCACGCATCACCCACCACATCCGTCTGCCATGAATGGAAGATAATACGGCCGCTTACACGTGCTACGTACGTACCAGTTCGACGGAGATCTCGGCGGCGAGGGCGAGGATGTCGGCGCAGGAGACGACGCCGGGGCACGCCGCCTCCAGCGCCGCCTTGGCCGCGTCGACGACGGGGAACCCGCGCGCCGAGCCGTTGTTGGGCGGCGCGCCCTTCTCGGAGTTGATGAGCCCCGCCACGCCGTCCAGGAGCAGCGACCCGTCGCAGCCCTGCACGAAGCAGTCGTGGAAGTGCAGCCGGATCAGGCTCGCGTAGATGCGCGCGTCCGACCTGTGCGCCTCGATCAGCACCCGCTTCACGATGTCGTACGCGTCCGGGCACGTGCAGTCGTAGTAGTCCTCGCACAGCTGGGCCGCCGCCGCCGCGCCGCCGACGACGAGCTGGTGGAGGCACAGCGCGGCGGCCACCACCGCCAGCAGCGCCGTCGCCGCGGCCGGACGTGAGGAAGAAGAAGAAGCAGCCATCTCTCTCTATGCGTGTCCACGTCGGTGATGAGCTAGCAGGCACGCGCCCCTGTTATTTATAGGATAAGAACTAGCAGTGACCAGGCGTCGTGGCGCTGTGCGTGAGGTGGTTACGGGATATATAATCATGCACAGTTTTCGATGGATAACGTGTTGCTTTTACGTGCCCGGATGGATCAAAAAGTTGAGATGGGTACATCAAGATATAAGATGTTGATAGGTCAAGTATGGTCCAAAATGGTAGACCAATCGGCCAGTGCGGCCTGCTACTGGAGGTGTAACTACATGCATGAAAACACCAGCAATTCCGTGTTTAGAGATAATTCCAAAGGTGCCACAGGTAGATAGGAGAATCATTTGCGACGTTATTTGTCCACATATGTCACATGCCATTATGCAATTTTGTAGTACATACAAGTGCCGAAAGCTTGAAAGGCTCGAGCGGTGGGAAGGAAGGGATATATTCTAGTTAATTTGTTACATAGAAATGTAAGCGGTAGTTTCATTCTCGACCTCCTTAATTCTTGAACACGTAGCTGGATTGACTGTGACATATAATTTGAAGGTGATCCAAATGAAATGCACGGGATATCACGCATACTGGTCGGGATATCATGCATACTGGTCATTACTTTTCAAACTGCTGGCGGCTCTCTTCCGGGAGTACGTGCGGCTGCAATGTACCTTGCCGACACATGTATCTGTATGCAGACAAAACATCATGTGACATGTATCATGTATGGCTCGTGTTGGGTGGGTGTACCTAGAGCTGGTTTCTTTCGTTGTTTCTGAAAATGCTTGTTACAAATTAAATTAAAGTATGTGTGTAGTTATAGTAATAGCATTGAGTGCTCTTTTATTTTCGAAGGCGCCTGGTGGAGACAATATATCCAGGTTCTGATACATATTTATTTCTCCTATATTCCACAAAATATTAGTTCGACTATCTTTTCAGACTCTTGCCTCCGATGAATAACTGAGACAAGCCTAAACTATCATGCGTTGGAAAGATCAGTCACATCATTATCCTCCACGTACGTATGCTGGCGATAATATATGCTGATGGTCAATGCGGATTCCAAACTGCGTTGACGAAGCAAGACACTTCAAATTGAGTTGCGTTGCTCACATATATTTTATAAATGAAACTAAGTCGCAAACATGCTAGCTGGCAACGTTGGCATGTGTGAGATCCTTCGTAGTCATGTCCGGTCGTCTCTTTCCTCTCGACCAAACGACTGAACAGTAGAGCAACCGTAGCTTCAGACAGAACGGCAATGAATGCATCGGTGCATTATTTGAGGCTGCTAGTGCTATGCATATGCATCAAGTGGACGAAAGGAAAGGGAATATGCAAAAAATGAAACGAATGTGCCATCTGAGAATGTTTGAAGCATAACGAATAATGTGGACATCAAAGCATTTCAAACAGATGTGAGATTTGAGGGACTAGGATTGTCATTGAAACTGAATTTTTGTTTTCTTCGAGTATAGTTGTGGTACAATAAAGTATTCACTGCAGATCTACTTTTAGCTACTAGCTGGAAGAATCTATTTATATCGTCATGCTTACTGCCCGTGAGTGGTACATTGCTTCAATCTATGCATGAATCTTGTAATTTTGTGATGCTTATCAGTCCTACAATACTTGATACATAAACAAAATGTGATGTTGCTCAATATTGTTGCAATATTGATATTTTGGACGTAGTATGCTTGACATTGTTTTCCTTTTTATTGCTGTGTCTGGTGGTCCGATGATAAAGTCTACTGTTTCGTATCTACTGCAATATGTAAGAATTCTGCACATCTGAGAAAGAAATTAGCACTTCTACATCCATAAAACATGGAAACCAACCATAACAAAGCGAGAGGTGAAGAATAGGATTTTGCACTACTTTCTAATATTCTATTTCTACAGGACTATGTGGTCGTCTTCCAGCGAAAAAAAAGATCAACCATTACTTTCAGAAAGTTAACTACATATTTTGTGTCGTCTTTCTTGGTTACAGAGATAGACACATCGAGACGGACTTGCATGGTTTGGCCGTGTCTTTCATGGGGTCACCTGCACGAACATGTACCTTCTACGCATGTGCATGTTGCACAACAGCAACAGTGATCTAATCAGCATGTCACTTTCATTTTTACCACGAGATTGCCAGTAAGGATTGCGATGCCTATCCGTCCATATTAAGTAGCCAGTTTCTTGAGCGAAAGAAGTACGGACGAATATGCGCCTCATGTTTATATCTGAGTTTGAAATTTTCTATTTCTTTATTTTTAGTGGAAAGAAGAAATATATTAATATGTAGTTGAGTACATCATTATGTTTTTTTTTGGAACGAGTACATCGATCCTTATGTTACAAGCACTCTGTAAAACATAGAGATTACAACTAAGAAAACTCAACTTGTAGCTCCAAAACTCAATCCCAAACATGTATAAAAATTCATATGGATAACTGCAAACAGTCAGTAAAGAGACGGAGAACAAGTGCCCAATTTAAGGTGCCAAGATTCCTATAGTTGAATTGAGCATAGTCTTCTTTTTCTTGTGTCTTCCTCCTGCCAACGAAGAAGAAGAAAAACTAATTCCGATCTTCTCGCTAGCCTATGTCGTGATCGGATCTAATCACGACAAAATGGAGAAAGGGACGGAGAAATTTATTCTAGGGCGGCAACATGTAAGAATATTGATATTTTGGACGTAGTATGCTTGACATTGTTTTCCTTTTATTGCTGTGTCTGGTGGTCCGATGATAAGTCTACTGTTTCGTATCTACTGCAATATGTAAGTCTGCCACTGAGAAAGAAATTAGCACTTCTACATCCATAAAACATGGAAACCAACTATAACAAGCGAGAGGTGAAGAATAGGATTTTGCACTACTTTCTAATATTCTATTTCTACAGGACTATGTGGTCGTCTTCCAGCGAAAAAAAAGATCAACCATTACTTTCAGAAAGTTAACTACATATTTTGTGTCGTCTTTCTTGGTTACAGAGATAGACCATCGAGACGGACTTGCATGGTTTGGCCGTGTCTTTCATGGGGTCACCTGCACGAACATGTACCTTCTACGCATGTGCATGTTGCACAACAGCACAGTGATCTAATCAGCATGTCACTTTCATTTTTACCACGAGATTGCCATAAATGCAAAATAAAGTAAGGATTGCGATGCCTATCCGTCCATATTAAGTAGCCAGTTTCTTGAGCGAAAGAAGTACGGACGAATATGCGCCTCATAGTTTTATCTGAGTTTGAAATTTTCTATTTCTTTATTTTTAGTGGAAAGAAGAAATATATTAATATGTAGTTTGAGTACATCATTATGTTTTTTTTTCGAACGAGTACAATCGATCCTTATGTTACAAGCACTCTGTAAAACATAGAGATTACAACTAAGAAACTCAACATGTAGCTCCAAAACTCAATCCCAAACATATAAAAATTCATATGGATAACTGCAAACAGTCAGTAAGAGACGGAGAACAAGTCCCAATTTAAGGGTGCCAAGATTCCTATAAGTTGATTGAGCATAGTCTTCTTTTTTTCTTGTGTCTTCCCTCCTGCCAACGAAGAAGAAGAAAAACTAATTCCGATCTTCTCGCTAGCCTATGTCGTGATCGGATCTAATCACGACAAAATGGAGAAAGGGACGGAGAAATTTATTCTAGGGCGGCAACATCATCCCCCCCTCGATGTCGTGGTGAGGAAACCTAATTATCCATGTGGCTATGAAGTTGCTGACGTCGCCACCGCCATCACCTTCACCGGAGCCACCATAGAGTCACCAAATCCACACTACCCCACCCCCTCGCCGTCGTCGGAGAGGAATAGGAGGAACCAAATCCCCAATACCAAGTAACTTGGCATGGAGAAAACTTAACCCTAATCTAATCACAATCTACTAAAATTATTGGAAAGACGGATCACCGCTCCCTCCGGCCATCGGCGACTTGCCAGAGGTGGGAACGGTGGAGGCCAAGGGTGAAGGAGGTGAAGGCTGCCGCTGCTGCGGCGGCGGCACTCAAGGGCCCTAGGCGGCGGCGGTTATGGATGTACATACATCAAAGCTATGTTGCCCCTTCAAATTTTCTAATTCAGGACTCTGGTACAAAGTAGAACAGTTTTCTTTATATTTCAGTGTTCCAGAATCGCACTTCCCAGCCAAAAAAAGAAAAAGAAAAAAAGAATCGCACTTCCGGAGGAAATTCAACCACTTAGTCCTCTCACAGTTTTTTTCACTTCCATGTTATAAATAGGAAAATGGAATACAAGTGCTCGGTCGCTGCATGGTGAGTTCGTTATAGGCACTCATATATATCAGTCGTCATTCGTCACAGCATAGTATTAGTAGCACCTACTGGTGGCCCGATACAGCCTTGGATAAGAACTATATTGGCCTTCCAAGTGCTCATGTACAGATGAATCTAAATTTATGCTCCATATTCGATTCCTACGAATAATTAATTGGTTGTTGGCCGTTGAACTTCAGTCTCAGGTACAGTACGAACTGAATGCAAACTATTGAAACTGTTTAAGCAGTTGAGATCAATCTGCACCATATGTAACCACAAAAACTCCTTCAATCAATGGACTATCAGACGATTGCCGATATAATTAGCTGAATAAACAAATGAAAAGTGATCTGTTCATATATAAGCAGAGACATAAGTATATAACTATTTTTTATTATCTTCTTTTGCAACTTATTGGATACACCAATCAATTTCCTACTAGTAATAGTAAGTATTCTTTTTTAAGGATTTGATAGAGCGCACCTGACTATTCTGAAGATCTCAACTAGGGGTACTGAAGCACCATCTTTTGCTCTGCTTTATGCTTTTTAAATGATAAGCAATTTAAGTTCAGTAGGAGGGCTTCTTTCGCTTTGTTCTGGACTATAGTTCTCACTTAAACAGATAAAATATTTAGTCCGAATGGCATCATAATGGGTTAGTAATAGAACTATTGGACCAAACTTTGTCGCATGAGATACTCAACATGTAGTTCCTGTACAATAGACAAACAAAACTGGGAACAACTGATGGGTACATGAGCTCTACGTTTGGAATCTAGCTACCCTACTCCCTCTATTTCATTTTATTTACAGCTCTGGAGTTGGACACGGGAATTAAGGAGAAGTGAAAAATGTGATGGCATAAGAAACAATAAGAGTTGAAAGAGAAAAGAGATAGAGATTGAGATAAAAATAGAGATGCAATGGGAATTGAAAGTGAAAAGCGAGAGATAGATTGGGAATTAATAGCTACAAATATTTTGGCAAAAGTTTTGAATGCTAGAGCTGCAAATAAATTGAAATGGATGAAGTAACTAGTTGCACTTTGATGATTACATAGTTGACAGGTAGTTGCAACATGTTAATCTTATCTCTAGCATCAACTGATATGGCATTGATCAAACAGAGACTGGTAAGACTGTTTGATTTTTTGAGGATTGGTAAGACGAAATAATATTTCTCCCAGTGTTAATAGAAAAATATCCAGTTTGAAGCAAGGTATAATCAAACATAAGGTGAAGGATCAAGACCACGTGAAAGGGAGCTCATGATGATGCACAATTGCACATACACATTTGAACTTACCATTCGAAAATTATAAAAATCCTGCCAACAATACTTGAGTTCAGTAGCATGTAGCACAAAATTTACACTACTTTAGGAGCTAGGAGCCTTCCATAGGCTCAAGCTCCAAAAGGTCTAAGTAGGATACAAAATTCATGTAGCTTGTTTGCACTTGTACCTCATGGCACAATACACAAACGCAAGAAGATTCAGCAGCTGCAATCCTGCCATCAACCAAAAGAAACGATCAAGATGCCCTTCATTTAGGTTATCCGGAATCCAACCAAGGCTTCCCTTTTCCACCGTCACTGAATCGACGAATTTCAACATGAAAGAGACAAGATAGCTTCCAAGGGTGACCATGATGAGCGAAAAAGCCTGGCATAAACTTCTCATGGCATCAGGCGACTGCTCGTAAGCAAATTCAAGGAAGCCAACCACGCTGAACACCTTTGCTACACCTATGAAGAAATACTGGGGTGCCTGCCACAGTATACTCATTGGAGCGGGAGCGCTACGGTGCAGTAGGTTTCTTTTCTTTGCGATGTCAAGACGAACCATCTCAACAATTGCAGCTGCAGCCAGTGATAGCATTGCGAAGAAAATACCGACACCTATGCGATGAAGCTCAGACAATCCTCGCTTCATGCCAGTGATTTTGCTCACCATAGGCATGAGTGCCCTGTTATAAGCTGGGGCCAAGATAAGTATACATAGGCAGTTGAATGTCGTCAGAGAAGCAGGTGGTATTGAGAAACGGTCGATGATGCGGTTGTCCATGACTTGTCCTTGTTCAATGAATAACGGGAACAAAGCTTCAGCAGTGTTGAAGACTATAGCAGCTACCAGCACGGGTAGCATCCTTGCCAAGATCTTTAGCTCCTCCACTTGTGTCACCGTGCAGAGCTTCCATGCATTAGGCACCTCACCAGATATTTCATCAGAGTCAGTAACCGTGGCTGCTCGATCGAAGAACCTAAATGTGAAAACGTTCATTCAGGACCTTAGAAAGAATAATTAAATTTTGGAATCTGTTACAATTGAAAGTAGTTAAGAGGTATTGACTGAATGAAGGATTATGGCATCTCTAAGCACCAGACCTTAGTCCATCAGTGTGCGTCAGCTTCCTGCTTCCCACAATTGCAGACTCCTTGCCAGGGATTTCATAAAGAAGTAAGCTGTCATTTGGCACATCAACTTGGATCTTACGAATGGCTGCAACCACGACCTGACAAATCCTCGTAAGTGCGCTTCCTCCGGGTTTCTGGTACCTGTAAAACTTCCTACTTGCAAGGAACCCAGCTATGCCCATAGCTGAAAACAGAGTAGGGATACCAAAGCCCCATGCCCATCCATAGTTCTCCTGAATCCACACGAGAAGAGTACTCGCAAGGAAGAAGCCGCCATTGACAGCGAGGAAGTACCAGTTGTAGTACACCTTCTTCTGTACCTTCTCTGCACCATCAGTGTCGTCAAATTGATCAGCGCCAAATGTGGGAACACATGGCCAGATACCACCTAAACCTAGAGCAGTCAGGAACAGGCCCAGAGAAGGGAAGATGTCATGAGTAGATGGGACCATTGTGTGGATGTTTGCAGAAAGAAATGCTGAAAGTGTAAGTAGAACCATTCCCTACGAACAGAAGTTCAGAAAGACAAAGTTAAGCTAAAAATGTAATTAGACAAACCTGAGATGTAAAGATTACTAAGAGGCACCTGCACTTACAATGGTAAAGATTGTCAGGAAAATCACGATTGTTCGGTGCCTTCCCCAATACGAATCTGCCAAGAATGCTCCAAGAAGGGGAGTGAGGTAGCATGTTCCCTGCCAGGAAGCGATACTGCTCGCTGCATTGACGTTGCTTTGCTTCTGCACCTTAGTCAGGTAGCTAACCAAGTTTGTCCCAACTCCATAATATGCCAAGGAACCGCAGAATTCACCACCTGTGAGGAACAAGGATTACAGAAGGAATGAAAAGAAGGCATAAAAAAGATTCATCAGTAAAAAACATGATGCAGTAAAGCTTCTGCACCGTGCAGATTGGGATGCAATAGATGGGCACCAGCTCTGTTTACCTAGAATTGAGTAGCAGGCTCTCCAGTTCCCAGTGTGCTTTCTGGATGCTGGATTGCCTCTGCTATCAACAGACCCATCGCTAGTATACAGTCCACCATCCTGCAAACCATGCTTTTATTAAAAAAAAAACTAACAGACTTTTCTCTGCTCATTTCAAGCTACTCGATTAATATTGCAGATAGTGGTACTGCGTTTTTTTTTTCAGTTTTGAAGTGAGATACTGTTTTTTTTTTTGGTAACACTGGATGTTTTATTTCTGGGACAATATTGTGAAGTATTTTTGGAAACAAATATAAAGAACCTGAAGAAGATAAATAATGGGTAGATCCTTTAAAAAAACAATGACTGTCATAAACTTGTAGGACCACATTGTCACCATTCAAAATAAATAGTACTACTCAAAAGAAGAAAATATGGGCGAAAGGTATCAGCTGGTTACCGACGCCAACAGTGGAGTTTGCGGCTTCCTCGCGTCCTCTATTCTGCCATCTTCGCCGCCGGTCACCAGCAAGGAGCGAACAGCCGATATATTTCCATCTACCACCTCCACGGAGAAGCTGTACGCGCCTCTTGCGGTGTTGGTGGCGTCGAATGTCGTCGTCGCCGGAGACGGCGCTTCTACATCGCTGCTTGCGGCTACGAAATCTTCTGCCGAGCCGGCACATTGCCGTCCGGACGGCCTCTTCCACCCCTCCTCGTCCGCCATGCTTGAGCAGCGGCGACGATCGACACTGCGGGCCACCGCTCGACGGCGAGATTCACGACGAGCGTGAGAGACAGATGCTGGGATCTAAAAGCGGGGTGTTGTGGGACGTGCAAGCACCACATGTCGGCAGCAATGGCTTGGCGATTTATGCTTTGGCGCGTGCCGGCGCGTGGGCAAAAGCAACCACATGCATTGCATCTTTTCGATGCATCAGCACTGGCGCACTGCCATCGATTGCGGATGGGTCGAAGCAAACAAGTGAAAATTTCCATGTTTCTGTGCTGCGCGCCAGCGTATCGTATCTCTCAATCTCTCGTCCTTTCTTTTCCTCTCGACCTCTCTCGATCACAAACGTTGCACTTGCATCGATGCTTCAAAACTCGTTCTCTTCCATTTCCAAAAACGGTCGGCAATATCTTCGTTTCTGCTAAAATAATCAGATTGAAATCGCCAAAGCGTGTGTAGTCATTAGCGCGCTACTTGTTTTGCCAAATGGTTTTGAAACTTGGAAGATTATATTTCCATATCAGGCCCCAGTTACCCAGACGACTCTATCCAGCGATGGAGCTTGATTGCCGATTAGTAAAGAACCAAGGGGGCGCCAATGGTGAAGGCTCAGCTCCTCATGGTGAAGGCTGCCAGTCCTCTAGCTCATACTACCTCCGTCCAAAACAAGTGTCATTTTAGTTTGCCCTTATTAACAAAAGATTCTCAGCGTCTATGCACTGTCACGTATTAGGTTTTTTTTGTTTCCCGAAAACGCAGGAGAACTGCGCTTCATTATATTAAAAAGAAAATGGGAGATAAGATCCCGGATACAACACACACCACACACCTCGGGTTTTTAGATTACATTCGCGCATGCTAACAAAAGAAAGACGACCAACAATGGTAACTCGAATCAAGGGGGAGGGGCAGTCAAATAGGATAGCCCACGAGCCCCTGCCAACGACCACAACCGCCGTTACTGTCAAGTATTAGGTGCTTCAGCAAAGTTGAGTGATGTTTGATTACATTCCAAAATTTATTATTTGACATATTGTTGTGCGGTATCATAACTACACAGCCTGTTACCACCACAAAATTACACTCATTAATCGGATAACTGCTACTGCAGAGCGAGCATAGCTCAGCTGGTTGGGTAATCTACCGGGGTTAAAGTCTAAGATTTAGCATGGATGTTGCATCTTTACGTCTATTTATTCTTTCAGTGGGAGGCGACATCCTCGTCGACAACGAGACGCCTCCGTGACTTTATGAATCTCAAAATCAGTCTGTCTAGTATTTCAAAGACCCTCATAGTTGCGTGCATGTGTTTATATAGGTGCAGATGACTCGTGAGTGTTTGTGAGTGTATGCGTCCAGCTTAAAAAAAACAAGTACTGCTACTATATGTTGTTTTAATTTAACTCGTTTACAACGCTACTGCCACACATGGACATGACCACATGCAATGCATATGTAACATCGTAAGTATGGGTGGAATAAACAAGGAAAACATCCATGCTTATGGTTCGTCCTGCCAGCTGCTCGAATCTCTCCTATATTTCTCTTCACCTCCTGATTGCTTTTACACCCCAACTTATTTCTCTTTCTTTATAAATTACTCCATCCGTTCTAATATTTGACATCATGGATTCTTTTTATTAGTTGGACTATTAATTTTTTCTGTAAATATTTATTTATTTAGATAAATCAGTTAAACTTAAAGTGTTTTTATTGATACATCTAAATGATACTTATTTCACTTTAGATAACTAACGACTTAATTATATATATTATATTATTAATCAAAGTTCAAAAAGAAAAATCAACAGTGTCAGATGTTTAAGAATGGAGAGAGTTCATGGGCAGCACAATTTTGTTCTCTCCTGAACGGGCCCGGTTGCTGGTTTATGGTGAGTCTATGAACTTTTCAGATGTATGGCCAATGCTTTCGAAAATCGCTAAACTGCTAAGGAATTCCAGCACGCAACCGGCTTGTCCTGACTCTGCTGGCCAATCACACTCACGCTGACCCTTCGTATATCAAAGCTGCATTTCGAAACTTCCCCAACCAACACTTTGATCCCAGTACGGTAGTTGAACAAACCAGTGCATCACATCAAAATCTCACTGAAACCCATCTACTCAGCAGAAGCTCCACAACCACCTGACGCATCGGTACCGTATAATAAAACAGTCGGAACACCATGAACTATTGCATAGCTAGCTAGCGCCTCGATCAGGTAATCAATCGTATTACCAGCGTGCCACTACATGGGAGGGCGTCGCTTTTCCACCGATGTCCGCCGCGACGACGAGTCCGCGGCACTCTTCGACTGGCCCGCATCACTCTCTGCTGCCTCATCTCCTTCGCCGCTGGCACTGCTTCCCGGGAAGGCGGCGAAGCCGCGGACCGCACCGCGCCGCGCCGCCGCCGTCAGGTTCATATGCGCGCCCTTCGCCGCCGTCTTCCGTACCAAGTGCGCGCGTGCAACTGCAAGTACACGCGACGACAACGACAAGCTAAGCAATGTCGACGAGGCCACCACCGCTACGGAGCAGGCGAGACGGCCAAGCCTGGAGGAGCTCCTCCGGATGGACGCGTCGTCGTCGCGTCGCGAGCACAAGACGACGCCGGAAGAAGATACTGTCTCGGCCGGCTGCCGGAGAGAGCGCGCCATCGTGGTGTTCGGCGCGGCCGACAGCGCTCATCGTATCAGCTGCACAGTGGAGGAGCCGTTGTCCCCGTCCAAGAGCCGTCGCGCCGCCGTCGTCAGCGGCGTCGAGCGGCAGACGGCGATCGTGCCGGTGAAGGTGGACGTTGATCTGACAATGTCGCCCGTTTCGGCCGCGTCGGTACGGCGGGGGCAGCTCTTGCAGGCTCTGAGGATGGACATGGCGCCGTCGAAGGGACACTACTGGAAGCTGGCTGGGAGGAGCGGTGCCGCTGTCGCTAAGGCGGAGCTGTTCTATCAACGACCCATTCCCATGGGGCGGAGGTGCCGGGTTCAGCACCTGGAGGAGTCTCCTTACATGTGACGACACACACTGAGAGGGAACATGCGTGCCGGCCCACCAACCAACCCAACGGCCCAGGCAGTGTACAATTTAATTTAGAAATATATCAGGTGGAAACCAACCTCTCTGTGCAAACTATGGAAACTTCAATCTAAACTACACGATTTTGATTCAAAGGGGCGCTCAATGGAGGTGGGAGGGGTGATTTGCAAGCTCGAGGGAGGTGGAAGGGGTGATTTGCAAAAGCGCATATGCAAATCACCCCTTCCACCTCATCTGAGCTCACCCCTTGGATCAACATCGTGTGGCTTAGAATGAAGTTTCCACAGTTTGCACGGAGAGGTTGGTTTCCACTTGATACGTTCCCATGTATAAATATTTTACATATTTCTTTAGCATCTTTTGGATTGCAGGAATTCTTCCTCAATCCTGTCTCTCCTTTTTTTTTAACGTTATTGTGCAAGACTTCTTCGACCCCTAGCTACTTCTTTTTTTTCTTTTTTTTTGCGAAAAGGGAATTTCATTAATATCACCCCTAGCTACTTCATGTAAAATGGAGAGCCTAATGACCAGAATTATGGTTTTAGAATGCCGTATGCGTTGAAATTACTCTTGAATTTGCAAAGAGTAATTACAGCCACAAAGTTTACCTATGTATGCATTGTTGAATGCTGATCTTTTTCTTTTTTTAAAAAAAGACTAAAATTAAACTATGCTTCCATCAATTCAAAAATGGACACTTCCAGAGTCCATTTTTGCACATGCTGACTAATAGTGTCTGTACCCGTAAGTCACCTTTCTACTTTGCGTTGGATGGATACAAAAATGCCCATGTTTTGTTTCTTTTTTTTTCTAATTTTTTGGTCATTACGTTTGTTCTTTTTTGGCAACTACTTTTGTTAGTTTCTGAATGTGCTCGTCTGCTATGTTTGCGCATCTGTGACTGGGCCTCTTCTGAGCTTTTCATTTTAGCTTCTTCTTGCCTTGCTCGGTGGGCTCTTCCGTGGTTCCTCCCATTATAAACAGCCCCACAGATACTGAAATCACATCGCTAATCAGATAATGCACTGAAACGTTAGAGCTCGACATGGTTGTCATTAATTCCAAGCAAAAGCACACTGCTGATCAACTACAACAATGGATCCAAAAACATGATGTTTTCCATTTTATCTCATTCCTTTCCTTTTATTTTTTACTGTTACTATTAATTCATCAATTTAAACCTGTAGGGGCTTGCCCCTCCAGTTCTTTACAGGAAAGAAAACGTTAGAGCTCGACTTCGAAAAAAAAAAAGCTGCTGTAATCTGGCATACCGACAAGAGGCCTGTTGTTGCACCATACAGATTGCTGCTATCGGAAATTTATTGCAGACTGATCCTCGTACATTTCAACTGACTTTTGCATTAAGAAATTGTATTCAACGAATTAAGAGCACCCTAAACATAAGAAAAATGTTCATAATATACTTTAGTTCACAGCAAGCAACAAAGTTGTTACAGTTCTTGATATAATACTCCAGCAAAATTTCATACTAGTATAAGAAACTTAAGTAGCTAGTTTGCGCTTGTACTTCATCGCGCAATACATAAATGCAAGCAGGTTCAGCAGTTGCAATCCTGACATTAACCAGAAGAACTGATCAAGACTCCCTTCGTTCAAGTTCTCCGGGATCCAGCCATGGCTCCCACTTCCCACTGTCACTGAATCAACAATATTTAACATGATAGAAACAAGGTAGTTTCCAAGTGTTACCATGACAAGGGAGCAAGCCTGGCACAAACTTCTCATCGCATCTGGGGATTGCTCATAAGAAAATTCGATGTAACCCACCACGCTGAATACCTTTGCCACACCTACAAACAAGTATTGTGGTGCCTGCCACATGATATTCATAGGTACTGCAGTTCTGTGAGGAACTAGGCCTCTGTTCTTTGCAATGTCAAGACGCACCATCTCAACCAGTGCAGCTGACACCATTGAAAGGATAGCAAAAAACATACCAACACCGATGCGTTGCATCTCAGACAACCCATTCTTTAAGCCAGTAATCCTACTGACAATCGGCATGAGAACTTTGCTATATGTTGTGGCCAAAACTAGGATGCAAAGGCAAGTGAATGTCGTCAGCGAGGCAGGAGGTATGAAGAAATGAAGGATGTGGTTGTCCATGACTTGTCCTTGTTCGATGAACAGCGGGAAGAAAGCTTCAGCAGTGTTGAAGATTATGGAAGTTAGTAGAACAGGCATAATTCTTGCCAGGATCTTCACTTCCTCCACTTGCGTCACCGTGCAAAGCTTCCATGGATTTGGTGTGCCAGGTGATATTTCATCAGAGGCAGTGATGGTGGCAGCTCGGTCTAAGAACCTAAAAAGAACAACCATACAGGTCAGAGTCTTAAAGAAACTTACTTTCAGTATGCAGATAACAGAAGTAGGTCGAAGGGACATACTTCAGTCCATCGGTGTGCATTAGCTTTCGGCTCCCAACAATTGCTGACTCCTCCCCGGTATTTCATACAAAAGGGAACTGTCAATCGGCACATCCACATTGGCCTTGCGAGTAGCTGCAACTATAACCTGGGAAATTCTGGTAAGAGCGCTTCCTCCTGGTCTCTGGTACCTGTACACTTTGATGCTGACAAGGAACCCGACAATTCCAATAGCCGAAAACAACGTAGGGATACCAAAACCCAATCCCCAGCCAAAATTGTCTTGAACCCACACGAGGGTCGTGCTGGCAACGAAGAAACCGCCGTTGACAGCAATGTAGTACCAGTTGTAGTAGAGCTCCTTCTGCGCCTTCTCAAATCCATCTGTTTCATCAAATTGATCGGCTCCAAATGTTGGAACACATGGCCAGATGCCTCCTAATCCTAAAGCAGTGAGCAAGAGACCCAAAGAAGGCAAGGCATCCTGAGGAGGGATCACAAATATGTAGATGCTTGCTGGAACCAGTGCTGAAAGTGTAAGTAGAGCCATTCCCTGTGAATAATACATTGTGAAAACATCAGATATATAGCAAATTAGTCCCACATTTGAACAGAGAAATAGATGTTTAGAAGAAACTGAACGACCCTTTTGAATTATTAGAGCAAGAGGATTCAAAAAGATTTTTTTCTTTTCTTGGAGTATTAATTAGTGGTGCACACACTTACAATGGTGAAAATTGTCAAGGAAATCACAATTGTTCGGTGTCTCCCCCAATATGAATCTGCCAAGAATGCTCCAAGAAGGGGAGTGAGGTAGCATAAACCCTGCCAGCAAGCGATATTGCTTGCTGCAACGACATTGCTTTGCTTCTGCACCCTGGTCAGGTAACTCACCAGGTTGGTCCCAACTCCATAATATGCCATGGCACCACAAAATTCGCCACCTGCAGAGATCCATATGTTGATTTGTAACAATGATGCGCAACTTTCATAAAGAAGGTTCAGGGAATTTTTAACTTATGATGCACCCATGTGTGGTTACCTAGAATAGAGTAGCAGGCTCTCCATTTTCCTGTATGATTCTTAGGAGCCGGATTGCCTCTGATATCGACAGACCCGTTACATGTATATGGACCATGGTCCTGCTATCAAAGATATATACATTGATGAAGTAAAATGCATTGGATATCTCATTAGAAAGGCTGGCTTACTTTCTCTGGGACCTGATTGCTAGTAACGCTAATTCTTCATGTACATGAAAACCAAGTAAATGAACTTGGTGCATAAGTGGAAAGTACAGGTAGCTAGAGAGCGTTTTAGAATTTTGCGGGGTGACACTCTTGAATTCACAGGCCTCTCCCCAAATTTATGATAATAACTGGACTTTTAGAATCTTTTGTAGCACGTAATTTTTGCCTGTGCGTGAAGGTTGGCTCTGCTGGTTTATAGGCACGTATGAGCAGTGTGCTGCTCATGCATGCTCCAACACACTCGATATTCCTTTTTATTTCTCATCAAACTAATGGCCTCTTCTTCTGGAAATCCTAGCTATTCTTAGCATGATATTGGGGAATCTCCTTGCTGTTACTCAAACAAGCATAAAATGTATGCTTGCATATTCGTCCAACGGCATTACATCTGATGTCTGCGATTTCGTCACCCTGTCTCCTGTCTCAATCAAATGAGCTTGCATGCTCAGCTGGAATAAGCCGCAGTAAGCACTGCCCAACTGTGATATACTGGACAAAACTAATGAGAGCAATCCATTTTTTCTGTATTAAATGACAATGTGTGGATGATGAATGTGGATCAGAATAACTTTATGCATAAAGTGACTTGCGAATAACTTACGGCCATAAACTATGTGCAACTGATTTTATGCCATACAATTTGTTAGCGTGAGAAGATTGGTACTGAATCTGTCATATCAATGCTCAAAGAAGTGTCCAAAAAGCTCAGGAGACAGGAGAGTTCATGAATAATATTTTTTTCCATTAAATATTGCAACCGAACCTTCAGAAAAGATAGTATCCTCAATTTAGCACAGATACACGTTTTTAAATTAATTAACCTAATCCATGGTCATTTTTGTAGTATAGGTTGAGTCATGGTTCTGATTCAATCTACGACAATACTCTTAATTAGGTGTGGCGTCTTGTGACAAGGACGACATAGATCATGCTGTCTAACGTCTCTTGATTTGTATGAAGAAAGTTAAAAACAAGAGATGATACATGAGTCCATCACTATATTTTTTCCTCACAAAAAAAAAAAGAATCACTATATTTTTTTGATCTGTTCGATCGAGGATGTGTATGGGTCGATTGCTTTGTGCTCTTTGAAATAGTTTAAAAAGGATGGAACCTGATGTAGTTGACAAAACTTGTGAATGGTATTGTGCTTGAATAACATTTTCTTGATAGAAGAATAATTCTGAATCTTTGTGTGACGAATGAAAAGGAAAAGTCACTGAATTTTGCATATACGTACGTCATCAGAGTTAAAAAAATGTGTCACTGCAAAAGTTTACTATCCACACGGACGAGAGAATATTCTACATTTCTACTGTTACTAGAAAGCTGGAAACAGCTTGAGGTTAGTAACAGTAGATCTTGCATCTTGCGGAACAAACCATCAGTGCTTTCTAAAGAAGAAAAAAAAATCTTGGTGACCCCGGACTGGTAAAGGTGTGCATGAATATATAAGTTCAAATAAACAGAAAAAAAGCAGAACTTTCAAACCAGAACTAACTTCCTTCTAACGTCAAAACATAGGTAATATTATACCTCAAAACGGGGATAGGGCTAAGTTGTTACCTGTGAAGGAGTTCCACTGAGAAGAGGAAGAAGAACCACGCTCTCCTCCTTCCCTTCGCTGATGGAGCCTCGTTGCATTATCTCTGCTTCTTGCTCCACTCTGTCTCACTACTCACAAGTCCTACACTCACGGGATGCTGCTTTTTATACAGGAAATGGTGTGACTGGAAGGAACTGAAAAGACAGGAACTGATCCGTTATTTTTTCTTTGCGAGGAACTGTGGATACGTTGCACCAATAGTCAGTCAGTCCCAGAAAAAACGAGATCTTTCCATGTCAGTTTCACGCTACAAATGAGTCTAATAACTCATTGTTTATTCAGCTAAAATGCTGAGGCAGGATCGAGGCAGGATCGACCAGCGAACTGGTGGTTGGTAGGTCAGTGCCACAAATTCAGAGTGGGGGCCATCATTTTTGTACTTTTAATTTATTTTTTTGGTAGTCATGCTTAAATTTCTGACTGAATCTAATGGAAATTCAGCATTCCATGCATAAGGTGTTCGTTGATGTCATTGCCATAACACTTAGTTTATAAGTACTGGGCTGTACCAGCGTGGCTCTCAACACGATTCTAATTATAATGCGATGAACATGAATTCTTCATTAGACTGTTTTCTCTTGATGATGTTTAGTGAACATGGTATCATCGCAAGAAATTCTTACATGTCCATTCGCACAGTCTCCAACTAATTGCTATTTCTAAAAATAAATAAAAAGTATGATGGGAGGAAATATATTTTAAAAAATCTACACTGTAGCTGGAAATTGAAGGAATGCACCTCCCTTATTTTAGAAGCCTAACGGTATTGTATGGACCGGAAATTAATTTCACGATTGAGAAAGAGTCCAAGCTTCATAAAACCAGTAGTACTGCAAGCCTGAAATTACAGGCAGCTTTTCAAATTATTTTTTTCTAAAAGATAAAATATAAATGAAAGTTGGTAATCGATTAAAGCCTAAAGATAATATTTTTCTGGGTCGACGGAGCTTTGTTATGATGAAGCGTATAAAATAATGTGCCAGTCATATCAGAGCACCGACAAGAGTGAGGTGCCCAGATGTACAATCATGACAACATTTGGAGGAAACATACCCGTCAAAAACTCTATAATGCACTTATTATGCTGGACCGTAAACTGCTAAACTCTGGTGGGTGCCCAAATCAGCTGGCACAGGAGTGGGACCCCAAGTTTTCAATACACTTCACCAAATCCTTATGCTGGACTTAAATTCAGCTGTATTTTCATCAAACATTAAAATGCACTTGTTGGGCCATGACACCTCCGGAGTTGACAATGCTCAACGATACCATCTGATCTACCATCACCTTCGATTATGATTATCTTTCTTTTGCTGAGCTTTGTTTCAGGGAATCCGGAGTTGAGCTACGTGAAGCGTCGGCTCTGGCGAACCTTTGATAGGCACCGGGACCGGGTGCCATCAACGGGACCTCCTCCTATACATCAATCGTTTGGAAGTTCCCTCCACATCAAACAGACCACTAACGGCTCAGCAGCGTGCACCCAGCCCGCCCACCTGGAGAAACCAAGCGCGTGCAGCAACCATCACAACGCACAGATGTAAGGTTTTCATTTTTCGTTTTCATTTTTTCTTTTCTGATACTATGTTTATTAATTTATTGTATTTAGATTTCATGCTTCTAAATACGTTCAACATTTCGAAAAAATTGTGACAAGGACGACATAGATCATGCTGTCCTACGGCCGCTTGATTTATACGAAGAAGGTAAAAACAAGAGATGATACATGAGTGAATCACTATTTTCTTTTTTTTGATCTGTTCGAGGATGTATCCGGATCGGTTTGTGCTCTGATGCAATTGACAAAAGTTAAGATGGATATATTGCCCGAATAACAGTTTTTGATAGAAGAATAATTCTGAATTATTTTTTGTGATGAATGAAAAGGAAAGTTACTGAACTTTGCAAATACGTACGCCATCAGAGTTAAAAAAATATTTCACTGATAAAGTTTTACTATCCAAACAGACGAAGAATATTTTTGACTCATTACATACCGAAAGCTAGAAACAATTTAAGGTTAGTAACAGTAGATCTTGCATCTTGCAGAGCATACCATCAGTGCTTTCTAAAGAAGAAAAAAATCTAGGTGACCCGGACTGGTAAAGGTGTGCATGAATATATTAGCTCAAATAAACAGAAAAAAGAAGAAACTTTCAAACCAGAACTAACTTCCATTTAACGTCAAAACAGAGGTAATATTATACCTCAAAATCGGGCTAGGGCTAAATTGTTACCTTTGAAGGAATTCCACTGAGAAGAGGAACAAGAACCAGGCTAATTTCCTCCTCCCCGTCGCTGATGGAGCCTCATTTCATTATCTCTGCTTCTTGCTTAACTCTGTCTACTCACAAGTCCTACACTCACGGGATGCTGCTTTTTATACATGAAACGGTGTGACTAGAAGGAAATGAAAAGACTGGAACTGGATGCGTTATTTTTTACTTTTTTTTGAGAATCATTTATTTTTTACTTTGCGGGGAACTGTGGATACGTTGCAGCAATAGTCAGTCAGTCCCAGAAAAAACCGAGATCTTCCCCCGTCGGCCCGTCAGTTTCATGCCAAAAATGAGTCTAATAACTCATTGTTTATTCAGCTGCAACGCTAAGGCAGGATCGACCAGCGAACTAGTGGTTGCTACAGGTCAGTGCCACAAATTCATCAAGAGTGGGGGGCCATCATGTTTGCATTTTCAATTTATTTTTTGGCAGCTATACTTAAACTTCTGATTGAACGTAATGGAGATTATTAAGGATTGCTTATGCGTAAGGTTTTCCTTGTCATTGCCATAATACTTTGGTGGTGTTTCATCCCACTAGTTTCTAAGAATCTGAATTATGGATGTAGTTTCTATAATCCTTCTAAAAAATTTTGGATGGAGGTGTTTGGATCCTGAATTCTTAAAATCTAGCAACAATTTTTTAGGTAGTTAATGACCAGCTCGCTCTTCCTATTTTTTCGGTGCCATGCATAGCTGGTCTTTCCTGCCATGGCAGGCAATGGTAGTGGTTATAATTATCCAAATTCTCTTGAGGGCAATGGGCCTTTTAGCAGTTAAAATCACCAAGTTAGGTCAGATTATGGGATCTTAAAATCTCGTAATCTGGATTCTATAATCTAGTCCATAATCTATCCTGTTTGGATTTCCTATAACTTTTAAAATTTAGATTCTTATAATCTGAGTGGATCGTCAAACATGCCATTATTTTATAGTATTGTGGCTCTCACGCCAATCGGATATCTCTCAACCAGATTGCGCTAATCCGGAACGATCATTCCAACACATATGATACTAATTATAATGTTAACTAGTTAATAATGCCAACTTATCTTACCGTATCCTTTTAATTTGTGTTAATCTGGAACGTATCATTCCAACGTATCCTTTTAGAGCATCTCCAGCAATGGACCTCAAAACAAGGCCCCTACTTTCGTTTTTCAAGCCGGCATGCAAAAATAAGGGCCCAAAATCTAGCTTCAACTCCAGCAGTAAACTGATCTAAGACCCTATTTTGTGTGAGACCTAGTAAAAAAAGGTAGGACCCATGAATGAGAGGGAGGATTAGAGGACCCTAGGAATGGGGGCTTGGAGATGGAGTTTGAGAGGGCATGCAAAACGAGAGCCCAAGTAGGGTCTCTGCTGGAGTTGATTTTTTGGCTCAAGCTTCTAAATAATAGAGTAGGGGCCCAACTAGGGGCCTTGCTGGAGATGCTCTTAGTTCTTAACTAGTATAGCTGCCCGCGCATTTGTGCGGCTAGGTTTATTAAACTATTTAAATTATTTTTATATTATTGTAGGAGTTAAAACACAGTTTAAATATTATTATTTATAGCAATAAATTTCTAACATAGCTAAAAATGATTGGAGAAAGTTCTTACCGAGTTTGTCAATTTGAGTGTGTGATTATTCATCATTACCTAAATGCTATATTTAATTTTTATAAGTAGCATGTAAAAATCATTGATGCTACAAACAAATCTTATGAAGAAAACGTGTCGTACTAAAAATAAAAAAATTGTGCAGCTAGCTAGACATATGGTGTTGTCTTTTTATAATGGCGTATTTAGAAATAGGAACTAAGTGTGTTTTAAATATTTTTAATATTTCAAAATTTAGGTATTTTGGACTCATAATTGTATGATAGGTAAATTAAAATAAGAATTAAGAATATTTTTAGCTATTTTTAATATAAATTTAGTTATTATTCGGACTTATAATGGCATGGCGGGTAATTTTGAAATAAGTGTGAAGGTATTTTTATTTTTTATTCCGAATTTAGCTTTTTTTTAACTCATAATGGCTGCCCGCTCATTTGAATGGTAGCTTACTGAACTATTTAAATATTTTTATATTATTATAGAAGTTTAACATATTTTATTTTATTATTTATATTATACTCTCTCTCTATATATATAATAGTAGAAAATAGATTGGAGAATGTCACACCATCCCTCAATTTGAGTGTGAGATGAGTCATTATTTTTCTAGGATTGTTTCTTGTATTTGATTTTATTTTAGAAGTAATGCGGTTCAAACGTGTCATGCTAAACAACTACCATATGTCATGGTAGGAAAAAAGAATGTGCCGTGCTAAAAAATCTTTTGAAGAAAATCTGTCATGCTAAAAATAAGAAAATATGCCATGCAAGCTAGACATATCATGGTGTATTTAGAAATCAGAATTAAGTGTACATTGGATATTTTTATTATTCTATTTTGCACTCATAATGATATGGTGGTAAGTTAACACTAAGAGTTAGGGATATTTTTAGCTATTTTGTATAATCTAAATTTAGTTTTTTACTTATAATGGGAGGTAATTCAGAAATAGGTGTGAAGGGTATTTTTGGTTATTTTTTATTATTTCAAATTTAGTTATTTTTTTACACATAATGGCATGGTGGGTAATTTTGAAATAGGTGTGAGGGGTATTTTTAGCTAATTTTTATTATTCTGAATTTAGCTATTTTATAAATATTTGTAGGAGTTTTTGTGACTAATGTTTTCATAATGGCAGTGGTGGGTGATTTTCTCTTCTTATTTTGTCAGATTAACGTGAGAATTTCTAGCATTTTAGAGCGAACGTGGTGGCTCCTTTTCGTCGTCAAATATATATATATATATAATAGATAATAACTAGTTAACATCATACCATTGCCATAAATGCTTGCATGTCCATTTGTACGATCTTCATCTAATTGTTATGCTGGAAAAAATAAAAAATCAAAACTGTAGATGGAAATTGAAGAATCCACCTCGCTTATTTTAGAATTATGGTATTGTATGGACGAGAAATTAATTTCAGGATTCAGAAAGAGTCCAAGGCTTCATAAAACTATGTACTGCAAGTCTGCAAACAATCAGTTTTGTAACTTATTTTTTCTAAAAGATAAAATATAGTCAAAAATTGGTAACTGATTGAACCGCAAAAGTAAATATTTTTCGGGTCCGCGGATCCTTGTTATGCTGAAGCGTCAAATAATGTGTGGCATCAAGCACCGACAAGACTGAGGTGCCCGAATGTACAATCACAACATCATTTGGCAAAAACATATATGTTTCCTCAATTTTTGCTAGCTAGCCTTTTAGTGATAGACTTTGTCTGATAATGACGTCATACTTTGTCGTGGTTGATCTCGTTCTAGGACTTGTATTTGGTCTTGTAATAATGAACTATTCAAACAACTTCATGCATTTATCGATGCAGCGGCTGAAATATTGAAAAATATATATTCCTTTTTTAAAAAAATTGTGGTTTTATTTAGTTATATAAGAGCATCTCCAAAAGACTCCCATAAAATTAGTCCCATAAACTTGTTTTTGAGAGCAATCAAAAAATTATGAGGGACAACTTTTCTCTCTTCCTCCAACACTCCTCTCCTAAAAATAGATTAAAACACTTTTGATTGAGCCACGTTAGCATTTGGGGCTACAAAAATATCAATTCCATGCGGGCAGGTGTTGGGCGTGTGTGACTGGGATGGGCGACGTTGGTGGATAAAGGTTTACACTGCGCTGGGCTAATATTTTGTGTTGGACTGAGCTGAAAAGTATGAATAAGTTAATTTGGGTCCCTGAAGGCGCACCCGCGGGTGAGGAAGAAAACCCCGCCCTGACTCCGACTCGGCTCGGGTCAGGCACCGGTGCCACCCAGAGTGAAAATTGAGCCTCATGCCTGCCCCGTCGGGTCGGGTACCCGACAGGTACCCAGAACCTGGCCCCCCCCCTTATGCTATATTCTCAATGTCCAGCCATAATCAGTCGCACATACAGATATCTACGGGCGCGTGCTCCAAGAACGTATCGGCGAGGGCGATGGATCATGTCCTTGGATTCTGAGTTTCTAGCAATGACGATACAAACTGGGATAGCTTCCATGTCAGCAGCCACGATCAGTTATCGCTAGTCTCCGAAGATGAAGCAGGATAGGCGGGAACTGAAGTTGAGCCGTGCGCCAGCCGTAGAGCCCACCAGCCCAACTCGCGAGTCATCGGGCCGGAATTGATCGCTTGTTGATGCCGTGTGTGTGTTACCAAGGAGTTTGTGCGTTGCATGCTCCTGCTTAAGGTATGAGGCTTGAGAGAGGGGTTAGCAACTTAGCATTCAACTTGAAAACAACTATTGCTACTGCTGTCCAATCCCTGTCCTTCCTACGAAATTCTCCTTCTCCTACCTCTATTTGATTCCTAGTAGTAGCTAGTTGCTAACATCCTGGCATAAAGACAATCGAGGTTTCCCACCACTATACTTTAAAGGCAAAAATGGCGGGCGCCATCGATCCCAACCTAAACCAAGCGCTCTGTTGGCGTTTCTTACACAAAAAGATTAAATTCAATTTCCGTAAGCGCACGAAATACCATTGTAGTATTTCACCCAGGAGTATTATAAGATTATCGTATTTATATTTTCCATAGAGAAGCAGGGCTAAGAATATCATGAGTTAATAAAGAATTATCTATTATTTATAACTTACAAACTAGGCCAAAGCAGGTGTACAGATGTTTGATATTTGTGGTACTCAGGAAAAAGATCCATCCATCTAGACAATCTAGGGGTTAGCATTTAGTTTCACGATAGTCTATAATTATTTACTTAAGCTTTCATTAAAGACACATTCAAGTGCATCGGGGCACGGCCGCCGCCAAGACACACAACCCGGTAACTAGGTTCAACGTATCCGGTCAACGGACCGAGTTTAGGCCCTACACATTCAACACTACAGAGACCGGGGCAGCTGTCACCTGCACTCGCGGCTACCACATCATCCCGTAGGGTTGAGGGCAATTCACGCTAGAACAATTCCAAGCACCTTGCTTACAATTATCCTAGTAATTTACTCTTGGCCAAAGAGCAAACCACCCATGAACAATAAACACGTGACAATAAGGCAATTATGTCCCTACTGCCAGTCCTCAAGCAAATAACTCATTCACAATAATCATGCATAGACGTGGATCCAACACAAAAGTTTCTCTATAAAAATTACTTAAATAAATAAATATAAACTAAAGGGAAAACTAAATTAAATAAATAAGAAAATAATTATATTAAATAAAATCTAATAAAAAATAAGATACAAGAGAACCTTACCCAAACTCCGAAGAGAACTCCGGAACTTCGAGCGAAGCTCTCACTTCTACTCTAACTTTCATGACTCAAATACTAATCCTATTCTAAACTACACAAGTGGAATGATTCTTCCATTAGGTACACTTAGAACCGACGGGGAGAGCTCCTATTTATAGCTCCAATTGAGGTAGAGTGATGGACACGTCAAGGAGGAGCCGGTTGAGCTGATTTGGCGGCCAAGTCTGGCCGGCCGGCCTAGGTGGGAGGTCGGCCAGCCATCCATTGTCTTGGATGGTCACCGCCTTCCTCGTGGACGCTCAAGATCATCTCCTGGTGTCGGTTGTGAGGTTGGTGGATGTCTGGGGGCGGTTATGGCTGAGTAACCATCACGTTTTGGCCCAAAAGCCCACCTTGGCGATGTCGGTTGGTCCTCCACCATAATGGACACTTGGGCTTGGTGTTTTGTAGTGTAGTAGCCTACTGGAGGAAGATCGGGACCAACGGAGACAAAAGTAGGCAGGCCGGCCTGGCCGGCCGGCCAACTATTTTCAGCATTCCCTCCGTTTTCGAATTGACATAACTTCTACTCCTGAACTCTGAATTAGGTGATTCAAAAGTCCATCTTGACAATCTCGATGAGGGCTTTGACATGGAGGGATTAAATTTGTGATTTGAATAATTATATTTTGATGTCCGAGTCGTTCCTTTTTTTTTTTGCATCGAACATTGACGAGATGGCGGAGCGAAGCCTTGTTTGGCTTGTGCTTTAGGGTATTTTGCTATTTGTCCATGATTGTAAGAACATTTGCACCAATATTCCTATGTACCTTGAAAAACAAGATTACATTCAAAACTTGTGAAACTTTATTAGTTTATTTGGAGAAAACTTTGGTGTATACCTTTTATTCGCCGATAAGTTGACGATGATTTTATGATTTAACGACCGTCAACACGCTCGGAGCATAGACGAAGACCATCTTCGCCGAGCTGGACAAGCGTTATGAATAAAGCAACGAGAAGTGGGAGTAATGCATCGGCACTCGAGTCCGTGGTGGCATATTCTGGATCGGTCCATCCCTGACGCTTGAGGCGGCGGTGTGGCCGAGTTCTTTGCACCAATACGACACGGCAGCTACAACCCACCTCATAACGCTTGAGATGGCAGCGGTTGTGTTTGAGTTCTCGTTGCTGCGCATCAAGTCATGACGACATCAAGTACTCTGTTGACACCATCAAGTCCAGGTTCTCCAAGTTTGATTCCACTGCGAAAGTCCAATTCCGCCAAGTCCAGTGTTGGCGGTCATTAAACTGTGATTTGACCACCACCCTACCAGTAAATAAATGCATGTCACCAAGATTCTGTGCATAGTAGGTAGGAATAATGCTACTCCACAAGTTTTGGTGATATTTGGATGCAGGAGGATATTATTGTTGACGGTCGTTAAGTCGAGTTTTCGACTGTCAAATAGCTCAATAAATAAGGATGAACTAACATTTCTTTCCCGCATATTTTATTAAAAAAACCAAGTTTCACTTGTACCTCTAGATTTTAGTGTGCAGGTCGAAAACAGGGAAATCCAGGTGTACACATGCCCCAAAGCGACGGATCAACACTTCCGTAATTTTGACGATCGCCGCGGGAATATAAATCAAGGATAAAAGGCCAAGAATTATCAAATAATACAACTGAAGGCCGTAGCACCTGGAAGAGAGGCCTAGAGGACCAGGGGAGCCTACCTGTCAAAGCCCAGCCCAGGAGGGGCTAGGCCCAGCTAGTCGGCCGACCTACCAGGCGGCCCCCCTAGGCCCATCTTTTTATGGCAGTTCACAACCAACTTACTGAGGTTGGTTCCACGTTCAATCAGTGCCATCAATGACGGGAACCGCCTCAAATCAACCGACTTTCAAAGCCTAGATAAGGAGGGGTACCCCCCCCCCCTCCTTCCAACACACACCAACACAAGAGGCTCATTCCCTCCTCCACACGCTAGAGCTAGAGACTTTCTAGGTAGTGCTAGGCTGAGTAATGAGCTGCTCTTTTGCTCCCAAGTCCCTTGGAGAGTTGGGTATAGCTCTTGTATCCTTTTCTTTGTAAGACTTGTTCTATTTAATGGAATATCATCGTTCTTTGTTCGTTCATGTTCGTTCATTGTTCGTTCATCGTTCATCGATCTTCGTTCATGATAGTACATCGTTCGTTCATGTTCGTTCATCGCTCATCGATGTTCGTTCGTTATCGTTCATCGTTCGTTCGTTCGTCGTTCGCTTATACTTGATTGTGGATTATCGATGAATGGTTCTTAATCGTATATCGTTCGTCACTCGTTCCCGAGCGATGAACGCTTATGCATAACTTAGGCTAGTTGTTCTTGCCTAGACATTGGGTCCATTGTCCTGCAAAGGTGCTCTAGGTTTATCGTCTTGCGAGGTGCCTCGAGGGATCTAGAGTTGTGGTTAGTCACGCTATCATGGCGCTAGGGCTCTCTTTCCACCCTTGGATGTGAACGTGTCTCACGGTTTGTAGAGGTAGGCGGCAGGTGGTGACACCCTGTCCGTCTCGAGTAATCCTCCACGTTAGGGCATGGCATAGGGGTATACATGAAAATGCCTCCGTGGCTTGGCGGCCCAAGCCTATACCAGATCTCCCGATGATGACTTTGCTTAGACTCTTAGTCCTAACTTGTGTGACCCTAGGCAATAGGTAGAAGCTTAGCACTCTACTTGATGATGTATATTAGGAGTAGCAACCCTTAAGTTAGTCCTAGCTCTGCTTAGATCTGCCTCTCGCCTTTTATCCGAGAGTGGATGCCTTGTGTGTGTCACCGCTATCACTATCTGTTTATCCTTACCAATAGGTTATCCGTGCGCTTGCGGATCCTCTTTTACTTCCAATACTAACAATACATTTCTAACACAAATTGCTAGTTGTGGATTATTATGTATACCTTGGGCAAGTGTTATTTTAACCCAACACACTTGGCATTTGTTAACTTAAAGATTAAATTCAATTCCGCTAGCGCACGGAACTCTATTGTAGCATTTCACCTAGGAGTATTCCAATGGTATCGTATTTATATTTTTTCATAAGGAATTAGGGCTAAGAATATAATTAATTAATAAAGAATTATCTATTATTAATAACTTGCAAACTAAACCAAAGCAGGGGTAAAAAGATGATTGATTGTGATGAAAGGGTGGCAAACTCACACGCGGATTCCATACAAAGGTAAAGAGATCGAACTTGTCGACTGGGGGAGGACAACGAGTGCGAGTTTAGGATTCCAGTTTTGGGTTTTTCTGGATTATATCTTGAACCTATGGATCAGTAGTATGTCGGCTAGGTAGAGACAGAGCTATCACCTCCAGGGGAATTCTCCTTGGTTCATAAACCAGACATTCACACCTCCAGGGGAATTCTCCTTAGTTCATAAACCAGACATTCATCTCAGCTCACTTCGGGCCAAGAACACTTCCTAAACGACCGGATGCACTTGGGATGAGTAGGGATCACGCTCTCAACAAGACCTACGAGCCAACCCGAACGTGGTGGATTGCAGAGGATAGATAGGGTTGTCACCACCAATTACCTACCACACATTCCTTGGGGTTGGTTGCAAATCAAGAATGCTATGACCCTAGGCACCACGCCTATGAACATAGCTTAGACTTGAAACCCGTGAACAGAGGACGAACACATTTGAGCACAACCCGTATAAATGCAAAAGCCAACTATAATATAATCCCATATTTTCACAACTAGACTAAACTAATAATGGAAATACTTAAAGGAACAAAATAAATCAGAAAATACCATTTATATTAATAAAGCTAAAAGTCTTACAAAAGGAAAGATACAAGAGAACTCATACCAGAACTTCCGAAGATAACTCTGAAACCCCGAGGCAAAGCTCTTGACTCGACTCTAACTCCCATGACCAACTAGCCTACTCTACATTGTGGCATAAGTGGAAGTGACTCCTTGAAATGGAGTGTCTGTGAGGTGCAATTGAAACCGTGGGAGCTACCACATATTTTTTGCGAAAAATTTGAGGAGGAGTGGCTTGCACGTCAAGTGGAGGCGGTGGAGTGGCGTGCCTGCCAAGTTAGGCCCGCCGGTCATCCGTTGTTGAGAATGGCCACCGCCTTCGCCGTGGACGTCCTAGATTGCTCCTTGAGGACGGTTCTGAGGTCGGTTGATGTCTGGGGCCGGTTATGGTGGAGTAACCGTCAAGTTTATGCCCAAAGCCCACGTTTGCAATGTCGGTTGTTCATCCGTCGGAGTTGGCACTTGGGCTTGATGTTTTGTAGTGTATGTAGCCCACTGGAGGAAGATTGGACCCAAAAGGAGACAAAAGTTGGCCGGCCGGCCTGGCAATTTCTGGTTTTCATGAAATCTTTTGATTTGCATAACTTCTGCTACTGAACTCCAAATTGAGTAAATCGAGAACTCTATTTTGACTATCTCAACGAGGGCTTTGACATGGAGGGATCAAAGTTGTCATTTGGATAATTATTTGTTCATCTCCAACTGTCTCTTGGATTCTTTATTTGAATGGTACGGTGTCCAGATGCGGACAAAGGCCTTGTTTGACTGGTGCTTTTGGGGTATTGCTATTTATACATGGTTCTTGTCATATTCGCACCAATTTGCCTATTTCCCTTGCAAAACAAGCCACAACCAAAACTTGTGGAACTTTATCAGTTTAATGCATAAAACTTTGGTGAATACCTTTTATTTACCGATAAGTTGGCACTCATTTTATGAATTAACGACCCTCAACAGTGATGACACCCACCGTACCATACGGTGACCTCCTCTCTTACTATCCAGAAAACTTCTTCCTTTGTGGAAGTTCTCTTGTACTCACCCGTATCATACGGTGATACCCTCACCGCATCCTGCGGTGACGTCTTCTCTTCACACCAGAAACTCCTTCATTCTAGATTTCCTTCTCCACTATATCATACGGCGACCATCACCGTATCATGCGGTGACCTCCTCTCTTATGTCCAAAGAATTATGCATTTCTCTCTTAGATCCTCTGACCTCATCGTATCATACGGTAAGACCCACCACATCATGGGATGACTGCTTGATCCTTCAGATCAGAAATTGCCTTCTCTGTCTAGAACTACTCGTAGTCACCGTATCATACGGTGACTGGCACTGCATCATGCGGTGGCTTCCACAAAAGTTGATCTTAATCTTCTCCTTGATCCTCGACTCCAACTTCTTCATTCTAGGTTCCTTCTTTTCTCCTCCGCCACCCAAGTACCCGAGAAAACTCACTATGCATCCATAGACCTCTAACACTAGTGTGCACTTGAGAAAACCAATTCAATCACCCTGGATAGTCTGGTTTTTCCTTTGGACTCAAGCCTACATCTACACCAAGCCACCACTTGCTTGGGTCTAGCTTGTTCTTAGCTTTGATCCATCTCCTGCCCGATTGATAAAAAAAATCTTATCCTGGGAGCTCTAGTCTAAGAGGAATCTCTTGATCCGAATTGTTGAAGGCAACCATCATCATGATATCCATAGAGAAAATGTTGGCACATTCATATCATCGGAGCTTCTTCCATGTGACCTACAGAATAAGATGCTGACAAAGATTGTTAGTTTTCTTGTTTCTTTGGGTCGCATCATGATAGTTTTCGTGGCTGATTAGTTCTCACCCCGGGTCCATGGCGAAGCTACCTAAGGTGAATTTTCCCAAATTTGATGGAGACCCTAGGCTCTGGATCTGTCATAGTGGGGATTATGTTGAAATGTATGCGTTTCACTGATCCGATCGCCCTGTGGTCGCAGTCAACGGAAAGCAAGTTAAAATAAATCTACTGGGAGGAAATTCTCTAGGTTGGTGCTTGATAGATTTGGTCGTCATGAATATGAGATTCTAATTCGTGAGTTGTTTACCATCAAACAATCTGGTACAGTCTCTTATTACATCACTCAGTTTGTTGAATTAGTGGATCAACTGGCAGCCTATGAGAGTAAAACAGGTCCTCTCTATTGCACTATGAAATTTTTAGATGGGCGGGCTGATCTTAAAGCTTCTATCACTGTTCAAAGGACACAAGACCTTCATACTGCATGTTTGCTTGCTATGCTGCAGGATGAGGTATCTCTCAAACAAGATTACTCTCATGGAGTGAAGTTGAACAGATTTATCATGCTTTTCCGCCACTACAACTGCCAAGAATGATAAGCAATTGCAGCCTCACCACAGGACGATAGGAAGCAGTTGCAGCTTGGTTCAAGAACGCTGATGATAAACTAACGTCTCTTCGAGCCTATCACCATTCCAAAGGTTTATGTGAGAAATGTGCTTAAAAGTATATCGTGGTCATGTTCTTCTCCCAAAGTGCATATTCATGTCCTCCAAGAGATGTTCGACCTGTTCCATCTCGATGATCGATTCTGATGATCGCCTTGTTTTGTTGCCACTGGCCATCCTTTAGAGCGTGTATTCTTGTCAATCTCTCAAGCTGCAGTATTTGGTGTGGAGGCTCCTCGCACCAAGAGATTATGGGGCATATCCAAGGCCGGGACAGTGATATCCTAGTGGATTTAGGCAGTTCTCATACATTTATCAGTATCGCATTGGCTTATTCTTTATCTACTACAGCTGATCGGTAATCCACTATCCACGATACAAATTTAGTCGATCGAACTAGCTTAACAATGACTAAAATATATAACTCTAACTAAAATTACTTTACCAAATCATGCTACGAATGATCCAACCTAACCGAGATATTGAAAGGCAAAGGATGTTGCCACTGTACCAACATCCTTTGCTTTTAGCTAGCCAAAGATATAAATTTAGTAGCAAGATGTTGAAATGAAAGAGAAATGCCACCTCAAGAAAACACAACACACACACACACACACACACACGAAATTTTTTTCCTTGAATCTCCTTAGTCTCAGCGCACCTACGTGAGTCTAGATGTGGAATAAAGCGTGAGGGGGCAAGATAGGTGTGTCTTAATGTTGGAATTTAGTGTGATTATTTTGTGGAGGAAGGGTTGACAGCAAGATTTGGCAGGACTCACTGGAAGTGACTAGGGCGTGGTCTCAAGGAAGGCAAATTGTAGCATGCGACGTGGAGTCTGGTGGTGGGCCCACTATCAGCGGATGTGGCTGGGAATCAGTGTGGTGGCAAGAAAGTGAAGAGTTCAACCCAGCTGCCATGTCAGAACATGTCATGCTGGAACGGCTCGAGGAAAAACAGCTGGTTTTAGTTTAGAAAGGATTTTTAATTAGGAATATTTCGGGCTATGGACCATTTGTATCGGTCTCTCGGAATCCTGTCCGCATCAGACTCTCATTTTAGCTAGCCAAAGATATAAATTTGTGTATTGATTGTGATTTTTTGTTTAGAGGCACCTGTTTGACTGTGTCCATATTTTTGTCCCTAAAATGAGAGTCTGGTGCGGACAGGATTCCGAGAGACCGATACAAATGGTCCATAGCCCGAAATATACCTAATTAAAAATCCTTTCTAAACTAAAACCAACTATTTTTCCTCGAGCCTTTCCAGCATGACATGTTCTGACATGGCAACTGGGTTGAACTCTTCACTTTCTTGCCACCACACTGATTCCCAGCCACATCCACTGATAGTGGGCCCACCACCAAGATTCCACGTCGCATGCTACAAATTGCCTTCCTTGAGACCACGCCCTAGTCACTTCGAGTGAGCCCTGCCAAATCTTGCTGTCAACTCTTCCTGCACCAAACAATCACGCTAAATTCAACATTAAGACACACCTATCTTGCCCCCTCACACTTTATTCCACATCTAGACTCACGTAGGTGCGGTGAGACTGAGGAGATTCAAGGAAGAAATATTTCAAGTGTGTGTGTGTGTGTGTGTGTGTGTGTGTGTGTGTGTGTGTGTGTGTGTGTGTGTGTGTGTGTGTGTGTGTGTGTGTGTGTTTTGTGTGTTCTTGAGGTGGCATTTCTCTTTGGCTAGCTAAAAGGCAAAGGATGTTGCCACTCTGGGCATGACTCATTGCTCCGGTCATATGCTAGGAAACCAAAAACAATGGCATCCTTACTTTAAGGTGCAAATTAAACACACTTAAATAACTACGCTTAAAACAACCTAGCAATTCTAAAGGCCAAGATACCTACACGTGCTAGTGATGTTAAGCATGCGATGCACGCAAACTAACAAGTCTAGCTTATAGCAACAATTATGAAATAAGAGGACCTATCAAGCAATTCTACTTGCAACAATCAAAGGTAAATGTGGAAACGTAAGTAAAGGAGATAGGGATATGAATGCTTAAGATTTTTCCCGAGGTCCTACTCCTCTCGTTGGGTCCCTCCGCGCAAGGCGATCCTCTCCGGAGCAAGCTTCACCCTCCCAAGTGGAGTTACGGGCACGTCCCGCTGTCCAATGACAGTGCTCGTTCTAATGGTATGATCCCAAATAGTGTGTGGTTCAAAGGGTGCTCTCTGCTGATGCCTCTTTCAAAGGGAAGACCGAGACCTTGTACAAACATGTGTTGGCCTTTTTAAAACCAAACACTATGAGGCTCAACACCAAATCCTAACCGGTCTAGGCCTTGCTATAGACCAAGAATAACATATCTAGTTGACTCGCTCAAGCTCACACTAGCTAGCCTAGCCTAGGGATCAATTGATGCAAATGCTACTCTCTCAAGCACTAGGATCACCCCAAATCCTCAAAAAGTGCTTCTCCTCCTTGCTATTGGCGTTCTCTCAGTTTTTTCCAACTCCCACAATGGCCAAGAAACCCTCCATGGGCCGAGAAACCAACTATATATAGTCCTCTAACCTCAAAATAGACGTTGCTCAAAAGTTGGATGTTAGCAGACTTACCGTATGAACCACCATATCATACGGTGACTGGAGAATTCAAACCTCTACACTAGCCGTTGAACAGGGCTAGTCACCATATCATATGCTGATCTACCCACCGTATCATACGTTGAGTCCAATACATTTGTCTAGAGACCTCCTCTTCTTTGAAACTCATAACTGCGCTCACCGTATCATACGGTGACTCCATCTCCTCTGTCCAGGAACTCCATCTCCTCTGTTTAGGAAATCCTTTGGCCTCCATGTCGTACGATGACACCCACCGTATCATATGGTGACTTCCTCTCTGCTGCCTAAAGACTTCTGCATTTCTGTCTTCGATCCTCTAACATCGCCGTAGCATACCTGTGCCTCCTTGATCCTCTGACCAAAAATTGTCTTCTTGTGCTCTAGAAATCATGTACTCACCGTATCATATTTTGAATACCACCATATCATACTATGACTCATCCTGTGGTAGATGATGATCTTATTGTTAGATTCTTGCATCCAACTTCGCCAAAACTTGACTCACTAGAGTGTTCCAAGAAAACCAACTCGATCGCCGTTGGCAGTCCATTTTTTTATAGACTCTTATATCTACATGTTGGTATTTCTTAACGTCAAAGATAAATCCACAAGCGCGCAGAGAATGTAGCACTTCACCCGTGAGTATTCAAGGGTATCATTATATATAATTTCCTAAAGGAACGGTGTGTATTTCTCTTCTAATCTAGTTCGTGCAAGGAAACCAAGAAGTATGATAGGCGTGGGTAGAGAGGATTCCTATGAATAAGATTCCTGGATAAAGACAAGTCCCACCTCTAATTGCTTACTTCGGGCACCGGCTTACACCTGGTCTGCCAAGTGACTCCGGCCTACATCTCTACTACGTACCTGAACGTGGAGGATTACGAAGGACGAAAAAGGCTGTCACCACCTACCGCCACCTCTATAAACCATGGAGCATGCAACAAACAAAGGTAACCTATAACCTAGACATCACATCTAAGCTATCGATTACTACCTTAACCTAGGCTAGCTGAACGAAAGGCATGGTACTCTAACAAGATAGAGCGATGATCCTGTAAGCAGGTAAAGCAAGAACTTAATCTAGATATGAAGCACACTATCCAATAGAATATCACGAATACTCACTTATGAACAATGATGAACGAACGACGAACGAGCGACGAATTATCAATAAGAGAATATCCGCCAAGGAACATGGCTAGGGAAGAACTCCAACTAAGGAAGAACTTCTCCTCTACTCTTCCTTGCTCTCTCCCTATTCTACAAGTATACAAGAGGCACTACCGCCTATGGAGAGGAGAACTATTCTACTTCTTGTGTTGTTGTGTGTCCTCCACGGAAGGGGGGGGGGGGGGGTACCCCTACTTTTGTACTTTCCCATGTCGGTGGGATTGAGGCGGTTTGGGGCATTGAATGCTGGGACACTAGAATCGACGTTGGCAACGTGGTGCGTACCAATTGGAGAAAGATGGGCTTGTGGGGAGCCACCCATAGGCCGGCTGGTCCCTGGTGGGCTCCTCCGGCTCCTGTCCTCAGCCCGTGGGTCCTCAGGGATGTCCTGATGATGTTTCAAGTGTCGGGGCTTAACTTGTTATGGAACTTTTTAGAGTTTTGGCCTTATTTTCCCATGTTCAGCCCAGGCAATGATTGTCGACTGATAGGGTTGGTGTGATGTGGCCTTTTAGGTTGTGTTTCCTCCTCATTTAGGCTTAAATCACCTGAATGCATAATTTCACCAAGACTTGTGGAATTTGTTAGTTTATAAACCCTACCACTATGTTTGGTGGATGATCATCAGAGATTTATGCAGGATTTGACGGCTGAAAACGAGACTTAACAGCTGACAACACTACACCAAACCAACACTTGCTTGTTTTTAGCATGTCCTTAGCCTTGATCCATCTCCTCAACCTCAACTCCATCCAGTCCATGATCTGAGTCATTGAGGCAACCAATCATCGCAATATATAGAGAGAAAAGCTTGGCGCACTTTTTATTTTTTTTAACAGAAACAGGAGGGGAGAGGCCCCTACTGATTTCATTTTCCATTAATATATATAAAACTGTACAGATGAAAAAGAAAGAGGAAAAATACAAGGACAATATGTCCCAAAGGAATAAAAGTTTCAAGTTACATTAGAAATTCTCAATCCAATCCTTCAAAGCATCATTCAGTGTTGGTTTGACCTTGATTCAATTTATCTTTTTATGTGGTGCACTTCATCGTCAATCCAATGTGACCATATAAGATGTCCTACATGAAAAGGTTAGTCACAAATAATATGGTCACCCAATAACCAAAACATTCATATCTTTAGGGTTTTCATGCTTCAATGGTCATGAAGCTTACAATCAACATTAATATCCGGCAATGTCACAGAACCCACTACTAAAAAATGACGATTTGGTGATGTTAGCCATTTTGTTGTAGTGACAGGCACTCCAAAACCCGCCTACATTTGGAAACGAGTCACCAGTAACGTGCACTAATGATGTCAGTGGTCACAATACATCATCAATGCCTGCCACTCGTGTTTTCCCTTCCAGTGGCCAGCTGTTGATGTTAGCGGTTCGCTACTGAAAATCAATTGGCCTATTTGAAACTGTTTCATCCCTCCTCACTTCAGATCTAGGTTCCCAACCAACACATGGCGCTGCCTCCCCTCCCCCTCATCCATACGCAGGAGGTTGCGTCTCCAAGCGCGGCAGGAGACGTCGTGGCACCTTGTGTCGGGGCAGCTAGGGTTTCGACGACGTGCTATGGTCGCCCGAGCCGAGCCTGCCATGGCTCGGTCATTTTTTGTTTAGTTTCTCTAGTGCCTTCCCGTGGCCAGCGGGTGTTTTTTGTTTTCCATTGGCGTTTTCTGATGCCGGCCAGTACTACAGGCCCTTATTGCCCGCCACTGAAAGCCTTTTTTTTTTAGCAGTGGCCCTAAGTCCTCAACACACCATAATTTCATATATGTATATTTATTTATCACCATTTTCCGGCTGCTAAAATCTGATTTATCACCATTTACGGCATGATTTTCTGAGTTTGCTATAATAAACTGCCATTTCATTTGATGATAAATCAATGTATAGTATATATATACACTAGTTGGTGCTCTCAGGTAACTTCATTCTTGCCTCTATATGTCATGGTCTAGTTCAAGAATAGCCGCTTGTTCAAAATAGTGTTTCTTCCTCCAGTTTCAGTGTCCTTGGCCACCCGGCCCATTCTGAATTAACTCCCCATCTGCAGTATTTTCAGATAGTGATGGCACGCCCTAAACTTTTTCTTTGCAGTAACACTTGACACATGTCTAAGCTGCTGAGCACAGAAATTCCATAGACGTTCTTTCTGCTGTTACTGTTTTTGTTGAGGTCGTGGACACTGCTACTGCCGATATTGCTTATGCTGGTTTCACCTGAAATCCTCAGGCATCAGAGTATGTCATCAAAACAACATTCATGTATTGTGGTGAGGATTGATGGTACAATATCATATTTAGGTGTTGCCATTATTATTTCAGAAACGGCAGCGCATACTGAAGCCCCGAAGAAATCACAGTAGGACTGGACATTACAAACTCCATGAGTATCTTGAACTGAAGAAGTCTGATCGAAGTATTCAGACATGCAAAGCGAAGCAACTGTCTGGATGAAAAACTGTTCAACCAAATCTAAACGACATAACAAACTGAGCTTATTCTCCTCTTGATCCAATCCTGAACTACTAGTCCGGCTTTAGCTACTTTCAGTTGCGGTTGTGGATGTCTTGTTAGTGATCAATGCTATAAATATGACATGTATTCTTAGCGGTCTTGTGATGCTCGAGACTCATGATCAAAGACTGATTCATATTAGTAACAATGGCACTCATCATTCTTCCATCATCTCCGCTCCATGCTGTAACTGCTGCAGCACTAGAGCCATCTTTTGACTTATCAACAGGAGGAAGTTCAGTCAAGTGATCAGCAAAACCATAGCCCCTTATCACAGTTTTGACAGAGAAAGCCCATTCACGATAATTGTGACCATCGAGCTTTATACAAATAGTAATAGCAGTAGACTGCGACATGATTAAGGTCAATGTAGATTGCTGCTACTAATAACTGAACACCAGCCGTATGAACAACAGCAGAATACCTCAACGAAGAAGACAGAGGAGAAAAAAAAAATCGGAAGTAGCAATTACCACCGATTGTGAACAATAGGATCAGCAATAGAGGACCTGATATCTCTCTGCAGACAGGGACAGCCAAGTAACAATACCTTCTCAGGTTCCCAACCACGATCCAACACAACAGCAGATAGCAGGCCCTAGATGTCAAGGAGGAAGCAGAGCAGGCGGACCGCAAATCGATGCTGGCTTCTGGCGATGAAGATCGCGACGAACCGATGAGATGAGGCCGCGATGGCACGGAGGCGCAATTGCAAGTAGACGAATCAATCCGCGATGGGATTCGAGGGGAAAAAATTGTGATTGGTGTGTGATTAGGTTAGTCTAACCCTAACCATATCTGTGATACCATGTTATAAATATGACATGTATTGATAATAGCTCTCATAAAGATATATATAGGTTACATAACTCAATACTAGACTAGGAATAAGACTCTACAATTAGAATCCTAATCTATAACTGCATCTCTAACAATCAATAACAACTTTAGCCTTCATATTCAGTGATCAATTATAAGTCTTGTTACACGGTCAGCATACTTGTCTTCATATTCAGTGATCAATGCCAGCTTTAGTTAGTGCACTTAGTGATACCGACTTGGCAGGTAGTGTAGTGTAACTGTTGAAGTATAAATGAACTACTCGCCTTTTCTTAATAGTTAAGTTGGTCGGTGAGTTGGTTGTGCATGCAACTCAATATGGTATCAGAGTCAGAGGCTTTGAGTTCGAACCCTGGCTGGCACAATTTATTAAATAAATTGTTGCCCGCTCTAATGTTCCACGTTTACGGCTTGAGGGGCCTGCACATGAGGAAGCGTTGGAGTATAAGTGAATTGTCTATCTTTTCTTATGAGCTTAGGCTTTTTGGTGAGTTTGTTGGTGCATGCAACTCAATAGTAATTACTCGGAGGTGGACGTAGAAGTTTTTTAATTGTTGTTTGGAGCTGGATTTATTTCGTGGCAAGCTTGATAAGCTTTGTTTTCTTTTTGGAAGATAGCTTGGTAGGTTTAGTCAAGCACCAGGTCAGGTCATACATCACTGGCAGGTGCAAGGGTCCGTTTGGATGCTCGAAACGATTATTTTCTGGAATATTTAGATGGAGAAACGGGACTAAATGATTTGAACTTTTTGGCTACGGGTGTGAAACACCTGAAGTGGTGTTCCGCAGCCTGAAACACTTCACCTGCCCTCACCTCCCCTTAGAAATCAACAGGAAAATGTCACCGATTTCGCAACTCCTGCTTCCTCTCAGTCACTGCCTCATGGGTCGCATGAATTGCAGAGAAAACTCTCCTCACCGCAAGCTAGGGTTGGCCGCCGCCAAACACAATTTCGAGTTTTGATGAAGGGGAATGATGGAGGAGGTTGAGGGCGTTCCATTTTGCCTATTTATGAGTGTCGTGTGCCTTCCTAATGCTAGATCGAAGCTTGAGTGTAGTGGCAATGAAGGACGGTGAGGGAGAGCGAGAAGTTGAAGAAAGGCATCGATGATATTATCTGGGTCTGGACTTTTGTGGGTCAAGAATGTGGGTACGTGGGCTAAGTAATGGGCTGTGTAGCCCAATTCACCTTGCTTCTTTCTTTTTTCTTTACTTGATTTTGTGAATGATCGTTTTGCGTTTTGCCCTCACGGATTTTGTAGAACTTTATTTGGAAAACTATTGTTATAAAAGAACAACACAATCCAACTAGGGGCATATTGGACAATTTAGTCTTTCTACTCTTTTTTTAGGATCTGAATCTGGACATCTTGCCAAACAGTTTCGAAGTGATTCTCAGCTTAAGAATCGTTTCTACAGAGAAATTGAAATGTTTCAGTTTCTGAGAGAATCTGAAGCTGTACCAAACCCACCCTAATTTAGTAGCAAACCTTGCTCCGTGAACCAGGGATAGAACAGACCTACAAACAACAGAATTGGATTCCTATCCAGCACGGAGAATTGGACTCCATATCCATATATTGTTCCAGTCAAGCCATTCAGCACTCAGGTACAATCTCAATGTGACATTAATTTCTCAATTTAGAGTACTGATGTTGGATAGTAAACACACTTTCAAAGAACCACCTTGTCAGCTGATGATATGATTTTGCATCTTATCCTACAATGGCCACCTAAACCAGCCCCGCTACATATTTCGTAGTTCCAGAATCACCGGCCTTGTGAATGTGGTGGGTGTCAATCAGCCCTCCTGCCAAGCATGATGGAGCGTCCGAGCCATCTTACTCAGATCCATCACCACATGACAACAACAGCAGCGACATAGTTCATCTCCTTGGCCGGCACCAGTGTACCCGTAGAACCCCAGCGATCATGGTTCCCACTCCGAATGTAACACCCTAATTAACTAAAACAAAAAGGAAATGGACAAAGTATAAAAGGAGTTACATATGCATATGGTAATCTATTAATGAACATTTGATTCCAGTTTTCAATAACGATAACTTCTGAGCTACATCTAGTATTTAATGTGAATCTGATCAGAGTTTATTCCGTTCTCAAGCAAAAACTTCTCGAGGCTGTTGAGCATTGGATAACGCTTCATGCAATTGATTTCAACCATCTCAAGGTGCTTGCATGTAAAAGGTATTTCTTCAATCTCACCAGTGAATTTTGGATATGTACGAAATCCCTGTTTCAATATGAAAAAGATACAAGTATTACATTCATAGAACTTTCAGGTAACGATCGACATATATGTGGGGACAACCACGTACTATCACGAGTTGTAGAGTCAATTTCACCAAATTAGGTGAGTTCTGAAGGAAGACTCTCAATGGATAGAAGTCTGCCCGAAGACATGATTCATCAAGAGTCAAGACCGTAAGATTGTTGAATTTGGGGCACCACTGCAAATTGTTTTGCATCTTTAGCTGCATATGGTTCAGAGGATTAAGACACGACAAAGAATCAATGTCATATTCTGAAAACATTCTTAAATCAGACAAATTAGCTAGCAAAGAGAATTAGGAAGAAGTAAAACCATGAGGCTAGTACTAAAGTACCATTGAGAAAGAACTATACCATGAGAGGACACACATTAGCAGCAAATAAACAGGTATAGTTACTGACTGGGAAGTGGGAAGTTTCTTCGTTTCACTCTTTTGTCAAATGACAAATTTTCGGTAAACAGATAAGTAAATCTACAAATGCATAAGAACTGTATTTTATTAGGTTTTTCCCTTCGACGCCATTTGGTTTTTGGCACAAAGTGCAAAGACAAACATTGCTTTGGTCTTTTTTCTGATATCGGCAGGAGATATGGGCATCATTTTTTTGAGATGCGATAGAGGATAGGACCAGAAACGGTGCCTAAAAAAAAACATAAAACCAAAAGAAGAAAATAGAAGAGGACCAACATGGTTAGAAAGACTTAGAGAAAACTGTGTGTGCCAGTGAACATAGGATGACAGATAGCATGCTTAATAGCTTAGACTCAGATAATGACATAAAAACGTTGAAGTGTAAGTAATTTTCCGCCTTTATCCATTAGTTTAGACATTTGAGTGTTGGTCAGTGCATAATAACTCAATATTTATAAGTGCATGAATTTACGATATGAACTCAAGAAAAGCGTACCGTGTTTCCTTCATAGTAGAATTCCAAATTCGTAACACCAGAAATGCTGGTGAGGAACTGCCGGATATCATCAACCAAATCCCCGTAGGTGCCAATAAAAACCGATGCCGTGATCAGAGAATCCAGGCTACTTGGTAAAGGTATTTTATGACAACCAGAGAAATCAAAATAAATGAGGCTTGGAGTGGAGATAGAAACCCGGCCATCAAACGCGAACCGACATGAGTCAATGTTCAGAACTTTCAGTGTGTGGGAAGAAATCTCAGCGTCATCAATAACGGATTTCTCTAAGAGCAGACGTTCCAACTTTGTGCAGCCCGTTTGGAGTTTCCTAAAGAAACCGGGTAACAGAGTAACATTGGAAAGCTTCAGGCTAGTCAAGCACTTTGAAGTAAACACAGCAGGTTCCAGATGCAATTTACCACCGAATCCGTCCACCATGATAGATCGAGTGTTACGCCGCAACACATGGCTGATCCATACGTTGGCATCTGCTGGGGCTGCTTTGAGCTCGAAAGAATGCAGAGAATAGTGAGGTATGTCGTACGAGAGGCAGAACTCGTCCAAATCCACGGGGTCACGAAGCATCAGGAGCCGGCTGACAAACCGACTGAAATATGCATAATGCCCGATCTCTTCGGATGACACGTTGATGCGGCGCGCTGAGCGCCACAGGTCGCGCCACCGCCGCGACAGCACGCACGTGTGCACTGCCTGGCGAGCGCCCAGGAAGGAAATGACGTGGAGGAGGACATCGTCGGGGAGGGCGTCGATCATGCACCCCGTGCCTGGAACGCACGATGCTGCCGAGTGCGGGCCGCAAGAAGTCTCAGCCATTTGGTCAGAGTCCCTGGCGCATTTCATCGAGCAGGTGCTGCCTAATGAACCTGCATCGTTGAGATCTGAAGATTAACGGGGCATGAATCCGCAGATGCGAAGAAAAACCGTAAAGCTGCAGAAACAAGCAATGAGAGGGAAGAGATCGGATAAACATGCAGCAATGGAATCAAACGGAAGAGGAGGTGGAAGACAGCGGGAGCAATGAACCTGATGACGATTGACGAAAAACGTGCTGCCCCTACGCCCCTACCGCCTGCGAGCGACGGGGGAAACAAAAGCTTCATTCACAGTTTTCATTTCTTTAACATGGAAAAGGCAGTATCAAATCTCATAAAAATGCAATAAAATCCCACAATTTCAGCGAACCTTTGAAAGGCCTCCAAAGTCCGAAAGCAGCCAAGATATGGGAAGCGCAATATAAAATCTCATAAAAAAGGCAATAAGATCCCAAAATTCTCGTTTGTGTTTTCATAGTGGGCCCGACTAATTTTCAGGTGACTGAAAATAAAGTGTCCTTTCAGTCGATGAGCACAACCATCCGATTGAGATCTAACGATCAACCTGTTTCTGTGTCAGTTGTCTGTTCTGTGTCTGTGAATTTTATCAGGCCCGCACAAAAAACCCGATAAGCTTTAATGTCATGCTAACGGGCGAGCCTCAGGCAAGCACTAGAACCCGGTAGCAATATAAGAAGCTTGTTGTGAACTGCTAGCTTTGTTGTGAACTGCTAGCTCTATGCTTAGAGGGCCTTTTCTTCTGTACTAGGCCAAAACTACAACACTAGGCCGTCAAAAAGATAAGCTAGCAGCAGAGGTCGTTTATAGCAGAACATCACAAATGCAAAAATACCCTTACTAGCCACATAGGCATAACAGGTTTGTCTCTGTAAATAGGCATAGCAGGTTTGTCAATGTAAATTTCCGATTTCATCAACAGATCTATTAGACAAATTGCTCCATAACATGAATTTCTTCTAGATCAACGAGTCTGTGAGAAGGTCTTTGTGATGACCTAATATATTTTGACGTGATGCTTGACATGATCTGATCCTTGAATTGCTGCTTGATATACTGCCAATATACATTCCTGCACATATTAGATAAAATATGAACTGCTTCTTGATTCTTCTATTAACAGCCATAACTGAATGATCTAAGTACAGAGAATTGTTTTCTCTATAGACAAGACATAAACATGTGTTCCTCAATAGCTTTCGTAATATAAGACATAATGCCAGACAACTAACAGGGTACATGACTCAAACAGAGAGATTCTTTTCTATAATCAGGACAGTGACATTTTCTTAGAGCTTTAGCAACATAATACATAATCCCTGACACTTAACGGGTAACATGACTACAGTTAGGCAAATAAGATGTATTTTATATTGACAATCACATGTTTCCCTCATGATTTAGAAACATAACACATAGTCCCTGACAACAAACAGGTTACAAGACTGAGACACTCAACATTTCACACTAAGAACAGAGATATTTATTTTCTGTAGTCTGGACAATGACATTGTTTTCATTTTTCTTTAGAGACATAACACATAATATCTGCCAATAAACAAAATACATGCAGTGACATAAAGACATCTGTAAATGCAATTAGTATTGATTCATGCTGCATGGACAGCAATATAACTATCAATTCACCTTTTAAACAAACAATGGCCATGTGGTATTAACATCCCTCTCTGATATTAACTCACATCATTATTGTTATCTTCTTTGTATAATATCTTGAATTGATCTAAATTAATGAAAATTGCATTTCACAAGTTTCAAAATTGCAAGGCCAATGTTTGCAATTACTAGTAACTCAAATGCAATTACTAGTTTGTCAAACTGCAATTATTATACCTTGCTCGTAGATGATGCCGAGTGCATGTTTTGACTTAATTTTGATCTGAGCTTTAAGTGCCCTGTAAAGGAAATCATAACATATTAACGTATTACAAAAATGACAGTGACTACATTACTTTTAGATTTTGATCTGCATTGGTCAGTTTCAGTTTCAGTATCTATCGTTATCAGGTTAGAGGACTCATTTTAGGTTTAGTGTTGCATGGTTTTGTGCCCATGATGCACCATATAATAGGACTGCTATGGCAACCGACTATGTCATGAGTTGCAGCTCAGTAGTAGACACCATTTACTGTAATTATGTAATGGATTGGCTTTGTGTAAAATATGATAGTAAGAGTAAAGTGGCTCATCGACATTTTTGTTGAAACAATGTTGGATAGGATACAATATGGTTCCTTCTTGCTTACCTACCTGATAGAGTATACAACATCCTTTACAGGCTAGATGGCTACACGCTGGCTTCATGCATAAGGATACAGGATAACAAAGTTGATAACAACTAGCTATGACAGTAACTAACTAAGCCTAATCTTAAAGCTTGTATATGCTGACTGCCTAGACAACATAACAAATTAGTAGTGTTAATATAAGCCATACAATATCAGACCCTAGAATACTTTGTTTTATTGTGCAGATAACGGACCGAACTTAGTTTTCACTGAATCTCAAGACACCACTACAAAGGACTATCATAATAAGGTATATTAAATCAGATATCCATCTTTCAAATTAATTTGACCCATATGATTATTTTTTAAACTGTTTTATCGATACAATATGTTGAACAAAAAGTCAAGGAAGTCAATAGTGCCAAGATACAACAATCAAGGTCAAGGATTGCGTCAAAGATGTAACTACAGAAGCAAGATTCAAATAATTTTATATAGAGGTAGTCTTTTCCATAGTTTGGCAATAAAACAGAGTATGAGATATCAATGTCATTGACATTCACTGCAGATCGAGTAGGGAAGATAGTACAATGCATGTTGATACTAATACTCAGAGGTAGAACAATGACTCCGAGATTTGTAACTACTCCACAGAGGTAATTCTTAAATACTTTAGAATTGCAATTTTTGTTTCAGATAATTACACTTTGTATTATTGTGCAATTAGTATGAATCGTCTCTGTAAGCTTTTGTAAAAATGAACAGAGTGTTCCAGAAGGTCCATGAAACAGACAAGAGGTCCTTTACGGCAGAACAAAAGAAATGAAGAAACAATTACCTATGAAACTAAATTACGGCAGTACCAACTATATTGAGGAAGCAGGTTTGAGCATAAAAATGTCGACAATGAAAAAATCATAAAGCATAGTAAGAACTTATCATTATTAGTTTGCTGATTGTTATTTGCTCTAAAATAAAGACAGACACCAAAGGTACAATAATATTGCAAATGAACCTAACTGCAATTATCAAAAAAGAAAATTGCACATTTCAACTAGCGCAATTACCGTATTTCAGACAAGAAGTTCTTGAAAAATATCAATCAATTAGTTTCCCTCTCATAGCAGTTTCAGAGAGATGTCTCAGTATGTGCACAAATCCTCAAGACTTTGCTTTGGATGAACAAATCTTCCTTGCCAAAGAAACACTTCATCGACCGTTGAGGTTCTAAAGGGAAAAAAGTAATCAGTAACAAAAAAAAATTGCATCAATGATACAAAAGCCAGTTTGCTCAGAAATAGTAAACTTTCAAGAATGTGAGTCCAGTTAGCATCTAATAATTTAAAAGATGTTGCCAAGTACACAACTAAGTGTCTCTGAAATTGAAGGACTCTCAACATATGTGAATAGCATGCTCATAGTGGGTTGCTGGGTTTGGACAACTTTAACACTGGTATTAGCTATGAATACACAAAAAAAAAAAGAATCATTAGGACACCTTGACCAGGACAAAACCTTAATACTTGGTACTCGAGATCAAGCCCCTGCTACTGCATGTAGCTATGCAGCTATGCTGAACAAAGATCAGAGAAATACCTAGAGCTTACAAAAATAAGTGAAATCAATTCAATCTCCTCCAAGAAAAACACGAAATAAGAACCTTATCCTCGTTCAATTAACAAGACCAGGCAAAGCATAGCAAAAGAACCGGGCATACGAAAGCAAAAACCAGTGGGAAAAATTAATAAAACCAGTAAACCCTACTAGAGATCTTCCATTGCCAGACAATGAGCGAGGATAAGGTTGAGAGGACAAATTTAACCTGAGTCGAGAGTTATAATATATATCTAATGACAAAATTTTCAAATTGCAGTATTCCAAGATTTAAATTGCACAAAACTTGTAGTGCAATTTCTTTATTTTGAAAATGAAATAATACAATAGATGGCAAGATAATGCAAGATTTTCCGCTAACTAAACATGTGCCCATACAATAAAAATTTGAATCAAAGGATAAAATAAATTTAACAAGTTCAACTACAGACATGAGAACATAACTAGTGTAACCCCAGGTCCCCAACAAGTAGTGAAAGATCCGTAGACAAACTAATTTTTTACTGCCGTGCTGCTACAGGCAGAGTTGGTGTCAGAATTGGCCAAGTTCAGGGTACTATTGTTGCCACTGGAGGACAAGCAGCTTAGCAGAAGCTGATTGCTATTTATATTCATCAAACAGTGTACTTAAAACAAAAAGAAATGTGAGATAGCAATCACTGTAACAAATTCTTGCAATACAAAATTTAATTACATTTTCTTTATATAAGAATTGCACAAAACAAAATCTGCAATTTCTAATTCATGCTGGTGCAATTAAATAATAATGAGCCACCTCAATTACATGCAACAAAAAGAAATATGCAAAATAGAATAACAGTTCAAAACTGCTTGTCAATCAGGCTTATGTTCACCTATAGTACATTATTAACTAACTTCTTTTAAATTGCAGCTTAATTGTTAAAGAATTGCACAAAGTTAAATATTCAATTTGCTTATCATGTATACATAAACAATATAATTGCCATTGACTATCTTATTCTATAGTTAGGACTAAAATAAAATAATTTATTATTATTATGACATAAACAAAATCCCTTATAGGAAACAAATAGAAAACAAAGATATGAGACAATCGACAAATTAAGACAAAAGACTGAACATAAACTTGAACAGAAACAAGATATCCTAACTACATACTCCAGACGTAATAGAAAATATACTAATTGCAGTTTCTATATTGAACAATTGCACAACATGAAATCTGCATTTTGTATTGTTCAGTCACATTAAACACTACAAGGACATTGCATGAAACAAGATAAACATTCAGATCACATATTAAACTAAAGAATAATCTACCAGTTGATCTCAAGAACCACTTACAATCCACTCGATCTGATGTTCAGGACAAGTAGGTCTTCACCGATATGTATCACATAGAAGTAAAAACAATAAAAATAAACAAGCTTATTTCTTTTTTATTTGTTGTATGTACCAGACCTAGATGTTACACATACACACAGATCTGTTCTATGTTCAAAAGAATGCAGCAAAGGAGACATACATTGGCACTAACAACATGATAAGGTAAAAAAAGGGACCTCCGCAACATACAACTCTAATAGCTACCCCGAGAGTACGACAAAGGACCAAAAACACCGTCATGGAGTATCAATACATTGCACTGGCTGAACTAACCAAATCATAACAAAATGGGTGCCAAGTATGAACAAACAACGAGGAAGGAGGAGATAAAAAACTCACCTGAGACAAGCATCGCAGTGGAAGCACCACCGATGAAAATCACACCATGTAATCTTCGTTTAAGAAATCAAAAGTGGATCTCTTGTCAGGTGTTGATATGCCTACAGAAAAGAAGAAATGAATTTAGAGGAATCCAGCTAACATGGATATATAATAATATCTGATATAACTTGCATGAATTGCGCTTTAGAGAAAATCAATTGTCGTTTTCCCAACTGAAATGAGTTACTAACTATGCTGGGAGAAATATTACGAAGGTACAAAATACCATATTTGGTTTAACCTTTCTCATTCGATTGAACTACTAGAATTGCATACAGGAGAACATATGACAAGAATCATGCCAAACAAAAACAAAAAATGGGATGCTCCAACATTCATGTCGCCAATGCAAACAAATAGAACAAGTTATTGCACCATGTTCATATGCACAGAAATTCCTACATAATCATGATGTATTAAAATAAGGAAATCTGAATCCAAACAAATGCACCATGTTCAAGCTACTTACTAATACAGATATGCAAGTCTATGCGCACCAATCCACACAAAAACAACAAACTTACTGCCTCTTGTTGATATGCCCACAAAGATCATACATATAACTTGCACTTTTATACTAATAAAATTGCACAAACAAGTTTCTGCAATTCCTACATTGCATAACTGTAATTCCAACAACTTTGACTGGATTGGTATAAAAGGCACATATTTTGGCTTATTAACAATAGAAGGGTAAATGATATATTATTAAGTAATAAGGTGGGTTCATCTCGAGAAGGTTTTTTATCTTTGAACAATGCAATAACTAGAAAGACCATGGAATAAGGCAATGGTGACAGCAGTAAGAAAATTATTGAATAATGCCAAGATAGTTTCGAAAAAATAATGTCGAACACGGAGAACAAGCTAGCTGCTGAAAATGGCAAAAACAATAAAGGTCTGGACTTGGATTTGCTTCAGTGCACTATAAATTCAAACCATTGAAAAAAAATCTTTGATCAAGCATCTTTCTCTGCCTCTGAATCCAAATCTCCACAAGTTTTGTATCACAATATACTACTAAGCTTTCACCAAAACATGTTCTGCTCAAGGATTTGACAACACAGTCAAAGTAATTGAACTATGATTTTTTTTTGGTTTATTCATGTACGCATCAAGTCTATGTGTTAGGCTAAATCAAAGAAAAATATCACAAAAAGGCTGGAAGTATACACCAACACATGCTGGTAATGTACCTGGCAAAGAGCGAACGAGAGGAAGTTCATGAGAAGGATCTTGTTGTCAACGTCTTGTGCACCCTTACATTCATGTGCTCCATAGATCTCTCCCGTGTCAGCTGCTCCAGGAACAAATCTAGAAGTCCATGAGTTGATATATAAGTTAACAAAAAAAATTTACAGGGACACAATTCAAAGGTAACATGTTAATTCAGGGACAGAAAAATAGTACAGTCAAAATTTGGTTAGAATAATTTGGGGACACAATGCAAATGTAACATGTTCATTAAGTCAGAATAGTACAAGGGAATCACTGCAAAGCAAACATCTTACGTATTTTTGGAAAAAAAAACACGCTATATGTTCAGTGGTACATGTTAATTAGAGCCTTAGAAAAAAACACGCTATATGTTCAGTGGTGTTGCTAAAGATGACATGTGAACTAAATTTGAGAAAGTAGGATGTAAAAGGTAATCTATGCCGAGTCACGGGAGCAAGCTTCAAATATCTAAGTTACACACAACCGGAACTAACAGTGCACTCAAGTACCATCGTCCCTTTAGTACGCATTGACTGTAACATACGGAACACCACAGATCACCGGCGTGTATAGCAGAATCAAATCCTAGAAAAACCCTTGCGCTGGAATGAATCTAATCACACCAAACCTAACAGATACGAAATCAAAATCATTTCACAATAACTAGTGAGAACCAAATCAAGCTACGATTCTAACCGCTCAAAGTTTGAATCAAGCCTAGAAAGTAACAGAGGAGCATAATGAAGGGAGAGATTGACAACAAACCTGAACAAAATTCCTCGAAATGGCGTAGGAGATGTGAGCGGGCAAAGCGACGAACCCTAGGGTAGGGGAGCCGGGGAAGCGAAATGGGGAACGAGATCGAAGTCAGAAATCAGACCGAGGCAGAAATCGTCTCCGCGCTGCACCACAACAAACGAAAACGAGATCAAAGCCAGCAATCACACCGCCTAGGCGGAGCAGAGCGAGGAACTCGAAATGGGGAGAAACGAACGGAAACGAACAGGCATGAACTGAGTGGGCGGCCACGGCGTACACCAAGGATGCGGCCATCGCGGCTGGGCTGCGCACGCCTCCTGGTCGACTCCCACTTCCGCACGCCGCCTCGCCACACAGTGCCCCCGCCCCCCGCGTCGCGCCCCGCGTAAGCCGCACCGCCGTAGGACGCCACCGCCGCGCCCGCAGGCTCCTGGGCCCCTTGACCTCGTCGGTCGTCGCCGCCTGCTGCTGAGCCGCACCAGGCCGCCGCACTCGCCGAGGGCCACGAAACCCTAGCTTTTTCATTTCGCCCCTCTTCCGCTCGAGCTCCATTGCTAGGCCTCTCGGGAAGGTGCTCGCATCGCAGCACCGAACAACACCCGCTGCTTCGCCTAATTGGGTTCGGGTACAAAGCCAACAATACAAAGCGGGCCCGATAATCAAAGATCAGCACCGAAGATCGGACGGTCTTGGCGTCGACTGAACAACAGAGGAGATTTCAGTCATCCGATACAGGTAGCGTTTGGATCCCAGGCAGTAAAGCAAACTGACTAAAATGAGATGACTAAATTTTAGTCACCCCGTTTGGTTTTTATGACTAAAGTGACTAAAGTTCATTAAATGAGTTCTAAAATACCCCTAAGTCCTCATACATTTTTAATATTGTTCAAATGTAAATTTTTCTTTTAGTTCGTATTAGCTACTTCACCGTGTCTAACCCGACTAAAATCCTTTAGTCGCCGTTTAGTCTAGGTGTTTGGTATTTTAGTCCCAAATCTGACTAAAATTTAGTCAGTTTGCTTTAGCTCCTAGGATCCAAACGGGTTCACAGAGTAAACATGTTTCATATAAGGCGGCAGAGTCTCTAGCTGAACTGGTCAGGTAGTCTCACTACCACTCCTCGGTCCTGAGTTCGATTAATGGTGAGAGCGAATTTCATGTTGAGATTAAAAAAAAATCTCCTTGTCTGTCTCACAGCCAAAACACAGGTCTAAGGCCTGTCTGAGGTCATTGGTCGTCTCAAATGGGCTACGGTGCCGCTGTGAGTGGGACGAGGTTCGGTGGTTTTCTCGATCTACGTGAGAAGTCTTCTTCTTAATTGCACAATGCCTGGAGGCTGTCTTACTCCCGTAGGTCGAGGTTTTTTTTTTTTTGTCTTCATATAAAAATTCAGTACAAAAATTCAGTACGTAGTGTACCATGCAATTTAAATAACCTCACAGAAATCCATATTTTATTGGTATAGTTTACAATTGAGTAATGCTATAGGTACTACTCATTTCGTAGACTCAGAATATCAAATGACTGAAATCACTTGGATTGTGATTCATATGACAATATGTCGGAACAAAGTCAGATAAATGGGTCGTACAAGCGAAATGGCCTGTAGCCTAGTGGTGAAAAGAGCCTTAGTAGCACCTGAGGTCCTAAGTTCGACTTCCTGTGAGAGCGAATTTTCTAGGATTTAACGGCGTTATGCGTTCAGCAGGAGGCGACGTGGCCGTCGATAGCGAGACGCCAGTGGTGATGTCGTCAATCTCGAGGATTTGCCGGCTCTTCCTCGAATGTGCTCATAGGGGTAGAGTTTGCGTTTGTACGTTCATAAGGGTGAGCGTGCGTGCGTTGTGAGTGTCTGAGTTGTACTGTGTATTCGCAAAAAAAAAAAAGGTCGTACGAGCTGCATTTTTCTTTACATTTCTCAACCATTCTGAAGCAGCTTATTGATTAAAATTATTTTTTGATAATAAAAGCATTCACCAGCTCTGCAAATAAGAAGGTTTTACGACGAACAAACATGACCATTACCTATTGTCCAAAAAAAAAAAAGATTGGTAGGTAAAGTTAGTATCTATCCCTATAGTGGAATGCGTCAAGAATGTGTGTGTGACGAAAGCATACCATCACAAATAGACACCAAAAAGATAGGAGACTAAAGGGTAGTAATGTCCGCGGATGAAAAGGTTGCTTTTTCACATAGTAAAAGGATTCCTCACTATGTAGAGAAACCGATCTTCTTCTTTTTTTTAAAAAAAAAAGAACGAGAAAACGATCATTGGTAATTATGGTAATGAAAAAAGAAAAAGAGTGAGCTCTTGTAATAAGAAAGAGAGATTACATCGGCCTTTGAGCCTCATTTCTGTGTAAGCCCCACCCACCTTATTGGGCATTTGGGCAAAGTGCAGAGGGAGCATAGTGCAGAGGCCTGAATTTCGTAAAGGTTGCGCCGGATTAGCCTTTCCTCAACACAACAATTTGTTGTCATTTGTATGTTCATTTTGCATTGTTTAGCTCGCCAGTGGTTTGCCCAGTTCAATGATATGTCCCTTTCAAAATTTGAAAGTCATCCTTCTGGAACTCATGCGGAATGAAAAAAATTATAAATAAGATCCTAGATCATTGGCCTTCGTAAGAAACATTCCGGTTTATGTGATATGGGTTAACTGGCATTTGTCACACATGTTTGTGAAAGAATGTTATTTTTTTTCTATTTATAGTGTATACGTAAATGAAGAAGAGATCAGTCGCCAAAAAAAAAAAGGTAAATGAAGAAGAGATACATGTTAAATCTGCGGTAGAGGCACAAAGTCACACTCCGTAACCAGAGCGAGTATAGTGTTCCGTTGCGTAATTAGCTTAAGGTATCCGATTCAAGAGTCAAGATCAGCAGTATGTATGAACTGAACAGGACGAACCCGTTCTTCATGAGGGATCTTGAAATTAGACAACTAATAATAAACAGACGCTCCATGACTCGTGTCTTGCTGACACTCATGAACAGATCTGTTATTATGGTTCCCGTTTTGTAATTAGCCTGACGCCTCCGATGCGAGAATCAAGGTCAGCATTGTGTACGAACTGAACACGAAGAACCCATTCTTGCTTGTCATGAGCCTGTGGCGTTGTTGCCTCTGTATCTTACAGAGCAGTGCAGGAAGTGCAGCAGGTTCACCACGCCGAGAGCCGCCATGAGCCAGAAGAAGTAGTCGAGGTGCCCCTCGTCGAGGTCGTCGGGGATCCACCCGGGCCTCCCGCCTCGCGCCGTCGCCGCCGCCACGGCGGCGAGCACGGCGGAGTTGACGTAGTTCCCCGCCGCGATGGTGAGCTGCGCGAGTGCGGTGCCGAGGCTCTTCATCCCCGCCGGCGACTGGTCGTAGAAGAACTCGAGCACGCCGATGGCGGCGAACACCTCGCCCGCGCCAAGCACCGCGTACGCCGGGGCCTGCCACGCGATGCTCATCTTCTCCGGCACCGGCGCCGGCGCGCGCGCGAGCGCCAGGCGCCGCGCCTCGACGAGCGCCGCGTACGCCATGCCGGCCACGGACAGCGCGAGGCCGGCGCCGAGACGCTGCAGCTGCGACAGGCCGCGGTCCTTGCCCGTGGCGCGCCGGGCAAGCGGCACCAGCACGCGGTCGTAGACGGGGATGCAAAGCATCACGCTGATCACGTCGAACGTCGCCATGGACGCCGGCGGCAACGTGAAGCGGCCCACGCGGGTGTCCATGGCCGCGCCCTGCTCGACGAACGTCGACGACATCTGCGCGGTGGCGGTGAAGAAGAGGACCATGGACGCCCAGATCGGGAACAACCGGAGCAGCATCTTCAGCTCCTCCACCTGGGACACCGTGCACAGCCTCCATGAGCTCGCCGGCTCTGCTGCGCCTTTCTCGACTGGTGCTACGATAACGGCAGCCTTGTCGAAGAACCTGGACCACAGACGTCAATGCCAAACTTCAGTTGCCAGTTCAGTTTTACAACGTTAATCTGTCGAGTACTGCTGTAGATCCAACCTAGGAGTATTACACACCGCGTTGGACAACCCAAGATTCAATGAATTAAATCGCTACTATGGTGGTGGTTCAACTTTGTTTTAAAACCGTTAGATCTAAAGCATTTTTCTTTACTATCCGACACAACAATTTATTGTGCTGGCCGCACCATGGGGATTCAGACATTCAGTTAAATAGATATTGTCGTCGCTCGAATAATCGAGAGAACGGCAAATATTTGGTTCGGGGAACAACGATCAATCGAGGTATCGATCTAGGGCACACAGAGAGTTTTTATACTGGTTCGGGCCTCCCAGAGGATAATAACCCTACGTCCAGTGTATGTCGTGTTGAATATGGTGGTGTGTATGCTGTATGTTTCGATCCCCATCTCATCGAAGGGTTACATGTATATTTATAGTCCTTGTTACCGCCTCTAGGAGTCCTTGCCTTGTTCTACAAGACTTCCGATCTGTAGTAACAGATTCGGAGTCTATCTACAAGTTCCCTTTCGTGCGATACAAGTCTTCGGAAAATACCAAACTAAAGTCTTCGGGAATATCTGAAAATATGGGTTACGACATAAGCCCCTGAACATGTCACTTGGCTGATTCGTCTTTGATACGAAGAGGTCTTCATCTTCATGCGAACTTCTGACAAGGGATATGTTCTTCACTGAGCACACATACTTCAGATATTCTCATCTTCAATTCTTGAGTCATCGGAACAGTTCACCGAACCTAGTCTTCGGAACAACCGAACACACAGGTCTTCGGAACAACTGACTGAACCGAGCCTTCGGAATAACTGTCTGGACCAGGTCTTCGGAACAACTGAACAAATCGGGCCTTCGGAAAAATCTGAACAGATTGGGTCTTCAGAATAACAGCAACCGCATTGAGTGATCGGAATAACCTTTCCTTCAAGTAACTTTATCAACACCAAATCTTTTAAGAGAACCGTCAATCCAGAGAGTTTGGAGGAAATATTAATCAACTCCCATCCTTATCTCTTTCTCTCGGTCCAGCCATGGCATTGATCTCGCTTTAGAGTTGAAAAGACTTTGACGCGACCCTTCGATTCTTGTCCTTATTCTCCAAACCAGGCCCACCAGGGTATCCTCTGGATTCACCGCGTCGCCGCACGGTTCCCCAGAAAGAAACATAAAAAAACCACTTTGCACTTGACCTTTCGGTTTCCAAAAGGCCACCTTTTGGTTATAAATGATTAGGACGGCGGAGCCCCCAAGTATCACTTTCGCATCCACCATCCACCATGGGCAAGAAAAGACCCACCACTCCACAGTTCATGAAGTGGTTCGACGACGAGCTCGCCGGCGGGTCGGGATCCTCCTCCGCGCATCCCACTGGCGTTCCACCGCCGGTAGCTGCTGCTCCTCCTCCGCTCTCCGCGGAAGATTACGGACTCCCTCCTCCGAGTCCCCCTCCAGATCCATCTCAGGTCGTAGACCTAGAGGCGGACACGGCGGGAGATGAAGAGTTCGCGCGCCGCCTCCACGTCGCCCTGAACAAGGGGCCACGCGGGATTCCGGCGGACGCCAAACCCATCCTCCTCGACGACTCTGACGACAACGACGACGACGACGACGACGACGACGACGACAACGGCGACGACGACGAACCGGCCAAGAAGAAAGCCATGGTCCTGTACAATCCTGGCTGGGCTCCCTGGACGAGCGCTCAAGCCGGATCCAGTCAGGCGGGTGGCTCCATTCCCGTCGCCGCAGAAGATCCTCTCCTTCCTACCGGGGTCATCAACCCGGTCATGGCATTGAACGAGGGTTCTGCCCTCTCCACCACCGAGGTGCCCCTCCCGCTCATCACTTATGGTGAAGGCGGCGTAGGTGCAGGCTCTGCCGCTGCTGCTGCCGAAGCCTCCTCTCCCCTCATCACATATGAGGAGGACGAGGTTGATGCTGATGCTGCTGTTGCAGCCCCTGAGGACGCTGATGATCAGCGGAACTAGGGATAAGGGGATGGCTATCATGCCATTCTCTTAGCAGTAGTCTAGGTTTTCTTATTTTTTCTTCTTCTCCTGTTTTATTCTTCTGTCAAGCAGGTCGGAGAGTAGAACCTAGATAGTTTTCTGCATGTCTTGCTTGTAATATCTTTTGGCTACCTCCCGGTAGGCCTTCTTGAGGTCGTCCTAGGATGCATCCTTGGACACATCAAGGGCTGCCTTCAATCCAAGTTTATAATTTCTGAATGATATTGCATCTGTGATGTTGGCTTCTCTTTTTCTCTTGACAATGTACCTTGCATGAGTCTTCGAGATAACTGAGCTTAGCTTCTCCGATATACCTCGATGAAACGAGTCTTCGTAGCAACTAACAGATCACTTGGTCGAGAACTCTTCGGGAGTATCACTCAATACGTTTTTCACGCACCGAAGGCTCTTTCCGATCCGGATCGTTAATCGAACATCGTTAATTATTCGGGGCAACTGATCCCAGAAAATATTCCAACTTCTTACCTCACAACCAGGTAGTTATCCTTCCAAAAACCAAGCGCAAATCCAAACGCATTATTTTAATAACAGAAAAGAGCATCACCTCGGTATATTCCGCGCGTAACCCAAGGAAGAGAAATCCTACATTTACGGGGAGGCGAACCGTCACGCCGAGTTTTACTTAAACCCTTCACGCCGTATTCTTTTTCCTCCGTCCTTTAGTCCGCACTCTTTTCTATTTCCTCAAACCCTAAACATTTCACATGGCCGCCGCATCCTCATCCGCCACAATCTCCGGCAATCCCAACGAGAATCAATCCTCCGACTCCCACGACTCCAACATTTCTCTTACCCAGGCGCAGCAGAAGATGAAGAAGGGAGAAATCCCAAATCTGCAAGAGTACTGGAAGAAATCCAGCCTCTCCTTGGAATACTTGGATGAACTAGAGAGAAAGGGGATGATCTCTGCCTTCCTGACTCGACGAAACACCGGCGAAGAGGAGTACCATCACTGCAACACCACAGAACTCCCGGTATTTGAGGCTCATCTCATGTGTGGTTTCAACCTTCCGCCTTCTAAGTTTCTTGAGCAGATCTGTAGATTTTACCGTATCGAGCTTGTTCAACTCAAGCCCAATGCTGTGATGATGCTTAGCATGTTTGCCATCTTGTGTGAATGTTGGTTGGGCGTAGCCCCCTGCTTGAATCTGTGGCGCCATTATCACCAACCCCGGTACTACAAGGGTCAGATGATGGTGTTTTCAGTAGGCTTCGTACTTAGGAACAAATCTGAGTTCATCCCGTATCAGTACAAGTCTTCCTGGAGCGGATACGACACCAAATATCTGATCTTGGACATGGGGAAGAAGAATAATGTGATCAAGCTTGACGGCTTAATGCCGAACCATGAGAAGTGGGACAAGGGTCTTCCGACCTATGTTCCTCGATTGAATAAGATGATAGCCAGGGTCAATGAGTTGATCAAATTGGGCTTGAGAGGAGAACATGTTGTGGAAGAATTCATCCGAAGACGCATCTTCCCTCTTCAGGAGCGTGATCCTCTGGCTATGCATTACACAGGTCCTGGTGAACCTAATTGGTTGCCAGTTGGAGGTAGATGTCCATCACTCATCAACATATCAGTATATACTTGATATCTGATTTCTGTTTGATAAGCATGTCATCTTCTTCTCTCCTTCGCAGCTGTCGAACTCTCCAAAGACGATGTCTTCAAGAGGGTGTACGATATCATGGGTACTGGCCCGAAGGTTAAGCCTTCGACAGTACCTCTTCCTTATAGTGCAGAAAATCCACCTCCCAAGGTATATTGACCGTAGATCTCCTCGATTTACTTGAAGATATATTTTCCGCCATACTAATTTTGCGTTCTGCAGAACCTTTACGAACCTGGCCCCGACGATGTCCAACCCGATGTTGATATAGTCATCGGGGACAGTGACGAAGAAGACAATGGTGATCGGGAGAAGGATGCAGCCGTTGCCGATGATGCTACCAGCTCTCTTGAGCGAAAGGTGGCTGCTGTTGCTGCTGTCAAGCAATCTGAGGCTCCCGGAGATACTGAGAGGGTTGATCCGGCGGCCGATCCCACGTCCGGTGATATCCCGATGGGTATCGAAGCCACCAGTCTTCCTTCACCTGCTGTCGAGTCTTCGAAGTCCCCAGCTGGGGCGAAGACAAAGACAACGACACGCAAGCGCTTCCGAACGGCTACTCCTGCTACTCCAGCAGCTCCAGCAGCGTCAACAGCTCCAGCAATTGTTGCTCCCGATGTCCCTGAACTGCCTCCAGCTCGCGTCGCCAATCCTCGTACCGGCGATCAGGTACCCATCGAAATAGTTTTCGGTAGTCTCTTTAAAGGGTTTTCCAAAATCTCTCAAGTCTTGTCTTCCCAGGCGACATCTGCTTCTAGCCCTGCTGTCAAGAGAAGACGCTTCCGCACGAAGAGGTATACTTCGTGGGTGTTCTTACCAAATTCCCTTGCTGCTTGAAATATTTCCATCCAATCTTCTAATATGTGATCATGTTGTAGTGTTCTGTCCTCTTCTGCTGAACCTGCTCCTGCTGTCAACCCTCCGGCCTCGAACGTACAACCAGTGACCGAACAGGCCCTAGCTGTTTCTGCTTCCGCATCCGGGACAGTTGGGGAGAACTTAGTGTTCGACAAGCTGAGCCAGGAGGTCGTTGCTGCCAGGAAGTGGCATCTGCAAACTTGCAAGCGCCTCACTGACAAGATAAAGCAGAAAGAAGGAGAACTCGCTGCTCTTCAGAAGAAACTATCTGATGCTGAGAAAGCCAATGACTCATCGGGGAAAGATAACAAGATCCAGGAGCTTGAGAAGGCTCTTACTGCTTTGACCAAGACCCATGATGACGCAAAGGTATCTCATGCCAAGGAGATAGAAACTCTGAAGAGTGAGCACAAGGAGTACCTCAAAGATCTCCGTGTCGATAAAGAGGCTTTAGAGAAGAACGTGCAGGGTAATTCTTCCTGTCATTTGTTGTTCCCTTCTTGCCTTTCTTGTATTCCTGAAGTAATCTGATATCTTCTGTTGTAGATTTGAACTCCAAAAATGAAGCCCTAAGCACTGAGAACACAGCCAAGACTCAAGTAATCCAAGCTCTGCAGGCGGAGGTGAAGAAGCTGAAGGATGCCAACAAGATCCTGACTGCAGAGAAGGCCAAACTTGCGGACAAGGTTGCTGATAGTTTAGTCAATGGCTGTGCCTTTGCTTTGGCTGCTTTGAAGAACCGTCATCCTGATTTGGACGTGAAGATTGTAGAACAGGGCTTTACTTGTAGTGTAGGTGAACGTGATGCACTTGTTGACGGTTTGATAGAGTCAGCCGACAAGTTCATCATGGATTTGAACTTGGAAGCACCTCCTTCTGATGAGGAGAGGCCTTGAAATACTTGTTCAGCCCTGCAGTCAAACAATCTTTTGATGTATTATTGGAGCTCAAGCTCCTGTTAATCTTGATTTAGATATGCATAGTAGCCCAGCCCCCTGCTTTTTTGGATACAGTTTGAACTGTGTGCAGGAAAGCATTATCACTAATATGCAATATCTAAAGATCATAGAAAAATGCACATTAATTCATTGACGCGTAGCTTTGCCTATGACAAGCGACGTTTGAATTAATTCTCTGAAGTTGCTCCATATCTGGAAGTCATAATAGCTGTATAACATTTGACTTTGCACATGGCAAGTTATGTTTCAAGCTAAATAATGGGGGTGTTGATCTTGCAACGTGGTCTGGAAGTTGGCACTTATAACTCGATGGCTAAGGCTCTTACTTCAGACACTCGGGGAGACTTACGAAACTTATGAACCATTGGCCAAGCTATCATGTAGCACCATATGGCATAAGACTTGCAGTCTGTTGGGTGGTTGATCATGCAACCAGCCTAGGGAGAGCTACTTATTAACCTCATGGGCTAAGGGTCCCTCGCTAGAACATCATGGGGGTCAATTAACTTATGAACCACTGTGTGGCTAAGCCTTATGACCAATTTTGCCTGAAGAGGCTGTTCGTACCGATGCCTTATAGCCCTCATGTGGCTAAGACATCAGCCAAACTAGTAGACCGACCTGGGTCAGCCTTTGGGATCGTGCACAGTAGATGAAGAAACTGAACACGCTTTATTCATCAAACAATGGATTACACATAAAACTTTCTAAGCTGATCAGTGTTCCATGTTCCGGGCAATATATCACCATCAATGTGGGCTAAGATATAAGCTCCCATGCCAGCATCCTCAACTGCTATGTAGGGTCCTTCCCTTGGAGAAGACAACTTGTGCTTATCCTTGGTTTTGATATCCTTCTTGATCACCAGATCTCCCACATCTAAATGTCGACCGACCACTTTACGACTGTACTGCTTCTTCAGAACCTCCTGATAATGTTCCACATTATGGAGTGCTGTGTTGCGTTCTTCTTCGAGGAGCAGTAGATCAACCTCTCGAGAGATTTGCTGGTCGTCTTCATAAAAATTGGTGATCCGATGAGCCCCCAAGTGAATCTCAGGTGGTAGTACTGCATCAGCACCGTAGACTAAGAAGAATGGAGTTTCCTTCGTGGCTCGACTGGTAGACGTCCGCGCTGACCACAGGACGGTCGGTAACTCGTCGATCAATTCTTGCCTTTAGCTGCTAGCTTCTCATACACCCGTGCACACATCCCCTTCATAAGGATCCCGTTGGCTCGCTCGACAGCACCATTGGTTTGAGCATGAGCCACCGAAGATGTCGGGTGAATTATACCATGATCGGCACAAAATTTTTCAAACCGGCGACCGATGAACTGTCGACCATTGTCTGATATCAACTTTCTAGGAACTCCGAACCTTGTGACTATACTCCTCATGAACTTGACAGAAGCAACCTCAGTGATGTTCACAACCGCCTCTGCCTCAATCCACTTGGTGAAAGTATCGATGGCGACGTATAAGAATTTGTATCCTCCTTTAGCTTTTGGAAATGGTCCCAATATATCGATTCCCCAGATAGCAAAAGGCCAGGTGATAGGAATTGTATGCAACTCTTGAGCATGCCTTGTACTTTGCCTACTGAAGAATTGACAGGACTTACATGTTTGCACAAGGTGAATGGCGTCCTGCTTCGCGGTGGGCCAGTAGAATCCGTGCCTGAATGCTTTGCCGATGAGAGTACGATAAGCTGCATGTGCACCGCAGATCCCACCGTGTATATCATGTAGCAGTCTAATACCATCTTCCGTAGAGACACACCTCAGCAGAATCCCATTGAGACCTCTTCTGTAGAGCACGTCATCAATCAACACATAATGCTTGGACTTGCGGGCCAGCCGCTCCGTGGCCGCATCATCATCTGGGATAGGACTGTTTTCGAGAAACAGGCGAATTGGTATACGCCAGTCTTCGACAGAGCCTTCTCCCGTGTCGATAACCATCAACTCCACTGCGTCATGCGTGATTGCCGCCGATGGCTTGTGGAGCTTTTCTAAGAACACATCATCTGGGACTGGAGATCGTGATGAAGCAATGCAAGCTAAATGATCAGCGTCACGATTGTCCAGCCGTGGTACGTACCGCACTTCGAGACCATCGAACCCTTTCTCCAGCTTCCGAACTTCTTCAAGATAATCGGCCATCTTCGGATCAGAGCATTGATACTCTTTCTGTACCTGCCGGGCGACTAACTGTGAATCCCCTTTCACGAGCAGTCGGCTGATACCGAGAGATTTGGCAATGCGGAGACCTGTCACGAGGCCCTCATATTCTGCAACATTGTTCGTAGCTTGGAAAAGCAACTGGATGGCGTACTTCAATACTTTTCCTGCTGGAGATATGAAAACCACTCCAGATCCGGCACCTTTCAATGTAAAAGAGGCGTCGAAATACATGACCCAGTGATCTGGATCTTTCTTGTCGTCATCACCATCATCGGTCCACTCTGCTATGAAATCCGCCAGAGCTTGTCCTTTGATGGCTGTTCGAGGGACATATTCAATCTGGTATTGACCAAGCTCTACAGACCATTGAGCAATTCTGCCGATGGCATCTTTGCAATGCAGAACAGTCTGGAGCGGTCTATCCGAGACCACCTTGATTGGACGAGCTAGAAAGTAATGCTTCAGCTTTCCGGACGTCATCAACACTGCGTACAATAGCTTCTGCACCATCGGGTAACGCGTCTGGGCATCTTTCAATATCTCACTGACGAAATAAACAGCGAACTGCTTGGGCCCAGTGTCTGTTTCCGGTCAACTGTCAGTGCAGCACTAACAACTGAATCTGTAGCAGCAACATACAGTAGCAGTTCTTCATTTGGCTGTGGGGGCTTCAGGGTGGGCATGTTTCTGAGATAAGCTTTGAGCTCTTTGAATGCCTCTTCTGCCTGATCATCCCACTGAGAACCATCTTGATTGCGTAATAACTTGTAGAATGGCTGTTGGCGGTCCTTAACGACAACTTTTTACCGCCAACACCAGCTTATAAAAGCCATCAATCAAGAATAAAATGAACTTTCTTTATGGACTAATGGCTTTCCACAAGTTTTGGTGATATTTTGATTGCAGGTACAATTATTAAGGAAAATCACCACAAACTATAAACAAAGAGGGGTTTTTTCCATGAAGATAATTTATCCAAATAAAACATTTGATATCTGCATGTGAAAGCCCTCGAAAAGATAGTCAAAATTGACTTTTGGTTCACTCAATTCGGAGTCCGGGAGCAGAAGTTATGCCTCAACGAAAATTGCAGGAAATGCTGAAATTCCCTGACCGGCCAGCCACCCCCCTAGGCCGGCCGGCCTACTTTTGTCTCAATGGACCCGATCTTCCTCCAGTGGGCTATACACATTGCAAAACATCAAGCCCAAGTGGTCTCCATGGTGGATGAACAACCGACATCCGGAAGGTGGACTTTTGGGCCTTAATTTGATGATTTCTGCACTTCTGCCGCCCCCACTCGAAAACCGACTTCAGAACCGACCTTGGGAGGCAATCTAGGACGTCCACGGCGAAGGCGGTGGCCATCCGGACAATGGATGGCCGGCCGGCTAAGGTGGGAGGCCGGCCGGCCTGACTTTTCGGCAAAACCGCCTCACCGACTACCGACGTGTCGTGACCGCCACTCTACCTCACTTAGGCCTATAAATAGGTGGTAGCTCCCACGGTAGAACTCGCACCTTAGTAGAGAAACACTTTGATAAGTGAAGTAGAGAGTGAGTGAGAGGAGGAGGAAGGGCGGAAGCTCCGGAGATGTCGGGGTTCTGCTTCCTCGGTGCCTCGGGTCTATACTCCGCCTGGGAGTAGTCGCCATAGTCTTCCAGGCCGGGTAACATGTAAGGTACTATTTATTGAGCAATAAAGTAAGGTTTTCTTCTTTATTATCTATGGGATTCAGGTGTGTAGTAAGTATTTCTTATTTACTGCATGTGCTAGCTCTAGGAAATTGCTAGTTGCTGGTATTAATGATAGGTGTAAACGTGGTGTTTATACTTTGATTTATCTTGAGTTGCCCTCAACCCCACGGGATGTTGTGGTAGCCGCGAGTGTAGGTGACAGCTACACCGGTCTCTGTAGTCCACCACGTTCGGGTTGAGTGTGTAGGGCCTAGACGCGGTCCGTTGACCGGATACGTTGAACCTAGTTCTCGGGTTGCGTGTCTTGGCGGCGGCCGTGCCCCGAAGTAGATGATATCGAAAAACCCTTATGGCATTGTTCAGTTATTTAGTATCTTGCATTAGATTACCTGGCCAGAGGACTATCTTTTTACTATATTAATCCCCTGCTTAGCGTGTCTCTTTTTACGGATATTCTGCATAGATCTCGAGTTTAGTACACTGTTCGTTCCCTGTGGATTCGATACCTTAGGAATACTCTTGGGGTGAAAGCTGCATCGGTATCCGTGCGCTTGCGGATTTATTTCTGTTAGGCCTTAGGACTGCCAACAAGCTTTCTGGCGCCGTTGCCGGGGAACGGTAGCTGTGCTAACTCGAATCTAGGATCATCCGTGAATAGGTTTATTTTGTTTTGTTTTTGTTTTTCTTTTTCTTTATCATTACCATGGACCCATCCTCCATCGTCTACGCCAATGCTCCGAAAGGAGAATTGCTGGAGCCTCCTCCAGCATCTGCACCAATCACAGCCCAGAGCTATGAGATTCGTCCAGAACTCATAGCACTGGTTCAGGGGAACATCTTCCGCGGAGATGAAGATGAGAATCCATATGAACACCTGAGATACTTCGAGCTGCTTTGTTCCACTGTTTCGACCCAGGGATTTCCACAGGACACGCTCAAATGGAAGTTATTCCCGTTCTCACTCAGTGGAAAGGCAACACAATGGTATGCTATGTCAGTAGGAGGGGCCAACGGAAATTGGACAACTCTCAGAGATCTCTTCTGTTTCAAATACTTCCCTGTTGCAAAGGTCATTGCTCTTCGTATGGAGCTTCTTACCTTCAAGCAGAGCAGTGAAGAAACATTGGGAGCCTCATGGGAGCGCTTCATGTCATACACCGTCAAAGGACCAGATCTCGGACTCTCACCAGCAGTACTCCTTCAGCACTTCATGTGGGGGCTCACTCCAGGGAGCCGTACTTTTTTGGATACTGCTTCTGGAGGATCTTTCATAAGAATCACACCAACTGAAGGATTCGAACTTCTTGGTAAAATTCTGAGCAATCTGGACAGCTATGTGCCACCTACACCCGAGCTACCAAAAGAAGAAGTACCCGTTGTTCAACCTGTGCTTCAAATTGAGGTTCCTCAAGCTCCGATCATGGAAAAAGCTCCAATCATGGAAGAAACTCCTGAATCATTCTATGTCTGCCCAACAAATCCAAATTTGTTCCAAGGTGGTCAAACTCTTGCCGAAGCTGAAAACCTTCAGGTGGTGGAACCAATTCTTCCTCTCGTGCCCTACGAAGAGGAATTTGATTTCACCAAATTCGGGGATACAAGATCATATCCGATAGAGAGAAATTGTTACCCTGACAATGATGACGCCGAAGAACTGGATTGGGAAGATATAGAAGAGCAGACAGAAAGAATACATCAACTGTCAGCTGTTCTGGGGGAAGATTGGTTTCAAGAAGCCGAATGCACGAGGGAGACAATCAAGTTAAATCCAAAACCCGACTGCGTTATGGTGAATATTCAATCCACTGCTAGGAGGAAAGCCATATATGACTTAAAAGCCAAAGTCAATATCATGTCAAAGCATATGGCTGAAAGTAGTGGATGGCTGTCCGAAGACAACCTAACGCCTTCAAAGAAATGGTTGGTCTTCGAGAATAAATATTACCCAGCGGTAGGAGTTTTGCGGGAAGTGGAGACAGAGATAAATGAACAGCCCATGGTTCTCGCCTTTCACATATTCGATATACCCAAGCAAGACTTCTTACTGATCGGAACTCCAATCTACACATTCTCCCAAATAAAGTATTTACAGGAGAAGTTGGATGTTCGTATTGGGAAAGAAAGCTTCCCCGTTGACGTCAGGCGTGCTCTCAACACCAAAGCTGAGACGCACCCTGAAACTATGGAAGAATTAGCCTCTATTGAAGAAATAGTTGGAGAATTCTTGGAAGCACCCCATATGGAGGAAGAGACTAAATTCTTTACTAAAGATGAAGATGCTTCTCCATATGTTGAACTAGACAAGCATGAAGAAACTGCTCCAACGCCCGTCGAGTTAAAACCATTACCGCCAGGTCTCAAGTACAGCTTCCTCTTTGGGAATCAAAGCACCCCAGTTATCATCAGTGACAAGATATCCCATGAAGAAGAGAAGAAGCTGGTAGCCTTATTGGAGAAATATCGATCAGTAATAGGTTACTCACTAGCAGACCTCAAGGGGATCAGTCCAGAATTCTGCACACACAGAATCCCAATGGAACCTGATCACAAGCCTGTTCGTGAACACCAACGACGTCTTAATAATGCCATGAGAGAGGTAGTGAAAAAGGAAATCTTGAAGCTACTCAAGGCAGGGATTATTTATCCAGTGCAGGACAGTCAATGGGTCAGTCCCGTTCAGGTTGTGCCAAAGAAGGGAGGGATGACTGTTGTGCGGAATGAAAAGAATGAATTGATCCCTCAGCGCACTGTGACAGGGTGGCGGATGTGCATCGACTACAGGAAGTTGAATAAGGCAACAAGAAAAGACCATTATCCTCTTCCTTTCATCGATGAAATGCTCGAGCGGCTGGCAAAGCATTCATTCTTCTGCTTCCTAGATGGTTATTCAGGATATCACCAAATTCCTATCCATCCTGATGACCAAGACAAGACAACCTTCACATGTCCCTATGGCACCTTTGCATATCGCAGGATGTCGTTCCGAATATGCAATGCACCTGCTTCCTTCCAAAGATGCATGATGGCTATCTTCTCAGATCTTGTTGAGAAAGTAATGGAGGTATTCATGGACGATTTTTCCGTTTATGGAGAGACATTCGATGGGTGCCTACGCAACTTAGAGAAGGTGCTACAAAAATGCAAGGAATCCGACCTAGTCCTGAACTGGGAGAAATGCCATTTCATGGTAACAGAGGGAATTGTCTTAGGAACAAGGTCTCTGCCAAAGGGATAGAAGTCGACAAGGCTAAGATTGAAGTCATTGAATCACTTCCACCCCCGAGGAACATCAAAGGGATTCGCAGTTTCCTAGGGCATGCTGGATTCTATAGGAGATTTATCAAAGATTTCTCCAAGAAAGCCAGACCTCTCACCAATCTGCTAGCTAAGGATGCACCATTCGTCTTTGATGAGAGGTGCATGGATGCATTTAATGAACTCAAGCGAGCGTTAATCTCGGCCCCTATTATCCAGCCTCCAGATTGGAAGCTCCCATTCGAGATCATGTGCGATGCAAGCGACTATGCCGTTGGGGCAGTGTTGGGACAGACCAAGGATAAGAAGCATCATGCCATAGCTTATGCAAGCAAGACTCTCACAGGGCCACAACTCAATTATGCTACCACTGAGAAGGAATTGCTTGCAGTAGTCTATGCCATTGATAAGTTCAGGTCATACTTGGTGGGCGCGAAAGTGATAGTTTATTCTGACCACGCAGCCCTCAAGTACCTGTTAACTAAGAAGGATGCAAGCCACGACTTATCCGATGGATTCTACTCCTCCAAGAATTTGACATAGAAATCAGAGACCGCAAGGGAGTAGAAAACACAGTGGCAGATCATCTCTCTCGTCTACAAGTTGAAGATCCCAATGCATTACCTATCAATGATTACTTGAGAGATGATATGTTACTAAAGGTAACAAGCACCGACCCGTGGTATGCAAATATTGTTAACTATATCGTTTCGGGATACATACCACCAGGGGAGGACAAGAAGAAGCTCATCAGGGATAGCAGATACTATCTATGGGATGATCCTTATCTGTATAAAGTCTGCTCTGATGGCTTACTCAGAAGATGTGTGCCCACCTGTGAAGCAATGCAGATCATTGACAGATGTCACTCTTCACCGTATGGGGGCCACTATGGAGCATTCCGTACCAATGCTAAAGTCTGGCAGAGTGGATTCTACTGGCCGACTATGTATGAGGATACCAAAGAGTATGTACGGAGATGTCCTCGTTGCCAAAGAATTGGAGGGATAAACTCTCGAGATGCGATGCCCCTTACAAATAACCTCCAAATCGATATCTTCGATGTATGGGGCATTGACTTCATGGGACCCTTTCCAAAGTCAGAAAACTACGAGTACATCCTAGTGGCAGTGGACTATGTCTCAAAGTGGGTAGAAGCAATACCATGCCGCAATGCAGATTCCACCCACTCAAAGAGAATGCTCCAGGAACACATTTTCCCAAGGTTCGGCACACCAAGGGTGATCATTAGCGATGGGGGTTCACACTTCATTGATAAAACCTTCAAGGAAATGCTACACAAATATGGAATTGAACATAGAGTAGCGACCCCCTATCACCCACAAACCAGCGGTCAAGCAGAGACTTCAAATAAACAGATCAAGAATATCCTCCAAAAGACCGTTGATAAGATGGGAAAGTCCTGGAAAAGCAAACTGCACGAAGCATTATGGGCTTACAGGACAGCTTATAAGACACCCATTGGCATGACCCCATACCAAATGGTATATGGGAAGACATGCCATCTACCTGTCGAGCTAGAGTTCAAGGCATATTGGGCAATCCGGAAATGGAACATGGATTTAGATCAAGCCCAAATCAAGCGGCAAATTCAAATCGCCGAGCTTGAAGAATGGAGGGAAAAGGCGTACCATAGCTCCAAGTTATACAAGGACAGAACTAAAAGATGGCACGACAAGCGCATCCGAGAGAAGCACTTCGCGCCAGGAGATAAGGTACTACTTTTTAATTCCCGTGCTAAATTATTTGGCCTTGGTAAACTCCGGAGCAAATGGGAGGGCCCTTATACTGTTGTGGAATCTGTCACACCCGGTTTTAAGAACAAAACCAAGTGCTCATCTATATGTGTGCCCAGGACCAAGTTTCACACATATAGGACAAAGTATAGTAAAACAGAGTAACCAATGTCATAAATACATCGTACCTTATAATAATAAATGTCTCATAAGACTAAAACAAATATATTCGCTAGCGGAAGACTCCATAACGCCACAGGCAATCGACCGGGGGCTCCACAAGCTTAGACTTCATCGCCATCATCAAAGTACTCCATCTTCATATTCTCTGAGCAGCATTTCATATTTGTGGGGGAGATAGCAAGTGTGAGTACATGTCGTACTCCGCAAGTGGGGGAAATAAATGACATGCAAGCTCAATAGAAGAAAGGCTACAACATGGTTCATTTGCATAAATGCTAACTATAACATAAGACATAGTTTACAAAGCAACCTATATTACTAGGTGTGTTGAGACTACCCATCAAATTAAATTAAGTAAATTAAACCAAACTCCACACAGGAGACAGTCCACAGAGGACAACGGTTCACACAGGACCGTGAGGGAAAAGATCACCAAGATACATATGATTCACCCAGAAACCACCCAACCAACCAACACCCACTAATCATGCGAAAGGGCCATGCCGCTCGTAACCGTGAGCACGGCTTTCATGAAAGTTTTACACTCTGCAGAGGTGGCACCACTTTACCCACAAGATAGAGATTCCCGTAGAGCCATTCCACTTCCGAGGTAGATGACCGGGGTTTCTCTACTAGCCTTTACAAAGAATGCTCCCAACAATGTAACTCGCTCATTAAGGATCCACAGCCGTACATAAGTGTTGGTTCACAGAACCCACAGTTCACACAGGACCATGACTCAAGAGCCAACACCCCAGCTGCCCCCTCTGATGCCAGGCGGTTCCCAGGATCACAAAGCATCCCTTCCCCACTCTACCAATAGCGAGCACAAAATTAAGAACACCCTAATTATTTGGCTAGCCTACCCATTATCAGTCTTGTGATGGCACTGTTGTCATGGTTACACGTTCCACGAACCGGTCCTTAGCTGATCCGAGCAAGAACTATTCTCAAACCAAATGTTCACCGAGAACCATCCAAACCATCCCCTTGCTCAGACCCTAGCTTCCCATGTCGCTAAACAAATTAGCAGATTAACACTTAGTTAAAGTATACCATTAGTCAAGATTAACATGATAAGGTGATTGACTCCAACAGCAAAGCTAAGCAAAAGCTACCCAAAGACAACCACCATAAGCTAGGGCGACAAGGAATGATATGGAACAGGTAAAGTAGACACATAGGATTCAATATTAAACAAGCATGCATGTTTATAAAAGACACATTTAAAAAAAAACATAGGTTCAGAATGGTCAAGGACACTTGCCTCAAAAGAAGTGCTGCTGCTCAGAGTATTCAAAACCTCGGTCTTGCTCTTGATAGTTCTCGAACTGCGCGTTCTCTATTTAACGGCAACATACAAAGCACACAAAATATAAACAATAAGAAACAGTGCACCAAACAGTACCAAAGTGCTACAAAAACAGTACTAAAAGATAGTACTCGTCGCTACGATCGCGTGAGCGCAAGAATCGCTAAAAACGGATTAACGAGCAAAAGTTATGAGCTTTTGAAGTTTTAGGGCTTAAAATAGAAAACAGAAACGGTTAGGGTTCATTTGTAATTACAGAAAGGTTTAAGGGCTTATTTGTAAATAACAAAAAGGTTAGGGACTAAAGTGTAAAAGTTTGGACCGAAACCTAAATTAAATAAAACTCAGGGGTGTTTTTCTGTAAAATTCCAGGACTTGAATATAATTTTATAAAAGACCGAGGGCTTAACTGTAAATTACCTTTTTCTGGAAACTAAATTGATTTAAACAAAAGAGAAAAGGTATTTTAAATAAAAGAAAATCGTGGACCGGGTCTACCAACTCTGTGAACTGGGGAAAGGTCGTGGTCCATAGGTCCACGGTAGACCAGTTGGCCGGAGAACGGCGGCGGCTCGCCGGAGCTTGCGTGCCGCGGCGCTACGCGGCGGCAAATCTCGCCGCGCGTGGCCAGAAAGCACCGAGTGGCGCGTGAAGCTCACCGGAGTGGTCGCCCTTCGCGGGAGATGGCCGGAGAGGAGTCGCCGACGTGGGGAAGAGACGGTGCTGGTTCGGCGGCGTCGGTGTGAGGCTTCGGGGCACTGGAGCTTGATGAGGAAGGCCGGAGGGGAGGCGGTGCAGTGTCGGGGTCCTCGGCGTCCGGTCTTTTGCGTCCAGGGCGGTGTTGAGTTGCCGGGCGTCGACCATGGCGGCGGAGATTGGCGGATCATCGGGATGGAGCTTCGGGCGCGGGATCACGTCGCAGAGGCTTCGAGTGGCTGTGGTGTGATCTCTCGATGCTTTTTGGGGGCGTGGGAGAAGATGGAGCGGGCCCGAGCGGCAGTTGGGGCGCGGCAGCGCTCCTCGCCGGATCTGGGGAAGACGGCGGCGACGGCGCGTCCTAGGGTTTGGCGGGTTGCGGAAGGCGGCGAGATTGGGAAAGGAGACGCAGCGCATAGGGGGTTCGATTTATACGGGCGTGGCACCCTAGGCTTGCTGGGCACGCACGCCGAGAGGGCGGCGGCGGCGTAAGGACGGTGGCGGCTGTTTAGGGTTGGCGGCGGCGCGGAGTTGGGCTGGACTTGGGCCGCCGGAGAGTAAAGAAGAAAGGAAAAGAAAAAAGAAGTGGGCTGGGAAAGAAGAAAGGAGCAGGCCGGCCCATGCGGCAAAAGGAGAGAAAGAAAACAGGAAAAAGAGAAGAATGAGATGGGCCAAGGAGTTTCGGCCCAGAGTGGCTGAGATCTTTTCTTTCTTCTTTTCTATTTCTATTTCTAACTTTCTATACTAAACGAAAACGATTTCTACTCGAATTTTCAAATATATTTTCCACAAAATAAAAGCCCTACTGCAATCTACTCCAGCATGAATGCAGCAAACACCTTACTATATCTTATATTAATTTATATAATTTAGAAAATAAATTTATTTGCCTAAATAAATGTGATAACTCTCAACTATTAAAACAACATTTTTAAACTATTCCAAAAGTTTTAAAATTTAGTGAAATTTATTCACAAACCAAAATTTGAAATTTTGGGATGTGACAGAATCCTCAAACCATGGGCCGTCACTCTCCAGAGTGATGATGGAAGCCTTTTTAAGGTAAATGGCCAGCGGTTAAAAGTATTCCTTGAACCCTCCATGCCTGCTCTCGAGGAAATAGATGTCCTCGAATTTATCCAAAGCTAAAAATGCTTGCATCTACGGTCTGGCTTTGACCTTAACCAAGCACACCCCTTTTTTTTTCTTTTTTCTTTTCCTTTTTCTAAATAAAAATAATATCTGACATGTTTGTGTGAGTGCTTTATTAAATTGTGTGTTGGTTTATGTGGGTAACCACATAAACCAACCTTTGTACACTCACATTTTCCCGAGTGCGTAGGAACAAAGTTGTGAACACACAATGGCGCGTCGTCCCGACGAAACAGAGAAGGAACAGGGGAGGGACCCCACCGGCCGGCCCAAACCCCAGGCCGGCCGGCCTTGGTCAAACTCCAATCAGGTTCAATTTTTCCTCAATCTTTATCTTGACCCGTTTGCTCTGTTTCACATACCCGAAAAAAAAGAAATAATTTTTGAAGATGAACCAAATAAACTCTTGCTAATCATCAGGTTTGTGGCATTATTATTTCGCTGTTTCTTCTTGCTCACAAAAATAAATTTAAGGACGCTCCTATCTATTTTGTTGTGAGATTTGATATATGCATAAATCTTGATTTCTTTCTTCTCTTGATTTTCTTGGGAATCAAAATTTTCCTTCGGATTTGTTGTCACAAAATCTTTTGAAAAAGCCTATTAGAGCCAAAAAGATAAATAGGTATGAACTCTTCAAAAGCCAATCTTTCTGTTGTGAGTTCGGTTAAGATTTAATTCTCTTGAGAAAAATGCACTCCTCAAGTTCAGTCTTTATCCTTCGCGTGTGTTCTCGAATTCTATCATCGTCAAAGAATGTTTGTCCCTATGTTCAAGCCCACAAAAATCATGAAAGGAAGTCAAAGGAGCCACACAAGTTGCCTCATACATCGCGGGAACTCAAAAAAAAAAAAAATAAGAAGAGAAAAAGAAAAGAGAGTTTCCCCGATGTCAAAAAAAAAATATATAAATATGGCATTATGGCTGACTTCAAAATTCAAAATTGGGCATGACATAGATCAAAATTCTCCCACAGTGTGAGTTCATTTTCTCCCCCACCACGTGCATCAATTCTTGTCGTGACTGAACAATGAGAATGTGCAATATTCTCTTTAGAATTCTTTCTTAGCCTTACAAAATTCTTCAAAAAGATTGTGCTCTCCCTACCAAGCTCCAAATACAAGCCTATTAGAGATAGGGAAGATAACTTTTGAGAGAAGAAAGGCTTTTTCATCACATTGAGTGACTCATGTGTTACGGATTTTGTGACATACAAAAGGGGGGATTTTGAAAACCCGAGGGATTTTGAGTTTGAAAGAATCTTTGATTATTACTATTAATCTCTCAACTCTTGAAGACAGTGAGCTTTAGCCACTTCCACATAGTGAGCCTGAAGTAATTGTCGAAATAACTTTTCCATAACTCCTTGATGATGCTTTTTCTTTGGTTCAATCTTTTTGCTCGGGACGAGCAAAGATCTAAGTCTGGGGGGATGTTGGCGGTCCTTAACGACAACTTTTTACCGCCAACACCAGCTTATAAAAGCCATCAATCAAGAATAAAATGAACTTTCTTTATGGACTAATGGCTTTCCACAAGTTTTGGTGATATTTTGATTGCAGGTACAATTATTAAGGAAAATCACCACAAACTATAAACAAAGAGGGGTTTTTGCCATGAAGATAATTTATCCAAATAAAACATTTGATATCTGCATGTGAAAGCCCTCGAAAAGATAGTCAAAATTGACTTTTGGTTCACTCAATTCGGAGTCCGGGAGCAGAAGTTATGCCTCAACGAAAATTGCAGGAAATGCTGAAATTCCCTGACCGGCCGGCCACCCCCCTAGGCCGGCCGGCCTACTTTTGTCTCCAATGGACCCGATCTTCCTCCAGTGGGCTATACACATTGCAAAACATCAAGCCCAAGTGGTCTCCATGGTGGATGAACAACCGACATCCGGAAGGTGGGCTTTTGGGCCTTAATTTGATGATTTCTGCACTTCTGCCGCCCCCACTCGAAAACCGACTTCAGAACGACTTCAGAACCGACCTTGGGAGGCAATCTAGGACGTCCACGGCGAAGGCGGTGGCCATCCGGGACAATGGATGGCCGGCCGGCCAAGGTGGGAGGCCGGCCGGCCTGACTTTTCGGCAAAACCGCCTCACCGACTACCGACGTGTCGTGACCGCCACTCTACCTCACTTAGGCCTATAAATAGGTGGTAGCTCCCACGGTAGAACTCGCACCTTAGTAGAGAAACACTTTGATAAGTGAAGTAGAGAGTGAGTGAGAGGAGGAGGAAGGGCGGAAGCTCCGGAGATGTCGGGGTTCTGCTTCCTCGGTGCCTCGGGTCTATACTCCGCCTGGGAGTAGTCGCCATAGTCTTCCAGGCCGGGTAACATGTAAGGTACTATTTATTGAGCAATAAAGTAAGGTTTTCTTCTTTATTATCTATGGGATTCAGGTGTGTAGTAAGTATTTCTTATTTACTGCATGTGCTAGCTCTAGGAAATTGCTAGTTGCTGGTATTAATGATAGGTGTAAACATGGTGTTTATACTTTGATTTATCCTGAGTTGCCCTCAACCCCACGGGATGTTGTGGTAGCCGCGAGTGTAGGTGACAGCTACACCGGTCTCTGTAGTCCACCACGTTCGGGTTGAGTGTGTAGGGCCTAGACGCGGTCCGTTGACCGGATACGTTGAACCTAGTTCTCGGGTTGCGTGTCTTGGCGGCGGCCGTGCCCCGAAGTAGATGATATCGAAAAACCCTTATCGCATTGTTCAGTTATTTAGTATCTTGCATTAGATTACCTGGCCAGAGGACTATCTTTTTACTGTATTAATCCCCTGCTTAGCGTGTCTCTTTTTACGGATATTCTGCATAGATCTCGAGTTTAGTACACTGTTCGTTCCCTGTGGATTCGATACCTTAGGAATACTCTTGGGGTGAAAGCTGCATCGGTATCCGTGCGCTTGCGGATTTATTTCTGTTAGGCCTTAGGACTGCCAACAATGGCATACCTCGTTCTCCCCGATCTCGAGATGAACCGGTTCAGGGCCGCCATCATGCCTGCCAGCTTCTGGACTTCTCGCCTGGTCTTCGGAGGCTTCAGCTTTTCAAGAGCCGCAACTTTTACTGGGTTGGCATCAATCCCTCGCTCGGAAATCATGTACCCCAGTAGCTTTCCAGACTTCACCCCGAAGACACACTTGGCAGGGTTGAGCTTCATCTTGTACTTTCTCAGGTTGTCGAAGGTTTGCTTCAGGTCGGCCAGGAGATCATCGGACTTCTTTGTCTTGACAACAATGTCGTCAATGTAGGCTTCGACGTTCTTCCCGATCTGATCCTCGAAGACTATGTTGACACACTTCTGATAAGTACACCCAGCATTCTTCAGCCCGAAGGGCATTGTGATGTACCAGAAAATTCCGAACGGCGTGATGAAGGCCGTCCTTTCTTGATCTTCGACGTTGAGACTAATTTGGTAATATCCAGAATAAGCATCAAGAAAACTTAATAACTCACTAGTGGACGTAGAGTCTACAATCTGATCTATCCTCGGAAGAGGGTACTCGTCTTTAGGACAAGCTTTATTCAAACTAGTGTAATCGACGCACATGCGCCAGGACTTGTCTGGCTTAGGAACTAGTACAGGATTTGCTAGCCATTCAGGATAGTCTACCGTTCTAATGAACCCGGCTTTGAGAAGCCTAGTGACCTCCTCATGTATGGCGTCGCGTTTGTCCGGCGTGTACCTTCGCTGCTTTTGCTTGATCGGCTTGAAAGCCGGGTCGATCCCCAATTTGTGCTCGATCACCTCCCTGGGGATCCCGGGCATATCAGATGGCTGCCATGCAAACACATCGATATTCTCCCGGAGGAAGGCTACGAGCGCGTCTTCCTATTTAGGGTCGAGATTGTCCCCGACGTTGGTCTTCTTGCCGGGGTCGATGAAGCTGAGGCCAATCGGCTTACTGCCCTTTTTAGCAGGCTCGTCTCCTTTCGCGCTTGGCTCGTCGACAGTCTTTGCTGGCGCTTGGACGACCGCTGTCGACGGAGATGCCACATCTGAAGCCTTCGTGTCAGCGACTGCTGCTGTCTGCCTTTGATCCTCCCGCAGGTTTTTCGTCCGGCGCTGCGAGTCCTGGTCCTTCGAATCGAAGTGGCCAGCTATGATTAGCGCGTTGACGTCGCATCTCACAGCCTGGTCTTGATCAGCGCATAGTGTGATAAGACCCACAAGTCCTGGAATCTTGAGCATGGCGTAGGCGAAGTGCGCAGCCGCCATGAACCTGAACAAGAACGGTCTTCCCAGGATGCAGTTGTAAGCAGATTCGAAGTCAGCCACCTCGAACGTCAGGACTTCAATTCTTCTATTCTCTCTCGGACCCACTGTCACTGCTAACTCTATCTTCCCAAGAGGACACGAAGACACCCCAGGCAAGATGCCATGGAATGATTCCTCAACTGGTCGGAGAGCGGTGATCGGCAGGCCCATCTGATCGTACGTCTTCTTCATCAACAGGTTGAGACCGCTTCCGTTGTCGATCAACGTCTTCGCGACCTTATTCCTGTGGATAATGACTTTGGCGACGAAAGGCAACTCTGGGTTGCTCAGCAGAGTCTTCGGGTGGTCATCGGCATTGAACGCGATCGGGGTATCCGACCACTCCAGTCTTCTAGAACAGGGTTCCGCCATAGCCACCTCTCTCTGCAGCTTCTTGTATTGGCTCTTGGACGACAGAGCGGAGCTCCCTCCGAAGATCATGTTGATCTCTGGGTACCTCTCATCCTCGTCATCGTCATGATCTCTGCGACTTCTGTAGCGTGGGCGTTCATCCCGGTCATCGCGCTCCCTGAGCTCCCGATCTCGGTACTCTCGATCACGGCGCCCACGATCTTGGTTCTCCCGATCTCGGTGCTCCCGATCTCAGTGTTCTCGATCTTGGCTTTCGCGGCCCCGATCCTCTTCTCTGGTTGTCCGTGAGGTCTTGCCCTCTTCTAGACGTTTCTTTTCGAGCTTGAGGTAATCGAAGCACTCTTCGAGTTCGTGGTTGGGGGAGCGGTGTATCGGACACCACTTGGCCACGCCTTCGGGACGACCTCGCTTCTTGCGGAAGTGATTACGATCCGATCCCGACCGATCGACCGCGTTCACCTCCCTGTCTTCTGACTTCTTCTTCGGAGCCTTGCCTCGGCCATCGGAGAGGCGAGCACGAGCATCAGCAGCTTTGGCGCAGATTTCTGCCAGTCGGAACAGCTCTGCAGTAGTCTTTGGCTCGTTCTCCGCTATGGTCTCCACCATCTTCACATCCAAACATCCTTCTTGGAAGGCGAGGATTACTTCTATATCGGAGATGTCTGCGATTGTGTTCTTCATTAGGCAGAAGCGCTTGATGTAGTCTCGAAGATTCTCATCAGCCTTCTGTTTAACACCTCGAAGCTGCTCTGGTGTCGCGTTGCGATTGTACGATCCAAGGAAATTTCCCTTGAAGACTTCGCACAGTTCTGCCCAGGAGTCGAAGTGATATGCCGGGAGGTTTAGCAACCACGACCGCGCCGCTCCGGTCAGGGCGGTGGGTAGATAGGCGCACTTGATCCTTTCATCTCCTCCTGCGGCATCTATCGTCGTGGAGTAGATCGACAAGAACTCTTCTGGGTTGATGGTGCCGTCGTACTTGTCGATAGACCCCACTTTGAACTTGGCTGGCCACTCAACAGTCCGGAGATAACTACCCAGAGCCCTATACGGGGGCGGCTTAGGAGCCGTCTCTGGACGCGTCCCTCTACGAGCTGGAGCTCCTGGAGTTTGTTGGTCTGGTTCCTCCCTTGAGGGATTGCCAGTTTGGTTTCTCCGCTGGTTTATCTGATGTCTTGCATCCGAAGGCTCCAGATTACGCCGTCGTCGATTGGGGTGATCGGAAGACGATCCATGTGAGGATGAATCGGCCCTCTGATCGTTGGTAGCCCCCAGGCGTCTGTGTACTGGAGTCCTGGCCGGCGCAGCAACCTCTTGACCTTGCGGTGGGATCACGCGGCCGGCTAGTTCTACGACTTGTTGTACCATTGGAGCTAATGGTGTTCCGTCGGGGGCCATACGCGCGAGGGAATCCAACGCGGTCTGGAACCGGACGGCGTCGAAGTCGGTGTTGAGGTTTCTTGGCGTCACATTGGATGGCGCAACCGATCGAGATCTGATCGAGTCGATGGTGCGCAAATCGCTGGATGCCTCGTCGTCACGTTCCGCCATGAAGACTTCTCTGGCCGGGTTGTGACCTTGGTTTGGATCTCCGATCTCAGGGCAGTCATCGTCGCTGAAGTCGGACTCGTAATCAGTATAACCGAGCCCGAACCCAGGAAAATACCGCCCCTCAGTGATGTTGAGAGCGATCTTTTGCATCCTCGCTTCTAGGGCAGAGCTAGGTGGCGGATCCGAGGTGGATCCGTCTTCTAGGCGGGTTCCAAACGGAGAGCCCGATACCCGCGAGGCGATCTGGAACTCGGCCGCGGAATTCCGCAGCCCGAACGCAGTACATGGGGCCGCCGGCGACACACGTGGCGCCGCCGACGAACTTTTCTCAGCAGATCCGTATGAGGACGGAGCCTTCATGGCCGCCGGGGACGCCTCTTGCGTCACCGACGACGTCTTTCCCTGGAGATTTCCTTCCTTGTCCGCGACGAACGTGAAAGACCCGAAATTGAATTCGGCGCCCGCCGGGAACTTCATCTTGCTCGTCAATGCCATCTGATGCTCTAGACGGATCCTCAGCGCTGTCCCCCTACCTGGCGCGCCTCTGTCGTCGCTCGAATAATCGAGAGAACGGCAAATATTTGGTTCGGGGAACAACGATCAATCGAGGTATCGATCTAGGGCACACAGAGAGTTTTTATACTGGTTCGGGCCTCCCAGATGATGATAACCCTACGTCCAGTGTATGTCGTGTTGAATATGGTGGTGTGTATGCTGTATGTTTCGATCCCCATCTCATCGGAGGGTTACATGTATATTTATAGTCCTTGTTACCGCCTCTAGGAGTCCTTGCCTTGTTCTACAAGACTTCCGATCTGTAGTAACAGATTCGGAGTCTATCTACAAGTTCCCTTTCGTGCGATACAAGTCTTCGGAAAATACCAAACTAAAGTCTTCGGGAATATCTGAAATTATGGGTTACGACAGATATGATTACTAATACTAGTAATAGTTGGTGTGCCTTATTAATTGCAAGCAGAAAGTGAACTGCAAACTCCTGATATAAACCAGACATACCTGAATTGGTTGGTATGCTCAATTTTGCAGCTTGGTTCAGTTGATGCAGGCACCTCATGCAGGGCTGAACTATCCTCAGGCACCACCACATTATAGTTCCTCACAGCTGCAACAACCACCTGGGAGACTCTTGTCAGCGGACTCCCTTCCACTCTCTTATACCTGTACACCTTCCTACCGGCGATAAACACGGCAAGGCCAGACACCATGATCACTGTCGGGATCGCAAACCCGACATCCCACCCAACGTTTTCCTGCACCCAGACGAGCACGGTGCCTGACAGGAGAGAACCGATGTTGATGGAGAAGTAGTACCAGTTGAAGAATGAGCCCTTTGTAACCCGTTCCATCGGGTCGGCACCGTCGAATTGGTCAGCACCAAGAGATGAGGTGCACGGCTTGATTCCACCATTGCCAAGGGCGGCGAGATAGAGCCCAAGGTATGCCACGACACGATGAATGCCGCTGTTGTAGGACGAGTTCATGAGCAGGGGCAGAAATGCTGAAACTGTCAGAGTGAGCATCCCCTGACAAAACAGAGTTATCTTTAGTGTATAGGACTGAACATGTTTACATGCCATTATATCGACAGCATGTTACAACTTTGCTTGTTGCAACTTACCACGGCATAGACTGAGAGGAAGATTACGATTGTCCAGTATCTTCCCCAATATGTGTCGGCCAAGAAGGCTCCGATAAGCGGTGTGAAGAAGGAGCTGCCAATCCAGGCAGACACATTCTTCGCAGCATCCACATTGCTTTCGTGGAGCACACCGGTGAGGTAGGTGACCAAGTTTTTGGAGATTGCGAAGAAGGCCACACATTCAGTGAATTCAACACCTACAACATGTTCAAATCAGGGCACCCTAAAGAGCATAATGTCTGCATGCAATGAGAACAACCTTTTTCGCATACCTACAATCAAGAAACATGCTCTCCAATTCCCCGTGCTTCGCTTCAGAGCAGGCTGGTTGTTGATATCAACAGTTCCGTCACTAGTATATTGTGAACCTTCTTCCTAAATCATCAATAGTTGTACCCAAAAGGCCAAAATGATACCGATTATGCAAACTGTATATCTTCTTGCATGGAAAGAACTGCTCAAGAACAACTCGATCCTTTTTTGAAGAAAAACAAATAATCATTTTTTCCCCTTCTATTGGCTAAAGTTCAACTGTATTTGATGGAAAAGAAATACTTTGCGTTCCAATTGACGGTAGGTAACATAGTAGGATGCTAGTATATCACCTGTGGAGACCGTTGATGAATCAGCAGTGGCCTCTCCTCATCTGCTGCTGCTTCCATGGCACCCTATCGCTTCAGCAATCAGCAATGTTGTTGAAAGGATCCAAACGACGATAAGCAACTTGCGACCTTTGTGCCCGTACTGCACAGGAGCACTTGCCGTGAATAATGGTCCCTCTACTGCCAATCGGACAGTGACATGATAACATATGAAATGATGAATGGCAAAGAAGAAGCTTGTAATGATATAAGTAACAACATATTTCCCCAAGGAAAAATGGTATTATAATCCTCACACCTCACTGTAGCTTATGCTTTTGTCAAACGCTACTAGTAAATGAGCTCATCATTTTTCCAATTCAGCATACCAAAGCTCATCACCCGTTGAAGAATTTGGGTTGTGGGAGGCATGTGGCACTATCGTTAAGACGGAAAATTCTGTTTTCTTGCAGACTTGCACGCAACGCCTTTCTGACCGCGATTAAATTTGGTCTATTCATGTAGCGGCTGGGACTATCATATGCAATAGTATAGAAGGTTACCCACTACCTGTACGTCCCAGTAACATTCAGTTTCAAGTTAGGAACTTACCCATATGCAAAGAGCAGTTTTACGGTTCAAAATAATGACTACTGATGGCCATTAATTTGATCTGATGGTCTAAATCTGTTATAAAAAATCATTACTAATGATTATTTGTAAAAGTAATATCAGAAAAAATAAAGTGTTTTAGACTTGTAATAGTATTTTGTTTTTTATAAAGAAAATCAAATTTGTAATTTGATCAATTCCTGTTGTCTATCAATCTAATTCATTATTATTAGTTACTAGGGTTAGCAGTTAGGCTTGAATTAATCTAGTTCATTATTATTAATAAAACATAATTAATTAATTAAGAGTAAATTGCAAATGTTTTCTCAAACTAATGGCCATCGGTTTTAGGAATTAATGGCTATTATTTTGGATCCTCTATGCAAATATATGCTTCCTATGCTTTCCATCTTCTTAAGTTTTGAACAAAAAAGGTGTCAAAAAAAAGTTTGAACAAAAAGAACTACTATATCCATCCTACAGCTTGTTGTTCCTAACAATAGCACTTTCTTGATCGTTAGAAGAGCAAAAGTAACCAAATTTCGAGCAAATAAAGTGCGTACTCTTTATAAACAGAATCCAAGGAGATAGGATGAAAACAGCACACATACAGACACACATACGCGGACGATTGAGAGGGGGGAAGGAGATGGACCTGATTATTCTGGGCAGAGAGAGAGAGAGAGAGAGAGAGAGAGAGAGAGAGAGAGAGAGAGAGAGAGAGAGAGAGACCTGATTATGCTGAGGCAGCAGGAGCTTGAGCTCAGGTAGGCTGGGAGCACGGTGGAGCAGAGAAGCCTCTCCCTGGAGGGGTAAGGGCGGTAGTAGAGAGTCCTGTCTGCAGCTGCGGAGGTCAGCTGTGCCAACGGACTGTCTTGGCATCACATGGGGAAAGGACACACCACATCATTATGTTATAAGCCATCCACGCCATTTTTGTGGAAAAATGAGATTGTTCGAGTATTTTTCTATCTACAACACGGCTGTGGTGTGACGTAACGATTGTGCTGTAGGCCTCCTAACGTTCGGCGGGTTAAGGCCGGGACTTATGTTTTATTTCTCATTATCTAAAAAAATCTACAACACGGCTCGATTTGTTGAAGTGAACAAACTGTCGAAAGCTACTAGTAGATTCCCTCTCTCTGATATTCCCTTGTACTATAACCAAACAATAACACATCACACACTCATACATATACAGCCAACACCTAGACTGCTCCTACAAATTGATGTATGGGGTTGTCTGGAGTGAAAAAGCTACACGTCAATCGAATAATCAGTTGATCTGGAGTGCGACATGCCACTTTCGTATTGGTCGACGAACTACAAAAGCTGTCCTTATTAGGGATTCTTGGCTGTACATATAGCTACATTGACAAGCAGCACCGACGTAAAACTTCCAGCAGAACATTAACCGTGCAAGCAGCCAAACTTGTAGCACGACTCGTGAGAAAACGAAATGAAAAAAGCTACTAACTAAATTGCGGATTTGATTTGTCCTCCCGCTGCAATTAGCAGTCCCAATCGTCTTCCATGCCTTGTACGGCCGGGGCGGTTGATGTTCGCCAATCGTATATGTTCGTACAGCCAACCGTGATAGAGGCCGTTTTCTGACAAAATAGACATCTTAACTATCAGAAAGCAATATCTCAGTTTCTGTCACAAGCAACAGTGTGCTTTGTTTCACAGTGAAACAACAAGAGAAGAAACGCATGAGAGAGACACTCCCAGACCAAGGTTTACATTACCGAATTAACCGAGGAAACCGGACGCCACCGGTTTGACCGGTTACTGTGAAAACCGGGAAAACCGTTGAAAACCGATTAAAATTCAAATTTAAATTTTTGAAATTTAAAATCCATAAACCGGACGGTTACCGGTAAACCGGACGGTTTTACCGGTAAACCGAGCGGTTTGGCGGAAAACCGACGGGAGAATTCAAAGGAGGAAGAGAAAAAAATGATTGAATTAGATCTCGGAGTTGGAGGAGCAGGGAAACTCGATCTGAGAGGAGTAGAAAGCCGTCGAGCAGGCGGCGGACGCGGTGGACGGCAGACGGCGACGGCGACGGCCAGCGGCGGACAGCGTCTGGCGGCGTGCGAACGGCGAGTTTCTTTTTTCTTTTTTTTACCTCTGCGGACGCGAGCTGCAAAAGCAGTTCTGCAGACTTCCGCGTTGCAAACGAAAGGACGAGAGGTGTCCACGTCACCAGGAAAGCCGGTGGCAAAGAGATAGGTGGTTTTCTTTTTTATTTCCTTTTTTTTCGCCTGTAATCTTAACTTATTTTCGAGTCTCCTCCAATTTGCGTCTAGTTTTTTTACATATTTTTTGTTTCAAATTTTTTCTAAATTTTTAATTTTTTTTCAAAATTCAAATTGAAAAACTGGTGAACCAAGAACCGGACCGGACCTCTAAGTCCGGTTACCGTAAAAACCGGTCCGGTTTCTGTTGGTTTTGTAAACCCTGTCTCAGACAAAGACAAGAAAGAGTATCCAAATCTCAAAGGAGAGCAAGGGCGAAGAAGAACGAAAATCAAGGCTTTCTGATTCTGCTCGACCATTTCTCTGCATGTTGCAAGTTTTACGATATTTTTTGCTCTGACGTCCTGGCATAATCAATCGCACATACTCCTATACCAGTATATCTAGGTACGGGCGGGCGTGCTTAAACAATGTATGGAACGGTTACGGGACAAGATCCGTCACGCCCGCTGCATTGATTGCAGGACTACGTACTACTGTTATTCTAAACCCTTAAAGAACCAGTTAGGCGGAAAATGATTTCTACCCTGCCAGGTTATACCCACCTGTTGATCTACCGTTGATTAGCACCCTAACCTTCCTAATCTACCGTCAAATCCTGCCAAATCCGGGCCCACGGCGGAGGAGGGGACATTTTCAGCGTTACTCCTCCGGTCAGATTCAGTGCAAAAAACCTGACATCGCGAAATCTTTTCTCACCGAGCTTTGTTTCTCACCCGGCGATCTCCCACCTCCCCGATTTCCTCACCCCTTTCCTTCCCTTCTTCCTTCCCTTTCCAAATCTCTCGCGATCCCGGGCGGGCGAGCAGCAGCAAGAGAGAGAGAGAGAGAGGGAGGGAGAGGAGCTAGGGTTGCGGCGCCGTCTGCCGGGGGCGGCGCCGAGCCTACGATCTCCTGCCTGCCTGCCGACGATCCTGCGCGCCGCTCGTAGCCGCCGCCTCGCACCGACGATCCTGCTCGCCGCTCGAAATCGGGATTCGCCGCCGCCGCCGTTCCTGGTTCATCTCCACCGAGCGTCCGCCTCCACATCGAGCCGCCCGCCGCGCTTTCTCTTCTCCGCGGCTACTTTTCACGCGATGGCGGCGGCGGATGCTCTTCTCCCGACGACGACTTCACACAGGTGCGGACCATCCTCATCGATTTTCTTCCACGACCTTCCCCTTCTCCCCATCGTTCGCCTCCCTCTCCCCTTGCTCCTCCCGTAGGGTTTGAGTGAATCCCGTGGAAAACGAGTTGAATCTTGCTACTCTCCGTGCTAGATCTCCCTGCGGGCGACCCATCGGCTCTCCTCCTTGTCGGTGCAGCAGCAGGACGACCACCGCCACTACGACGCCGCCGGCGGCTACTACTACGCCGCCGCGGCGGCGGAAGACGCGTTCCACAACAACGGCGGAGGGCTGCAGCCGAGGGTTGCTGCTCGCCGGGCCAACGGCGCCCTCTCGACGTCGATGCGGCGCCCCTGCCATTACTTCTTCAAGGGCGTGTTTCTTTGTTGAGCTGGTGGCGTCCCTCGCCCTCGTGGCGTCCCGACCTGAGGGCGCGCGCCAGCGGCACCATCCAGGCCCCGACGCTCCCGCGCCCCGGCGGCGCCGTGGAGACCTACCGCCTCCCCTCCGACGTGCGGGACCGCGCCATGGAGGCCGTCGACCACTTCGGCGGCCGCGTCACCATGGGCGACGTCGCCTCTCGCGCCGGCCTGAAGCTTGCGGAGGCAGAGCGCGCGCTCCAGGCGCTCGCCGCTGACACCGAAGGCTTCCTGGAGGTGCGCCGTCGTTAGTAATCCCTCCTCGTCTCTTCCGCAGCTGAACATTCTTCATTGATAATCGTTGCTTACTGGATAGGTGTCGGAGGAAGGAGAGGTGCTGTACGTCTTCCCAAAAGACTACCGTTCGAAGCTGGCTGGCAAGTCATTCAGGATGCGGGTTGAGCCAGCAGTGCAGAAAGCCAAGGTATAAGGAGCACGGGAGATGCAACTTGTATTCCTCATTTCGCGTAACCGTGCTGATATTAGTTGCTTTGTTGCCCCTTTGCAGGAAGTGGGTGCATATTTGATACGTGTTTCATTTGGGACGGCGCTTGTTGCCTCAATTGTGCTGGTGTACACTACCATAATCGCCATCCTCTCAAGCTCTAGGCATGTAACAAAGCTTAACATGTGAGTATATATCCTTGGTATTTGATTTTTCTGATGCATACCCCTTGCTCAGATTGTGATTCTGAAGCCTATTTTAACCGTTAATAAATGACAACTTATCGATAAAAAAATGACAACTTAGCTATTTTGTTCTTAATAACTGTTAATAGCATATAAAGTGACGAAGATTTGCTGGTACAATCATCAGATCTAATATTTTTAAAGCACTGCTTATTGATGCAGTTAATCGGTATAATTCCCTTTTTTATGTGTGAATCAGCATCAACTAATATGGGTTTTTTTAATCTCCTAAATAATTCTAATGCAGGTGGTGGTTACCGAAAGAATGAGGAGCTGACCGTGTCAATTATATGAAGTTGCTGCTAGGATTCTTCCATTCAGGCCATCACTTTCAGCCAAATTTTTAGTCGTGGTGAAGCCATGCAGTGGATGAACATTCTTGGTTGTTCGCCAAGTGCGGTCACGGTAGATGAACATGAAGTTTTCTATTTTATTTCATCCTATTATTCATCTGATTTCATTCTTTTGCCTCTTTTTGGTTGTTCAGTGAGTGCAGTCATAGTGCATTCTGCTTGGTTGTTTAGTGAGTGCAGTAAGAGCCGTTGCTAGCCCTCAGCCATCCTCCCTTGCTATGGTATTCGTGTGCTCTTTACCATCATAGTATCATATTCTGCCTTTAGAATTGTTTTTCCATCCTCACAATATTTCATTTCTGTTTTCAGTGATGCTTCCGTTTGATCATCCCTTTGATATGATAAAATCAACTCTAATTCTTCATTTGAATAGTGTGCATGTTTATACTATATATCCATTTCTGTCCTTACACTGGATTATTCTTTTGAATAGTGTGCATGTGCATGTGCAGAAAAGTGTACCTTTATTTGCTCAAGCAGTAGAAAACCATAATAGAATGTTTGCTGCAAATTAACATCCAGTTAACCCACGAAATTTGCCCAGCGAAAAACCTTCTTTTAGGTGAATCTTCATGATATATAGGATGCATTGACTGGTGGTCAAAGATTCCCATTTTCTTTGTTCTGTTGGATAACATTCGCATATTTAATCTTAAGAAAACGCTGAAGTGCCCTTTGTAAATAAAATCTGATTTCAATTTGAATTTTCCTTTATTGCCTCACCATATGATCTAAAAAAAACTGATTTCTATTTGCAGTGCAAGAATTTTCCAACAAGACAAGTCATATATATGAGTAGATGAAATGCTCAGACAAGGTTTTCTAGCAGAACATTGTTTTTTCTTGCTGGACATTGTATGTTGGGAAAGACCTCATGGTTCCGTAGAGAGGTATCAAACAACTTGTTTCTAGAATGATAATTTTATTTTGGTTCTTTAGTGCTCCTTACTTTCCTGTCTGTCTTGATGCATCTGATTGCATGGGTAGCTTGTAATCATTTATTGTTAGGACTCGATCTACTTAATTTACAGGTTGTAATTGTTTGCTACTTTTCATTTTTCACTTTGTGTCAGGCAAAAAGTTATAAACATGGTGGAAGTGATCGCATATGGAGTCAGGTTGTAATTATAAATATCTAATTTCAAACTATTTGTGCATACATAGTTTTAGTGTGGTTTCTAATGGACAATTGGGTCTAATGAACTGTTAATTTTGCACAGCTCGTTTTAAACCTACAGATCATCTGCCATATATAAAATATTACTGTGGCGTCTTTGACATCTATGATGGACCTGAGGTAAGATTTAAACTATTATTATGGGAGGTCTCAGTTATTCCTCAGCTATAAATATGTAGTGTTCTCTAACAGTTGCCTAGGGAGTTCCATTCTTCATGGTAGATTTACATCAATTTACTCAATGATGATATTTATAATTGGGAGATACTACATAAATTAGCATGAACTCCTTAGGCCCACTTTTTTACCCTTGTTTGTTTGAGAGTAACTACTAGATTTCTTGTGCTCAGTATTCATGTATCCACCGTTGATCTAAACCAAACTCCTTTCAAATACCATCAGATCTTGCCATCCTGGGCCCGGGTCCGCGGAAGAGGGGGACAAGCCATGGGACAAACTACTAGATTTCTTGTGCTCAGTGTGGTACCTGTACTTCAAGGCCCTAACAATATCAAGTATTTACATGGGACTGAACATATGACGGATACATTACATGTCAACGACTCTGGCATTGATTGAACCTTTTTTCTTTCTGGGAAGTTCAGCTTCATCCTAGAAAGGAGGTAAGTTGATGCAAGACTCAACCTGATTTTAGCAAAATTCTTGCTTTCTCTCTCTGCAAAGCTTACATAGTCAAGTATATTTATTTTCCCATTTACTTTATGCATTCATGATAGTGTTCCTAAAAATATATAAGAATTTGATGGCCATGTGGAGGAACAACCAACTGTAGAAAGTCAAGATAAATGCAGTTGTATGCTCTGAGCCGTCAGATAAAAATTCCGAAGTTACTCTGAATATTCGACTTCCCCTGTTGTTCCAACTATTTTGATGTTATGCCTGATGTAACATGCACTCTGGTTATGATGGAGATAATATCCCTACCTGCAAAAAACTGTTAGGCAGCAGTAGTAACCTCAAATGAAGACCTTAGCAATTGGTAGGGAATTTTTCGTAACTGGTATGTAATTTTGGAAATTGTGTTAATCTACATGATTTCGTTCAAACTAAAAGATATGCAGCTAGCAGCCCAACACCTATTGTTTAAATCTACACGATTTCTTTCAACTATTCTAATCTTCTAACACAAATGCAGCCACAATTTGTGAACTGTTCATTTTCTTTTGAGCTGAACAGATTTGTTAACCATGGTTTTAGTGTCCTGGTGCATTGATACATTTTTCCTCACTTACATGGGCAAGAGAATGAAAATTGTATGAATGTGATCTATTCACATTAAAACTTTGGAAATAATATTTTGGGAGCTCTGTATGGTCCATCAAGCCTAATTACAGAAATGATGTTTGGCAGCGAGCTCACCGTGCACCCTGGTGTCGTCTACCCCAAGCTTTTCAGCGTGACAAGGGATACATATACTTCACCAAGGCGCCAGCGCTCTCGTAAGCTTGTTTATGCTTATTCTTGCATTGGATGGACCAACCAATTAGCAATTGCATGGAACACCAAATTAATACCTAACAATGGTAATTCCCTAGGTGCAATTCACATTGGTTTGGCCTATTGATGCAATTCACATTAGGACTCCTTCAGTGAGATTGAAAAGAAGCAATCTAAAGCCTGAAGATCACTTGCAAGCTCAACAACACGGCTTGCAACAAGCTGAAACTGAAAGAGAAAAGGGAATCAGCGAAAGTACGCTCAAAGTTTGCTACTTCCTAAATCAGAGCAAGTCAACTTTAGTTTTTGTCTATGTATGTAGGCATTGGGTCTCAACGAAGTTTACAACTTTGATTTTGATGGTAATGATATATCAACTGTTTGTATTTTCATTTATAATATTCCGATATTCACTTTGTCCACGTTGCTTGTGCTTTTTTAATTACTTGTTTCATAATAATCAGAGGAAATATTTTCTTTGTGTAATTATTAGCTCCATCATAATTATCATTTGAGCATTTTATATATTATTTTGAAGTCTACATTCTGAAAGCTAATGTAGTCAAGTACATCATAATGCTCATATTCCTGTCAAGTGATGTCATTATTTAGACACGTGCGTGGCGCACGTGCATTTTTACTAGTTTATTCATCGAAATCTTCTTTACAATCTGACTTACCAACAGTATCAAACATAGTTCGTGGTCTAGAGCAGGGATTACAAAACCGCAGTCCGGTTTACCCGGTAGTCTGGTTTTCGAATTCAAAATTCAGAAAAATTTGAAATTTGAAAAAATTTGAAACAAAAATATGTAAAAAAACTAGATGAAATTTGTAGCACAATGGTGGAAGAAGAACACAAAAATTCGATCGTTTGATGGGTCAAAAAAAATCAAGCAAGATTTCTGGGTTGGAAAAGGAAGGGAAAAAAAAAGAAAAAACCTTTTTCTTTGAACCAGCAAACTTCTTTGATTTTTTTGACCAAGCAAACAATCGAATTTTTGTATTTTTGTTGCACTATTGTGCTTCAAATTGCATCTAGTTTTTTTTACATTTTTTTGTTTCACTTTTTTCTCAAATTTTCAATTTTTTATGATTTTAAAAATAAAAAAGAACCGAGCAAAAAACGACCGCAGCGGTTTTCCGTTTTTTTTTTCCGGTTTTTCGAAAATTTGGTCCGGTTTGCCGACAAAAGGGTCCGGTTTACCTGTCGGTTTGCAAATTTCATTTTCAAATTTTGGATTTTGAATGTGTCCGGTTTTCAGACTTGATTTTCCGATTTTCACGAAAACCGGAAAAACCAGTGCCTCCGGTTTAAGCGGTCAAAACGAGATTGTCATCCTTGGTCTATAGTGACTGGTGTGAAAGGATGAGCATCCCTGCGAGGAAGCAGTCAGCTCGACGTGAAACTTCTACTAGCAGACATTAACCGTGAAAGCAGTGAAACTTGTTGCACGACTCGTGGGAAAACAAAATGAAAAAAAGCTAGTACGAGTACTCTACTAAAATTGGGAATTCGATTTGTCCTCCCACTGCAACTAAACAGTACTAACTCTGTCTTATAATAGTTGTCGCTTTTAACTTTGGTCATCACGTTTGACCATCCATTTTATTCAAAAATTTTATGTTAATAGTAAGACAAATATGTCATGATGAAACTATCTTTTTTTTTCTCGAATGATGAAACTATCTTTACAAATAAATCATGTTATGAAAAGATAAATAATATTTGCACAAAATTTAGATGTCTGAAAGTCAAAGCAACAACTATTTTGAGACGGATGGAGTACTATTTACCTCATGATACAAATTTTACAGATTAAATTTGGCCATTGAACAATGACTAGGGCATTTTTACTCTCAATTCTAGTCGTCCTACGGACCCACATATGAAACTATCGACACTAGCGTATATTGGTCATTTGATCCTAAAATATACCAGTCTCTGGCTCCACCATGACAAATTGACAAGACACCTTCTTTGGTTCAACGAGCCGTCCTCTCTCTGTATCGCATTGAGCGATGAACAAACTGAGCCAAGTTGAGCAAGCTAAGAGTGGCCATCATCCAGAAGAAATAGTCCAAGTGTCCTTCGTTCAGGTTGTCCGGGATCCACCCAGGTGCCCCGTTTCGTGCCGTGGCCACTGCAACAAACGGCGAGGATGAGTGAGACCCAGACGCGTACACAAGCCGCGTAAAAGTTGAGCGCCGCGCCGAGGCTCTTCATGGTCTCTGGGGCGTTGTCGTAAAACAACTCGTTCGCGCCGATGCTGACCTCAGCCGCACCATGCACTATGTGTGACACCCCGTGTCACTGGTACAGCAAACACTCGAAAGCTAAACTGAACCCAAGTCAATTCAGTTCAAATTCGAAATCCTTTGTTCAAATAAATGTCAAACAATGCTTGTGAAGCAAGTCAAAAATTACAATAACAACTTGTCCAACTAATAATTTCTGCAGCAAGAACATCTGAATTGAGAATTTTGGGAGATTTTTCCATGATTTTTTAAATTCTGGAAGTGTCTCTAAAAATTCAGAGAAGTTCATGCGAATCCTGCTGTTACTCGAATTTTAATTCAAATTCTGTTGCTCAAACCTACCTGGACCCAAAAGAGAAGTTGGAGCTGGATATTTATCCTATGTTCCCAGAATTTCTCATAATTTTTAGATGTCTAGAAGTTCCCTTTTAATTAGACAAATCTGGCAGCATGAAATTCAAGTTTCTTCTTCAAATTTGGGCCATGATCTCTTGTATCCGGGTTGTAACCTTTTGTTGTTTTGTTGGAACCACGAGACGTTGGCTTCTATGACCTTGTTTTACCTCGTTGGATCGAACTATTATTTCTATTGAGCCATGATCCCTTTTGTTTTCATCGCGATTCCTTTTGCACTCTTATCTATCATGTTGTTAGAACCCAGTTTCTCCTTACCCTCACTGTTGGATCCTTGTTCTTGCTCAACTACTAAAATTTGACAACATAAAGCACGTGCACGTCACTATCCCATATGCATTGCAATCTATCACTTGCATCGAAATAAGCACTTTGCAAGGCATCAACATTTGCATCACGTAATGCACGCCATAACATGTGCAATCACCGCATGTGCATCATGAGCAATGCATCATCACATATGCACCATTATGCACCATATGCACCATAACATGTGTGCATCATATCATACAAATTCGCATGGACATCATGCCATGTGCATCATAAGCACCATTTATGCACCATGCAATGTGCATCATGACATAATGCACTTGCACTCTTGCATGGGCACCATCACTTGTGCATTGCATCATTGAAAGCACGCAATGCATCATGATTACGCGTCTTACTCGTTCTAGCATATAATAATTGGATGCATGAATAATCACTGTTAGAGAGCAAGAATGTGGGAGTTGTATACTTTGGCTACCTTCATAACCTACCTGCAATCTTGTGCCCACCAATCCTTGAATTCCTACTCCCTGAATATGACTTTGACGCCTTCCTTGAATATCATCAGTAATCCTAAGCAATAGATGTTGGAGGGTCTTTGTGCTCTTGTCAGTCTGGGTATTCCTTTAGGTGTCGTTTGACTCGAATCCCCAGTTTGTGGCAGAGTTTTGTTGCATCTCTTCGTTGACCGCACGAGACCTTTCGTGCATCAAGGAGTCTGATAGGATACCAATGGTTCGTGGCTACGCGATCTGAATCCCCACGCAAGTTGTCAAGCATGCCCACCAGACCGAGCGATGAAGTTTTAAATCGAGCTTCCAAAAGCACGACGCCAATTTCAGAGAGACCATACCAGATGCCACCCAAAGAGCTAGCAGAGCAGAAGGTTGAGTTAAGGAGTGATTGCAAAATGTTTCAAACGACAGGGTCCGTCACCACTAAGAAGCCAAACACTCCTTATGAAGAAGACATGGTGCAACACCTTCAGTCCAACTTACAGGAAGCCAAGCCCCGACAGAAGAGCTATGCGGATAAAGGATGTTGACCGTTGATGTGTATAGTGGGTGATCGCGTATACCTTCGTGTCTCTCCTATGAAGGGTGTACATCGGTTCGATGCCAGAAGAAAGCTACCATCAAGATACATTGGACTGTTTCAAATATCTAAGAAGCGTGGACCGGTTGCTTATCGTTCGGTGCTGCCACAAAACCTTTCGGGAATTCATAACATCCTCCATGTGGTCTGTTGAAGAAGTTGTTGAAAGCTCGTGCTATTGTGATAGCCAGTGCTGTGGGACATTATGAGCCATATCTCGCATATCCGGAGCAGCCCATCAAAATTCTTGATCGAAGGACAGAATCACCAGAAACAGAACCATCAGATTCTATAAGGTGCAATGGAACAACCACATTGAGGCTGAGGCCACTTGGGGAGACAGAGGAGTTATCGCACTCTCGTTTCCCCGATTTTCTACCTTCGAGGTGAGTTTTTGGTTTTGCTTCCATTTTTACATCTTCGTTCTTCGTTCGTCGTTTTGTCTCCTCCTTTCTCCTTCTTTTCTTGAATCTCGGGACGAGATTCTTTTAAGGGGGAGGGCTGTGACACCCCGTGTCACTGGTACAGCAAACACTCCAAAGCTAAACTGAACCCAAGTCAATTCAGTTCAAATTCAAAATCCTTTGTTCAAATAAATGTCAAACAATGCTTGTGAAGCAAGTCAAAAACTACAATAACAACTTGTCCAACTAATAATTTCTGCAGCAAGAACATCTGAATTGAGAATTTTGGAGATTTTTGCATGATTTTTTAAATTCTGGAAGTGTCTCTAAAAATTCAGAGAAGTTCATACGAATCCTGCTGTTACTCGAATTTTAATTCAAATTCTGTTGCTCAAACCTACCTGGACCCAAAAGAGAAGTTGGAGCTGGATATTTATCCTATGTTCCCAGAATTTCTCATAAGTTTTGGATGTTTGGAAGTTCACCTTTTAATACGACAAATCTGGCAGCATGAAATTCAAGTTTCTTCAAATTTGGGTCAGATTTGATCTTCGTGAAGGAACTCCAAGTTTTTCAATGACAACCTACCCCAACCAAATATTCTCTGGATAGAACGTCTGGAATAAGAATTTTGGAGAATTTCGTAGAATTTTTGGAAAAGGTTTGGATGCTCAAATAAATCCCCAAAACTTAAAAAGTGTCCAATTTGACCAGCTGCAGTTTTGAATTTGTTCAAAATCTTGATGTGCATGTTAGACCATCGTGTTCAGCATATCTTGATCTTTCACCTGGCCAAGTTTCGTGAATTTCGGTGCACGTTTGGTATTTTGTTTAGCGTGCACAAGTTTGGGAAAAATCAGTTGACCGGAAATTCGTTGAAAACTGGAAAAAGAGACGGGCCCGCTTCTCCTTCGTCGATTGGGCAATGCCGGCGGCGCCTCGCCGCGTGGACGCCGTCGACGGGCGCGCTCTCGCGCCCGGCGGCCCCGCTCTCGACCGACGCCTCCGCCATATCAGCCGCCTCCCCCCTCTTCCGGTTCCCAAACCCTAGATCTTCCTTCCCCTAATCCAGCCGCCCCTGCACCATTGCCGACCCTTGGCCTCAGCTCTCAGCTGCACCAACACCCTGCTGTGTCCCTGCCCCTTTGGCAGTGAGGGAAGGTGCGCCGTGGTGTGGCTCATCTGCTTCCCCATCTAGCTCGAACCCCGGCACTGCGGCAAGGGAGATCGACCCCTCCTTTCCCCAAGTCCGGCCGGCCGCCGTCGATCTTGATTCGTCGCCGTCCTCGCCTTTCTCGGTACGAATCCGATCAATCTTCTTTCAGGAACCTTCTTCCTTTCTTGGAACGCCTCTTTGGCATGGTGTTATCCCAGATCTCCAGCCCTCCTCGCCGGAATCCAAGTCTTCCCCGTCGCCGTCGACTTCCACAGCCACCTCGTCGTCGACCACCTGTCTCTACTCCTCCTCCTCGACAAGTTGTTCGACGCCGGCCTTCTCCTCGTCAAGGTGAAGCTTCCGCGCGAGAATGTGCATCGCCCCGTGTCGCCCCCTCTGCGCACGACCTCGCCGGAGTTGTACCGCGCCGTCGCTCCCGTCGCCAACCCTTCCAAGCTTCCGTCTTCAACGACAAGCTCCACGCCGAGCTAGATCTCGTCCAGGTGAAGCTCTCTCACGCCTCCCCCCGTTCTCTCTCTCTCTCTCCCTCCGTACGTGCGCCCCGCCGCGCATGCTAGCCGCGAGCTCCGCCTCTCACTACCGACCAGCTCCGCTCGCCGCCGTCGGCGAGACCACCCCCATCGTGATCCCCACCTCACGCTGAACTTTCCGATGCGCTCCTTTTGCTTCGAGATCCCACCGGGAACCCACTCCGGCGAGCCACGCCGCCTCCGTCCGGCGAGCTCCTGCCATGGCGGCCGAGCTCCGATGAGACCAGGCCGGATCTGGTGTGGCGCAGCCCTGATCTGGTGTGCTGCACCACCGTGTGGTCTTCTGTGTGGCCCCAATCTGAGTGGCCGCACGAATTTCCCTTTTCCTAATTTTGTTTAATTCTCCAAAAATTCCAGAAATCTTGTACTAAACCTCCGTTCACAAATACTTGGCAATATTGACTTTTACTGTTCATGTTTTGACTGACAATAACTTTTTAAATTTCTAGTTACCGGTGCTAACAATTGTATTAATAATTTTGTAACAAAAGATTTTTCAAGCATGTATTTTGTTTCATCTATCTAACAGCAAAAAAATTGTAGAAAAGACGAATGGTCAAAAAGTGATTGAAAAAGTCAAAATTGCCAAGTATTTGTGAACGGAGGTTGGTAAAATTCATATAAAAAAAACTAAATCATAAAAATGGAAATCCAATTTTGTTGGACTCCTTGTGACGAAAATAATTAAACAAGATCTGTCCAGCACAAATGCCAAATCACTCAATGCACCTTCTTTGTTTTCTGTAAAAATTGCAAATTTGCAAATATTATTTAATTCTTAATAAAACTTTTGATTCTCCTTAAATCACAAACTCTTGCAAGTTGGTAAATCATCAGATAACACAATTGCAGAGCATTTTTCCACTGTCAGATCTTGTTTAATTATTTTCTTATGATTTATTTAATCTGCTACCTTGTTTAAATTATGTAAAATAATCCCTAAGTCAATAAATCGTCACACTTCACAGTAATTCACTTCCAGTGGTGGTCTTCACCAGAAAAATGCCACTGGACATAAACTAATTTTCAAAATCAATTTAATCGAACTAACCAACTTTAGTTAATTTATGTAATTAACTTAATCAAGAGTCAATGAAGAAATACTTGAGATGAAAGTATAATTAAACTTATTGCATCATTTCATTGCATCTAACTTGCATTTCCTTGTCATACCATATAGTTCGCGAGGTGATCCAGAGCAGGTGGAGGACTATGATGCTAAGCAGCTCAGGAGGAGACATCAGCTGACTTTCTCTAGTAGCTAACCCCGTACTCTGAGCCAGGCAAGCCCCGGTGCATTTTGTCTATGTTTTCGTTTTCTTTTTTGTCACTATGTATGAGGTCTAATTTGTTTGTGCACTAGGTTTATAGGAGTTGATTGGAACCATAGAACTGCATTAGGTTTACCCTTCCTGATTACCCTTGTTGTCCCTGTTAGTAGTATGTTGGTTTTTTTCGTCGATCGTTAGCACTGCTATGCTTAGTTGCTAGTGATCGGTAGAAGTCGAGTGGTAGGTTCCACTCGCATGGTAGGACCATGACACCCTGGTTTGTACTAGAAGAATTATAGGTTGTTGGAGACCGGACGGGGATTGTTTGTATAGGATGGTTTGGGAAGGCTGGGCCTTCACGGTGGTAGCCTCATATGTGTCATTAAGGACCGTTCGTTGTTGGCCCTATTGAGCAAGTTTTGAACGTACTGATTCACATGCTGGTGTTTATGGGCCCAGTAAACTGAGTAGCTTAGCAATCGTGGGGACGAAACGCCGCCTGCTGCTACGGGGGAATGAGGGGAGCCACCCACGGACGACGGCTGAGTCGGGTGTTTCGTTGGGCCCAAGACTTCCGCCGGGAGCAGCAGATCATTTCGGCCTTGCGGGGGCTTTGTGAAAGGTTGCTATATGTGGTCTGTTCGCGGACGCCTATGTCGTGTGGTCAGGTTTCTCCTGCAGGATGTACATCGATGCCGCCGCTCTCGGAAATGAGCACCCCGCTTGTTCAGTGCGCCACATCGTAGTGTGATTATGGATGATGATGATATGATGACTGATATATATCTATATTTACTGCTTTATTTATTAAAATATTATTTGTATGTTGTATGCTTGTTTTAGTTGTTAGCTGCAAAACATGATACTTGGCTAATTATTTAATTTAAACTAAAACTTGAAAATTAAGGACCAAGTAATTAGTGCTGCTTTTAGCAAGTTTGAGTCAGCCTGCCCCTTGTAGCCTTTGCTTCCTAGGAGTCAGCTGTAGTTGGCCATGTTGACGGGTAAGTCTTGCTGAGTATTGTTGCTCAGGGTTTGGCTCTTTATGTTTTTGTACAGGTTTGTCTTGCTTCTACTGTCGCTTGATGGAGTTCCCAGCAGAGATCGTCTCCAGGTCCACATCGTAGGGCTTCGATGTGCGGCTTGTATCGTCGAGTGTATTAGAGGTTTATTTATAGTCTTCCGCTGTGCTATTCATGTGTTTTAAATCATCTAAGACTTGTAATAACTTAAATAGGTAATTTTGTGCTTTTTATGTGATGTAATATCTGTGTCCGTTCATCGGCACTTCTGACTCGATCCTGTGAAAAGCGGTAACGCTACATCTGGCATCAGAGCCGTGTTTGGGGATAGTACAGCACTTAAAGGCCTATTTTCGAAAAGCTAACCACGTTGCGGGTGAGGAACGAAAGCCTTATATAAGGATGTTAGAATATCAGGTGGTAACAGGAGTTGTTTGTTTACTTTTCGGTAACGACGCACCGACGCCCAGGTAAGAAGGTAAGGACCTGCATGGCTCATGTGGTATTCTGGTCCGAGTCATCGAACTCGTGGGATGTGTTGTTCTGGCCCGAGTCATCGTACTCGTGGGATGTGATGGTATGAGCCATGCATTTCTGCTTTATGATGTACGTCACTTATGTAGGTTGCTTGAGGTGACGATATGTGGTTTTCTTGCAGGTACACTAACTCGCGCGTAGATCGTGTAGAATACGTTTGTCGAGTGCGACTTAGTTGCCACCGCTGTCTACGGCCTGCTATATTGGGCACCTTTTTATTTTGTGAGGACGTGTAGGTCGAGCATGCATGGCATATAAAGACTTCAACAAATTTCAGCTCACTAAAAGGTTTTCTAACTAAGTAATTTCAAGAAGACGTAACTTTTAAACCGTTGAGCCAAAATTTATGAACAAGCCCTCTATTGAAAGCTTACAATGCGAACTTTAAAATCCCATCAGACTTATCCATGAACTTCTGATCCGAAATCACCCAAATTTTTGACCAAAAATAAGATCTCTCGGTTTTGTCTCGTCTGAAAGTTTCAGAATCTGTCTGCCAACTTCAAAATTCGATTCTCCTGTTCTGAGGATCCGCTTGAGGCTCACGAGTACTCGTTGGAAAAATCTCAAAAGTTTTCTACAACTTTGGCTTTCTGACTTTTTCTCATTTGACGCCTCCAGAAGTGCCAGATTTCGTCTTTGTTTACTGCTGCTCGCAGACGGGACAGATTTCGGTCTGTTGCCTGGAAGGCTCGTTGCTCTCTTGTTTTTGCTCGAACGACTGTTGGTAGCTACTTGCTACGACCATCCAGGAGCTCCTTACCATGCCAACATTTTGGTTGGCATGGTTATTCTTTTAAGAACGGATTGTGATGCTTTCTATTCATTTTCCGCGCAGATGCCTGAAGACATGGATTACGATGGTAACGGTGGATACTTTCGACATGTCTCCATCAGCCAGGCCTCCCTACCATGTTTTGGCGAGTTCTACAGCATTTTGGATATTTAGAGCCTCCTACGTACGTGGGAAAGCAAATCATGGATGGGGAAGAGACTTCATGCACCGTCCATGTAGCCATTCCAGCGACTCCGGCATATCCAGCCTGGGAACCATGGACTGTGGGTGTTAATGGAGTAGAGATACACGATACTTGGGGTGTTGCTGCTCTCGCTGCCCTCACGCGGTTTTGTGATGACCACCAGAGAGAGATGGAAGGGACCCCCTTTGCTCTCCTGCCAGTTAGTGACCAAACAAACCCTGATTGGAACCGTTGCATGGACATGATATTGAATGCCAGATACCCACACTATAACCCGTACATAGCTGTGCCTGTCTACTACTCAGTGACACTGCATGCCGTATACAGAAAACAAGAAGCAGAGATGAGCAGGTGTCTGGAGGCGATTAGACTCGGCAATGAGCGAGACGAAGCTAAGGATGCTTTGCTTAACATGAGAGATGCCCAAATTGTTGAGCTAGCGCTACAGGTGCAGAACCAAGACAACCAGATCGAAGGACTTATTGAAGAACGAGATGCAGCCCAACAGTTGGTCGCATAACTAATGGCGGCCCAAGGTCAACCTGCTCCACTAGCCGAGCAAGTACCAGCAGATATCGTCAACCTGCAGCATGGAGCGCAATTGGACAGTGAGGAGGATGCTTGACTGGTTGTAGTTGCTTCGACCAGATCCACCGTGTAGCATTGTGTTTAGATGGAATGTATCGCGGCTATAGCATAGTTGGAGCTACTTTCGTAGTACGTAGTGTCATGATCTCTTGTATCCGGGTTGTAACCTTTTGTTGTTTTGTTGGAACCACGAGACGTTGGCTTCTATGACCTTGTTTTACCTCGTCGGATCGAACTATTATTTCTATTGAGCCATGATCCCTTTTGTTTTCATCGCGATTCCTTTTGCACTCTTATCTATCATGTTGTTAGAACCCAGTTTCTCCTACCCTCACTGTTGGATCCTTGTTCTTGCTCAACTACTAAAATTTGACAACATAAAGCACGTGCACGTCACTATCCCATATGCATTGCAATCTATCACTTGCATCGAAATAAGCACTTTGCAAGGCATCAACATTTGCATCACGTAATGCACGCCATAACATGTGCATCACCGCATGTGCATCATGAGCAATGCATCATCACATATGCACCATTATGCACCATATGCACCATAACATGTGTGCATCATATCATACAAATTCGCATGGACATCATGCCATGTGCATCATAAGCACCATTTATGCACCATGCAATGTGCATCATGACATAATGCACTTGCACTCTTGCATGAGCACCATCACTTGTGCATTGCATCATTGAAAGCACGCAATGCATCATGATTACGCGTCTTACTCGTTCTAGCATATAATAATTGGATGCATGAATAATCACTGTTAGAGAGCAAGAATGTGGGAGTTGTATACTTTGGCTACCTTCATAACCTACCTGCAATCTTGTGCCCACCAATCCTTGAATTCCTACTCCCTGAATACGACTTTGACGCCTTCCTTGAATATCATCAGTAATCCTAAGCAATAGATGTTGGAGGGTCTTTGTGCTCTTGTCAGTCTGGGTATTCCTTTAGGTGTCGTTTGACTCGAATCCCCAGTTTGTGGCAGAGTTTTGTTGCATCTCTTCGTTGACCGCATCGAGACCTTTCGTGCATCAAGGAGTCTGATAGGATACCAATGGTTCGTGGCTACGCGATCTGAATCCCCACGCAAGTTGTCAAGCATGCCCACCAGGCCGAGCGGTGAAGTTTTAAATCGAGCTTCCAAAAGCACGACGCCAATTTCAGAGAGACCATACCAGATGCCACCCAAAGAGCTAGCAGAGCAAAAGGTTGAGTTAAGGAGTGATTGCAAAATGTTTCAAACGACAGGGTCCGTCACCACTAAGAAGCCAAACACTCCTTATGAAGAAGACATTGTGCAACACCTTCAGTCCAACTTACAGGCAGCCAAGCCCCGACAGAAGAGCTATGCGGATAAAGGACGTTGACCGTTGATGTTTATAGTGGGTGATCGCGTATACCTTCGTGTCTCTCCTATGAAGGGTGTACATCGGTTCGATGCCAGAAGAAAGCTACCATCAAGATACATTGGACTGTTTCAAATATCTAAGAAGCGTGGACCGGTTGCTTATCGTTCGGTGCTGCCACAAAACCTTTCGGGAATTCATAACATCCTCCATGTGGTCTGTTGAAGAAGTTGTTGAAAGCTCGTGCTATTGTGATAGCCAGTGATGTGGGACATTATGAGCCATATCTCGCATATCCGGAGCAGCCCATCAAAATTCTTGTCGAAGGACAGAATCACCAGAAACAGAACCATCAGATTCTATAAGGTGCAATGGAACAACCACATTGAGGCTGAGGCCACTTGGGGAGACAGAGGAGTTATCGCACTCTCGTTTCCCCGGTTTTCTACCTTCGAGGTGAGTTTTTGGTTATTGCTTCCATTTTTACATCTTCGTTCTTCGTTCGTCGTTTTGTCTCCTCCTTTCTCCTTCTTTTCTTGAATCTCGGGACGAGATTCTTTTAAGGGGGGAGGGCTGTGACACCCCGTGTCACTGGTACAGCAAACACTCCAAAGCTAAACTGAACCAAGTCAATTCAGTTCAAATTCAAAATCCTTTGTTCAAATAAATGTCAAACAATGCTTGTGAAGCAGTCAAAACTACAACACTTGTCAACTAATAATTTCCACTCTAATATTTCTGCAGCAAGAACATCTGAATTGAGAATTTTGGGAGATTTTTGCATGATTTTTTAAATTCTGGAAGTGTCTCTAAAAATTCAGAGAAGTTCATACGAATCCTGCTGTTACTCGAATTTTAATTCAAATTCTGTTGCTCAAACCTACCTGGACCGAAAAGAGAAGTTGGAGCTGGATATTTATCTTATGTGCCCAGAATTGTTCACAATTTTTGGATGTCTGGAAGTTCCCCTTTTAATTCGACAAATCTGGCAGCATGAAATTCAAGTTTCTTCAAATTTGGGTCAGATTTGATCTTCGTGAAGGAACTCCAAGTTTTTCAATGACAACCTACGCCAAACAAAAATTCTATGGATAGCACGTCTAGAATAAGAATTTTGGAGAATTTTGCAGAATTTTTGGAAAAGGTTTGGATGCTCAAATAAATCCCCAAAACTTAAAAAGTGTCCAAATTTGACCAGCTGCAGTTTGAATTTGGTTCAAAATCTTGATGTGCATGTTACACCATCGTGTTCAGCATATCTTGATCTTTCACCTGGCCAAGTTTCGTGAATTTCGGTGCACGTTTGGTATTTTGTTTAGCGTGCACAAGTTTGGGAAAAATCAGTTGACCGGAAATTCGTTGGAAAATGGAAAAAGAGACAGGGCCCGCTTCTCCTTCGTCGATTGGGCAACGCCGGCGGCGCCTCGCCGCGTGGACCGTCGACGGGCGCGCTCTCGCGCCTCGGCCCCGCTCTCGACCGGACGCCGCCGCCATATAAGCCGCCCCCTCTTCCGGTTCCCAAACCCTAGCTCTTCTTCCCCCAATCCTGCCGCCACCCTGCACCATTGCCGACCTTGGAGCTCAGCTGCGCCGTCTCCCTGCTGTGTCCCTACCCCTTTGGAAGTGAGGGAAGGTGCCCCATGGTGTGGCTCATCTGCTTCCCCATCTAGCTCGAACCCCCGCGCTGCGGCAAGGGAGATCGACCTCTCCTTTCCCCAAGTCCGGCCGGCCGCCGTCGATCTTGATTCGTCGCCGTCCTCGCCTTTCTCGATACGAATCCGATCAATCTTCTGTTCAGGAACCTTCTTCCTTTCTTGGAACGCCTCTTTGGCATGGTGTTGTCCCAGATCTCCAGCCCTCCTCGCCGGAATCCAACTCTTCCCCGTCGCCGTCGACTTCCACAGCCACCTCGCCGTCGACCACCTGTCTCTACTCCTCCTCCTCGACAAGTTGTTCGACGCCGGCCTTCTCCTCGTCAAGGTGAAGCTTCCGCGCGAGAGTGTGCATCGCCCCGTGTCGCCCCCTCTGCGCACGACCTCGCCGGAGTTGTACCGCGCCGCCGCTCCCGTCGCCAACCCTTCCAAGCTTCCGTCTTCAACGACAAGCTCCACGCCGAGCTAGATCTCGTCCAGGTGAAGCTCTCACGCCTCGCCGTTCTCTCTCTCGCTCTCTCTGTACCGTGCGCCCGCCGTCGCCGAGCTAGCCGCGAGCTCTGCCGCTCACCGCCGACCAGCTCCGCTCGCCGCCGTCGGCGAGACCACCCCCATCGTGATCCCCACCTCGCGCTGAACTTTCCGGTGCGCTCCTTGCTTCGAGATCCCACCGGGAACCCACTCCGGCGAGCCACGCCGCCTCTGTCCGGGAGCTCCGATGAGACCAGGCCGGATCTGGTGTGGCGCAGCCCTGATCTGGTGTGCTGCACAACCGTGTGGTCTTCTGTGTGGCCACAATCTGAGTGGCCGCACGAATTTTCCCTTTTTCTGTAAAAAATTGCAAATGTGCATACATATGTTGCATTCTCTTACTACAACAACTTTTGATGCTCCCCTCCCTCCTTAAATCACAAACTCTTGCATGTTGGTAAATCATCAGATAACACATTTGCAGAGCATTTTTCCACTGTCAGATCTTGTTTAATTATTTTCTTATGATTTTTTTAATCTGCTACTTTGTTTAAATTATGTAAAATAATCCCTAAGTCAATAAATCGTCACACTTCACAGTAATTCACTTCCAGTGGTGCTCTTCACCAGAAAAATGCCACTGGACATAATCTAATTTTCAAAATCAATTTAATCTAATTAACCAACTTAAGTTAATTTATGTAATTAACTTAATCAAGAGTTAATGAAGGAAATAGTTCGGACGAAAGTATAATTAAACTATTGCATCATTTCATTGCATCTAACTTGCATTTCCTTGTCATACCATATAGTTCGCGAGGTGATCCAGAGCAGGTGGAAGACTATGATGCTAAGCAGCTCAGGAGGAGACATCAGCTGACTTTCTCTAGTAGCTAACCTCGTACTCTGAGCCAGGCAAGCCCTGGTGCATTTTGTCCTATGTTTTCGTTTTCTTTTTGTCACTATTTATGGGGTCTAGTTTGTTTGTGCACTAGGTTTATAGGAGTTGATTGGAACCATAAAACTGCATTAGGTTTACCCTTCCTGATTACCCTTGTTGTCCCTGTTAGTAGTATGTTGGTCTTTTGTCGACCGTTAGCACTGCTATGCTTAGTTGCTAGTGATCGGTAGAAGTCGAGTGGTAGGTTCCACTCGCATGGTAGGACCATGACACCCTGGTTTGTACTAGAAGAATTATAGGTTGTTGGAGACCGGACGGGGATTGTTTGTATAGGATGGTTTGGGAAGGCTGGGCCTTCACGGTGGTAGCCCCGTCTGTGTCGATTAAGGACCGTTCGTTGTTGGCCCTATTGAGCAAGTTTTGAACGTACTGATTCACATGCTGGTGTTTATGGGCCCAGTAAACTGAGTAGCTTAGCAATCGTGGGGACGAAACGCCGCCTGCTGCTACGGGGGAATGAGGGGAGCCACCCACGGACGACGGCTGGGCCGGGTGTTTCGTTGGGCCCAAGACTTCCGCCGGGAGCAGTAGATCATTTCGGCCTTGCGGGGGCTTTGTGAAAGGTTGCCATATGTGATCTGTTCGCGGACGCATATGTCGTGTGGTCAGGTTTCTCCTGCAGGATGTACATCGATGCCGCCGCTCTCGGAAATATGCATCCCACTTGTTCAGTGCGCCACATCGTAGTGTGATTATGGATGATGATGATATGATGATGATATATGTATATCTACTTCTTTATTTATTATAGTATTATTTGTATGTTGTACTTGCCTGTTTTAGTTGTTAGCTGCAAAACATAATATTTGGCTAATTACTTAATTTGAGCTAAAACTTGAAAATTAAGGACCAAGTACTTAGTGCTGCTTTTAGCAAGTTTGAGTCAGCCTGCCCCTTGTAGCCTCTGCATCCTAGGAGTCGGCTGTAGTTGGCCATGTTGACGGGTAAGTCTTGCTGAGTATTAGTTGCTCAGGGTTTGGCTCTTTATGTTTTTGTACAGGTTTGTCTTTGCTTCTGCTGTCGCTTGATGGAGTTCCAGCAGATATCGTCTCCAGGTCCACATCGTAGGGCTTCGATATGCGGCTTGTATCGTCGAGTGTATTAGAGGTTTATTTATAGTCTTCCGCTGTGCTATTCATGTGTTTTAAATCATCTAAGACTTGTAATAATTTAAATATGTAATTTTGTGCTTTTTATGTGATGTACTATCTGTATCCGTTCATCGGTACTTCCGACTCAATCCTGTGAAAAGCGGTAACCCTACGCTATGTGAAGCGGAATTTGCCACATGATGCTCATTGGCACATGCACATTCTGATGTTTCAGGCCACTGGCTTCTGCGATCGCCAGCCTCCTCGTCTCGAGCAATACTGTGAGAAGCCCTTGTCCTTGCCTGTGAAAGTGTGAAGGGCCGCGCCAGTGGCACTAGTACTGTTTCATACACTGGGACCAAGATGAGGATGCTGATCACGCTGAAGGTGGTGAGGGATGCAGGCGGGATGGATGGTAAACCAGCCAACGCGGTTGTCCATCAACATGGCCTGCTCGACCAATGTCGATGCCATCTGGGCACTGATTGCATAAAAGGTCACAAGCGAAGCCCAGGTGGGTGACCTGCGCAGAATCAGTTTCAGCTCCTCAACCTGGGTCACTGTGCAGAGCGTTCATGAGCTCGTTGGCACGACGGATGTGTTGTCTGAGGCAGATATAATGGCAGCCTTGTCAAAGAACCTGAAGTACATGTATGTTGTCAGCTGTAAGTTTCTTGTCAACTTTACAGTTTCTGCAAGATATTATAAGCTCATAGTTCAAAATAGTGCCGTTGTGATTTCAAATTATACTTACAGTGACTTGTGTTTTGCAACGATGGAAGTACCTCAGTTCATCAGTGTGCTTGATCTTCGCTAGCTCCACAGAGTCATTGATGTCAAACTGGTCAGCCCCGAAGGTTAATGTACAGAACTTCACACCATCGTTCCCGATAGCAGAGAGAGAGAGAGTCCGAGGTAAACCACTGCATGATGAAGACTCCCATTGTCGGGTGATGTGGAGAAGAGTGGGACTGATGCTGAAGCTATCAGAACAAGCATTGCCTGTCAAAGTGGAAGTGTTTAGAGCTGCAGCTAAAACAATACGTATCTGACATTTCTGTTGCTTTGAACTTACGACTATGTAAACTGGGAAAAGAAAACGATCGTCCAATATCTTCCCCAGTAATTGTCTGCAATAAAAGCCCCAATAAGCGGCGTGAAGAAGCAAGCACCAACCCTTTGCTTTCATGGAGCAATGTGGTGAGGTAGGTCACCAAATTCTTTGAGATTGCGTCAAAGGCCATGCACTCACAGAATTCAACACCTGGTACGTGTTCAAGCTGTGAGCTTGAATGGCAAAATAGAGAAAAGCAGGGTAAATTTGAAAAAGGCAATCTCAGACTGCGAGTTGCTCTCTGGTACCTAAAATCAAGAAGCAGGCTCTCCATCCCCCTGTGCCATGCTTGAGAACAGGCTGCTTGCTGATGTCAACTGATCCATCGTTTGTATACTCTAAACCTTCAACCTGTAACACAACACCAAAAAATTCTGTTTCGAAGTTGAAGCTTTACATATTTGCAGATCACATCTTTTTTTTGGGGGGGATGTATTCGATAATAATATATCAATAATCATGAAAACATTTTATCTTAGTAAGAAAAGAGAGTTTACCTGAGGAAATCGAAGATAAATCAGGGGTCTCTCCTCATCTGTTGTTTCCATGGCAGCTTTGGTTTTGAGCAGCTACTATGTCTGTCGCTCCGTTCGTTTAGTTAAAACAATGCTTTTGAAGCAGATTTTTCTTGTGTCCCAACGAATTCTAACATTGGACTGGAAGGGGGTAAACTGTTTCAGGCATTTTACGAAGGGGAATTATGTCTCAGAAACATTAATGGCTCTTATGTCACATTGATCCCAAAGAAAGACAACCCAACTGTTGTTGGAGATTTCAGACCTATTTCTCTCCTAAATTCTTCCATCAAGCTAATCACCAAGCTACTGTCAAACAGGCTGCAAACTGTGATCATGGGCCTTATACATAAAAATCAGTATGGCTCTATCAAAACAAGAACAATTCAAGACTGGCTGGGCTGGGCCTTTGAGTATCTTCACATCTGCCACAAATCAAAGAAGGAGCTTATTTTGTTGAAATTGGATTTTGAAAAGACCTTTGATAAGATAGAACATCAGGTGATACTGCAGATCTTACAGCATAAAGGATTCCCATCGAGATGGCAGGGCTGGATCAAAAGCATTCTAGAATGAGGGACCTCATCTGTACTTCTAAATGGGGTGGCCGGAAAAGTATTTCACTGCAGGAGAGGAGTGAGACAAGGTGACCCATTATCACCTTTACTCTTTGTGCTAGCTGCTGACCTCCTTCAAACAATCCTGAACAAGGCAAAGGATCAAGGACTCATCAAATTGCCAATTCCAAATAGAGGAGGAACAGACTTTCCTATTGTTCAGTATGCTGATGACACCTTACTTGTGAAGGAAGCATGTCCAAGACAACTAATAGTCCTCAAAGCTCTTTTGAACACATTTGCTGATTCCACTGGATTAAGGGTGAATTACAACAAATCCATAATGATCCCCATAAATATTTCAGAAGAGAGAGCAGAAATCCTAGCTGGAACTTTCAATTGTCAATAAGGAACTATGCCCTTTACCTACTTGGGGCTTCCAGTAGGTATAACCAAACCATCAGTTCAAGATTTTCTGCCCATTGCTCAACAAATAGAGAGAAGAATGATAAGTTGTGCACAGTTCCTCACAATGGCCGGAAAACTGGAAATGGCAAACACAGTCCTAACCTCAATGACTACTTATACCATGTGCATCATCAAAATGCCAATAACAATCATAGACCTCATTGATACATATAGAAGGCACCTAATCTGGAGAGGGTCAGACGTAAACTCCAAAAAACCTCCATTGGCTGCATGGGACATGGTAACAAGACCTAAAGAGGAAGGAGGACTAGGGGTGAAAAAACTAAGAACACAAAATGATGCACTGCTTCTCAAGAATCTTCATAAATTTTGCAATAGGGCTGACTTACCATGGGTGAATCTTCTGTGGGATAATTATTATCAAAATAGAAAACTGCCGAGTATGCAGAAGAAAGGGTCCTTTTGGTGGAAAGATATAGTGAAGCTCCTAGACATATATAAAGGACTGGCAAGCCCTCTGATCATGGATGGCAAAACCATAATGCTATGGCATGATGGCTGGCATACATCCCCAGCCAAGATGCTTTTCCCTCAATTGTTCTCTTTTGCAAGAAACCAGAACATCACTTTGGCTACTTTCATCACTTAAACCAATGTGTATGAACTCTTTCATCTTCCTCTAACGATTGAAGCAGATCAACAATTGCAACAACTTACGAATATTCAGCAAATACAACTCAATGAAAGAAAGGATATCTGAACATATATATGGGGAAACAATGGCTTCTCAGCATCCAAGGCATACAAGGTACTCATGGGGCATCAAAGAGTTCATCCAGCGTATAAATGGCTTTGGAAGAGCAATTGCCAGCCTAAACACAAAGTGTTCTTTTGGCTGCTCCTCAAAGATAGATTAAGCACCAGAGGATTGCTAAGAAGAAAGAACATGCATCTAGATGACTACACATGTGAACTGTGTCTATGGCAGAATGTGGAAACTTTGAGACATCTCTTTATCAGGTGCAACTTTGCAAAACAATGTTGGCAGTCAATTGGCATTAACATCCCTCCAAATTTAAGAGTATATCAGGTGGTTAAATGGCTTCGAACGAGATTGGTTGTGCCCTTCTACATGGACATCATTATAACAATGTGCTGAAGCATTTGGGTTACGAGAAATGATTGGATTTTTAATAATGTTGACCCGACAGTGCCAAATTGCAGAAGGAATTTCTTCAAGGAATTAAATCTGGTGGTGTTCAGAGCAAAGAAAAGACATGCTGAAAATCTCAAGCAATGGATAGACTCTTGGATCTAGTTCTTTTTGCTCTTTAGATCTTTTCTTGGTTTTACTAGACTGTTTTCATTCAGTTTCTTTTTCTTTAGCTTTGTACCAGACGTTTGTTTTGATTTTAATATATTATAACCTGTAGGGACTTTGTCCCTCCAGTTCATTCAAAAAAAAGGGGGTAAACTGTTATCAAGAAATATTTTTTTTGTGAATGTGTTATCAAGAAAGATAACATCGACATCCGCACAAACATATGGAAATATCTGTTGGACATCACGTGGTACATTTTCAACGACCGTAAAAAACTCATAGATGTCTTAGCATTTTACAAAAAATTGAAGAACGGTACATTTTTTTTGGAGTTTCAAATAAACACTTGTTAAAGGAACCGAGATACGAGTAGCTGACATCTCTCTCTGTCACACACACTCAGAGAGAGATGGTGGACAGTTGACAGGGGTGCTGGTGGATGCCTCATGTGCGGGTGCCTATTTGCTCGACATTGTCTCTCCAACCATTCTCTCTCTGGTGTGCAGATTCTTCACTAGAAGCATTGCCATGAACTGTGCTTGACATTCATGTGACTTATAGCATGTTAAAAGGATAGTAGTAATAGATGACTCTAATTGTAAAGTTATTATCCTGGTCTAGTATTGAGTCATGTAACTCATATATATTTGGGTTATTATTTATTGTCACAGTTTTGTTTTTCGGCTATTGAGCCATCATTTTGTTGAAGTGTCAAACATACAAACTAGGTTTTACGAATAGACCGTTGAATGAAACAACTGTGCGAATATTATTGCGCACACACATTGGACAAGTGGGGTAGGACTGAATAGACCGGTGAATGAAACAATTGTGCGAATGAGCAACCTTATCAATGGCCTGTTGCATCACATCGAGTCTACATATACTGTTCTATGTACTTGAGCAAAATGCAAGCGGTATGTGTTTGAGTGAAATATTCTGTTGAAAGCGATAAACGTGATAAGAAATAAGAACGGACACAAAATAAAGCGGGTACGGTGAGAGCATATATGTACATGTTCGAATGTATTAATTAATACATTCATATTGGCATGATATTCTTTTCAAATCAATACTCATTTGAGGAATCAGGTGATATATATGTTTTCGCGAGGTGGCATGTCGCTATCATTTCAACATCTTGCCACTGCTTTCTTTGGCCAAGAGGCAAAGGATCTTGCCACTGTGGGCACGAATCATTGCTCCTTGTCATCTGCTAGGAAAGAAAAAACAATAGTATCCTTATTTTTTAGGTGCAAATTAAACACACTTAAATGATTACTACTTTTTGGTTCCCTGATTGCGACAGAGATGTCTGCCGACTTCACAAACGTGATGAAAATGAAGGTTTTTTACAAATAGATATATTTATCATTGGAAACAGCTCAAATCCTCATGGGTTGTGCTTGACTTCTCGTTGATATGGGATTGCTCATGCACACCTTCAACTTCGTACCGTGCTGCCTCTTCAAAATCTATTGGTAAAAACTTGTTTAAAAAAAATATTGTACTCTTCCAAACAATTCATTTTGTTTGTTTCACACTTTAAACAAAATAATGACTCACTTTACTCCCTCAAACATAGTGCGATATAGACCCTATTCATGTTTTTTTTTTGTTTCTCGGTCCTAAAATGGAATTTGAAACTTAAATTTTCCATGATGATAGCTCCCACGGTACCCTATGTTAATTTTTTTTAATTATTTGTTAGATATCATTTGAACGCTTATATTATTGATTGCTACTAAGCCATATAAACAGCATAAAAATATGTCATAGTTATTTTAACATGTGTTGTTGTCTGAGTTGTTATCATGCAAAATTTGAGTTTTAAATTCCAATTATAGGGTTGAAGAAAAAAAGACAAACTTCAATAAAATTTATAGCGTACCGCATGGAATTGTTTCGAGGGTAAAATTAGGCAGAGGTGAAACGGACATCTCTGCGCTGCTGCCGTCGGAGGAGGACCCCTCCGCCACTGTCACCGACTCACCGTGCGTGTGCCCAGGTCTTCCCGCCGTCGCTTCCACCGCATCCGCAACACAGTACTGTATGCGCCACTCGTTACTACTGAAGCTGATGCTTCGAATGATTTCGGGCCATCAGTCCCGGCCAGCAGCCTACCCTCGGCCTCTCCCTGTGCGACGTACGCCACCTGTTCGGTGAATTGCCTACCCGCTAATACGGTTTCAGTTGGGCGGCAGTGCGGCAGGCAAATTGCAGGTAACTGCAGAATTTGCAAATTTTCTTTTCTCTTCCGCAATAGAGCAGTCAAAATCTCACAGAAACATATATTTGATCACTGAAAATTAGTTGGGTGTGTCGGGGGTGGGAAGTTGTCTGTCTCAAAAGTAGTATGTGACTAGATAAGCATAAATAGTGTTATCGTGGATCATTTGATCTATTTCCCGTAAAATTTTAAAAGGATCACTCCTTATGTATTTATACACTTCTTGACAGGCCCATCTTTGAGAACTATTGGCATTAGCTTACGATCAAACGGCTTGAGTCCAGAATCTGATACTCCACTGCATCTTTATTGGGTCAGTGAGATGTGTTCCCTCTCATTGAGCAATGCACAAACTGAGCCAGGTTCAGGAAGCTAAGAGTGGCCATCATCCAGAAGAAATAGTCCAGATGTCCTTGATTCAGGTTATCAGGGATCCACCCTGGTGCTCCTCTATGAGTTGTGGCTATCGCGACTATCCCCAATATAAGTGAGTTGAAGAAAGATCCAGTCGCAATTGCAACCTGCCCGAGTGCTGCACACAAGCTCTTCATGGTCTCTGGTGCTTGATCGTAAAAGAACTCGATCACACCGATGCCGGCAAAGACCTCTGCCGCGCCATGCAGCAAGTAAACCGGCGCCTGCCACATGATGTTCATGGGCACGGGCACGCTCATATATTTCAGGCCGCTGGCTTCTGCAATGGCCAGCCTCTCTGTCTCAAGCAATGCTGCATAGACCATGGCGAGCATGGACAGCCCAAAGCCAATCCCGAGTCGTTGTGGCGGTGTGAAGCCTTTCTCCTTGCCTGTGAAACGCCGCGCTAGGGGCACAAGTATTGTTTCATACATAGGGACCCAGATGAGGATGCTGAACATGCTAAAGATTGAGAGGGATGCAGGCGGGATGGCGAACGAGAAAATATTGTTTGTCCATGAACATGCCCTGCTCGATCATTGTTGATGCCATCTGTGCGCTGACTGCATAATAGATCACAAATGACACCCAGACTGGCGACATCTGCAGAAGCATCTTTAGTTCCTCAACTTGTGTCACTGTGCATAGGCTCCATGAACTCATCGATGCTATTGATTTCTTGTCTGAGGATGGTGATACAATGGCAGCCTTGTCAAAGAACCTGAAGATAAGAGTAACATTTATGTAAACTTACATTTTTCAATTGATATGTTGTTCATAGGGTACTTATCTATCTGCAGCAAACCACTCATATTAATTTCAGATGTCAAAATCAATTCTAGCTTGCTTTTCTCAACAATTAAATTACCTGAATTTATAAGTATGATGAATCTTCTGAGTCTCGTCACTTTCTGAAGGAGAGCTGGTGAGCTCATACAGAAGTGAGCTATCGTCCGGCAACTGTAAATCCCATTTCCTGAATGCGGCAACGACAACCTGACATAGGCTTGTGATGGGGCTTATTCCCATTCGCCTATACCTGTACATCCTCGAGCCAGCGACAAACACAGCGAATGAGAAGAGCATGAGCGCCAACGGTATTGCGTAGCCAATTGCCCAACCAACATTGTCCTGCAGCCAAACAATCACTGTTCCCGACAGCAGGGAGCTTATGCTGATCAAGAAGTAGTACCAGTTGAAGAAGGAACCCTTCTTCACTAGCTCTGCCGTGTCATTGATGTCAAACTGGTCAGCCCCAAAGGTTGATGTGCATGGCTTGATGCCTCCACTCCCAATAGCAACAAGATACAGCCCAAAGTAAACCACTGCACGATGAACATCTCCGTTGAAGGGAGATTTTGAGAACACTGGGAGTGATGCTGAAGCTATCAGAACCACCACTCCCTGACCAAATGATTGCATTCAGAGTTGCAGACAACAGAAAATGTGGATCAGATAAATTAGCTTGGATTGAACTTACTGTGATGTAAACTGGGAGGAAGCCAACAATTGTCCAGTATCTTCCCCAGTATGTGTCCGCAATAAAAGCCCCAATAAGTGGCATGAGGAAGGAAGCTCCAACCCATGTCGACACATTTCTCGCAGCGGAGATCTTGCTTTCGTGAAGCACTGTGGTGAGATAGGTCACCAGATTCTTCGATATTGCAAAGAAGGCCAAGCACTCACAGAATTCAACACCTAGTATGTGTTCAAACTGAGAATTTCCAGCTAATAAAAAGAAAGTCGGTGATGTTGGTTGCATGAGTTGGTATCCAGTACCTAAGATGAAGAAGCACGCCCTCCAGTTCCCTGTGCTGTGCTTCAGAGCTGGCTGTTTGTTTATGTCAACTGATCCATCCCGTGTATACTGTGAACCTGAACCCTGCATCACAGAATCAAGATTCAGTTTAGCGGTTCGAAACTCTACATCTCTGCAGATAACTTGAGAACAATCTGGGAGAAATATATTTGAATTTGAGTTTACAAGAGAAGAGTTCACCTGAGGTGGTAGGAACTCAAGCAGAGGCCTCTCCTCATCTGCTGTTTCCATGGCAGACGGCCTGGTGTTGTACACCATCGTTCTGCAGTTAGCACAACGCTTTGAAAGCGGCTAAAGCAGGAATTTTCAAGCAAGATTTATTTTATTTTTTTGGAAATCTCAGTAGGACCCATCATACTGTTTTCTTTCGATAATAAGGTAGAGGGTGGTAAGTACCTCTAAAGTGCAACCATAATCTATTCCTGCTACTTTCCACTTGTAACATTGATGATTTGAAGATTCAATAATGTTATTGTTAAGCAGATTCTTGGCTGTTGGTAGGGTCACATCGTTTCGATCCACAGGCGCGCGGAGAGAGAGAGAGAGTTGGTTAGAGAGAGAGAGAGAGAGAGAGAGAGAGAGTTGGTTGTGGCGCTGGTGGATGTCTCAAGTGTGGTGTCTATTTGCTCAACATGTCTCTCTCCAACCATTCTCTCTGGTGCGCAGATTCATCTCTCTGGTGCTGCTCTGTGCTTGAGAGCAGGCATACCACTGACCCATCACTGGTATATCATGAAGGCAAATTTACAATGCTTGGGGAGGTATTGGGAGGTATTCCATGTGTCCATGATATGTGGGCCTAGGTATTGGGAGGTATCAATAGGGAGGTATTGAGAGGCATCGGGTGTGTCTATGGTCAGTGGGCCGTCTGTGTCGTAACGCCTTCTAACGCCTCTCCAAATAAGAGAAGTCAAAATTCATAGGAATTCCTTTTTCGTAGTTATGTTTTTTGATCAAGGGTAAAAGGGTACATTCACAATTATACAAATAATGTTTGGAAGAGTAATGTTAGAGACTTATGATTTAAGTACTATAGTGATATGAACATGATAATCATTAGGGTTAGGTTGAGTTTCTAATTTTCAATTGATTGAGAATCACGTTATGTTCAGTCGACACTGTGAGCCGTTGGATGGAAGATCAATGGCTCATAGCTTTCTTCAACCTTCAGCACTCCTGTCTCTCTCTCTGAAACGCACGAGCAGTCCAGACGGACCAAGCGCCCCCGCCTCCGGCCGCCACCCCCGGCTCCCGCCGCCTCCACCGCCGCCCGCCACCGCCGCCCGCCCTAAATTCTACGCCTCGCCGGCGTCGCTAAATTCTCCGGCGAGGTCGAACCCTAAATTCTCCAACTCGCTTGAACCCTAAATTCTCCGGCTCGCCGGCGGCTTCTATGGTCGGAGGAGGAAGTGTTGGATTCTTGGGACCCAAAACCACGTGCAATAACCACTAAATTCTCCCGCGAACTTGATCTCCGGCGAGCTCCATTTTTGCGAGTTTCTCCGATGAACGGCCGCCACCGCGTGTTCGCACCGTCGACTGAAGCAACTCGCGATTTTCAATCGACTGAGAGGAAGGATTTACCATACTACCCTTGGTAAATTAATTCAACCAAAAAACATTATTTTGCGTAGGTATTGGGAGGTAATAGGAGGTATTGGGAGGATATTCCAAGCATTGTAAAAGGGCTCATATTATGAAACTGGAACTTGCTTCACAGCAACACTTGATTATTCAGTTTGAAAATCAATTATGCAGTAACTAAACCCATAAGAAAATGTGCAATATCATAAGTATCCAAGGCCATTGTCGGACGTAGCAGCTAGAGAAGATGAGTTCACCTGAGGTGGTTGCATATGAACTATAGGGGCCTCTGCTCTTCTGGGCAACCTAGCAAATGATGTCGAGCTGCTAGTCTGTGTGACACTTTGTCAGGTGGTGTAAAATGAGCCTTTGGTTCAAAAATAATTTTAGTAAAATGTGGGGTAAGCAACTTTGTATAACGTCCATATTTTCTTTCCAGACATAAATTGCTCTGTTTTCAGCTCCGTACAGATGAGTGATTCGCGGGGGAGGAGGGGGAGTCACGAGGGAACATAGTTGATGGATGATAGACATTGGATGCCTCATGAGTGGTGCCTGCTTGCTCGACAGTTGATTCCTTACTGTTTCATAAGGGGAAAAAAAAATCTAAAAGCACTTAGATTAAGAGATGATAGCTGTGTCTCCGAAATCCGAATTGCAAATTGCTGGGGATTTTTTTAATCTTTTTCAACATGGATAACCATGGCAAATGCACTCTGAATTAACTTTTCATTACATGTTTTGATCGTTGGTTGAGCATGATTAAGTATGCAATCATTCATTGTCTTTCATATGCTTTCTGTATAATAAATGGTCGTGCTATTTTGAGCAGAGTGAAAAATCTAGTTCTCCCAGATGAGACATTGTTTTCTTTGCAAGATTCCCTTTAAAAGTCGTTTTCTCTGAATGGCTACATCATCCAATCGTTGACGTTGAAACCATCAACCTTATTCGCTTGTACATTTGTACGACATTGTACGGTTAGAGCATCCAATGAAAGCCTCTAAAACAAGGCTCTCATTTTATTTTGGGGCCTTGATTTTTACCATATTCTCTAACAGCAGCCCACAAACTTCGGCCCCGACTTCTTTCCTTACAAGCGGGGCCCGTCCGTCAATCTCTCTTCTTTTACCCCCACCCTCTGGTCTCTCTCTTCTATCTTTTCTCAGTTCTCACTTCTCTCGATCTCTCTCTCACCTGGCCTCTCCGGCGTCCGTGCCGGCCTGCCCCTCCCTCTCCCTCTCGGTCTCGTCGCGCGGCGAATCGCCTCCGTCCTCCTCTCGGCCTCGTCTAGCGGCGCCTTCCCTGCCTGCTCGTCCCTTCCCTGCCCGCCTGCCCCTCCACGCCGGCCACGCCTCCCGGAGCCGGATCCGTTGCGAGGGCGGTCGGATCCACAGCTGGGGCGGCCGGGTCCAAGGGGACGGCGACGGCGGGGGCGGCTGGGACCGAGGGGAGGGCAACGTGCACGAGTTCGGCGGCGAGCTCGGGTGTGGCTCGTTGCCGGGGCAAGCCGGCGGTTGGGCGTGCTGGCAGCCGGAGCTTGCGCCACGTCAATGGGAGCCTCGGGAGACCGAGCAGGGGCCGGCGTGCGGACCCATGGGAGAAGGGGCTGAAGAGGGAAATCTAAGGGCCTCCCTACGATAGGGACCTGAGTTGGGGCTCCACTGGAGTGAGTTTTTTGATCTTCGGCCCCTAGAGGTTGAGTTGGGACTGGAGTAGGGGGTTCCATTGGAGTTGCTCTTAGGCTGTCTCCAACGGTGGGAGAGACCCAAACACAAACTGGGTGGTGATTTCCTTCAATACAACAGACCCGAAAACATTGATCTCCAACGGGAAGACGCAAAACGGAGACCACCTTCTTCCTCCTCCTGCTCCCACCACGCCCCCGCCTCGCTGCCTTCTTCCTCCTCCTGCTCCAACCGCGCCCCCGCGACGCCCGCGCCCGCGCCCGCCGCCCTGCCGCCGCCGCAATGCGTCCCACGCCCGTGCGTCGTCACCGCAGCGGGCCCCGCGCCTGCGCCGCGTTGCCGCTCCCACCGCTCCCCCTCCTTCTCCTCTTCTACGCTCCATCCATGGCGGTCGCGACGGTCTCCTCCTCCCTGGCATTCGTCCCCGCGCTGCCCCGCCTTCCCAGCCCCACCTCGCTCCGCCTCCGCGCTCTCGCTCTGCCCCTGCCTCCTGCTGCGGCGACGGAGAGGAGGGGGAGATGCGCTAGAGGAAAACGGGGAGGGAGATGGGTGCTCGGCTGGGTCGCAAGTCTTCGTGATGCATTTCTGGGTGGCAAAGGGGAGGAGGCGCGAAATGGGTCATTGGTTTGGGTCATCAGTTGGAGAGTGATTTTATACATTTTGCAACCTATTATGGGTATTACTCAAGAAATGGGGTCTCCGTTGGAGACAGTCTTAGGGATGCAAATTTGCAACATTTTGGGTAGCGGATCGACCTAAAACTTCTCAAAATAACCTAGAATTTCTCATGGATACCTATTTGCATCCCATTCATCTCTAAATGCTCGTCTGGCCACCGTTACATTGTTCCACAACTGTTACAACATAAATTACTTTAAAGTGGGTCATTGTAATTTTTGTGTTTGAATCTCATGTACTTTTAAAACACAACTTTGACTCCTTCCAGTGTCAAAAAACTTGTCGTTTTGAGGTTGTCCTAAATCAAACTTTTAAATTTTAACTTGAAATATCTTTTTATGCATTAAGTTTAGAAATGTGAAAATGATACGAGTAGGTTCGTATTGAAATGTGATTTCATAAAAATACACTTTAGCTATATTTTATAGTAAAAAGTATTAGTCAAAGTTGTGTTTTGAAGACCGTGTCAATGTCCTAAACGACAAGTTTTTTGACACTAGAAGGAGTAAACCAAGTGTGAATAGGGTGTAATTAATAAAAAAATTAAGGTGTTGGGAGGTCTTAAAACGCACTATTTTCTTCTTACACTTCTTATAGTTATGTCGAAGTCCTTTAAAAGTGATCTAATGCTTATTTAAATTGGCAACGTATCCTATGAGATCAGGTTCGTGTGAGAACTATGAGAACTCCAATCTGGGCCATATGATTTTGATCCAATAGGGCATATGAATTCAGGTGAGAGGGGGGATTTGCACATGATTAAGTGGGCGGTAATTTTGCAAATCTCCTCTCCCACCTCTCCCTATGCGTCCCCCTTGGATTAAGATCTTGTGGCACAGATTGGAGTTCTCATAGTTCTCACACGAACCTAGTTCTCATACGTTATCATTTAAATTATATATTTTTAAAGACTCATTATGATTTTTGCACTTTTTGCCGTCTTCTCGAGGTGACTGTTTCGTCGCCGTTCTTCAGTTTGATTAATTCGTGGAGTTTAATCCATAATCCTCGTGAAGCAGTTTGCTAGTGCAGTTTACTGCAAGCTTACAACCCGTCCAATACCAAACCCGCCGCCGGCGAACCCGGCTCACCCTCACCGTCCTTGCCGTAAGCGCCGCCGGCGCCGGCGCAATCGCTTGCATATTCTCGCTTGTCGCACCTCCCTCCGCCAAGGATGGTTCCTCCACCCCACCGCCTGTCCCTTTACGGTGGTTGCCGATATCGGCGTCACACCCTTCGCCGCAGACCACAATGCGGCGCCCGTCCGTTTGGGTGGGCCGTCTCTCTCTGGGAGGCACGCAAGTTGTTCGGAGAATTGCGCACGCGCGAGTCAGGTTTCAGATGGGCAGCAATGCCGGAGGTGAAGTTCAGGTAAATGACCAACTCGTCCATACGCAAAACAATATTCTGCCAGATGCTCTGTTCTCTTTTTTATATTGATCTACTTTTGCAAACGATAATTATTTGAACTAAGCGGGACAAATTTTGGGAGGAAACACATCAGCATTAGCTAGCTCACCTTTTGTCTTTGTTTGCGAGGAAACACGTCAGGAAACTGAGAATATAGAGTGCCATTGAAAAAAAAATGTCTTCGTCAAAAATAACAGTATATTGAATGAGTTATTGGGTAAAGATCTGGCACTCTTTTTTTTTGTGACGAAAATAGAACAGGTCCTCTGCCGTTTTATTAAAGTAGGAGAAAAGTCTGAAAATACAAAAGTTCAGAAATCACAAACAGCAGCCTAGGCTGCCTCAAATCACTAGAAAAGAAAATCGGCAATTAGGCAAGGGAGGCCCCTGCCTCAGCCATGAACCAGCTAGGAACAAAATCCCAAATATTACATATTAGCCAATCTCCAAAATGACAACTGACGACTGGTTGTAGCCCATCGCTCTCCAGTATATAAACAGCAACCTGCATTTCATCTTGCTCCATGCCCTGAAAAAATCGCCTAGTCCATATGTTCAAGATCTGGCACTCTTTGCTGTAGCCTTTACATAAATATATTGATAGAATAAGATTAACTATTCATTAGCAGATGAAAGGACAACTTAAAATAAGTTGAGCACTTCTTGTCAGGCCCATATATGAAACTATCGACATTGGCTTACGCCTTACACAGACCACCAGCCTCCACTGTGACAGCACATCTTTCATGTGTTCCTTCTGAACCTTATTGATGAATGCACAAACTGAGCCAAGTTCAGCGAGCTAAGAGCGGCCATCGTCCAGAAAAAATAATCCAAATGTCCTTCGTTCAGGTTGTCTGTAATCCACCCAGGTGCCCCACCACGAGTTGTGGCTATGGCGACAATACTCAACAAGAATGAGTTGAAGTATAAACCGGACGCTATTGCAAGCTGCCCAAGGGCTGCACACAGGCTCTTCATGGTATCTGGGGCATGGTCGTAGAAGAACTCGGCCACCCCAATGCCGGCAAAAACCTCTGCTGCACCGTGAATCGAGTAAGCTGGCGCTTGCCACAGGATGCTCATTGGCGCTGGAACGCTCTGATTTGTCAGGCCGCTGGCTTGCACGGTCGCCAGCCTTCTCATTTCGAGAACTGCTGAATACATCATGGTCAAGGTTGAGAAAGCCAGGCCAATTCCCAGGCGTTGCATTTGCGAGAAGCCCTTATCCTTTCCTGTGAAGTGCCGCCCCAGTGGCACTAGTATGGTTTCATACACAGGGACCAAGGCGAGGACGCTGAGCACAGTAAAAATGGATAGTGATGCAGGTGTGATTGTGGACGAACCAATACAGTTGTCCATGAACATGCCTTGCTCGATCAACGTCGATGACAGCTGCACGGCGACTGCGTAGAAGATCACACAAGAAGCCCAGACTGGGGTCATCCGCAGAAGTATCTTCAGTTCCTCAACTTGTGTCACTGTACAGAGCCTCAATGAGCTCATTGGCACAATGGTTTTGTTCTCTGTGGGGATCAACACGATAGCGGCCTTGTCAAAGAACCTGATTTAAGAGGTAAATTTTTGTGTGAACCTTACAATTCTTAGTTGAGAAACTATTTAAAGAGTTCACATGTTGTTGTTGCAGATCAGATCATCATTACTTGTTGAGTGTCATGATCTTGTCACTTAAAACGCTTCCTGTTTTATTTCACGCTGGTTAGTCAAAACTGAACGAGCCAGTGTCAAATTAAAAATAACAGATGAGGACTTGTTTTCATTCACCATTGTTTATAGCTCACTGCAAGTAGATCCATTCTTTAATGCAAATTGGGACTACCGTGAATTGTATTTGCAGGGATAAAAGTACCTGAACTGATTGGTATGTTTAATCCTGTGACTTGCTGCACCATCAAGTGAACAGGTCACCTCATATAGAAGGGAACTATCCTCTGGTAACTGCAAATGCCACTTCCTGACAGAAGCAACTAGCACCTGAATTATGCTTGTAAGGGGACTTACTCCCAGTTTTCTGAACCTGTAGAATCTTGAGCCCACGATAAACACAGTGAGACAGAAGAGCATGAGCAGCAACGGGATCATGTAGCTGACTGCCCATCCAACATTTTCCTGCAACCAAACGATGACGGTGCTAGACAGCATGTTGCTGAAGCTGATTAAGAAGTAGCACCAGTTGAAAAAGGAACCCTTCTTCACTAGCTCCACTGGATCATTGATGTCAAACTGATCAGCCCCAAAGGATGATGTGCAGGGCTTGACACCACCACTCCCAATGGAAGCAAGATATATTCCAAGGTAGACTACTACATGATGAATATTTCCAATGTTGGTGGATGGTGACAAGAACACTGGCAGTGATGCTGAAACTACCAGGACGAGCATTCCCTGAAAATTCTAGAGAATTCAGAATTGTTTGCAACACATACTGCATATCAGAGTACTTAGCTCTTTTCAACTTACGACAGCGTAAATTGGGAGGAATACGACAACCGTCCAGTACCTTCCCAAGTACGTGTCTGCTACGAAAGCACCAAGAAGTGGTGCGAGGAAGCAAGCTCCTGCCCAGGCTGAGACATTTCTTGCTGCGGCAACTTTGCTTTCATGGAGCACATTGGTGAGATAGGTTACCAAGTTCGTTGAGATTGTGAAGTATGCCATGCTTTCGCAGAATTCAACACCTGGTATGTGTTTAAGAGGTTCACTAGCTACAGCTGGAGAAAAAATTCGAGAACAATATGAAAAGTGATTTGTAGTTTGCATGAGTTGCTCATCTGTGTGGTACCTAATATCAGGAAGCATGCCCTCCATCTTCCTGTGCTGCACTTGAGAGGAGCAGGCTGTCTGTTTATATCAACTGTTCCATCACTTGTGTACTCTGAACCTGCAACCTGTATGCAATATTAAAAGATTCAGTTTTGTAATTTGGAACTCTATTGCCTGTACACGATTGCAGAGTACTTATGAAATATAATACGCGGTATTTATGAATTTTCCACTTTGGAATTCAGTTGTGAACCGACCAAATCTATCTGAATTGTCAAGTGAGATGTCTGTTAGGTTATCATGGAAGCATATATAGATTCAGACGAGAAATGTGAGTACCTGAGGAGCTTGGAGACGAAGGAGGGGCCTTTGCTCATCTGCTGTTTCCATGGCAGCCTGTGTTGAACATCCAATCTGTCAGGAGGGACTGGGATAGGAGGCTTCAGAAACTTTCTGCGGTAACGGAGTTCGTTGCAAGAAGCTAAATGCTGGTTTTCCTCTTTTTATGGATGCGACTGAAGATTGAAGAAAAGGAACAAGAAGAATATATAGAGGGACCAAGCACCACCATGGTAATTATTAAAACAAAGAAATTGAAGCAACAGTGAAAATAAGTTGCAGTAACATTTAAGAAACAAGAGACCTTTTTTAGAGCAGGGAGGCTCAACAGTTTTAACGGAGGACTCAACAGTTGGCAGCGCTCAGCCGCTCACATCGATTTAAGATGAGTCAGGGTTCCCAGACGCGCAAACCATGGTGGCTGCTTGCTCGACGTTGAAGTCTCTCTCTCTCTCTCTCTCTCTACCCAACAAAGTAGCTAGGCAAAACAAACACCAACGTTCAGATTAGTCAACATCATTTGGAAAATGAAACATTATTGATGGTTTCCTTTTTCACAAGTAATTTGCAAACTTGAATCTTGTACACTTAATTTCTTCCTTTACATTTGAATTTGATCTGCACAAGCTCGTACTCCCTCCATCCCATAAGAGTTATATTCTGGATTTGGTTAGCTATGTTTTTTTTCTGTTTTGACAATTTCGATAAAATTTAATAAACCTTAACAACATGAAAATTATATACGGGCCGCACGAAGGGACACGCGCTCGCGATAGAGCGCGACCTGACGCGGAATAGAATTTCCGAATTTTTTTGGACTTTATAGATAAACTTCGTTAAGGAAATTCTTTTTGAGGGCCTCGTTAAGGAATTTGCAAGTGGACTTTACAGCAAAGCTTAGTAATATCCGTCCAAGGCCAAACCCACCGCCGGCGAACCCGTTTCACCGTACTTGCCGTAACAGCCGCCGGCGTCGGCGCAGTCGCTTACATGAGCGCGGCGGTCATACACATTCTCGCTTGTCGCGATAGCTGGGCACCTCCCTCCGTCGAGGATGGGTATCCACCGTACCGCCGTCACCGCCCGCCACCGCCGCCGGTCCCTTACGGCAGTTGCCGACATCGGCGCTACACCCGGTACGGTTCCCCTTCGCCGCGGACGGCGATGCAGCGCCGCTCTGTTTGGAAAGCTAAGCGGCGCAAGCGCTAATGGCCGTCTCTCTCTGGGACGCACGCAAGGTGTTCGGAGAACTGCGTACAGGTAATAAGCCGCAGCCCACAGGCAAAGTTCAGGTAACGACCATCTCGTCCGTAGCAGAACAATATTCCGGCAGATGCTCTTTTCTCTCTTTTTTTATTGATATACTCTTCCAAACGATAATTATTCAAACTAAGCGGGACAAATTTTGCGAGGAAACACATCAGCATTAGCTCAGCTTTTATCTTTGTTTTGCGAGGAAACACAAATAGCCACAATACTTGCTCAGTTCAATCTCCCCTGAAGACTCCTCTCCTCACAACCAGCAGCCCAAAAATAATCAAGCTTGCAGTTGTCTCAACTATGGAGCCAATCGACTGCTCCCAGCTCTAATATGAGGCACGAGCAGTCTCTTCAACCTCACAACAGCCAACAGCAAGAACCACGTTCTCTTCTTCCTCCAGGAGTACCCGACAGCACCACATAGTTGTAAGCAAGCTTTCTTCCTCTGTAAGTGCCTGCTGCAATACCAAACTCCACCACCAACCTGCAGCGCACACCCCGTTCAATTCCTTAATTCACCCACAGCCAAATCCAAGCAAGCTAGCTGCCAATCTCCTCAATTCCAGGCAGCACGAAGCTCCTCTTGCAAAATCAAATGAATTTCCCAGCTATTCCTTCACCACCAGTACTCCAAGAGCAGGCAATCAGCACCACCTTCCGATCTGAGCACACCCACGTCCCTAGCTTGCTGCTCCACCAGAAAAGCACCACGCACCGTAGCACAGCACATAGCAGCCCACACGCAACTTGCTTCCAACAGCCGTCGCTCCGTAGCCTGGGCAACACTCTGGTTTCGGCCGCTCGACCTGCTCAAGCTCACCTTCAGCTGCTCAACCACGCAGATGCTACAAATCACTGCTCCAGCCGCCGCTTGCACACGACCAAGTCACAGCGCCTTCACCACCACACGCCACCGTTTCCGTTTTGCTCTTCACCTCCGGCCGCCGGCCGCCAGCTGCTTAGGTTCCAGCCGTCCCCTTTCCCTCCTCACGCTGGCTCTGACACCATGTCAGTTTGGGAAGAAAACTCTGAAACTTCATCTCCATTCACTCACTTGGGGTACATATATACATAGATACAGTACATAGGCTTTTCGGCCCTTATACAGCCCAACAATATATAAAGGTCCTGTTACATTGTTCTTCATTCAAGTTGAGTAACAACCTGACAACTGCATTCGGGCTGGACAGGTCCTTCAGGTTGCACCCCACATCTTCTAATTAACTGTGATATTCTCCATATATTCTTCACTTCTTTACATTTGAAAAACAAGTGCCCTCCATCTTCATGCCCTCTGCCACATACTACACATCTAGTATTCATCTTCATGCCTCGATGCTCTAGATTTGCTCGAACTGCCAATGAGTTATGTGCCAATCGCCAGACAAAGTGCTTAATTTTGTTTGGGACACTTAAACTTCCAGATCCTCTTCCACATATTATCTTCGCCATATTGCACAATGCTCTGACCTGAAGTTGCGCTTGCTCTTGACCTCTGTTGGGGATCGGTATTTACGATGATAACGACACCCCTTTATTCCCTTGGTTTTCCGACTGCAGGTGGCGATTTAGTGCCGACATTTCTCGGGAGGCGCAGTTTCTCCGTAGACCGGTGGAGAATCGGCGGCGGTTCAGCGGGCCGCCGACGTTGGGCTACCGACATTAATCGGAGGGCGCGACCTTTGTCGACTGCGCGGAAAGGCGGCACCTCCGAGAGACGAAGCCTGGCATGACGACGTCTGAGGGTCACACTGGCGAATGACGTCACCTAGCTAGGGTTTCCGTCGTCAACGGAAATGTCATTTGTACCCTTATGACAATGTTGTACAGAATATTCCGCGAATATAGTGGGTGCCCAAGGGTAATTCGGTCATGTCGAAATAACCCTTGGCCTTCCCTATAAATACCCGCCCCCGGGCTCCGTAGAACGGGACGGAACAGGAGAGATTACACCCTTGTAATGAAATGTCATTTGATTGTCCGTGTCGGGATTCTTTGTTGCTACGATTAAGAATTCCCAACATTGGCGCCCACCGTTTGTGTCGCTCGAAAATACCACCCGTGATGCCACATCGAAAGAAAAAAGCACCTAGTCCAAAAACCACCATCAGCATCCACTTGTCGGACTTCGAGGAAGAAATTCTCCCTCCCAACCCGGTATTCTCGGAAGAAGAAATTCGTTGGGCATTCATTCAAGAAAGGCAAATGGCCGACGAGGCCAACCGAATTTCCGACGTGGCGAAAGCAAGCCAAGCCGCCGGAATTCGGCCGAGTGATCAGGACACCGCCGCCAAAAGCTCTATCGACCTCACTTTCAGTGAAGAAGCAGAAAAGTTGAAGCAAGCAAAAGCCGGCAAGAAATGGGCAGAACCACCGCCGACAATCAACCCTGAGGAAAGTGATCCAGAGGAAGATGAAGTTGACAAGCAAATGCGTCAGCTCTCCAACTTGCAACAACTCGGAAAAAGACTCAAACTAACAAAGGAGAAGATAATCTCTGAAGAGAGGGCTAGAGAGAAAGAAAGGCTCCGGCTGCAGATTGAACAAGCAAAGGCGGCAGTCGCCGAACTGCAAAAAGAGCTCGATGAGATGACAAGCGCCACAGGGCAAAATAGCGAAGCAAAGAGAGAGCATTACCGGGTGACTCCCGACTTTGAAACAAACAACAATGGCGAAGACCATCATAGGCCTCGGACTGTATACCGCCAATCTGCACCTTTCGTGAGCAAATTCGACAAGAACTCTCCTTTGTCAGAAGGCCTCCAGTTGACCCCATGGCCAGCAACTTACAAGCCTATCTCCTTATCAAAGTACAACGGCTCAACCGACCCAAGGCAATTTTTGATGTCATTTGAAGCTGCAGTAGCATCTGCTGGAGGAGATGATATTGTATTTGCGAAAACCTTTGTCACTGCAATTGAGCATCAAGCCCTTGAGTGGTATTCTAGGCTGAAGCCCGGATCAATATATTCATGGGAGAACCTAAGGGATAAATTGACGACAAACTTCCAAGGTTTTCACAGAACATCTATATCTGCAGATGAACTTAGAGCATGTGTTCAGCAAGAAAAAGAGCCCTTGCAAGACTATTTCCAGAGGTTTGTCAAGCTCAAAGCCCGAACAGACGACATCCCAGATCAAATTGTTATTGATGCCGTAATTGGAGGGTTGCGAGCCGGCCCTTGTGCCACTCATTTTTCCATGCACCGCCCTTCAACACTTGAAGAGCTCTTTTCAACGGTCGATCAGTTCTGTAGAGCCGACAATGACCACAGAAGAAGATTAGAGCAGCAGAGCGCACAGCGCCAGGCGAGGAAAAACCAGTCGAGCCAAAGGCAGCAGGACTGGAATTCGTCTAGGACGGGTGGCAACAACAGTCAGAGCCAGAACTCCAACCTAGTCAATCATATCGACAACCAAGAAGAAAAAATCGACACAAGCAACCCTGCCGGAATTCTCAGCATAGAGGAGGAAGAAACAATCGATCTCGAGGAAGGGGTCGCGGCAATTCGCATAACTCGCGAAGCCAGGAGCCAAAAAAGCCATACTGTCTGTTCCACGGACTTGACAAGGGCCACACTTCCAAGGAATGCCCAGAAGCCAAAGATACCATGGAAAGAATGAAAGCCAAGGAGCAAAGAAGCGAAACACCGAGAAGTGTCAATCACACGGCTGCCGCCAATTCTTGGAACAACTCACCTTTCGGTGCCTCTTACCCATACTAATATTCCAGAATTCTTACAACCCTCACCACCACTTCCAAAGCCCATACCAACCACATCCATCACACTCGCCGCATATTCAGCATTTGGCGACATCCCAAGCAAGTTCATACACACCCCAGCCGCAATTTCCCAGAATCACTGCCTTTGAGGACCCGCCTTTACCACCTCCACCGCCATTCCGAAAACAACCAAACCAAAACAATTCCTCTCAGAGCCTTCCCACTTATGGAGTCATCCTGCCAATCACCGGTGGATCTTCATCCGAGTTTGAAAGTAAGAAACAAAAGAAAAATTACTTCCGAGCCGTCAATGCGGTGTGTAATGGACCTGTGGTGAAATCACGGTGGTCGCACATTCCAATCACGTTCACCGAAGCCGATTTAAACCGCCGTTGCTACCCTCACACAGATGCCATGGTCATCCAGGAAAACACTTACGGTTGGTCAGTCACCAAAATCCTGGTTGACAATGGAAGTTCGGCAGACATCCTCTTCAAAAGAACATTTGACCAGCTCAACCTTGATTCATCCCTACTTCAGCCTTCAGAATACCCCTTGTACGGTTTTGGCGGGAGAGAAGTCCGCGCTCTCGGCAAAATAAGCCTCCCAGTATCCTTTGGCACCCTCGACAATGCAAGAATAGAGCACATAACTTTTGATGTGGTGGATATGCCTTACCCCTACAATGCAATCTTCGGACGAGGAGTCCTCAATGCATTTGAAGCAGTTTTGCACAGCTCTTACCTCTATATGAAAATGCCGGCACACAAGGAGGTCATCTCAGTTTTTGGCGATCAGCAAGAAGCCAGAAATATTGAAAGGTCGGCAGCCCCCGGCCAGAAAAATGTACACTTTTTGTATGCTCACCCTAATGTGCATGTCTTATACCCGGCAGGAAGAAAGCCAGGGAAGGAAGTCCTTCAGTTGGAAAAAGAAATGGACAAGGAAGAACCAGCAATTGCGGCCAATGAAGAAACAAAGAGAGTTCCATTAGATAAGCATGTCTTAGGACAGGAGGTTGTAATTGCGGCAGGAATGCCGAAGGAGATGGAGAAAGCTTTTGTCCAGTTCCTTCGCAAAAACAAGGATGTTTTTGCCTGGTCTGCAAGTGACCCAAAAGGCGTCAGCAAGGATGTAATAGAACACAAGTTGCGAATCGATAAAAATATCAGGCCAAAGAAACAGAAACTTCGAAAAATGTCCGACGACCGGGTCGAAGCAGTCAAAGCTGAAGTGCAGAGGTTGCTTGATGCAAATGTCATCAGGGAGGTGAAATATCCGACATGGTTGGCTAACACTGTACCAGTAAAGAAAAAGAACGGGAAGTGGCGGATGTGCATTGATTTCACTGATCTCAACAAGGCCTGTCCCAAAGACGATTTCCCGCTGCCCAGAATCGACAAAATTGTCGATGCAGCGGCCTGCTCAGAACTCCTATCATTGTTGGATTGTTTCTCGGGGTATCACCAAATTTTCATGTACAAGCAGGACGAAGAGAAAACAAGCTTCATCACACCTTTCGGAACTTATTGTTTTGTCAGAATGCCGGAAGGCCTCAAAAATGCGGGACCTACTTTCTGCAGAATGACATCTATCGCCTTTGAGAATCAGTTAGGCAGGAACTTGTCAGCCTATGTCGACGACATAGTGGTAAAAAGCGGCAAGAAAGAAGATCATATTTCTGACTTAGCCGAAACATTTGCAAACCTCAGAAAGGCAAACCTCAAGCTCAACCCCGAAAAATGTGTCTTCGGAATTCGCAAGGGAAAGGTTTTGGGATGCCTGGTGTCAATCAAAGGCATCGAAGCCAATCCCGACAAGATAAGTGCACTCATCAATATGCGAGAGCCGCAATGCCTCAAAGATGTGCAGAAGCTCACCGGTAGAATCGCGGCACTCAACAGGTTTATATCCAGATCAGCCGAAAGAAGCCTTTCTTTCTTTAAAGTCCTCAGAAATGCAAATAACTTTCAATGGGGCCTAGAGCAGAAAAAAGCTTTCGCAGAATTGAAAGAGTATCTCAAGGAAATGACTGCCTTTGCGAGTCCAAAACCAAACGAAACTCTGCTAATGTATGTGTCAGCATCGCACTCAGCAGTATGTGCCGCGCTTGTGCAGGAGCAGCAAATTAAGAAGAAGGGCAAATGATGAAAGTTCAAGTGCCAGTATATTATGTATCTGAAGCTCTTCCTGGATCAAAAAGATTCTATTCCGAACTGGAAAAGATAGCATATGCAGTCCTAATGGCATCAAGAAAATTGAGGCACTACTTTGAAGCTCACACCATCCGAGTGCTGACAAATCAACCACTGAATGACATGTTGAGAAATAGAGAAGCATCTGGAAGAATCACAAAATGGGCTTCGGAATTATCAGAACACGTTGTTGACTTCGAGTCAAGAAGTGCCGCAAATTCTCAGGTGCTGGCGGATTTCATCGCAGATTGGACGGAGCCCTCATCATATACTGAGGGTCCAGTCTTTGAGGTTCCATGGGAGATCCATTGCGACGGCGCATGGTGCCATCTCGGAGCAGGGGCTGCCGCAATTTTGACCTCACCATCTGGCATCAAATTGCGGTACGCCGTCAGATTACAGTTCAACCTCGACATTGACAAATGCACAAACAATGTCGCTGAGTACGAGGGTCTCTTACTCGCCATAAGAAAGCTTAGAGCATTGGGAGTCAGAAACTTCATCATAAAGGCAGATTCTCAGGTCATAGCCGGGCATGTCGACAAAACCTACAAGGCCAGAGACGAACTGTTGGCAAGATACCTGGATCATGTAAGGGGCCTGGAAAAGCACTTCAAAGGTTTCACCTGCCAGTACATCGACAGAAACTTGAATGGCGAAGCAGACCAGCTAGCAAAGGCGGCAGCCAAAAAAGATCCTATGCCACCTGACGTCTTTTTTGAAACACTGAGTTCCCCATCGATAAAGGCGGCAGAGCAAGAACCTAAAATGATACACGCCATTTCAAGTGAGGATTGGCGAGCCCCCATCATGGCGTATCTCCAAGACTTCTATGAGCCCGATGTAAGGATCGTGTGACCGGGGGGGGGGGGGGGTGAATCGGTGCACTCTAGAATCTATTTCCAAACACTTACACCCAAGCAACTCCTAGCGAGTGATTCTAGTAACAAGGTAAAGCACACTAAGAGTATCCTTAACCTATATAGCTAGTGCATATAGATAACACAATCACACCACACTAGCAACCTAGCACAAGATAGATAGATAGCGGAAGACTTAAGCTAGGCAAGGCAAGGTAACAAGATAACTAGAGACAAGGCAACCAAGATACTAGGCACACTAAGTAGAGTCCTTAGAGCTACTAGATAGGCTATAACAAGTAAGCACACGAGCAAGGCAAACAAGCAAACCTAGTGAAGCTAGTAGGTACCAAGGTAAACACACAAGCAAGATAAGAGCACAACTCAAGTACTACAAGCAATCATATGAAGTGCGATAAGTAAATGCGAGTAGTAAAGGAGAAGGGATAGAGAATGCTCATGATGTTTTCCCGTGGTCTCGGAAGGATGGTGCCTTCCCCTACTCCATGTTGGGTCACTCCCGCCGGAGTCTCGACCCCGTCCCTCCGCTCGATGGCGATCCCTCCTAGAGCACACTTCACCCTCCGAGTGAAGTCGCGGGCACGTCCCGCCGGGCTCGATCCCGGGTACTCTTCCGGAGGTAAGGCTCCGCACTTGATGCGTGCCAAAGGGCGCTCCACTAGTGATGCTTCTTTCGCACGGGAAGCTCCAAGACCGTGTACAAGCTTGTGTCGACTTCCACAGTCTCCTTGGACAGCTCAACACCGACGCCTAACTGGTCTAGGCCTTGCCATAGACCAAGAGTAACAGCCCTAGATGACTCTCTCAAGCCCACACTAGCCTAGAGATCAAAGGATGCAACTTGCTACTCTCTCAAGCACTAGGATCACTCCAAATCCTTCTCGAGTGCTTCACACTTCTTCCTCTTGGCTTCTTGGCAGCACCTCCCCTCTTTCCTGGGTCCAATAGCACCTCAAAGAGGTAAACAACCGACTATATATAGGCCTCCAACCTCAAACTAGCCGTTGTCTAAAACTGCCCAGTCTGCGTGATGACCGTACAATAGACCGTACTGTCCGGTCTCCATTCTGACCGTATTGTTCGGTCTTCACCAGACTGGCTTCCAGGGAGTGCTGCTCCTCTTCTCAAAGCAGACCGTATTGTACGGTCCCTAGGACCGTACTGTCCGGTCTCCACTCCTTCTTCAGCCAACAGAAACTTCTCCTTTTCTGTTGCTCTTCTCCTGTAAGACCGTACTGTCCGGTCCCTGACCGTATTGTCCGGTCAACTGTCCGGTCTTCATTCTTCAACTTCCAGAAACTTCAGCTTCTCTGTCTGGAACACTCCAATAGAGGCCGTACTGTCCGGTCCCTAGGACCGTACTGTCCGGTCAACTGTCCGGTCTCTATTCTTCAACTTCCAGAAACCTGAGCTCCTCTGTCTGGATTTCCTCTGTAGACCGTATTGTACGGTCTCCATGACCGTACTGTCCGGTCTCTTCTGACTTCGCAGCTTCGATCTTCTTCTTGATCTTCTTCTTCCAAACTTGAACTTCTTGGTTCCTTCAACTCTCTTCTGCCACCCTAGCCCCTGAGAGACTCACCATGCATCCAATGATCTCTATAACTAGTGTGTACTAAGAGAACCACCTCGAACCCTCTTGATAGTCCGGTTTTTCCTATGGACTCAAGCTAACATCTAACCAAGCAACACTCGCTTGGATCTAGCATGTCCTTAGCCTTGATCCATATCTTCTCCGCGACTCCATCAAGTCCGTTCTTGTGTAGATGAAGGCAACCAATCATCCTTGTCATTTAAGTTCATGGTGTGTTGGCGTTCACCACCAACGGACGGAGCTTTCTTCATATGTGACCTATAATATCTCACAAAGAGTGTTAGTCACATTCATGGTTCTCATCCTATCACCAAAACATTCATACCTTGGGTTTCCCTAGCTCCAATGGTCATGAAGCTTACAATCTCCCTCTTTTTGGTGATGGATGACAACCATGATAAAAATGATCGAGAAGATAAAGAATGTAATGACAAAAGCCAAGATAAAAGCGCAACTCGATCAAGACACTAAACAACAAGTATATGATAGAGAGATAGTTACCTTGTTGATTAGGTCGAGGCAAGTCATAGCTCAAAAGAAGTCACAAGTTAGAGCAAAAACTCATATCACAAGTGAAAGAAAGCACATGGAGCTATGACAAGCAAAGGTTGCAAGGGGTTTACCTTCATGCTTACTTTGTAGAATTCCGCTCCCCCTTGACAAGTGCACCAATCTCAAGATTGTGTGAAGATCGATCATCTTGATCACTTGATCTTCATTTGCACACACTCCCCCTTGAGACGGCATTGCTTCTTCTTCATCACCTCAAGATTGTGCGAAGATCGATCGTCTTGATCACTTGATCTTCTCTTGTACAAACTCCCCCTTGAGGTGACATCTTCCAACTCATTGTAAGTCCGAGCTCTTCTTCCCAAGTTGCTCGATCATTAAGCCCAAAACCTTCTCCCCCTTTGGCATCTATCACTCAAAAAAAAAAATCTACCAAGGAAGAAAGGTTAGTGTAAATGTATGAGACGAGTGGGAAAATGAGTTGCTTGATTTGGCGTGAAGCTCCCCCTTGATCCGAAATTCTCCATCTCCTCACCAAGTATCCCTACACACATCCTCAAAAGAATATTGTCTTGAAGTACATAGGGGTTAGTTGATGATGATGGAAATGTATGAACCCTTAGACTTTGAGCCGCGCAAGTGGATTTAACCTTGGAGCTCAAAAATCATGGTTCAATGGGCATGAAGCTCATATAGCATTGCTATAAATTCATCATAGGAGGTCATATACTCATATTGTGAATAAGCAACTCCCCCTAGATGGATGCTCGGCGCCGAGACACTTATGCAAGATGCATGATGCGAATGCAAGGAATGATAAGTGTACAATGCATGATGCTATAAGGGTAAAACAAGAGAAAGTTAAGAACGAAGTTACCAACAACAAGTTTGAGTCCTCCATGAGCTTGATCACAACGAGCCATTTGTTGGCGATTTCTAGCATACCATTTTATATGCCAACTGCGCCTTATTTAGAGCATAAATGTCATCATTATAGGCCATTAACCCTTGATAATAGCACCATATTTGTATATATGTCGTTCTGGAGCTTTATTGCAGAAACAGATGAAAAGGACGATATTCTGGACATTGTGGCTGATCTGGACCTGAAGAGAAGAGAACCAGTAGAAAAGGCCCACTGTGCCGATCGGCACAGCCATGTGCCGACCAGCACATGGGACCCCAAGGCCACTGGAGCTGGCCCACCATTCAGTTTATTCTAGAAGGAAGTTATCCGAGCCAATCTTGGGAGATATCCGTCACGAAGAGATAAAAGATACTCGAAGATTTGAAAGAGCAACACAAGACTTGACCTCGAAGAAAACTGATTGGAAGGCCCACATGGAAGCTATCTAGGACTTCGGAACCGACTTAGGGAGGAAACCGAGCTGGACACGAGGTGTGCCGATCGGCACAACCCATGTGCCGATCGGCACAAGGACTCTTTTCCCGAGAATCCTTTCCTTCCTGATGTACAGCCCTATATAAACTTGTAAAAGCCCTAGGGTTTCGGGATCCGCCGCCAGAGGGACAACACAGCTAGTAAGTTTAGAGCCACCGGGGCTTTGCCCCGTTCTTCATGTTCTCTAGTTGTTGATCAAGAACCATTGGTGCTAAAGAGGTGATCCATCAAGGTAGGCCTACTAGATGGTGATGTATCTTGCACCATGTATTATCGAAGTATGGTTGAATATGTGGATGAATGGTTTTGATTATTGATTGCCTGGATTTTATGGTCTTTACATGCACTTATTCCTACGCTTAGTGACGACTAAGTATTAGATGTTACCTTAATTGTGGTGGCAAAAAGAGGTGAGAGGTTCAATCTCTCACTATCTCTATTGTGGTTAAGGTAGCATTGGGATCTTGTAATGCGCCATAATTGCACGTTGTCTCTGTACCCCCACAGCCGCCAATGCATACGCGATGATCCTTGAGATGATGTGTAGAGTAGGAAGAGGTCAGCGACTAAGGCGATTGGTCGTGACAGGGCTCGTCGGAAAGGGGCTTTGACCTACCGATCTTCGGTTATCAATAATTGAGTAATCCCGTTTATGATGCTATTTAATTAAGCTTCTTGGTTACGATCTCAACTAGCAGACTTGGCTAACTTACCCTATGATCTAATCTGTTCCTAGGCTTTTCGGACAACACTTCGGACAACTTCACCTTGGTGCCGACCGGCACATCCCCTGTGCCGATCGGCACAACACCCTGTTTTCCTGAAACCCACGCTCACGCTCACTAGAAAGCTTGGCTAACTCTTTTACTGATGATTTTGCTTAATTCCCATAGGTCTCTATGGTTCGATTAAACCTTGGAATACTCTTCTAGGGGAAAAAGACTACAACTGTACACCGTGCTCTTGCGGTATATAAGTGGGTGCGTAGATACGACCAACACCATTCTTCAAAGCCTCGGGAGCCAAGTGCCACCAATCCCAAGCTTAACCCATGCTCATTGCTATCTCAAAGAGGTTAGTCGTCGGTCCTACAAAAACAAGAAGAACACACAAAAACAACACAAACAAAAACAAGCAAAGTATATATACATATATACAAATGTAAGCTCAAGGATATCAAGTGAAGTCGGAGAGGTCGAGAACATTAAGTTCTCCCCGGAGCTTACAAAAGGTCTTCTTGTCAAGTGGCTTGGTGAAGATGTCCGCCAATTGTTCATGAGTCCGAACACCAATCAATTCAATATCCTTCTTGGCCACATGATCTCGAATGAAGTGATGCTTGACTTTAATGTGCTTGGCATGGCCGTGATCACCCTTGTTGAGAGCCATATTGATAGCACTTTCGCTATCACAATAGAGAGGTACTTGCCCATAAGATAATCCATAGTCCAATAGGGTTTGCTTCATGTATAAGAGTTGAGCACAACAAGCACCGGCCGCCAAATATTCCGCCTCCGCCGTAGAGATAGCCACACAATTTTGTTTCTTGGAACTCCATGAGATGAGTGATTGTCCAAGAAATTGGCATCCACCGGAGGTACTCTTTCTACTCACTTTGCATCCGGCGAAGTCTGAGTCCGCATAGCCAACAAGTCCAAAGTCCGAGCCTTTTGGATACCATAGGCCCATTGTAGGAGTGCTCTTGATGTACCTAAGAATTCTTTCACGGCACTCATATGGGACTCCTTGGGGTTAGCTTGATAACGAGCACAAAGGCACACACTAAACATGATATCCGGTCTAGATGCGGTAAGGTAAAGAAGTGAACCAATCATAGAACGATAGAGTTTAGGATCCACCGGTATACCTTTTACATCCGCATCAAGAGGGACACTTGTAGCCATAGGTGTGTCGTAGGACTTGGAGTCTTCCATGCCGAGCCTCTTAAGAAGATCCCGAGTGTACTTCTCTTGGTAGATGAACGTGCCCTCCTTCATTTGCTTGACTTGAAAACCGAGGAAGACATGAAGATCACCTATCATGGACATCTCAAACTCTTTCTTCATAAGAGCACGGAACTCATCATTATAGATTTCGTTAGTGGAGCCATAGATGATATCATCAACATAGATTTGACAAACAAAGAGATCATCACCAATATGCTTAGTAAAGAGAGTGTTGTCGATACTACCGATCTTGTAGCCCTTGGTAATGAGATGATCTCGAAGTCGTTCATACCATGCTCTTGGTGCTTGTTTGAGTCCGTAGAGAGCCTTCTTGAGCTTGTACACATGGTCCGGATGCTCGGGGTCCTCGAAGCTGGGAGGTTGCTCTACATAAACTTCTTCATTGATTAGTCCATTGAGAAATGCACTTTTCACATCCATTTGGTGAAGTTTAAAATCAAAATGAGAAGCATAAGCAAGAAGTGTTCTTATAGCCTCAAGACGAGCGACGGTGGCGAAAGTCTCGTCAAAATCGACGCCTTCAACTTGAGAGTAGCCCTTCGCCACAAGTCTTGCCTTGTTCCTCACGATTGCTCCCTTCTCATCTTGCTTGTTCTTGAAGACCCACTTAGCGCCAATGACATTGGATCGCTTGGGCCGCTTCACCAACTTCCAAACATCATTCCTCTTGAAGTTGTTGAGCTCCTCTTGCATGGATAGCACCCACTTGTGATCTTTCAAGGCTTCCTCGATCGTCTTCGGCTCTAGGGTAGAGACAAAAGAGAAATTCTCAACAATGTTAGCTTCATCAACATAATTAGGTTTATATTGACTTCTCCTAGTCTTTATCCCTTGAGAAGGACTCCCAATGATGAGATCACGTGAATGATCCCGAGCAATAGGTTTGTGCTTCCTTGAAGGTTCTTGTCGAGGAGGAGGAGGAGCCGGCGAAGTGTCTTGCGCATCTCTTGCGGCTTGCTCCCTAGAGATGTGAGTGTCTTGTTGTCGAAGAGGTGAACCCGAGCCATCATCTTGAGTTGAAGTAGATTGTGCTTGTTCTTGATTGCTCGGTGACGCTTGGCTCGTAGATGCATGAGGTAGACTTGATGGCGCTTGTTGCGGTTCATTTGGAGTAGCTTGACTCGAAGATGCTTGTTGCGGATCACTTGAAGGTGCTTGATGTTGTTCACTTGAGGGAGAGCTTGGATTCTCTTGAGATGTGCTCGCAGAAGGTCCACTTGATGAAGTTGTTGGAGGAGGTGTCGGAGATTCATCTTCACGAGGAATAACTTCACCAATAGGCATGTTCTCCAAAGCTTCCTCCACGGGTTCATCACCTACAATATGAGAAGAAGGAGGGTCTTCTTGAGACCCGTGAGACTCATCAAATTGCACATCATAGGTTTCTTCAACAAAGCCGGTAGAGGTGTTGTAAACCCGATAAGCCTTGGCCGAGCCCGAGTAACCGACAAGAATGCTCACATCGGTCCTCTTCTCGAACTTGCCAAGTCTTTCCCTCTTCTTGTAGATGTAGCACTTGCAACCAAACACTCGGAAGTAGGCAACATTTGGTCTTCTCCCAACAGTCACTTCATATGGAGTCTTGTTTAGCAACTTGTGAGGATAGATCCGGTTGGAGGTGTAGCATGCTGTGTGTTGGCGGTGCTTATAACGAATATTTTACCGCCAACACCATTCAATAAAAGCCATCATACAAGGATAAAATGAACATTCTTTTATATTAATGGCTCTCCACAAGTTTTGTTGGAGTATTTGAATGCAGGGAGCAATATGGACGAAATTCACAGGAAACGGGGGCTAAAGCCCACCGGCCGGCCCAATCATAGGCCGGCCGGCCTGCTCAGGTTCCCAACAAGGTCCAGCTCCTCCCCAGAGGCCTTTTACAGCTTTCCCACATGGAATTCAAGGCCCAGCCCAATATCAAACAACCGACATTCTAGAACATGGGCTTTTGGGCCTAAACTTGAAGGCCACTTCACTTCTGCCGACCCCACAAGAAAACCGACCTTCTTACCGCCCTCAGGAATCCATCAGAGCCGTCCAGGGAAGAGGCGGTGGCGAACCGACCACATTAGTGGCCGGCCGGCCCCCCTACTAGGCCGGCCGGCCGACCTTTGCTCCACCGACGTCCCAGCTTCGGCCAGCTGATGCATACCGACTCCAGAAGCCTATAAATACTACCCTCCGGCGTCAGAAGCAAGACGCACCTTATTTGATACTTCATTTTAGTCTTTTGGTAGTAGGATAGTGTTGCTAGGAGTGAGTGAGTGAGAGGGAAGGAGAGCTAGAGGCCTCCGGCATGTCGGGACTCTACTTCTTCGTCGCCTCCGGTATGCTCCTCGCCTGGGAGTAGTCGTCTTAGCCTTTCAGGCCAGGCAACATGTAAGAAGATTATTAGTCGGCAATAAAGTAAGGTATTCTGCTTTATTTATTTGTGGGTTTCAGGTATGCAATGAGTATTTATTTATTTATTGCATAGACTAGCTTATTTGGATGTCCTCGCTAGTTGTGACGATAGGTGTAAACGTGGTGTTTAGACCTGGAGTTATCCCTGATTTGCTCGTAACCCCACGGAGGATGGTAGCCGCGAGTATGTGTGACAGGCATACCGGTCTCTGTAATCCACCACGTCCGGGTTATTGTTTTTAGTAGGGAGGTCAATAGCACGTAGTTCCCTAAGTTAGTTGAACCTAATTCTCGGGTTGCTACCTTGGCATGCGTGTGCCCCGAAACAAATAATATAGTAAGGACCTTACCAAATTGCCCAGCTACATAGCTTCTTATCATTAGATTGCCTGGCCAGAAGACCTTTTTATTTATTGCTGCAAACCCTGCTCTTGTGTGCCACCTTTACGGATCAATACCTCTAGTGTTTAGGCTTTAGTACACTATACGTTCCCTGAGGATTCGATACCCTAGGAATACTCCTTGTGGTGAAAGCTACATCGGTATCCGTACGCTTGCGGATTAATTTCTGTTAGGCCTTAGGACTGCCAACAAGCTTTCTGGCGCCGTTGCCGGGGAACGGTTAGCTGTGCTAGGACTCGAACCTAGAGGCGCCCGCTAAAGGTTTTTATTTTCTTTCATTTTCTTTTGCTTTTCTTTTTCTTTTATTATCATATTATATCATGGACACTCCGTCGATCTTCGACGCCGCTGCTCCGAAAGGAGCACTATTGGAGCCTGCACCAGCATCCAAGCCAATCACAGCTGTCAGCTATGAGATTCGTCCAGAGCTGATTTCACTGGTGAAGGGATCTGAGTTCCGCGGGGAAGATCATGAAAATCCATATACACATATGCGTTACTTCGAGAGGCTCTGTTCCACAGTTGTTACATCAGGAGTCCCGAGAGACAGTTTCAGATGGTTGCTGTTTCCGTTCTCCATCACTAGCAATGCAGAGCTCTGGTATGCCAAGCATGTAAGTGAAGCTCAGGGAGATTGGGCTACTCTCCGGAAGCTCTTCTGTCTCAAGTACTTCCCTCTCCATAAGGTTATTGCTCTTCGCAAGAAGATCATTACCTTTGAGCAGGGCAGAAATGAGCCATTAGGAGCTGCCTGGGACCGTTTCCTGACCTACACTCTAGAAGGACCAGATCTGGGAATTCCATCACCGATACTCCTTCAACATTTTGCTGCGGGACTCACTCCTAACAGCCGTAACTTCTTGGATTCAGCTTCAGGAGGGTCGTTCTTGTACAAGACAATTGAAGAAGGGTTCGATGTGTTGGATAAAATTCTCAGCAATTTGGGCTCCTATGATGCAGTTGCCCCTGAAAAACATGAAGAAGAGGCACAAACCATAGTTGAGACACCTTTAGTTAGCTCACCAGAACAGAAGAAGTGTGCATGTATGGTACAACCCCAAGCAGAACCACCTCAACCACAGCCAGCTCCGAAGGCAGAACAAGAACCGTTCTACGTCTGCCCCTCGAATCCTACGCTATTCAAGGATAGCCAAATTCTCTCCGAAGGACAGAATCAAGTTGAGTCCACTCTCCCTCTCCTACCATATGAGGAAGAGGTAGACTTGACGAGATTCGGGAATACAAGAACTTACCCGGTGGAGAAGAATTGCTATGTTGAGAAGGCTGAACTAGATGAGCCAGATTGGGAAGACAAGGCAGAACAAGACACACGTTTACAGGAACTGTCTGCCGTCTTCAGCGAGGATTGGCTCCAAGAAACAGAATGCTCAAAGAAGATCGTCAAGCTCAACGAAAAGCCTGAGAGCATTCTAGTAAAATATGAGCATATACCACCAATTGAGGCTAGCTATGACTTAACAGCAGGAGTAAACATTCTGTCAAAGCAGCGGGCCCAGCAATTGGCGGTAGACATATCAAGCCTATTACCATCAGGGAAAAGGCTGATATTCCGGAACAAGTGCTATCAAGCTGAGGGGATCGTGCAAGAACTAGAAATAGAAATTAATGGGCAACCCCTGCTCATGAATTTCTACATCTTTGACATTCCCGACGAGAATTTCTTCCTTATTGGAACTCCAATTGCAGCACTCACGAGGATGAGAAGCACCCAAGAGGAGTTGGAGGTTCCAATGGGAAGACAAAGCTTCTCCATCGACATCAGAAGAACACTCAATGCCAAGACAGAGGAAACACCTGAGAAGATGGATGAATACGCGGCCATAGAAGAAGCACGGCCATAGAAGAAGCAGCGGCCGTTGAATTCTTAGAAGCTTCGCAGCTTGATACGGAGGAAGATGCACAGTACTTCAATGAAGATGAAGACCCTTCCCCCTATGTTCCACTCAATAAGCATGAAGAACCAGCTCCAACACCTGTCGAGCTCAAACAGCTGCCACCAGGTCTTAAGTATAGTTTCCTCTTCAAAGATCAAACGACGCCTGTCATCATCAGTGATAAGCTGTCAGAGGAAGAAGAGAAGAAACTGGTAGCCGTGCTAGAAAAATACAGATCAGTAATAGGCTACTCACTAGCAGACCTTAAGGAAACAGCCCAGAATTCTGCACACACCGAATCCCGATGGAACCCGATCACAAGCCTGTGCGTGAGCACCAACGACGCTTGAACAATGCCATGAGAGATGTAGTTAAGAAAGAAATTTTGAAGCTACTCAAGGCAGGTATAATTTACCCAGTTCAGGACAGTCAATGGGTTAGCCCCGTCCAGGTAGTACCTAAGAAGGGAGGGATGACAGTTGTGAAGAATGAAAAGAATGAGTTGATCCCTCAGCGCACAGTGACAGGATGGAGGATGTGCATCGATTACAGGAAGCTTAATAAAGCAACCAGGAAAGATCACTACCCACTCCCGTTCATTGATGAGATGCTCGAACGGTTGGCGAAGCACTCGTTCTTCTGCTTCCTCGACGGTTATTCAGGGTACCATCAAATACCTATCCACCCTGAGGACCAAGACAAGACTACCTTCACATGTCCTTACGGCACATTCGCCTACCGACGAATGTCGTTCGGGTTGTGTAACGCACCTGCCTCCTTCCAAAGATGCATGATGGCAATCTTCTCAGATTTAGTGGAGAAAATAATGGAGGTATTCATGGATGATTTCTCGGTCTACGGTGAAACATTCGACAGATGTCTCCAGAATCTTGAGAAGGTACTTCAGAAATGCAAAGACACAGATTTGGTTTTGAATTGGGAAAAATGTCACTTCATGGTGACAGAGGGAATTGTTCTTGGGCACAAGATCTCTGCTCGAGGGATTGAAGTAGACAAAGCCAAGGTTGAGGTAATTGAGTCGCTTCCACCCCCGTGAAACATAAAAGGGATCCGCAGCTTCCTAGGACACGCCGGTTTTTATAGAAGGTTCATCAAGGACTTTTCCAAGAAGGCGAGACCTCTCACCAGTCTCTTGGCTAAGGACGCACCGTTCGTCTTCGACAACAAGTGCATGGAGGCATTCAATGAACTGAAGACAGCTTTGATATCAGCCCCCATTATCCAGCCACCTGATTGGTGTTGGCGTTTCTTACGCACAGAGATAAATATCAACTCCGCAAGCGCACGGAACACCGTTGTAGCATTTCACCCAGGAGTATTCCAAGGGTATCGTATATATATTTTCCTCAGGGAAGCAGGGCTAAGAATATCATGAATTAACAAGGAAACATCTATTATTTATAACTTGCAAACTAGACCAGAGCAGGGATACATATATGATGGGTGGCAACCAAACACACGCAAGAATTCCATATGAAGATAAAGAGATAGAACTAGTCAACTGGGAGGACAACGAGAAGAAGGGTATCAGCCTAGAGGTTAACATTTAGTATTTCCTGATAGTCTACAATTACTTGCTTAAGCTTTCATTACAGATACGTTCCTGCATATCGGGGCACACGCATGCCAAGGCAGCAACCCGAGAATTAGGTTCAACTACTTTGGGGAACTACGTGCTATTGACCTCCCTACTAAAACCATCACCCGGACGTGGTGGATTACAAAGACCGGTACGCCTGTCACACGTACTCGCGGCTACCATCCTCCGTGGGGTGTAGAGCAAACTCACGTCTAGAATAATCCCTCGCACCATGCAAGCAACTATCCTAAATAACTTACTCCTCGCGAAAAGAGCAAGCCACCCATGCATAACAAATCTATGTGGATTGTGTAAGCATTTGCGGTGCAAACAACCCATGCAGATAGACCTGCCATACACAGATGTGGAACCAACACAGGAATTTCTCTATAACAATTACTTAAATAAACTAAAAGGAAAACTAAATTAAATAAATAAGAAAATAATTATATTAAAGAAAGTATAAAAGAAAAGATACACGAGAACTTTACCCAAACTCCGAAGAGAACTCCGGAGCTCCGAGCGAAGCTCTCACTTCTACTCTAACTCTCATGACCAACTAGCCTACTCTAAACTACACAAGTGGAATGATCTTCCATGAGATGAGCGTGACCCTTTTGGATCTTCTCTTCTCAAGTGTGGAGGTGCAGGTTGGAGTGAGGGGAGGGGTCCTCTATTTATAGTGGAGTTGCCTTGGGAGAGTGGAGAAGGTCTTGGAGCATTTCGTGGAATATTCCCTTCTTGCCGACGTCCCCTTGCTAGGCCGGCGCGTCAAGTGGCTTGTCACCGACTCTGGAACCGACTGGAGGAAGATTGAGGCGGTTGGAGATTAACATGGGCCGGCCGGCCTGGAGTTTGGCCGGCCGGCCTGCCTTTTCCTGCTTTTCCTCCAATCTTGCGCGAGGCATAACTCCTGCTCCCGAACTCCAAATTGGGTGATCCAAAAGCCCATTTTGACTATCTTGACGAGGGCTTTGACATGGAGGGATCAAATTTGTGATTTGAATAATTATTTCTTGATGTCCAAGTCATTCCTTATTTCTTGCGTCGAATGTCGTCGAGATGTCGGAGCAGGACCTTGTTTATCTTGTGCTTTTTGTATATTTGCTTTTTATCCATGATTGTAAGCACAATTGCACCAATATTCCTATGTACCTTGCAAAACAAGATCACATCCAAAACTTATGGAACTTTATTAGTTTAATGCATAAAACATTGGTGCATACCTTTTATTCGCCGATAAGTTGACGGTCATTTTATGATTTAATGGCTGTCAACAATTGGTCACTCCCGTTCGAAATCATGTGCGACGCAAGCGACTACGCCGTAGGAGCAGTGTTGGGACAAACCAAGGATAAGAAGCATCATGCCATCGCCTATGCTAGCAAAACTCTCACTGGACCTCAACTCAATTATGCAACCACTGAGAAGGAATTGTTGGCTGTGGTGTATGGTATTGACAAGTTCAGATCGTATTTGGTTGGAGCTAAGGTGATAATTTATTCAGATCACGCAGCCCTCAAATACCTCCTAACGAAGAAAGATGCTAAGCCACGTCTTATCCGTTAGATACTCCTCCTTCAAGAATTTGATTTGGAAATCAGAGACAGGAAAGGAGTAGAGAATACTGTGGCAGATCATCTCTCGCGATTGCAGACGGAAGATCCTACTGGACTACCCATCAATGATTGCTTGAGAGACGACATGTTACTAAAAGTAACAAGCACCGACCCCTGGTATGCCAACATTGTCAACTACATTGTAGCAGGGTATATACCGCCAGGGGAGGATAAAAAGAAGATCATCAGGGACAGCAAGTATTACTTATGGGATGACCCATATTTGTATAAAGTCTGCACCGATGGTCTCCTAAGACGATGTGTACCCGCATGTGAGGCTATGCAAATTATTGACAGATGTCATTCATCAGCCTTTGGAGGTCACTATGGAGTATTTCGTACAAGTGCCAAAGTTTGGCAGAGTGGTTTTTACTGGCCAAACATGTACGAAGACACAAAGGAGTATGTGAGAAGATGTTCTCGCTGCCAGAGAGTAGGAGGGATCAACGCTCGTGATGCCATGCCCCTAACAAACAATCTTCAAATCGATATTTTCGATTGTTGGGGCATTGACTTCATGGGACCTTTTCCAAACTCCGAGGGATATGAATATATTCTAGTGGCAGTCGATTATGTCTCCAAATGGGTGGAGGCTCTTCCTTGTCGAAACGCTGACTCCATCCACTCCAAGAAAATGCTCCAAGAAGTCATCTTCCCACGATTTGGTACACCGAGGGTACTAATCAGTGATGGGGGTTCACACTTTATCGACAGGACATTCAGAAAAATGCTCTCGTCACTCGGTATTGCTCATAGGGTAGCAACCCCATATCACCCACAGACGAGCGGTCAAGCGGAGACATCTAATAAACAAATCAAAAATATCCTCCTGAAGACCGTCAACCAAATGGGCAAGAATTGGAAGTCGAAGCTGCATGAAGCACTATAGGCATATAGGACAGCTCACAAGACTCCAATCGGCATGACTCCATACCAACTAGTATACGGAAAGACATGCCACCTGCCCGTCGAGCTAGAGTTCAAGGCTTACTGGGCAATCAAGAAATGGAACATGGACCTGGACCAAGCCTAAGTCAAGCGACAGATTCAAATCTCAGAGCTCGAAGAGTTGAGGGAGAAAGCGTACCACAGTTCAAAGCTCTACAAGGAGCGAACGAAGAGGTGGCACGACAAGCGTATTCGGGAGAAGCACTTCACGCCAGGTGATAAGGTACTTATGTACAACTCCCGCGTTAAATTATTTGGTCATGGTAAGCTTAGAAGTAAGTGGGATGGCCCATATACGGTGGTGGAAACATCCAACCATGGGGCCGTCACTCTCCAAGGGAATGATGCAGAGCACTTTAAAGTAAATGGCCAGCGCTTAAAAGTCTTTCTAGAACCCTCCATGCCGGAACTCGAGGAAGTAGATGTCATCGAGTTCGCGTGAAAATCACCATCTACGGTCTAGCCCCGACCTTAACCGAGCCTTGTTTTTCCCTTTTTCTTATTTTATTTTTCTTCATATTGAAATAAAAATAAAACTTTTGGTTTTCGGGGGAAAAGCTGGCCGGCCGGCCAGGACCTTAAGCCGGCCGGCCCCTCACATTTTCAAAATTTTTCGAAACTTTTTGTGGCGGCGCCCCAGATCAAACCAAACAGAATACCAAACCCTACCCTGCGATTCGGAGCCTATCTCGCCTGGAGTGGATTTTTCACCTTCTTAAACACATTGAAAATTTATTTTTCCTCCACTCCTCCATCTCAAAAGTTTCGGCCATGACTGAGAAGGCACCCTACCAGAGTTTCTCCACCATGTCTCCCACCAATTCCAATGCCTCCAATTCAAGAGCCTCCAACATCGCCGCTCGGAAGCATCGATCCGCCTATCTCGACCAATTTCCGGTCAACAACGGCGAGGGATCCAGCGCGGCGAGGTACCTCGACTTCGTGGACACCTGGGGGGCCGACCTGGAGGCCGACCTGCTCGCAGCCGGGGCTAACACCGGCCGGCCGGCCTGCCCTCCTGGCCGGCCGGCCAGCCCGAGGCGCGGCAGAAGCCCGGCCAGGGCGAGCGCGAGCCCCAACTCAGGGAGACTCCTGTCCCTCTCTGGTGGCGTCGGGAAGAAGCAGTACCGCGGCGGCATCACGCATCCCGTGGTCGGCGAGTTGTCCCCCAAGACGGGGAAATCTCCAGCGCTCCCCACTCCCACTCCAAGGGTGGAGGTCGCGCCGGTGTACCCTGTGGTGGAACAATCCGAGGAGGACCCTGACGAACCCACGGACACCAGCCAGACCAAGGACGAGTCTTCCTATAGGACATCTAACGGTGCCTATGAGAACGCTCCTCCCTTCACCTATCTGGGTGCTAAGGGCAAGAAGTGGTGTGAGAAGGTGATGTACTGCAAGGTGCCCAAGGGGTTCATCTTCAAGGCTGAGTCGAACGACTCATCACCCGCGCAGAAGCTGCGTCGCCGCTCACCGCCGCCGATCCCTGTTGGCGGTTCTTATGCGATAAAATTAAATTCATTAATTCCGCAAGCGCACGGATCACCGTTGTAGCATTTCACCTTGGAGTATTCCAGGGTTATCGTATTTATATTTCCGCAGGGAAGTAGAGCAAAAGAAAGCTGAATAATAGCTATGCATTGGATAATTTGGAGAAAGAAATAATGTATCAACTATACTTGAGACGGGGGTAAGATAGGCATGATAGATATGGGTGGCACACACATCCTCAAATCCAAGGTAATAAAATAAATCGTAGTATACATTTGGGAGAGCAACGAGATAGAGTTATGGCTACCTGTATGTTTATCTATTATTTACTTTTCTAGCAGTCAAGTCTACAAAGATTATTTACTCTAGCTAAGCTCATACACATACAAGTCATGTCGTTTCGGGGCACACACGTAATAGGTTAACCGATGAAGCTAGTTCAAACCTAGGGAACCGTATGCTATAATTAAGACCCTGCTGAGTCCAACCCGGACGTGGTGGATTACAGAGACCGGTGCAGCTGTCACATACACTCGCGGCTACCATCCTCCGTGGGGCTGGGTGCCAAACGTGCATAGGCCAAGTTCTAAGCGCCATGCTTACAACCCGCCTAGAGGATCTACTCTTGATCAACGGAGCAGTCCTATCTAAGAATGAACAAGCACAGATTTCACACGACGTCATCTCCGACGACGGCACTCTCTCGTACTCGCTATTCCAACAATCACGAATCCCACAACAAGACTTCTACGAGCACTTACTTAACGAATAAATAAACTAAATAGAAAAGAACTACTAAAAGAAATAAATAAAGATAAAACTAATTATATAATAAATAAAATAATATCTCAAGAGTAAGGATACAAAGAACTATACCGAACTTTGAGAATACTCCGGAAGCCCGAGAGAGCTCTCACTCTACTCTACTCTACTCTAACTCCCAAAGCTACTACTCAACTAAACTATTGAACACTTGGATGAAGTGTGATGGTGCGAATTGATTCGGAGGCCGAGGGGTCCAATTTATAGCTTGTGAAGGCGGTGGAAGCACCCTGGCCGACTTTGGAGAGGCGGCGGCGACAAAGTCGGCCGGCCGGCCTAGGGGGGTGGCCGGCCGGCCGTCCCTTCGGTCGGTTGGCCACCGTCTTGCTCCTGGACGCTTCAGATCACTCCCTGAAGGCGGTCTGAAGGTCGGTTCCTTGCTGGGGTCGGCAGAATTGGATTGAGGGCCAAGTAAAGGCCCAAATGGCCCACCTTCTAGAATATCGGTGGAATCCTGCCGAGCTGGGCTTGAATTGTGCGTTGAAGATTATTTTCCAGCCCACTGGAGAAAGCCTGGGGCCTGTGGCCACCAGGTGGGGCCGGCCGGCCGGCCAGGGAATTTCCCTGACTGGGCCCACTTTTCTCCATTATTCACTCCTGCATTCAAATATTCACCAAAACCTGTGGAGTAGTATTATTCCTAACTACTATGCACAAAATCTTGGTGTTATGTATTTATTTACCGGTAGGGTGGCGGTCAAAACAAGGTTTAACGACCGCCAACAACCTCCCCAAGCTTAAACTTTGCTCGTCCCGAGCAAACTCAACTCAGGGTACCGGCGGATCAGGAGTTACAAAGAAGCGCCCCATGGGTAATAAAGATGCAACAACATACTCCCTAAACAGTGGTATGTTTACGAGAGCACAAAATATTCATGAGTGTTGCAAAAATCGTGGGGCTTATATGTCACACCTTGTCATGCAGCATTGAAGACTAGAACGGCATTTTCGGACAAGTACACAATTCTAGCAGGTATGCATCCAGAGTTTTTATGTGCTGCAAGGTGCAAAAATTCTCCTTCGTTTTGGGTGGCACTTCTCTTACCACTCCGATGTGAGTTCTATTCCTACAAGCTTCACTCATCCTACCTTCTACCAAATGAGGCTTTATATGTGGAGCTTGGTAAGGAATGCACAAATGTCATGCATATATTGTAAAGCTAAAGAATGAGTCTCAATCAACATAGCAACTCCATTTATTTTTGGTCATAGGAAATGATGTGATGGAGGGGGAGAAAATGAACTCACACTTATGGAAGGGGGTTTTGAAAAACATTGGTCCTTTATTTTGCTCAAGATGTTTATGATAAGAACCATATAGCCATTGACTTTTGTCATGCAACCATGGAGAGTTTTTTTTTTGACTACTCCATGGTGCAAGGGGCCATAAATTTTGAATGGTTCAATGAAACATTTTGAAATATTCTTGAGCATTTTGGATGGACCAAAAGTTTTGCAAACGCTGAGAAAAATGTTTGGTTGATTTATCCATACATTCCCCTTTTTATTTGGTGGAGAGAAATTTTCGAAAACACACGCGAAGGAATTATGACCAAAGTTAGGAGTGCTTAGTTTCAAGAGTACATCAAACCTTAACAAAACTCAATACATAAACAAATGGCTATGAGTGGGGCTGTTTCGAATATTATGATATGGCTCTGGTAGGTAAGTAAATCCTCACACTAAGAGAAGTGTGCCAAAATAGAAGGGTTTTAGGTACTTGCAGCAATTCAAGAAAAAACATCTCTGGATGAAACCATACTAAGAAATTGCAACAAGTCCTAATCATGCCATATCACAATCCACAATGCTCAGACTTGGTGTAACAAATGCAACCCACGGAAATAAGCAAGACTCATGATGTGATCATGCTTAAGTAAAAATAACACATATGTCAGGAGTAGAGGTTGCATCTATGCGACACATGGGAAGCTAATTTGTAACTCGATCATCATTTCCCTTAAGTGTAGCATAACACCAAGATTCTAGCATTTATTCGAAACAGGGAGTTTATTTATTTATTAAGAAAATTAGGAATACTTACCTGGGGGTCCTCCCCAAGCTTGAGTCTTTGCAAGACTCGAGCTTGTATTGAACTCCTTCTTACCTGGGGTGCCCTCCCCAAGCTTGAGTCTTTGTAAGACTTAAGCTTGATTCAGGCTCTTCCTCCTCCTTCTTGACCTGCAAAAAAGAGCGAGGATGACACAAGTGGCTAGCCCCTAATGGGCATCACCAGGAATCCTATTATTTTTTTTTATTATAAATTTTTCAAATTTTTATTTTGTTTTTATGATTTATGAAAAGAAAAACAAGTGCTAGGCCTAGCTAGGATAACGATTGGGATGGCCTCCCCAATCGGAGGGCTCTCATTTTTACGTCTTTGAGCTAGACGTTCTCCATGTCTTTAACTCGTTTGGACCTCGCTCGCTGGAGAATCTGGCGAGGTAGAGGTTCCTTCTTTCTTCCGCCACACCTTGGTTGTCTTCCTTGTGTTGGTGGCGGCGACCTTTTCTTTAATAGGCGCCTTTGTTGTACTCTCATCGGTTGATACCGTAGCTGCCTTCTTCTTTCTTGAGCGCCTCGCTCTCCTCTTCTTGGGCGATTGTGACTCGCCTACTCATTCTTGCGGAGGAGTAAGAGGGGCTTGAGATGTGTTAGGCGGCTGAGGCATCCTCCTTGGAGTCCTCCAATATTTTGCTAGCCTTCTTGCATTCTCTCTTTCCAGATAGTCTCTCATATATGCAATGAGCTTGTCTGGCTGTGGCATGGGTGGAGTCATCTCAATCTTCTCCACTCTCCTTGGGTCCTTTCCATATATGACCCGTACTTGCTTGCATTGCTCAACTTTAGGCTTGAAGTTGAACGTTTCTTCCCTGCCGTTGAAATCCAAGTGGATCTCTCCTGCCCCCACGTCGATGTTGGCGTTGGTGGTGCTCAAGAACGGCCTCCCAAGGATGAGAGGAGCCTTGTCATCTACTTCCATATCCAGCACAACAAAGTCAACGGGGACGAAGAGATTTCTGATCTGCACGGGAACTTCTTCGACAATCCCCAAGGGCAGGCGTAGTGACCCGTCTGCAAGCTGGAGCTTCATGGTCGTTGGAGATAATGGATGGTTTAACCCATCGTACATCGCCTTCGGCATGATGCTCACGCTCGCCCCTAAGTCACATAGTGCCCGAGCGAAACAACGGTCGTTGACCAAACACGGAATGGTTGGCCATCCGGGATCTTTTCTGATCACATCCTTGGGGAGTGCGGAATCCAAGTCGCTTTCCTCACACCTGATGGTTATTGCATTCACACTCTCCTTGGGATTAACTTCTGGTTGCCCAGGAAGTTTACCCGCACGAGGAGACTGCACAGCTGAAGCTATTTGCGCAATTTGCGTTTCTAGCATCTTGTTATGGCTTAGCTGATTCTGCAGAGCAGTGCTGAACGACTCTAGTTTGGCATCTATGCTCTCTAAAGCCTTGTCGGTAGTAAGAAATTTCTTACTAATGCTATCATTGATCTTGACCTGGCCGAGAACTAGATCCTTGATAGAGGGCTCATAACGGGAAAGATTACCATTGTTACCTCCCTGATTCTTGTTGAAGGAGAGGTCGGGCCTGGAATTCCAGCCGTAGTTGTTCTGGGAGCGGTACCCATTGCCATTGTTGAGGAAATTGCATTCCTCTCTCGTATTCGGGCAATTGTTGCCCATATGCCCAACATTGCCGCATTCCTCACATGTCATGCGGGAATCCGCAACTTGCAGGTCCTGCGGAGACTCCACCTTGCGGAGTAGCTGATCGAGCTTGATGGCGAGCATGTCCATCGTCTCCACTTGGTGCACTCCACGGGTTTTGGTGCTCGCCGCTTGGCGTTCACCATGAGTCTGGTTGGCCGCCACCTTCTCAATCAACTTCTTAGCGTTCTTCACGCTAAGGGAGAAGAAGGAGCCGCCTGCTGCGGCGTCGAGGTGCTCTCGAGCGGACGGCCTCAAACCGTGGTAGAAACTCTGTATGAGGAGCCATTCTTCCATGCCATGGTGTGGGCATGAGAGAACGTACTCCTGCATCCTGTCCCAGGCTTCCGCGGTCGACTCATCTGCGAGCTGTTGGAAGCCCGATATCTTGTTCCGCAGGGCAGTGGTCTTGCCCGGCGGGAAGAACTTGGCGAGGAAGGCATTGGAGCATGCCGTCCACGTGTCGAGGGACTCTTGGTTCGCGTAGAACCACTGGAGAGCCTTCCCCAACAGAGAGAATGGGAAAAGCTGTAGTCGGATGGCGTCCTGAGGTGCATCCTTTATGACGAAAGTGTTGCACGTCATCAGGAACCTTTGGAGGTGAGCATTTGCATCCTCCGACGGCTTCCCACAGAAAGGACTGGCCAAGATCATGTTGATCAAGGCTGGCTTAAGCTCATAGTCCTTGTTGGTGATGCGCGGGTTGGGTCCCACGCGGATGTTCTCCGTAGTTGGCGCGGAGAAGTCATTGATCGTCTTCTCAACAACGGGGTCGGCCATGGTGTTGTTCGTTGAGGAGGCCCTGACAACCGGTGGAGGAGACGATTCGAGAGCCAGAGCGTTCTTGCGGATCTGTTTGGTGAGTTTTGCTCGAACTTTCCTCAAGAACTGCTCTGGATCTGAGTGGAGGTTTTCTGGTAGGTCGAAACCAGTCATGCACAGTCCTGTTTCAAATTTCCACAAGAAGAAAAACCAGGACAAGGGTAAGCCCGCAAAAGTAAGTGATAATTATTCTTCTCACAAACTTCAATGCATTTATTCAGTTCCTAGCTGCTACTTCCCCGGCAACGGCGCCAGAAATGCTTGTTGGCGGTTCTTATGCGATAAAATTAAATTCATTAATTCCGCAAGTGCACGGATCACCATTGTAGCATTTCACCTTGGAGTATTCCAGGGTTATCGTATTTATATTTCCGCAGGGAAGTAGAGCAAAAGAAAGCTGAATAATAGCTATGCATTGGATAATTTGGAGAAAGAAATAATGTATCAACTATACTTGAGACGGAGGTAAGATAGGCATGATAGATATGGATGGCACACACATCCTCAAATCCAAGGTAATAAAATAAATCGTACTATACATTTGGGAGAGCAACGAGATAGAGTTATGGCTACCTGTATGTTTATCTATTATTTACTTTTCTAGCAGTCAAGTCTACAAAGATTATTTACTCTAGCTAAGCTCATACACATACAAGTCATGTCGTTTCGGGGCACACACGTGCTAGGTTAACCGATGAAGCTAGTTCAAACCTAGGGAACCGTATGCTATAATTAAGACCCTGCTGAGTCCAACCCGGACGTGGTGGATTACAGAGACCGGTGCAGCTGTCACATACACTCGCGGCTACCATCCTCCGTGGGGCTGGGTGCCAAACGTGCATAGGCCAAGTTCTAAGCGCCATGCTTACAACCCGCCTAGAGGATCTACTCTTGATCAACGGAGCAGTCCTATCTAAGAATGAACAAGCACAGATTTCACACGACGTCATCTCCGACGACGGCACTCTCTCGTACTCGCTATTCCAACAATCACGAATCCCACAACAAGACTTCTACGAGCACTTACTTAACGAATAAATAAACTAAATAGAAAAGAACTACTAAAAGAAATAAATAAAGATAAAACTAATTATATAATAAATAAAATAATATCTCAAGAGTAAGGATACAAAGAACTATACCGAACTCCGAGAATACTCCGGAAGCCCGAGAGAGCTCTCACTCTACTCTACTCTACTCTAACTCCCAAAGCTACTACTCAACTAAACTAATGAACACTTGGATGAAGTGTGATGGTGTGAATTGATTCGGAGGCCGAGGGGTCCAATTTATAGCTTGTGAAGGCGGTGGAAGCACCCTGGCCGACTTTGAGAGGCCGTGGCGACAAAGTCGGCCGGCCGGCCTAGGGGGGTGGCCGGCCGGCCGTCCCTTCGGTCGGTTGGCCACCGTCTTGCTCCTGGACGCTTCAGATCACTCCCTGAAGGCGGTCTGAAGGTCCGTTCCTTGCTGGGGTCGGCAGAATTGGATTGAGGGCCAAGTAAAGGCCCAAATGGCCCACCTTCTAGAATGTCGGTGGAATCCTGCCGAGCTGGGCTTGAATTGTGAGTTGAAGATTATTTTCCAGCCCACTGGAGAAAGCCTGGGGCCTGTGGCCACCAGGTGGGGCTGGCCGGCCTAGGGTGGGGCCGGCCAGCCTGGGAATTTCCCTGACTGGGCCCACTTTTCTCCATTATTCACTCCTGCATCCAAATATTCACCAAAACCTGTGGAGTAGTATTATTCCTAACTACTATGCACAAAATCTTGGTGTTATGTATTTATTTACCGGTAGGGTGGCGGTCAAAACATGGTTTAAACGACCGCCAACAATCACCGGTCCTCCCGGCCAGATGGAGTTCAGCGATGGCGCCCATGACCCCATCAAGGAGCTGCAAATTGCGCTCCAAAGGATGGAGGCGCGCCTCGCTGAGGTGGAGGATCACCAGGGTGAGGTATACATGGATCTGGAGGACAACAAGGACAAGATCAATCTTGTCCGGAAGGGGAGCATGGCCAAGATGAAAAGGCTCTATAAGCTCACGGGGTTCAGCGAGCACTTCGAGGCCCCCTCACCATAGGAGCATTAGGATTAGAGATCGGCGCTTATTAGTTTGCTTTCGTTTAATTTCCCTTCAAATTCGTTTAGGTTTGCTTCGAATTAAATTAGGTTTGCTTACTTTATTTCCTTGTGTAAAAGCGCCCAATGCTCCTCTGAATAAAATAAAATTTGCCTCTTAGTGTTTAATGAAATGAGTGTTTATTTAATTGCTTGTTGGTTTATGTGGGTAACCACATAAACCAACCTCTGTACACTCACAATTTCCCCGAGCGCGCAGGATAAAAATGTTGTACAGGTGATGGTGCACTGCCACGACGAAACAGAGGCGGAACGGGGCACAGGTCCCGCCGGCCGGCCCACAGGCCTGGCCGGCCGGCCTGGCTCAGACCCCGAACAGGTCCAGATTTTCCAGACTCATTCCATTTAATCCCCTCTGCCTGTTTCACCTGTTCGCTAAATAAACAAAAAGATTTTCCAAAGATAAAACCAAACAAAAATTCTTTCAACATCGTCGGTTTTATGATAATTCTATTTCACGGTTTCTACTTGCTCACAAAAATTTTATTAAGGACACTCTTGTCTATTTTGTTGTGAGGTTTGATATATGCTTAAAATCTTGACTCCTATCTTTCCATGATTTTCTCGGAAATCTTACTTTGCCTTTCAACCTGACTGTCACAAATTCTCTGAAATACCTATTAGAGCCAAACAAAGATGGATTTTATAACCCTCAAAAGCTAATCTTTTTGTGGTGAGTTCAATTAAGGTTTAATTCTCTAAAGTTGCATGCACTCCTCAAATGTCAGTCATACATCATTTACATATAAGAGTTACTTATCCACCTGATGGCAGACATCAACCTACGATCCAAAGAAAATTCTGCCTTATTGCTCTCTGCCCCACACTAAGAGGCTCCTTCTTGCCTTATGTATCCTGGGAACCTCTCTCTAAAAAAAAAAAAGAGGGAGAGAGAAAGTTTCCCATTAAAAAAAAAAGAGAGGCAAGAAGGATTGCTATATTCATTCTGGGCAGAATGCATAAGACACAATCTTTTCTGCCAAAGTATGAGTCATCTCTAAAAGCATCATTTTGCCATTGACTGAACTATGAGGATGTGCATTGCTCTTTCTAGAATTTCCCCTTAATTTTACAATATCTGCAAAGATTATGCTCTCCTTACCAAACCCCAGATATAAGCCATATCAGAAAATAAGGAAAGCATCTTTTGAGTGAAGACAGGTTTTTCCACAACTCTGAGTGACTCAGACCTTGAGAATTTTTGTGACAAGATGAGAAGAAAGGGAAAGTTTTGAAATCCGAGGAATCTTTGGGTTTGAAAAGGGTCTTTGATTTTCGCTGCTCAACCTTTCAACTTCTCAAGACAATGAGCTTTAGTCACTTCCACATAGTGAGCCTGAAGAAATTGTTGAGATAATCTTATCATATCACCTTGATGATATCTTTTTCTTTGATTCAATCTTTTTGCTCGGGACGAGCAAAGATCTAAGTCTGGGGGGTTGTTGGCGGTGCTTATAACGAATATTTTACCGCCAACACCATTCAATAAAAGCCATCATACAAGGATAAAATGAACATTCTTTTATATTGATGGCTCTCCACAAGTTTTGTTGGAGTATTTGAATGCAGGGAGCAATATGGACGAAATTCACAGGAAACGGGGGCTAAAGCCCACCGGCCGGCCCAATCATAGGCCGGCCGGCCTGCTCAGGTTCCCAACATGGTCCAGCTCCTCCCCAGAGGCCTTTTACAGCTTTCCCACATGGAATTCAAGGCCCAGCCCAATATCAAACAACCGACATTCTAGAACATGGGCTTTTGGGCCTAAACTTGAAGGCCACTCCACTTCTGCCGACCCCACAAGAAAACCGACCTTCTTACCGCCCTCAGGAGTCCATCAGAGCCGTCCAGGGAAGAGGCGGTGGCGAACCGACCACATCAGTGGCCGGTCGGCCCCCCTACTTGGCCGGCCGGCCGACCTTTGCTCCACCGACATCCCAGCTTCGGCCAGCTGATGCATACCAACTCCAGAAGCCTATAAATACTACCCTCCGGCTCCAGAAGCAAGACGCACCTCATTTGATACTTCATTTTAGTCTTTTGGTAGTAGGATAGTGTTGCTAGGAGTGAGTGAGTGAGTGAGAGGGAAGGAGAGCTAGAGGCCCCCGGCATGTCGGGACTCTACTTCTTCGTCGCCTCCGGTATGCTCCTCGCCTGGGAGTAGTCGTCTTAGTCTTCCAGGCCGGGCAACATGTAAGAAGATTATTAGTCGGCAATAAAGTAAGGTATTCTGCTTTATTTATTTGTGGGTTTCAGGTATGCAATGAGTATTTATTTATTTATTGCATAGACTAGCTTATTTGGATGTCCTCGCTAGTTGTGACGATAGGTGTAAACGTGGTGTTTAGACCTGGAGTTATCCCTGATTTGCTCGTAACCCCACGGAGGATGGTAGCCGCGAGTATGTGTGACAGGCATACCGGTCTCTGTAATCCACCACGTCCGGGTTATTGTTTTTAGTAGGGAGGTCAATAGCACGTAGTTCCCCAAGTTAGTTGAACCTAATTCTCGGGTTGCTACCTTGGCATGCGTGTGCCCCGAAACAAATAATATAGTAAGGACCTTACCAAATTGCCCAGCTACATAGCTTCTTATCATTAGATTGCCTGGCCAGAAGACCTTTTTATTTATTGCTGCAAACCCTGCTCTTGTGTGCCACCTTTACGGATCAATACCTCTAGTGTTTAGGCTTTAGTACACTATACGTTCCCTGAGGATTCGATACCCTAGGAATACTCCTTGTGGTGAAAGCTACATCGGTATCCGTACGCTTGCGGATTAATTTCTGTTAGGCCTTAGGACTGCCAACACCGTGTTGATAGCTTCCGCCCAAAACTTCTCCGGAGTGTTGTACTCATCAAGCATAGCACGAGCAAGAGTGATAGTGTCTTGTTCTTCCTCTCAACAATACCATTTTGTTGAGGAGTGTATGTAGCCGAGAACTCATGCTTTATGCCAATCTCATCACAATAGTCTTCAATGATAGAGTTTTTGAACTCCATCCCATTGTCACTCCGAATCTTCTTGATGTGATGTCCATACTCATTTTGTACTCTTCTAGCAAACTTTTTGAATATCCCAATTGCTTGTGCCTTGTTCTCAAGAAAGAATACCCAAGTATATCTTGAGTAGTCGTCCACTACCACCAAGCAATAGAGATTCCCACCAATGCTCACATAAGTTGTAGGCCCGAAGAGATCAATGTGTAGGAGCTCAAGAGGTCTTGAAGTTGACAAGAAGTTCTTGGATGGATGAGGTGAAGCCACTTGCTTTCCGGCTTGGCATGCACTACATAGCTTGTCCTTCTCAAAGGTGACATCCTTGACTCCTCTCACTAGCTTGTTCTTCATTACATGCTTGAGTTGACCCATACCAATGTGAGCAAGCCTTCGATGCCATAGCCAACCTAGAGCGGACTTAGTGAAGAGACAAGTGCTAGGGGCAACAATGTTAGTCTCAAAATCAACAACATATAAATTATTATGACGAAAGCCTTGATAGTGAGACCCATAGCATCATTATGAAGAACCACCCCATTAGCATCAAAGTTACAAGAAAAGCCAAGATCACATATTTGAGCAACGGATAGAAGATTGAAGTTTAGGGACTCAACAAGCAATACATTAGAGATAGAGAGGTCATTTGAGATAGCCACCTTACCAAGACCTCTCACCTTGTGCTTGGAGTTGTCCCCAAATGTGACCTTGTCATGATCTTCATTTTCTTCCAAGTTGGTGAAGATGGATGAAGTACCGGTCATGTGTTGAGTGCACCCACTATCCAACACCCAATGTTTGCCACCAATCTTGTAGTTCACCTTGGAAGTAGCCATCAAGCAAAGAGGAGGGTTAGTATCAAAAGAATAAATTGACATGTTATCTACCTCTTTCATGCTCTTGATGCTATTGATGTAGGCCATGGGAACACCATTGAGAAAGTCCAAGTCCAATGCATCCAAGGCGTCAATCATTGCCTTGGTGACTCCATTGTGTCTCCACATGGTCCGATCAACACCCATGTGTACGACATGAGTTCCAAGAGGGAGACCTTGAAACCTTCCCACATTTCCACTAGCATTGAAGTACTCAAGAATGTTGTAGATTTGGTTCTCATAAGATAGTGCCATCAAGATAATCCCCTTGAGAGTCATCCCACTAATATCATCATTGAGATAATTTAGAATGTGAAGCTTCCTATTGTATGGTAGCATAGAGATCACCGTGTGAATAGCGTGCTCATTACTAATCTTGTCCTCCTTCAAAAGAGTTCACTCTAGCCACCAAAACAAGAAGTCTCTTCCAACAATCAAGCCAAGACTCCTCATCTCTCTTGTAGTATTCATCATACATGTTGTAGAGGAGATAGTGAGCCCGACCGGCAAGATCCGGTTCATACAAGATGTAGTAGTCTTCAAAGAGGGATGGCAAGATTTCTCTCTTCATGTGATATTCCTTAATAGGCTCCGGCTCAACATCACTAGCACTTGAATAGTCATCATCACAAGTGAGAATCTTGGTCTCATCATCTTCATCCTCATCATCACTTGGGGTCTTGAATGTGTTAGAGAGCATAGAGCGAGTTCTTCTTCTTGTAATGACCTCAATAGCTTCTTCAATAGAGTATGACTCAAGCTCAAAGCTCTCAAACTCAATGTGATCACCATACTTATCCTTTGGCAAAGCATCAAGAAACCTCTTGAGTCCCTCTTTCTTGGTGACTATCCAAAGCTTGTTCTCATTTATCCTCTTGATGAGTGAATCCATCCGAAGAGCAAACTCAACAAAATCTTCATTCGGCATCATAGAGATGTGGTCCAACTCATCACATAGCTTGATATATCCATCCTCTTGATCCCGAGAAGAACAACCTTCACCAACACGAGATGATGATTGAGCTTGAGGTAGAGGTTGAGCTTCAATGTGTTGATCTTCACTTGCATGAGAGATATCCTTGCCCTTCTTGATATCCTCCTCAAGGGAGGAGAGAATAGCAACCACCTCATCATAGGGCATGTTCACAAACTCATCCACTCGAGCAAAAGCAAGAATACCAAACCGCGAGAGTGGTAGAGATCGGATAAGCTTCTTCACAACATGCTTGTGCATAATAGATGGATAGCCTCTTGACATGAGTTTCCTAGCAAGAACATACAAGCGAGATGCGAAGTTAGTGATATCCTCATTATCATTCAAAACAAGCTCATCATACTCATCACGCACATCATAGTAGGAAGTACCATTAAGCACACAATCATAAGGCTCAATCAAGGTAGAGGCGATGGAAGTGTTAGAAACGTCATCATGAGTGGACTCCATTTTCCCACACGCAATCCCGGTCACGACTCAAGGCGGTAAAGCCCTAATAATGAGCATTTGGCTCTGATACCACTTGTAAGGATCGTGTGACCGAGAGGGGGGGGTGAATCGGTGCACTCTAGAATCTATTTCCAAACACTTACACCCAAGCAACTCCTAGCGAGTGATTCTAGTAACAAGGTAAAGCACACTAAGGAGTATCCTTAACCTATATAGCTAGTGCATATAGATAACACAATCACACCACACTAGCAACCTAGCACAAGATAGATAGATAGCGGAAGACTTAAGCTAGGCAAGGCAAGGTAACAAGATAACTAGAGACAAGGCAACCAAGATACTAGGCACACTAAGTAGAGTCCTTAGAGCTACTAGATAGGCTATAACAAGTAAGCACACGAGCAAGGCAAACAAGCAAACCTAGTGAAGCTAGTAGGTACCAAGGTAAACACACAAGCAAGATAAGAGCACAACTCAAGTACTACAAGCAATCATATGAAGTGCGATAAGTAAATGCGAGTAGTAAAGGTGAAGGGATAGAGAATGCTCATGATGTTTTCCCGTGGTCTCGGAAGGATGGCGCCTTCCCCTACTCCACGTTGGGTCACTCCCGCCGGAGTCTCGACCCCGTCCCTCCGCTCGATGGCGATCCCTCCTAGAGCACACTTCACCCTCCGAGTGAAGTCGCGGGCACGTCCCGCCGGGCTCGATCCCGGGTACTCTTCCGGAGGTAAGGCTCCGCACTTGATGCGTGCCGAAGGGCACTCCACTAGTGATGCTTCTTTCGCACGGGAAGCTCCAAGACCGTGTACAAACTTGTGTCGACTTCCACAATCTCCTTGGACAGCTCAACACCGACGCCTAACCGGTCTAGGCCTTGCTATAGACCAAGAGTAACAGCCCTAGATGACTCTCTCAAGCCCACACTAGCCTAGAGATCAAAGGATGCAACTTGCTACTCTCTCAAGCACTAGGATCACTCCAAATCCTTCTCGAGTGCTTCACACTTCTTCCTCTTGGCTTCTTGGCAGCACCTCCCCTCTTTCCTGGGTCCAAGAGCACCTCAAAGAGGTAAACAACCGACTATATACAGGCCTCCAACCTCAAACTAGCCGTTGTCCAAAACTGCCCAGTCTGCGTGATGACCGTACAATAGACCGTACTGTCCGGTCTCCATTCTGACCGTATTGTCCGGTCTTCACCAGACCGGCTTTGTAACATCCTGGCCCAGGGCTTAATAGGATTGATAAGAATACTCATACCAACAGTTGCAACTTCTTTTCCGGAAGCTCATCTCGAAAGAACTCCGGGGTTAAGCGTGCTTGGCCCGGAGCAATTTCGGGATGGGTGACCGACCGGGAAGTCCTTCCGGGTGTGCACGAGTGAGGACAAAGTGCGCAGAAAAGACGTGTGTTGGTCTGTGGGGACAGTCTTGAGATCCTAGAGAGCTGCCAGGCATGCGGCCCGGCCTCGTGGAGGCGGGACGTCACAGGCTTCCAGGGAGTGCTGCTCCTCTTCTCAAAGCAGACCGTATTGTACGGTCCTAGGACCGTACTGTCCGGTCTCCACTCCTTCTTCAGCCAACAGAAACTTCTCTTTTTCTGTTGCTCTTCTCCTGTAAGACCGTACTGTCCGGTCCCTGACCGTATTGTCCGGTCAACTGTCCGGTCTTCATTCTTCAACTTCCAGAAACTTCAGCTTCTCTGTCTGGAACACTCCAATAGAGACCGTACTGTCCGGTCTCTAGGACCGTACTGTCCGGTCAACTGTCCGGTCTCTATTCTTCAACTTCCAGAAACCTGAGCTCCTCTGTCTGGATTTCCTCTGTAGACCGTATTGTACGGTCTCCATGACCGTACTGTCCGGTCTCTTCTGACTTCGCAGCTTCGATCTTCTTCTTGATCTTCTTCTTCCAAACTTGAACTTCTTGGTTCCTTCAACTCTCTTCTGCCACCCTAGCCCCTGAGAGACTCACCATGCATCCAATGATCTCTATAACTAGTGTGTACTAAGAGAACCACCTCGAAACCTCTTGATAGTCCGGTTTTTCCTATGGACTCAAGCTAACATCTAACCAAGCAACACTCGCTTGGATCTAGCATGTCCTTAGCCTTAATCCATATCTTCTCCGCGACTCCATCAAGTCCGTTCTTGTGTAGATGAAGGCAACTGTTGGTATTTCTTACACCACGAATAAATCCGCAAGCGCACGGAATACCGTTGTAGCACTTCACCCGGGAGTATTCCAAGGTATCGTATTTGTTTTCCCCCAGGAACGGAGGTAACCTGCAGCAAGGTTAGTTTTACCCAAGGACACACAAGAACGATAGTAGTGTAGGATTGAGAGGATGAATAAAGATCTAGTTATCCCTTAGGATAGACGCACTCAAGGTCTACTTGTTTACTTCGGGCACTGGTATAGACCTGGTCTGCCAAGTCACGCCAGCCTGTAGCTCTACGACGAACCCGAACGTGGAGGATTACAAGGGACGGACAGGGCTGTCACCACCTGCCGCCTACCTCTACAAACCGTGGGGCACGCTGCAAACAAAGGTAACCTCTAGCCTAGACACCACGTCTATGCCGTCGATTACTACTCTAACCCCGGTCCTGGTACTGATTCAGAAGGCTAGAGCACTCCTTGCGGAGCGATGATCCCGCAAACAAGTATAACAAGAATAACGACTAGTAAACAATGCTCGCTAGATCAATATCACCACGAATACTAACTTATGAATAAGAACAACGAACGAACTATGAACGAACGACGAACGAAGAACGAACGACGAACGAACGACGAACGAAGAACGAACGACGAACGAACGAAGAACGAACGATGAACTATAAATAAGATAATATCCGCCAAGGTACAAGATTTGGGCTAAGTCCTCACAAAGGGAGGACTACCCCTCTCTTCTCCCCTGCCCTCTCTCCTACTCTACTACTATACAAGAGGCCCTTGGCCTGGATGGGAGTGGAATGACTTGTGTCTTGTGTTGTGTGTTGAAAGGAGGGGGGGTACCCCTTTATTTATAGCCTTGGTAGGTCGGTTTGGGGGTCCTCCACCGCCTTTGGGCATTGATTGCTGGCTGAACCGACCTTGGTATGACGGTGGGAAACTTCCATAAAAAGATGAGCCTTAGAGGCTAAGCTACTGGGTCGGCCGACCTATGCAGTGGGGTCGGCCGACCCCACAGGGCCACCTCCT